>OY282560.1:152339308-153603808 GCA_958295665.1 Tipula vernalis | reverse complement strand
ACAAAACGAAAAAAAAAATGCGAGCTATTGTTGTAATTTCTCAATCATATACGCAATCGTGTTTTAATTAAATTGGTTTCAATTTCAAAGACATGAATTGAAATTGTCATAATTTGATTTGATTTTGTTGCGTGATTTGTTATTCATTCTGGTAAATTGTATTTTGTATTATCATCGATAAAGTTTTATTGGCGTTGTTGATCATGAATCAATGATGATCTCCAAATTTCACCCAGACTGTAAATATGGAAAGTAAAATTTAAATTTGAATAATTATCTTAATTCGGCGACACCACCTACTCTATATGGTTACATATTGGCGGTATGCCAAGTAAAATTTTTATGATGTTACGCGTACCGGTTTTTCGTTAGGATGGATAACAAACCATTGGCTTCGTTTAATTATGTTACATTGCTGAAAATGCCGATACATAAATGTTATCAGTTTTTTGAGAACTCTGCAGAGAATTCTTATCCAAAATTGGTTTGTACTGTCTCGATCAAAGATTTCAGTCCCAATTACGAGTTGAGTTCAAATTAGGCTATAACCATTCAGTATAAATTCGAGTTCCATATATTTATGGAAGTCAAATCTTCTTCATCAGAATAAAGGAATTTGTTGGATGCATGAGAAAGTGATTAGAAGAGCTCAGCAAATCTTCCTAAAATCCAACTATAACATTTTCAAAATTACAAAAGTTTACGGAAATGTCGTTTACGCAAAATAAAATTAAAACCAATTTTCAGATTCAAAGGATTTAATTCTTCTATGACAGAAATTAAGTCAGTAAAACCGAAAATTGTGAACACAACATTAGCGAACTTAAATATTATGCAAGTTGTGATGGAAAACACTGTACTAGTGTATACATGCTAGACAAAATATGTATAAGGAAAGAAAGTTTTCTTTATTTTTATATAAACAAACAAAACAATTTAATTAAAATTCAATTGTGTAATTAATCCATAAATAATTAAATTAATTCCTGAGTACACTTTATATTATGAAGTATGAGAAATTTCACGCATTTTTAGATGCTTTATATAGTACATAAGTATGCATCGCGTGATAACAAATTATTATTTAAATAAAAATGAATTAACTACCAAATCTTAAACATTGTTTACTTTAAGGTATACACTAGTTCATGCATTTAAAAAAAATTAAATAAATTTATACCGTTTTATTTGTTATGTATGTACTTGTCAAAATTAATTACATTTTATATGCACTTGCGTTTGTTGTATAATACAATAGTTAGCGTTAAGTTTGATGAAGTATGTACGCATATAGTGAATTACTAATGTAATCAAAAAGTAGTAAGATTTTTCCATTTAAATCACGCGGGCTTATTCAAACGAGTAGTTTTTTATTTTATTTTATTTTATGTATAACTCGGGCAGAATACAGAGCATATGCTCCATTTACACTCTGTCTCACATTTACAAAAGAAAATACAATACATCGAAAAATACAATAGATTCAAAATTAAGAAAATGAAAATTAAAAACAAATACAAAAATTTTATTCTAAACTAAGATAAACTAAGAAATTAAATATTTACTAATTATATTTCGTACAGAATTTTTAAATATATTAACCGATTTATTAAAAATACCAATGCTGTCATCATTAAAAAACAAGTCATGATTCCTCGTTAGACGGTAGCCTGGCGAGGCCAGCCCAATATTTGTTGTTGAAGTTACAGCTCTAAACAAATTTGTATTTCTAGATCTGTAGGCGGGAATATAAAAATTAACTTCTGAGAGGAAGGAAGTCGGTGAAGTTAGACCGAAATATCAGCCCGAATTTTTGGTTCGTTTCTCGGATAAAATGTAGCTATCCCGAAAAAGTATAAATTTTTTGTAAAAAGTGTAGGCTCATCCCGAAAAAAATATTATAATTAAAATGTATCTAACACGAAAAACAAAACAAGTTTAATCCAAATGAAAATTAATAAATTTCTTAAAAAATATTTGTAATAAAAAAAATTAATTTCTATAAGAGTAAAGCCATTCAACATATTCTACAAATTTTCATAGCTATACTAATGTACTGTTCTTTTGGTAGTGTATTCCATTTACTAAGAAGAAACCTTAAGTTATATACTGCCAATACTAGATACAATGCTTAAAGATTTTGTATTTGGGAGGATAAGCCATGATACTAGCTAAGAGGTAGTCAGCATCCCACGGTCAAATTATGGGAATAAACTTATGATTTTTAAAAATTTGTGTTTTGAGTATAGCGCATGTGATATGGAGAAATCTTAAATTAAAAACAGCCAATACTAGCAGACTTATTCTGTGTGGCGATACTAGAGATAAATACCACTAACGGTGCATACCCCTAGATAGGTCTTGGATATGCTAAAGAACCATGAATAGGCCGTATCCATATCATGGAGATAAGACATATAATTTTCAGTACACATAATACGCCATTTCGTACACTACATCCAGTTGAAACTTAAATTTTGTGGCGATACTAGAGATAAATACTACTAACGGTATATACCACCAAATAGGTCTTGGATATGCTAATGAACCATGAATAGGCCATATCCATATCATGGAGATAAGACATATAAATTTCAAAAATAACCTGAAATCATCAATTGAATTTATTAAAATGAATAAATTGAAAGAGATTTTGGAAATAGTTCGACACAATTTGATAACTGGGAATCATCATTTGAATTTATTAAAACGAATAAATTCAAAGAGATTTTGGAAATGGTTCAACAAAATTTTAAAACTGTGAATCATCATTTGAAATTTTTAAAACGAATAAATTCAGGTGTAGCTTAGAATCAGAAGTCTGGAGAAGATATTCTAATATAGAATCAAAAGTTGTGCCTATGGTTATTATACTCTGTTCATACCCCTAAATATTAATAGAATAGTTTTTCCGTTTTGTAAAAAAATATGTAAACATATGATTAAAATTCTGGTTAAAATATCATAATAATTTATATTTTTCGATACATAATTATTTGAAGTTTAATTTTTACTGAACTTTGCGTATTGTAGGTATATACGTGCTCAGGTCATCGTACTTTTGCCATTTTTGATCTACTCTGCCATAACAAATATAATGACCTTCGGATGGTTTTGAGTATTTAAGAATTGAACCTTCGTGAACAAAACATATAACAGAAGTTACTTCATATTTATTATCTCCAAGCTTGATAGTGTTCTGTACTTCGGACAGTTATGCAGTAGCATCATTGATTGTTTCTCTATACACAATATCTGTTCAAAAGATTTTAGTGTAGGACCCATTGATTGAAAACACTGTTTACATGTTTTGAGTGGTATTTCTTGGAAACATGATTCAATATTGGAAACTCCTAGTGTCTGATATTTTTCAACATTCAAATAAATCATTGGCCGCTTTTCTTCCTCTTTGAATAAACAATTCTTGTTCGAACATTCTAATGTTACTGTTAAGCTTGGAAAATTTTGAAAGACACTCTTGCAGACGTTGTATAATTCTGTGGTGCAATCGGAATTAAATCCTGAAGTTCTACCAACATTTCTTTTCGTATTTGGTACAGTTTAGCTAAATCATTTCTTAATAGCGCTTCTAATAATGATTTAGTTCGGCCGTCTTTCAGATGTTTTAAAAAAATGTCGTCTTTATCCATTGATAAACCGATCGCTTGATATGTCGAATCTAGAGCACACGTATTTTTATAAAAGCTACAAGTATGGGTGGCGTTTCTAATTAAAGGCATCTGTAATTTTGCTTGTGGTTTGAATATTGCTTTAGGTCTTGTAAATTTGTGACTTTTCGGTGTATTTAAATTTTGGCTTAATGTTGCCATGGCCGTGATATTTTGTTCAATATTAGAAGAACGTGAAAAGGAATTTACAAAATTGAAATCAAAACTGCTCGCCGGTCTTTTCTTTTTGTTTACTGGTGAAGAATATGGGCTCTTTCGTTTCCAAATAGATTTACTATTTTGTACATCTAATAAGCTATGGTTACTGCTTTTGGGTGACAATTGGATTGGGCTTTCTATTTGTTTCATCGAAAATTTTGGTACAGCATAGAATATCTCTTTGCAGACCGTTTGGTTTCTTGAGTTCAATTCGCGTACAAAGCGACCAACCTTCAATGGCATTCTGTCAACTTCAAAGGTGCGACTTGTCGATGAAAAAAACCTTCTTTTTAAAAATGCAAAGTAATTTTCCACATGGCCATTGCTTAATCAATTTCCATTACGCAGAATCCCAGTAAACAATGGCAATAAAGCGGCATATTTCTTTAAAAATGTATCGTGGAAATCGGTGTTATACAAATTATTTAAGGCCAAACCAGTGTTTTCTTCAGATAAACATAAATTAACATTCATGCTTATTTCGTACAAATCTCTATAAAAAGGGCTCTGCTTATAGAGTGGAGTATAAAACTCATTTAGTGCTAAGTCTTTGTCACGTTCGTCAGGTTTACTAATTTCATTGAAATTTAATTTTAATTCTACATTATTTGAATTTGAACTATAAACATCAAAAGTCCCATGTAATAGGTTGGAATTAACTAATTTGTAGGTTTTACACGATTGATATTTATCTTTGTGGCCACAGTACGCTCTAATAGTTAAACGGTTCTGGGCTACATCATGTCATTTAATGTTAATTAGACAACCAGTTAATTTTATTAGCTGACTGGAAATATGGTATGTGTAGTGATATGAGTCGAACTTTCTTTCTTTCTGGTTGAAGATCCTCTTCCAAACTTCTTCTGAAATGTGTATCTGATGATCCATTAAATTAAACTTGTTCTTAATTTTTGTGTCATAAATTTTAGGTTTTGGTGCGTTGAATTTGGAAGCATTTTCTTTAGGTTTTGAAAATTTGTCATCCATCACTTCAAATTCTTCCTGACTGTCATCCGAATGTTCTACAGGTAAAACAACGTCACTTCTTTGACTATTACACAACTCAGAATTCGAAATTGGTATATCTGTATCAGGAATATCTAAATTGTTTAAATTTAAATTAACCGTAGGATCATTAACTTTCGCGCCAGCATCAATATCCTGGTTAGGAATCACAAGCTTAGGCAATGGTAAATTAATTATCTTGTATGGCGGCTTTAAAATTTCAATGGCAAGTATTTTTATAGGTTCAAAGGGTCTCGACCTATTAGCACGTAAAACCTTGTCAATATTACTATTTAATAGTTTGATAGATGGTATATCGTTCCCATTTTGGCTATTTTCAACAGTACAATTATTAATTAAACAAGAATTGAATTTTTCTCTATTTTTTAAGAGAAAACCATTATTAGTTTTAAGGGTTATGGGTTAATCATAGTTTCTAAGGTGATGGTGTATACAATTGATGGTCTCTAGTATCGCCACACAGAATTTAATTTCAACTGGATGCAGTATAGGAAAAGGCGTATTATGCGTACTGAAAATTATATGTCTTATCTCCATGATATGGATATGGCCTATTCATGGTTCCTTAGCACATCCAAGAATTATCTGGTGGTATATACCGTTAGTGGTATTTATCTCTGGTATCGCCACACAGAATTTAAGTTTCAACTGGATGCAATGTACGAAAAGGCGTATTATGTGTACTTAAAATTATATGTCTTATCTCCATGATATGGATATGGCCTATTTATGGTTCATTAGCATATCCAAGACCTATTTGGTGGTATATACCGTTAGTGGTATTTATCTCTGGTATCGCCACACAGAATTTAAGTTTCAACTGGATGCAGTGTACGAAATGGCGTTTTATGTGTACTGAAAATTATATGTCTTATCTCCATGATATGGATACGGCCTATTCATGGTTCCTTAGCATATCCAAGACCTATCTGGGGATATGCACCGTTAGTGGTATTTATCTCTAGTATCACCACACAGAATAAGTCTGCTAGTATTGGCTGTTTATAATTTAAGATTTCTCCATATCACATGCGCTATACTCAAAACACAAATTTTTAAAAATCATAAGTTTATTCCCATGATTTGACCGTGGGATGCTGACTACCTCTTAGATAGTATCATGGCTTATCCTCCCAAATACAAAATCTTTAAGCATTGTATCTAGTATTGGCAGTATATAACTTAAGGTTTCATCTTAGTAAATGGAATACACTACCAAAAGAACAGTACATTATTATTATTATTATTATTTACTGGAGGGCCATGTGGGCAATAAGCCACCTCGCACCGCGACCTAAAAGATCTATTGTGCTGGACCCTACTTAATTATCCGTCCAGTCAATATTCAGGCTCTTAATGAATCTGACAATACTACTGGCCGGTACAAGATACATACTATCCGGGCGCATTGTTCTCCCTCTTAGATGTTGCAGCCTTTGCTGGAAAATGGCTGGGCAATGGCACAGAACATGTTCCGCTGATTCCGCTTCCAGACCGCAGAAGCGGCATCCATCTGTCGTACTTAGGTCCATCTTCTTAAGGTGATACCTTAAGGGGACATGACCTGTGAGGAAGCCAGTAAGCAGCCTCAACTCAGGTTTCCTAAGTTCAAGACACTCCTTAACCCTGACAGACGAAGGTGATATAAATTTCTTCGCCTGCCGTAAACCTGGAATTCTGCGCCAGTAGGAGGACTTTTGAACATCCTCCCAGCGTTTTACCGCTGCTCTAAGGTGTCCCTTAGTGACACCGCAGAAGGGTTCTGGTCCTAAAAATGGAGAGGCAGAACCCTCACGGGCGAGGCCATCAGCTGCCTCGTTTCCTTCGATTCCAGTATGACCTGGCACCCACATAAGTGTTACCTTATTTGAGCCTACCAGATGTTTAATAACCTTCAGACAATCCCATACCAGTCTTGACTCAACGGTATAAGACCTAAGAGCTTTTAAGGCTGATTGGCTGTCTGATACAATATAAATCTTTGCATCGTTTAGGCCTTTTGCTATGCCTATCCTAGCGCAAAGTTCTATAGCATGTACTTCTGCTTGAAAAACGGTAGCATTGGTACCAAAGGACTTCGAGAGGGTAGTGCCACTCCCGTGTATTCCTATCCCCGCCCCATCTTCCGTTTTTGATCCATCTGTAAACCATACCATGGACCCTAGCTCAAATGATGGTCCACCTGCCCTCCACACATCCCGGTCAGGTAACCTAACACAGAATGGTTTGTGGAAGTCCAGTTTAGCTGGCATACAGTCGGAAGGCATTCCTATGGTAGGGTCTGTCTGAAATTCCTTAAGGGTTTCCATATGACCCACCATATTGCCTGGCTTGATATTTCCTTCCGCCTGCATTTTCAGGGCCATACTTGCAGCGTCCTTTTTAACATGCAGGTGTAACGGTGTCAGTCCTAGAAGTGTCTCCACCCCCGCGGTTGGACATGACTTCATTGAGCCCGTAACACCGATGCAGGCTACACGCTGAACCTTATTCAATAAGGTTTGCGTTGTCTTCTGCTCAGTTTTAGGCCACCATACAACCGATGCGTAGGTGACCATAGGCCTAATGATTGTAAGAAATGACCAGTAGATCATTTTTGGTTGTAGTCCCCAAGTACGCCCATAGAGTCTTTGACAGGCCCAGAGAGCCTTGATGGCTCTATTTTGAACTTTCAACAAATGTTGGTTCCAGTTCAGTCTTTGATCTAGGATAACCCCTAGATATTTAACCTCGCTGGAAAAAGGAACAGTAGTACCGTTCAACGAGGGAGCTGTAAGCGCAAACTTTGTCCTCCTCGTAAAAGGAACAATGACAGTTTTGCTTGGATTGACACTGAGTCCTTCCTGGTAACACCACTGCCATATTATATTGAGTGCATTTTGCATGCGATTAGAAATGGCCTCATCAAACTTGCCTCCGATTATGATAGCCACATCATCCGCATAGCCCTGGACATCAAACCCATGGCTACTCAGAAGGACCAGTAGTCTGTCAATAACCAATGACCACAAAAGAGGAGATAATACGCCTCCTTGGGGACAGCCCTTTACGGCCTTGATGGTTACTGATTCGCCACCTAGTCTGGCAGTAATCTCACGATGTTCCAGCATGGAACGGATCCACCTAATTGTGGAAAGTGGAACCCTTTTTCCCATTGCTGCCCTCTCTATAGATCCATAGGAGGTATTATCAAACGCCCCCTCAATGTCCACAAAGGCACAAAGGGCAATTTCTTTATATGTCACTGCTTTTTCAATCCTCGTGACTAGCCCGCTAAGGGCCATAACCGTGGATTTACCAGTTTGATACGCAAACTGGTCCCGATGCAGCGGATTCTTTTCAAGGACCTCACTTCTTATTTGATAGTCCAGGATTTTTTCCATCGTCTTCAAAAGAAACGATGTGAGGCTAATTGGCCGATATGCCCTGGCCTGGGTGTCTGGACGACCCCCGCCCTTTGGTATAAAGACCACATTTACTTTCCTCCACAGTTTCGGAATATAGTTAAAAGCATAACGTATTTCCTCAATACCTTTTTGAAGTAAAGCTGGAAAGATACCATCCCCTCCAGCGGATTTGAAAGGTTTGAAAGACTCAATAGCCCATCGAACCTTGCTGGATGTGAAAATTTTCCCAGAGAGACTCCAGATCCTATTGTGAGGCGAATAGGCCACCTCACTCGAAGGATCATATGAGTCCTCTTGGGCTCCTACCACTACTGAATCCGGAAAGTGGGTCTCTAACAGTACCTCTAAGGTTTCCTTCCGGTTTTCAGTGAACCCCCATCTTGCTTCTGGAGAAGTCCTAAACCATTTGAATGATCCCTGGAAAGGACTTTCTGGGGACGAGCTGCACAGGGCAATTCATTGATTCCCTCACAGAAATTCCTCCAGGTAGCCCTTTTGGATCTCCTTAGTTCGAGATTATATTCCGTCAAGGCCATCTTATACTCGCCCCATTCACCGGTGCGTTTAGCCTTGTTAAATAATCTTCTCGATTTTTTCCTCAGTTTACCCAGCGTCCCGTTCCACCAAGGGACCATCTTTGTGGACTCTCTTTGCTTAACTGGGCAGCTGTTCTCGTAAACCAAGTGTATAGAATTATGCAGCTGGTTTGAACAGATCTCCAAACTCTCTGGAGACTCTATGTTCCCCACATCCGAGGGCATTTCTGATTCGAGTGAGACTCTATAAGAGTCCCAGTCGGTCAGTTTTGGAATTCTGATTTCCTGCCGCTGCATGGTCTCAGCCGCCAAATCGAATCTGATGTGCAAGTGATCCGATAATGAGGCCTCTTCAGACACATGCCAGTTTTTGACCAAGTCGCTGAAATACGGACTAGCAAGTGTCAGATCTAGGACCTCTTGCCTAATCGCATTTATAAAAGTAGGTTTCCTTCCCCTATTGACAATGTCTACATTATTTGAAATCAGAAATTCAAAAAGGTACTCACCCCTGTTATTGATGTCCGTGCTACCCCACACCGTGTGGTGCGCGTTTGCATCGCATCCTATCAGGTAGGCCAGCCCATTGCGTTTGCAATGAGCTATGAGCCGCCTAACTTCAAGTGGAGGTATTAACTCTGAGTCTCCAGGAAAGTAGGCGGAGGCCATTATAGCCTCCTGTTTGCCTCTTTCACCCAGAACCTCCACCATTACTGCAACCAAGTCCCTGGAGATGAACTCTGAAATGGGAATAAAATTAATTTGCGAACTGGCCAACATAGCCGCTCTTGGACTCTGAGTTCCGTTATGATAAACTAACTTACCCACTTGATTTGGTATACCTCTAATCTGGTTACCAATCACCCATGGCTCCTGGATTAGAGCCATGCCAATGTTTTGGCAGATAAACCTGCGACAAAGGACGTCCGAAGACGCCTTTGCATGATGCAGGTTTATCTGCAGGCAGGCGATGTGTGCCTTCACTTTACCGAAGGCCCCTTCTGAAGGCCCTGCTGAGCCTCCTTTTCAGCACCGCCACCACCCGCATGCTTTCTTTGTCCGGCCGATGGCTGACCAGTGTCCTCCATCGCCGTTCTGCTGGCCCCCGCTGCCTGAGAGCCTCCAGGCCTAACCAGTGGCTTGCACGGGGGGAGTCCTTGTGAGGCCTTCCCCCGCGGAACCCCCGACGCCTTCCTCTCCCTTTCCCGCCTTCTCCTCACCTGTCTCCTGGAGAGGGCGGTCACCCCGGTGGTCTTAGCTACAGGTGCCGCTACCGTAGCTTCTACAGGCTTCACCACTTGGGTCCCGCCGACAGAAGCCGGCTTAGCTCCACTCTGACCACCCTTGGGATGCAATTGTACAGTCCCAAACTTATAGTTGACCTTAAAGCCAACCCGCTTGAGCTTCTCAACTGAAGAGTGGTCCATAGAGAACGTGAAAAAGGCCGAAGAGCCTTTCGCCTCTCTCCTGATCACTCTCCAGTTGATCGCCTGCATGCCCTCATTTTGGCTTTTTATAAACCCAAACAGCTTCTCTGTGGGCAATTCAGCACTATTTGGGAAGGTGCCGAACACAATCCTGGCTCTAGGCAGGTTTTCCGCCTCGGCCACGATCAGCTGCGCACCCTCCCATGGCTTGATACTACCTATGGCCTCCCTGAGCCACTGAACAGTGGCCCGGTCAGCACAGGTTAGTACCAGCCAACCAGGCCGAAGCTGACTGCCAAGGAACTTAGGTTTAAGCTCCTTGGCCTCCTGCTCTAGCACCTAACAGTACATTAGTATAGCTATGAACATTTGTAGAATATGTTGAATGGCTTTACTCTTATAGAAATTAATTTTTTTTATTACAAATATTTTTTAAGAAATTTATTAATTTTCATTTGGATTAAACTTGTTTTGTTTTTCGTGTTAGATACATTTTAATTATAATATTTTTTTCGGGATGAGCCTACACTTTTTACAAAAAATTTACACTTTTTCGGCATAGCTACATTTTATCCGAGAAACGAACCAAAAATTCGGGCTGATATTTTTTCGGGCTAACTTCACCGACTTGAGGAAGGAGGTATGGGCGATTCCATTTACAATTTTATATAATAGCAACTCATCTAAATATAATCGGCCGGATTCTAAGCTCATTAAATTTAATTTTTGTAGTCGTATTATGTATGAAGGACCAAATTCATCTAATCGAAATCTCTTAAATAGACGTCTCGTAAATCTGCGTTGAATAGATTCAATTCTTATACGGTTACAGTCGTAAAAGGGGTTCCATATTTGTGTACAATACTCAACTTGACTCCTAACTAGCGCACTGTAGAAAGTTATTACAGTATGATGAGAAGTTAAGTCTTGACATCTACTTAACGCAAATCCCAGTAATCTATTAGCTCTACTACAAATATTATCAATGTGAGGATTAAAAGTTAGTTTACTGTCGATCAGAACACCTAAATCTTTAATGACCTCAACTCTGCGTATTACAATGTTTTTTAGATTATAACTAAACCATGTAGGTTTTTTTTTTAGTATATGTGATAATATTACATTATACCTCACACCACTCGATTAATGAATCCAGATCTTCTTGTAGTAGACAGCAATAATTTTCAGATTTAATAGTTCGAAAGATTTTAAGATCATCAGCATATAGGAGACAGTTACTCTTTAATTTAAGCACAATATCATTAATAAATAATATAAATAATAACGGACCAAGTATAGAGCCCTGAGGGACACCTGAAGTGGGAATAAATTCATCAGAGCAAACACCATTAAATTTAACATAAACGATACGTTCTATTAAATATGACTTCAACCAGATTTTAAATTTAGTGGTTATATTTAAGGCATCCAGTTTAGTTAAAAGTAACTGATGACCAACTTTGTCAAATGCTTTTTGAAAATCAGTGTACACAGTATCCACTTGGCCACTGTTGTCTAACTGAGTTGATAAGAAGCTGGTGAACTCTAATAGGTTTGAAACTGTGGACTTCCCAGGAACGAATCTATGTTGACATGGAATAATAGAATGTCTCTTTTCATTGTATAAAATTTCAAACATGAGCTTCTCAAAAATTTTACCAAACACATTACTTATGCAAATTCCCCGATAATTTATTACATTTGCAGTAACACCAGATTTAAAAATTGGAATAATAAAGATGTCTTCCACAATTTGAGAAATACGCCACTGTTTAAAGACTTATTAAAAATAATTGGTAAAGGCGTGACTAAAGATGTACCGGTATCAATTACAAATTTACTATGTAAACCATCGGGACCACTGCCTTTGTTAGCGTTTAGCCCATTAAGCACCAGGAGAACGTCATTTTCAGAAATGTGATCATATCCGCATAGGAAATTTGAGTTATTACATGAGTCAATTAATTTATTTGATGAATCCGTTGATCATGGACCAAAAACACTGCTGAAGTAATCAGAAAACTAATCACAAATAGTAATTACATATAATGTGTATGCGGCTTTAAAACAACATTCAAGTAGAGAGACCACATATATGTACATGTTACATAACATTTTAACTTTAGTGATGGTTCCCTTCAGCCATTTTGGTCCAGTTGAAAAGTTCCTGAGATAAACTTCTTGATTGGTACAGAACTTTGTTATTTTCACTTTGTCCTTACTCGATCTTGGGAACAACAAAGACAGATGTGTTTTAGGTTGCCTGCCATGCAGAATTTCACTCGGTGATTTGTTGTTGGCTCCTGGAGAGAAACGGTAAGTACTCAAAAATGTTAACAAAGCAATATCGGTTGTCCCTCCTTCTGTCATTTCTTTTGTCAATGTGGCTTTAAACGTTCTGACAAAACGTTCTGCTTCACCATTTGACGCTGGATGGAATGGTGCGGTGGTAAGGTGCTCAATACCATTTTTTTCACAAAACTCCGCAAATTCATGTGATGTGAAAGAGGGTCCATTGTCACTGATAACTGTATCTGGTAGTCCCTCTGTAGTGAAAATGCCTATTAAGGCCCGAATTGTTGTCTTTGAAATAATATCAGCCACCTTAATTACATATGGATATTTTGAGAAACTATCCACACAAATTAACCACATGTGGTTTAGGAAAGGTCCCGCAAAATTAATATGTATGCGTTCCCAAGGTTTAGTTGCGGCAGGCCAGCTACTAAATTGCTTTGGCGGGTTAGGAGCCACTTCTTGACAACTTCTACATGCCTTTGCAGCATAATCAATCTCTTTATCGATTTTCGGCCACCAACAATATCGACGGATTAGTTGTTTCATCCTCACAACGCCCCAATGTCCAATATGAAGCATCTTTAACACTTCACATCGCAAACTGATAGGAACTACCACTCTTGTGTGTTCAGTCTGCAATAGCAAAACATCGTTAAAACAATTTAGTGCATTTTTTCTTACCACAAAAGACTGCAAGTCACAGGTAGACCTTTTTCAGGGTTGAAAAGTGAAACCAAAGGCTTATGGTCCATCACTAAAACGAATTGACGACCATACAGGTACTGATGGTACTTACGACAACCAAACACAATCGACAGAGCTTCCTTCTCGATTTGACTATATCTGCGTTGGTGCTCATTCTTGGTCTTTGACCCAAACGCAATTGGATGCTCGGAACCGTCCGAATATATGTGTGATAAGACAGCTCCTATTCCGTAACTAGATGCATCAGTCGCCAGAACTAATGGATAATCTGGGCGATAATGAACCAACATTACTGTATCCAACAGACATTTCTTTATTGTTTGGAACGCGTTTTCTTGTCTTTGTGTCCACTGAAAAACAGCATCATTCTTTCTCAGCTCATTTAGTAGAGCTGCAATTTGAGAAAAATTTTTAATAAAGCGATTATAGTAATTTACTTTACCCAAAAATGCGCTTAAATCTTTCAGTTCCTTTGGTCGTGGCATGTCTCTAATTGCTATGAGACGGGAGTCAGACGGGCGTATACCACTTTCATCCAAAATATACCCAAGATATTGGACTTCACGCTGAAATTACATTTCAAGCGATTACACCGAAGGTTAGCATCAGCTAACCTCTTCAAAACGACTTCCAAATTCGCCATGTGTTCATCTTCAGTAGGTCCTGTAATGATAATGTCGTCTTGATATGTCGTAGCAAGATCCAAATCTGAAATAAACTGCTCGACAAAACGTTGATAGATAGCAGGAGCACTGGCAATTCCGAAAGGAAGGCGCTGGTACTGGAATAATCCAAAAGGAGTTGTTATAATAGCAAGTTCCTTTGACTCATCATCAAGTTCCAATTGAAGGTGTTTCGAAAATCGTTGACCACCTTGTAGACGCTGGAACAATTCTTCTACTCTGCGAATCGGATACTGCTCCACATTCAATTGAGGATTCACAGTCACCTTGAAGTCTCCACAAATGCGTATGTTATTTTGAGGTTTGCTAACCACAACAATGGGTATTGTCCAGTTGCTGAACTTCACTGGTTTCGAGATACCTATAGATACAAGCCTGTCAATTTCATTGCGTACTTTACTTTGTTGCTCGAAAGGTAAGGGTCGCACTTTGAATGATCGTGGAGTGTAGTTTTCTTTCAATGATAAATGCGCTTTAAAAGTTGTGCAGTGTCCCAAACTGTTCTCGAAAACTATACTGTATTTGGAACACAAGTCATCAATTTGTTTGACACAATTATCCGATATGTTGAACAAATGTTCCACATTTAATTTATCATTCGTGATTCGAAATCCGAATGCATTGAACCAATTCATGCCAAAAACATTTGCCCCGTTTGTGGCTGTCACGAGCAATGGCAAATTAGCACAACTGTCACGAAATTTGACATCTACATTTAACTTTCCGCGTATTGGCACTTTGACATCACCATAAGCTTTCAAAATTGTTGAGGCTGAACTCAAATTTGGCTTACCCAGCTCAACATGTCCATCATTACCCACTAATGAGGCAGTAGCACCGGTATCGACTAAAAATTTCAAAATTTTCTTGTTAATTTCCATCGACTAATAGATTTTCTTACCAGCGTGCTGTACTGATTTGCTCGTCAGATGTACACAATAAACAGTGGACTTCGGATCCCCAATTGAATTGGATGACACTTCCTTTTGACTAACCTTGTTAGCCTGGAGTGCTGATTGCTTATTTATAATCTTGACATCGTCCGATACTGGAGATTCCAGATACTCAAATAAATCGATACTATATGTGTTCTCAAATGATGGACTTCGACGTTGACTATTTGGTTCGATACTGCCTTGACGATTTCCTTTGTCACATTTCTGTTGACTATGAGGTGATGAACTGCTTTTGCAAACTGACGCAATATGTCCCGTTTTACCACATCGATGACAATTAGCCGTTAAAAATTTACAATTTTCACGTTCATGATGGCTGTAACACCCAGGACACGATCGAAGTTTAGGATGTGATAGCGTATGACTACGCCTGTAGTGTGAGCGCCTTTTGCTCCGTGAACAACTACGAACGGTATTTTGGTTTACTTCCTGTGAGAAACTGTGATTAGGTAATTGTGAATTATTTTTCAACACATCAATTGCGGCTTGTGTGCTCTCATGAGCTTAAGCAAGTTTGATGACATCCTCCAACTTCGGGTTTACTAACTGCAAAATTGCTGTTCTAACAGGGTCATGAATCGTATGTAATACTATCATATCCCTAATAGCGGTATCTGTGTAAGATTTCTTGCACTCACATTTTACAGCAGCATCACGTAAATCCGCAATCCATGACATGTACGAATCACCCGGTTTCATTTTTAGCTGCCAAAATTTGAAACGAGCTGACAAAATATGGACAGATTTTGAATAAAATTCACTTAACTTTTTCTCGATAGCATCAACATTTTCTGTATCGAACGAATTTTCACCGTACACTTTTTTTATTGTGTGATCAGCATCAACACCTACCCACGCAAGAAAACACGATTTCTGTCGACCGACATCTGTGATATTATTCGCAATAAAATACTGTTTCAATTGCGCTACATATTCATGAAAATTTTCTTTGGCATGATCGTACGATCGAAATGCCGTTATTGTTGTTGTTGTATTTACATTTTGAGTTTTATTTGCCCCTAATTGTGCCACTATTTTTGTCTGGTTTTCTGTTAGTTTTGCAAGAATTGCCTTTATATCTGGGTTCATTTTAATCGCACACATACAAAGCACACAAACTTGCTTCAATAAATAAAAATCACGAAGCAAAAAAATAATCAGCAAATCAACCGGTACTAATTTTACGCAACTAACGTGAGAACTTTTTATTATCTCGTCGCCAAAGTGTTATGTTTGTAAATAACATCACTAGAGCTATCATTTAAATAGGTCATTACACTCGGAAATTCTGATTTCGTAGATAGGTTTGTATTGAACTTCCAAATTAAATTTTGAATTAGTTTGGATGGAGTTTTGAACTAAACCTAAATCATTTTTGTAAACAATCTTGATTTCAATCTTAATTGCCTTACGAAGTAAGCGAATCTGATTAAAGATGTCCAATATATATTGGTTGTAAACGTTTTGGATTTTACCAACAACTTAGATTTTTTCTTGATCATTCTTCACAAGTAGGGCGTAAACCATGACGGAAAATCAGTAGTTCTATTCCCAATCACCAAAGATGCATTTTTATTTATAATGTCAAAAATTTGACTATAAAATATATCGACACAACAATTAAAATCCCCTGTAATAAGCCGACCCAGTCTATTAGGTCGAGGTCACTACGAAGACGATCATACTTAATAGAACGAAAATTTATTTCATCACTTACTCGATTCTTTTGAAACTTCTTTAATGTAACAATAAAGCTTATAAATAAGGGTGGATGAAATTTATCAACTTTGGATAAGGCATCTTCTGATTGGGAAATATGAAACTGAGCCTCGTCATTGGTGATTACTAAATCAAGCGTTCTATCCATAAAGTTTTTAATATTATTTATTTGGGTTAAATCCAAATAGCTAAGAGAGCAGCTCCGCACATCGACCTTCATATCTTGAAGGAAACAGTTGTCCTAAGTCATTAATATCCCAATAAATAGAACCTAAATTAAAATCCCCAAGCAGCAATATATCACGACTAGAGATGCTATGTTTACCATTAAAGTCATCTAAAGATTCAAAAAATAATTGAAAGTGGGAAATCGTAAGTAGGATATGAAAAATAAACTACACCATACAACATTCAAACGGTTAATTAGGAATAGATAAAGGAATTACAGGAAAATCACGCTTATAACCGATTAGAACTCCGCCGCCATCTTGTAAACAACTCACTGCTAGATCACGATCATTGCGATGTATCAAATTCCGGTCATCAAACAATTCATTAGAGTTAACTCCATCATTGAGCCACGTCTCGGTCAAACGTATAAAATCATAACTCATTTCCCGTAATGCCAGTTTAAATTCCGTACATTTTGTTTTCAAACCTCTACTGTTCTGATAATATAAATCGAAATCCATATTAAAAAAAGAAGCGATGAAAAAATAACTAAATATAAATATAACAAATTATCATCTCGCCGCAGATGTGCCAGCATCAACCGATATGATATTTGGGGCATTGGGCGCCGGAATTGTATTAAAGTTTTTACACAAACTATTACGGAATGAATCTAGCTCATCAAACGAATCAATCTTAACTGGAACACTATCATCTTCCATCTTGCAATAAATTTTTCCAAATTTCAACCATACATGTTTTAGTTTGAATTCCGATTTCAATTTCTTGCACTCCATCAGAAGCTTTTTGTTCCAGAACGAAATGTGTTCAACAATAAATATTTGTGAGTTAATCGAAGGAAAACCAAAATCATAAGCATTAAGAGCACAATTCTTTCCTCTCAATTTAGCACAATCTAGGAAAGTGTTTCTGATAAATTTAGAGGTAAATTCCACAACTATCGGTTTAGGTGGCTTAGTTGAAAACGTTCAATGAATATATTTCACCAAAGAGCTTTCAAAGTTGAACCCAATTTTCTCAGTAAAAGCCGCAACGATTTTGAAGAGATCTTCGTTTTTTGTTACTGGAAATCCTCTCACCTCACAATTTGTTTGAAAGGCATAATGTTCCAACACGTCGCATCTTTTTTGTAGAGTTTGTAGTTTATTACAATTAATGTTACACTCGCTTTTCCGATGAGTATTTTCAACCTGAAGTTCACTAATGTTCGTTTCGACCACGGCAACTATACTCTCAAGCTTAGCAACTATATCCAAATTATTTTGCTTGCATTCTAATATTCTTGAAAAATCTTTAGAATTATTTTCCAGTTTCTTCAACACCTTGATGGAATCGGCTAACTCAACCTGCTTTATTTTTAACTGAGCAACATCATCCATTAGTTGTTCTGAGCAACATCATCCATTAGAGTTTTATACTTCAGGATCCATGTTAGATACTGTAGTCAACGAATAATTATTTGAGCAATCAATACAACAGAAAATAGTTTTATCACTTGGTACGTTGACACAAAAACTATGAAAGCGTTTCGAGCAGCTAGAACATATGACAAATTTACGAACAATCTTAATATTACATATGCCACATAAGTCAACACCAGCCATTAAAATGTTTTCACCATATGGATTGATTGTTAAATTACACAATTAGAACAAAAATACTCTCAGATTGTTTTTGATTGATGGCCATAAAAAATATTAACCGAGTGGTTCAAGGTGATACCTGAACGGCTAAAGCTTTGGGAAAGTGTTCTAATTTCAACTGGTACTTTTTGCTGTACTGCTTGATTGTGTCACTGACACTGTTTCGATGTGTAGGGAGCATTTATCATCCAGGGAGCATTTACCATTATTCTTAGTATACTTGACTACATTCATTGCAATTTTATTATGTTGGAACCACAAGCAGACCCCCATAATTGAATACCCATACGTCCGGATAGGTTTAAGTATCACTTTATATAGTAAAACCTTACAATCTAGGCTTAAGTTGGAATGTTTCCCTATTAACCAGTTCATTTTAACGACAACATTTTAATGATCTTGTAGATTTCTTGATGCTATCGTGGAGTTTTGATGCGAAGACATGATTGTTGTATCATCCGAAAATGTTGAAACTTTTCCGTATTTTGATGTTGATAGATATCAAGCAAGGGTGGAACCTCAGCGAGATGCGCTGTTATATTTCATCAAAAACATTTTGGTAACTGTCTTCTAACTTTGTGTGTACAGGTCCTTTATACTACACTTTATCGAAAGCTTGCGCAATGTCTAAAAACGCGCAGAGCAGTACTTCCTGATTTCAGAGATGACTCCATGAACTTGTTCTACGGTTCCATATTCTTCTCTAAATTCGAATTGATGTTCAAGAATAATTTTTCTCTCGTGCAAAATTAGTCTAAGTTTTTGCAGAAGCATTTTTTCGAATAGCGTAGAGAGAGCCGGTAGTAAACTGATTGGACAATATGAGTTTACTTTTGTTTCATCTATACCATGTTTCGGAACCACTACGATTTGCGAAATTTTTCAGGCTTCAGGAAAGTAGCCATATGTTATTAGTTTGATATATGTATTTTCCGGAAAATTTTTGAGTGTTTTCCCGCTTACCTGATCATGCCCTGCTGCTTTTCTGGGATCAGTGTTTTATTGGCTTATTGGTTGTATTTAATTGGCTGGATTTCCGCAGCTTCTACAACATCAGGCATAAATTAGGGGCTTCCAATTTGTTCGTTTGGTATAAATACCTTATTAAGATGTTGAGCAAATATGTTTGCTTTATCTGCAGTACTTCTTGCCCAGTTTCCATCAGGAAAACGGATCGAAGGACATGAAAGTGTTGGCCGTTTAGCTTACGTTTGGTTTTCCACAGAAAGTAATCTGTTGCTTCATCATAAGGCGATTTTCAGGATTTTGATCACTTTATTTAAATTTGATTTAAGTGTGGGCGATCTGTGTAGTTGCCATTGCCAACGTATTGAGTGTTTTATCATTACCACCTGCTGAATATTCTTAGACGGTTTGTCCAACGTTAAGTAAACTGAGCTGCATGGTGTCGTACTTATCCGATGCAGCTTGTTTTAATACATCAATAACATTCTTATGTCCAATTAGTATGTTGATTCGTCAGGAATCCAGCTGCCAATAGTTTAAGAACTTGCATGTTTAGTGTTATTAATACCTGTGAGTGATTAGAAAATACATTGATCATAACAAGTTTCGGCCATTACAAGAGGTCTAGCTATACGCTTTGTTACAGAAAAAACCAGAAAATCGGAAATGGTTCGTCTCTCGTTGGGTGGCCAGTAGAAATACGATCTAATTTCTCATTTTGCTTAGATTCCCACAGTTGTTTTCCTGTCGAAGATATTAGTCTGGAACCCCACTGGATATGTTTGGCGTTTTAGTCACCTTCCACAACTTATCTCCCAGAGTTTTGAAGTAATTTGCAAACTGATATCTTTTGACTGAATGTTTCGGTGGACAATAAACTGCAGATATGGGGCATTTTCCTGTTCATTCCTCCAGACAGATGCTAGTTGCTTGTTAATGCTCCTCACTATATTTTTGGAGTTCATGATATCTCATTTTGGCTCTAATAATGATAGCATTCCCCCCAAGTGATTTTCCGCTAGGATCTCCTTACACACCACGCAACCTCTATAGTTTCCGGTATCCGGTTTGCTTTTATCCAGTTCACACTTGTTCCTCTCATGTAGTTTGCCACATATTATAAAAACAGACGGGAATTTGCAGTAGTTTCGCGAATGTCCATATTCCTGACAGTTTAGTACATTATAAAACCGATTTACGTTTGTGTGACTCCTCCACTATGATTTTTCTGTAC
Source organism: Tipula vernalis (assembly GCA_958295665.1). Classification (NCBI taxonomy): domain Eukaryota; kingdom Metazoa; phylum Arthropoda; class Insecta; order Diptera; family Tipulidae; genus Tipula; species Tipula vernalis. The sequence continues at coordinate 153,583,129 of OY282560.1, read as the reverse complement.
AATAAATACCTGATATCATAGATCGCGTGTTTACCTTTAGTTTTTGTTAGTTCGGGTTCCAGCTCAATTTGAACCATTGGTTGAGGTTGTCTGTCGCGATTTATAATGTTAATTATTCTTTTCACCTTGAAGTTCATTTTTGTTACCTCTGGGCTTATTTCCTCTGGCTGCACAGTGGACTCGATCCATTTTATCACGACTGTGATTCCTTTTGCGCTCTTTAAACAGAATATGTAGAAATACTTGCCATTTTTTCAAGAGCGGCTACAATTTTTCTGTATCCGTCAATGTTTTCGGCTTGATCCCTGCTGATGTTACCACGTTTAATGTGGGCAATAAAAATGTTCTCACTTGTTTCTGCATTTAGTGTTGTCAGTAAGAGTTTTGATGGCGCCTCTCTTAAGTAGATTGGAGGAGGTCTCTTTTTAGGCTCTTCCTCATCATCATTGTTATAACCTTCCATTTGTATAACTTCGAATCGGTTAACAGATATTACTTGGGATTGATTTAGCTTTACGCTCTTTAGGTTTGAAACCGCCTCCTCTGGAGAATTTGCGTTTCTTTTTTATTTGGGTTTAGACAGCGAACTACAAAAGATAGTAATCCTAGATTATAACAAAGATACAATCCAACACCAATCCTAACCAATGTAATCTCATGGTTTCTATTGGGAATCTTGCTATAAAATTAAACCCGATTCAATTATTAACCCACATAGTTAAAGGGTCCGAGGTATCTAATAAGAAAAATTGGCAGTGAAGAAATGGAACAAGCAAGCAGCATGAAATAAATAATTGAATTCGATCGATTCTCGTCAATACAATGGCTTGTTCACACCGTTGCATACTGTTTACGAATTATATCAAATGCCAAATCAAAAACTGAAAACATCTCTCATTTTAAACCAGAAGAAGCGAACATGTCGCTAGGGGCAATAATTAGGGTTGCGCAGCAGGAAGCTTTTGAGCAAAAGTTAAAGAATTTAAAGGTTTAAATCAAAACTTACCAAGGAGCAGTACAATTATTACATCAACTCCATTTCCAGATGAAAATGACCTGGTAAAGAGTCGGGGGAAGACTAACAAATTCTAATCTATCATTTGAAGAAAAACATCCAATAGCTCATCAGAGAATCTCAAGCAAATTAAGAGTAAAACAGCATAGTTGGGAACGTTAGAGGAGTATGGGAAGCCGAAGTTAAGTCAACAAAACAACACCTCCGCAAAGTAATTTGAACTCATACATTAACCTTTGAGGAGTTCTCAACCCTTCTGGTTCACAACCTTTCTGACACAGATAATGATGGGTTTTTAAGTCAGGCACAATTCCTCATAAGAAGGGCCATCGACGGAAATCTATGCATATACGAGGATTAATTAATGCTGTGTCCCTCAGGTCAATTGTTTAACCTAATATTTTACATTTCATTTCAAAACTACATTATGCTATTCATCGCCAAGCGGCCAACGAAAAATTTCATCGCGAGGTTACTTCTCAATTTAGTTGTCACTTATAGATAGAGTGCTTGGATTAATATGCAATGTCTCAAATTTAAATTTGCACAAGTGTTTTGTGGAATCCTAATGGCTGTATGATACTCACTTTTTTCAAACTTTTTCAGTGACTAGGAAAGACAAACGGAGTGAGAGAAAAAATATAGATACAAAATATTTGTGAGATTGAGTGTATACACCATAGATTTGAAAAAAATATAGAAACGTCAAAAAAAAGTGGTAGCTCAATTTTTCTAGCAGCTAATCGAGCAAATATCGCAAAAAGAGAATTGGATTTGATTCTTTTTTTTGACATTAGAGACTTTTTTCTGTCATTTCTACCAAAGAAAATTTGTGAACAAAAGAAAATAATATATAAATTAACATAAGATATAAATTATGTCGCTGCAATTAATTGCGGCAGCTAATGCAAATCTATTATTATATTTCTTACGTAAAAAATCAATTAAGAACCAAAAAATACATATTCTTCAAAATGGCTACTTCATCGCAAAAAAAAATTTTGATTCTATTTACATATTTTGTTTATCGGAAACTTCAAAATACGTGCATATAGAGCAATGTCTACACTACCCTTCTCTGTTTCGCTTTACTAGTTTTGCAGCACTTTATTGCACTTGAAAAAAAGTGGGCATCATTTTCGCCCTGCGTTTCGGATTTTAGTTTTTGTTGTTGTTTTTTTCACGATATTAGCAAAGAAATGCTCCTTTACCATATAAAAAACTTATCGTTCCCAAATCCAAGTTTTCTACCAATATTATTTAATGCCACTAACAAAATATAATGGCTATGGCGGTGAAAACAAAAAATTGTAATGTATATAATGGCTATGGCGGTGAAAACAACAAATCCAAAAAAATTGTCAACCATAGTAATTTTGGGTTATTTTCGTAATATAAAATTTGAAACTTATCGACATATCGATATTTATTTTAAAAATGGGAACTGCCAATCAATTTTTTTTATTGTTTTGACAAATTGAAAACTTCAAAATGAATGATTAATACCTCAACAGATAACAGACTTCGCTTCTCTTCGCCTTTATGATAAGTCCAAATCAACATCGAAACGCAGGGCGAAAACAAAACTATGAATGTAAAGTAAAGATAATGTGGAATCAAGGCAGTTTGTCCTTAATTATTGTTTCCGTAATTATGTTTGGCACAATTGAAGTACAAAATAAATATTTTATGAAAATATTGTGCATAAAGCCTCCTGTTTCAAAATGTTGTTAGAATATTCATCTGAAATCAGTCTTCATCTGGCCAAATGTATTAAAAATGAAAAAAAATAAATCCAATTTCCACTATTGGACTTATTTAACAATTTTGGTTCTTCGCTTATCCTTTCTTCTATAGCTTCTCTTTTCTTTTCTGTTGACACATTTCTTTTCAAAAATTGCGTATCTGTCCCGAAATATTGTGAATAAATGTGAAGGTGAAGTGAACAAAAAAGTAAATGCTTTTACTAGCATTGTTAAAAAAATTCTTGTTGGATTTCCTTGTAAGAGGAGTACAATTTTGGCCTTGAAACGTTTTCTTTTCCAACAAGTAAATACTGAAAACTTTGATTATTCGCCAAGTCAAAAACTTGAAAAATTCCAAGTTATCTTATATTTTCTTTGTAATATTGGGTGTATGAATAGGACTCCGCCCTTTTTTGTTAAAATAAAACACATTCGCTTGTTTAGAAAATGAAAGAATTATTTATTGAAAGTATGCTCCATTTGCAGCTACAACTTGCCCCCATTTTTCAGGCAGTTTACGGATTTCCTCTCTGAAAAAATCTTGGTCTTTGGAGGCGATCCAATCATTAAGCCAATGTTCGATTATGAACCGCTATGTCTGTTGAATACAACAATTAATTTGTTGTGTCTATTTACCCATTCTGGTCGTTTCTCCTCTATAGCTCGCTTCAAACGGATTAGTTGCCGTCGGTACACATCGCCATTGATAGTTTCACCTGATTCCAGCAGTTCATAATATACCCCACCATAATATACTTATCCCACCAGATTCAGAGCATAACCTTATTGCAATGGATATCTCGCTTTGGTTGCGATGGACCAGCTTCACCACGCTTCACCCAAGATTTTTGGCGTTTGGGATTCTCATAATAAATCCATTTTTCATCTCCAGTAACGATCCGATGCAGAAAGTATTTCACAAATGGTTTTTCGACGTTATCGAGGTCTCTTTCTTTTAATTCACGGGGAACCCAGTTGTTAGATTTTTGAATTATTCCGATTATTTGTAAACGTTTTGCAACAGTTGATCGATCAAAATTTAATGCTACAGCCAATTCTGATTGTGTTTGAGAAGAATCTTCAGCCAATAACGTTTCCAATTCAGCATCTTCAAATTTTTTGGATGATTTTCCATGCTCTTTATCTTCAATGCCAAAATCATCATTTTTAAATCGTCGAAACCATTCTTTGCACGCTGTATTCGATGGAGCATGCTCACCGTAAATTTCCACAAGCAAACGATAAGTTTCCGCTGCACATTTCTTTGCAATAAAATAATGTAATAAAACTTCCCGCAAATGATGGTTATTTGGAATAAAATTCGACATTTTGAAAGAGTTAAAAATACTATTTGTTTACACTTCGACCAAATGTCGTATACTGCGTTTGATAGCTGACATCAAGTACTATAGAATACAAGTATTGCGCATTTATAGTTTACGTAACAGTAAAAATAACGACACCAATTGAGAAAGGGCGGAGTCATATTCTCACACCCAATATATCATGCACTTATATCATTGTATATTCAATTTTGGATTTATATGGAATTAAAATATGATTCCTTATGTATATAAGGAGTATAATACACGACTGACATGGATGTCGTAACAATACTTAACGAAATCGCGAAGCAAGGAGGGCCTTTTTTCTATAAGAAAAGCTTGTGACATTCGCTTGCTAACAAATGAAATTCTTGAAAAAATTGAAGTAAAAGCTTTTACTTTTTTTTATTCACTTGTACATTATATAAAATTGCGAATGTTCATCTTTTCCTATTATTCTAAACAATCAGAATATGAGGGAGCATTATATAAAAGAGCAGCCGCCACTGCCTAGTGACCTCTGCAACTATGAAAGGGTGGCTTAGACGACTGAGAGACAATTAATTTCGTGTACTGCATCACTCGGATTAAATTTCTGATTTTGTGATTTTATTGAAATAGAATGTCTTATAATCGTCATACTTAGGGATGAATATCTCATGAATAACTGGTCTCTCGAATACCGTTATTCCTACTTTTCGTAATCATCAAACAGAGTTGAAGTACCACACGCCCTGTACAACTTGAGCTTGATGGCGTTTGCAAGGAACTCCACCGCTCCCTCCAATATGTTTTTACAACTGCTATAATCCACAGCGTAATAGTCTTTAAAACCAATAGATACGACATCTTCCGTCTCGGTCGCCAATGATTCTTAAGTTTATATAAATTGCCAACATTTTATGGACGAGGAAGAGTCAGAGGTTCAAATCCAGTACTTTCAGATCCAAACGTCACAGATTTAAATGCTGTGTTGTTTGGTTTGTTGCAGGCAAAGTTGCAAAATAAACTGAAAAAACATAACCGAAATTTCATGTAGTATGCCTGGTTGTTTTATTGAAGAAGCTATAACAATCGATAACATTTGATTAACGTTCGAAGAGGGCCCAAAAAAAAAAGAATAACGTGCGTTTTTTTTTATATCAGCATTTTTCTGTGTATGGGCAATTTTATACTACCTTGATCAACAAGTTCTCGGATTAACCACCATGAGGCGCTCCCATCGTTCTGATTTGAGTTCTGTTTTTTTGTTAAGTTGGTACATCTGTTGTTGATATTCCCTCTAAATCTTAGCGTCATAGCTTGACATTTGCAAAAGTTACGTAGTCAAGAGTACATCTATCTCTGTGTGTGTTGGCGATTATTTACAATTTTAGACATGATTTGCGAGACTGAATCCGATCCCACATTCATCAAAACGATCATTACTGGAGATGAGACGTAGGTTTATGAGCACGACACGCAATCCAGACATCAGGCAAGTGAATGGCGTTCACCAAAAAAAACCACGTCGATTTCAGTCAAGAAAGAAGGCAATGCTCACGGTTTTCATGGATTACAACGGTGTAGTGCATCATGAATTTTTGCCAGAAGGTCAGACCGTCAACAAAGAGTATTATTTGGGCGTTATGAGACGTTTGTGTGAAGCAATTCGCCGAAAGAGACCAGAATTGTGGGCAGAAAACTCGTGGATTTTGCACCATGATAACGCACCGTCGCACAGTGCCATCATTATTCGTAATTTTTTGACGAAAAATGCAACAAATACCATCCAACAGCCACCGAATTCACCTGATTTGGCTCCCTGTGCCTTCTTCCTGTTCAATCGAGTTAAAAAACCATTACGGGGAACGCGTTTCAGCAGCCGAGAGGAAATAATGGAAAAATCGCCAACACACACAGAGTAGATGTACTCTTGACTACGTAACTTTTGCAAATGTCAAGTTATGACGCTAAGATTTAGAGGGAATATCAACAACAGATGTACCAACTTAACAAAAAAACAGAACTCAAATCGGAACGATGGGAGCGCCACACGGTGGTTATTCCGAGAACTTGTTGATCAAGGTAGTATGTGAGTAATTTTCCATGTGAACATTTTTCTTGTGCACATTTATGTTGGTGAGTTTTTTCTGGTAACCAGAGATAATAAAACCGAGCAAACGGCGCAGTGGTTAAAGCTGCGGCGTTTGGATCGGGAGGTATCGGGTTCGAATCCCTATAGGGGCGGGATGCAAAAGGGATTTTCATCATCTGATTACGATAGGTGATGAAGATGAACACATCTATGACCCCCTGTTGAGAGTGCAGAATCCATGGGCCGACCCACCTTTCATGTCAGCACTACAGGTTTGCATGAAGCAATGCAATGTGCAGGTGGTTTTTCAAAGACGGATCTGTAGCCGCCCGTCCTCGATTTGGCTACTCCAGGCGTAAAGTAGGACGGTAAAAAATAAATCAAAAGAAACAAACATACAAACAAACAGATGTAATGACATATTACATTTCTCATATAGTAAACAAACAAACGCATTCCAATCGTTTGTAAATGGAAATATAAATAGTATATTATTTGTTAGTGTAATTAGTGATAGTAAAATATGAATCAGCAATGTTGAAATATAATCATACATTTCATTTCAATAAGCGCGTGTACAAAGAAGTTATTGTTGTAATCAATGTAATAAAATTAAACGCGTGCAAATACAATTGTTAGTGTAATAAATTGTAAATGCGCTGATTGATTATTTTAATATTGAATATAAATTTTGTCAATTAAACAAATTAATAAGTAAAGTAAATTTCAATCAGAGAATAAATTACACATTAAATTTAAGTATATAAACTGTAAAATTTTGTACAGAAAAAAAAGAATAAATTTGGATCTAGTTGAGTGATCAACTAAATTAATTAGTTTGTTCTTAAAACAAGGAGCCACCCCGCTGAAACCAAGTTGCAATTAACTTTGCAATATAAGGTGGGTAAATGGCGAGGGCCAAAAGGGCGCTTTAGTCGACGCAAGAAATTGCGTTAAGAAGCGTAGGCCACTCTTCACCCTTGGCACTTCTTCACATAATAATAATTAATTAATCAACTACAAATAGTCAATATCAAATTTAAATAAATATATCATTTAATGGCGATCATGCCAATCATTTCATTGTAAAAATAAAAAATAATATTTCATGGCGATCTTGCAAATGGACCAGATCTCTGACGAGCAGATTCAATGGCAACACAACAGAAGCAGTACTTTACGGAGGACTACATAAAAGTGAATGCAGCCAAAAAGAGGATTACTTTAGAAGAGTACAGGCAGAGGCAACATCAGACGATAAAGAAAACTAAACGTGGAGGAAAAATTAACAAAATCAAAAATCAAAAGAAAGAATTAATGAGAATATTAGGCGCGTGTGTTAGACCTAAAGATCGGCAAGTAATTCAAGCCGAATTAAATATATTAAAAGAGAAAAAAAAAAGAAATTATAAAAAATCAGAAGCTTTCTAAGAAAAAGAAAGTCAAATAAAACTACAATATTTGTAATTAATTAAGTCACATAGTATTTAAAAAATCAAAAACTTCAAATAAAAATATTTGTAATTAATTAAGTAAAATATTATTTAAAAATGGGTAGTCAACCTGCAAAACCAGAAAAAGAGATAATAATTGCACAAAATGCAGCAGATTCTAGATCATCAAAAGATAGTGAAGAAAAAGAATTAACATTAATAGAAACAGTAATAATAAACCAAGTAGTAACCTTTATAATTCTTTTAATTATAATAAAAATAAAAAAAAATATTGAAAAGGAGAATAAAGAAACATGTAAACACAGAAATAAGTAAAGCATAAGTAAAAATAAAAAATAATATGAATCGATGTAATTAATATAGTCTTAATAAATAAAAAATTAATTTATGTAATTATAAACAGATTAATTAAATAAAAAAAAAATATATTGAAATGTTTAAAGCATAACATGAAAGATGAAATTAAATTAGAAAATATTAAGAAAATAGTAATAGAATTATTAGTAAATTTAAGAAAAAGTCCAAATAGAAAATATAGTGATAATTATATAAAGCTTAAAACAAAGCAAATAACAGAATTAGAAGAGTCATTAAAAAATATAATAAAGAGTAATCCTAAATTTTTAGAAGAAGGTATAAAAATATATAAAAACTTAAAGAGAATCAAAGAATATATAGGTATAGAAACAATGGCATTATTTGATATTTCGTTAGCGTTTAAAATTATACCAGAGTTCACTGGTAAAGTTCAAGAGGTGAACAATTTTGTAAATCTAGTGGAATACTTAGCAAACACAATTAAAACTGAAGAACAAATTAAATTGATAAGCTTTGTAATAAAAACTCGAACATCGGATGTAGTTAAAGCCAAGGTATCTGGGCTTGGTGAAATAAAAGATATCGAAACATTTAAAAAAATATTTTTAAAGAGCTTCCTCAAGACAAAAACAGTTTTACAAATTTTGTCTGAATTTTCAAGTATAAAACAAAACCAATTTTCTGTAGAAAAATTTGCTCAGCAAATAGACACTTTGCTGGCGGAATTGAACAATATACAAATAAGAGAGCAGGGCGATGAGCACGCTAAAATTATAAGAGTGATTAACGAGCAAACAGCTCTTAGTGCTTTCAAAAAAGGGCTAAATGAGCCCCTGAGAACCACAGTAATGGCAGCTAGGCCAGATAATTTATTAGATGCTCAGAAAATAGCACAAGAGATTAGCTTGCAGCAAAGTATGCAAGGTTTAAATATAAATATAATAAATAATAACAGAAATTACAGAGGTAGGTTTAATACAGATAGAGGAAGGAATAATCAAGGTAGATATAGATTTAATTATAATAGGTACAGAAATTTTCAACAAAACCATAATTATAATAAATACCAAGTAAACAACAACAATAATTCATTTAATGGTCGTAATAGAAATATAGGTTATAAACCAAATTATAATAATAAAACTAGAAATATACATTATGTGTCGGGAAACGAGGAAGGGCCATCGGGGCCCTAAACCATAGATTATCAAAGAAAAGACAGTGTCCGGATTATACGAATCAAAGGAATATTACAATAAAAACATATTATGGTATAAATAACAATCTTACAAACTACATTGAAATAAATACAGACATAAATAACAATAGGTTAAAATTTTTAATAGATACAGGTGCAGACGTATCACTTTGCAAAATTAACAACTTACAATTTAATGACAGCTATGAAAATGATAACTTATACAAATTAACTGGGATATCAGAAACAGAAATTGTGACTCTAGGATCAAAAACAATAAACTTAGGAATAGGAGATCACTGGACAGCTCAAACTTTCCAAATCGTACCAAACATTTTCCCAATACTAACAGATGGAATTTTAGGTAGAGATTTTTTAATGAAACATCTTTGCAAAATTGATTATGAAACATTTACGATGACTATTTTTAAAGATGGTATGAACATAACTATACCAATGAAGACTAAATTACCAAAACACTCAAAGATAACTATTCCCCCTAGAACTGAAATGATAGCCGCAATTGAACTACCGATACAAGAAGATTCTGTAATCTTTAATCAAGAAATTCAACAAGGTGTTTATATAGCAAATACGATTGTACCTGCAAAAGGTATAATGCATCTAAAATTTTTAAACACAACGGATGAAGAGATTGTTATAGAAAAATTAAAACCAAAAATTAAACCATTAAGAGAATATAATATTTTAAGATTTAAAGCAAATGAAATAATAAATACAAAGGAGAGAATAAAGAAGTTTATAAAGCAATTAAAATTAGATAATATTGATAATATAGCTAAACAAAGTATAATAGAGATCTGCAAAGAATATTCTGACATATTTCACTTAGAAGAAGAGAAACTATCTGCAAATAACTTTTATAAGCAAAAAATCAACTTACTAGATAATAATCCTGTGTATATCAAGAATTATAGGCTTCCGCATATGCAATTGGAAGAGATAAACAGACAAGTAGAAGAACTTAAAGAATTAGAAATTATTGAACCATCAACTAGCCCATACAATTCTCCATTACTCATAGTACCAAAGAAAAGCAATACAGATGAAAAAAAATATCGTTTAGTGGTAGATTTCAGACAAGTAAACAAAAAAATAATGGATGACAAATTCCCATTAACAAGGATAGATGATATTTTAGATAAACTAGGCAGAGCTAAATATTTCTCAACGTTGGATCTCACCAACTCATTTCATCAAATTGAATTAGATAAAGAATCCAGACCTATAACAGCGTTTTCCACCAACAAAGGTCACTTTCAGTTCAAAAGATTGCCTTTTGGATTAAAAATCGCTACAAACAGTTTTCAACGGATGTTGACAATAGCTCTCACTGGACTTGAACAAGAAGCATTTTTATATGTTGATGATATAATAATTTTCGGATGTAGTTTAAAACATCATAATCTGAATCTGATAAAAGTCTTTAAAAAATTAAGAGAATATAATTTAAAATTGAATCCAATGAAATGCAATTTCCTAAGAACAGAAGTAGTTTATTTAGGACATTTAGTAACAGCTAATGGTATTCTTACTGATCCAAGTAAGAAAGAAGTAATAGAAAAATATCCAATTCCTCAAAATGCTGATGAAACCAGACGTTTTGTAGCATTTTGTAATTATTACAGAAGATTCATTCAAGATTTTGCAAAGATAGCAAAACCATTAAATAATTTATTAAAGAAAAACGTTCTCTTTGAATGGACAGATGAATGTCAATTCGCATTTTTAACATTAAAGTCTAAATTAGCTAATCCACCAATTTTGAAATATCCAGATTTTAATAAAGAGTTTATATTAACCACAGATGCATCCAATTTTGCTCTTGGAGCAGTGCTATCACAAGGAGAAATAGGAAAAGATTTACCAATCTCTTATGCCAGTAGGTCATTAACAAAACATGAATTAAACAAGCCAGTTATAATTAAAGAATTACTAGCTATTCACTGGGCCATAAATTATTATAGACCATATCTGTATGGTAAGAAATTTTTAGTAGTAACTGATCATAGACCATTAGTTAGCCTATTTACACATAAAAATCCTTCATCAAAGTTAACACGCATTAGATTAGATCTACAAGATTATGATTTCGAAGTACATTTTAAAGCAGGAAAAATGAATACGAACGCAGATGCATTATCTAGGATACAGATAAATTCTGACACATTAAAAGCAATGATACCTACACAGCATGAAGACACGAAGCATATAAAGATAATTACAAGAAGTGAAACTAGAAGAAAACAGGAAAATAAAACCAAGCAAACATTGGAAGAAACAGAACCATCTACGCAGTATGGCCATATGCATATTTGGGACAGTACTTCTATAGCAGATATAAAGAACGCGGTTAGGTTAAAATTTGAACAAACAGCTAACATAAATAATAAAAGGGTACCCAATGATAAAGAAACCAATGATAAAGAAATAAATGATGAAAAAGTAGAAAATAAATTAAAAGACTCCAGATATAATAAAGGTTTGCAAATAAATATTGAATATAGAAATAAAATTCCTAGAAAAGTAATTGCAGAAATTAGTGATAATCCATACTCAGAATTAGATTTGACCTTGGAGAAACTAATATTCAAGATGAAAGATTCAGGAATTCAAGAATTAGCACTTGCAAGTGAAGATAAAGTATTCGAATACATAAATAAAAGTGAATTTAAAGAGAAATATAATAAAATGCATGCAAAAATGATAAATGATAATAAGCAAACCAGTATAAATATAATAATATATAAAGCGCAACAAAAAATAAATGATGAAAATAAAATGAAAGAATTGATAGATGAGTATCACAATTCACCCCACGGAGGGCATTCAGGAGTCAAAAGATTAGTTAGCAAATTAAAACAAAGATATATATGGAAAAATATGAATAAAATGGTAAAAGATTATGTCAGAAAATGTGATAAATGTGCAAGAAATAAGCAGATTAGAAAAATTAGAGAACCTTTGATGATTACGGACACACCAACAAATAGTTTTGAAGTAGTAGCTATAGACACAGTAGGACCATTAAAAATATCAAACGACTTTAGGTACATATTAACAATACAATGTGAACTAACTAAATACATTGAAGCTTTCCCAATAGAAAATAAAGAAGCTAAAACGATAGCAAAGGTATTAGTAGAAAAATTTATTTTAAAACACGGAATTTTTAAGAAACTCAAAACAGATTTAGGGACTGAGTATATAAATGAATTAATGAAAAATATTTGTGAATTATTGAAAATTGAACATATAAAATCAACACCTTATCATCATGAGACGTTAGGATCACTAGAAAGGAATCATAGAGTACTAAATGAATATTTGTTATCTTTCACAACAGATTATGATTGGGATATATGGATACCGTATTATGTATTTGCATATAATACAACTCCACATACGGATACAGGATACTCTCCTTTTGAATTAATTTTTGGTAAATTATGTGTGTTACCTAACGAGACATTAAATAATGAAGAACCAATTTATAATATAGAAAATTATGTTGAAGAATTAAAATTAAGATTAAAAATCGCTCACAAAAAAGCAAAAGAATTACTAAATATAGCTAAAATAAATAGAAAAGAACAAACAGATAAAAATGTTCAAAGTATTGATTTAAAAATAGGTGATTTTGTATACATAAAGAAAGAAGATAGAAGAAAATATGAAAGTCCATATTTAGGACCATATAAAATAATAGAAAGGAAAGGTGTAAACTCTGTATTAGATATTAATGGTAGAATAAAAGAAATACATAATAATAGATTAAAACTAAAAATTACAAATTAACAAAAAAAAAAAAAAATATAAAATTTTTTTTTTCCAAAAGGAGAAGGGTGTAATGACATATTACATTTCTCATATAGTAAACAAACAAACGCATTCCAATCGTTTGTAAATGGAAATATAAATAGTATATTATTTGTTAGTGTAATTAGTGATAGTAAAATATGAATCAGCAATGTTGAAATATAATCATACATTTCATTTCAATAAGCGCGTGTACAAAGAAGTTATTGTTGTAATCAATGTAATAAAATTAAACGCGTGCAAATACAATTGTTAGTGTAATAAATTGTAAATGCGCTGATTGATTATTTTAATATTGAATATAAATTTTGTCAATTAAACAAATTAATAAGTAAAGTAAATTTCAATCAGAGAATAAATTACACATTAAATTTAAGTATATAAACTGTAAAATTTTGTACAGAAAAAAAAGAATAAATTTGGATCTAGTTGAGTGATCAACTAAATTAATTAGTTTGTTCTTAAAACAAGGAGCCACCCCGCTGAAACCAAGTTGCAATTAACTTTGCAATATAAGGTGGGTAAATGGCGAGGGCCAAAAGGGCGCTTTAGTCGACGCAAGAAATTGCGTTAAGAAGCGTAGGCCACTCTTCACCCTTGGCACTTCTTCACATAATAATAATTAATTAATCAACTACAAATAGTCAATATCAAATTTAAATAAATATATCATTTAATGGCGATCATGCCAATCATTTCATTGTAATAATATATATAATATTTCACAGAGATAATAAGCCATTATCGTAACCCGGGACCATATTTTACTGGTTACGCAGTCATTGTCTGAATGATCGAATTCTTTATCGAATTTTAAATGTTAAAAATGTTAATTTATTGCCTAATTCAAATTGTGAATTGGGCCCTCTCTAAAGTCAATGTGCCATTTAGTGAATAATTTATGAGCTTGTTTCAGCAATTGTCATCAGAAAAGCCTTCTCCAAAAAGTGTTCACAAGCGATGCCGAATTTGTTCAGCCACATGATCGGTGGGTGCATACTATTAGCTTAATAAACACAATAATTTGTGCAAACAACTTGTGTCTTGTGTTTTCATTCTGTGAACTCAGAGATTCTGCATTATTTGGCAACATTTTAAGATTCCTTCGGATAAAGCGTACCAGCATTCGTTGTTTTCGATGCGTCTTGGTACCTGTTCCTTTGCTGTTTCAATGCTGAGTAGTTCATGAGTGTACATTTCAGTCAAAAAAAATGGTGACTGAAAAAATTTTATTAGAAAGGCAGTTTCGTTAACACGTGCCGTGTAAATTATTGTGAACATTTGGTGAAATTGTATCAGTGGTTTTAAATCCGTAATTATCGGAAGGATCTCCAAATATTTCGCATAAATCATCATGCCAGATACAGATGCTGAAAAACTACAACAGTTTAAAGTGAGTAGATCGTTGATAAAAGGATCGCAAACCAAGATAAAGAATTATGTTGATCAAAATTTATCAACCATGACGGAATTTGATGCAACCACGCGACTTGGAGTTTTGGAAAATTATTTCGCTCAATTCCAAAACGTTCAATCAAATATCGAACGGCTCGATCCTTCGGAAATCGAAAAGGATTCGCGTGATGTATTCGTTGAGACATATTGTGAAGTGAAATCCTAGCTATTGTCCGTACAAAATCTAGCGCGTCGCGAGTCAGTGGCTAACGTAACGGAGACTAATACGTCAATTTTACAGTCATCTCGTTCACATGCCGTTCGTTTACCAAAACTGGAATTACCGCATTTTTCGGGTAAATATACCAAGTAGAATGATTTTTATAAAACATTTACAACTCTAGTGCACAATAATGAAAATCTTTCATCTTTCGAAAAATTTACCCATGTTCGGAATTGCTTAAAAGATCCCGCTATAAATACAATCAAATCATTGGAAATAACGGACAATAATTATACAGAAGCTTTGAAGATGTTGGAGAAGAGATATAAAAACGAGAGGGTAATTTTTCATGTTCATATTCGCGAGATTTGTGAACTTAAAACGATTTCCAAAGGTGCTGCTTCATTACGGTTCCTCATCGATTCCGTAAATTCAAATTTTCGTGCGTTAAAGGGCCTAGGCGATTATGAAGATATGACCAATGCTTTTTTAGTATTCTTCGTTTGTGGTAAACTTGATGCAGCTTCAATATCAAAATGGGAAGAGGAAGCTGATAACAAAAAACTTCCTAAGTGGTCTGATTTGGAAGCAGTTCTTAACAAGCGATGCTTATCTTTGGAAAGTAAAGAGTTCACCGTCGAGTCAATAACATCATCATCATCGAAGTCAGAATCTTATAAAAATAATTCGAATCGACACAAAACCAGCTTGATCACAACCGTGAGTAACGTGGAGAGTCAGAAATGATGTTTTGTGTGTAACAGTCTCGAACATGATATTTATCATTGCCAAAAATTCAACATGATGTCTCTAGCGTCGCGATTTGACGAAGCAAAAAAGCTCGCGCTTTGTATCAACTGTCTACAAAAAAATCATCGAGTTCAGTTTTGTAAGGCGGGGCCCTGTCGAAAATGCGGTTACCGCCATCATACACTTTTACACCTTGGAAAAAATAGCCACCACTTTCTCCGAAGGTTGAGTTAGTTTCGTCCCAAAAAAAGGAAGATTCCTCCGCACTGCATACATTGCTTCATTCGTCGTCTAATCCAAGCCCTGTAATTCTGGCTACTGCTATATTAAATGCCCGTAATATTGATGGTGATATCGCTAAATGTCGCATATTACTCGATTCGGCATCACCACTCAATTTTATAAGTAACGCTATAGCAGATATTTTGCGTCTAAAAAGGTTAAAAACAGACTTTACTGTCAATGGCATAAACGACATCAAAACCCGAGTCAAACACAAAGTTTTCGTGAAAATTAAATCACGGGCTAGTAATTATATGGCGGAATTGGAGATGTTCATTGTTCCAAGTATCACATCGAATCAACCAGTAACTAATATCGATATCGGTTCATGGAACCTTCTACCCAACATTACTATGGCTGATCCAGAATTCCATTGTTCGCGGCGTGTCGACGGTCTGATTGGAGCAGAAGTATTTTTCGACTTATTAGGCTCCAATCCTGGAGAAAAAATTAACACATAATTCCGAAATTAGGCAACAATATCACGAATTCGTGAGTGAGTATGAGTCGCTGGGACATATGCAGAAAGTCGACGAGAATGAGCGACACCAATGTAAATATTTTCTGCCTCATCACTGTGTTATTAAACCCGAGAGCACATCAACCAAATTGCGCGTCGTCTTTGACGCTTCCAGTAGAACTACTTCGAGCAATTCATTAAATTCGATTATGAACGTCGGCCCTACAATCCAAAAGGATCTATTTGCAATTATACTTCGTTTTCGTTCTCGTCGCTTCGCGTTAACCGCAGATATATCCAAGATGTATCGGCAAGTCAAACTAAATGAGGAGCAATAATATTTACAGTGTATTTTATGGAGATCTAGTTCAACCGAACCGATTGGTATATTTCGTTTGAAAACGGCTACTTATGGAATCGCGGCCGCATCCTTCCTGGTTATTAGATGCCTTCATCAACTAGCTGAAGGATACAACCTTTCCATTGGGCTCAAAGGCGATTCGAGAGGATTTTTACATCGATGATATGCTTTCGGGAGCAGATACAATTGGAGAAGCTTTACGGCTACAACGTGAAGTTACTGACATCTTAAAAGCCGGGGGATTTGACCTTCGCAAATGGTCTTCAAATGATATTCGTTTATTGGAGCAAATTCCCAATGAGTGTCGAGAATAAAGCGTTTGCATTGACAGTAATGACTTTGTGAAAACTTTAGGCCTCTCTTGGCAGCCTGAAGAAGACGTTTTCCTTTTCAATTATTCACCGAAGCCATTCACTCACGAAATGACTAAGCGCTGTTCGATCCCTTGGGATTACTAAATCCAGTTGTGTTTTGGCGAAGATCTTCATGCAACATTTGTGGAGATTGAAAATTGGCTGGGACGAACAGTTACCACGAACCTATCGAGAGCAGTGGGAAAAATTTCGTAATCAATTGCCGTTAATCAAACTGCTCAAATTTCCTCGCTTCGTATTCTCATCGAAATCAGATATAATTCAACTTCACGGATTTGCGGATGCATCAACCAGTACCTACGGATGCTGTGTTTTCGTTCGGTGTATATCAAAGGATCATAATATAGTCTCATGTCACTTACTATGTGCTAAGTCTCGTGTCTCGCCGATCAAAACAATCTCACTTCCCCGACTTGAATTGTGTGTAGCAGAAATTTTAGCAGACCTCCTTCATCGCATCGTTTTGGAGTTAGAAATCAATGTGTATGGCGTGTTTTGTTTGGACAGATTCAGAAATTATTTTGAATTGGTTGGCGGTCCATCCATCAAACTGGACTACTTTCGTTGCGAATCGTGTGTCTACAATTCAGCGGCTAACCAACGAGTACAAATGGAATCATGTGGACACGAAAAATAATCCTGCAGATCTCGTGTCACGGGGGATGATGCCTGAGAAATTAATCAAGGGCTCAATTTGGTTTACCGGCCCAAAGATTTTGTTAGACGTTAACATCGATTCACCTACATATCAAAACGATCCTGATCTTGATAATGCGCCAGAAAGGAGGAAGGTCAGTATTGGGATGTCTATTTCGTCAAAACCAGCTGAAGATTTGGTATCTTCGTGCAAGTTTGTAAACACATTCCAGAAGCTTCATCGTGTATTCGCATGTGTTCATCGTTTCGTCGATATACGCATAAGGTGCATCATTACATCAGGCAGCATATCTATATTTACACCTGAGGAGCTCAACCGAGCGCAAAGATCCATCATTCATATTATACAGCATGACGCCTTTCCTATTGATATCAAACATCTTTCGAGAAATGAGCCATTACCAATAAAGAGTGCTCTGAAAGAAGGCATCCTATTCATCGATGATCATCAAATCGTTAGAGTTGGTGGACGACTGGGGGAAACCGACTTGTCATACGAGGTTAAGTATCCTATATTGTTGCCAAAAAACCACCAATTTGTTTTTTCGCTCTTCGAGCACTTTCATTTCATCCTTTGGAACCTACATGTAGGGCCACAAGTGCTTCTTGCTGCAGTTCGACGACAATTTTGGGTTATTGGAGGCAGGGACATTGCTCGTCGAATTGTGCGCCGCTGTATTATTTGTTTTCGACATCGTCCCATGCACTATCAGCAGATAATGGGAAATTTGCCAGCGCAGCGAGTACAGCCTACCAGGCCTTTCGTCAATTCTGGAGTCGAATTTTTTGGTCCCGTGATGGTTCACTACAAACATCGAGGACATCGCCCAACCAAGGTATACATCGCCATTTTTATATGTTTCGCTACAAAGGCCGTCTACATAAAGCTTGTGAGCGATTTAACATCAAACGCTTTTATTAATGCCTTGAAGAGATTTGTTGGTCGCCGTGGCCTTTGTCATACGTTCTATTGTGACAACGGCACAAATTTCGTTGGAGGTTGTCGAAAACTTGAAGAAGTTCGCAGAATGTTTTTTGATCAATAAACTAGGGAGCATATCGTTCGTACATGCGCTGAAGAAATCATTCGTTTTGTGCACATTCCACCCCGCTCACCACACTTCGGCGGTTTATGGGAGGCAGCGGTAAAGTCGGCCAAACATCTTTTGAGTCGCACTCTCGATAATTCCACACTTACGTATGAGGAATTAACTACTATGTTGGCTCAAGTGGAAGCAGTACTAAATTCGAGGCCTTTGACTCCAATGTCAGATGATCCCTCTGATTTGCGAGTTCTAACAGCGGGACATCTGGTGAATGGCGAGCCACTCATCACACCGATTGAAATTGACCTATCTTCGTTAAACATTAAGCGCCTTGATTGTTATCAGCAAATTCGTCGTATGCAGCAGTATTTTTGGGAACGCCGGTCAAGGGGGTATATGTCCCAACTACAAACCCGAGTTAAACGGAGATCATCATCGTATATAGAATTGGGGAGAATGGTGTTGGTGTCAGAGGACAATGTACCACCACAGAAGTGGATTTACGATCGTATCTTCGAATTACACCCAGGGAAAGGTGGCAATGGGAGAATATAGTCACAGTGAAGACCAGCTCTGGATTACTCAAAAGGGATGTACATAAACTCGCACCCTTGCCGATTGATGACGAGGATAATTGAAAGCACGGTATGTCCTTTCAACGGGGGCAGTATGTTGACGCACAATGCGCCCTGCAAATCAAAATAAATTATCATATCATACTGTTAAGCTAAATTGTATTGTATCTAACTTCGTTTTGGTATTGCTTTATATGTAATTTTGTTGTATTTTGTTTTGTATTAGTAGTAATATATTTTCGGTCGAGCTGTCAACAATAAAAAATAATTTTGTAAATTATATCAAAAATAAAAGTCTTTTTGTTACGAGTATATTCGACATATTTTATGCTTGATATTTTTTTAAATAATTTTTCGTAAAAACATATTTCGTTTCGCGCATTTATCACTGTTTCCTTAATATCGGGAGGAAACAACACCCCTCAATTTATCGCCTAGTGACAGTACCAAATATACATTTATTTAAGGAGAATATTTATCTACTGGGAATCCCGTCAATGGACGCTTTCAAAATTTTGTACATCAAAACAGGTGGGAACCTAGATCAAAAAAAAAAAAAAAAAAATTATACTAAAGCTAAAAAATTATATCCAAAACCTTTTTTCAACTTTGAGTGGTCGATCGTAGCACATCTTGAATTGAATAAACAAAGTTGGTTTTCAAATGGTCCTCTCTAGAACTCGCTGCAGAAGCATTCGTCCTTAAGAATACATCCTGTTATCTCGCATGGTTCTTTTCCAAGTTGCAAAAAAGGCCATTCTACTTTCAAATCGAAGTCCTCCTTAAAATAACAGAGATAGAAAAAATTAAGATGTGGCCAACATACATACAAGTTTCTTTTACGAATCGGGAATTTTAAGACAATTATTAAGGGAATTTCTTTCAAATTTATTTTGAACATTTTCTTAATATTTTCTGTGTAGATCTTAAATTTTTTTAAATATTTGCAAACTGCATTGTTTGGTTCACGGAAGCTGCCATTTCCGGTTGCCCGATTTTCACTCAAATTCACTAGAACCTCCTTGTTGTGGTAGATACCACTGAGTACACACTGTACAATACCAGTGTGATGTGGACTCTGATGGGCGAGGGCGGCAAGTACGACAGAAGAAGCGTGACGCTCGATATTCCTACTCCATATTTAAAAATTAATAAATAAATAAATATATTATAACGTCAATAAATAATATAAATCTTTTATATAGTCCATAACAAAACATGGTGTCAGATGTGGTCGAATGAATAAATTTTCATCGAAAATACTGTTTAGTAATTTGTTGTGAACGTGGTTTATCGTGTTTAACCTCAAAAGTGTCCTGAACATTCAGTTTATATAATAACATTATTCATCATAAAATCATAATGGATAAAGCATTGTTAGAATTTTTACAATCACAATCTAAAACAATAGAGCTTCTTAATAATAGATTGGAGGAAACAAATAAAAAACTCAATGAAAATGTAGCAACTGGAAATGTTGTCGGAAATCCAGTGAATGTTCCTTGGCCAGCACCGTTGAATGTAGATACCGGTGACGTAAGGGAAAATTTGGAAATTTTCGAAAATAATTGGAAAGATTATTGCAATGCTACAGGTATGAATTTGTGGGAAAAATCAAAAAATTTACAAAAAACGAGCTTGATGCTATCGGCGATAGGTACCACAGCCAAAACAAGGTACATGGATTTTGGTTTGACAGATGAAGATAAAGAATCCGAAGAAAAAATCTATAAAAAAATTCGTGATTGTGTGGTAGCTAAATCCAACGTCATCTACGACAGGTACATGTTTAACACATGTAACCAATACATTGATGAATCCTTCGATTTTTATTTGATAAGATTAAAGAAATTAGTGAAGTTGTGTAATTATGGTAATGCTGATATTTCGGATGAACTGCTACGAGATCGAATAGCAGTGGGTATCAAAGATACACTTCTAAAGAAGAAATTAATGGAAATTCTAGACTTGACCTTAACCAAAGCGATAGATGTTTGCAAAATTGCCGAAGTGACCAAGATAGGTTATCAAAATATGAAGAGTGATGAAACGAACGTAGCCAACCCGGTAAACAAGATTACCAATAAATCAGCGGAAAGTGTCAAACGAAAATGTAAGTTTTGCGCTGCGTGGCATGTTTTTGAAAAAGGGACATGCCCCGCTTTAGGAAAAACTTGTTCAATATGTAAAAAGAAAAATCATTTAGAGGTGGCATGTTTCAAGAATAATAATAGCACCAATAAACGGAAAACGAATCGAGTTAACGAGATCTGTAACAACAACCCGAACGGCAGTGATGAAGTTTCCAGTGAAGATGATAATGATAATCAAAAAAGTTTATTGATTGCTAAAATTGACGGAAAATCAACGGTTTCTTCCAAGTTTAATGTAATTGCAACGTTGAAGTTAAAATTTGGAAATGTATGGAAACAGGTCGAGTGTATGTTGGACACGGGCTCAAATTCGTGTTTAGTAGGTTATAGTATGTATAAAGCATTAATGGGCCAGAAAAATCCAGTAGTCTCCAAATCGAAATATGAACTGATTGATTTCAACGGGAATTCCATTAAAACTATTGGAGAAGTTAAGATCCCGTGTGAAATTAATAAACAGCGGTATACTCTTTTGTTTCAAGTTGTCAACAGAAATCATGGTCTATTGTTGTCATCAAACGTATGCTCTGCATTAAAATTATTTAAGTACAATGACGAAGTTAAAAGTTATCCAAGGAATTTCGAATATAATCATCTGCAAGTTATTGAAACAGTTAGGAAAACGGATGCCAGTCCTGAATTTGACAAAATAGATGCTGAGCGAATTATCGAAAAATATAACGATGTATTTGGGGAGAGCTGGAGATAGATAAAGATGTCAAACCAGTTATACAAAGAGCGCGTCGTATTCCAGTGATTTATAGGGATAAGTTGAAAGTTGAACTCAAAAAATTAGTTCAAGACGGAATTATCGAAAAGATAACGAAACATACGGATTGGGTTAGTAATGTTTTGATTGTTAAAAAACCGAATTCATTTCGAATATGCTTAGATCCAATTCCTCTCAATAAAGCTCTAAAGAGACCAAATTGTCAATTTACTACAGTTGATGAAATTTTACCAGAACTGGGGAACGCTCAAGTTTTCTCAACGTTTGACGCAGCAAGGGGTTTCTGGCAAGTAAAATTAACAAAATCCGGCAGTGAATTGACATGCTTTTGGACGCCATTTGGACGCTACGTCTGGAAACGCTTACCTTTTGGCATTTGTTCAGCGCCTGAAATTTTCCAGATGAAGATGTACGAAATGACACATGATCTTAAAGGTGTAGAGGTGTTAGCAGATGATCTTTTGATTTACGGAAGCGGTGATAACAAAGAGGAGGCGCTTATTGACCATAATAAAAATGTAGAAAGTTTAATGATTCGACTTCGACAGTATAATTGTAAATTAAATAAATCAAAATTGAAGTTATGCCAGTCATCTGTAAAAATCTTTGGTCATATTCTATCAAATGAAGGCCTTAAAGCAGATACATCAAAAATCAGTGCTATTCAAAATATGAAATCTCCAGAAAATAAAAACGATCTTCAACGATTTATGGGCATGATCAATTATCTAGCGAGATACATAAAAGATTTAAGCATACATTGTACTCCATTACGAAAACTGTTGTTGGAAGATACTCCTTGGATTTGGACAAAAACTCAGGAGGATGAGTTCAAAAAATTAAAGTTCCTAGTTGGGAATGTTAAAACCTTGAAGTATTTTGACTGTACTAAGCCAATTACAATAGAGTGTGATTCGAGTAGCTCTGGCTTGGGCGCTGCATTATTTCAACAAGACGATATTATCGCATATGCTTCCAGAACATTGACGGCTACAAAGCGCAATTATGCTCAGATAGAGAAAGAGTTGCTCGCGATTGTGTTTGCGTGCATCAGGTTCGACCAGATGATCGTTGGTCATATGTGTACCGTGAAAACTGATCACAAGCCTTTGATCAATATTTTTCAAAAGCCATTGCTTAAAGCACCGAAGCGACTTCAGTTAATGTTAATGATCCTGCAACGTTAGTTATTCTTTAAAATTGGAGTTTATAGAAGGAAAAAACAATATTGTTGCAGATACACTATCAAGAATGCCAGTAGAAAATGATGATAATGGTATAATACCTCGTAAAAAAAAATTTATACATCCAATTGAGAATGTTAATCCAGTACAAGGGTTAAATATAACCGACGAAAGAATAGAGAATATTAGACAGGTAACTCAAAATGACAGATCTTTACAAAAACTTATTCAACTAATCACATACGGATGGCCGAGTAATATTAGAAACGTTCCTTTATTATAAATTTAAAAATGACCTTTCAACACAAAACGGATTGATATTTATGGAGAATAGAATTTTAATTCCATGCGAATTAAGAAAATTGATACGTACAAAAGTACATGTGAGTCATAATGGTGTTGAGTCAACTCTTCGGCTCGCAAGGGAGAATGTTTTCTGGCCAGGTATGAGTTCTGAGATTCGGGAAATGGTAAAAAAATGTGATATTTGTGCAAAATATGCAAGTTCTCTTGCAAAACCACCGATGCTGTCTCACGATATCACAACTTACCCATTTCAATTAATATCGATGGATGTATTTTTCACTCATTATCAAGGAAAACAAACAAAATTTTTAGGAACTGTATGGCACTACTCGGATTATATTGAGCTAGATATATTAAATGATATGACTTCCAATTCAGTTGTTAACGTATGCAAACGCCATTTCAGCCGCTATGGAATACCTCAAAGAGTCTTAACAGATAATGGAACAAACTTTGTTAGTATAAAGAGTTCGCAAATTTTGCTTCGCAGTGGAAATTTACCCATGTTGTTTCTTCACTACATTATCATCAAAGCAATGGTAAAGGTGAATCAGCTGTAAAAATAGCCAAACGCCTAATACAAAAAAGTGAAGAAAGTGGTGAAGATATCTGGTATTCTTTGTTACATTGGCGGAATATTCCTAACAAAACAAATTCGAGCCCAGCTCAGAGAATGCTGTCAAGAAGAACGCGAACAGGAAAATTTCGAATTTTAAACCCGAAATAATTAAAAATGTTCCGGAGAAACTGGAAGAGAACCGACGTCGGGCCAAATACTATTATGACCAAAAAACGAAATCTCTTCCACCATTGACTATTGGACAACCAGTATTTGTTCAATTAAATCCCGATAATAATAAACTATGGACAAAAGGGACCATAGAAAATAGAATCACGGATAGATAATATGCGGTCAATGTTGATGATTCATCTTATCGACGAGATTTGATTCATATAAAGCCTCGCCTTTCTGATGATGCAATTACTATAAAGACGACAGAGGATATCTACGATGAAGAAACTCGCGGTACCATCGATCTAAACACCGATAATGTTTTAAGACAGAATGTTGCATCACAGATTCCAGTATCGTCTCATGCCCCTGATGCATTTTTACCAACTGCTACTGAAATGACTTCAATTTCTACACAGCAGCATACCCGTCCGAGGAGAATTAGTAGGATGCCCGAAAAGTTCAAAGATTATTGTATGGAAGGATAGATAGATGGGTCCGATTTGTCTTATAATTTTAACTTTTAGTTTTGTTTCTATATTTAATTATAAAGTTGTGCTTTTGAATTGATTGCTTTGAATTGTATAATTTTAAAATATCTTAAGTATGTTTCTTTTAAAAGACAAGGAAGATGTTGTGGTAGATACCACTGAGTACACACTGTACAATACCAGTGTGATGTGGACTCTGATGGGCGAGGGCGGCAGATACGACAGAATAAGCGTGACGCTCGGTATTCCTCTGATATTTAAGAATTAATAAATAAATAAATATATTATAACGTCAATAAATTCAATAAATCTTTTATATAGTCCATAACAAAACACTCCTAATATACGAAAAAAAATTTAAGTATGGAGTTTCGATTTAATTGGTTAAACAATCTAGGCTGTAGAAGGAATCTAAATAGGCATACAGACCGACCAAAAGACACCACTTCGAAACATAATTTTTTATACTCAGCGGACCACGAAATGGATAAATCTCCAATTTAAATTATTACTAAACTTTTATTTATTATTTAACTTTTTAATTTTCACAAAATGTTCACAATAATTTTAATGGTTGATGGCTCATGTGAAAAGGAATAGACTCTTCATTTATATAATGGCACCATTTTTATTGTTTATTAAATTTATATCGGTGAAAATGTATTTATTTTAAAGTACTTGTCCCACAAGGGGTCACCGCCAGACCATTATTGCAGTAAATGGAAATAATACTGGTATCAATTTTAAAAGATTGGAGATACGAGGAAGCTGGAGATGAATTGTGTTGACTGTTATGGTCTTGCAATTGAAGGTGACAAACCATTATATACATCTGTCATTATTTATTCTTCGTTGTTATGCATTGGAAATAAAGGAAATCTAAACCGTCTAAAGTATTTTAATTTCGAAATTTTTTCCCATAATCACCACTGCTACCTGGTATTGGTGAAACAGGCCGTATCATATAAATAAACAGAAAAGGAATTGTTTTTAAAACTTTAATAAAATGTATCTTGAACAAGATTTCGAATATACTTATAATTAATGGACTTGGTACGTAAGGAGGCCACCATTTAAACAAAAAAACTCAAAAATGTGTTAATTCTTATTATAAACAAAATTTAAATTAAATTGCAGCGCAAAAAATTTCCAAAATAATTAAATTTCATTTCACTTTTATGCTTACGGAGACCACAAATTTATATTATTATTAACAAAATAAATAGTATTAGTTAAATTTAAAGTACAGTTGTTATTTTGATTAATAATATCAATAAAAGATAAATCAAAATACTGAAACATTTAACTGAATTTTTAATTTAGAAATTGTTTTTAATTTGTAATTTTGGATATATAGTATTATGTGTACACAAAAATAGATTTGATAAGAGGAACCTTTCACTCATCTCTCTGCATGGAAGGTTAAATAATTTATAAAATTTCATTATTTTCATTCCATCGAATTATTTTTCTGCTGTACTGCTCCGCTAATTTATTAGAAAGTGACCTTTATGCAATTGACGATTTATTTAATTGAAGAAAGAAAAATCGATTGGATAATAGTTAAGTGGATTGTCGGAAGTGATGATATGGATATTGGATATTGAAAATTATCATGAGAAACTGAACGTTAAAATTCAATCTAAATCAGAACCGATATATCATTAATAATTAAAATTTTAATTTGATAAGACATATGTGTATGTATGCTGTTCAGTTACCTACCTGTTGTAATCATGATGTAATCAAATTCATTTTATTATATTATACTTTCAGATTCTTTCTTCTTAAGCCGGAGTTTTTCGTTTTAATGATGTCTTGTCTTATACATTTATGTACATACACTTACGTACGAATATGTACTTTCACTGATTTTATGTCAAATTAGTTGTGATATCCACATTGACTTGACAATAACAACAATAAATTATATAATTTTTTTTTTTGGGTTTAAGATTGTTGTTATTATTGTTATTATTAATTTTGTATCTTCGTTATTATGTTTGGTAACAAATTATTTTAAAATTTTAACATTGAAGATATTTTTATGGTTTATATAATTTTTCCGTGCCCATTATCCTGTGTTAAAATATTACAAAAATTCATTACATTCAACAAATTATTATATGGTAATCAATCTTTTCGATGAGTACGTATAACGGCATAAAGTCTTTCAAACTCATATAAATATTTCAAAATATTTGTACAGATTATTCGAAGAATATCAGCTGTAAATTGTTGTTATCTTTTACTCAAAAAACACTTCAAATTACATTTTTTTGTATAAATCTTAGGTAACCTGTATTTGGCTTTTACCGTAAGTAATTATTTTGTACCTATATAATACACCCCCTGGACATTCGTCATCATTCACGTCTTCTCTGCCTTCTTTGAATCTTCGATACCACTCAAAAACTTGTGTTTTTGATAAACAGTCAGCACCATAAGAGACTTAAAGCATTTCATGCGTTTCGGTAGGATTTTTTAACATTTTCTTTATACATTTTTCGACCTATGCACAAAAACTACTGTGATTTAAGGGGATAACCTGGTGTAGAACGTCAAAAACAAGCACTTTTTGTTTATAACTTTTTCTTAATAATGTTTTTAGTACAAAATATGTGGTACATGTTCAAGGCAATTAAATTACCTTTAGTTTAAAAAAAGAATTATTTTGATCCATCGAGAATTTTTTGAGTTATCCAGCACGCCAGTGTCAAAAACACGGTTTTGAAAAAAACACGTTTAAGGTTTGTAACGGGGACAACTTGTGGTTGTCTTCGTTAAACAGAATGCCCGGCTATCGCACAGTCTGTCGTGGGTGGTGGTGGTGTCCATTTAGGGCCTTGAAAGCTACATTAAGGTCACTTTATTTCACTATTTCACCCAGTCACACACACTACCTTCATGGCAGACCTTCTTCGAGCTCTCCGAGCCAGAGGATACCTGAAATGTGAAAAAAAATAAGTTCTGCAATTGAATTTTTCAACCGAACAGGATTTATCTAGACTAAAAAATATGTATGTACATAAGTGTATAATAAAAAAAAAACTTGGTTATGAAAGTTCCCAAGGATTATGTCAAAACAAGTCGAGCTCTAGATTACCCGGTCCAACAATGTCGACACCACTAAATCAAAAACTGCCTGGTACGGTCGACAAATCTGATGTTGAATCTATGATGACAGGGATAGAAGCCTTGCTGCAAGATATTAAGGAGCGACTCACGAGGGAAAGGTTGTCTGCGGAGGATAGAATCCCGCGTATATCCAATAGTCACCAATCGAATCGCTTGAACAGAGCACCAGCTATGAATTCGTTTATAGACGTTCCCTTCACGTAAGTCATTACAAATTGGAACATCAAATTTTCGGGTAGTCGGTGTGAATTACCCGTGGAAAGATTTCTATACCGAGTAGAACAGTCGTTCAAGAATTTAGTAGATGATATTTCATGTTTGTTAACCGGCGAAGCCTTGGATTGGTACTGGGAATTTCTGGAAAAACGCTTACTGTTAACGCCGAATCATTTCCTTTATGTAAAATACACAATTTGCACAGATTGGATGTTGTTGTTCCACAGATTGTTGTCTGCATTCGTACATACAGCCTTCGTAAATTGTCCTAAACGAAAACAGCAAAAGATATGTGCAAATAGTAATTAGTAACTAGTAAAATAAAAAATAGTAAAATAGAGTTAAGTGGAATTAAATTGGAATTGTTACTTATCTTAATATTGTAGTTATTTAATTTAAATCACTTTATTATTATGTAAAACACTTTGTAATTAATTAAATACTTTAAATTAGTAAACAAACCGCAGTTTGACGTTTAATGGGGAAAACGCAGGTACGAGAGTACACCTGTCCCTCGATTAACACGGTACTTGATTAACACGGATTTGATTTAACACGGTCAACGAATTGAGACAAAGTCTTGATTAACACGCACAGACGTTTCGCCGTGTTGATCAAGTACCGTGTTAATCGAGGGACGACTGTATTAGTCGCGATTAACACGGTTTTGAGTTACACGGTAATTTGGCGGAACGTAATTACCGTGTTAATCGAGGGACAGGTGTATGTATTATCGAAATTAGATGCAAATATTTGGTTGCAGTCAGATATACCAATTTGTCTATGTTTTCGTGGTACATGCATTACACGCTAGAGTCGTGGTAAGAAAGAAACCTATGAGAAAATGGGCTTCTTCCTTCGACTGTTGTCAAGCAAGATTATATTTTGCAACATTGTCATTTTTTATATAAATTAAAATAAATTAAATGATTAAAATCTTCGTTTATAATAATTAATTTGTAAAGTAACTTGGTAAAGTATTCATGAGTTTTATTTCATTCGATTAATTACCAGTTGGGGTTATTTTTCCATGTAAGTTCATCGTGCGGAATTCATCACAAGCAACATTCTATACACCATTTGCAGTATAAATCTATCGTTGCTCACTCCATGGTTGTTTTGTACAGCCTGCTTTTCATCGTTTCAACGGCTGTTATTTATTCTTCGCGTCGAGAGATAAAGCGACTCTTCGAAACAATTAAGACTGATATTGGCTCTAAATAATTTGTATTTGCTACAATTATTTTTCTTCGTCCAGCCATATTGATTGGTGGCGCCGAAACAGGGACATTTTCGATTACACTGTAGGCTGACCCTGAACGAACTTGTGAAATGAGATAGACGAATTTAATGGTAGGCTCTATATTTTTGCTATGAATCAAGTCAACAAATATATCCCGAAATGCCAACCACTCCGACTCTTTACGATTAAACGAAGGAAGACACAGTTCAGGCAACCGAATTCCCATAGATACTGCATTACTAGACAAAGCCGCATGGATCGATGAGTTGTGGAATGTAGACGAACTTTCATCTGATCTTTCTAATTTATGTATTTTGTTTAAGAAGATGGACTCTAAACTGCCGTAATCATCCTCAAACGTATCACGGTCACTTCCCTTGGAATCATCAAGGGCCTCTATTTTCGACTGAACCGAATCGTATTTCTCGTAAACCAACTGAATCCTTCGTAATAACGACTCAAATGATCCCAACGTGGAGGCGGAACTATACACTGGTTCTTAAGATAAGTCAACTGGCCTTTAAACGCGGCGCGCTGTTTTTTAAACAATTTCGAGTTTAGCAGCTTCTTCGGTCATATTGAAGGCGAATCGAGCGAATTTCGACAACACAGGCGATATTAGTCACGGCACTAGCCACCCAACACTTCAATCCCACGAATATTCAAACTGTTAACAATTAATTGAATATGACAACTACTAATTTAGTAATACTGATTTACTCAAACTGTCCAATGGACGTGCTTAAACTGGTTGGACAACGGCACGCAAAATGTATGAACCAGGAGCTACTGGTTTGCACACGATAACTTCGATGACCTTGTTGTACCGTAGCGAATATTAGGCACGTTTGATGCGATATTTAATGTTTGCGTACTTGGGCGCAACCGACTGTACGATGAGCTAATGATAATCACACCGTGTAATGCAGTGTATGATCGATTCACGATTATGTGGTCTGTGTAGTCGAATAAATTCACGACGATGTGACCTATATGGTCTAATAAATTCACGATGCTGTGACCTGTATGGTCTACTAAATTTACGATGCTGTGGACTGTATGCTAGTATGTGGTAGGACATATCACGAAACAAGGTTATGTTGATCGGAAGTGGAACATGTTGACCACGTGCACCTTGATGGATGGCGTCGTTTCGTGTATCCGGCTCGAAGGACCATAATTGTTTCGAAAAGTCGCTTTATCTCTCGACGCGAAGAATAAATAACAGCCGTTGAAACGATGAAAAGCAGGCTGTACAACACAACCATGGCGGGAGCAACGATAGGTTTATACTGCAAATGGTGCATAGAATGTTGCTTGTGATGAATTCCGCACGATGAACTTACACGGAAAAACAACCCCAACTGGTAATTAATCGAATGAAATAAAACTCATGAATACTTTACCAAGTTACTTTACAAATTAATTACTCACGTCGCGAGCATACCTGGAATCTTATCAAGCAGGAGCTTATTGTCTGTTTCAGTCGATGTCGATCGGATCGGGATATACGCCGCCTGCTCGAAATCAGAAAACAAAAACTCCCCCGAGAATCTTTCCACGAGTTTCAGGACGCAATGCTGTGAGATTAATGATATTTTGAAGGACAACATGGGTCCAGGTCTGCGAGTTGGTCTGGCCAATAGACCTATCAACTCTATTAGGCAACTTACACACGAATGAATGAGAAGAACTGTGGTCGCGAATAAATTATAATCCGGAGGGACTTGTAGCCCCAAAACCTCGTCCTGCGATTCAGGAGATTGCGCAACCATATTTTGAAGAAGTATTGGAGGTTGATACCCCCTTAAGAAATCATGGCAAAAAGGAAGTGAACAACGATTCTGGGCCGGACCATTGTACTTCTCGCGCAGCAGAAGTTGGCACTCTTAGATTTCAATGCGGGAGGCAACTTGCTTCGAATACAACTGTAATTCGCTGCTTTAATTGCCACTTCATTGGCATGCGTTTAAATTTTGCAAAAGTCCCATCAATAGAATTTTCCGTTTCGGGTGTGGTCAGTGAAAATGTATAAATGCCTGATTGCAGTGTTTGCCAAACTCGCGAGTCGGAAAACCGTTGTGGTAGGAAACGGTATCTTCGGGACCCGTCTCACAGACAACAGTCGCGTTAACTTTACCTGCAAGATCAAACACCCTATCTATTAACCAGTCTACTGAATGTAGGCCTAAATTTCATTGTTCATATTTCCAATTCCGAAAAACCCTACGTCGTCAAATTTCGTCCAACCTATTCGTGGTCTGCTAGACACTGGAGCCAATATCAGCGTTATTGGCCAAGGATGCACACAATTTTTGTCCCGTGCTAACTTTTGTCACGTTTCATCATTTCAGCTAATGGTTCCAAAGAACGAATACTCGGTCATGTTATTGTCCAAGTTCGGTGCAATGGAATTGGAAAACAAATGCGTTTTCTGGCTCTAAATTTATCCCAAAAATTATACCTAGGTATTGATTTTTTTCGGTTGTTTGGCTTAAATATTAAAATTAATGAAAGTCAAATTAATTTAACTTCGGATAAGGGCTCTACAGTAGAACTTTCCGATCCTATGTCCCATGAGCTTTCACCAATAAATTGTTTAGCCCTCGAACAAATTAAGTCCATATTTCCATCCTCTATCAAATTAGGCTTGGGTAGAACACACTACCCATTAAACAGAGGCATTATGCCATTATAGTAAGTGAGGAAAGTAAAAATGCTTGGTGTTCCTCAATCACACTTGTTCGCAAATCGAATGGGAAGGTCAGGTTGCGCCTGGATGCCCGAAGAGTTAACGACGTGACGGTAAAGGACACCTATCCGATGCCTCTAATAGACGGTATACTGAGTCGTTTGGAAAATACCAACTTCATCTCTAGCCTAGATTTGTAGGATACCTTTTGGCAAATCCCACTCGACGATGATGCCAAATTTAAAAGCGCTTTTACAGTCGCGGGTAGGCCCCTTTACCAGTTAACCGTCATGTCTTTCGGGCTGTGTAACGCTCCTCAGAGTAATACGCCATCAATACCATGACAAGATATTTGTGTATTTTGATGATTTGTTGGTAATGTCGAGAACCTTTGAGGAGCACTTAATGTTGCTCAAACTAGTCGCAGACAAATTGAAATCCGCCAACCTTACATTAAATGTAAAAAAGAGCCGATTCGCGCTCACGAAATTAAAATATTTGGGACACATCTTTGTCTCTCGGTGCATCAGGGTGGACCAAGATAAGGTGGATTACATTACATCATATCCTATCCCTAAAACGTTAAAACAACTTCGGCAATTTTTGGGGATTTGGGGATGGGTCTTCACCACTAACAGACCTCCTCAAAAAAAAAAAAAAAATTGGTCTGGAATGAGTCGGTTCCAATGTTTATATTTGGACTTTTTGGGACCTTACCCTCGTTCAAAACGAGATAACAATTACATTTTAATTATTCTTGACCAGTATTCCCGCTTTGTTCTTTTACAGCCATGAGTTCCTACATTGAGAACAGATAACGGAAAACAATTCCAGTCCAGCTTTTTCGTAATTTTTTGATGAAATATGGCGTTAAACACATCAAGACACCATACCATGCACCTTACAGCAATGCCTCCAAACGCGTTAATCGCACAATACTAGCCGCCATACGAGCATACATCTGGCCGAGGTTGCTGCCACCCTGCGTAATACTGTCCATACCAGCACCTCATATTCTCCACACTATTTAGTATTCGAACAACACTTAATAGGGCATGGATCCGATTATGCTCTGAGGAATCTTTTAAATTTCGGCGCCGAGAACGAGATTTCAGCCATCTTCAAAGCAACTAGGCTGAACATGATTCGGGACAAAGTACTAGGTCACCTGAAAGATGCCCATAGAAGACACCAACGGGTATATAATCTAAGGGGAAATTCCCGAGTTTTCTCGGTTGGTCAAACGCTATTTGTCCGGACTTTTATCCAAAGCGGCGCATCGCGTCGGTTTTCCGCTAAATTTGCACCAAAATTCATTCAGCTATAATCACAAGCCCTTTTGGAAATGTAGCCTTTCAGCTCAGTGATACATCCGGTAAAAATTTAGGAATTTACCATCAGAGGGACATTCGAACATGAGATTCATACCAATTTTTCCATACATTGGCGCCTGCATTGTATATATTGTGTAGTCCATTCATAAGTGCACAATATCGGAATTTAATTTAATTTTTAATTTTTTTTTATCGCACCTTGTGGAATCTTTGGCCGGCTTATTGAGACTGCTCAGGGTTTGGGTCATACCACGATGTAAGGAACTGGTCATTACAGACGTTCTCTTCTGTGTTTGTCATGATTTTTTTTGTCATTTAGCTTTCATTTCCAATTGCGTTGTCTGTTGGATGGATGAGACGTGAACGCAGCCTGTGTAGGCGATGTATGTTTGGCGCACGAATAGGCAAGAAGCGTTTTATTTGTGTTATTGTTGCGAATGATAATTTTTTTTAGAAGAGGATTAAAAATCGAGACGTCAAAGCGTAAAGACGAAAAAATTAGGAAAACCACCCAACAGACAACGCAATTGATGACGAACACAGAAAAGAACGTCTGTAACGACCAGTTCGTTACAAGTTCTCAAAAAAGTTTATGAAAGTTTATCATTTTTAATTTACCTGTACTTTTTAAAAGCCATCATTTCGACATTTTCGCTTAGGGGGCATTTTAGGGATAATATACTATCAATTTAAGCAAAAAAAATCGATTTTTTGAAGCCGCTACACCAGGTTACCACCTTGCGTGGTATTTCTGAAACTTTGAGAGATCGATAAGGTAGACACCGAATACATAATTCAATCAGCAGCCCTTAGATGGCGTTCTTTTGGATGATGTAAAAAATTTCAACTATTATTGATTGATTGAAGGGCCATGTGGGCGATAAGCCACCTCGCACTGCGACCTAAACGATCTATTGTGCTGGACCCTACTTAATTATCCGTCCAGTCAATATTCAGGCTCTTAATGAATCTGATAATACTACTGGCCGGTACAAGATACATACTATCCGGGCTCATTGTTCTCCCTCCTAGATGTTGCAGTCTTTGCTGGAAAATGGCTGGGCATTGGCACAGAACATGTTCCGCTGATTCCGCTTCCAGATCGCAGAAGCGGCATCCATCTGTCATACTTAGGCCCATCGTATTAAGTTGATACTTTAAGGGGACATGACCTCTGAGGAAGCCAGTAAGCAGCCTCAACTCAGGTTTCCTAAGTTCAAGACACTCCTTAACCCTGACAGACGAAGGTGATATAAATTTCTTCGCCTGTTGCAAACCTGGAATTCTGCGCTAGTAGGAGGACTTTTGAACATCCTCCCAGCGTTTCACCGCTGCTCTAAGGTGTCCCTTAGTTACGCCGCACAAGGTTCTGGCCCAATAAATAGAGAGGCCATCAGCTGCCTCGTTTCCTTCGATTCCAGTATGACCTGGCACCCACATAAGTGTTACCTTATTTGAGCCTGCCAGATGTTTAATAACATTCAGACAATGCCATACCAGCCTTGACTCAACGGTACAAGACCTAAGAGCATTTAAGGCCGATTGGCTGTCTGATACAATATAAATTTTTGCATCGTTTAGGCCTTTTGCTATGCCTATCCTAGCGCAAAGTTCTATAGCATGTTCTTCTGCTTGAAAAACGGTAGCATTGGTACCCAAGCACTTCGAGAGGGTAATGCCACTAACGTGTATTCCTATCCCTGCCCCATCTTCCGTTTTTGATCCATCTGTAAACCATACCATGGACCCTCGTTCAAAGGATGGTCCACCTGTACTCCACACATCCCGGTCAGGTAACCTAACACAGAATGGTTTGTGGAAGTCCAGTTTAGCTGGCATACAGTCGGAAGGCATTTCTATGGTAGGGTCTGTCTGAAATTCCTTAAGGATTTCCAGATGACCCACCATATTGCTTGGTTTGATATTTCCTTCCGCCTGAATTTTCAGGGCCATAGTTTGCAGCATCCTTTTTAACATGCAGGTGTAACGGTGTCAGCCCGAGAAGTGACTCCATAGCCGCGGTTGGACATGATTTCATTGAGCCCGTAACACCGATGCAGGCCATAAGCTGAACCTTATTCAATAAGGTTTGCGTTGCCTTCTGGTCAGTTTTAGGCCACCATACAACCAATGCGTAGGTGACCATAGGCCTAATGATTGTAAGAAATGACCAGTAGATCATTTTTGGTTGTAGTCCCCAAGTACGCCCATAGAGTCTTTGACAGGCCCAGAGAGCCTTGATGGCTCTATTTTGAACTTTCAACAAATGTTAGTTCCAGTTCAGTCTTTGATCTAGGATAAACTCTAGATATTTAACCTCGCTGGAAAAAGGCACAGTAGTACCGTTTAACGAGGGAGCTGTAAGCGCGAGCTTTTTCCTCCTCGTAAAAGGAACAATGACAGTTTTGTTTGGATTGACACTGAGTCCTTCCTGGTAACACCACTGCCATATTATATTGAGTGCATTTTGCATACGACCAGAAACGACCTCATCAAACTTGCCTCTGATTATGATAGCCACATCATCCGCATAGCCCTGGACATCAAACCCATGGCTACTCAGAAGGACCAGTAGTCCGTCATTAAAATGTTGTGTCAATTAGATTTTAATTTTGTATTTATTTTATTGAAATAAAGATAGTAATAATAATAATAATAATAATAATAATAACCAATGACCACAAAAGAGGAGATAGTACGCCTCCTTGGGGACAGCCCTTTTTGGCCCTGATGGTTACTGACTCGCCACCTAGTCTGGCAGTAATCTCATGGAGCGAATCCACCTAATTGTAGAAAGCGGAACCCTTTTTTCCATTGCTGCCCTCTCTATAGATCCATAGGAGGTATTAAGAAGCGCCCCCTCAATGTCCATAAAGGCACAGAGGGCAATTTCTTTATAAGTCACTGCTTTTTCAATCCTTGTGACTAGACCGCTAAGGGTCATCACAGTGGATTTACCAGTTTGTTACGCAAACTGGTTCCGATGTAGCGAATCTTTTCCAAGGACCTCAGTTCTTAAATGATAGTCCAGGATTTTTCCATCGTCTTTAATAGAAACGATGTGAGGCTAATTGGCCGATATGCCCTGGCCTGGGTATCTGGACGACCCCCCCCCCCTTGGTATAAAGACCACATTTACCTTCCTCCACAGTTTCGGAATAGAGTTAAAAGCATAACTTGCCCGAACCATCTGGATCAAGCTAGGGAGTATTTCCTCAATACCTTTTTGAAGTAAAGCTGGAAAGGTACCATCCCCTCCAGTGGATTTGAAAGGCTTGAAAGACCCAATAGCCCATCGCACCTTGCTGGGTGTGAATATTTTCCCAGAGAGACTCCAGATCCTACTGCGAGGCGCATAGGCCACCTCATTTGAGGGATCATGCGGGCCCTCTTGGGCTCCTACCACTACTGAATCCGGAAAGTGGGTCTCTAGCAGTACCTCTAAGGTTTCCTTCCGGTTTTCAGTGAACCTCCCATCTTGCTTCTGGAGCAGTCCTAAACCATTTGAATGATCCCTGGAAAGGACTTTCGGGATACGAGCTGCAGAGGGCAATTCATTGATTCCCTCACAGAAATTCCTCCGGGTAGCTCTCTTGGATCTTCTTAGTTCGAGATTATATTCCGTCAAGGCCATCTTATACTCGCCCCATTCACCGGTACGTTTAGGCTTGTTGAATAATCTTCTCGTCTTTTTCCTCAGTTTACCCAGTGTCCCATTCCACCAAGGGACCATCTTTGTGGACTCTCTTCGCTTAACCGAGCAGCTGTTTTCTTAAGCCAAGTGTATAGAATTATGCAGCTGGTTTACACAGATCTCCAAACCCTCTGGAGACTCTATGTTCCCCACAACCGAAGCCATTTTTGATCCGAGTGAGACTCTATCAGAGTCCCAGTCGGTCAGTTTTGGAATTCTGATTTCCTGCCGTTGCATGGTCTCAGCCGCCAAACCGAATCTGATGTGCAAGTGATCCGATAATGAGGCCTCTTTAGACACATGCCAGTTTTTGACCAAGTCGCTGAAATGCGGACTAGCAAGTGTCAAATGTAGGAATTCTTGCCTAATCGCATTTATAGAAGTAGGTTTCCTTCCCCTATTGACAATGTCTACATTATTTGAGAACAGAAATTCAAAAAGGTACTCACCCCTGTTATTGATGTCCGTGCTACCCCACACCGTGTGGTGTGCGTTTGCAATGAGCTAAGAGCCGCCTAACTTCAAATGGAGGAATTAACTCTGAGTCTCCAGGAAAGTAAGCGGATGCCATTATAGCCTCCTGTTTGCGTCTCTCACCCAGAACCTCCAACATTACTGCAACCAAGTCCCTAAAGATGAACTCTAAAATGGGAATAAAATTACTTTGCGAACTGGCCAAAATAGCCGCTCTTGGACTCTCAGTTCCGTTATGATAAATTAACTTACCCACTTGATTTGGTATACCTCTAATCTGGTTATCTGTCACCCATGGCTCCTGGATTAGAGCCATGCCCATGTTTTAGCAGATAAACCTACGACAAAGGACATTCGAAGACGCCTTTGCATGATGCAGGTTTATCTGCAGGCAGGCGATGTATGCCTTCATTTTCCCGAAGGCCTCTTCTGAATGCCCTGCTCAGCCTCCTTTCCCGCACCACCACCACCCGCATGCTTTTTTTGTCTGGCCGATGGCTAACCAGTGTCCTCCATCGCCGTTCTGCTGGCCCACGCTGAGAGCCTCCAGGCCTCAACAGTGGCTTGCTCGGGAAGAGCGGAGCCTCCCCGCGTGGAACAGCTAACGCCTTCCTCTCTCTTTCCCGCCTTCTCCTCACTTGTCACAGAGCTTATCAACTGAAGGGTGGTCCATAGAGAAGGTGAAAAAGGCCGAAGACCCTTTCGCCTCTCTCCTGATCACTCTCCAGTTGATCGCCCGCATGCCCTCGTTTTGGCTTTTGATAAAACCAAAAAGCATCTCCGTGGGCAATTCAGCACTATTTGGAAAGGTGCCGAACACAATCCTGGCTCGAGGCAGGTTTTCCGCTTCGGCCACGATCAGCTGTGCATCCTCCCATGGCTTGATGGTTCCTATGGCCTCCCTGGGCCACTGAACAGTGGCCCGGTCAGCACAGGTTAGTACCAGCCAACCAAGCTGACTGCCAAAGAACTTAGGTTTAAGCTCCTTGGCCTTTTGTTTTAGCACCTTATCTAGGATGACCTCCTGGACAGCCTTAAGCTGCTCTCCAGTGAGGACAACCTCTGGAAAACAGAGGGCAAGATCCCAACGATCTCCGACTCCGCAGCCTGCCTGAAGGTAAGTCCAGACCGGACGGCAGAACCCGAGGCCGCCGTGACCGATTCTTCTCCACTGGCCTTTTTTGTACCGGTGGAGTACCCTCATCCGAATGGATTCTCTTCGACGGTGGGGCCTCTGTGGGAGCGCAAGACTCCCTTTGTGGCCGCATCGCCAGAAGCCTTGTCTCGCTTCCGGGCGGTTTGCCCTCAGCAAGAAGCCTCTTATACCGCTTCTTCGCGGCCCCACACATTTTCACGCGAGGAGCCGTGACAGGTTTATCAGTGATACTGACAATACCCTTAGGGTCCTCTCCGACGTCTTTGCTCCCCCTTCTTCTACAGAGGAGATACCCCCAC
This sequence comes from Tipula vernalis, assembly GCA_958295665.1. NCBI lineage: Eukaryota > Metazoa > Arthropoda > Insecta > Diptera > Tipulidae > Tipula > Tipula vernalis. The sequence goes on along the minus strand of OY282560.1, from coordinate 153,544,191 downwards.
TTACGGGGGCCAAGTTCTCACCTTCTGAGGTGTCCATGTCGGAGTTGAGAACTAATTTCTCAAGCCCCGAACGGAGCTCCCCATCCGATGGACCACTCATCGAGAGTCCCACAGCGGAAAGTGGGCCGAGGTCCTCGAAAACCACCGCGGAACTATCGCTGGTGCGTGACGCTTTAGGAGCATCACCATCCTTATTATTATTCACTTGTTTTAAAATTTTGTTCCCACGAGTTGCTGGGAAAAGAAAGTCGCCTGTGGGACACCCAGCTTTACCACAGGAAGGCTAAAAAAAACTGGAGGGCGCCTGGTATCCAGAGTCCTCATACTTTGGACTGATTAACCTATCAGCCATTCATCCATCGGCATATGCTGTTCCACCTAAGGTTAGGGTTTTTTATCAAGGATTTCTCCTTTAGCGCCGTAGTTTAGCCTGTGCCAAATGGTCAAAAGTACCAAACGGCCTCAGTTACCGGTGATTGCCACGAGGAGGCAGTACGTACACTTGCGAATTGCGACCAGGTTACCCCTTCAATAATTGTACCCATCAAGCCAGCTGCCTCAAACATGACCAGAACAGCTCGCGTAATGTGCACCCTACCGAAAGGTTACGGAGCTGGTAGATTACTCTACTCAACTGTGATCCCTCCTCCAGTAGATGCCAAATCACCAAATTTCGACTATGATGTAGGGTCTGGCCTACATTTTCGGAAAACTTGACCAAGTGACAGTCTGTATGGCACATCTGAATATATCAGAAAATCATTCCGGTTATTTTCCGGGCGAAGAGTGTACAATTTTATAGAATAGTGGGGCAAATATGCCCAGAAAGGCAATAATTATACTATACAAAACGAAGGGAGCATTTTTGCGCAGCCGCTTTGACCAATCACCTACTAACAGCGAAATATTTTATGTTGTTGTCAACCGTAAGCGGGGAAATTATTTGAAGTTGCAACATTAACACTAGGACTTACCTGTTCTCGGGTTTTTTACATTCCCGGGAAACGGGATTGTGATTTTGTGACTCCCGGGATTTAAAAAGAAAGAAAAATGTGATGTGACTGATTTAATCACTCAATCGGCGGATTTCGTTCGCTCATCATGGATGGAAAATCTGGCGGAGGAAAAAATGAAATTTAAACTGTCAATGTTAATCTAATTCAATATATTGCCAACGGTTGGCGGAGCTGTATGCGCCCAACAAAGATTTAATTTTCGTTAGAAACCCACCCGCTAATGGAAAATTCCGGATAGTATAGTGGGTCGTTTTTAAATTTGGTTCTTTAAACTTAGCACCTTATTTTTCCTTGTGCCAGGTCTGCTTCTTCGAATAGCTGAAATAATAATCAAATCCTTTCTTATTCTCATTGGACATGGTACCAGAATTGGAATTCTGGGAGACCTCAAAAAATAGGTACCTGAAAGGTAGGCCCTTACTTAATTTAGGTCGTGGGACATTGTTGATATCTAATTGTCAATTGTTCAATCGATATTTGTATTTTATTCAGAAACTATGCGACACCGAGCTCCATGCTCGATTATATTGATTGTTTCAATGAAAACAGAATAATTTGACCATAATTATTAATATAAATATAAAGAATTATTAAAATCAAAGTCAAGCTCAATTTTGCTAAATTTTAATGGTACTAAAGGCTCGTTCTCATTAATCAAGTTACTTGATTTTAAGTATTTTAATTCAAGTTTACATTCATATATATTCAAGTTAATTTAGTCAAGTAGTTGATTAAAATGTAACGGAATGTTTCACAAAACTTGATAAGATTGATAAATTTTCCAAAAACAATTACGATTTATATACTACTCCACTACATTTTTATAGGTGTTAAAAATGCTACCTTCACTATTTCGATAAACTACTTACCACACTGCTAAGTTTTATAATATGATTCATGACTACGACGTTGATCGGTACCAGAAATATAATAACGCTGGAGTATAGTCAGTTGGATCAGGATCCAATAAAAATATTTGTGAAAGAAGCCATTTTGTTGGATTATACAAAAAGCTGCAGCGTCACCACGCCTATCCGCCATCGATCAAAGTGCAAGCAATTTTTTTTTTATATAAAAGGAAAAAATAAGCTAACATTTGTATAATGTCTGAGTTAGAATCGTTAGCTGTTGCCAAAAAGCGTCTTGCACTAATTAAAGGTCAGATGACCAAACTTGTGACTTACGTGAACGAAAAAGTTACAAGAACGACAACAATTGAGGAGCTAACCGTCCGATCAGATAGAGCTCCAGTTCTACTAAAGGATTTCACGTCTACGGAAACTTCAATTTTCAATTTGTGCACAACCGAGAATTTCGAAATGGCGGACTTTGAAGAAAATTACTACCATGTGGTAGCTAACCTGAGAGCGTAGTATGGATCATCCTCAGGTTAATTTAGCACCACATGCAGTTAGCACAATACAGACGGATATCTACTCAGCAGATGTAAAGCTTCCCAAAATAAATATACCGACATTCTCAGGGGTTTACACAGAGTGGCAGTCTTTTTCGGATCTGTACAACACAACCATTCACGAGAATCATTCATTGACACATGTGTACAAGTTGCAGTATCTTAAAAGTTTTTTGCGAGGCGAGGCAGCAAATTTGTTAAAGCATTTTAATATAACAGATGCCAATTATATAGAGGCCCCCCAGAAGCTTCGCAAGCGATATGATCAAAAAACGCATACGGTGAGAAAATTTATTGATATGTTTTTGGGCATAAATCCAGACACAGCGGACGAGGTGGTCAGAGGTTTGAAAGCGCTAGGTCCTGCCGCCGAATCAAGGGACCCGTGGCTAATAAGCATAATAGAAGGTAAGTTGGATGATGAAACAAAAATGTTGTGGGCCAGACACTGAGGACCAGAAAATGATTTTCCTGCGCTTGACGATTTCTTCGATTTTCTACAATCACGAGCCAATTCCTTAGAGAAAGTGAAATTAAATCTTACATATAGTAAGCCGCAGTCATCAAATTCGAAGCACACTCGAAACTTCTACCAAAGTCATCTGCTCAGTATGTAAATAGATTTTTGCCGCCCAAAAACTTGTGGGCTATAGCACCAGTTAATTTTCAATAAAATTGAATTTTCTAAGAAATGTTTAGAAATAATCGAGCAATCAAATTGTAAATTGTCACAGCAATTACAGGCCTTAAACCTATTGATAGAGGTATCAACCATCGTAATCGGCCCATTTTAGATTTTTGGCGCCCAAAAACTTGTGGGCTATAGCACAGTTGATTTTCAATAAACTTGAATTTTCTAAGAAATGTTTAGAAATAATCGAGCAATCAAAATGAAAATTGTCACAGCAATTACAGGTCCTGAAACCTATTGATAGAGGTATCAACCATCGTAATCGGACCATTTTAGATTTTTGCCGCCCAAAAACTTGTGGGCTATAGCACACTTGATTTTCAATAAAATTGAATTTTCTAAGAAATGTTTAGAAATAACCGAGCAATCAAAATGAAAATTGTCACAGCAATAACAGGTCCCGAAACCTATTGATAGAGGTATCAACCATCGTAATCGGACCATTTTAGATTTTTGCCGCCCAAAAACTTATGGGCTATAGCACAGTTGATTTTCAATAACAAATTGCAAATTGTCACAGAAATTACAGGTCCCGAAACCTATTGATAGAGGTATCAACTATCGTAATCGGACCATTTTAGATTTTTGCCGCCCAAAAATTTGTGGGCTATAACACAGTTGATTTTCAATAAAATTGAATTTTCTAAGAAATGTTTAGAAATAATCGAGCAATCAAATTGTCAATTGTCACAGAAATTACAGGTCCCGAAACCTATTGATAGAGGTATCAACCATCGTAATCGGACCATTTTAGATTTTTGCTGCCCAAAAACTTGTGGACTATAGCACAGTTGATTTTCAATAAAATTGAATTTCCTAAGAAATGTTTAGAAATAATCGAGCAATCAAATTGCAAATTGTCACAGAAATTACAGGTCCCGAAACCTATTGATAGAGGTATCAACCATCGTAATCGGACCATTTTAGATTTTTGCTGCCCAAAAACTTGTGGGCTATATAGCACAGTTGATTTTCAATAAAATTGAATTTTCTAAGAAATGTTTAGAAATAATCGAGCAATCAATTTGCAAATTGTCACAGCAATTACAGGTCCCGAAACCTATTGATAGAGGTATCAACCATCGTAATCGGACCATTTTAGATTTTTGCCGCCCAAAAACTTATGGGCTATAGCACAGTTGATTTTCAATAACAAATTGCAAATTGTCACAGAAATTACAGGTCCCGAAACCTATTGATAGAGGTATCAACTATCGTAATCGGACCATTTTAGATTTTTGCCGCCCAAAAATTTGTGGGCTATAGCACAGTTGATTTTCAATAAAATTGAATTTCCTAAGAAATGTTTAGAAATAATCGAGCAATCAAATTGAAAATTGTCACAGAAATTACTGGTCCCGAAACCTATTGATAGAGGTATCAACCATCGTAATCGGACCATTTCAGATTTTTGTTGCCCAAAAACTTGTGGGCTATAGCACAGTTGATTTTCAATAAAATTGAATTTTCTAAGAAATGTTTAGAAATAATCGAGCAATCAAAATGAAAATTGTCACAGCAATAACAGGTCCCGAAGCCTATTGATAGAGGTATCAACCATCGTAATCGGACCATTTCAGATATTTGTTGCCCAAAAACTTGTGGGCTATAGCACACTTGATTTTCAATAAAATTGAATTTTCTAAGAAATGTTTAGAAATAATCGAGCAAACAAAATGAAAATTGTCACACCAATAACAGGTCCCGAAACCCATTGATAGAGGTATCAACCATCGTAATCGGACCATTTTAGATTTTTGCTGCCCAAAAACTTGTGGGCTATAGCCCAGTTGATTTTCAATAAAATTGAATTTTCTAAGAAATGTTTAGAAATAATCGAGCAATCAAATTGCAAATTGTCACAGAAATTACAGTTCCCGAAACCTATTGATAGAGGTATCAACCATCGTAATCGGACCATTTTAGATTTTTGCCGCCCAAAAACTTATGGGCTATAGCACAGTTGATTTTCAATAAAATTGAATTTTCTAAGAAATGTTTAGAAATAATCGAGCAATCAAATTGAAAATTGTCACAGCAATAACAGGTCCCGAAACCTATTGATAGAGGTATCAACCATCGTAATCGGACCATTTTAGATTTTTGCTGCCCAAAAACTTGTGGACTATAGCACAGTTGATTTTCAATAAAATTGAATTTCCTAAGAAATGTTTAGAAATAATCGAGCAATCAAATTGCAAATTGTCACAGAAATTACAGGTCCCGAAACCTATTGATAGAGGTATCAACCATCGTAATCGGACCATTTTAGATTTTTGCTGCCCAAAAACTTGTGGGCTATATAGCACAGTTGATTTTCAATAAAATTGAATTTTCTAAGAAATGTTTAGAAATAATCGAGCAATCAAAATGAAAATTGTCACAGCAATAACAGGTCCCGAAACCTATTGATAGAGGTATCAACCATCGTAATCGGACCATTTTAGATTTTTGCTGCCCAAAAACTTGTGGGCTATAGCACAGTTGATTTTCAATAAAATTGAATTTTCTAAGAAATGTTTAGAAATAATCGAGCAATCAATTTGCAAATTGTCACAGCAATTACAGGTCCCGAAACCTATTGATAGAGGTATCAACCATCGTAATCGGACCATTTTAGATTTTTGCCGCCCAAAAACTTATGGGCTATAGCACAGTTGATTTTCAATAACAAATTGCAAATTGTCACAGAAATTACAGGTCCCGAAACCTATTGATAGAGGTATCAACTATCGTAATCGGACCATTTTAGATTTTTGCCGCCCAAAAATTTGTGGGCTATAGCACAGTTGATTTTCAATAAAATTGAATTTCCTAAGAAATGTTTAGAAATAATCGAGCAATCAAATTGAAAATTGTCACAGAAATTACTGGTCCCGAAACCTATTGATAGAGGTATCAACCATCGTAATCGGACCATTTCAGATTTTTGTTGCCCAAAAACTTGTGGGCTATAGCACAGTTGATTTTCAATAAAATTGAATTTTCTAAGAAATGTTTAGAAATAATCGAGCAATCAAAATGAAAATTGTCACAGCAATAACAGGTCCCGAAGCCTATTGATAGAGGTATCAACCATCGTAATCGGACCATTTCAGATATTTGTTGCCCAAAAACTTGTGGGCTATAGCACACTTGATTTTCAATAAAATTGAATTTTCTAAGAAATGTTTAGAAATAATCGAGCAAACAAAATGAAAATTGTCACACCAATAACAGGTCCCGAAACCCATTGATAGAGGTATCAACCATCGTAATCGGACCATTTTAGATTTTTGCTGCCCAAAAACTTGTGGGCTATAGCCCAGTTGATTTTCAATAAAATTGAATTTTCTAAGAAATGTTTAGAAATAATCGAGCAATCAAATTGCAAATTGTCACAGAAATTACAGTTCCCGAAACCTATTGATAGAGGTATCAACCATCGTAATCGGACCATTTTAGATTTTTGCCGCCCAAAAACTTATGGGCTATAGCACAGTTGATTTTCAATAAAATTGAATTTTCTAAGAAATGTTTAGAAATAATCGAGCAATCAAATTGAAAATTGTCACAGCAATAACAGGTCCCGAAACCTATTGATAGAGGTATCAACCATCGTAATCGGACCATTTTAGATTTTTGCTGCCCAAAAACTTGTGGGCTATATAGCACAGTTGATTTTCAATAAAATTGAATTTTCTAAGAAATGTTTAGAAATAATCGAGCAATCAAAATGAAAATTGTCACAGCAATAACAGGTCCCGAAACCTATTGATAGAGGTATCAACCATCGTAATCGGACCATTTTAGATTTTTGCTGCCCAAAAACTTGTGGGCTATAGCACAGTTGATTTTCAATAAAATTGAATTTTCTAAGAAATGTTTAGAAATAATCGAGCAATCAATTTGCAAATTGTCACAGCAATTACAGGTCCCGAAACCTATTGATAGAGGTATCAACCATCGTAATCGGACCATTTTAGATTTTTGCCGCCCAAAAACTTATGGGCTATAGCACAGTTGATTTTCAATAACAAATTGCAAATTGTCACAGAAATTACAGGTCCCGAAACCTATTGATAGAGGTATCAACTATCGTAATCGGACCATTTTAGATTTTTGCTGCCCAAAAACTTGTGGACTATAGCACAGTTGATTTTCAATAAAATTGAATTTCCTAAGAAATGTTTAGAAATAATCGAGCAATCAAATTGCAAATTGTCACAGAAATTACAGGTCCCGAAACCTATTGATAGAGGTATCAACCATCGTAATCGGACCATTTTAGATTTTTGCTGCCCAAAAACTTGTGGGCTATATAGCACAGTTGATTTTCAATAAAATTGAATTTTCTAAGAAATGTTTAGAAATAATCGAGCAATCAAAATGAAAATTGTCACAGCAATAACAGGTCCCGAAACCTATTGATAGAGGTATCAACCATCGTAATCGGACCATTTTAGATTTTTGCTGCCCAAAAACTTGTGGGCTATAGCACAGTTGATTTTCAATAAAATTGAATTTTCTAAGAAATGTTTAGAAATAATCGAGCAATCAATTTGCAAATTGTCACAGCAATTACAGGTCCCGAAACCTATTGATAGAGGTATCAACCATCGTAATCGGACCATTTTAGATTTTTGCCGCCCAAAAACTTGTGGGCTATAGCACAGTTGATTTTCAATAAAATTGAATTTTCTAAGAAATGTTTAGAAATAATCGAGCAATCAAAATGAAAATTGTCACAGCAATAACAGGTCCCGAAGCCTATTGATAGAGGTATCAACCATCGTAATCGGACCATTTCAGATATTTGTTGCCCAAAAACTTGTGGGCTATAGCACACTTGATTTTCAATAAAATTGAATTTTCTAAGAAATGTTTAGAAATAATCGAGCAAACAAAATGAAAATTGTCACAGCAATAACAGGTCCCGAAACCTATTGATAGAGGTATCAACCATCGTAATCGGACCATTTTAGATTTTTGCTGCCCAAAAACTTGTGGGCTATAGCACAGTTGATTTTCAATAAAATTGAATTTTCTAAGAAATGTTTAGAAATAATCGAGCAATCAAAATGAAAATTGTCACAGCAATAACAGGTCCCGAAACCTATTGATAGAGGTATCAACCATCGTAATCGGACCATTTTAGATTTTTGCTGCCCAAAAACTTGTGGGCTATAGCACAGTTGATTTTCAATAAAATTGAATTTTCTAAGAAATGTTTAGAAATAATCGAGCAATCAATTTGCAAATTGTCACAGCAATTACAGGTCCCGAAACCTATTGATAGAGGTATCAACCATCGTAATCGGACCATTTTAGATTTTTGCCGCCCAAAAACTTATGGGCTATAGCACAGTTGATTTTCAATAACAAATTGCAAATTGTCACAGAAATTACAGGTCCCGAAACCTATTGATAGAGGTATCAACTATCGTAATCGGACCATTTTAGATTTTTGCTGCCCAAAAACTTGTGGGCTATAACACAGTTGATTTTCAATAAAATTGAATTTTCTAAGAAATGTTTAGAAATAATCGAGCAATCAAAATGAAAATTGTCACAGCAATAACAGGTCCCGAAGCCTATTGATAGAGGTATCAACCATCGTAATCGGACCATTTCAGATATTTGTTGCCCAAAAACTTGTGGGCTATAGCACACTTGATTTTCAATAAAATTGAATTTTCTAAGAAATGTTTAGAAATAATCGAGCAATCAATTTGCAAATTGTCACAGAAATTACAGGTCCCGAAACCTATTGATAGAGGTATCAACTATCGTAATCGGACCATTTTAGATTTTTGCCGCCCAAAAATTTGTGGGCTATAGCACAGTTGATTTTCAATAAAATTGAATTTTCTAAGAAATGTTTAGAAATAATCGACCAATCAAATTGAAAATTGTCACAGAAATTACTGGTCCCGAAACCTATTGATAGAGGTATCAACCATCGTAATCGGACCATTTCAGATTTTTGTTGCCCAAAAACTTGTGGGCTATAGCACAGTTGATTTTCAATAAAATTGAATTTTCTAAGAAATGTTTAGAAATAATCGAGCAATCAAAATGAAAATTGTCACAGCAATAACAGGTCCCGAAGCCTATTGATAGAGGTATCAACCATCGTAATCGGACCATTTCAGATATTTGTTGCCCAAAAACTTGTGGGCTATAGCACACTTGATTTTCAATAAAATTGAATTTTCTAAGAAATGTTTAGAAATAATCGAGCAAACAAAATGAAAATTGTCACACCAATAACAGGTCCCGAAACCCATTGATAGAGGTATCAACCATCGTAATCGGACCATTTTAGATTTTTGCTGCCCAAAAACTTGTGGGCTATAGCCCAGTTGATTTTCAATAAAATTGAATTTTCTAAGAAATGTTTAGAAATAATCGAGCAATCAAATTGCAAATTGTCACAGAAATTACAGTTCCCGAAACCTATTGATAGAGGTATCAACCATCGTAATCGGACCATTTTAGATTTTTGCCGCCCAAAAACTTATGGGCTATAGCACAGTTGATTTTCAATAAAATTGAATTTTCTAAGAAATGTTGAGAAATAATCGAGCAATCAAATTGTCAATTGTCACAGAAATTACAGGTCCCGAAACCTATTGATAGAGGTATCAACCATCGTAATCGGACCATTTTAGATTTTTGCTGCCCAAAAACTTGTGGACTATAGCACAGTTGATTTTCAATAAAATTGAATTTCCTAAGAAATGTTTAGAAATAATCGAGCAATCAAATTGCAAATTGTCACAGAAATTACAGGTCCCGAAACCTATTGATAGAGGTATCAACCATCGTAATCGGACCATTTTAGATTTTTGCTGCCCAAAACTTGTGGGCTATATAGCACAGTTGATTTTCAATAAAATTGAATTTTCTAAGAAATGTTTAGAAATAATCGAGCAATCAAAATGAAAATTGTCACAGCAATAACAGGTCCCGAAACCTATTGATAGAGGTATCAACCATCGTAATCGGACCATTTTAGATTTTTGCTGCCCAAAAACTTGTGGGCTATACCACAGTTGATTTTCAATAAAATTGAATTTTCTAAGAAATGTTTAGAAATAATCGAGCAATCAATTTGCAAATTGTCACAGCAATTACAGGTCCCGAAACCTATTGATAGAGGTATCAACCATCGTAATCGGACCATTTTAGATTTTTGCCGCCCAAAAACTTATGGGCTATAGCACAGTTGATTTTCAATAACAAATTGCAAATTGTCACAGAAATTACAGGTCCCGAAACCTATTGATAGAGGTATCAACCATCGTAATCGGACCATTTTAGATTTTTGCTGCCCAAAAACTTGTGGGCTATACCACAGTTGATTTTCAATAAAATTGAATTTTCTAAGAAATGTTTAGAAATAATCGACCAATCAAATTGAAAATTGTCACAGAAATTACTGGTCCCGAAACCTATTGATAGAGGTATCAACCATCGTAATCGGACCATTTCAGATTTTTGTTGCCCAAAAACTTGTGGGCTATAGCACAGTTGATTTTCAATAAAATAGAATTTTCTAAGAAATGTTTAGAAATAATCGAGCAATCAAAATGAAAATTGTCACAGCAATAACAGGTCCCGAAGCCTATTGATAGAGGTATCAACCATCGTAATCGGACCATTTCAGATATTTGTTGCCCAAAAACTTGTGGGCTATAGCACACTTGATTTTCAATAAAATTGAATTTTCTAAGAAATGTTTAGAAATAATCGAGCAATCAATTTGCAAATTGTCACAGAAATTACAGGTCCCGAAACCTATTGATAGAGGTATCAACCATCGTAATCGGACCATTTTTGATTTTTGCTGCCCAAAAACTTGTGGGCTATAGCACAGTTGATTTTCAATAAACTTGAATTTTCTAAGAAATGTTTAGAAATAATTGAGCAATCAAATTGAAAATTGTCACAGCAATAACAGGTCCCGAAACCTATTGATAGAGGTATCAACCATCGTAATCGGACCATTTTAGATTTTTGCTGCCCAAAAACTTGTGGGCTATAGCACAGTTGATTTTCAATAAAATTGAATTTTCTAAGAAATGTTGAGAAATAATCGAGCAATCAAATTGTCAATTGTCACAGAAATTACAGGTCCCGAAACCTATTGATAGAGGTATCAACCATCGTAATCGGACCATTTTAGATTTTTGCTGCCCAAAAACTTGTGGACTATAGCACAGTTGATTTTCAATAAAATTGAATTTCCTAAGAAATGTTTAGAAATAATCGAGCAATCAAATTGAAAATTGTCACAGCAATAACAGGTCCCGAAACCTATTGATAGAGGTATCAACCATCGTAATCGGACCATTTTAGATTTTTGCCGCCCAAAAACTTGTGGGCTATAGCACAGTTGATTTTCAATAAAATTGAATTTTCTAAGAAATGTTTAGAAATAATCGAGCAATCAAATTGCAAATTGTCACAGAAATTACAGGTCCCGAAACCTATTGATAGAGGTATCAACCATCGTAATCGGACCATTTTAGATTTTTGCTGCCCAAAAACTTGTGGGCTATAGCACAGTTGATTTTAAATAAAATTGAATTTTCTAAGAAATGTTTAGAAATAATCGAGCAATGAAAATGAAAATTGTCACAGCAATAACAGGTCCCGAAACCTATTGATAGAGGTATCAACCATCGTAATCGGACCATTTTAGATTTTTGCCGCCCAAAAACTTGTGGGCTATAGCACAGTTGATTTTCAATAAAATTGAATTTTCTAAGAAATGTTTAGAAATAATAGAGCAATCAAATTGCAAATTGTCACAGAAATTACAGGTCCCGAAACCTATTGATAGAGGTATCAACCATCGTAATCGGACCATTTTAAATTTTTGCCGCCCAAAAACTTGTGGGCTATAGCACAGTTGATTTTCAATAAAATTGAATTTTCTAAGAAATGTTTAGAAATAATCGAGCAATCAAAATGAAAATTGTCACAGCAATTACAGGTCCCGAAACCTATTGATAGAGGTATCAACCATCGTAATCGGACCATTTCAGATTTTTGCCGCCCAAAAACTTGTGGGCTATTATAGCACAGTTGATTTTCAATAAAATTGAATTTTCTAAGAAATGTTTAGAAATAATCGAGCAATCAAAATGAAAATTGTCACAGCAATTACAGGTCCCGAAACCTATTGATAGAGGTATCAACCATCGTAATCGGACCATTTTAGATTTTTGCTGCCCAAAAACTTGTGGGCTATAGCACAGTTGATTTTAAACAAAATTGAATTTTCTAAGAAATGTTTAGAAATAATCGAGCAATGAAAATGAAAATTGTCACAGCAATAACAGGTCCCGAAACCTTTTGATAGAGGTATCAACCATCGTAATCGGACCATTTTAGATTTTTGCCGCCCAAAAACTTGTGGGCTATAGCCCACATTGATTACATTGATAGCCCCATAGCTTTATTGATTTTCAATAAAATTGAATTTTCTAAGAAATGTTTAGAAATAATAGAGCAATCAAATTGCAAATTGTCACAGAAATTACAGGTCCCGAAACCTATTGATAGAGGTATCAACCATCGTAATCGGACCATTTTAAATTTTTGCCGCCCAAAAACTTGTGGGCTATAGCACAGTTGATTTTCAATAAAATTGAATTTTCTAAGAAATGTTTAGAAATAATCGAGCAATCAAATTGAAAATTGTCACTGAAATTACAGGTCCCGAAACCTATTGATAGAGGTATCAACCATCATAATCGGACAATTTTAGATTTTTGCTGCCCAAAAACTTGTGGGCTATAGCACAGTTGATTTTCAATAAAATTGAATTTTCTAAGAAATGTTTAGAAATAATCGAGCAATCAAATTGAAAATTGTCACAGAAATTACAGGTCCCGAAACCTATTGATAGAGGTATCAACCATCGTACTCGGACCATTTTAGATTTTTGCTGCCCAAAAACTTGTGGGCTATAGCACAGTTGATTTTCAATAAAATTGAATTTTCTAAGAAATGTTTAGAAATAATCGAGCAATGAAAATGAAAATTGTCACAGCAATAACAGGTCCCGAAACCTATTGATAGAGGTATCAACCATCGTAATCGGACCATTTTAGATTGTTGCTGCCCAAAAACTTGTGGGCTATAGCACAGTTGATTTTCAATAAAATTGAATTTTCTAAGAAATGTTTAGAAATAATCGAGCAATCAAAATGAAAATTGTCACAGCAATAACAGGTCCCAATACCTATTGATAAAGGTATCAACCATCGTAATCGGACCATTTTAGATTTTTGCCGCCCAAAAACTTGTGGGCTATAGCACACTTGATTTTCAATAAAATTGAATTTTCTAAGAAATGTTTAGAAATAATCGACCAATCAAATTGTCAATTGTCACAGAAATTACTGGTCTCAAAACCTATTGATAGAGGTATCAACCATCGTAATCGGCCCATTTTAGATTTTTGCTGCCCAAAAACTTGTGGGCTATAGCACAGTTGATTTTCAATAAAAGTGAATTTTCTAAGAAATGTTTAGAAATAATCGAGCAATCAAATTGCAAATTGTCACAGAAATTACAGGTCCCGAAACCTATTGATAGAGGTATCAACCATCGTAATCGGACCATTTTAGATTTTTGCTGCCCAAAAACTTGTGGGCTATAGCAAAGTTGATTTTCAATAAAATTGAATTTTCTAAGAAATGTTTAGAAATAATCGAGCAATCAAATTTTCAATTGTCACAGAAATTACTGGTCTCGAAACCTATTGATAGAGGTATCAACCATCGTAATCGGACCATTTTAGATTTTTGCTGCCCAAAAACTTGTGGGCTATAGCACAGTTGATTTTCAATAACATTGAATTTTCTAAGAAATGTTTAGAAATAATCGAGCAATCAAAATAAAAATTGTCACAGCAATAACAGGTCCCGAAACCTATTGATAGAGGTATCAACCATCGTAATCGGACCATTTTAGATTTTTGCTGCCCAAAAACTTGTGGGCTATAGCACAGTTGATTTTCAATAAAATTGAATTTTCTAAGAAATGTTTAGAAATAATCGAGCAATCAATTTGCAAATTGTCACAGCAATTACAGGTCCCGAAACCTATTGATAGAGGTATCAACCATCGTAATCGGACCATTTTAGATTTTTGCCGCCCAAAAACTTATGGGCTATAGCACAGTTGATTTTCAATAACAAATTGCAAATTGTCACAGAAATTACAGGTCCCGAAACCTATTGATAGAGGTATCAACTATCGTAATCGGACCATTTTAGATTTTTGCTGCCCAAAAACTTGTGGACTATAGCACAGTTGATTTTCAATAAAATTGAATTTCCTAAGAAATGTTTAGAAATAATCGAGCAATCAAATTGCAAATTGTCACAGAAATTACAGGTCCCGAAACCTATTGATAGAGGTATCAACCATCGTAATCGGACCATTTTAGATTTTTGCTGCCCAAAAACTTGTGGGCTATATAGCACAGTTGATTTTCAATAAAATTGAATTTTCTAAGAAATGTTTAGAAATAATCGAGCAATCAAAATGAAAATTGTCACAGCAATAACAGGTCCCGAAACCTATTGATAGAGGTATCAACCGTCGTAATCGGACCATTTTAGATTTTTGCTGCCCAAAAACTTGTGGGCTATAGCACAGTTGATTTTCAATAAAATTGAATTTTCTAAGAAATGTTTAGAAATAATCGAGCAATCAATTTGCAAATTGTCACAGCAATTACAGGTCCCGAAACCTATTGATAGAGGTATCAACCATCGTAATCGGACCATTTTAGATTTTTGCCGCCCAAAAACTTGTGGGCTATAGCACAGTTGATTTTCAATAAAATTGAATTTTCTAAGAAATGTTTAGAAATAATCGAGCAATCAAAATGAAAATTGTCACAGCAATAACAGGTCCCGAAGCCTATTGATAGAGGTATCAACCATCGTAATCGGACCATTTCAGATATTTGTTGCCCAAAAACTTGTGGGCTATAGCACACTTGATTTTCAATAAAATTGAATTTTCTAAGAAATGTTTAGAAATAATCGAGCAAACAAAATGAAAATTGTCACAGCAATAACAGGTCCCGAAACCTATTGATAGAGGTATCAACCATCGTAATCGGACCATTTTAGATTTTTGCTGCCCAAAAACTTGTGGGCTATAGCACAGTTGATTTTCAATAAAATTGAATTTTCTAAGAAATGTTTAGAAATAATCGAGCAATCAAAATGAAAATTGTCACAGCAATAACAGGTCCCGAAACCTATTGATAGAGGTATCAACCATCGTAATCGGACCATTTTAGATTTTTGCTGCCCAAAAACTTGTGGGCTATAGCACAGTTGATTTTCAATAAAATTGAATTTTCTAAGAAATGTTTAGAAATAATCGAGCAATCAATTTGCAAATTGTCACAGCAATTACAGGTCCCGAAACCTATTGATAGAGGTATCAACCATCGTAATCGGACCATTTTAGATTTTTGCCGCCCAAAAACTTATGGGCTATAGCACAGTTGATTTTCAATAACAAATTGCAAATTGTCACAGAAATTACAGGTCCCGAAACCTATTGATAGAGGTATCAACTATCGTAATCGGACCATTTTAGATTTTTGCTGCCCAAAAACTTGTGGGCTATAACACAGTTGATTTTCAATAAAATTGAATTTTCTAAGAAATGTTTAGAAATAATCGAGCAATCAAAATGAAAATTGTCACAGCAATAACAGGTCCCGAAGCCTATTGATAGAGGTATCAACCATCGTAATCGGACCATTTCAGATATTTGTTGCCCAAAAACTTGTGGGCTATAGCACACTTGATTTTCAATAAAATTGAATTTTCTAAGAAATGTTTAGAAATAATCGAGCAATCAATTTGCAAATTGTCACAGAAATTACAGGTCCCGAAACCTATTGATAGAGGTATCAACTATCGTAATCGGACCATTTTAGATTTTTGCCGCCCAAAAATTTGTGGGCTATAGCACAGTTGATTTTCAATAAAATTGAATTTTCTAAGAAATGTTTAGAAATAATCGACCAATCAAATTGAAAATTGTCACAGAAATTACTGGTCCCGAAACCTATTGATAGAGGTATCAACCATCGTAATCGGACCATTTCAGATTTTTGTTGCCCAAAAACTTGTGGGCTATAGCACAGTTGATTTTCAATAAAATTGAATTTTCTAAGAAATGTTTAGAAATAATCGAGCAATCAAAATGAAAATTGTCACAGCAATAACAGGTCCCGAAGCCTATTGATAGAGGTATCAACCATCGTAATCGGACCATTTCAGATATTTGTTGCCCAAAAACTTGTGGGCTATAGCACACTTGATTTTCAATAAAATTGAATTTTCTAAGAAATGTTTAGAAATAATCGAGCAAACAAAATGAAAATTGTCACACCAATAACAGGTCCCGAAACCCATTGATAGAGGTATCAACCATCGTAATCGGACCATTTTAGATTTTTGCTGCCCAAAAACTTGTGGGCTATAGCCCAGTTGATTTTCAATAAAATTGAATTTTCTAAGAAATGTTTAGAAATAATCGAGCAATCAAATTGCAAATTGTCACAGAAATTACAGTTCCCGAAACCTATTGATAGAGGTATCAACCATCGTAATCGGACCATTTTAGATTTTTGCCGCCCAAAAACTTATGGGCTATAGCACAGTTGATTTTCAATAAAATTGAATTTTCTAAGAAATGTTGAGAAATAATCGAGCAATCAAATTGTCAATTGTCACAGAAATTACAGGTCCCGAAACCTATTGATAGAGGTATCAACCATCGTAATCGGACCATTTTAGATTTTTGCTGCCCAAAAACTTGTGGACTATAGCACAGTTGATTTTCAATAAAATTGAATTTCCTAAGAAATGTTTAGAAATAATCGAGCAATCAAATTGCAAATTGTCACAGAAATTACAGGTCCCGAAACCTATTGATAGAGGTATCAACCATCGTAATCGGACCATTTTAGATTTTTGCTGCCCAAAACTTGTGGGCTATATAGCACAGTTGATTTTCAATAAAATTGAATTTTCTAAGAAATGTTTAGAAATAATCGAGCAATCAAAATGAAAATTGTCACAGCAATAACAGGTCCCGAAACCTATTGATAGAGGTATCAACCATCGTAATCGGACCATTTTAGATTTTTGCTGCCCAAAAACTTGTGGGCTATACCACAGTTGATTTTCAATAAAATTGAATTTTCTAAGAAATGTTTAGAAATAATCGAGCAATCAATTTGCAAATTGTCACAGCAATTACAGGTCCCGAAACCTATTGATAGAGGTATCAACCATCGTAATCGGACCATTTTAGATTTTTGCCGCCCAAAAACTTATGGGCTATAGCACAGTTGATTTTCAATAACAAATTGCAAATTGTCACAGAAATTACAGGTCCCGAAACCTATTGATAGAGGTATCAACCATCGTAATCGGACCATTTTAGATTTTTGCTGCCCAAAAACTTGTGGGCTATACCACAGTTGATTTTCAATAAAATTGAATTTTCTAAGAAATGTTTAGAAATAATCGACCAATCAAATTGAAAATTGTCACAGAAATTACTGGTCCCGAAACCTATTGATAGAGGTATCAACCATCGTAATCGGACCATTTCAGATTTTTGTTGCCCAAAAACTTGTGGGCTATAGCACAGTTGATTTTCAATAAAATAGAATTTTCTAAGAAATGTTTAGAAATAATCGAGCAATCAAAATGAAAATTGTCACAGCAATAACAGGTCCCGAAGCCTATTGATAGAGGTATCAACCATCGTAATCGGACCATTTCAGATATTTGTTGCCCAAAAACTTGTGGGCTATAGCACACTTGATTTTCAATAAAATTGAATTTTCTAAGAAATGTTTAGAAATAATCGAGCAATCAATTTGCAAATTGTCACAGAAATTACAGGTCCCGAAACCTATTGATAGAGGTATCAACCATCGTAATCGGACCATTTTTGATTTTTGCTGCCCAAAAACTTGTGGGCTATAGCACAGTTGATTTTCAATAAACTTGAATTTTCTAAGAAATGTTTAGAAATAATCGAGCAATCAAATTGAAAATTGTCACAGCAATAACAGGTCCCGAAACCTATTGATAGAGGTATCAACCATCGTAATCGGACCATTTTAGATTTTTGCTGCCCAAAAACTTGTGGGCTATAGCACAGTTGATTTTCAATAAAATTGAATTTTCTAAGAAATGTTGAGAAATAATCGAGCAATCAAATTGTCAATTGTCACAGAAATTACAGGTCCCGAAACCTATTGATAGAGGTATCAACCATCGTAATCGGACCATTTTAGATTTTTGCTGCCCAAAAACTTGTGGACTATAGCACAGTTGATTTTCAATAAAATTGAATTTCCTAAGAAATGTTTAGAAATAATCGAGCAATCAAATTGAAAATTGTCACAGCAATAACAGGTCCCGAAACCTATTGATAGAGGTATCAACCATCGTAATCGGACCATTTTAGATTTTTGCCGCCCAAAAACTTGTGGGCTATAGCACAGTTGATTTTCAATAAAATTGAATTTTCTAAGAAATGTTTAGAAATAATCGAGCAATCAAATTGCAAATTGTCACAGAAATTACAGGTCCCGAAACCTATTGATAGAGGTATCAACCATCGTAATCGGACCATTTTAGATTTTTGCTGCCCAAAAACTTGTGGGCTATAGCACAGTTGATTTTAAATAAAATTGAATTTTCTAAGAAATGTTTAGAAATAATCGAGCAATGAAAATGAAAATTGTCACAGCAATAACAGGTCCCGAAACCTATTGATAGAGGTATCAACCATCGTAATCGGACCATTTTAGATTTTTGCCGCCCAAAAACTTGTGGGCTATAGCACAGTTGATTTTCAATAAAATTGAATTTTCTAAGAAATGTTTAGAAATAATAGAGCAATCAAATTGCAAATTGTCACAGAAATTACAGGTCCCGAAACCTATTGATAGAGGTATCAACCATCGTAATCGGACCATTTTAAATTTTTGCCGCCCAAAAACTTGTGGGCTATAGCACAGTTGATTTTCAATAAAATTGAATTTTCTAAGAAATGTTTAGAAATAATCGAGCAATCAAAATGAAAATTGTCACAGCAATTACAGGTCCCGAAACCTATTGATAGAGGTATCAACCATCGTAATCGGACCATTTCAGATTTTTGCCGCCCAAAAACTTGTGGGCTATTATAGCACAGTTGATTTTCAATAAAATTGAATTTTCTAAGAAATGTTTAGAAATAATCGAGCAATCAAAATGAAAATTGTCACAGCAATTACAGGTCCCGAAACCTATTGATAGAGGTATCAACCATCGTAATCGGACCATTTTAGATTTTTGCTGCCCAAAAACTTGTGGGCTATAGCACAGTTGATTTTAAACAAAATTGAATTTTCTAAGAAATGTTTAGAAATAATCGAGCAATGAAAATGAAAATTGTCACAGCAATAACAGGTCCCGAAACCTTTTGATAGAGGTATCAACCATCGTAATCGGACCATTTTAGATTTTTGCCGCCCAAAAACTTGTGGGCTATAGCCCACATTGATTACATTGATAGCCCCATAGCTTTATTGATTTTCAATAAAATTGAATTTTCTAAGAAATGTTTAGAAATAATAGAGCAATCAAATTGCAAATTGTCACAGAAATTACAGGTCCCGAAACCTATTGATAGAGGTATCAACCATCGTAATCGGACCATTTTAAATTTTTGCCGCCCAAAAACTTGTGGGCTATAGCACAGTTGATTTTCAATAAAATTGAATTTTCTAAGAAATGTTTAGAAATAATCGAGCAATCAAATTGAAAATTGTCACTGAAATTACAGGTCCCGAAACCTATTGATAGAGGTATCAACCATCATAATCGGACAATTTTAGATTTTTGCTGCCCAAAAACTTGTGGGCTATAGCACAGTTGATTTTCAATAAAATTGAATTTTCTAAGAAATGTTTAGAAATAATCGAGCAATCAAATTGAAAATTGTCACAGAAATTACAGGTCCCGAAACCTATTGATAGAGGTATCAACCATCGTACTCGGACCATTTTAGATTTTTGCTGCCCAAAAACTTGTGGGCTATAGCACAGTTGATTTTCAATAAAATTGAATTTTCTAAGAAATGTTTAGAAATAATCGAGCAATGAAAATGAAAATTGTCACAGCAATAACAGGTCCCGAAACCTATTGATAGAGGTATCAACCATCGTAATCGGACCATTTTAGATTGTTGCTGCCCAAAAATTTGTGGGCTATAGCACAGTTGATTTTCAATAAAATTGAATTTTCTAAGAAATGTTTAGAAATAATCGAGCAATGAAAATGAAAATTGTCACAGCAATAACAGGTCCCAATACCTATTGATAAAGGTATCAACCATCGTAATCGGACCATTTTAGATTTTTGCCGCCCAAAAACTTGTGGGCTATAGCACACTTGATTTTCAATAAAATTGAATTTTCTAAGAAATGTTTAGAAATAATCGACCAATCAAATTGTCAATTGTCACAGAAATTACTGGTCTCAAAACCTATTGATAGAGGTATCAACCATCGTAATCGGCCCATTTTAGATTTTTGCTGCCCAAAAACTTGTGGGCTATAGCACAGTTGATTTTCAATAAAAGTGAATTTTCTAAGAAATGTTTAGAAATAATCGAGCAATCAAATTGCAAATTGTCACAGAAATTACAGGTCCCGAAACCTATTGATAGAGGTATCAACCATCGTAATCGGACCATTTTAGATTTTTGCTGCCCAAAAACTTGTGGGCTATAGCAAAGTTGATTTTCAATAAAATTGAATTTTCTAAGAAATGTTTAGAAATAATCGAGCAATCAAATTTTCAATTGTCACAGAAATTACTGGTCTCGAAACCTATTGATAGAGGTATCAACCATCGTAATCGGACCATTTTAGATTTTTGCTGCCCAAAAACTTGTGGGCTATAGCACAGTTGATTTTCAATAACATTGAATTTTCTAAGAAATGTTTAGAAATAATCGAGCAATCAAATTGAAAATTGTCACAGAAATTACTGGTCCCGAAACCTATTGATAGAGGTATCAACCATCGTAATCGGACCATTTCAGATTTTTGTTGCCCAAAAACTTGTGGGCTATAGCACAGTTGATTTTCAATAAAATTGAATTTTCTAAGAAATGTTTAGAAATAATCGAGCAATCAAAATGAAAATTGTCACAGCAATAACAGGTCCCGAAACCTATTGATAGAGGTATCAACCATCGTAATCGGACCATTTTAGATTTTTGCTGCCCAAAAACTTGTGGGCTATAGCACAGTTGATTTTCAATAAAATTGAATTTTCTAAGAAATGTTTAGAAATAATCGAGCAATCAAATTGAAAATTGTCACAGAAATTACAGGTCCCGAAACCTATTGATAGAGGTATCAACCATCGTACTCGGACCATTTTAGATTTTTGCTGCCCAAAAACTTGTGGGCTATAGCACAGTTGATTTTCAATAAAATTGAATTTTCTAAGAATTGTTTAGAAATAATCGAGCAATGAAAATGAAAATTGTCACAGCAATAACAGGTCCCGAAACCTATTGATAGAGGTATCAACCATCGTAATCGGACCATTTTAGATTGTTGCTGCCCAAAAACTTGTGGGCTATAGCACAGTTGATTTTCAATAAAATTGAATTTTCTAAGAAATGTTTAGAAATAATCGAGCAATCAAAATGAAAATTGTCACAGCAATAACAGGTCCCAATACCTATTGATAAAGGTATCAACCATCGTAATCGGACCATTTTAGATTTTTGCCGCCCAAAAACTTGTGGGCTATAGCACACTTGATTTTAAATAAAATTGAATTTTCTAAGAAATGTTTAGAAATAATCGAGCAATCAAAATGAAAATTGTCACAGCAATAACAGGTCCCGAAACCTATTGATAGAGGTATCAACCATCGTAATCGGACCATTTTAGATTTTTGCTGCCCAAAAACTTGTGGGCTATAGCACAGTTGATTTTCAATAAAATTGAATTTTCTAAGAAATGTTTAGAAATAATCGAGCAATCAAATTGAAAATTGTCACAGAAATTACAGGTCCCGAAACCTATTGATAGAGGTATCAACCATCGTACTCGGACCATTTTAGATTTTTGCTGCCCAAAAACTTGTGGGCTATAGCACAGTTGATTTTCAATAAAATTGAATTTTCTAAGAAATGTTTAGAAATAATCGAGCAATGAAAATGAAAATTGTCACAGCAATAACAGGTCCCGAAACCTATTGATAGAGGTATCAACCATCGTAATCGGACCATTTTAGATTGTTGCTGCCCAAAAACTTGTGGGCTATAGCACAGTTGATTTTCAATAAAATTGAATTTTCTAAGAAATGTTTAGAAATAATCGAGCAATCAAAATGAAAATTGTCACAGCAATAACAGGTCCCAATACCTATTGATAAAGGTATCAACCATCGTAATCGGACCATTTTAGATTTTTGCCGCCCAAAAACTTGTGGGCTATAGCACACTTGATTTTCAATAAAATTGAATTTTCTAAGAAATGTTTAGAAATAATCGACCAATCAAATTGTCAATTGTCACAGAAATTACTGGTCTCGAAACCTATTGATAGAGGTATCAACCATCGTAATCGGCCCATTTTAGATTTTTGCTGCCCAAAAACTTGTGGGCTATAGCACAGTTGATTTTCAATAAAATTGAATTTTCTAAGAAATGTTTAGAAATAATCGAGCAATCAAATTGCAAATTGTCACAGAAATTACAGGTCCCGAAACCTATTGATAGAGGTATCAACCATCGTAATCGGACCATTTTAGATTTTTGCTGCCCAAAAACTTGTGGGCTATAGCACAGTTGATTTTCAATCAAATTGAATTTTCTAAGAAATGTTTAGAAATAATCGACCAATCAAATTGAAAATTGTCACAGAAATTACTGGTCCCGAAACCTATTGATAGAGGTATCAACCATCGTAATCGGACCATTTCAGATTTTTGTTGCCCAAAAACTTGTGGGCTATAGCACAGTTGATTTTCAATAAAATTGAATTTTCTAAGAAATGTTTAGAAATAATCGAGCAATCAAAATGAAAATTGTCACAGCAATAACAGGTCCCGAAACCTATTGATAGAGGTATCAACCATCGTAATCGGACCATTTTAGATTTTTGCTGCCCAAAAACTTGTGGGCTATAGCACAGTTGATTTTCAATAAAATTGAATTTTCTAAGAAATGTTTAGAAATAATCGAGCAATCAAATTGAAAATTGTCACAGCAATAACAGGTCCCGAAACCTATTGATAGAGGTATCAACCATCGTAATCGGACCATTTTAGATTTTTGCTGCCCAAAAACTTGTGGGCTATAGCCCAGTTGATTTTCAATAAAATTGAATTTTCTAAGAAATGTTTAGAAATAATCGAGCAATCAAATTGCAAATTGTCACAGAAATTACAGGTCCCGAAACCTATTGATAGAGGTATCAACCATCGTACTCGGACCATTTTAGATTTTTGCTGCCCAAAAACTTGTGGGCTATAGCACAGTTGATTTTAAATAAAATTGAATTTTCTAAGAAATGTTTAGAAATAATCGAGCAATGAAAATGAAAATTGTCACAGCAATAACAGGTCCCGAAACCTATTGATAGAGGTATCAACCATCGTAATCGGACCATTTTAGATTTTTGCTGCCCAAAAACTTGTGGGCTATAGCACAGTTGATTTTCAATAAAATTGAATTTTCTAAGAAATGTTTAGAAATAATAGAGCAATCAAATTGCAAATTGTCACAGAAATTACAGGTCCCGAAACCTATTGATAGAGGTATCAACCATCGTAATCGGCCCATTTTAGATTTTTGCTGCCCAAAAACTTGTGGGCTATAGCACAGTTGATTTTCAATAAAATTGAATTTTCTAAGAAATGTTTAGAAATAATCGAGCAATCAAATTTTCAATTGTCACAGAAATTACTGGTCTCGAAACCTATTGATAGAGGTATCAACCATCGTAATCGGACCATTTTAGATTTTTGCTGCCCAAAAACTTGTGGGCTATAGCACAGTTGATTTTCAATCAAACTGAATTTTCTAAGAAATGTTTAGAAATAATCGACCAATCAAATTGAAAATTGTCACAGAAATTACTGGTCCCGAAACCTATTGATAGAGGTATCAACCATCGTAATCGGACCATTTCAGATTTTTGTTGCCCAAAAACTTGTGGGCTATAGCACAGTTGATTTTCAATAAAATTGAATTTTCTAAGAAATGTTTAGAAATAATCGAGCAATCAAAATGAACACAGCAATAACAGGTCCCGAAACCTATTGATAGAGGTATCAACCATCGTAATCGGACCATTTTAGATTTTTGCTGCCTAAAAACTTGTGGGCTATAGCACAGTTGATTTTCAATAAAATTGAATTTTCTAAGAAATGTTTAGAAATAATCGAGCAATCAAATTGAAAATTGTCACAGCAATAACAGGTCCCGAAACCTATTGATAGAGGTATCAACCATCGTAATCGGACCATTTTAGATTTTTGCTGCCCAAAAACTTGTGGGCTATAGCCCAGTTGATTTTCAATAAAATTGAATTTTCTAAGAAATGTTTAGAAATAATCGAGCAATGAAAATGAAAATTGTCACAGCAATAACAGGTCCCGAAACCTATTGATAGAGGTATCAACCATCGTAATCGGACCATTTTAGATTTTTGCCGCCCAAAAACTTGTGGGCTATAGCACAGTTGATTTTCAATAAAATTGAATTTTCTAAGAAATGTTTAGAAATAATAGAGCAATCAAATTGCAAATTGTCACAGAAATTACAGGTCCCGAAACCTATTGATAGAGGTATCAACCATCGTAATCGGACCATTTTAGATTTTTGCTGCCCAAAAACTTGTGGGCTATAGCACAGTTGATTTTCAATAAAATTGAATTTTCTAAGAAATGTTTAGAAATAATCGAGCAATCAAATTGAAATTGTCACTGAAATTACAGGTCCCGAAAACTATTGATAGAGGTATCAACCATCATAATCGGACAATTTTAGATTTTTGCTGCCCAAAAACTTGTGGGCTATAGCACAGTTGATTTTCAATAAAATTGAATTTTCTAAGAAATGTTTAGAAATAATCGAGCAATCAAATTGAAAATTATCACAGAAATTACAGGTCCCGAAACCTATTGATAGAGGTATCAACCATCGTACTCGGACCATTTTAGATTTTTGCTGCCCAAAAACTTGTGGGCTATAGCACAGTTGATTTTCAATAAAATTGAATTTTCTAAGAAATGTTTAGAAATAATCGAGCAATGAAAATGAAAATTGTCACAGCAATAACAGGTCCCGAAACCTATTGATAGAGGTATCAACCATCGTAATCGGACCATTTTAGATTGTTGCTGCCCAAAAACTTGTGGGCTATAGCACAGTTGATTTTCAATAAAATTGAATTTTCTAAGAAATGTTTAGAAATAATCGAGCAATCAAAATGAAAATTGTCACAGCAATAACAGGTCCCAATACCTATTGATACAGGTATCAACCATCGTAATCGGACCATTTTAGATTTTTGCCGCCCAAAAACTTGTGGGCTATAGCACACTTGATTTTCAATAAAATTGAATTTTCTAAGAAATGTTTAGAAATAATCGACCAATCAAATAATCAATTGTCACAGAAATTACTGGTCTCGAAACCTATTGATAGAGGTATCAACCATCGTAATCGGCCCATTTTAGATTTTTGCTGCCCAAAAACTTGTGGGCTATAGCACAGTTGATTTTCAATAAAATTGAATTTTCTAAGAAATGTTTAGAAATAATCGAGCAATCAAATTGCAAATTGTCACAGAAATTACAGGTCCCGAAACCTATTGATAGAGGTATCAACCATCGTAATCGGACCATTTTAGATTTTTGCTGCCCAAAAACTTGTGGGCTATAGCAAAGTTGATTTTCAATAAAATTGAATTTTCTAAGAAATGTTTAGAAATAATCGAGCAATCAAATTTTCAATTGTCACAGAAATTACTGGTCTCGAAACCTATTGATAGAGGTATCAACCATCGTAATCGGACCATTTTAGATTTTTGCTGCCCAAAAACTTGTGGGCTATAGCACAGTTGATTTTCAATCAAATTGAATTTTCTAAGAAATGTTTAGAAATAATCGACCAATCAAATTGAAAATTGTCACAGCAATTACTGGTCCCGAAACCTATTGATAGACGTATCAAACATCGTAATCGGACACAAAAACTTGTGGGCTATAGCACAGTTGATTTTCAATAAAATTGAATTTTCTAAGAAATGTTTAGAAATAATCGAGCAATCAAATTGCAAATTGTCACAGAAATTACAGGTCCCGAAACCTATTGATAGAGGTATCAACCATCGTAATCGGCCCATTTTAGATTTTTGCTGCCCAAAAACTTGTGGGCTATAGCACAGTTGATTTTCAATAAAATTGAATTTTCTAAGAAATGTTTAGAAATAATCGAGCAATCAAATTGCAAATTGTCACAGAAATTACAGGTCCCGAAACCTATTGATAGAGGTATCAACCATCGTAATCGGACCATTTTAGATTTTTGCTGCCCAAAAACTTGTGGGCTATAGCAAAGTTGATTTTCAATAAAATTGAATTTTCTAAGAAATGTTTAGAAATAATCGAGCAATCAAATTTTCAATTGTCACAGAAATTACTGGTCTCGAAACCTATTGATAGAGGTATCAACCATCGTAATCGGACCATTTTAGATTTTTGCTGCCCAAAAACTTGTGGGCTATAGCACACTTGATTTTCAATAAAATTGAATTTTCTAAGAAATGTTTAGAAATAATCGAGCAATCAAAATTAAAATTGTCACAGCAATAACAGGTCCCGAAACCTATTGATAGAGGTATCAACCATCGTAATCGGACCATTTTAGATTTTTGCTGCCCTAAAACTTGTGGGCTATAGCAAAGTTGATTTTCAATAAAATTGAATTTTCTAAGAAATGTTTAGAAATAATCGAGCAATCAAAATTAAAATTGTCACAGCAATAACAGGTCCCGAAACCTATTGATAGAGGTATCCATCGTAATCGGACCATTTTAGATTGTTGCCGCCCAAAAACTTGTGGGCTATATCACACTTGAATTTCAATAAAATTGAATTTTCTAAGAAATGTTTAGAAATAATCTAGCAATCAAAATGAAAATTGTCACAGCAATAACAGGTCCCGAAACCTATTGATAGAGGTATCAACCATCGTAATCGGACCATTTTAGATTTTTGCCGCCCAAAAACTTGTGGGCAGTACAGTTAATTTTCAATAAAATTGAATTTTCTAAGAAATGTTTATAAATAATCGAGCAATCAAAATGAAAATTGTCACAGCAATTACAGGTCCCGAAACCTATTGACAGAGGTATCAACCACCGTAATCGGACCATTTTAGATTTTTGCCGCCCAAAAACTTGTGGGCTATAGCACACTTCATTTTCAATAAAATTGAATTTCCTAAGAAATGTTTAGAAATAATCGAGCAATCAAATTGTAAATTGTCACAGCAATTACAGGTCCTGAAACCTATTGATAGAGGTATCAACCATCGTAATCGGACCATTTTAGATTTTTGCTGCCCAAAAACTTGTGGGCTATAGCACAGTTGATTTTCAATAAAATTGAATTTTCTTTGAAATGTTTAGAAATACTCGAGCAATCAAACTGCAAATTGTCACAGAAATTACAGGTCCCGAAACCTATTGATAGAGGTATCAACCATCGTAATCGGACCATTTTAGATTTTTGCCGCCCAAAAACTTGTGGGCTATAGCACAGTTGATTTTCAATAAAATTGAATTTTCTAAGAAATGTTTAGAAATAATCGAGCAATCAAAATAAAAATTGTCACAGAAATTACAGGTCCCGAAACCTATTGATAGAGGTATCAACCTTCGTAATCGGACCATTTTAGATTTTTGCTGCCCAAAAACTTGTGGGCTATAGCACAGTTGATTTTCAATAAAATTGAATTTTCTAAGAAATGTTTAGAAATAATCGAGCAATCAAAATTAAAATTGTCACAGCAATAACAGGTCCCGAAACCTATTGATAGAGTTATCAACCATCGTAATCGGACCATTTTAGATTTTTGCTGCCCAAAAACTTGTGGGCTATAACACAGTTGATTTTCAATAAAATTGAATTTTCTAAGAAATGTTTAGAAAGAATCGACCAATCAAAATGAAAATTGTCACAGCAATAACAGGTCCCGAAACCTATTGATAGAGTTATCAACCATCGTAATCGGACCATTTTAGATTTTTGCTGCCCAAAAACTTGTGGGCTATAGCACACTTGATTTTCAATAAAATTGAATTTTCTAAGAAATGTTTAGAAATAATCGACCAATCAAATTGTTAATTGTCACAGCAATTACAGGTCCTGAAACCTATTGATAGAGGTATCAACCATCGTAATCGGACCATTTTAGATTTTTGCTGCCCAAAAACTTGTGGGCTATAGCACACTTGATTTTCAATAAAATTGAATTTTCTAAGAAATGTTTAGAAATAATCGAGCAATCAAAATGAAAATTGTCACAGAAATTACAGGTCCCGAAACCTATTGATAGAGGTATCAACCTTCGTAATCGGACCATTTTAGATTTTTGCTGCCCAAAAACTTGTGGGCTATAGCACAGTTGATTTTCAATAAAATTGAATTTTCTAAGAAATGTTTAGAAATAATCGACCAATCAAATTGCAAATTGTCACAGAAATTACAGGTCCCGAAACCTATTGATAGAGGTATCAACCATCGTAATCGGACCATTTTAGATTTTTGCCGCCCAAAAACTTGTGGGCTATAGCACAGTTGATTTTCAATAAAATTGAATTTTCTAAGAAATGTTTAGAAATAATCGAGCAATCAAAATGAAAATTGTCACAGCAATAACAGGTCCCGAAACCTATTGATAGAGGTATCAACCATCGTAATCGGACCATTTTAGATTTTTGCTGCCCAAAAACTTGTGGGCTATAGCACACTTGATTTTCAATAAAATTGAATTTTCTAAGAAATGTTTAGAAATAATCGACCAATCAAATTGTAAATTGTCACAGCAATTACAGGTCCTGAAACCTATTGATAGAGGTATCAACCATCGTAATCGGACCATTTTAGATTTTTGCTGCCCAAAAACTTGTGGGCTATAGCACAGTTGATTTTCAATAAAATTGAATTTTCTAAGAAATGTTTAGAAATAATCGAGCAATCAAATTGAAAATTGTCACAGCAATAACAGGTCCCGAAACCCATTGATAGAGGTATCAACCATCGTAATCGGACCATTTTAGATTTTTGCTGCCCAAAAACTTGTGGGCTATAGCACAGTTGATTTTCAATAAAATTGAATTTTCTAAGAAATGTTTAGAAATAATCGAGCAATCAAAATTAAAATTGTCACAGCAATAACAGGTCCCGAAACCTATTGATAGAGGTATCCATCGTAATCGGACCATTTTAGATTTTTGCCGCCCAAAATCTTGTGGGCTATAGCACACTTGATTTTCAATAAAATTGAATTTTCTAAGAAATGTTTAGAAATAATCGAGCAATCAAAATGAAAATTGTCACAGCAATAACAGGTCCCGAAACCTATTGATAGAGGTATCAACCATCGTAATCGGACCATTTTAGATTTTTGCCGCCCAAAAATTTGTGGGCTAAAGCATAGTTAATTTTCAATAAAATTGAATTTTCTAAGAAATGTTTAGAAATAATCGAGCAATCAAATTGAAATTGTCACAGCAATAACAGGTCCCAAAACCCATTGATAGAGGTATCAACCATCGTAATCGGACCAATTTAGATTTTTGCTGCCCAAAAACTTGTGGGCTATAACACAGTTAATTTTCAATAAAATTGAATTTTCTAAGAAATGTTTAGAAATAATCGACCAATCAAAATTAAAATTGTCACAGCAATAACAGGTCCCGAAACCTATTGATAGAGGTATCAACCATCGTAATCGGACCATTTTAGATTTTTGCTGCCCAAAAACTTGTGGGCTATAGCACAGTTGATTTTCAATAAAATTGAATTTTCTAAGAAATGTTTAGAAATAATCGAGCAAACAAATTGAAAATTGTCACACCAATAACAGGTCCCGAAACCCATTGATAGAGGTATCAACCATCGTAATCGGACCATTTTAGATATTTGCTGCCCAAAAATTTGTGGGCTATAGCCCAGTTGATTTTCAATAAAATTGAATTTTCTAAGAAATGTTTAGAAATAATCAAGCATTTAAATTAAAATTGTCACAGAAATTACAGGTCCCGAAACCTATTGATAGAGGTATCAACCATTTTATATTTTTGCTGCCCAAAAACTTGTGGGCTATAGCACAGTTGATTTTCAATAAAATTTAATTTTCTAAGAAATGTTTAGAAATAATCGACCAATCAAAATGAAAATTATCACAGAAATTACAGGTCCTGAAACCTATTGATAGAGGTATCAACCATCGTAATCGGACCATTTTAGATTTTTGCTGCCCAAAAACTTGTGGGCTATAGCACACTTGATTTTCAATAAAATTGAATTTTCTAAGAAATGTTTAGAAATAATCGAGCTATCAAAATGAAAATTATCACAGCAATAACAGGTCCCGAAACCTATTGATAGAGTTATCCATCGTAATCGGACCATTTTAGATTTTTGCCGCCCAAAAACTTGTGGGCTATAGCACACTTGATTTTCTATAAAATTGAATTTTCTAAGAAATGTTTAGAAATAATCGACCAATCAAAATGAAAATTGTCACAGAAATTACAGGTCCCGAAACCTATTGATAGAGGTATCAACCATCGTAATCGGACCATTTTAGATATTTGCTGCCCAAAAATTTGTGGGCTATAGCCCAGTTGATTTTCAATAAAATTGAATTTTCTAAGAAATGTTTAGAAATAATCAAGCATTTAAATTAAAATTGTCACAGAAATTACAGGTCCCGAAACCTATTGATAGAGGTATCAACCATTTTATATTTTTGCTGCCCAAAAACTTGTGGGCTATAGCACAGTTGATTTTCAATAAAATTTAATTTTTTAAGAAATGTTTAGAAATAATCGACCAATCAAAATGAAAATTATCACAGAAATTACAGGTCCTGAAACCTATTGATAGAGGTATCAACCATCGTAATCGGACCATTTTAGATTTTTGCTGCCCAAAAACTTGTGGGCTATAGCACACTTGATTTTCAATAAAATTGAATTTTCTAAGAAATGTTTAGAAATAATCGAGCAATCAAATTGAAATTGTCACAGCAATAACAGGTCCCAAAACCCATTGATAGAGGTATCAACCATCGTAATCGGACCAATTTAGATTTTTGCTGCCCAAAAACTTGTGGGCTATAGCACAGTTAATTTTCAATAAAATTGAATTTTCTAAGAAATGTTTAGAAATAATCGACCAATCAAAATTAAAATTGTCACAGCAATAACAGGTCCCGAAACCTATTGATAGAGGTATCAACCATCGTAATCGGACCATTTTAGATTTTTGCTGCCCAAAAACTTGTGGGCTATAGCACAGTTGATTTTCAATAAAATTGAATTTTCTAAGAAATGTTTAGAAATAATCGAGCAAACAAATTGAAAATTGTCACACCAATAACAGGTCCCGAAACCCATTGATAGAGGTATCAACCATCGTAATCGGACCATTTTAGATATTTGCTGCCCAAAAATTTGTGGGCTATAGCCCAGTTGATTTTCAATAAAATTGAATTTTCTAAGAAATGTTTAGAAATAATCAAGCATTTAAATTAAAATTGTCACAGAAATTACAGGTCCCGAAACCCATTGATAGAGGTATCAACCATTTTATATTTTTGCTGCCCAAAAACTTGTGGGCTATAGCACACTTGATTTTCAATAAAATTTAATTTTCTAAGAAATGTTTAGAAATAATCGACCAATCAAAATGAAAATTATCACAGAAATTACAGGTCCTGAAACCTATTGATAGAGGTATCAACCATCGTAATCGGACCATTTTAGATTTTTGCTGCCCAAAAACTTGTGGGCTATAGCACACTTGATTTTCAATAAAATTGAATTTTCTAAGAAATGTTTAGAAATAATCGAGCAAACAAATTGCAAATTGTCACAGAAATTACAGGTCCCGAAACCTATTGATAGAGGTATCAACCATCGTAATCGGACCATTTTAGATTTTTGCCGCCCAAAAACTTGTGGGCTATAGCACAGTTGATTTTCAATAAAATTGAATTTTCTAAGAAATGTTTAGAAATAATCGAGCAATCAAATTGCAAATTGTCACAGAAATTACAGGTCCCGAAACCTATTGATAGAGGTATCAACCATCGTAATCGGACCATTTTAGATTTTTGCTGCCCAAAAACTTGTGGGCTATAGCAAAGTTGATTTTCAATAAAACTGAATTTTCTAAGAAATGTTTAGAAATAATCGAGCAATCAAATTTTCAATTGTCACAGAAATTACTGGTCTCGAAACCTATTGATAGAGGTATCAACCATCGTAATCGGACCATTTTAGATTTTTGCTGCCCAAAAACTTGTGGGCTATAGCACAGTTGATTTTCAATCAAATTGAATTTTCTAAGAAATGTTTAGAAATAATCGACCAATCAAATTGAAAATTGTCACAGAAATTACTGGTCCCGAAACCTATTGATAGACGTATCAAACATCGTAATCGGACACAAAAACTTGTGGGCTATAGCACAGTTGATTTTCAATAAAATTGAATTTTCTAAGAAATGTTTAGAAATAATCGAGCAATCAAATTGCAAATTGTCACAGAAATTACAGGTCCCGAAACCTATTGATAGAGGTATCAACCATCGTAATCGGACCATTTTAGATTTTTGCTGCCCAAAAACTTGTGGGCTATAGCACAGTTGATTTTCAATAAAATTGAATTTTCTAAGAAATGTTTAGAAATAATCGAGCAATCAAATTGCAAATTGTCACAGAAATTACAGGTCCCGAAACCTATTGATAGAGGTATCAACCATCGTAATCGGACCATTTTAGATTTTTGCTGCCCAAAAACTTGTGGGCTATAGCAAAGTTGATTTTCAATAAAATTGAATTTTCTAAGAAATGTTTAGAAATAATCGAGCAATCAAATTTTCAATTGTCACAGAAATTACTGGTCTCGAAACCTATTGATAGAGGTATCAACCATCGTAATCGGACCATTTTAGATTTTTGCTGCCCAAAAACTTGTGGGCTATAGCACAGTTGATTTTCAATAAAATTGAATTTTCTAAGAAATGTTTAGAAATAATCGAGCAATCAAAATTAAAATTGTCACAGCAATAACAGGTCCCGAAACCTATTGATAGAGGTATCAACCATCGTAATCGGACCATTTTAGATTTTTGCTGCCCTAAAACTTGTGGGCTATAGCAAAGTTGATTTTCAATAAAATTGAATTTTCTAAGAAATGTTTAGAAATAATCGAGCAATCAAAATTAAAATTGTCACAGCAATAACAGGTCCCGAAACCTATTGATAGAGGTATCCATCGTAATCGGACCATTTTAGATTGTTGCCGCCCAAAAACTTGTGGGCTATAGCACACTTCATTTTCAATAAAATTGAATTTTCTAAGAAATGTTTAGAAATAATCGAGCAATCAAAATTAAAATTGTCACAGCAATAACAGGTCCCGAAACCTATTGATAGAGTTATCAACCATCGTAATCGGACCATTTTAGATTTTTGCTGCCCAAAAACTTGTGGGCTATAACACAGTTGATTTTCAATAAAATTGAATTTTCTAAGAAATGTTTAGAAATAATCGACCAATCAAAATGAAAATTGTCACAGCAATAACAGGTCCCGAAACCTATTGATAGAGTTATCAACCATCGTAATCGGACCATTTTAGATTTTTGCTGCCCAAAAACTTGTGGGCTATAGCACACTTGATTTTCAATAAAATTGAATTTTCTAAGAAATGTTTAGAAATAATCGACCAATCAAATTGTTAATTGTCACAGCAATTACAGGTCCTGAAACCTATTGATAGAGGTATCAACCATCGTAATCGGACCATTTTAGATTTTTGCTGCCCAAAAACTTGTGGGCTATAGCACACTTGATTTTCAATAAAATTGAATTTTCTAAGAAATGTTTAGAAATAATCGAGCAATCAAAATGAAAATTGTCACAGAAATTACAGGTCCCGAAACCTATTGATAGAGGTATCAACCTTCGTAATCGGACCATTTTAGATTTTTGCTGCCCAAAAACTTGTGGGCTATAGCACAGTTGATTTTCAATAAAATTGAATTTTCTAAGAAATGTTTAGAAATAATCGACCAATCAAATTGCAAATTGTCACAGAAATTACAGGTCCCGAAACCTATTGATAGAGGTATCAACCATCGTAATCGGACCATTTTAGATTTTTGCCGCCCAAAAACTTGTGGGCTATAGCACAGTTGATTTTCAATAAAATTGAATTTTCTAAGAAATGTTTAGAAATAATCGAGCAATCAAAATGAAAATTGTCACAGTAATAACAGGTCCTGAAACCTATTGATAGAGGTATCAACCATCGTAATCGGACCATTTTAGATTTTTGCTGCCCAAAAACTTGTGGGCTATAGCACAGTTGATTTTCAATAAAATTGAATTTTCTAAGAAATGTTTAGAAATAATCGAGCAATCAAATTGAAAATTGTCACAGCAATAACAGGTCCCGAAACCCATTGATAGAGGTATCAACCATCGTAATCGGACCATTTTAGATTTTTGCTGCCCAAAAACTTGTGGGCTATAGCACAGTTGATTTTCAATAAAATTGAATTTTCTAAGAAATGTTTAGAAATAATCGAGCAATCAAAATTAAAATTGTCACAGCAATAACAGGTCCCGAAACCTATTGATAGAGGTATCCATCGTAATCGGACCATTTTAGATTTTTGCCGCCCAAAATCTTGTGGGCTATAGCACACTTGATTTTCAATAAAATTGAATTTTCTAAGAAATGTTTAGAAATAATCGAGCAATCAAAATGAAAATTGTCACAGCAATAACAGGTCCCGAAACCTATTGATAGAGGTATCAACCATCGTAATCGGACCATTTTAGATTTTTGCCGCCCAAAAATTTGTGGGCTAAAGCATAGTTAATTTTCAATAAAATTGAATTTTCTAAGAAATGTTTAGAAATAATCGAGCAATCAAATTGAAATTGTCACAGCAATAACAGGTCCCAAAACCCATTGATAGAGGTATCAACCATCGTAATCGGACCAATTTAGATTTTTGCTGCCCAAAAACTTGTGGGCTATAACACAGTTAATTTTCAATAAAATTGAATTTTCTAAGAAATGTTTAGAAATAATCGACCAATCAAAATTAAAATTGTCACAGCAATAACAGGTCCCGAAACCTATTGATAGAGGTATCAACCATCGTAATCGGACCATTTTAGATTTTTGCTGCCCAAAAACTTGTGGGCTATAGCACAGTTAATTTTCAATAAAATTGAATTTTCTAAGAAATGTTTAGAAATAATCGAGCAATCAAAATGAAAATTGTCACAGCAATAACAGGTCCCGAAACCCATTGATAGAGGTATCAACCATCGTAATCGGACCATTTTAGATATTTGCTGCCCAAAAATTTGTGGGCTATAGCCCAGTTGATTTTCAATAAAATTGAATTTTCTAAGAAATGTTTAGAAATAATCAAGCATTTAAATTAAAATTGTCACAGAAATTACAGGTCCGGAAACCTATTGATAGAGGTATCAACCATTTTATATTTTTGCTGCCCAAAAACTTGTGGGCTATAGCACAGTTGATTTTCAATAAAATTGAATTTTCTAAGAAATGTTTAGAAATAATCGACCAATCAAAATGAAAATTATCACAGAAATTACAGGTCCTGAAACCTATTGATAGAGGTATCAACCATCGTAATCGGACCATTTTAGATTTTTGCTGCCCAAAAACTTGTGGGCTATAGCACACTTGATTTTCAATAAAATTGAATTTTCTAAGAAATGTTTAGAAATAATCGAGCTATCAAAATGAAAATTATCACAGCAATAACAGGTCCCGAAACCTATTGATAGAGTTATCCATCGTAATCGGACCATTTTAGATTTTTGCCGCCCAAAAACTTGTGGGCTATAGCACACTTGATTTTCTATAAAATTGAATTTTCTAAGAAATGTTTAGAAATAATCGACCAATCAAAATGAAAATTGTCACAGCAATTACAGGTCCTGAAACCTATTGATAGAGGTATCAACCACAGTAATCGGACCATTTTAGATTTTTGCCGCCCAAAAACTTGTGGGCTATAGCACAGTTGATTTTCAATAAAATTGAATTTTCTAAGAAACGTTTAGAAATAATCGACCAATCAAAATGAAAATTGTCACAGAAATTACAGGTCCCGAAACCTATTGATAGAGGTATCAACCATCGTAATCGGACCATTTTAGATATTTGCTGCCCAAAAATTTGTGGGCTATAGCCCAGTTGATTTTCAATAAAATTGAATTTTCTAAGAAATGTTTAGAAATAATCAAGCATTTAAATTAAAATTGTCACAGAAATTACAGGTCCCGAAACCTATTGATAGAGGTATCAACCATTTTATATTTTTGCTGCCCAAAAACTTGTGGGCTATAGCACAGTTGATTTTCAATAAAATTGAATTTTCTAAGAAATGTTTAGAAATAATCGACCAATCAAAATGAAAATTATCACAGAAATTACAGGTCCTGAAACCTATTGATAGAGGTATCAACCATCGTAATCGGACCATTTTAGATATTTGCTGCCCAAAAATTTGTGGGCTATAGCACACTTGATTTTCAATAAAATTGAATTTTCTAAGAAATGTTTAGAAATAATCGAACAATCAAATTGAAATTGTCACAGCAATAACAGGTCCCAAAACCCATTGATAGAGGTATCAACCATCGTAATCGGACCAATTTAGATTT
The DNA here is from genome assembly GCA_958295665.1 of Tipula vernalis. Taxonomy (NCBI): domain Eukaryota; kingdom Metazoa; phylum Arthropoda; class Insecta; order Diptera; family Tipulidae; genus Tipula; species Tipula vernalis. The sequence continues at coordinate 153,506,972 of OY282560.1, read as the reverse complement.
TTGCTGCCCAAAAACTTGTGGGCTATAGCACAGTTAATTTTCAATAAAATTGAATTTTCTAAGAAATGTTTAGAAATAATCGACCAATCAAAATTAAAATTGTCACAGCAATAACAGGTCCCGAAACCTATTGATAGAGGTATCAACCATCGTAATCGGACCATTTTAGATTTTTGCTGCCCAAAAACTTGTGGGCTATAGCACAGTTGATTTTCAATAAAATTGAATTTTCTAAGAAACGTTTAGAAATAATCGACCAATCAAAATGAAAATTGTCACAGAAATTACAGGTCCCGAAACCTATTGATAGAGGTATCAACCATCGTAATCGGACCATTTTAGATATTTGATGCCCAAAAATTTGTGGGCTATAGCCCAGTTGATTTTCAATAAAATTGAATTTTCTAAGAAATGTTTAGAAATAATCAAGCATTTAAATTAAAATTGTCACAGAAATTACAGGTCCCGAAACCTATTGATAGAGGTATCAACCATTTTATATTTTTGCTGCCCAAAAACTTGTGGGCTATAGCACAGTTGATTTTCAATAAAATTTAATTTTCTAAGAAATGTTTAGAAATAATCGACCAATCAAAATGAAAATTATCACAGAAATTACAGGTCCTGAAACCTATTGATAGAGGTATCAACCATCGTAATCGGACCATTTTAGATTTTTGCTGCCCAAAAACTTGTGGGCTATAGCACACTTGATTTTCAATAAAATTGAATTTTCTAAGAAATGTTTAGAAATAATCGAGCAATCAAATTGAAATTGTCACAGCAATAACAGGTCCCAAAACCCATTGATAGAGGTATCAACCATCGTAATCGGACCAATTTAGATTTTTGCTGCCCAAAAACTTGTGGGCTATAGCACAGTTAATTTTCAATAAAATTGAATTTTCTAAGAAATGTTTAGAAATAATCGACCAATCAAAATTAAAATTGTCACAGCAATAACAGGTCCCGAAACCTATTGATAGAGGTATCAACCATCGTAATCGGACCATTTTAGATTTTTGCTGCCCAAAAACTTGTGGGCTATAGCACAGTTGATTTTCAATAAAATTGAATTTTCTAAGAAACGTTTAGAAATAATCGACCAATCAAAATGAAAATTGTCACAGAAATTACAGGTCCCGAAACCTATTGATAGAGGTATCAACCATCGTAATCGGACCATTTTAGATATTTGATGCCCAAAAATTTGTGGGCTATAGCCCAGTTGATTTTCAATAAAATTGAATTTTCTAAGAAATGTTTAGAAATAATCAAGCATTTAAATTAAAATTGTCACAGAAATTACAGGTCCCGAAACCTATTGATAGAGGTATCAACCATTTTATATTTTTGCTGCCCAAAAACTTGTGGGCTATAGCACAGTTGATTTTCAATAAAATTTAATTTTCTAAGAAATGTTTAGAAATAATCGACCAATCAAAATGAAAATTATCACAGAAATTACAGGTCCTGAAACCTATTGATAGAGGTATCAACCATCGTAATCGGACCATTTTAGATTTTTGCTGCCCAAAAACTTGTGGGCTATAGCACACTTGATTTTCAATAAAATTGAATTTTCTAAGAAATGTTTAGAAATAATCGAGCAATCAAATTGAAATTGTCACAGCAATAACAGGTCCCAAAACCCATTGATAGAGGTATCAACCATCGTAATCGGACCAATTTAGATTTTTGCTGCCCAAAAACTTGTGGGCTATAGCACAGTTAATTTTCAATAAAATTGAATTTTCTAAGAAATGTTTAGAAATAATCGACCAATCAAAATTAAAATTGTCACAGCAATAACAGGTCCCGAAACCTATTGATAGAGGTATCAACCATCGTAATCGGACCATTTTAGATATTTGATGCCCAAAAATTTGTGGGCTATAGCCCAGTTGATTTTCAATAAAATTGAATTTTCTAAGAAATGTTTAGAAATAATCAAGCATTTAAATTAAAATTGTCACAGAAATTACAGGTCCCGAAACCTATTGATAGAGGTATCAACCATTTTATATTTTTGCTGCCCAAAAACTTGTGGGCTATAGCACAGTTGATTTTCAATAAAATTTAATTTTCTAAGAAATGTTTAGAAATAATCGACCAATCAAAATGAAAATTATCACAGAAATTACAGGTCCTGAAACCTATTGATAGAGGTATCAACCATCGTAATCGGACCATTTTAGATTTTTGCTGCCCAAAAACTTGTGGGCTATAGCACACTTGATTTTCAATAAAATTGAATTTTCTAAGAAATGTTTAGAAATAATCGAGCTATCAAAATGAAAATTATCACAGCAATAACAGGTCCCGAAACCTATTGATAGAGTTATCCATCGTAATCGGACCATTTTAGATTTTTGCCGCCCAAAAACTTGTGGGCTATAGCACACTTGATTTTCTATAAAATTGAATTTTCTAAGAAATGTTTAGAAATAATCGACCAATCAAAATGAAAATTGTCACAGCAATTACACTTCCTGAAACCTATTGATAGAGGTATCAACCACAGTAATCGGACCATTTTAGATTTTTGCCGCCCAAAAACTTGTGGGCTATAGCACAGTTGATTTTCAATAAAATTGAATTTTCTAAGAAACGTTTAGAAATAATCGACCAATCAAAATGAAAATTGTCACAGAAATTACAGGTCCCGAAACCTATTGATAGAGGTATCAACCATCGTAATCGGACCATTTTAGATTTTTGCTGCCCAAAAACTTGTGGGCTATAGCACAGTTGATTTTCAATAAAATTTAATTTTCTAAGAAATGTTTAGAAATAATCGACCAATCAAAATGAAAATTATCACAGCAATTACAGGTCCTGAAACCTATTGATAGAGGTATCAACCATCGTAATCGGACCAATGTAGATTTTTGCCCCCCAAAAACTTGTGGCCTAAAGCATAGTTAATTTTCAATAAAATTGAATTTTCTAAGAAATGTTTAGAAATAATCGAGCAATCAAAATGAAAATTGCCACAGCAATAACAGGTCCCGAAACCTATTGATTGATTTGGTATCAACCATCGTAATCGGACCATTTTAGATTTTTGCTGCCCAAAAACTTGTGGGCTATAGCACAGTTGATTTTCAATAAAATTGAATTTTCTAAGAAATGTTTAGAAATAATCGAGCTATCAAAATGAAAATTATCACAGCAATAACAGGTCCCGAAACCTATTGATAGAGTTATCCATCGTAATCGGACCATTTTAGATTTTTGCCGCCCAAAAACTTGTGGGCTATAGCACACTTGATTTTCTATAAAATTGAATTTTCTAAGAAATGTTTAGAAATAATCGACCAATCAAAATGAAAATTATCACAGCAATAACAGGTCCCGAAACCTATTGATAGAGTTATCCATCGTAATCGGACCATTTTAGATTTTTGCCGCCCAAAAACTTGTGGGCTATAGCACACTTGATTTTCAATAAAATTGAATTTTCTAAGAAATGTTTAGAAATAATCGACCAATCAAAATGAAAATTGTCACAGCAATTACAGGTCCCGAAACCTATTGATAAAGGTATCAACCATCGTAATCGGACCATTTTAGATTTTTGCCGCCCAAAAACTTGTGGGCTATAGCACACTTGATTTTAAATAAAATTGAATTTTCTAAGAAATGTTTAGAAATAATCGAGCAATCAAAATGAAAATTGTCACAGCAATAACAGGTCCCGAAACCTATTGATAGAGGTATCAACCATTTTATATTTTTGCTGCCCAAAAACTTGTGGGCTATAGCACAGTTGATTTTCAATAAAATTTAATTTTCTAAGAAATGTTTAGAAATAATCGACCAATCAAAATGAAAATTATCACAGAAATTACAGGTCCCGAAACCTATTGATAGAGGTATCAACCATCGTAATCGGACCATTTTAGATATTTGCTGCCCAAAAATTTGTGGGCTATAGCCCAGTTGATTTTCAATAAAATTGAATTTTCTAAGAAATGTTTAGAAATAATCAAGCATTTAAATTAAAATTGTCACAGAAATTACAGGTCCCGAAACCTATTGATAGAGGTATCAACCATTTTATATTTTTGCTGCCCAAAAACTTGTGGGCTATAGCACAGTTGATTTTCAATAAAATTGAATTTTCTAAGAAATGTTTAGAAATAATCGAGCAATCAAAATGAAAATTGTCACAGCAATAACAGGTCCCGAAACCTATTGATAGAGGTATCAACCATTTTATATTTTTGCTGCCCAAAAACTTGTGGGCTATAGCACAGTTGATTTTCAATAAAATTTAATTTTCTAAGAAATGTTTAGAAATAATCGACCAATCAAAATGAAAATTATCACAGAAATTACAGGTCCCGAAACCTATTGATAGAGGTATCAACCATCGTAATCGGACCATTTTAGATATTTGCTGCCCAAAAATTTGTGGGCTATAGCCCAGTTGATTTTCAATAAAATTGAATTTTCTAAGAAATGTTTAGAAATAATCAAGCATTTAAATTAAAATTGTCACAGAAATTACAGGTCCCGAAACCTATTGATAGAGGTATCAACCATTTTATATTTTTGCTGCCCAAAAACTTGTGGGCTATAGCACAGTTGATTTTCAATAAAATTTAATTTTCTAAGAAATGTTTAGAAATAATCGAGCAATCAAAATGAAAATTGTCACAGCAATAACAGGTCCCGAAACCTATTGATAGAGGTATCAACCATTTTATATTTTTGCTGCCCAAAAACTTGTGGGCTATAGCACAGTTGATTTTCAATAAAATTTAATTTTCTAAGAAATGTTTAGAAATAATCGACCAATCAAAATGAAAATTATCACAGAAATTACAGGTCCCGAAACCTATTGATAGAGGTATCAACCATCGTAATCGGACCATTTTAGATATTTGCTGCCCAAAAATTTGTGGGCTATAGCCCAGTTGATTTTCAATAAAATTGAATTTTCTAAGAAATGTTTAGAAATAATCAAGCATTTAAATTAAAATTGTCACAGAAATTACAGGTCCCGAAACCTATTGATAGAGGTATCAACCATTTTATATTTTTGCTGCCCAAAAACTTGTGGGCTATAGCACAGTTGATTTTAAATAAAATTGAATTTTCTAAGAAATGTTTAGAAATAATCGAGCAATCAAAATGAAAATTGTCACAGCAATAACAGGTCCCGAAACCTATTGATAGAGGTATCAACCATTTTATATTTTTGCTGCCCAAAAACTTGTGGGCTATAGCACAGTTGATTTTCAATAAAATTTAATTTTCTAAGAAATGTTTAGAAATAATCGACCAATCAAAATGAAAATTATCACAGAAATTACAGGTCCCGAAACCTATTGATAGAGGTATCAACCATCGTAATCGGACCATTTTAGATATTTGCTGCCCAAAAATTTGTGGGCTATAGCCCAGTTGATTTTCAATAAAATTGAATTTTCTAAGAAATGTTTAGAAATAATCAAGCATTTAAATTAAAATTGTCACAGAAATTACAGGTCCCGAAACCTATTGATAGAGGTATCAACCATTTTATATTTTTGCTGCCCAAAAACTTGTGGGCTATAGCACAGTTGATTTTCAATAAAATTTAATTTTCTAAGAAATGTTTAGAAATAATCGACCAATCAAAATGAAAATTATCACAGAAATTACAGGTCCCGAAACCTATTGATAGAGGTATCAACCATCGTAATCGGACCATTTTAGATTTTTGCTGCCCAAAAACTTGTGGGCTATAGCACACTTGATTTTCAATAAAATTGAATTTTCTAAGAAATGTTTAGAAATAATCGAGCTATCAAAATGAAAATTATCACAGCAATAACAGGTCCCGAAACCTATTGATAGAGTTATCCATCGTAATCGGACCATTTTAGATTTTTGCCGCCCAAAAACTTGTGGGCTATAGCACACTTGATTTTCTATAAAATTGAATTTTCTAAGAAATGTTTAGAAATAATCGACCAATCAAAATGAAAATTGTCACAGCAATTACAGGTCCTGAAACCTATTGATAGAGGTATCAACCACAGTAATCGGACCATTTTAGATTTTTGCCGCCCAAAAACTTGTGGGCTATAGCACAGTTAATTTTCAATAAAATTGAATTTTCTAAGAAATGTTTAGAAATAATCGAGCAATCAAAATAAAAATTGCCACAGCAATAACAGGTCCCGAAACCTATTGATAGAGGTATCAACCATCGTAATCGGACCATTTTAGATTTTTGCTGCCCAAAAACTTGTGGGCTATAGCACACTTGATTTTCAATAAAATTGAATTTTCTAAGAAATGTTTAGAAATAATCGAGCTATCAAAATGAAAATTATCACAGCAATAACAGGTCCCGAAACCTATTGATAGAGTTATCCATCGTAATCGGACCATTTTAGATTTTTGCCGCCCAAAAACTTGTGGGCTATAGCACACTTGATTTTCTATAAAATTGAATTTTCTAAGAAATGTTTAGAAATAATCGACCAATCAAAATGAAAATTGTCACAGCAATTACACTTCCTGAAACCTATTGATAGAGGTATCAACCACAGTAATCGGACCATTTTAGATTTTTGCCGCCCAAAAACTTGTGGGCTATAGCACAGTTGATTTTCAATAAAATTGAATTTTCTAAGAAACGTTTAGAAATAATCGACCAATCAAAATGAAAATTGTCACAGAAATTACAGGTCCCGAAACCTATTGATAGAGGTATCAACCATCGTAATCGGACCATTTTAGATTTTTCCTGCCCAAAAACTTGTGGGCTATAGCACAGTTAATTTTCAATAAAATTGAATTTTCTAAGAAATGTTTAGAAATAATCGAGCAATCAAAATGAAAATTGCCACAGCCATAACAGGTCCCGAAACCTATTGATAGAGTTATCCATCGTAATCGGACCATTTTAGATTTTTGCCGCCCAAAAACTTGTGGGCTATAGCACAACCACAAATTAGGCTGCATTGATATATATCCGGCTCGAAGGACCATGTTTTATATCATGCAGCCTAATTTGTGGTTGTACAATATCGTACCGCAGAATTCCAAATCGGCAATAATTAAGGTAGGAAGTGTAATACGGCAGATAAATATCCAGTAGATTTGGCGAATTAAAGAAAATACGATTTTCACCTCTTGGTTTAACAAATTTTTATTTATATATTTAATTATATAAGATCGATGTTGTCGCTTCCACGGATGATGAAAAAGAGAGCGAATGACTTGCTGAATTTTAGTTTGTCAAAAACTATGCTATAATATCTCTTGATGTACATAAAATTATTTACCGACAAATTATAGCGCGGACTTTAAAGTTATTACATATTTCAAATTATAAATTGGTAATATACCTTAACAATAATTATAAATTCATCTTAATAATCTATTACATAATTGTTACATATTTGTATATATGTAGCTATTTTGACAGCTAATAAAGTTTTGATTTCAAAATGCAGTGAAAATAAAGTGGTCAAATAATATAATAATTACTCTGAAAAGATAGTGCAAATTCATGGAACTATTGATTTTAGATAATTAAAGATGTAAAAAGGTGTATAATTTATAAATTAACTTAACTTAAATACTATTAATGGTCTTTTCTATTTTAGCTAATTTGGAACAGCTGATATCAACAAATACAACAATTTAACTTATAATATAAATGTGTTAGTGTTCCAAAAAGAAATTTAAGATATACAATAAAATTAATTAATTACTAATTGTAAATGAAATGAAATTATTTTAATTCAAATTAAATAGTTTTGTGATGATGGTCAGTATTGCGTTGTGTTGCTTTGGAACATACTCCCCCGGTTAAGCAATTAGTGGCTTAACTATTCCAGTGGCAACTTACATAATTTAGTGATTGGACGCTTTAATTCTCCACTGCCTGTCTTCAACGAAACCACTCTTACATATCCATCTTTGCCAGGATGAATCTTGATAACTCTTCCTCTGGGCCATACGAGAGGTGATAAGTTGTCATCTTTAATCAATACGAGCTCCCCTTCTTTGAAGTTATGTTGTTGATGCTGCCATTTCGATCTTCTTTGCAATGTTGTGAGATACTCTGAATGCCATCGTTTCCAGAATCCTCTGCTCATATTTTGTAGGAGCTCCCATCTTTCGCTTAACTTTATGGTAATGCCTGTGGTATCTGCATCCGGTACTTCTAATAAGGAAGAACCAATCAAAAAATGTCCAGGTGTCAAAATGTTTAAGTCATCGATGTCTTCATTGAGTGGTGTTAACGGTCTTGAATTCACGATTGCTTCTATTTGGACTAGAAGTGTTTGTAATTCTTCAGTTGTTGGTGCTGACTCGCCCAAAACTCGCCGAATATGAGTTTTGACGGATTTAACCCCAGCTTCCCATAAACCGCCAAAGTGTGGTGCTGATGGTGGTATAGTGTGCCATTCTATTTGGTGTGTGCCCAGATATGCAGAAACTTTCTCGTTGTGTTTGTTAGATGTAATTGCCCCAAAGAAATCGTCAAATTTTCTTCTGGCACCGACAAAGTTTGTACCATTGTCACTGTAAATGGCCATTGGTAGTCCTCTTCTTCCCGTGAATCGTCTTAATGCCGCTATGAAGGCATCTGTCGATAAATCTCCAACAAGTTCCATGTGCATAGCCTTAGTTGCCATGCAGATAAATAGACAGATGTATGCTTTGAGTCTCTTGGATCCTCTGCCCCTTTTGGAACTGATTATAATTGGACCTGCGTAATCAACTCCAACATTAGTAAATGGTCGTACAAAATTTACTCTGGACCTCGGCAAATTTCCCATTATTTGTTCGGATGACCTTGGGCTAGTCCTAACACAGTGAACGCAGCTATTATATATTCTTTTTATTACCTGTTTAGCCCCAAGTATCCAGTATGATTTTCTTGTTATGAAAAGCAATGCGGATGGATTTGGATGAAGGTGTTTGATGTGTAGATGTCTAACTAATTTGTCGATCAATACGTGCTCTTTCGGAAGAATTACTGGATGTTTCATTGAATACATCAAAGTTGAATTCTGTAATCGCCCGCCAACACGCAATATTCCATTTTCGTCGATAAATGGGGATAGTGATATTAGTTTGCTGCTTCTTTTAATGACCTGTTGAGTTTTAAGCTGGTGAATATCTTCGTAGAAAGCCTCATTTTGTACCCATTTCATGATAATATTTTCGCTTTTATTCAGATGATGGCTAGTAATATAAGGTAGTTTATTCTTACGGCACACTTCTGCAAATCTGATGCAATGGCCTAGAACTCGAATTATCATCATATATGAAGAATACTTCTCTAAAACTTGTTTTACAGGTGATGATGGATCTGGAGTAATGCTCGTTGCCAATAAAACTGTTTTTCTTTTTTCTATGGTGGTGGAATCAATGGATAAGCATTTATGATTTGGCCAATCTGTCTCTGGTTTCTGCAAATATTCGGGTCCATTCCACCATGCCTGTTGCTTAAGTAATTCCGCGGGTGATAAACCGCGGCTAGCACAATCAGCCGGATTTATGTTTGTTGAAATATGTTGCCAATGATTACTTGGTAGTCTTTCTATAATGAAACTGGTCCGATTTGCTACAAAACAGTTCCATTTTCTCGGTACATCTGACAGCCATGCTAAAACAATTGTAGAATCCGTCCAGGCGTGTAATGTCTCCGCAGGTGCTTTAAAAATTTCAGCTATCTTCATTAATAATTTAGTCAGGAGTACTGCTCCGCATAGCTCCAAACGAGGAATGGAAAGCTGTTTCAATGGAGCAACCTTTGTCTTAGCAGCTATTAGACGAATGTAGGTATTTCCATTGCAGTGAACAGTTCTGGAATATACGACAGCAGAATACGCCTTTTCAGAGGCATCACAAAATCCATGATATTGAACTATTTGACCCTCAGACATCTGCAGTGATCGTGGTATACGTATGGCTGTAAGGCATGCCAATTCATGTCTGATGGTACACCAATTGCGGTTGATCTCTTCTGGTAGCGGATCATCCCATTCTAATTTTGTCAACCAGAGGGATTGGAGTAAAATTTTAAATGTGATTGTCACTGGCGACAACCAACCAAGGGGATCGAATAATTTCCCACATTCCGATAACAGTCCTCGCTTCGTGATTTGATGAGAGTTCAAATCTGGTACATTGAATGCAAAGTTGTCCTCCTTTGTCAACCAGCAAATTCCCAGCGTTTTAATGTATGATTCCGGGTCTTCGATTGAAATGGCATCTTTGCCTCGATTTTCTATTGGTATGTTGCTTAGAAATTCCTGATCGTTTGAACTCCACTTTCGTAATGAAAACCCACCGTTCGATAATGTTTTTGATATTTCGTTATATATTGCGACAGCCTCATTTATCGAATCACATCCAGTCAATAGGTCATCTACATAAAAATCAGATTTAATAATATTTAATAACATTGGGGTAATTTCTTTATTATCTATGGCTGTTTGATGTAATGATCTAATTGCGAGAAATGCTGAACACGTCAAACCGTAAGTAACAGTTTTTAACTGGAAATGTTGCATCGGCCGTAAAGGATTTTCCCGCCAAACTATCCGTTGATAATTGTGATGTTTTGGATTAATTCTAATCTGGCGATACATCTTCTCAATATCGGAAATGAACGCTATTTTATGCTTGCGGAATCTGGATAAAATGGAGAATAGATCATCTTGGATGGTTGGTCCTGTTCGTAGGATATCATTTAAAAATAGACCTGTGTTAGATTTACATGAGCCATCAAATACGACGCGTAATTTACTGGTAGTGCTGCTTGGTTTAATTACGGCATGATGTGGTAGGTAGTGAATTGATTTGTCTTCGCCCAAGATCTCACGATCAGAGATACATTCCATATGTCCTAAAGCTTCATATTCGCGCATGAATTTTACATATTCGGTTTTAAGCTCTGGATCTTTGTAGAACTTCCTCTCCATTGACATCATTCTAGACCTTGCTTGGTTTAAAGTACTTCCTGCATATTCACAATTGTCTTTAAATGGTAATTCTACTTCATATCGACCATTAACGAATTTGTGGGTTTTCAAAAAATGTTCCTCACAAGCATCATCTTTGACAGGCAATTCAAATGAATTTTCCTGTACTTCCCAAAACCGTTGCAATAGTTGGTGTATGTCTTCAGAGCTTATACGTATTGTGTGACACTGAAGCTCGATATTACATTGTTTATCTACAATTCCTGCAACGACCCAACCAAATATGCTGTCTAACAAATGAAGGTTTGGCTTGAATAGAATCCGTTTTTCTTTCACAATATCGTAGAATATGTCAATGCCTAGTATCATTTCAATTGGCTTTGGATTATAAAACTCAGGGTCAGCAAGACGATATTTATCAAATTTTTCCGTATCATGCGTGTTTAGCAATATTGCTCGAGGCGGAAGATAAGTTGTTAAATTGTTCAGAATCAGAGCGTCAACTATAACAAAGTTTTGAGAATGGTACCTCGAGGAAAGTTTTATATTGATTTTCCCCTTTGTTTGACCTGCCGAAATAGCAGATAAACCATTTACTGAAAAGCACGCATGACTCCGCTTCAATCCTAATTTTTTTGTAAGATCTGCGGTAATGAAGGTACATTCAGAACCTGAATCCAGGAGAGCACGGATGTTATGTATCTTGCCATGTATGTCCGTCGTGGTCATCACAACGGTCGGTAAAACAGTTTGTCTGCTATCACTAACCGTAACTTTTGTTGTCGACAACACGTTCTTAGGAGAGTTTCCTGATTCAATGGTTTCTGTAGAATCTGAATGATTAGAAGTGTTGACTGTGTTAGAATTTAGTTGTCTTGTTTCGTCGGTGTTGTTGAATACATGTAAAAGCGTGTGATGCTTTGATTTGCACCTAAAGCATGTATTTTGTGATGGACAGTTGTCTGGTGAATGTCCCTCGTTTAAACAATTAATGCATAAATTATGGTTGTCAACGAAATTTCTACGGTGCTCTCTGTCAAATCCTTGGAATTTATAACACTTATGTAATGGATGAGACTTGTGGCAGCATAAGCATTCGGGTTTTGTGGTAGCGGCATACGATACTCTCGGCAAATGTTTGGATGATTTAACGTTTACATTGAAACTTTCTAAAGCATCGCACCTTCGATGTAGGAAATTAAAAAAATCATTGACATTTGGTGGTTCTAAAGTGACTGAATGTAATGCCCATTGTTGTTTTGTTGCGTCGTCCAATTTATTAGCCAACAGATGCAAGAGCCATGGATCACGAGACTCACAATCTGGACCTGCTGCTTTCAGTCCCCTCAGTAATTCGTCTGATGTTTCAGCTAATGTTCTCAGTTGGCTGAATGACGTATGTTGGATTTTGGGCTGATCTAGAAATGTTTGAATTATCGTGCTAACAATAGATCGCTTGTTATCATACCGTTTTTGCAATTTATTCCATACTTCGTCGTAATTATCATCAGTAATCAAGACATGTGTTATCACTTTCGCTGCACTTCCTTGTAGTAGGCCTTTCAGTAATTGAAATTTGTGCACACGTGATATGGACTCGTTTTTGTGTACTGTAGCTTCATATAAATCCTTGAAAGCTGGCCATTGAGTGTATTCACCGCTGAAAGGCGGAATGTTAATTCTTGGCAATTTCAGTGATTTATCTTGGGTTGTTGATCTATCTTGTAATGTCTCAAAATAAGCTCTTTGTTGAGAATATATGTTATTGATTGTTGCGTTCAAATCATCATTGATTGTATTATTAATTGTAGTTGGGTTTCGCTTATTTATTTCGCGTGTGAAGATTGCTTTGATATTGAAGAATTTTGACTCAAATTCTTCAGATTTTGAAGTCTGTTGTGGCAATAACAGCAATTCGTCTTCTATATCAGAAAATTCTCCCCACAATGAATCTAATTTGCGAAGCCTAGCTTCAATCTCTTCCAATAATGTTTCATTATAGATATTCTCAACAAATGTAGCCATTTTAGTTAAGGAGCCTAAGACTCGACCACGTTTTTGTATCAATGCAGGCGAGGTCATTTTATCACTCGAATTTAATCAGAAAAGTAACGGAATTTTAATTGAAGTGAATTTAGTGTAAGACTATATAATTTTTAAATAAAATGGCGTAGTTCTTTGAATCACTTTCCGAACAAATTGTAAACCACTACATATATGTAGTAATGATGAGTTAAATGTTCACTCTCAATAATTATTCACTAATTTATAACTAACTGTTCACTTATGATATCACTTATAGTTCTTATATTTTGATAAACTTACGGTTTATTTAGGTTGTTGAAGTAATAACTGATGTTAAGATGAAAGCGTGTTCCGGAATATGAAGAAAATTACTCGCTCGATCAGAATGAATTTAATAACTGAAGAGAAGAAAATGCTAATTCGATATCCTGTACTCGTTGCATCCGGCTCGAAGGACCATGTTTTATATCAATGCAGCCTAATTTGTGGTTGTACAATATCGTACCGCAGAATTCCAAATCGGCAATAATTAAGGTAGGAAGTGTAATACGGCAGATAAATATCCAGTAGATTTGGCGAATTAAAGAAAATACGATTTTCACCTCTTGGTTTAACAAATTTTTATTTATATATTTAATTATATAAGATCGATGTTGTCGCTTCCACGGATGATGAAAAAGAGAGCGAATGACTTGCTGAATTTTAGTTTGTCAAAAACTATGCTATAATATCTCTTGATGTACATAAAATTATTTACCGACAAATTATAGCGCGGACTTTAAAGTTATTACATATTTCAAATTATAAATTGGTAATATACCTTAACAATAATTATAAATTCATCTTAATAATCTATTACATAATTGTTACATATTTGTATATATGTAGCTATTTTGACAGCTAATAAAGTTTTGATTTCAAAATGCAGTGAAAATAAAGTGGTCAAATAATATAATAATTACTCTGAAAATTAAATAAAGGATAGTGCAAATTCATGGAACTATTGATTTTAGATAATTAAAGATGTAAAAAGGTGTATAATTTATAAATTAACTTAACTTAAATACTATTAATGGTCTTTTCTATTTTAGCTAATTTGGAACAGCTGATATCAACAAATACAACAATTTAACTTATAATATAAATGTGTTAGTGTTCCAAAAAGAAATTTAAGATATACAATAAAATTAATTAATTACTAATTGTAAATGAAATGAAATTATTTTAATTCAAATTAAATAGTTTTGTGATGATGGTCAGTATTGCGTTGTGTTGCTTTGGAACACTTGATTTTCTATAAAATTGAATTTTCTAAGAAATGTTTAGAAATAATCGACCAATCAAAATGAAAATTGTCACAGCAATTACAGGTCCTGAAACCTATTGATAGAGGTATCAACCACAGTAATCGGACCATTTTAGATTTTTGCCGCCCAAAAACTTGTGGGCTATAGCACAGTTGATTTTCAATAAAATTGAATTTTCTAAGACGCGTTTAGAAATAATCGACCAATCAAAATGAAAATTGTCACAGAAATTACAGGTCCCGAAACCTATTGATAGAGGTATCAACCATCGTAATCGGACCATTTTAGATTTTTGCCGCCCAAAAACTTGTGGGCTATAGCACAGTTAATTTTCAATAAAATTGAATTTTCTAAGAAATGTTTAAAAATAATCGAGCAATCAAACTGCAAATTGTCACAGCAATTACAGGTCCCGAAACCTATTGATAGAGGTATCAACCATTTTATATTTTTGCTGCCCAAAAACTTGTGGGCTATAGCACAGTTGATTTTCAATAAAATTTAATTTTCTAAGAAATGTTTAGAAATAATCGACCAATCAAAATGAAAATTATCACAGCAATTACAGGTCCTGAAACCTATTGATAGAGGTATCAACCATCGTAATCGGACCAATGTAGATTTTTGCCCCCCAAAAACTTGTGGCCTAAAGCATAGTTAATTTTCAATAAAATTGAATTTTCTAAGAAATGTTTAGAAATAATCGAGCAATCAAAATGAAAATTGCCACAGCAATAACAGGTCCCGAAACCTATTGATAGAGGTATCAACCATCGTAATCGGACCATTTTAGATTTTTGCTGCCCAAAAACTTGTGGGCTATAGCACAGTTGATTTTCAATAAAATTGAATTTTCTAAGAAATGTTTAGAAATAATCGAGCTATCAAAATGAAAATTATCACAGCAATAACAGGTCCCGAAACCTATTGATAGAGTTATCCATCGTAATCGGACCATTTTAGATTTTTGCCGCCCAAAAACTTGTGGGCTATAGCACACTTGATTTTCTATAAAATTGAATTTTCTAAGAAATGTTTAGAAATAATCGAGCAATCTAAATGAAAATTGCCACAGCAATAACAGGTCCCGAAACCTATTGATAGAGGTATCAACCATCGTAATCGGACCATTTTAGATTTTTGCTGCCCAAAAACTTGTGGGCTATAGCACAGTTGATTTTCAATAAAATTGAATTTTCTAAGAAATGTTTAGAAATAATCGAGCTATCAAAATGAAAATTATCACAGCAATAACAGGTCCCGAAACCTATTGATAGAGTTATCCATCGTAATCGGACCATTTTAGATTTTTGCCGCCCAAAAACTTGTGGGCTATAGCACACTTGATTTTCTATAAAATTGAATTTTCTAAGAAACGTTTAGAAATAATCGACCAATCAAAATGAAAATTGTCACAGAAATTACAGGTCCCGAAACCTATTGATAGAGGTATCAACCATCGTAATCGGACCATTTTAGATTTTTGCTGCCCAAAAACTTGTGGGCTATAGCACACTTGATTTTCAATAAAATTGAATTTTCTAAGAAATGTTTAGAAATAATCGAGCAATCAAATTGAAAATTGTCACAGCAATAACAGGTCCCGAAACCTATTGATAGAGGTATCAACCATCGTAATCGGACCATTTTAGATTTTTACTGCCCAAAAACTTGTGGGCTATAGCACAGTTGATTTTCAATAAAATTGAATTTTCTAAGAAATGTTTAGAAATAATCGAGCAATCAAAATAAAAATTGTCACAGAAATTACAGGTCCCGAAACCTATTGATAGAGGTATCCATCGTAATCGGACCATTTTAGATTTTTGCTGCCCAAAAACTTGTGGGCTATAACACAGTTGATTTTCAATAAAATTGAATTTTCTAAGAAATGTTTAGAAATAATCGACCAATCAAATTGCAAATTGTCACAGAAATTACAGGTCCCGAAACCTATTGATAGAGGTATCAACCATCGTAATCGGACCATTTTAGATTTTTGCCGCCCAAAAACTTGTGGGCTATAGCACAGTTGATTTTCAATAAAATTGAATTTTCTAAGAAATGTTTAGAAATAATCGAGCAATCAAAATGAAAATTGTCACAGCAATAACAGGTCCCGAAACCTATTGATAGAGTTATCAACCATCGTAATCGGACCATTTTAGATTTTTGCTGCCCAAAAACTTGTGGGCTATAGCACACTTGATTTTCAATAAAATTGAATTTTCTAAGAAATGTTTAGAAATAATCGACCAATCAAATTGTAAATTGTCACAGCAATTACAGGTCCTGAAACCTATTGATAGAGGTATCAACCATCGTAATCGGACCATTTTAGATTTTTGCTGCCCAAAAACTTGTGGGCTATAGCCCAGTTGATTTTCAATAAAATTGAATTTTCTAAGAAATGTTTAGAAATAATCGAGCAATCAAAATGAAAATTGTCACAGAAATTACTGGTCCCGAAACCTATTGATAGAGGTATCAACCATCGTAATCAGACCATTTTAGATTTTTGCCGCCCAAAAACTTGTGGGCTATAGCACAGTTGATTTTCAATAAAATTGAATTTTCTAAGAAATGTTTAGAAATAATCGAGCAATCAAAATGAAAATTGTCACAGAAATTACAGGTCCCGAAACCCATTGATAGAGGTATCAACCATCGTAATCGGACCATTTTATATTTTTGCTGCCCAAAAACTTGTGGGCTATAGCACAGTTGATTTTCAATAAAATTGAATTTTCTAAGAAATGTTTAGAAATAATCGACCAATCAAATTGAATTGTCACAGAAATTACTGGTCCCGAAACCTATTGATAGAGGTATCAACCATCGTAATCAGACCATTTTAGATTTTTGCCGCCCAAAAACTTGTGGGCTATAGCACAGTTAATTTTCAATAAAATTGAATTTTCTAAGAAATGTTTAGAAATAATCGAGCAATCAAATTGAAAATTGTCACAGCAATAACAGGTCCCGAAACCTATTGATAGAGGTATCAACCATCGTAATCGGACCATTTTAGATTTTTGCTGCCCAAAAACTTGTGGGCTATAGCACAGTTGATTTTCAATAAAATTGAATTTTCTAAGAAATGTATAGAAATAATCGAGCAATCTAAATGAAAATTGTCACAGCAATAACAGGTCCTGAAACCTATTGATAGAGGTATCAACCATCGTAATCGGACCATTTTAGATTTTTGCTGCCCAAAAACTTGTGGGCTATAGCACAGTTGATTTTCAATAAAATTGAATTTTCTAAGAAACGTTTAGAAATAATCGAGCAATCAAATTGAAAATTGTCACAGCAATAACAGGTCCCGAAACCTATTGATAGAGGTATCAACCATCGTAATCGGACCATTTTAGATTTTTGCCGCCCAAAAACTTGTGGGCAGTACAGTTAATTTTCAATAAAATTGAATTTTCTAAGAAATGTTTAGAAATAATCGAGCAATCAAATTGAAAATTGCCACAGCAATAACAGGCCCCGAAACCTATTGATAGAGGTATCCATCGTAATCGGACCATTTTAGATTTTTGCCGCCCAAAAACTTGTGGGCTATAGCACACTTGATTTTCTATAAAATTGAATTTTCTAAGAAATGTTTAGAAATAATCGAGCAATCAAAATGAAAATTGTCACAGCAATAACAGGTCCCGAAACCTATTGATAGAGGTATCAACCATCGTAATCGGACCATTTTAGATTTTTGCCGCCCAAAAACTTGTGGGCAGTACAGTTAATTTTCAATAAAATTGAATTTTCTAAGAAATGTTTAGAAATAATCGACCAATCAAAATGAAAATTGTCACAGCAATTACAGGTCCTGAAACCTATTGATAGAGGTATCAACCATCGTAATCGGACCATTTTAGATTTTTGCCGCCCAAAAACTTGTGGGCTATAGCAAAGTTGATTTTCAATAAAATTGAATTTTCTAAGAAACGTTTAGAAATAATCGACCAATCTAAATGAAAATTGTCACAGAAATTACAGGTCCCGAAACCTATTGATAGAGGTATCAACCATCGTAATCGTACCATTTTATATTTAAGCTGCCCAAAAACTTGTGGGCTATAGCACAGTTGATTTTCAATAAAATTGAATTTTCTAACTAATGTTTAGAAATAATCGACCAATCAAATTGAAAATTGTCACAGAAATTACTGATCCCGAAACCTATTGATAGAGGTATCAACCATCGTAATCGGACCATTTTAGATTTTTGCTGCCCAAAAACTTGTGGGCTATAGCACAGTTGATTTTCAATAAAATTGAATTTTCCTAAGAAATGTTTAGAAATAATCGAGCAATCAAATTGTAAATTGTCACAGCAATTACAGGTCCTGAAACCTATTGATAGAGGTATCAACCATCGTAATCGTACCATTTTATATTCAAGCTGCCCAAAAACTTGTGGGCTATAGCACAGTTGATTTTCAATAAAATTGAATTTTCTAACTAATGTTTAGAAATAATCGAGCAATCAAATTGAAAATTGTCACAGAAATTACTGATCCCGAAACCTATTGATAGAGGTATCAACCATCGTAATCGGACAATTTTAGATTTTTGCTGCCCAAAAACTTGTGGGCTATAGCACAGTTGATTTTCAATAAAATTGAATTTTCTAAGAAATGTTTAGAAATAATCGACCAATCAAAATGAAAATTATCACTGCAATTACAGGTCCTGAAACCTATTGATAAAGGTATCAACCATCGTAATCGGACCAATTTAGATTTTTGCCCCCCAAAAACTTGTGGGCTATAGCATAGTTAATTTTCAATAAAATTGAATTTCCTAAGAAATGTTTAGAAATAATCGAGCAATCAAATTGTAAATTGTCACAGCAATTACAGGTCCTGAAACCTATTGATAGAGGTATCAACCATCGTAATCGTACCATTTTATATTTAAGCTGCCCAAAAACTTGTGGGCTATAGCACAGTTGATTTTCAATAAAATTGAATTTTCTAACTAATGTTTAGAAATAATCGAGCAATCAAATTGAAAATTGTCACAGAAATTACTGATCCCGAAACCTATTGATAGAGGTATCAACCATCGTAATCGGACCATTTTAGATTTTTGCCGCCCAAAAACTTGTGGGCAGTACAGTTAATTTTCAATAAAATTGAATTTTCTAAGAAATGTTTAGAAATAATCGACCAATCAAATTGAAAATTGTCACAGCAATTACAGGTCCTAAAACCTATTGATAGAGGTATAAACCATCGTAATCGGACCATTTTAGATTTTTGCCGCCTAAAAACTTGTGGGCTATAGCACACTTGATTTTCAATAAAATTGAATTTTCTAAGAAACGTATAGAAATAATCGACCAATCAAAATGAAAATTGTCACAGCAATTACAGGTCCGGAAACCTATTGATAGAGGTATCAACCATCGTAATCGGACCATTTTAGATTTTTGCCGCCCAAAAACTTGTGGGCTTTAGCACAGTTAGTTTTCAATAAAATTGAATTTTCTAAGAAATGTTTAGAAATAATCGAGCAATCAAATTGTAAATTGTCACAGCAATTACAGGTCCTGAAACCTATTGATAGAGGTATCAACCATCGTAATCCTACCATTTTAGATTTAAGCTGCCCAAAAACTTGTGGGCTATAGCACAGTTGATTTTCAATAAAATTGAATTTTCTAAGAAATGTTTAGAAATAATCGAGCAATCAAATTGAAATTGTCACAGCAATCACAGGTCCCGAAACCCATTGATAGAGGTATCAACCATCGTAATCGGACCAATTTAGATTTTTGCTGCCCAAAAACTTGTGGGCTATAACACAGTTGATTTTCAATAAAATTGAATTTTCCTAAGAAATGTTTAGAAAGAATCGACCAATCAAAATGAAAATTGTCACAGCAATTACAGGTCCCGAAACCTATTGATAGAGGTATCAACCATCGTAATCGGACCATTTTAGATTTTTGCCCCCCAAAAACTTGTGGGCTATAACACAGTTGATTTTCAATAAAATTGAATTTTCCTAAGAAATGTTTAGAAATAATCGACCAATCAAAATGAAAATTGTCACAGCAATTACAGGTCCCGAAACCTATTGATAGAGGTATCAACCATCGTAATCGGACCATTTTAGATTTTTGCCCCCCAAAAACTTGTGGGCTATAACACAGTTGATTTTCAATAAAATTGAATTTTCCTAAGAAATGTTTAAAAATAATCGACCAATCAAATTGACAATTGTCACAGAAACTACTGATCCCGAAACCTATTGATAGAGGTATCAACCATCGTAATCGGACCATTTTAGATTTTTGCTGCCCAAAAACTTGTGGGCTATAACACAGTTGATTTTCAATAAAATTGAATTTTCTAAGAAATGTTTAGAAAGAATCGACCAATCAAAATGAAAATTGTCACAGCAATTACAGGTCCCGAAACCCATTGATAGAGGTATCAACCATCGTAATCGGACCAATTTAGATTTTTGCTGCCCAAAAACTTGTGGGCTATAACACAGTTGATTTTCAATAAAATTGAATTTTCCTAAGAAATGTTTAGAAAGAATCGACCAATCAAAATGAAAATTGTCACAGCAATTACAGGTCCCGAAACCTATTGATAGAGGTATCAACCATCGTAATCGGACCATTTTAGATTTTTGCCCCCCAAAAACTTGTGGGCTATAACACAGTTGATTTTCAATAAAATTGAATTTTCCTAAGAAATGTTTAGAAATAATCGACCAATCAAAATGAAAATTGTCACAGCAATTACAGGTCCCGAAACCTATTGATAGAGGTATCAACCATCGTAATCGGACCATTTTAGATTTTTGCCCCCCAAAAACTTGTGGGCTATAACACAGTTGATTTTCAATAAAATTGAATTTTCCTAAGAAATGTTTAGAAATAATCGACCAATCAAAATGAAAATTGTCACAGCAATTACAGGTCCCGAAACCTATTGATAGAGGTATCAACCATCGTAATCGGACCAATTTAGATTTTTGCCGCCCAAAACTTGTGGGCTATAACACAGTTGATTTTCAATAAAATTGAATTTTCCTAAGAAATGTTTAGAAATAATCGACCAATCAAAATGAAAATTGTCACAGCAATTACAGGTCCCGAAACCTATTGATAGAGGTATCAACCATCGTAATCGGACCATTTTAGATTTTTGCCGCCCAAAAACTTGTGGGCTATAGCACAGTTAATTTTCAATAAAATTGAATTTTCTAAGAAATGTTTAGAAATAATCGAGCAATCAAAATGAAAATTGTCACAGCAATTACAGGTCCCGAAACCTATTGATAGAGGTACCAACCATCGTAATTGGACCAATTTAGATTTTTGCTGCCCAAAAACTTGTGGGCTATAGCACAGTTGATTTTCAATAAAATTGAATTTTCTAAGAAATGTTTAGAAATAATCGAGCAATCAAATTGAAATTGTCACATCAATAACAGGTCCCGAAACCCATTGATAGAGGTACCAACCATCGTAATCGGACCAATTTAGATTTTTGCTGCCCAAAAACTTGTGGGCTATAACACAGTTGATTTTCAATAAAATTGAATTTTCCTAAGAAATGTTTAGAAATAATCGACCAATCAAAATGAAAATTGTCACAGCAATTACAGGTCCCGAAACCTATTGATAGAGGTATCAACCATCGTAATCGGACCATTTTAGATTTTTGCCGCCCAAAAACTTGTGGGCTATAGCACAGTTGATTTTCAATAAAATTGAATTTTCCTAAGAAATGTTTAGAAATAATCGACCAATCAAAATGAAAATTGTCACAGCAATTACAGGTCCCGAAACCTATTGATAGTTGTATTAACCATCGTAATCGGACCATTTTAGATTTTTGCCGCCCAAAAATTTGTGGGCTATAGCCCAGTTGATTTTCAATAAAATTGAATTTTCCTAAGAAATGTTTAGAAAGAATCGACCAATCAAAATGAAAATTGTCACAGCAATTACAGGTCCCGAAACCTATTGATAGAGGTATCAACCATCGTAATCGGACCATTTTAGATTTTTGCTGCCCAAAAACTTGTGGGCTATAACACAGTTGATTTTCAATAAAATTGAATTTTCCTAAGAAATGTTTAGAAATAATCGACCAATCAAAATGAAAATTGTCACAGCAATTACAGGTCCCGAAACCTATTGATAGAGGTATCAACCATCGTAATCGGACCATTTTAGATTTTTGCCCCCCAAAAACTTGTGGGCTATAACACAGTTGATTTTCAATAAAATTGAATTTTCCTAAGAAATGTTTAGAAATAATCGACCAATCAAAATGAAAATTGTCACAGCAATTACAGGTCCCGAAACCTATTGATAGAGGTATCAACCATCGTAATCGGACCATTTTAGATTTTTGCCCCCCAAAAACTTGTGGGCTATAACACAGTTGATTTTCAATAAAATTGAATTTTCCTAAGAAATGTTTAAAAATAATCGACCAATCAAATTGACAATTGTCACAGAAACTAC
Organism: Tipula vernalis; assembly: GCA_958295665.1. Lineage (NCBI taxonomy): Eukaryota > Metazoa > Arthropoda > Insecta > Diptera > Tipulidae > Tipula > Tipula vernalis. The sequence goes on along the minus strand of OY282560.1, from coordinate 153,484,179 downwards.
TGATCCCGAAACCTATTGATAGAGGTATCAACCATCGTAATCGGACCATTTTAGATTTTTGCTGCCCAAAAACTTGTGGGCTATAACACAGTTGATTTTCAATAAAATTGAATTTTCTAAGAAATGTTTAGAAAGAATCGACCAATCAAAATGAAAATTGTCACAGCAATTACAGGTCCCGAAACCCATTGATAGAGGTATCAACCATCGTAATCGGACCAATTTAGATTTTTGCTGCCCAAAAACTTGTGGGCTATAAGACAGTTGATTTTCAATAAAATTGAATTTTCCTAAGAAATGTTTAGAAAGAATCGACCAATCAAAATGAAAATTGTCACAGCAATTACAGGTCCCGAAACCTATTGATAGAGGTATCAACCATCGTAATCGGACCATTTTAGATTTTTGCCCCCCAAAAACTTGTGGGCTATAACACAGTTGATTTTCAATAAAATTGAATTTTCCTAAGAAATGTTTAGAAATAATCGACCAATCAAAATGAAAATTGTCACAGCAATTACAGGTCCCGAAACCTATTGATAGAGGTATCAACCATCGTAATCGGACCATTTTAGATTTTTGCCCCCCAAAAACTTGTGGGCTATAACACAGTTGATTTTCAATAAAATTGAATTTTCCTAAGAAATGTTTAGAAATAATCGACCAATCAAAATGAAAATTGTCACAGCAATTACAGGTCCCGAAACCTATTGATAGAGGTATCAACCATCGTAATCGGACCAATTTAGATTTTTGCCGCCCAAAACTTGTGGGCTATAACACAGTTGATTTTCAATAAAATTGAATTTTCCTAAGAAATGTTTAGAAATAATCGACCAATCAAAATGAAAATTGTCACAGCAATTACAGGTCCCGAAACCTATTGATAGAGGTATCAACCATCGTAATCGGACAATTTTAGATTTTTGCCGCCCAAAAACTTGTGGGCTATAGCACAGTTGATTTTCAATAAAATTGAATTTTCTAAGAAATGTTTAGAAATAATCGAGCAATCAAAATGAAAATTGTCACAGCAATTACAGGTCCCGAAACCTATTGATAGTTGTATTAACCATCGTAATCGGACCATTTTAGATTTTTGCCGCCCAAAAACTTGTGGGCTATAGCACAGTTAATTTTCAATAAAATTGAATTTTCTAAGAAATGTTTAGAAATAATCGAGCAATCAAAATGAAAATTGTCACAGCAATTACAGGTCCCGAAACCTATTGATAGAGGTACCAACCATCGTAATTGGACCAATTTAGATTTTTGCTGCCCAAAAACTTGTGGGCTATAGCACAGTTGATTTTCAATAAAATTGAATTTTCTAAGAAATGTTTAGAAATAATCGAGCAATCAAATTGAAATTGTCACATCAATAACAGGTCCCGAAACCCATTGATAGAGGTATCAACCATCGTAATCGGACCAATTTAGATTTTTGCTGCCCAAAAACTTGTGGGCTATAACACAGTTGATTTTCAATAAAATTGAATTTTCCTAAGAAATGTTTAGAAATAATCGACCAATCAAAATGAAAATTGTCACAGCAATTACAGGTCCCGAAACCTATTGATAGAGGTATCAACCATCGTAATCGGACCATTTTAGATTTTTGCCGCCCAAAAACTTGTGGGCTATAGCACAGTTGATTTTCAATAAAATTGAATTTTCTAAGAAATGTTTAGAAATAATCGAGCAATCAAAATGAAAATTGTCACAGCAATTACAGGTCCCGAAACCTATTGATAGTTGTATTAACCATCGTAATCGGACCATTTTAGATTTTTGCCGCCCAAAAACTTGTGGGCTATAGCACAGTTAATTTTCAATAAAATTGAATTTTCTAAGAAATGTTTAGAAATAATCGAGCAATCAAAATGAAAATTGTCACAGCAATTACAGGTCCCGAAACCTATTGATAGAGGTACCAACCATCGTAATCGGACCAATTTAGATTTTTGCTGCCCAAAAACTTGTGGGCTATAGCACAGTTGATTTTCAATAAAATTGAATTTTCCTAAGAAATGTTTAGAAATAATCGACCAATCAAAATGAAAATTGTCACAGCAATTACAGGTCCCGAAACCTATTGATAGAGGTATCAACCATCGTAATCGGACCAATTTAGATTTTTGCCGCCCAAAACTTGTGGGCTATAACACAGTTGATTTTCAATAAAATTGAATTTTCCTAAGAAATGTTTAGAAATAATCGACCAATCAAAATGAAAATTGTCACAGCAATTACAGGTCCCGAAACCTATTGATAGAGGTACCAACCATCGTAATCGGACCAATTTAGATTTTTGCTGCCCAAAAACTTGTGGGCTATAGCACAGTTGATTTTCAATAAAATTGAATTTTCTAAGAAATGTTTAGAAATAATCGAGCAATCAAAATGAAAATTGTCACAGCAGTTACAGGTCCCGAAACCTATTGATAGAGGTATCAACCGCAGTTTGGGCGGAGGCAATGACGACGAAGGCCTATGGACGGAAGATGTCAGCGGTGTACCTTAGGTCTGCGCTTAGAGTAGCCTGCGCATTTTGTACGGTATCAGGTGATGCAGTAAGCTTTGTGGCTGGTATGCTGCCTATAGAGATTCTGGCTAGCGGGCGCCAGCGAATGTACAACCGGAGGAGAAGATACCCAGTCTGGCCACCGCATGATAGAATAGGAAGAGAAGGAAGAGTCCCTGAGACGATGGCAAGCCTGCTGGGATGCTTCAGGTAACAGTAGATGGACCCATCACCTCATTTCAAACCTAGCAACATGGACCAAGAGGAGGCATGGTGAGGTGGACTACTACCTGACCCAACTGTTGACTGGACATGTCTGCTTCAGGGCCTATCAACACCGGTTTAAGCTGGAGGTCGACCCTAAGTGTCCAGCGTGCTCAGGAGTGACCGAGGACGTGGAGCACGCGGCTTACGTTTGTCCACGTTACAGATCAGAGAGAGATGAGCTATTCGGTGTACTCCACCAGCAGCTGACACCCGAGAACACGGTCCCTCTTATGGTGGCCACGACAGAGAATTGGGATGCGGTAAGCAGCTTTGCAGCCCAAATTCTGATAAAGCTGAGGTCCTACGAGCGCGAAAGGCGAGGACTTGTTGAAGGTGACAGCTAGAGGTAACTAGGAAAGATGAAGGGATAATATAGCCCTGTCCCATTCTGTGAAGTAATGCTTGTTGGCGGTTCCATAGAATGGTATCGGAGTTGGAAGTAGGGTTTTTAGTGGGTATTGGCTCGGACGAGTCCCACATATGCCAGTCCAGCTTTCCCAAAAAAAAAAACACACAGACACACAAACACACACACACCACACACACACACACACACACACACACACACACACACACACACACACACACACACACACACACACACACACACACACACACACACACACACACACACACACACACACACACCACACACTCTCAGTGAGTATAATCAAGTCATTGAGAAAAGCATACGGAGGAACCTACACAGCAGTAATCGGCGTCCCGAAGGTAGTGGCGTCAAGAATTTCCGAAGAAGGAAAGATACGTATTGGTTGGGTGGTTTGTCGAATTCGTGGAAAAATTAGCCCACTTCGTTGTTTTAAGTGCCTGGGATATGGGCATAGGTCAACTGTATGCCGTAGCATCGTCGATCGCTCCAAGATTTGATATAAATGCGGTAGAGAGGGCCACATTCTAAGGAACTGCACTTACAATGCAAGCTGTTTCCTGTGTCAGGATAAAGGCAGCAATACAGAAACAATACGGCTGGTAGCATTAAATGTCCAGCGTACCGGAGAGCGCTACTATAGTTGCTCGAAGATAATGAAAGTTGTGCAACTAAATCTAAACAATTGTGAGGCCGCACAAGACCTCTTACTGCAGTCTGTGCGAGAACTACAAGTGGATGTCGCTATCCTATGTGAACAGTACAGAAACATAGAAGGAAATAATTGGATGACAGATTCAACTGGCAAGGCTGCGATATGGTCGTAGTAAGAGTTACTAGGGTAAAAATAGACGGCATTCATATCTATAGCTGCTATGCGCCTCCGAGCGCAACGATTGAGGATTTTATAAGTTTTTTGGATCGGCTTGTCGGCGATGCCAGGGATCGAATGCCGGTGATCATTGCCGGTGATTTTAATGCATGGGTCACAGAATAGGGCAGCACAAGCACAAACAGTCGAGGGAGGGCTCTTCTTGAGGCAATATCTGTTCTCGATATTGTTCTTTGCAATAATGGGAACTATCCTACATTCTGTAGAGGTGAAGCGTGATCGTTTATTGACATAACTTTCATTAGTAGTGATCTCATGAGGACTGGAACCCACTGGAAAGGAACCCAATTTATGGACTGGGTGACTAGCGTCTGTAACGCACCAATGCCTAAACGGGTGGTAGACAACCGTCATCCGCCGAACTTCTGGTGGAACGAGGATATATGCAAGTTGCGCAGTAAATGCCATCGAGCTAGAAGACTATCGCAGCGCACTAGGGGCAGAGAGACATTTGCCATGCTTCTGCATCGGTATAACATGGCTCGATCTGAACTAAAGCTGGCTATCAAGAAGAGTATGCGCCAAGTCTGGACAGATCTTTTTAACGAAGTGGAACAGGACCCCTGGGGTAGGCCTTATAGAACTGTAATGTCGAGGTTGAAAATGACAAGTGCGTCTCCTCCAACATGCCCGATTATGATTCATGAGATCGTTTCCTCATTGTTTCCAGAGCAAGTGGCGTTGGTGCCCAATGTGGATCGACCTATAGCATCCGAAGGGGTCCCAACCATTACGATGGAGGAGTTGATGACAGCTCTTAGGAAAGTTGGAAATAATAAGGCTCCTGGCCCAGACAACATTCCCAACATCGCACTAAAATCAGCAGTTCGTGCTAAATCGGAAGAATTTCTGGACCTATTAAGCTCTTGTTTAAATGAAGGGATATTTCCTGAACGATGGAAAAAGTAGAAGTTAGTTCTACTTCGCAAAGAGAAAAAGCCGATGGGAGTACCATCCTCATATAGACCGATCTGCATGCTGGACACAGCTGGCAAGATACTAGAACGGATCATCTGTAATAGACTCGAGGAAGCGGTCGAGAGAGCTGGAAACTTGGCGCTCGTCAATACCGCTAGCAATGCAATACGGGGTAAAAGATGGAAAGGAGGTAGCAAGAAATACTGCGCCATTGTTACTTTGGACATCCAAATCGCTTTCAACTCCGCGAGGTGGAGTTACATCATAATGGCGTTAGAGGAATTTGGAGTGCCTAGCTACATTATAAAGATTGTGAGGGGCTATTTCCAAGATAGAATCCTAAGTTACAACACGGAAGTAGGTATACGAGAGTACACAGTGACGGGAGGAGTTCCGCAAGGCTCAGTTTTGGGACCTTTACTGTGGAATATTATGTATGATGGGATCTTTCGACTATGGATGCCCGAAGAAGTCAAAGTGGTGGGCTTTGCAGATGATGTCGCAATAGTTGTTGTTGCAAAGTTCAAGGACGAGGCAGAACAAACATGCAACGAAGCCATAGCCGTTATCCAGCGGTGGTTATCGAAGGTTGGACTTCAGTTAACTGAACATAAAACCGAGGCAGTTCTAGTTACGAGCAGGAAGCAGCGGGAAACAATTACTATCCAGGTGGCATCACGATTGATGCAAGACTTTCATTCAAGGAGCATATAGAGTAAGTGAGCGACAAAGTAGCTATAGTAAATGCCGCTCTTTCACGTTTAATGCCGAATTTGGGGGGACCTAGACAGAACCGTCGGAGATTGTTGGCCGGTGTCGTCACATCCATCTTATTGTACGGTGTTCCTATTTGGGCAGATTCACTGAGAATCAAAGCCTATAGCCGAGACATAAATTCAGTATATCGGAGGTGTGCGCTACGGGTCATCTGTGGGTTCCGCACTATATCAGAGGATGCGGCGTATGTGGTAGCGGGAATGACCAAATTGCTCTTTTGGCAAAGGAGCGACAACAAATATACCAACACGGAGTCCAAGGAACCAGGTCGATAACTAGAGAGGATCGTAATCTTGTGAGATCGGAAATAATTGCTGAATGGCAGCAACAATGGAGTTCATCAGGAAAGGGTAGATGGACATACCATCTCATTCCTTCGATTGGCGAGTGGTTAAACCGACGACACGGAGAAGTTAACTTTTACTTGACGCAGTTGTTGACAGGACACGGTTGTTTTCGTGCATACTTGCACAGGTTCGGACACGATGATTCACCTGATTGCCCGAGCTGTATAGATATACCGGAGGATGCGGATCATGTGTTATTCATATGTCCGAGATTCGAAGAAAGAAGGAAAGTACTTGAGAACACGATGTGGCAACGGCCGACGCCGGAAAATACAATTTCGCTAATGCTGGGTTCGACGGAGCACTGATCTGCCGTTTGTAGTTTTGCAGCAGAGATTCTGATTAAGCTGCCCCCCCCCCCCCCCCCCCCCGAAGTAATACTTAACGGTGGTTCCGGGAGGGCTTATGGTCGACGACGGGAGGTGTTTTTTAGTCAGTCAATCTGACATAACCATATGTACGGGCATATCGTAGATTTTGAATCTTTTTCACCTGACCACGTTAAAAAAAAAACACACACCACACATACACACACACATACATACATAAACCCATCCCGTATTATATCTTAATACATCGGCCTAGGTTAGGTTAAAACTCGCGCGATTTTAACCTAACCTAGGCCGATGTATTAAGATATAATACGGGACTATGGAATACGGGATTTTGAAATACGGGATTTTAGAGTACGGGATTTTGGAATACGGGCTTTTGAAAACGGTATTTTGTAAACGGCATATTGGACTGCGGGATTACGTACCCATCCCGTTCGCTATTTAGTCTTAACATATACAACTCGAGCTTCGAAAATCATCTGAATATACAGTTTTCGGACTCCACCTACGGTGTCGTTGTGTTTCCTAGGCAAATCATCTGGTCCTCTCAAATGTATATTCAATTTTTTTCGAACCTCTGGTGTTTCGGGCCAAGTTCACATCGGTGATACCTAAAGCTTTAGAAATTTAAACTGTGAAGCCCGCGATTTAAAAACTAATTGAAATGTATGTATGTTAATCGACGTTAATAAATCGGAAATGCATTTTAAGGCTGCATGATACAATCATATAAAATTTGGGGCTTTTCTTTGTTTTGTGATAACATGCAACTTTCTTTTTAATTTATCGTGTTCGCAACAAATTTGCAACAACACACCACTAACTTAAATGAGTTTATTTATGGCACACAATTTTTACTAATTTATTATTTCATTTCCCATACGTACGGTACCGCACATAATTCTTCCATTCAATGTCAAATTGGTTTAATTCCCATCAATTAAAAAAAAAAACAACAATTCATTAACTTCCGATTTTATTCAACTATAAATCGTAAAGACAAATAAATAAATTTGGAGTTACATAAACATAGCATATCCACTTTCTACCAGAAACGATTTTTTATAAAAAATAAAAATAAAAAATAAAAACATTTATCCGTCCTCCCAGGTGGGTGATTATGCGTTGTTGTTTTTTTTAAAGTTGTAGCGTAATTAGAAAATAACTTATATAGTAACTAATTTTTATTACCAGTTTATGGTAAGAATCCACATTTACACTTAAATGCGCTATGCTATTCAACTTAAGCTAAATTTTTATTCATTTTTGAAGTGCAGATCGTACTCTTTATATGTAAATAAAAATAAAATGAAAATTCCAGTATGTATTATATAGCTGCACATGATAAAAATACTTTCATTTTCATTTCAAGTCACGACTATGGGAAAAAAGAAGATAAATTATTGTTTGTTGTTATCTTCAGATCCATATACTAATAAACAACTTTTAAAAGGTTATATCTATGCACTGATTTATGTAACTTTGATCTCATCATTATGTGTGCATGATTCGGTTTTAATTTAGATACATTTCGTTTTCCCGACAAATCACTAAATTAAGTGGCGCTAAACTTATCTCATGGAGCCACAAAAAACTAATAACCAAACATTATTTCTGTAAATTTATCGCTCCTACACATATATTTATTACACCTATAGCTTAAAAGTAACTGACCTACGCTACAATGTTGCTGTGAACAAATACATTCGCGCTTTGTTGGTTTCATAACATCTTTAATATGTGCGGATTAATCATAAAGTTTAACCGGACAAAGAAATGCAAAAAAAAAACACTTTTCACTTTTATTGTTTAAACGTGTGGTGTGTGGTAATGCGAGTAGGCCACCGCTTCGTAGGTGCTAATTTTATTTCGGTAAACGTACGATGGTGGATTTAATTACTTTCTAACATTCCGATCGATTAGTTAAGTGTCTTTAAGTGACAATAAACTACTAGTCAAATGTTGTTATACTCTTTAAAATAAAGTATTTAACACTTTTTACAAAAGATAAAATCAAAACCAAAATTTCGTCATATCAAAACAATTTCTTTGTTTAAAAAAGACAATATACGCAATAAAAGAAATGGGTTTGTTGGTCATTGTTGTCTTCGTACGTTATTAATATTGTTTGTCTTAATGCCTTACACTTCATATTTGTTTTTCGTTCGAACGCAAGCTACCGCGATTTTTGTGAAGTTCAACCAAATATTAAACAAAACAAACACTGGATTGATGAATCTTCAATAACATGAGTGATATATGTATGTAGGCTTGTCATCATCACACAATCATATTCATCATTTTTATTACCGTAACCATGATATAAATCTTTTAAGTGATAAACGTAAATAATAACCGTCAAATGAATCAACACTCGATAATCTTGTAACACAGTGCTCTAAATTAGACTGAACACAGAGGTGCGTACATAAATTACAATATAATTATCATATCTTGAGGCGTCTTAAGCAAAGTGATATCAAATAGAGACATCAAACTATATATGCATACGCATTTATTTAATTAATTCATTTGCATGATTTTCTTGTTCCAATGATCGATTTTTTTTTTTTTGTTTCAATCAATTTAAATCGATTGACTGACTTAACTATATAATTATTACGTGGAAAAGGAAATCATTACATAAAATCTTGATGTGAAATCAATTACGTGATGAACATCATTCTGTTTTATTTTTTTTTTTTACATACAATTAAGTGTATCGCCGACTTTAGCCTTCTGCCGCTGCGTTACCTTCATAATATGTAATAATATTTTTTTTTTATGCATAAACGGCTTCTAATTATCGCTATGTTTTTGTCTTTGCTAATAAGTAATTGATAATTAATAAAGTAAAATTGTTAAAATTAATTAAGTTATGATGTACATGATTAATAGCAACTATATAAAAAAGAAGAGTCAGCGTTAATGATTTAATAAAAGCAAATCGATTGTTTAATATACTCGTACGTTTACGAGCGTCAGGTCACATCCAAGTGGCTACAAGAAAATATTAAATCTCGCAGAATTTATTGCCTGTCAAAAACTAATGGATAGCAACTTTTCGAACATTTTAAGTTTGATAAATACCATTTTCTTCGGCATCTTGTAATGCATTTGGATATTCAAATCGATTATTCATTTTGAGTTTTTGCTTTTCTTACAAGTCGCTGGAAAGAAACAGAAGAGTTAAGCATTTATGATACAAATTAAACACAGATCATTGATAAGAATAAAATTTAGATGTGTAGATGGCTGACACCTCACGAGCAGGGATCCGCAAAAAGTATCGATACTTTCTAGTATCGATACTTTGATTGCGATACCAACTACTTTTTGTAACGATACCCAACTGGTATCGATACTTTTTGATAAAAAAACATCGATACTTTTTGATAAAAAATCGTACATACTACTGCAAATTTATGGGCTACACGTATTAAAAAAGGCTGAAATAAAAATGGTCATCAAGAAATGTTCATTAATGAAATAAAAAAAAGCCTTAAAAAATATGTTGTGGATGAGTTAAACCGCCGGTTTGGTGAAATCGAGAACAACCACATTATGGCTGTTTCAACGATTCTCGATCCCCGCTTCAAAAATATTAATTTTAAAGATACCTTAGCTGGTGCCCGTGCTATTCCATCCATCAGAAAAATAATGGACGCCTCTGACATCACATTATCGTCGTCTGGCGACCCCAAACTCAACCCTTAATAACCACACACTTGACGCTCAACTCTCGCTCAATACGATCGGAAATCCCCAACTGAACATCTCACGCAATCCTAATTCAACCTCAACTCAACTCAACCTCAACCCCAACTCAACCAGTAAATCGACCCCTAACTCAACCGCAAATTCAACGCCCAACTCAATCTTCAAAATAATACAGTAATAAATTCATTCTAAGTGAATATAAAGAATACTACTGTGGTCAAAAAGTAGTAAGACTTTTTAAATAAAACACAAAAGGCTTATTATTCTTTCAAATTTATTTCATCCCCTTCAAAGTAATCCCCTTCGAATAGGAAAAACTAATGCCAACGTTTTTCCAGTCTTCGAAACTGTTGTTAAAAACTGCTGTTTGTCTGTCGATTTCCGGAAAGGAGTTTCAAACCTTCTTCGATTCAGCTTCTATCTCTTTAATCGAGTCAAAGCGACATCTTCGGAGCGTTTTTTTTTGAGTTTCGAGAAAATCCAGGAGTCAGACGGAACTAACTCAGGCGAATTGGGCAGTTGCGGAACGATATGGGTCAAATTTTTGCCCAAATAGTCACGTACAATTCGCTGTTGGCGAATAGTTTTACGCAAACGATACATAACGCTCAAATAATATTAATTGTGAACAGTTTGGCCTGGCCAAAGGTATTCATAATGCACCACACCACGTTATTCGAAGAAAACTATGTATTATATTTTATTGTTATGGATGTTTACAGATTATATAGAATTTTAATTAAAAGACATGTGCTTTTACTTCGTACATCTTTATGTATGTATTTGTCTTATTTTATATATTTATATTTTACATAAATAGTGTTTCCATATGTAGTTACAAAAATAGTATTACCATATGTACACGCGACATTTATTTTAAAAAAGAAAAATTTATTCGAAACCATAAGCTCCAGTACAATGTTGACTAATAATAACCAAAAATACAATTTTCTCAAAAAATTAAATATTAAAAGCACAAATAAATCATTCAACTGAAATAATTTTTTTTCAATGATTGTCTGATTTCCACTTTCGTCATGTTAAAGTCGCAAAATATGTAAAGTTCGTTATAAAGTTTCGACATAGAATTCAAAGGCTTGTCGCTTCCATAATTCGTTCGGTGAAAATCAATTTTCAAGAGTATGCGAGTACGTAGGTTTTTAATAGGAGCATACAATTTTAGGTTCATTAACAAGTACGGACTCAAAATATTACCGTTAAGTAAAATTGAAATGATTACGAATTTCAAGTGGCTCAATTTTCAAAGATTTACGTCTATCTACATGTGAAGTTAGATTCCCAACATTTTCCCACCAAGGTAATCGACGGTCAAACTCCCCAGTTTTATAAGTATAAAAAATGCGAAAAGATTTTTGTATTTATTCAATTCTGTTTATGTGATCATTATAACGTGGAGACCATACGCATGATGCATATTCGAGCTGTGAGCGTACAAGAGATTGATACATGCAAACAAAAACTCTAGGATTATTAAACTTTTTCATACTACGTTTTAAAAATCCTAACATAGAATTGCATCAGATAGACTACGAATAGGAGAAAATATTTTTAGGTCGTCAGCATATATTAGACATCGGGAAAATTTTATGCATTTTGTGATATCATTTACAAATAGTATGAAAATAAGTGGACCAAAATGTGAGCCCTGAGGTACTCCAGAATAAACATAAATTGGTTTAGAAAAACTGTTGTTAATTGCTACAGACTGTACTCGCGCAGTGAGGTACGACTCAAGTCATTTGATTAAATTATCATTAATTCCGAAGGATTTTAATTTTTGCAAAACAATAAAGTGATTGATTGAGTCAAACGCCTTACTGAAGTCGGTGTAAATGACATCCAGTTGAGCATTACTCTCAATCACCTCCGTGGCATGTTTCGTAAACTCTACTAAATTTGACACAGTAGAACGCCCACGGAAAAAACCATGTTGCTCATCTACAATAAACGACTTTAGTCCAAAAAACATATAATCACACACAATTGATTCAAACATTTTAAGAATGGCTGACAATAACGAAATACCCCTGTAGTTAGAAACATCACTCCTATTATCAGATTTAAATATCGGTACAATATGAGACGATTTCCAGGCAACCTGAAAACACATTTTAAAATTGAATCATTAAATAAAATTGACAAAGGCAGAGCCATTTCATTACTAAAATTTTTAAGAAAGTATGAAGGAATACCATCTGGGCCACATCCATCCTTAAACAAATGGAGGGATTTAACGATATCCTCTGGAGATATGTGAGGTGTGTACAAATAAGAGTTGGTACAACTACCTTCTGCACTACCATATTTGTTATTATCAATGTCAGTCCGACTATATATATTTTGAAAAAATAAAGCAAGTAAGTCAGTAATATCCCCAGAATTATCACAAGTAACACCATTGAACCGCATAATTGATGGAAATCCAAAAGTTTTCCTTTTGAAGTCAACGAAATTCCAAAATGATTTAAGATTTGAAGTCATATTATTTTGAGCCTTAATAATAAAATTTTTATAAGCAATATAATGCAAATCGTCAAAATGTTTCGATAAAATTAAAAATGCTAATCTGTCGTCAGCGTTTCCGGATAACTTCCATCTTCGATATAATTTTTTCTTACGATTACGTAGGTTTATTAGATCGTTGTTAAACCACGGAGGATTATTACGATTAACTTTTTTATTAGAAACCGGTACAAACCTGTCGAAGCCAACGAATAAAATGTCATAGAAAATTTGCACGTCGCGGTCAATATCCACCAACGAAAAAGGCGAATCCCACTCTACTGATTTGAAATAAGAAATCAGACCACAAACTCTGATACGTTTAAATTGATTTCCGTAGATTTGTGGTTGACATCGCTGATGATATACGGAGCTGATGCCAACTTTATCATAAATAGATTGGCAGAGTTAGCAAAAAACAAGTCCAGAAATTTACCATTATAGTTAGAAACGTTATTTATCTGAACGAGACCAAATGACAAAATGGAATCAATACATATTACGTCAGTTTACGTCGTCATTCACCAGCCCTTCAACCTTTGGCAAGTTGAAATCGCCAACTATCAGCACGTTGTCAACTAATTTGAGTTAATAAATTATATTATACAAACAGTTTGTATATGTCGTATAAACTTCAGATGAAAACCTCGTTGGAATGTAAAGACCAATAATGAAAATATTTTTCTTAAATATATTTAAATTGATGCATAAAAGTTCAATTGTTGTATCACTGTCAACTGCCACACTTACAATAGATGAATGAACTGCCATCATTACACCTCCTCCACTTGATTTGACACTAGATAGTGCCGAGCGGTCACACCTGTATACAATATAGTCTGTCGGAAAATACTCAGAACTACAGGGTGGCTGAGACCAAATGTTACTAACTTCACTCTGCTGTCATTTGTGTAGTTGTCATTTTCGCGCATTAATTTTTTGACAGATTGAAGTTTGGTTAGTTGTTTATATGTGGTCAATAAATAATTGTTCTAAATTAATATCTTAATAAAAAAATCGTAATGGAATTCAAACGTAATAGTGTAATTGCACTGTATTTGGGTGGAAATTCACAAACAGCAATAGTTCGTCAGCTCCAGCATTTGAATGTGAATAAAATGTTTGTGTATCGAACCATAACTCGATACAACGAAACTGGTAGCATCGCTAAACGCAACAGAGGCGGTCCTAAAAAGACAGCAACATCAAAAGAAATGATACGATAGGTGAAGAAACGAATCCAACGAAATCCTCGTCAAAGTGCCAATCAATTAGCCGCACGTCTACATGTTTCACGATACAGCATTCAAACCATATTGAAAAATGAACTACACTTGAAGCCCTACAAGATACAAAAAGTTCAAGATCTTACGGAGGCACAAAAAAAAGTTAGGCTTGAAAGAACACGAGCATTGAAGGCCTTGGCCGAACGTGATGAGATTCCAAAAATTGTCTTTTCTGATGAGAAAATGTTCACCATTCAACAGCATGTGAATAAACAAAATGATCGTGTTTGGTTAGAGGACAAGTCCAACGATAATTTGGACACAAGAGTTGCCATGCGCAAGCAATCACCAGCTTATGTTATGGTTTGGGCTGCAGTTACTGCAGATGGACGCACTCCTCTGGTTTTCATCGAACATGGAGTCAAGGTAAACCAAGAGATGTACCGCCAAAAGATCCTAAACGATGCTTTGCTACCTTGGGCACGTAAACACTTTGGTACGAACCGTTGGACATTCCAACAGGACTCGGCACCGTCACACAAAGCTCGAGCGACACAGCAATTTTTACAAAATTGCGTTCCGCGGCTGATTTCGTCGAAAGAATGGCCACCATATTCACCAGACTTGAATCCCATGGATTTCTCCATATGGTCCATTTTGGAGAGTAAGGTGTCCACTAAAAAATACGAAAGTGTTGATGCATTGAAGTCAGCTCTTGTTCGAGAATGGAATAAAATTCCGCAAGCCCACGTTCGGTCAGCATGCAATGCTTTCTATGGAAGACTGAATCAAATAATCAAAGCCAAAGGAGGTCATATCGAGCAGTAACATGTTTTTCATAAAATGTAATATGTTTTCAACATATTCCACGAAATTTCAATAAAAAATAATCAAAATTAAAAAAATTACAGCGTTTTCATTTGGTAACACTTGGTCTCAGCCACCCTGATTTAAATTGGTCTCTACAATCACGTAAACGGGATACATAGAAGCGACGACAAAGCGATAGAACTCAGCGGATTTAGAGGCAATACCGCGAACATTTTGAAAATATATAAAATTGTTTCTTAAATCAATATTAGGTGTTGATATATTTGTGCTTAAAATTTGAAAATTTCTTCTATTTTGATTAAAGTTGAATTCCTTAATAAGTACGTGTTTTGGCCATAAATCAGCATTCATAATAACCTCAAAGGATTCAAGTGGCACACTTATTTTAGACGAAATATAAGGCGCTCCTACTCCATTCTGCGAATCTTTATTGATCCGTACACAAGTAGCATCCTAAATTTAAAGATTATTTTTCACAAACTCAGTGAATTCATTGCCAGTAATGGTAGGTTTCAGTCTCGACACAAAAAACCATTTACGTGGTGGAATAGCTTCAATAGATGTACATATATGACATCTATGTTTAACTTTATACAACATGCCCCTTTTAAGCAAATCGTTGAAAATTAAAGTTTAAATTAAAACTTAAATTAAAACTGTTACAAAACAAAAATAAATTTCTAGTTCATATTTTAATTACAATGACAAATTTACTTTATGCAATAAATTTACTTAAATGTTTAATCTTACAGGTTTCTTTGTTATCCTTTCCGACAATTGTCTTCTTTGACTTATAACTATCTTTTCATTTTTATATAATTGATTTGAGGCCCAAACTGACAAGGCTCAATGCTCTGTTCACCTCCGTCTTCATATCTTACTTTGATGAAGCTTCTATTTCTACGATATGATACACCATCAACTGACATTACCATGTATGATCTATAGGAACATCTTTAACAATACCGACTATCTTCCCTTTTAGTCCAGAACCATTGGGCTCGTTTCTAAAATATACCATCTGATCTAATTTCAAATCTGGCAGATTTTTAGTTGTCCTATCATAATAATTTTTCATTTGATTTTGAATGCTCTCAACTCTATCTTTATATTCATTACTATCAACCACTTTTGGAATCAATTTATTTGAATGTACCGGTAATTTTGCTCTCAACATTCTCGACATTAAAAGTTCCGATGGTGAATAAAAACTAATCTTCAGTGTAGTACGCCAATGCAGAAGACTTATATACTGTACCTTCTTCGTAATTTTTATTTTTTAATTTTTTTTATAGACTTAACTGCATTTTCCACAAGGCCATTGCTCCTAGCATAATATTGACTAGTAGTGAAGTGTTTTATATCCCATTCTTTAAAAAAAATTTCAAACTCCTTAGAATTATATGGAGGGCTATTATCCGATACACATTCCACTGGAATCCCATACCTACCAAAAACACAATCTTGAATAGTAATCAAATTAAATATATTTGTGACTTGTGGCTAAAAAAATCTATAGCGACCTTCAAAAAAGGTAAATTGGGTATCTCGTGAGGTATTAATGGCTGTTTAGGATTAATATCAGAAAATCTTGAACAAATATCACATTGTCTCACATAATCCATAATTTCAGTAGATATTCTTGGCCAATACAATAGCTCACGTGCTAACCTCAGACACTTCTCCATTCCAAGGTGGCTTTCGTGCATCCTTTTCAACATATCAGATCGCAAACTTCTGGGAACTATAATCTTTTAACCTTTAAAAACTAACCCGTTTATTACATTTATCTCATCACTCATTGCAAAATAAGGACCTACCAGTTCATCTACCTTGTTTTTAACCGGCCAACCATCATTAGAATATTTTATCATTAAATGTAGACTGTCATCATTTAAAGTTGCAGTCTTAAACAACTCAAACTGCTCATCAGACATGGCTAAATTACTCGCAGTCACCATATTCACAAAGACATCTAAATCACTTTTACACTCGCTACCACTCAATGGTGCTCTAGACAGCATATCAGCAATAATCATATATAGTATTTTCCTGGTATATATACAACGCACAAATCATATTTTTGAATACGCAACATCATCCGTTGTAGTCTTAGAGGAACCTGACACAATGATTTCTTAAATAGAGTCACGAGAGGCTGGTGATCTGTCTCCACCAAAATTTGCTGACCGTAAACATACTGATGGAACCTTTCACATCCAAAGACTATGCTGAAAAGCTCTTTTTCTATTTGAGCATATTGTTGCTGAGTTTGAGTTAACGACCTTGACCCAAATGCCAATGGTTTAATGTCTTGTACAATCACTGCTCCCAGAGCAAACTGTGACGCATCAACAGAAAGAACGGTTTGTTTATTAGGATCAAAATATGCCAACATGGCCAAAGATGACACTATTTCTTTAAGTCCATTGAAAGATATTTCGCAAGTTTCATCCCATATGAATTCAACATCATTACCTAATAATTGTCTTAAGATTTTTGTTTTATCAGACAACGACAGAATGTATATACCAAGATAGTTAATTAAACCTAAAAATCGTTGTAAATCCTTTTTATGTATAGGTGTAGGCATTTGTTGAATAGCTCGAACCTTTTCTGGATCATCTGCCATACGTTTATCAGTAAACACATGACCTTATCAATGGTAAAACGTAAATCAACTTCTGAAGCTCGTTTGAAAACTCTTTCTAAATTTTTAAAATGATGAAATTCATTTTTTTCAAACACCAATATGTCATCCACGTAAACCATTACTCCAGGTAAAACACCAAATATTTCATACATAATTTTCTGAAAAATCTCTGGTGCGCTTGCTATACCATATGGCAATTTCAAAAATCTGTATCTGCCGAAGGGCGTATTAAATGTGCACAAATATGAACTGGCTTTGTCTAAACTAATCATCCAGAATCCTGAATATGAATGATAACTGACGACGAATAACCTCAATGTTTGTCATTGGATAATGTGGTCTCCTTATCGCTTTATTTAGGTTTCGGGGATCCAAACAAATTCGAATTTTCCCATTTGCCCGATGATACAATCACCATCGAATTCACCCACTTAGTAGGTTCCGAAACCTTTGTGATTACATTCTTTCTACACATTAATTCTATCTCGGCTTTCAGTGGCTTATATAAACTAAATGGAATCTTACGTGATTCAGCAATATCAATGTGTGCTTCCTGGGGCAGACTTCCAAGACCATTAAATAAAAATGCACTTTGAACCACTAAAGACTTTACCGAATCATCACCAATTACAGATTCATTCTGTTGATTATCCATCGTACTACTAACCACATAAGTTTTCGCTACTAAATTCAACTCTACACAAGTTTTAAGACCAAGTATCGTCTGACAATTGCTTTCTACAACTAAAAATTCAACATCGTATTCAATATTCCTAATGTAACATTTTAATATACGTGTGCCTACGATTATAACTGGTATATCATCTCTAACAAAAGTTGACAATTTAATTGTGGTATCATTAATAATTTAATATGATAAATTCAAACATTTACTTGAGCACCTATGTCAATTTGAGCCTCAATTACAATTTGATTGATCATAATATCTATGTACATTATTCATATTTAAATTTTTTGACAATAATGTTCCTACAAAATAGGAACATAAATAGTGTTACGGTATATTTTACATAAACAGTGTTTCCATATGTAGTTACAAAAATAGTATTACCATATGTACACGCGACATATATGACATCTATGTTTAACTTTATACAACAATCACCTTGATTTTCGACTTGCATTAACGTGGTGTTTTTCGGTCTTGGCTCACCTTTGGCACGATATTCACTTGATTGGTTGTTTCCGAATCGTATACGTTCTGGGAGTCAAAATCATTGTTTCACACGATGCTCTTTTGCGAAAAAATTGAGGTTTTTTGGATCCGAACGAACTGAGATACGTTCGAGGTTCAAATGGTTTTTCAAACGATATTTGCGTGAGGTCAACAAGATCTCTTGATTCAACAACACCATGTTTTATGGGAAGTTTATAGTTCGAAATTTCCACGAGGTTTGGAAACTCTTTTAGCAGAAAACTAAAATCGTTATCGATCACAAAGTGTTGGAT
Organism: Tipula vernalis; assembly: GCA_958295665.1. Lineage (NCBI taxonomy): Eukaryota > Metazoa > Arthropoda > Insecta > Diptera > Tipulidae > Tipula > Tipula vernalis. Next base: position 153,465,308 of record OY282560.1, on the reverse strand, counting down.
TTCATCAACAAAAACAATTTGAAGAGATAGTGATCCGAAAATTGATCTAGAAGAGATAGTGCATCATCAAACCGCGTTACACGCGTCGTTAAAAAAGGTGCTTATCAACTAGAAAAGTGAATATTCTGAGCAGTGAATTCCGTTCAAACGATAAGGAATTATTTCTAAATAAATATTCCTGCGAAAGTGATTATTTTACGAAAGAAGTGTCGGAAGAGTTTGAAGAGCTGTATTTGGATACAATTTGTGTTTTACAAAACGATCATGATACAAATTTTACAGTCGAAACGGTAAAGTCGTCCGTTATTAATCTTCAAAATGAGAGGAATCCGTCAGCTCGCTTGTGTAAAATTCAAATACCAAATTTCGAAGGGTCATATACCGATTGGAATCATTATCGCGACATGTTTTCGTCTCTTGTTCTAACTAACAATCAACTATCGAAAATTGAAAATTTCTGCTATCTAAAAAGCAGCCTTCGAGGGGAACCATACGATATGTTGAAACATATGGTAACTACTGAAGAGAATTTTACGCCTGCATGGAAATTATTGACGGAACATTATGAAAATCCTCGAGAATTATTTAGATCTGTTATGCATTTATTTTCTTCGCAAAGCAAAATAAATGTTGAGGATCCTCATAAAATACGGTCGTTACTGAGTGTATCGCGTGAATGTCGTCAAGCATTAACGAATTTTGAAATCGACTTAAATCATCGTGATCCGATTTTGGTATATTTTATAATGCAAAAATTACCATCTGAAACTATAGGTTTTTGGGAAACAAAAATTGGAAGTTCATCGACGCTGCCTACATTTGATACTTTGCAATTATTTTTAGACACTCGCATCAAAACATTAGAAGCCATGGCTGAAAGCAAAGCAACATCAGCATCTTCATCAAAACCAACGTCATTATCAACGAAAGGTTCATTTCATCAGCTGCTCTTAACAACCGCAATCTGAATCACAATTTATGAAAGGCGAAGAGATCCTTTCACATCAACAAAAATGCACACCAGAGTGCACAACAGTCCACCACCACCACCATCCCATGTTTTGTTTGCAATGAACTCCACATTTTGAGAAAATGCTCGAAGTTTTTGGCTATGGCCACAAATGAAAGAATAAATATTATAAAGGGAACGAATATTTGTTTCAACTGACTTGCAAATGATCATTTAGTGAACACATGTTCGAGTAAATACAACTGTCATTGTGAACAACGACACAATGCATTAATTCATGTTGATAACCCTCAACCGCCAACGGAAATACAAGCTACTACCACTCACGTTACATCGGATCCTATTCAAATGCACTTAGCTATCTTAGCTCAACGTCAAATACTACTATCAACAGCCATAGTACAAGTTCAGAATTCACAAGGTCAGTTTGTTGAACTTCGAGCTCTCATCGATAAGGGCAGCGAAGCGTCTTTAATAACTCAACGAGCAATTAATTGGTTGAATTTACCTCAGTTATCAGTGAAAGCAACCATTAGTGGAATCAGTGATGTCATCGCCAGTTCTTGCAATAAAATGGTTCAGCTGAAGTTACGCTCCAGGGTAAATGCCTATCAAATAGAGGTGTCCGCCTTCGTCATGAAAAAGTTAACCAGCCTGTTACCAAAGAGAATGTTTAGTGAGGTCAACTGGTCACATATATCAGAGTTGCCTTTAGCTGATCCTCAGTTCTACAAACCAGATAAAATTGATTTTCTTGGTAGTGACGTATATTCGGAAATAATTTGCGATAGTTTACGAAAATGTAAAGGGCTTCCTACAGCAGAGAAGACAGAATTCAGTTGGATACTAATGTGCGCTATTGACTCATGCAGCGCTCCCAAATTACAACTAAAATCAATGGTTACGAAAGTCGAAACTGATGAGCTAGTGAAAAAATTCTGGGAGGTAGATGATATATCTTCGGTCCGAGAAATGAATTCTGACGAAAAATGGTGTGAAAAGTTGTTCATTGTTACAACTACAAGAACATCATCTGGACGTTATTTGGTACGATTACCTTTTCGTACTCATACAAATAGCGAAGCAGTTTTGGGGAAATCTTATCAAATGGCCATCAACCAGTTTGCCCAGTTAGAAAGAAGATTCATTCGCGATCCTGATTTTCATACAAAATATACAAAAACATTTAATGACTATTCCACACAAAATCAATTGAAGCCGGTGAGCACAGCCGAAGAGCATCACACGTCATACCGAGAAGGTCGAATATCAGTGAGCTGCTGCTATCTGCCTCATCAGGCGGTCTTTAAAGACTCGAGCTCAACGACAAAAACTATGGATTGTCTTTGATGCTTCCCGAAAAACAACAAATGGCAATTCATTAAATGACGTATTATTTGCTTGAACAGTAACATTTGGGACAACTTGTGCACCCTATACTTGGCAATACGCACACTTAAACAACTGGCACATGATTGTCATGATAAATATCCAATTGCAAGTCATTTAATAGAGAATTGTTCATATGTAGATGATATATTTGGAGGTGCAGATAGCACCGAACAGGTTTTGTTACAGCAACAACAAGTTATTGGTATGTGTGAAGAGGGTAGATTTCACCTTCTTTCTTCTGTGCCAGAATAGGATCGAGAGTTAATGCTACCTTTCTCGCCAAATCTGGGGAATTCAGTCAAAACGTTGGGCATTTCATGGTAGCCTAACATTGATCAATTTCAATTCAAATTTAATTTCGAGTTACCTACAGCATTAGATGAAGTGGTAACAAAACGAAGTGTTTTGTCAACAATCGCACGTCTGTATGACCCTTTGGGCTTTATCACTCCAGTTTTGTTACCTGCCGAGTTATTGATGCGAGATTTGTGGCTTGAAAATTTGGATTGGGACGATGCAGTATCACAAGATATGCGACTCCGTTGGCAACAATACATACAAAATCTCCAAGATCTTCCCAAAGTGAACATACCACGATGGATTTCCACTGACAATCAATTTACAGTAGTAGAACTTCATGGCTTTTATGACGCCTCGAAAGATGCATATGCAGCTTCAATATATCTGCGATCCAAGAATACTCAGGGTGAATTCCACTGTCATCTTATCACATCTAAATCGAAAATTACCCCGATCAAGGCAACTTCAATTCCCAGATTGGAATTAATGGGAGCCGTGTTACTGTCTGTTTTAATGGACAAGGTCATTAAAAATTGGAAGGTGTTGCCTATACCGAATATCTTCGCATGGACAGACTCGTAGATAATATTGCATTGGCTCAACGGTGACTCCAACCGATGAGAAGTTTTCGTAGCCAATCGTGTGATCGAAATAAAGGAAATCATTCCTAGTGACAAATGGAAACACATAGTTAATGAGTTAAACCCATCAGATGTCGGTACTCGAGGTATGACAGTTTCAGATATTATGAAAAGCATTTTATGGTGGCATGGACCTGCGATTCTACGAATGAACGTTGAGTTTGGAATTTACGCTCCTCAACAATCAAACAATTACATCTCAGAACCCCAATATATTCAAGTTAATGTGCAAAGAATTATAAGTTCAGAAACAATTGAAACTCTACAACGTTTTTCATCTTACACCAAATTACTATGCACAACAGCTCGAATTCATTTACTAGCGAAAAGAGCTCGTCATCAACTCGTAACTTTACCAATAACAGTTGGTCAGCTAAATATTGCACGTAATTTTTGGATTCGTACAATTCAATACCATGATTTTCCATCTGAGATGAGATCATTATCTGAAAATGGAACAGTTGGGGTGCAGAGTAAGCTCTTAAACTTGAATCCATTCATGAATGTCGACGGTATTATGCGTGTTCGAGGCAGATTGGAAAATTCTTCGTTAGGCTATAACGAGAAATTTCCCATCATAATATGCGAATGAAGTTTATCCTAAATTAATAATAGATTTTACAACAACAACAAAATTGTGTTTGTATGTGTTTAAAAAAGCATACATTCGGGCGAATTTATTATATGCACAAAGAAAAATGCATTAAAATCAAATATTTGAACTTAATGCAGAAATAACAAAAATCCAAATACAAAATTTTTTTTAAGAATTAAGCTATTTGGGATTTCACAAAGCTAATCCCATTTAATTAATAATTGGATCAAGGAGTTTACCTATTAATCGACAATGTTTGACAATTGAAATTTTAATCTTATCCATGTATAAGAAAGGTTTCTTCTATTGGCACACATCCCACTATGATGATCCGATAGGCCTATGCGTATAATTTTAACATGCTTATCCGCTAAAATTTCGTATTGGGCTTACCTATTGAAATATCGAATATTCGAAAACTTCAAAAATTGGGTATTAAGCATAAATAAGAAAATCGATATCTTAAAACTTTCTTCTATCGGCAAACATCTCACTATGATTTTTCGATAGGTCTATGTATGTAGTATAATCATGCACATTTGCTAAAATTTGATATTGGGTTTACCTATTGAAACAACAATTATTCGAAAATTTGAAAATTTGGATACTATGCATATTTAAGAAAATCGATATCTTAAAACTTTCTTCTATCGGCAAACATCTCACTATGATTTTTCGATAGGTCTATGTATGTAGTATAATCATGCACATTTGCTAAAATTTGATATTGGGTTTACCTATTGAAACAACAATTATTCGAAAACTTGAAAATTTGGATATTATGCATATCTAAGAAAATCGATATCTTAAAACTTTCTTCTATCGGCAAACATCTCACTATGATTTTTCGATAGGTCTATGTATGTAGTATAATCAACCACATTTGGTAAAATTTGATATTGGGTTTACCTATTGAAACAACAATTATTCGAAAACTTGAAAATTTGGATATTATGCATATTTAAGAAAATCGATATCTTAAAACTTTCTTCTATCGGCAAACATCTCACTATGATTTTTCGATAGGTCTATGTATGTAGTATAATTAATTAAATTTGCTTAAGTTTGATATTGGGTTTACCTATTGAAACAACAATTATTCGAAAACTTGAAAATTTGGATATTATGCATATCTAAGAAAATCGGTATCTTAAAACTTTCTTCTATCGGCAAACATCTCACTATGATTTTTCGATAGGTCTATGTATGTAGTATAATCATGCACATTTGCTAAAGTTTGATATTGGGTTTACCTATTGAAACAACAATTATTCGAAAACTTGAAAATTTAGATATTATGCATATCTAAGAAAATCGATATCTTAAAACTTTCTTTTATCGGCAAACATTTCACTATGATTTTTCGATAGGCCTATGTATGTAGTATAATTAACTACATTTGCTAAAGTTTGATATTGGGTTTACCTATTGAAACAACAATTATTCGAAAGATTACCTAGATTAATTTTAAATACAAGCGTATGTAAATTTAAAAAAAAAATCAGAAAGCATACATTACGGCGAAATAGTGTGAAGTTTATCCTAGATTTAAAATATAATTAAAACACCGATAATTAAAAAACCGAAATTTCAATAGGTAAACCCAATATCAAATTTAAGCAAATATGCATGATCATACTACACACATAGACCTATCGAAAAATCATAGTGAGATGTTTGCCGATAGAAGAAAGTTTTAAGATATCGATTTTCTTAGATATGCATAATACCAAAATTTTCAAGTTTTCGAATAATTGTTGTTTCAATAGGTAAACCCAATATCAAACTTTAGCAAATGTTGTTGATTATACTACATACATAGACCTATCGAAAAATCATAGTGAGATGTTTGCCGATAGAAGAAAGTTTTAAGATATCGATTTTCTTAGATATGCATAATATCCAAATTTTCAAGTTTTCGAATAATTGTTGTTTCAATAGGTAAACCCAATATCAAATTTTAGCAGATGTGCATGATTATACTACATACATAGACCTATCGAAAAATCATAGTGAGATGTTTGCCGATAGAAGAAAGTTTTAAGATATCGATTTTCTTAAATATGCATAATATCCAAATTTTCAAGTTTTCGAATAATTGTTGTTTCAATAGGTAAACCCAATATCAAATTTTAGCAAATGTGCATGATTATACTACATACATAGACCTATCGAAAAATCATAGTGAGATGTTTGCCGATAGAAGAAAGTTTTAAGATATCGATTTTCTTAAATATGCATAATATCCAAATTTTCAAGTTTTCGAATAATTGTTGTTTCAATAGGTAAACCCAATATCAAATTTTAGCAAATGTGCATGATTATACTACATACATAGACCTATCGAAAAATCATAGTGAGATGTTTGCCGATAAAAAAAAGTTTTAAGATATCGATTTTCTTAAATATGCATAATATCCTAATTTTCAAGTTTTCGAATAATTGTTGTTTCAATAGGTAAACCCAATATCAAACTTTAGCAAATGTTGTTGATTATACTACATACATAGACCTATCGAAAAATCATAGTGAGATGTTTGCCGATAGAAGAAAGTTTTAAGATATCGATTTTCTTAGATATGCATAATATCCAAATTTTCAAGTTTTCGAATAATTGTTGTTTCAATAGGTAAACCCAATATCAAATTTTAGCAGATGTGCATGATTATACTACATACATAGACCTATCGAAAAATCATAGTGAGATGTTTGCCGATAGAAGAAAGTTTTAAGATATCGATTTTCTTAAATATGCATAATATCCAAATTTTCAAGTTTTCGAATAATTGTTGTTTCAATAGGTAAACCCAATATCAAATTTTAGCAAATGTGCATGATTATACTACATACATAGACCTATCGAAAAATCATAGTGAGATGTTTGCCGATAGAAGAAAGTTTTAAGATATCGATTTTCTTAAATATGCATAATATCCAAATTTTCAAGTTTTCGAATAATTGTTGTTTCAATAGGTAAACCCAATATCAAATTTTAGCAAATGTGCATGATTATACTACATACATAGACCTATCGAAAAATCATAGTGAGATGTTTGCCGATAGAAGAAAGTTTTAAGATATCGATTTTCTTAAATATGCATAATATCCTAATTTTCAAGTTTTCGAATAATTGTTGTTTCAATAGGTAAACCCAATATCAAACTTTAGCAAATGTTGTTGATTATACTACATACATAGACCTATCGAAAAATCATAGTGAGATGTTTGCCGATAGAAGAAAGTTTTAAGATATCGATTTTCTTAGATATGCATAATATCCAAATTTTCAAGTTTTCGAATAATTGTTGTTTCAATAGGTAAACCCAATATCAAATTTTAGCAGATGTGCATGATTATACTACATACATAGACCTATCGAAAAATCATAGTGAGATGTTTGCCGATAGAAGAAAGTTTTAAGATATCGATTTTCTTAAATATGCATAATATCCAAATTTTCAAGTTTTCGAATAATTGTTGTTTCAATAGGTAAACCCAATATCAAATTTTAGCAAATGTGCATGATTATACTACATACATAGACCTATCGAAAAATCATAGTGAGATGTTTGCCGATAGAAGAAAGTTTTAAGATATCGATTTTCTTAAATATGCATAATATCCAAATTTTCAAATTTTTGAATAATTGTTGTTTCAATAGGTAAACCCAATATCAAACTTTAGCAAATATTGTTGATTATACTACATACATAGACCTATCGAAAAATCATAGTGAGATGTTTGCCGATAGAAGAAAGTTTTAAGATATCGATTTTCTTAGATATGCATAATATCCAAATTTTCAAGTTTTCGAATAATTGTTGTTTCAATAGGTAAACCCAATATCAAATTTTAGCAGATGTGCATGATTATACTACATACATAGACCTATCGAAAAATCATAGTGAGATGTTTGCCGATAGAAGAAAGTTTTAAGATATCGATTTTCTTATTTATGCTTAATACCCAATTTTTGAAGTTTTCGAATATTCGATATTTCAATATGTAAGCCCAATACGAAATTTTAGCGGATAAGCATGTTAAAATTATACGCATAGGCCTATCGGATTATCATAGTGGGATGTGTGCCAATAGAAGAAACCTTTCTTATACATGGATAAGATTTAAATTTCAATTGTCAAACATTGTCTATTAATAGGTAAACTCCTTGATCCAATTATTAATTAAATGGGATTAGCTTTGTGAAATCCCAAATAGCTTAATTCTTAAAAAAAATTTTGTATTTGGATTTTTGTTATTTCTGCATTAAGTTCAAATATTTGATTTTAATGCATTTTTCTTTGTGCATATAATAAATTCGCCCGAATGTATGCTTTTTTAAACACATACAAACACAATTTTGTTGTTGTTGTAAAATCTATTATTAATTTAGGATAAACTTCATTCGCATATCATAATACCACCACAAAATCATTTTACAAAACTCTTATTATCCGAATGTCATCAATTAACATTGCATGGTGGAACTCAAATCATGCTTACTTGGTTGCGGAAGAAATATTGGATATTGAATGCTCGCAACACAATTCGTTTTCACATTCTAAAATGTATCGTTTGCTTTAGAATGCGAGCAAAAGGTGGGGAACAACGCATGGGTGTGTTACCATCTACTAGAGTGCAGTCTTCACCGATATTTCGATCTACCGGCATAGACTTTGCGGGACCCATTCAAGTAAAGGCTTCATCATGTCAGGGGAAAACCACGTACAAGGGCTACATCTGTATTTTCGTCTGCCTCACAGTTAGAGCAATCCACTTAGAACTTGCAGGTGATTTGTCTACCCCGACATTTCTGGCAGTTCTCAAGCGATTTCTGGCTAGACGTAGTATGTGCTCGGATATCTACAGTGACTGTGGTACTACGTTCATAGGAGCCTCCAGTCAGCTGAAGTCATACGAAAAAATTTGGAAGTAACAGATTGAAAAAGATTCAACCATACCTTACCAATAGAGCCATTACCTGGCATTTCATACCTCCTGCTTCACCCCATTTTGGTGGTATATGGGAAGCTGGCGTAAAGTTAGTAAAATATCACCTGAAGAGAGTTTGTGATGATCGCACATTCACCTTCGAAGAGTGGTCGACTGTGTTAACAGGAATTGAAGGATTATAGAACAGTCGTCCTCTATGTCCATATAAATCGGATCCGGAAGATTTAACCGCCATAACGCCGAACCATTTCCTGGGCAGAATTTTATTTTTTTATTTTGGGATTATGACGTGATACATATTTTCAAAAAGGGGCTTGTAGACGTGTATTAGAAACACAACACCGGACACACAACACAAAGTGTAAAGGTGTTGGTGTGTCATCTTGTATTGAAAAATTATTTATGTTTAATTTGGTTTTGATATCAATAAGACGTTTGCTTTTCAAGTCAACAATAAATCCGAATATTGTAAGGAAATCTGCACCTAATATCGACTTGGTGACGGTAGCTAGTAACTTTGTACCAAATGTGTCTATATGTATATATTCCATTTGCAGCGGATAAATGAAAATTTGAAGTTCTGCAACCATGATGGAATTTTGTTTCTGGAATGACTGTTAAAGTAGAGCTGAAAACATAAATGGTTTATTGGTCATCAGCCGCAACAAATACATTATTCTGTCTATTGGGAAAAATTATTAAAATGTCAAATGTTTAGTTTTAAAATAAAAACTGTTCTCTTTTGTTCTGTACCTCAACCGTGAAACAAGTTGTTTTAATTTTCCTGCACGGCTTCGGGGAGAGTATAATTAAATACTTTCAACAAGTTATGGGCCCAGATTCATATAAAAGGAAAATATTAATTAATTAAAAAAAAAACTGTGATAAAACAGGTTAAAGGAAACGTGTTGTTTTTTTTTTGTAAATCAAAAGTGAAGTTTTTTTTTTGAGGTTAAAAATAAATTCTAAAGCAGCATTTTTGGAAAAACGAAGAACAAATAAATTAAAATGGAAAAAATTTTGTTGAATTCGACGGGAGCATCGTTGTCCAATTTAAAATTGGAAGGGTTGTCAAATTGGTCTACGTGAAAATTCCAAATTAAAGTAATTTTGAAAGCGTTGGAAATATATGACATAACGGAGGGTACGGTGGTTAAGCCAGAATCAAAAACAGAAAATGCCGCAGAGACAATAGCATGGTTAAAAAAAGATGCAAAAGCGCAAAGTGTTTTAGTTACTCAATTATCAAACAAGGTTATGTTACAAGTTATGAACTGCGAAACATCAAACTCAATATGGGAAAAATTACACACATTTTACGAACGAACATCAGAGAGATCGCTTCATTTAGTACAACAAAAAATTTTCTTGTTGACAAAATTCGATTGAAAAAATTAGAACGGATAATGGCACAGAATTTTTTAACAATGTGGTAAAAGGAATTTCGATTGATAATGGAATCCAACATGAAACGAGCGTCGAATTTGACCCCTGATCAAAACGGCTGTGTTGAGCGTGAAATGCGAACGATTGTAGAGGCAGCAAGAACATTGTTACAGTGTGACTTATGTAATAAATAGAACAGGTCCGAGTAGAATTAAAGATAGAACTCCATATGAAATATATTTTAATCAAATACGATATAAACAAATTAAAATGTTTTGGCTCAAAAGTCGCGGTTTATATTCCTGATCAAAAACAACGAAAATGCGACTCGACTGAAATAGGAATGTTAAATATAAAAGGGTATAGAGTATACTTACCAGGAAAAAATATCATTTCAGTAAAAAGAGATGTGATATTCTTAAAAAATTCAAAAGGATCAGAAAATAGTAATCCAGAAAACATGAAAGTAGAGCAGGAAAACCAAATAGAAGTAGGAATTAATCAACAAACTCCGACAGATACAGAAAAATCAATTAAAAAGCCTGAAATACACAAAAATGAAGCCAACCACGGGAAATATTGAAGAAACTAATAAAAGAACAAGAAAAGGACCAACTTGGTTGAATGATTATGAAGTTAATTTTGTGAACATCAATGATGAACCTTTATCATATCAGGAAGCTATGGAAAGCATCGAAAAAGAAAATTGGAGCAAGGTAATAGATGCCGAATTGAATAATTTAAAACATAACGAAACATGTACCGAGATAGATGAAAATCCTGGAAAAGAAAAATTAATAAGTAGTAAATGGGGTTTTAAAATCAAAGAAAATGAAAACGGTGAGAAAACGTATTAAGCTCGTCTAGTAGCTAGAGGATTTGAACAAACGAATTGTGATGATGAAGTATATGCACCAGTAGTAAAATTAACAACGTTTAGAATCTTTATGGCAATAGCAATTTGAATTTGCCGGTGTATCAATTAGATGTGGTAGGCGCATTTCTGCATGGTGAAATTAATGAAGAGATTTTCATGAAATTACCAGATGGAAGGTTGTGTAAGCTAAATCGTTCGATTTATGGACTTAAGAAGTCTCCAAAATATTGGAACGAGAAATTTGACGAGTTTATGAACAAAGAAAAGTTTACAAGATCCAAAAATGATTTGTGTTTATATCAAAGGTGTAAATAATCAACTATACTTACTGATTTATGTCGATGACATCTTAATTTTTGGAAATAATAACCAGGAAATTGAAAATTTTTAAAATATTATTGAAAAGTAACTTTAAAATCAAAGATTTTGGTTTGGCGAGCAATTTTTTGGGTATAAACATAAGACAAGATCTAAAAAGTGGTATAACTGAAATGAATCAAAGGAAATATTTAGAAAAGGTTCTGGATATGTTTGGAATAATAGATTGCAAACCTGTAGAAACTCCAATTGATCAAAATTTTGATTTTCAAATGTTAAATAGACAGGAATCCGAAAGCATATTGATAGAAAAAAAATGCATACAATTAATTGGCAGTCTACTTTACGCTATGGGTGGAACTCGACCTGATATAACTGTGGCTGTAAATTTCTTAAGCAGATATCAACATTGTGCCAGTACAATGTTATACAAATCATTAAAAAAAGTTTTAAGATATATAAAAAATTCATTGAATTTAGGTATTGTATATGAAGGAGGAAAGCAAAATGTTCTGGAAGGTTTCGTAGATGCAGATTATGCGATCGAAGATCAACGCCAGGGTACATCATTATGTTGTATGGTGGTGTCGTTTCGCGGTCTGCAAGGAAACAAACAGTGACAGTAATATCATCAACCGAATCGGAATATACATATACATAGCTCTGAGCAATATAATCGTTGAGATATTATGGATGAAGAAGTTGTAGACTTTGGATTAAATTATATCAAACCAATAGTCATACATGAAGATAATCAATCTGTTATTAAAATTACTGAAAAAAATGAAAACAACAAAAGGCTGAAACATGTTGATGTAAAATACCATATAATCATATTTTGGAAAATGTGGAAAATGGAGAAGCTGAACTAAAATACGTACAATCAGCAGAAAATATAGCAGACTTGTTTATCAAGCCGTTAGCTAAAATTAAATTTGAGAAATTTAAAAATAATATTTTGAAGTAGAAATCAGTTCACGTTCATCAGTAATCGCTGTGTACAAAATCTCTTAGGATGGAACAAGGTATCTGTTGAGGGGGTGTGTTAAAGTAGAGCTGAAAGCATAAATGGTTTATTGGTCATCAGCCGCAACAAATACATTATTCTGTCTATTGGGAAAAAAATTATAAAAATGTCAAATGTTTAGATTTATAATAAAAAACTGTTCTCTTCTGTTCTGTACCTCAACCGTGAAACACGTTGTTTTAATTTTCCTGCACAGCTTCTGGGAGAGTATAATTAAATACTTTCAACAATGACCGATATGTCAGTCCCTGTGTCGACCAAGAATATTTAGTTTTTCGGTTTTATTGATTGTTATTTTCTGCGTGCTTTAATACTAACACTTAAAGTAGTACCAACAAAGAAGATATTTGTCAACATTCCGATACATACGGTTTGAACTTAAACTTCAAGGTAGGCGAGAATAAGGACTTTGCGATCAACAATTCGAATTCCGAAATTTCTTTCTCAAGCCGATTATTCCGTTCGTTTCCTGATATGGAATTATTTGATGGACTGTTGGCGTAAGCAGAAGTGGAAGGAGCACATATGAACCTAGGGTAGAAGCTTCATATATATTATCAGCTATCTCTAATAGCTCGGTTGTCGGTTTGATGTTCACGACACGTAAACACCAACGGTTCCAACGTTTGTTTTGGTTTTTCATCACATATCTCAGTGTTGGAAATTTATACCTCAATACGACGTTCCTGTCGTGGGTCGAGGTAATGTAATTGCGCCTCTGCTTGAATAAACCAGGTTTCAGGTGAGTTAGACCAAACAGGTAGATTTGTACAAAAACAAAAGATTATACAGCTAAAAAAGGTGGGATTTCTGGAAATCAACATCATTTGGAGGTTCTATCTCCGATTATGGTCAATTTAAACTAGTTTAATTGCACAATCATCATAAACCGATAAATATGCTTTATTACGTGATCGGAATATTTGGGATTTCTGGTGTGATTAATCACTTGAGAAATTCTGGGGCGGTATCATGAAATCCAGTACGGAAATCGCCCGGTTTTACAAAAAACGGTATCATGAACACCGCTTTCACGGTAAATTTCCGTCAAAAATCATCCGGTAGATATTAGTCGGATAGCGATTTATACTTTGAGAAAACTCAAAATTTTCAAACCAAAAATGACTCCATGACAAAAATTAATTTGAAAATGTTTATCTATTAAAAAACCAACCATTAACTTTTTAGAATACTACTTACTACTATATACTTTAGAATAATTTATTACTTATCAAATGTTGACGAACGCCATTTAGAAAAAATCTAATGGCCGATTTTATGAATGAGTTGAATAAATATGAAAACAAAATAAAAATTGGACACTACGTAATCTAATTTTTTAGCTAATCAGGCCCTCGGGGATATCCGAATAATAATGATTAGGGGCTATAGTCCCAATTAGTGATGTAAAATATTAATCGATGTTACGATATTTTTACATCGATGTATGCGTTGTAACTACCTGATACAACAAATAAAAGTGCCACTACTTCTGATCAAAATTGTTCTTCGACAGCCCAAAAGACGACGGTCAAAAGACAAAGGTCGATTGAAGAGGTATTCTGTAGCATTTCTACATTTAATGAAGACGGTTCCAAATATTTCACAGTAACTAACGCCATATTATAATATGATACGTCGAGAGTACCAACCTATATATCGATTGCGAATAACCACGGTTTTAAAAATGTAATAGAAACATTATCGGACGGGCGTTACAAAATTCCATCAAGGCCGACAATTACTAATTTATTGTAAGAAAACGATTCGAGAATTGCGTAACTAATGTTTAATAAATCCCAGATAAAGCCACTGTCCTTTATAAAGTCAGAAAAAACCGTTGTCGAAAACACGATTTATACATGTCCGAAACAATTTTTTATGAAAGTCCCGCTAGGCCTATTTTCTATAAAAAGGATTTTTTAGAAAATTATTCAGTTTGAATTTAATAGTGCTCATGAATGTGTATCTAGCAGTTAATATTTTAGACACATTATTTTTGGAAATAATGGATATTTGGTGGTAAGTGTAACTTAACGAATAACGGTAAAAGTGAATATTTCTAAATGTAATTTTCACAAGAAGCTATATTAATTTGATATTTTAAAATGAGTTTGTGAATTTTTGCAGTTTTTATGTACTAAATTACCGTTTGAAATGTTGTGTCCAGATAATGCTAATGCTGATTTAAAGATGAATACTCTGGCGACGATGATAATGTGGTAATAAGCAACCTTCCGGGCGGTCAACTTAGAGCAGAAACTCAATTGCGATATACGCAACAAACAGAAATGGATGAAGATGGTGTCGGTGAGGATAATATCGTCTTTAATAACCTTCCGGATAGTCATCATGAAACGGAAGCCCGGCTGAGATATTCGTCACCTACAGAAAGTGAATATGATAGTGAGGACGATATTCCACTAGCTATTATTGCTAAACGTAGGAAGATGCCTAGCAAGTCATCTACTGTTAATAAAGCAAGATCCATCAGTTTTAAGTGGGGAGAAAAACATCTCATTTCCAATTTACCAACATGGGACGATGTGGCTGGATGTAATCAACAGATGTCACCTACTGAAGCTTTTCAACAATTTGTTGATGAAGAATTAACAAATCTGCTGGTACGGTATACAAATATGTACGCTGTATCTCAAAATAGGAAAGGAGATGTTCAACCAAATGAAATGCGCTGCTTCATAGGCATTCTACTTCTTAGTGGATATGTTCGCTTGGCCAGGCGCCATTTATATTGGTAAAGTTCAAAAGATACATACAACGAGCTAGTATGTAATGCTATGTCACGAAACAGGTTTAGGTTTATTATGCAGAATCTACATTGCGTCCTTTATAAAAAATACGTCCTTTATTTGATATGTTGAACCAAAAATTTATTCAAATGGCACCTAAAGAAGAAAACCACAGTGCGGACGAGTCCATGGTTCCCTATTACGGACATCATGGTACCAAGCAATTCATTCGTGGCAAGCCAATTCGTTGGGGTTTTTAGTTGTGAACCGGGACAACAAAATCAGTGCTGGGATGTTCTAACATCACTATTTTCGATATTCGATACGCTTTATGTCTCTTTTTCCATGAACAAAGTTGCCCATTATTTCGTTTCCTCAATTACGCTCATCTATTGCGATCTCAGCCTATTAGAATAAATTTCTTTACTATCCTTTTTCAACATAATCGACAAAGTATCACAAAAAATTTTTGTAGTGATAAAGTGATGAAGAAATAGCAGGCTGAATCGAAAATACTTAGACAATAATAGGAAAAACGTCATTAAATAAGTGAAAGATAATGCGATTTTGTTCTTGAAAAAAGAGACATAAAGCGTATCGAATATCGAAAATAGTGATGTTAGAACATCCCAGCACAGGTTATATTGAGTGGTTTGAACCTTACCAAGGGTCTACTACAATTTTACTAATTTAATTCAAACATTTGGGCCTAGGAGCCAGTGTCGTTTTGTAGTGTGCTGATGTCCTTCAAAATAATTAAAATAAAAAAACCGCACGCTAAGACTAATGTTTGTATAAAACATCAAACCAAATTTTTGTTTTTCTTTATGAAAAATAAAAAAAATCTTTGACTACTCGATTGAACAAAATGTCGGTCCTAAAATAAAATCGTATTGTCAGTATAGTAAATTTTACTACAAAATTATCTTTTTATTATATTTTTTAAAATGATTGTAGGAAAAATAAAGTGTGAAACATGTCCGCAAAGTTGTTTGTCACGCTCGAAAGGTTGCTGGCCTCCGTCCCGTCGGCCAGCAATTTCCTTTCTCGCGTGACAAACTGGCACTTTGCGCTCTTGATACACAAATAACTATTTTTGTGGCAATAGCAACATCGGGTTTGTTTGGTCTGATAAATTATTAAATGACCTATATTATCGTATTTTGAATGTGCATGTAAATTGGCTGCAGGTTTGGGCCTCTTGTATTGAACGTTTGTTTCCGGAATGATTCTAGAATTCCGAGAGTCACTCTCGTCTAAAGTTCAGGTGATCTAATTTACCTCCGTTTACCCTAAACAACTGCCATGCATTCTGTTCAGCCATGTCGATACAATGAGCTATCAATGGAAAATACCACTTTTTTCCTCGTATTGATACTCTGTATAAACTAATGTTTTGATCCGCTCGGTCGACTCCGCCCATATTTCCGTTGTACATCTTAAAAATTTTTGGTTGATCCACAGTTATCCTTTTCTTTTCTTTTTTAGAAAATCTTGTTACCGGTTGGGTTAGCAATATGGGACAACTGTTGGACGCGATTGTGACAACATTGTTGTCATGCCATTTGCATACGACTATTTCATTGCCTCGTGTCGTGGCGTAATCATAAAACCCTCTTTCATTTTTTTTAATGATTTTGGAATCCAATATATTGCAATTTCTCCTAATTCTATTTTCTCTTATTGTTCCAGTCCCTTTCAATCCACAACACCGAAGCTCTTCTAATAGTTTAATCGACGTAAAAAAGTTATTAAAATATAAGTGGTATGGCATATTTTAATTTTTTTTTTTTTTTTTTTTTTTTTTTTAAACTATGCAATATTTTCTGGGGCTCAAGGCACTCCCAACTCTTTCGCAGTTAATTTTACCGTCCTACTTTACGCAGTATTAGCCAAATCGAGGACGTACGGCTATAGACCCCGCTTTGTATAAACCACCTGCACATTGCATTGCTTCATGCCAACCTATAGTGCTGACATGAAAGGTGGGTCGGCCCATGGATTCTGCACTCTCAACAGGGGGTCATAGTTGTGTTCATCATCATCACCGATCGTAATCAGATGATGAAAAATCCCTTTTGCATCCCGCCCCTATCGGGATTCGAACCCGGTACCTCCCGATCCAAACGCCGCAGCTTTAACCACTGCGCCGTTTGCTCGGTTGCTCTTTGTCACACGTTTCTAAGAGAAACGTGTGACAAAGTAATTTGTTTATTAACTGTCAAAAAAACAGACACTTTGGGCTTTGAAAACAGAGAAAAAAAGCCTGCTTTTCACGGCGATTGTAGGAAAATGTAATTTTTCGTGTATTAAGTGTGAAGTAGCGTTACACCCAAAAGATTGTTTTTTGTACTATCATCATAGAATAACTACTATAGAAGCATATTTTGTATGAGGGAAATATACCACATGTTACATATAATAAAAAAAATACATACTAACCCAAAATCATTGTTTACAAAATATTGTTGTGTTTGTTACTTCCTTTTTTTCGAATTTTTTAAGGCATTCAAATTTTGGTAATGCTTTGAACATTTTTGTTGGTATTGATCTAGCATTTGCGTTCGATTTTTTGTTAAGAAAGAATGAAATATTAAGCACCGCCTTTCAATTTTCCATTGTGTTCATTTATATTAATATGGGGATAGGAAACATGAGAAATAGAAAGAGGCAATTAAAATTTATATATTCCTTTCATAATATCACAACTAAAATCTCCAAACGAAACAGAAATTATTTTTCCTTGCATATTTTAGCCATACAAAATCTCTCTCTATTTAAAGTCCTTCCTCAATGCTATCATACCAAATAATTAAGTGATTAATTATTTGTTTTACTTTTATTTTATAAGAAATGAATTACATGTTATTTGTTATAATGCCACTGTCCTCTTAAAAGAACACCTCGCCCCGCTTAAACTAAACTATTTACGAAATTTTAGTTAGTAGTTTATGATTTCTCTTGCTATTTTCAATGTAAACATCCATTTCAAAAGATACTTTAAGAAAAAGTTTCGGCTTTATCTGGGTTAACAACGAACATATGAACTGATACGATGCAAATACGAAGTTTTTAGGGGTAATAATGAATTTCGAACAAAACTCCCAGATAAAAGGCGTAACGTTAAGAATATACGAAATGAATGAGTTGATTCCCTTCATTGTTTGGCGCATCAGATTAATTTAGTTGTGCAAAATTCTATAAAGTCTGTTGAAGTACTCGGGCGTTTATTAAAAAAAAATTAAAGATATTGTCACATGGTTTAAGCAAAGCGTTAATACGAGTGATGAACTTCGTAAAAGCCAATCTTCGAGCTGTACTAAAAAGATTATAAAAGAAGTGCCTACACAATGGAATTCGTTATTCCATATGATTGCAAGGTTTTTAGAACTAAGTGATGTAATAAACCAAATATTATATCGTTATCCATCAGCAGAACCATTTATGGGTTTCCGCTAAGGAACTTCATCAGCATAAAGAAATAAAAATGCTATTACATCCATTTGAGGCAACAACGAAGGAAACTGAAGGGGAAAGTTACGTAACTATTCCAATGGCGTTTAACCTTTCTACGCTTTTAGATCCACGTATTAAGAAAAAGTAATTCGCCCAAATGCTACAAGAGAATGCTGCTCTTCTTTACTTTGATTTATATGTAACTACCACAAACAAATCTTTATAGCTAACCTGAGAAACAGTCTAACAACGGATCACATTCTTTATAGGAATATCATACAAATTTAGTGCGTAAAATTACGTGGACATTAGTTGAGGACAACAACAATGATTTATCTTCTGAGCTCCATTTATTTTTAAATAGCCCGGTTGTTGCGTTAGCTACAAATCCATTAATATGGTGGGATAGTATGTCAACGATATATCCAAGCTTGAACAAAATTGCTATAAAGTATTTAGCAATTGTTACTACTTCCGTTTACCAATCAGAGCGTTTGTTTCCTAAAGATGGCCAAACAATGACTCAACAAAAAAATCGGATGAAAGGCAAACGGCTTTCAAATTTATTATTTTTATAATCCATCGACAAAACACTCTGGGATCTACTTATGTTTAAACTTAGTTTGCGAATTCCTTAGTCTGAATTTGAAATAAATGTATGAATTCAAATAAAAAACTACGAACAATTGAATTTCGATACATCGATGATTTATTTCCTGTTTTTTCTACATAGATATTCGACAGTTCAATGTGAGGGAGCGAATGTTCGTCAAAGAGGATAGACGTGTTTTTTCCAGAGTTTAAAATGGGATTTCATTTCGCTCTTCGCTCTTCATTTTTGTTCAATAGCGCTAATAAAAACTATTAAAAAGCTCTTTATATAGAGCGATATTGTAAAAAAAAAATATC
Organism: Tipula vernalis; assembly: GCA_958295665.1. NCBI lineage: Eukaryota > Metazoa > Arthropoda > Insecta > Diptera > Tipulidae > Tipula > Tipula vernalis. Next base: position 153,445,734 of record OY282560.1, on the reverse strand, counting down.
GCTCTGAAGAACTGGATCATTATTTTTATTATAAGGCTCTTGCTCTTCCACTATTGCGTTTGTGTTATCATATTTTCGCTCTTTGTTATTGCGCTATATTGAGAAAATAAATACGCTCTGCTCTGATGAACAAAAACGTCATTATTATATTGCTCTTGCTCTTGTTATTACAGCAAACGGTTAAATTCAAAACCTTCTCAATTTCATTAGAAAGCCAGATTGTTTTATTAGCGAACAGAAGAACGGGCATTGGAAATGATATTCTAAAATGATTTTTGGGTAAAGTTCTGGAACATGGCCAACTAGGATGAAACTTGGCTATTCATTAACTGATTTTATTGAAATTTGACATACGCGATTTAAATGGGATTCTAGATTGAGTTTTAGGTGAAGTTCTGGGATATGGCCAATTAAGATGTAACTTGGCTATTTTTTAACCGATTGTGATGCAATTCGACATGTACGTTCGAAATGGGATTCAAAAATGATTTTTAGATGAAGTTCTGGAATATGACCAATTTGAATGGAACTTGGCTATTCCTTAACCGATTTTAGTGAAATTAGAAACCCACGATGTAAATGGGATTCTACAATGATTTTTAGGTGAAGTTCTGGAATATGCCTAACTAGGATGGGACTGTGCTATTCTTTAACAGATTTTAGCGAAATTAGAAACCCACGATGTAAATGGGATTCTACAATGATTTTTTGGTGAAGTTCTTGAATATGCCCAACTAGGACGGAACTTGGCTATTCCTTAACCGATTTTAGTGAAATTTGACTCGCGCGATGGAACTGGGATTCTAAAATGATTTATCTATAAAGTTCTGGAATATGGCCAATTATGGTGGAACTTGGCTATTTCTTAACCGGTTTGAGTGAAATTTGACATGTGCGTTGGAAATGGGATTCTAAAATGATTTATGTATAAAGTTCTAGAATATGGCCAACTAGGATGGAACTTGGCTATTCTTTAACCGATTAGAGTGAATTTTGACACGCGTGATGGAAATGGGATTCTACAATGATTTTTAGATGAATATGGCCAACTAGGATGGATCTTGGCTATTTCTTAACCGATTGTGTTGCTATTCGACATGTGCATTGGAAATGGGATGAAAGAAGTTCTGGATTTTAGAGAAATTTGACATGCGCGATGGGAACGGGATTCTACAATGATTTTTAGAATGAAGTTCTGGAATATGGCCAACTTCCTTAACCGATTGTGATACAATGTAACATGTGCTTTCTAAATAAGATTCTAAAATGATTTTTAGATGAAGTTCTGAAATAAGGCCAACTAGGATTAAACTGGGCTATGCTTAAACCGATTTTAGTGAAATTTGACATATGCGATCAAAAAGGAATTCTAAAATGATTTTTAGATGAGTTTCTGAAATTTGAATCATTTAGATGGAACTTAGCTATTCCTAAACCGATTGTGATGCAATTCAATATATGTGTTGGAAGTGGGGTTCTTAAATAGGTTTTAGATAAAGTTTTGGAATATGGCTAAAGAGGATGGAAATTACAGATTATTTCTCACAGCAGATAAACTTTGACATCTGTATGGATACTTGGCTGTTCCTTAACCGATTGTGATGCAATACAATATATGCTTTGGAAGTGGGATTCTAAAACAGTTTTTAGATAAAGTTATGAAATATGGCCAACAGCAGATAAAAATCGACGGACACTGGATATATTTAAATATATCAATATGAGTTACATAAAATAATAATTAATATAGATTACTTATATTGACAGGTTTATTATACATCTGCCGGAAAATTTAGTCGCGATCAAAGAAAAATATGAACAAATGGGTGACAGCACGCTAATGTTAGTGAAGGACTGCGGAATTAGAAAAGTCATTTTAGAATCTCATTTCCAACGAACATGTCAAATTGCATCAGAATCGGTAAATAAATAGCCAAGTTCCATCCTAATTGGCCGTATATTTCATCTCAAAATCATTGTAGAATCCCGTTTTCATCACACATGTCAAATTTTCACTAAAACCTGTTAAGGAAGAGCCAATTCCATTACAATTGGCCATATTCCAGAACTTTATCCAAAAATCATTTTAGAATCCCATTTCCAACGCACATGTCAAATTTCTCTAAAATCGGTTCAGAAATAGCCAAGTTCCATCACAATTGGCCATATTCCAGAACTTGATCCGAAAATCATTTTAGAATCCCATCTTCAACTCAAATGTTAAATATCACTAAAATCGGTTTAGGAATAGCCAAGTTCCATCCCCATTGGCCATATTGCAGAACTTCACCTAAAAATCATTTCAGAATCCCATTTCCAACGCACATGTCAAATTTCACTTAAATCGTTTAATAAATAGCCAAGTTCCATCACAATTGACCATATTCCAGAACTTGATCCGAAAATCATTTTAGAATCCCATTTTCAACTCAAACGTTAAATATCACTAAAATCGGTTAAGGAATAGCCAAGTTCCATCCCCATTGGCCATATTGCAGAACTTCACCTAAAAATCATTTTAAAATCTCATTTCCAAAGCACATGTCAAATTTCACTCAAATCGGTTAATAAATAGCCAAGTTCCATCCCCATTGGCCATATTCCAGAACTTCATCTAATAATCATTGTAGAATCCCGTTTTCATCACAAATGAAATCGGTTAAGAAATAGCCTAGCTCCATCCTAGTTGACCATATTCCAGAACTTTATCCATAAATCATTTTAGAATCCCATTTCAAACGCACATGTCAAATTTCACTCAAATCGGTTAAGAAATAGCCAAGTTCCACCATAATTGGCCATATTCCAGAACTTTATCTGAAAATAATTTTAGAATCCCATTTCTATTGCGCATTTTAAATTTTACTAAAATTGGTTAAGGAATAGCCAAGTTCCATCCCCATTGGCCATATTCCAAAACTTCACCTAAAAATCATTTCACTCAAATCGGTTAAGAAATAGCCAAGTTCCACCATAATTGGCCATATTCCAGAACTTCATCCGAAAATCAATTAAGAATCCCACTTCTATCGCACATGTCAAATTTAACTAAAATCGTTTAAGAAATAGCCAAGTTCCACCATAATTGGCCATTTTCCAGAACTTCATCTAAAAATCATTTTATAATCCTATTTTCAATGCACATGTCAAATTTCACTCAAATCGTTTACAGAATAGCCAAGTACATTCCTAGTTGGCCATATTCCAGAACTTCATCTAAAAATCATTTTACAATCCCACTTCCATCGCACATGTCAAATTTCACTAAAATCGGTTAGGGAATATCCAAGTTTCATCCCCATTGGCCAGATTCCAGAACTTCATCTAATAATCATTGTAGAAACCCGTTTTCATCACACATGTCAAATTCCTCTAAAATCGGTTAAGGAATAGCCAAGTTCCAACACAATTGGCAATATTCCAGAAATTTATCTAAATATCGTTTATCAAACTTTCTTTATTTATTGATATTCAAAGAGCAATTCGTGTGTTACAAAAAATTTTGCTCCCTAATGTATTTTCTACAATGGCTCTGTAGAATGGGTTGGGAGCGATATTTTTAGCTTTTACGCTCTTTGTTTTAAGAGCAAAATTAAAAAGAAAAATTTAAATCGCTTTGAAAGAGCGAAATAATTTTTTTTTTGTGTTTATCATTAGAGGGTAAGAGCGTAAAAGCAAACTGAAAACAAAATTTTATTGGGAGCAAGAGCGAAAATTTTTATAAAGAGCTCTAAAAGAGCGATAAATTTAAACTCTGGTTTTTTCTATCCTCTCCAAAAATTTAATTTAATTTAATTTTTATTTTGTTTTATTTATGTAGTTTATGTAGTATATAAAGTTTAATTATAATTATAATTTGAATTCTATTTAATTCAGTTTTTAGTGAAATAATTTAAAGTGTAATTTTGGAAAATGCAATCCACCGGGATGCATTTATCAGGCAATGTTTTATATTTATAGATAAAGAAATGAAAATTATTGATTTCTATTGGGTGCATGTTTTTAACGTGTGTGTGATTGGATTGTACATAATTTTATTACTAAAACCTAATAATTGGATCGTATCAAAATAGTTTTTAACGTAAATTAACATATGTCGTCGTTAATTTCATATTCGATTTTATATTTACACATAATTGAATGCGTTCTTGCAAGCCAAACAAAGGTGTTTATACATACATACGTATAAACATTTTTGTGGGTTTCGGTATGGTTTTGGTTCTTGGTTTTTATGTTATGTACAAAGTATAATAGATAGAAATACATTCTTGAAAATTGATACATGACAAAGCCAACGAAATGTTTGTACGGACCGCCTCGTTCGCTCTTTACGCGGATTCTATTAGGGAAATGTACTATTTATTATTGGTTTTTGCTATGTATTAGCTAAGCAACAACAACAAAAACAGAGACTTTTTCTATAACTTGATATATAGATCAGGATTGTTTTGTATGTGTGCTGTAATGGTATTAGCTGTATATAAAATAATGAAAACATGATAAGTCTTTTGCTACGCACATGGAAGATTGTAGAGATTTTTGCATTTAATGTGTGTTTTGTTATTTCCCCACTTTTTGTTTTTGTACTCATGTTACAACTATAATGTTCTTAATAAAACATGAACTGTACAAACACAACGAAATTTTAGGGTATTCGACTCAAATAGGTTTTTATATTTTTGTATAATCAAATAAGTTTTGAGTCGAATTGGAATCCGCCTTATATAATTCATATAGGATGGATTTATTTTAGATATGAGTTATTTTATTTTTTACAGGGTATTATAAAATGCATTAAATTATTAAATTAATTTAATTAATGTGAAAAGGCTATAAATTAACTAGACCATATAAATAAAATGCTAACTTGGAAGTGTTGATTTGAGTTGAGTTGTGATTTTGGTTTGCATCACATAATGACTTATTCATTTATGCATGCCAAATTTATATTAAAAGATGGTGAACGAGGTGGAATTATATGAAAACATTTTCGAAAGGCTAAATGTATTGAACTTAATTATTAACTTAATAGAATACTAGTATGATTGAAGTTTTAGGTTGCAGTTTTTCACACGTAAACGTCAATTTTGCTTGTATAGTACACCGATTAGTTTTGTAGGAGAATAATGTTTCAATTTTATTTCATGAATTTATTATTTTACTTACTTTGCAGGCTTTATTTTGCAGGGTAATATGTCCATAAACGGAGTAAAAGTTTTATAATAAATAACAAATTTCGTAGTTTTTGATTTATTTTAATTATGTCAACTAGATTAGTAAATTAAAACATCAATAATAATAATAATTTTTTGATGTCCTAATTTAGATTTATAAAATCCTGAGTTCTGGCATTTAAATTATATTATATACTTTTATAAATAAATAATTAGTTTAAACATTATTAATTTCCTTTTTTCTAGATTTGTAGGAAATTGCCGATTAGTTTAAATTTAATAGTATGGTTAAATATATATTTTCAACTTGTTATTTTTAAATCTAGTTGCAGTAGGTAAACAATTAATTAACTATTTACAGGAGAATGGTAACTAATGGAACAAGTGCTGTGAATTTAAATTATGACTAACCAATTAAACATTTTTAAACATTCTTCTAGAATTTTAGCTTAGAAGTGGGAGAGTATACATAGGCAATTTCATAAAATGTTAATTTTTGTAATACTTGTATGTAATATATTGTGTTTTGCTCATTAATATATATTAATTAATTTAATTTAAAAATATTTAATGGTTTGTTTCTCTTCCTTAATTTGCTAATAAATAATTCAATTTTCAGAATATAACATAATTCCAGAATCAATCTTTAATATGGGGATTAAATTAATCCTGAATTTCAGAATTAGATTTTACTTTGATATTATGGTGATTTATTAATTAAAATTAGTTTTCAGAGTTGTCTGGGAAATTATATATTGATTTTATTTGTTGATTCTTGGTATACTTATAGTAAGTACCTAACTGAATTATTGATGATTTTAGGCTGTTGTGGTGCTGTAACATTATCATTTTTAATTTATTTATTCTCTTTTTCTTGATCGGTAGGAAATTTCTGATTAGTTTTAAGTAAAATTTTATGTTTAAAATGGTTTTTAACGTTTATTCTAATTCATATTGCAGTACCTAATAATTAATTAATTAGATATAGAAGGACCATGAAAAATGAAATAAGCGCGGGTTTTTGTAATCTTAGCTTAGTAATTTTAATTTTTCTTAAATATTTTTTGTTAAATATTTAATCAGGTAAATTAATGAATGGCGGACAGGGGGAAATTACAACATTAATAATTTTTTAAGTCCTAATTTAAATTTAGGGAGTCTTGAGTATCCGGCGCTGGATTCCAGAGAAATGATCATCTAATAATGTAGTTAGATTGTGCTGTCTTGTGCTAATCTATTTATTATATATTGTACTAATAATTTACTAACTATCAATCGCATTGGTATCTGTACCCGGGTCGAGTCTGTCCCAACTAATAATCCAATCCAATCCTTCGGTTTTGTTATATGTGAACGGGTGTACGGCATGGGCTCGGGAGTCCGGGAGATCCTGCTATTATGCTTGGTCGTACACTCATAATCAATCATAAAAGTTTAATTTCAACTTTATTTTATTTAATTTTATCTTTATTTTGTTATAATGATATTTTTTATAATACAGTAGAATCCGTTTATACCAAACCATGTATATAATGAACAAATGCTTATAATGATCATATAGTTTTGTCATATAGTTGTCACACTTATTTTTTCTTATACACTACAAACAAAGAACTACGTTTATAAACGTAAACGAATATTTGATTAAAATGAACAGCCGGCTATATTGAAAAAAAGTTATGTCCCTTGAGTGTTTGCTATAAGCGAATTCTACTGTAATTATAATTTTAGCTTAGTAATTTTAGATTTTCTTAAATATTTTATCAGGTAAATTATTGAAAGGCGAACAGGGGAGAAATTGCAACATTATTAATTTTTAATTTAGGTTTAGGGAGACCTGAGTATCCGGCCCTGGATTCTTTTGTGCCGTTAATTTACTAACTATCGATCGCATTGGTGTCTGTAACCGGGTCGAGTCTGTCCCAACTAATAATCCTATCCTATCCTTCGGTTTTGTTGTGTGTAAACGGGTGTACGGTGTGTGCCCGGGAGTCCGGGAGACTTGCTATAATGGTTGGCCGTACACTCACAATCAATCAATCAATCAATCAATAGATATTCGACAGTTCGATGTAAGTTTCTATGTCTAACATCGTTATTTGGCTTCGATGTTGTATCCCTAGTCCCAATTAAGGGCAATTTTAATGCAAATTAAAAAATAATTACCCCAAGTCAATCGTAAAGAAACACCAGTTTGTTATTTTTATTTATTATTTTGACAACTCCGTAGTAAAATATACAGCAACATAGAAAAATATACACTGAACGAAAATTTGCTCAATATTTTTACCGACCGGATTTCATGGTATGTACGATATTTTTTTCCGGTCGGTTTTGCTAGCGGTGACATTTCATAAACGAGCGGCATTTCCGACCGGATTTCATGATCCCACTCCTGTTTCCTAAAATGCATTGCAAAATCAGAAAAGTGCGAAATATATTATAGAAAACTTGGGTTTTCTAAAATAGGATTTCCGGCGTAACACAAATATGTGCAGTACTTTAATCCTCCCAACCCTATAATAAATATTTGGGGAATTTATACACTTTTATAGCTGAAAGAAAGAGCTTGCCTACAAAAAAAAGTAGCTCTTTAATTTCGTAGCTCGCTACTTAAGATTTTTTGCTCAGAAATACCGTTAAGCCGAACACCTGTAAAAATATAATTGCAATATTTCATAGAGTGTGTCTTTTTATGGTATATTGTTGTTATTAATGATCACTTACAAAAAACAAAGAAAAATAAATAAAAAACCCATGTCTCCATATCATATGGAGTTTAATTATGCATGACTTGTACCTCATTTCCCTTTGCATTCCACATTATAAAGTAATTATGACCTATCGCGTAAGAAATATAAAAAAAAAACGATTACAGTTATTAATTAATTTCGTTTTCTTTCAAAATACAAAATCAACTCAATATTAATGAATCGCCGTACGTATTTCATTACACGACCAAGAACTTGACGTCGGTCGTCAATATAATATTATGTTGTACCATAAAATAATAATGTTGAATCATTTATGAATTAAATAAAAATATAAAATAACATTTCTTTCTGCACAACCTTTCTAAGTTGTTTGCTTCAATACACAACGTTTTTCTGCCATTTGATAACGATTTACAACTCTATAAAGAGTGACACTTTACTAGTAGAACGCGCTCATAATTTTAATTAATCAATAAAAATTTTGATTGATTACAAAATAAATAAAATTTTGTACACAGCGACACAACTTTTACTTTTCTCGTTTTGTGCAATAAATAATAAAAAAAAAAAAAAAAATCAACGATCTTTTATGATTTAAGATTTTAAGGGATATGAACCACATTTTAATAAATATCCCAACAACACTATTACATTATTTATACTTTCACGTTGTCTATACGCGATAATATCGAATTGGAATTTCAAAAAATACTGGTAATTTCAATTATTTATAATTTTCACTATAACAAAAAATGTTTTTTGCCGAAAAATTTACTGTAGTTTTGCAAAAATTTCCAAATTTGGAGGCAAAGAATTCGTCTCAAGCATCTCCCAAGTCTCATCTATTCCCTTCTTTGTATCAACAACACATTTTTTTATTAATTTATAAGAATTTTATGGTGAAAATGTTTATTAATTTTATGCGCGCATTTATGCGCATTAATTTTGTGCGCGCCAATTTGGGAAGTTCACAATGAATAATAACTTATTTATGAATATTTATAAGCTTCAACGAACGGTAAACGTATTGTGTTAAAAGGAAATGTCGAAATTAATCAAGCCCAATATGGCAAAATGGAAAAATGTAGTTTGAGTTTGGGACTCGTAACATATATAAGTAGCTTCAATAAGTTATTCAGCTAAGATTCAAACTGTTTTTGTTTATGTTTGTGAAAGCATTTATCGGCAAACAGTAATATAAACAACCTACTACAGATAAAATCAATCGTTACATAATTGATTGGAAGCAATTTATTAAGCCATTTAAAAGGGTGATCTTTAAAATGGATTTGACTCGAAAAATTAATGAGAAGGTTTTTCGGAACGAATGAAAACCTTTTCATTTGACAAGGTCTATTCTAAGCTATAATACTCTATGAAACATTAGCGAAACTATTTTTTTTGATCGGCAACCAAGCATCTCTGGTTTTTTAGGGGATGAAATTACCTTTATAAAGGGTGGTTTTAACCCCTAAAATTATCTTGTTTAGAGAGTACTACAACTTTGGATAATTTTTATAACTTTTTTGAATTTGACAGTTCAAAAGTTTCCCTTGTGAGAAGAAAATATCATCAATCGCGTATCATGAAAACAGCCCGTTACTTATAAATCTGCATTTTTCTTTTGCGACATCCGTAAGCTCATGCATTTTCTTTTTCTTGAACGCTGACTTTTTAAGTGATTCCTAGGTATTCTCCGGATCTATCACAATTCTTGAGCTCCTGTATAGTTTTTATGTTTTTTTTTTGTTCGAAAACTTCTTTTTCGATAACTTTTTGCGATTTTAATTTGATCCCGCGTCACATAAATGTTTCAAAATACGGTAAACAAACTGTCTGTTGATTCCAAGATGTTTTACTTCTCGATTAAATCTCCGCGACGAAATCCGCTTTTGAATTTATTCACAATTGGAGATCGTAAGTTTGACATGGTCACAACAACGCTATTACGCTATTAACTAAATGATTGTATTTTACATGTGCGTAAAATGTAACGGTACTTCACGATTTAAAAATTTCGAGTTCGAGATTATTTAGCTTCGTTAGTTTTTCACTGCTACTTAAATTTTTGTATAGCCGAAATCATGCTAAATAACAAGAGAATTGGACATCCTTGCATAACCGTATCAGATAGGTCGAGGCGATGTGATTTGACACTCTGGTACTTGAAAGTTAAAAACGGGACATCGTTGTTATCACATAAAAACACAGTCATTACATTCTGAGCTGTAAAAGGCTTTTTGCCGTCACTTGCTTTAGAAGGAACCCATTAGGTTGTGTAAGGCACGTTAATAATTCCACTCGATGATCTTAATTAATAAAATAACCATCGATCTGTTAAACTTTATAACTCTTCTTTATTTTATTCACCGATTAATTTATTACCGGATTCTCACAATATTCTCCGCTTCTTATCTTGCACTTTCAACAACACGATTCTTAATGACCCCCTCTTCCGCCGCTCCCTGTCGCCCGATGTGTGTAAATGCCATTACCCTTCCACCCGTACCACTACTCCCTACTACCCAGTATATCTTATGTCTACTGGGTTACCATCTGTCATTTACCCTACAACTCGGCCTATCTGACTTAACATCGCCCTCGATGTCCTTCCCAACCCTCCCTTAAAACTACCTCTATCATTTACTTCATTTATTCAAAACAACATATAACAATTCAGTTTTGATTTATATCTGTAATTCCTTCCCCGCTTCCCTTGTTCTCCCTTGCGCGTTCAGTCCTCCTCATCCTGCAATCAACAATAATTATTCCTCGTAATCTTCTATTTCTTCTCCTTCCCTTTCTGTCCCATCTTCTTCGTTCTTTTTATATAACTTCATTCTCTCCGAGCTTACAGTTCCCGAATAAGGTAACCTTCCTACCTAAACTGTCACAATATCTGATACCAAATATCTATCCTTCTCTAAAATTTGTCTACTCTATACGGCCCTTTGAATTTACCCAATACCTTACTCTTCTTCCCTATTACCTTTCTGTCCTTCAGCAGTACCAAGTCTCCCTCTTTAAACTTGTGTTCTTTCCTTACCTTACTATCATAATAATCCTTATTGTATTGCTGCCCTTCCTCTATCCTTCCCTTAGCTATTGCTCTTTTCTCCTCAATTGACACGTCTTCCTTGTTCAATTCGTCCATCCAATATTCCACTTCCGACTTGTGTCCAAATCTCTGATCCACCCCATATAACAACCACGCTGGTGTATCTCCTGTCGCGCTACTCGTCATATTATTCATTGCGAACTATGCCTTCGCTAACAAGCTGTTCCATTCCACCTTCTCTTATCTACTAATTTCGCTAATATGGGCACCAGCGTTCTGTTAAATCTTTCTACCTGCCCATTAGCCCTTGGACACGCTGTTGCTATCTTCACGTGTCTCACTCCATTATTCCTCCCCCACTCAGTGAATTCTTCTGACGAGAATGCTGTTCCTCGGTCCGATAATATTCTCCTCGGATACCCATACACTCTACTATACTTGTTCATCGCTTTTATCGCCTCCTTGGTCTCCGTCGTTTTTGCTGAGTATAACCGAACATATTTAGTGAACGTCTGAATACTGGTATCCTTTCCTTGTCTTTTCCAAAGGTCCAATGTGGTCGATATGCACTGTATCTAACGGCACTGCCTTTCTTTCGTAGATGTGCAATTTGTGTTCCTTACGCCCCGACTTGTCATTAAATCTCATACACATCAAACACCTTCCTATATGCTCCTTAACCAGCTCTCCCATTTTACTGAACAAAAAATTCCTTCTGATGTTCTTAATTGTCTTTTTTCCCCCATATGACCCATTCCGTCATATATTTGGAATATTAGCCCTCCTATCATACTGTCCGGTATTACCAACTGCAACCTCTTCCCATCCTGTCTATACACTACGTTGCCTCTTACTTCATACCCTTTCTTACTTCCTTCCAAAATCTGCTCCCTTAATTTGCTCACTCTGTCATCTCTAAGTTGCGCCACCATTATTTATTTATTTTATTTATTTACATTAATTTGAAAATTCAATTTTGAGCTACAGCTCATTCTCAATAGAATTTTTAAAAAGTGGCCAAAGTATAATAATAATACAAAATTGTTGATATAAGAAATAATTACAGTACACCCAATAGACTTCTTCCGGCAATTCTGTATCTGAAGTTTCACACCATGGCTTGGATCTTTCCATCTTTAAAAGGTATACAAGAGGGTTCCATGCATTATTCACCTGATACACCTTAGAATCTCAGAACTCTCGTCTCGTTAAGATGACATCACGGCTTGGGTTGGAGTTTTTGTACACAAATTATTTTAATTAAAATATTTATATTTAAATACCATTATCTTCATCTTCCAGTCTTCCTCATCGTCGTCTTCTTCCTCTACTCCTCTGTATTCTTCCCCTTCCTCCAATTCCTCCCATGTTAACACATTTACCCTACTCAATGCGTCCGCATGTCTCAACCTTTCCCCTTTCCTATGCGCAATGGTAGAATCAAATTCACTCATCCAAAGTACCCACCTCTCTATTTTTAGGCTAACAGCCCTCTTTGCTAACGTCATCTGCATTGCACTACAGTCCGTTACTAGCATGAACTTCATCCCAAACAAGTGCGATCTAAATCTTTGTAGACTATACACAACTGCTAACGTTTCCAACTCGAAACTGTGCAACTTCTGCTCCGACTCTGTTGTCTTCCTGTTATAGTATGATACTGGATATAACTTCCCATCCTCGGCATTTCTCTGCATTAGGACTGCCACAAACCCTCCCGCCGACGCATCTGTATGTAACTCCGTTTCCACCGTGTGCGAAAATATTTTTAGTACTGGCTCCTCTAACAACTTATCTCTCAGTCTGCGAAACGCCTTATCGTGCTCTCTCTCCCATTTAAATTTATTCTTCCTTACCACTTCTAGCAACGGCGCCACCACATCCTTGAATTTGGCAATAAATTTTCTAAAATATCCCACTAGTCCTATGAACCTCTGCACCCCTTTAACATCCATTGGCTTTGGATATGTCCTTATCGCCTCCACATGATGATCACTCGGTGTTATACCTTCCTTATCTATTCTGTAACCTAAAAAATGTATCGTCGTTCTTAACCAGTTACACTTTGATATCTGTAATTTTACTTTATTTCTAGCCAAGGTTTACAATAGTCTTCACAATATCTCCAGATGCTCCTTTATTGTATTTGTTGCTATCATTATGTCGTTCATAAAGCATACCACGTCTTCACATCTTCCGAACTCTCGCAACACCCTCTCCATATATCTAATAAATACAGATGGTGCATTCGCGAATCCAAATGGTAGCTTATTGTATTCGTACTGCCCTTGTGTCGTCATAAACGCCGTATACTTCCTAGAACCTTCTTCCACATCTACATGGTAAAACCCGTTTTTTAAATCCAAGGATGTAAAATACTTCTTCCCATGTAATTTTTGAATTAAATCCTCGATTACCAGCATCGGATAGTGCCCCTTTTCCACTATCTCATTCAACCTCCGGTAATCGATACACATCCTAAACCGACCTTTCCACCTCTTCTCTTATTCTCTCCTTTTCCACCAAGCTCATTCTTCTTGGCTTCGACTATATAACCCTATTCTCTTTCAACCTAATCTTCACCTCATGTTTTACCGGCCTAAACCCCCGTATGCTAACCTCCGTATAATTTCTTCTAAACAATTCTGTCTGTGTGTCTCTCTATCATCTCCTACCTCTAAATCTAATACGCCCTTATCTTCCTTCCATTCTATATTAAACAACCCGCGAAATTCCTCTTCTTCCTGTTCCCGCCACCCGATGCGAACTATCCCATTCTCCCTCAAGAAATCCCTTCCCAATATGGCATCTTCGGTCATTGTTTCCTCGGGTACTACTAAAAGGTTCGCCTCGTACACTTCCTTTTCTATCTTTAATCTAGCTTCTACCTCTCCTAGAACTCTCAACTCCGTTCTATTTATTCCCTTAATCTTCCTTCTCTTAACCCATTTACCTATACCCTCGTTATTTATTAATTTAGTATTTTTAATGGCACTTACCGCACTTCCGGTGTCTAACAGTGCCCTAATCCGGCTGCCGTCATTCATCATCGCGTTTACTTCCCCCTCTGGTCAATCTTCATTTCCTTGCTCATCCCTCTGCTTCTTACTGTTTCCTGTTGATCTCCTCCATTCACCACCCTTATACCCTCTATTACAATCTGGCATTGCGCTCTTACATGCCCTTTTTTGTGACATCTATAGCACGTCACTACATTCTTGTCCATTGGTAAGGTGCATTGTCGCGCAATATGGCCTATTTGCCCACACCCATAACGTGACAACTGGCCTGTTCCTCCCTTTCTTTCCGCTCCTTTACTCTCACTACCTTTTTTCTTCTCTTGCTCGTCCCAATACACTATATTTAGCCACAACTCGTCCCTCGTCATCTTAATGCACATCAATCTCCTCTCCAACATGTCTCGCAGCGCAGCATGCCTGCTACCACTCATCACTGCCCTTACTACATCGTCCTCCTCTAATTTACCCTCTGCCAATGCCTCAATCTCTAAAAAATAACTTATAAGCGTCTGGCCCCTCATCCTCTCCGTTGAGCTCACCACTTTCATAATCTCAAACGCCGTTCTCCTCACCTTGAAATCCTTCACTAAGCTGTTTCTTAGTTGCTCCCACGAATCGTTGCCTTTCTGCCTGAATTGCAACCATCTTAGGACACTACCTTTCCATTTTGCCCTAATGGCTGCTAGCAGCGTCCGGTCGTCAACGTCGTACAATTTCTTTATTTCTTCCACTGCATTCGCCCACTCTTCCACTTCCATGCTCGTCCGACTCTCCGGATCGAATTCTGGCAACATTCTTTCCACTTCACTCACCACCATTCTCAATGACGTCCCTTGTATTTTCTCCCTTTTGAATTCTTCACTTCCGCTTTCCACCGCACTTAATTTTTCCTTTCTCACCGCTTCTTCCTTGAGCTCCTTGCACATATTCCTCAATTCTCTCAACTCGTACTCCATCTTTTTCCATCTATCCCTCGTACTCCCGTGTTACTTTCGCTTCCACATGTTCCTTTTCCTCTTTTAATTTCCCGCACTCAACCCGTACACTCATCAATTCCTTTGCCAAATTCGCCAGTTCTTTTTTTATTTCTAGATCCATTTCCGTTAATTATTGTTCTTCGGCACGTGTTATTAAAAAAAAAATCTAACCTCACATCTGAACTGTAAGACACGTTAATAATTCCACTCGATGATCTCAATTAATATAACAACCATCGATCTGTTAAACTTTATAACTCTTCTTTATTTTATTCACCGATTAATTTATTACCGGATTCTCACAATATTCTCCGCTTCTTATCCTACACTTTCAACAACACGATTCTTAATTACCACCTCTTCCGCCGCTCCCTGTCGCCCGATGTGTGTAAATGCCATTACCCTTCCACCCGTACCACTACTCCCTACTACCCAGTATATCTTATGTCTACTGGGTTACCTTCTGTCATTTACCCCACAGTTGCGTTTTTACCTCTGTGCTATACAACCCTTCAAGGCTCATCCTCGTGATAAAGGAACATGCACTAATCGTTGACGGTTGTAAATACCACTCCGAGCTGTAAGAATTGCGATGGCGTACGCAGGTAAATCTGGAAAATCATTATGCTTATCGTTAATTTCTACGATGGTATAAGAAATACTAAACATTAGTGTAGGATAAATGAGAAACTGAGTAGATGTTAAAATGAAAAATCGAAAATTTTGGAAATCAAGTATTCATAGCCTACAGAAATAAATTTCTATTTGGCTGGAATCACACCATCACTTTTCTATGTCAAAGATATTTTATCAAATATTTGATCATTTTTAGCTTTAAGAAGCTAACTTGATAAAATATATTTTTTAAAAGAAATTTTCACACTATAATTTATCTTTGCCAAATATATTTGAAAAAACATCTTTGTTAAAGATAAACGATAGTGTGAGTTGCATATTTTATAAAAGATTTATTTTACTAAATATATTTTATCAAAGTTAGCTTTGAAAAGTAGAATATGATCAAATATTTTTGACGTTTAGGCCCACTGTACATTTCAGAAGCGATATCAATAATTTACCATAGTTTAGTTCAGCTCTTATTTTTGTTTTTTTATTTCAAAAAATAATAAAATTTAATTAAAATTTAAAAAATCTAAAATGTGAACATTTTTGCATCAAAAAGCATAAATTAGAGCGGCTTTTCATGTCTTCGGGAGCTTATTGACAAATTTTCCAAACTCTTCTCCCCAAATAATATTGAGAAGCTTATTGTGAATGAGCTCATGCTCAAACTAAGGCGTCCCAAAGTTTTAGTAAAGAAATAGATAAATAAATAAATAAGTAACTTGCAACAGTGAAATTTACACCTTTTACGAATATGTAATTCCTAATACTTCAGCCATAAATTTTAATTAATTTATTATTTTGTAGCTTCTACAGTGAAAAACGTGAAAAAAGAGTGGAGCGGCCAAGAATGGGCATTAATCAAAAAATGGAAATATCATGATGTAATGTCATTTTTAGGGTACTTCATGATAAAAAGGGAAACCCAAACGAACATAAGATAAATTGAAAATTATGGAAGTACACAGTTGAACCAAATGATGAAATTAATGAAAGTTATCAGGAAAACGCACAAAAAAAATAAGGACGACGATATATTCGGAAGAGCAATATATGCACAGAAATCAAATTCGAGAAAAAAATCAACCAGAGAATCAATCGCTTTACAATTTTTTTTTTTGTCAACGTACGAGACAGCCGTTTTATTTACACCTAATTTACAAAGACCAGCTAAAAGAAGAGTGTTCGATGTAATAAGCGACGGCGAAGAATGAGCAGAGTACTTTCAACGTTTGTCACCATAGTTAAGTAGTTTAGTACAATTTGTTCAATTTCAGATTTACCGATTACGCCAAGGTCAACTCCGAGATCAACTCCAGAGTTCCAAGCATTGAAAATAATTATTACACAAATTATCTTCAAAGTGAGAAATGTATAAATCTTTTTTTTTCGACCAGTAGACCAACTGGGTTTTTATTTTTATTTTCTACAGGAGCTTTTAAAATAGTTTCAACAATGCCAAATACCACAACAATCGAGGAAGCTCCTTCCTGCTGGTATCAAAATTACACAACACCGGACGTAGAGTCTTCAAGATCTACTCCCATGCTAAGCTTTGAAGAAAATTATTCCAAAAATGCCTCTCAATGTAAGAAATTTATTAATCTTTCTTTTCGACCAGTATATATTAATATTTTTTATTTTATATACAAGCTTTTAAGTTTGTTTCAATGCCAAATCCTCCAAGAATGGAGGATGATAATTCCTGCTTGTACCAAAATTATTCAATGAAGGATGAAGATATTTCAAGATCCATTCGCGTAGCCAGCATTAAAGATTCCAAAAATGCTTCTCAACATAAGAAAAATGAAAATCTCCCTTTTCAATAAGTAGGGAAATCGGCGCCAAATACAAACACAAGTGATTCTCAAAGTAAGAAAATTATAAATCGTTTTTTGTACTACTATTGTGATTAATATTTTTATTCTTTTCTAAAGAAATTTTTAAATTGGTTTCAATAGCAAAAAATTCTACAATTAAGGATAATACTTCTTGCTAGATGAAGAGATTCCAAGATCAGCTCCCGTGCCAAGCTTTAGGTTAGGTTAGGTTTGGGTGGCGGTCCACTAAGACCAGGCATAGACACAAAAATGGTCGATAGCCATACGACGAATAATTGTTTCTTCCAACTCATTGGAACCATTTTGAGCTGTTAACAAAGCGCTGGATACTCTTGACGTCCATCCTACAGAGGTCTGTCAGGTCTTTGAAGAGGGGTGCCCCTAGAAACTTTAGTCTGTTTCGTGCCAGACGAGAAAAGTGCAAAGAAGATGAAGTACTGTCTCGTCATCCTCTTCGTCCTCGCAACTACGACAGTAGTCATGTGAGAAGACACCAAGTATACTCGCATGCCTCCCTATGAGACAGTGCCCCGTAATCACTCCAACAACCACACTGATCTGACTTCGCTGAAGTGAGATCAGCTGTGTGGATCTCGCCAAGTCCAACTTTGGCCAGACCTGCCGAGTTATTCCGGAAGAAGTGAAACATGACCATCTGTTATTCGTCAGCTTGCTATCTTCTTCCTGAAGCAGCAGTTTGCATACCGCAAGAGGCATTTCAATATCCTTTCTGCTTTCTAAGAAGTGGTCCGTTGTACCACGTCAAGCCAGTTCATCGGCGTTTATATTCCCTGTACTTATGAAATGTCCTGGCATCCATAAAATGTGGATGTTGAACTGATCTGTCATCTCGTTAAGAGATGAGAGACAGTTCTAGTCTGACTGTCCATATATATGCGAATATCACAACCTGATATTACATTATACCTCAACCAGTCTACGACTTCCTTTATGGCAGTTACTTCAGCTTAAAAAATGCTACAATAGTCGGGGAGACGGAAGGAGAGATTTAACAAAAGTTCCTCGCAGAACACTCCAGCCCCGACTTTCCCGTCCCGTTTTGAACCATCAGTGAAGAAGTTTATAACTCATGGTTCCAAAACTGCACCCATCATCCAGTCCTCCCTGGATGGGATCCTAGTCCGGAACTTTGTGTCAAAAGATAGTGACGGGACAGTATAGTCGGCGGTCTTTTGAATTTGTTTGTTGCACAAAATAGATGAGTGCCCTGCATGGTTGCAGGTCCACATTAAGATGGATTTTAGCCGTATGGCAGTACAAGCTGCCAACTGGTTCCCCAAGATATCTAGAGGAGTCAAAAATAGCAGAGTCTCTAGTGCCTGAGTAGATGTGCTCCTCAGTGCACCACAGATCCACAGAGCGATTGTTCTCTGAACTTTCGTCAACAGCTTTTGATTGACAGTTTTGTCCAGAGCAGGCCACCAGACTATTACCCCATACAAGAGTATGGGTCTGACTACTACGGTATAAAGCCAATGTATAATGCGGGGCTCCAGCTCCATCCTTTCCCAATGGCATTTTTGCAAGAGTATAGCGCTGCCGAAATTTTCTTTACTGAACCCATTTAAAGTGGGAGGATCGATGTGAGGAAGTTTATATTTCGTAGAGAAGAAAACCAATTCGGTTTTGTGGGGGTTCACATTTAACCCACAGTCATTGGCCCATAATGAAAGAGTGCCCAGTGCATTTTGCATAAGTACACTAAGGGTGCCGGGATATTTACCACGGACACCAACAGCAACATCATCCGCATAGGCAACAACCTTGAAGCCACCGTCCTCCAGTCTCAGCAACAGGTCATTTATGACCAAGTTCCAAAGTAGGGGAGACAGTAAGCCACCCTGTGGTATACCTCTGGTGGCAAATCTTCCGACGGAGGATTCCCCAAAACTGGCGTTTATGATCCTGCCCCTTAGCATTTGATCTACCCAGTCCTTGAGTGATTCATCCACTCCCAGATCTGAAAGTGCCCGAGTTATAGCCCCTGGAAGCACATTGTTAAAGGCCCCCTCAATATCCAAGAAGGTTACCATTGCGTAGTCTCTATATTCGAAAGATTTTTCAATGAAAAATACAAGATAATGAAGAGCAGTCTCTACAGATCTCCCCTTGCAATAGGCATGTTGAGATTTAGACAGCTTTTCCGACACAATCGTGCCTCTAATATGAGGTTTTATTTCTCTTTCCAGTGTTTTAAAAAGGAAGGAAGACAAGCTAATCGGTCTGAGATCTTTGAGATTGGAGTGTGAGCGTTTTCCCGCCTTAGGTATGAAAACAACCTTCACTTCTGTCCATTTACTAGGAATGTGACATAGTTCTTGGCTGCCTTTGAAAATTACCTCTAACCAGGAAATTGTTAGATCCGTAGTTTGTTGAATATCCGCAGGGATAATACCATCGAGTCCAGGCGACTTATATGGTTTAAAACTGTTTATCGTCCACAGGATCTTTTTTCTGCTAATAATTTGGCCTATGAGGCTACTTGCTCTTTTACCTACTGATGTGCTAGGTACAGATTCGGAACAACCAGGAAAATGAGTCTCCATCA
Organism: Tipula vernalis; assembly: GCA_958295665.1. Classification (NCBI taxonomy): domain Eukaryota; kingdom Metazoa; phylum Arthropoda; class Insecta; order Diptera; family Tipulidae; genus Tipula; species Tipula vernalis. Next base: position 153,425,757 of record OY282560.1, on the reverse strand, counting down.
GAAGTTCCAGCGATTCCGTACTATTAGTGGTCCATATCCCATCCGGCCGTTGACGATAATTTGGGATGGAAGGACCAGTTGCTAGTACTTTGCATAGCCTAGACATCTCCGAAGACTCCTGAATTTTACCACATTATAGTCTCCAAGAACTATTCTTGGCGCTTGAGTCTCAGTCTAAAGCAGATTTTGTTTTCCGTGCTGTTTTGAAGAGTCTTTTGCATTTACGACGTGTTTATTGAATCTCCTTGGACCACTAGGGTGGCCGAGATTTACCCCTAGGCCTGCAAAGGGGACCAGAGCCCAGTATCGCTTCATTAAAAGCGCTGGACAACTCGTCCACCAAGCCATCGAGCTCTTGCGCAGCTTTTGGAGGTTTTGGCACTTGAACTGGTAGTGAATTACCCAGAATAGTTCTAAAGGTATCCCAGTTGGTTTTCCTCCTGTTTCTGTACATTGTAATTTTTGTAGAAGTCAAGTCCATTTCAAATTGGAGATAACAATGATCATAAAAGAAATGGTCCTCCGACACTCTCCAGTTTAATAAACTAATCGCCATAAAGCTTGAGACAAGAGTAATATCCAATACTTCCTATAATGGTCGGCTATAATGGTCGGCTTATTGCCTATGTTACATACATATATGAAGGTTATTACTTAAAATGTAATCAAGGAGTAACTCACCTCGTTCATTTGTGTTCGTACTTCCCCAGATCGTGGGATGAGCATTTGCATCATTCCCAAGGATGACTCCAACCTTGCGCTTCTGAGCCTCCAAGATTAGCTCACCTAGAATGATTGGTGGAGTATCCACTTCATCATAAGTCAGGTAAGCTGATACTGGCCAGAGGTTTCGTTTATCGACCTCAATGCTGACAGCTGCTACTGAAATGTGATAACAGAAAACAGCTTATGTTATTTTTAATGAGAATGCACGATCGAACCTTACCTTCTTTCGGGAGTCTTGACCCCCAAGTACCCGGTCTTCAGTGACCCATGGTTCCTCGATCAAGACGACGTCTGTCGCTTCTTTTCCAATTTTTAAAATTAGAGCAGCTGATGTTACCTTAGAGTGGTGAAGGTTGACTTGAAGAAATGTCAGTGTCATCTCTACAGCCTCTTCTCCACCACGGTAATATCAGAGTCATCCCCTGATGAGAAGTCCTCTGAGAGCCTCTTTGAAGATTCCATGGACGTTGACATCTCCGTGTCCGTGTAGAGAGTTTCCGCTTGGCTGGCTACCTCCGCGCACGCAGATGAGCTATCAAGCACCGCGGTATTTTCTGAAGATGACTTCGGAGCCTCCGGCTTGTCCGCGTCCTTCTTGTACATCTTGAGTGTGACTACACTGAAACCATAGTTGTTTAAACCGTTCGTTTTTTCCAGTGCAGTCAGTGATTCCCTGTTTAAGATGATAACAGCTGACCTATAGTTAGCCTTTGTCTCCTCGAGTTAGCCTTTGGCTCCTTTATTAGTAGAAACAAAAAAAAAAAAATGTCAAAAAAAAACATGAATAACCGCGTTTACAATCATAAACGCTTTTTCATTTCAACTCCATTCAACTAATTCGTTAAATGTTGCATATATCAACAATTCTATCGGTTTTTTTTGCGTTGATAAACTTTGGCTGCGATCGTTGGAGCACTAAGCTTTCGATTCTGTTTTATTGCCTGCTCTATTAGATGTATTTGACGTGTGTTTAGCTTTCGGTTGCGACCACGCCCAACAACCATCTCTAGTGATTTGGTTTTTTGGGAGTTCTGGCTGATATATTGAATCGAAGATCGTGGGCGATTAGTTTTTTGGAAATTTTCTGTAAACTTTTTACCTTCACTCTCCAATTTAATGATCAATTTTTTAATTTCTATACTATTTTTGGTACGAGAATAACACATTTTTAATTAACTGTATACGGACAATTATTTGAGATCGTTTTAGGATGTTTAAATAGTAAATCAATGGTAAACGTAAAGGTAAATTAATTTGCTTCATGATAATTATTATTTTTAGGTTGTTAAATGTAATTTGAGTTTAAAAAAAATAAAAACTGAATTTTTGGTTTGATTTGTAATTGTCTTTTTCATCAATTTTTCTTTAACCGAGGGGTGTACGGACAATATTTTGAGACAGTGTAGCTTCATTTTATACCATTTATGGTCTGTTCGAATACTGTAGTAATAAACAGAGATGCGAAATGTCGAAAACTAATATTTATGATACAGTTTGTCGACACGAGTCTTTCAAAACCTGTGTTTCGATACGACTTTTCGACAACGAAAACAATTTAAAATATAAAATTTTAGCTTCTAAGTTCAAAACAGTTTCAACAGTTTGGACTTTTTCGAAATTTACCAGTATATTTCAAAAACTTGCTCACGAAACAATAAGAATATTTTGTTTCCTTTTTTTCCCACAACTACAGAACCTTACAGGTTTGTTCTATTGTCTACACATAAAACGGTTTTAGTCACAAATTGCACAACTTTGATTTTTTATTTTCGCGACGGATCGTATCTTTATATAAAGCATTCTTATTTACGAGTGTATATTATGCTGTACTACTTGAACAATACATCTTACTCCGTATACGAATAACCATAATTATTTATTTTAAATAAACATTTTTTTAATTGTTTATCTACATAAATAAAAAAATAAAAATAAATTAATTAAAATTTAAAGAAAAGACTCCGTCTTCATTGTAAAAATATTACTTGCGGTTATATTTCAACAACAACTGTATATAATACTATGCTATACTTATTGAATCTTATAAATAAATATGTTCAATTTAAGACATTTTGTGAAAGAGGCAAAAACATGTACCATTTATATATATGCATACGTAACGAACTCATAAAAAACCCATTAAATGTCTTATCTTTTGTCTACTCTGCATTTTCTTTACGATATTTCTTTTTCTTTATCCACTGCAATCGCAAATGAAAGTAATCTGACTGGTTAAGTTCAAAGAAAATATGGAATTCTTTTACTAAATATTTATTTCGCTATGCGGCTATAAAAATAATATTGTACCAATGTTATGTTATAGTCGCACTTGAGTAAGCGATTTGAATGAAAGCGCTTACAAATATCGCATTTCATAAATTTTGTATATGACTGCGGGCTATTATTTGAAGACATTTTAAAAGTACATGTATTCAAACTATATTTAACTTTTAAACTTTACATTAGTGATGTTTCACCTTAAGGCTCGACGATCATGAGATCAATTAAGATCTTAAGTGTTTCAATAGAATATTTACCCGTCGCCTTTATTATTTTACGATGCATCTCTAGAAAGATGTCTCAGACACAAGTTGTAGGGCATATTTTTGTAATAAACATTACTTTCATTTGATGTACAATATTACATGACCTCTTCATCTTATCTTTTGGCAAAATATTCGTTTACGGCTGTTAAAATGGAACACCAGGTATAAATACGCATTTAAGCGTTAATTATAATAGCTGATGATATAATAAAGCCTTGCGGCAACAGAAATAAATTGGTTGATTATTATTGGTTTGTGAGAAATGGGAAACATAAAAATGATGACAGTGATTACAATTTAAAATCTTCATGAAACTTATTAAAATGTCAAAAATTTTGAAATGGATGAAAATATGGTGAATTGAAAGAAATAATTGTGAAAAGAATTCTGATTAACACTTCGTGATTGCTAACTTTGTCAAGATGTCTAAAACAGTCATAATTAATCGATTGAAATTCAAGTATTGTGTCAGAGATTTCACAGAAGCATTAATGGAACAAATATGGATACACCCTAATGCATAAATGCCCACAAAACTAAAACCTCCGACACAGAACGAGCATAAAATTCCATCACCAGATTTTTTATATTGTACATGATTTAAAGAGCGGGTTCAAAAATCACATGTCGGGCTAGTTTATAACAATGATTAATTTCTATTTCCTATTGGTTACTTCAGGGTCAGGGCCAAATCTGAAAGCGGTTTGCTTATTAGAATTGTATGATATTTGTTATTCAAATTGTCAAATTGTGTTATTCAAATTGTATGATAGGTATCCCACCATAACAATAAAAATAAAACAACGTCAATCTTGTAAGCGTCCACCCTCTGTAAATTAAGATAAATCCCTCAAAATCTAGAGCATTCTTTATAAACCACTTAATTAACAAATAGCTTAATTAACATATAATAATATTTAGTAAAATCTATTGTAAAACTATTTTAAAATTAAATATGTATACTTCACGCCATGTTTAACGTTTACATTTGTACAAATATAAGCATACATATATAAAAAAAAGATAAATCGAACAAATTTAACAAAATTTGTCAGAAATCTAATGATGTTTGGGAATAGATGAAAGTGGGAGGCAGGTCTGGTAATAAGGTGGTTGGTTAAAAAATTCGTATTGTAATTCCTTCAATTTGGACAGTGCAAGAAACCCTTTGTTCTTCACAAATAATTTTGCTAAAATTAAATGACCTAAAAGTTTTCCTAACCACAATACAATTAAAGAATGGACTCCATTAAATTTTTACTACCTGGACAACGATTTTGGTCGCTAAATGAGAATTGATGATTGAGAATTTTGTATATGTACACGGCTTATAATATACTCATTATGGTAAGTATCAAAAATTGTTGCAATTTTGCAGCAGTTTAAATCTTTTTTTTATTTAAAAATATCGTGATATTCTCACCGCCGCCTGAAGTAAAAAAGGCTGGGCCAAATCAGCAGATAGCGATTTGTCATCGAACGTCACGACCTCAATTATTTTTAATAAAAATCGAAAAATTCAGCATAGTCCAAAGCGACAACAAATTTTAAATGCTCAAAAAATTACCTTACCAGCAGTTGAATTCTGTAAAACGTAACTAGCTGATTTACGTTTTTTTTTTGACAGTTAAAAACGTGAATCGCAAAATTAACGTTATTTTCTATTCTGATTGAAGAAAAACGTGCACGTTTCCGATGTTAAAAAAAACCCACGTTTTTTGTTTGGGTTTTGGAAACGTTTTTCGTTTTTTGTAATATTAAAACTAAAATAATTTGGTTAGCGTTAAGTGTTAGAGCTTAACAATAATAATAATTCAGTACACAGGACATGCAAGATAATAAGCGGAGCACTCCAGTGACAAGCAAACAGCGGAACAGAGGATATGCTAAGATGACTTGAAGTTATCAAAACGAACAGTCATCTTATTATAAAATATTTTTATTTTTATTTTTGTTAATCAACTTTCAGTTAGATTTCATTTAAAGGCTTCAGCAGAAATTCGAGCACGGTTTGGCGAATCCGACAATGTTATTAATTATTATGAATATATTGATGTTATATATTGTTACGTTTTTGCCTTGTCAAATAAGGTTCGTATCAATGGATTGTGAATAATACAAAATCAATTTAATTTATCTCCAACGAATTTATTTATTTCACAAAATTTATTACAACACAGTTTATCAATAAAAATTCACAAAATCACTTTATATAAATTATTCTCAAATTTTACTGTTCACTTATAATTTTTATTTCGCACTACAACACTTTTTAAATTACTTTTTAATTACTTTTTAATCTTTATACTGTCGCTTTCCAAATACTACTAATCCAATTCAATCTCCTTCGCATTTTTATATACACAAACCAAACTTCTCGAAAGTTCATGACTTTTCCAGTTAGAATAGCGTAGAAACATTACATAACAATTTTTATCATGGAAAATTCCATTTTAGTACAGTTAAACATTGAGCTATTAATTTAGCTTATTCTATTATACACTAGGTGTCACCGTTACGATATTATTAATCCACTGGAAGCATTAGTATTGTGACGGTGACACCTAGTGTGTAATAGAAGAAGTTAAATTAATAGCTCAATGTTTAACTGTACTAAAATGGAATTTTCAATGATACAAATTGTTACGTAATGTTTCTACACTATTCGAACTAGAAATTAAAAATTCCAGAATTATAGAGGGAACTTGAGAAACGGGGTTTGGCCACTGATGGTAGCAAAGCAGCTTTACAAGCGCGACACGCAGATCAACATGATTTTGACGTGGAAGAAACGGATGCGGCAACTGTAGAGAAGACAGGAGATAAACAGCCGTCAGTCAAAACAACACAATTACCACCTGAAAGTTTCGATTTGTCGCAGATAATAGCTGCTATGAACCAGATGACGGGACAGATGAGTCTAATGAAACAACAAAACGAACGACAAATGGTGAAAATTGAGCAGTCAAATGAGCGACAATTGGAGACTATAAACCAGTCAAACCAAGAAATTAAACACGAAATGAAACAACAAGGTTGACCAAAAATTAGAAACGGAAGTTCAACTTGTCAAAACGGAGATTCAGCAGGTTGAAGAAAAATTTCAACGTCTCGAAAAATAACTAAATGATGTCAAGGCAAGTGGAACAACGACGCAAGTGGTTCAAACCATCCAATCAATCAAGTTAAAGCCACCAACATTTGACGGAACAACATCTTTCGGGTTTTTCAAATTTCAATTTGAAACGGCAGCCAATCAAAACCGTTGGAATGATGAACATCTTGTTGCAGCGTTAATAGTGCCCCTTAAAGGTGAAGCAGCGGAGGCCTTACAAACAATTCCGGAAAAAGATCGCAACAGTTATTTCGAAATTATGAAAACGCTGGATCGGAAGTACGGTAGTGACCACAAGCGGGAAATTTATCGCATGGAACTGAAAAGCCGCTACCAAAAGGGAGGAGAATCACTTCAGGAACTTTCATCGGCAATCGGGCGATTAGTACAACTAACGCATACCAGTACATCAGCCGATTATATGGAAAGGCTAAAAATTGACGCATTCATTGTCGGCATTCGAGATCCAGAGACACGCAAGGCGGTGATGTTGTCACCTAAAGCAACCTTCGCGGAAACCATCGCTTGTGCGTTAATAAATGAAACTGCACAAGCCATCACCAAACCGTCAATGAAAATACGCCGAGTGGAAATCGACACCAGCATAGATACAGAGCGGTCACCACCAAGATACCGAGACGGAAGCGGCAAAATCAAATGTTGGGCATGTGATAAGGTCGGTCACATCTCTCGTGACTGCTGGGAAATAAGAAGAAAACGTGGAAGATCACCATTTCCTATGCAGCGACGACTAAGCGGAGCACAGGCAGTGGCCAAGCAAGAGGGCCAAATAACGACGGAGTCGTTAAACTTGAACGAGTCAGCTTAAAGGGGAAGAAGCTGACTCCCACAACCGATTGGCCCATAACCTCCATCCGCGTTTCGAAAGTAGCAAGAGGCGGTGACAGCGTAACAATCAAAGGCGACATTGATGGCACGGACTGCATCATCATCCTGGATACGGGAGCAAATCGCACGATTGTCCGTAAAGATCTGATCGATGGAGGTATACAACCAGCTAATGGATTGAAGTTACAAACAGCAACTGGAGGTAGTTTAGTAATAAAAGGCAAAAAGATCGTGAAAATAAAGATCGGGAGAACTCTTTTCCAACACGAAATGCTGATTGCTGATATTGTGGATGAAGTCATTTTGGGGATGGACTTCATGAGAGTAAATGGCTTCGTGGTGGTTGTTGGACGAGGAGTTACCGAGGAGTATAACATCATTTGGCCACTTCAACGTAGCAGTGCAGGTGCAACTACCAGGCGAATTGTTATTGATCATCGGAAGAAGCTGCCACAGAATTCGGAGACGATCGTTTGGGGAAAATTGGAGGGAGATTCTGGGTCACCCAGGTTGTGGGTTGTGGAAGCTAACGAAGAGGAGAACGGAGCCAAGGAAATTATAATCGGAAAAGCCCTAGTTAAACCAGGCAACGACTATAGAGTACCAATTAGGAATCTAAATCTCTCGGATAAGACAAAAACCATCAAGAAAGGGACAGTCATCGGCAGATTTGGAGTGCCGATGGAGATTCATACCGATCAAGGAAGGAGTTTTGAATCGGTGGTATTTCAAGAAATATGCCAGATGGTCGGTATAAATAAATCGAGAACAACGCCTTTGCATCCACAGTCTAATGGTATGGTGGAAAGATTTAATGGTACATTAGAGGAATATCTAGCAAAGGTCGTTGAGAAAAACCAACGCAACTGGCATCGGCATATACCGATGTTTCTGATGGCCTATCGATCAGCAATACATGACACAACCGGAATGATACCAGCTAAAACGTGATTTGGCGATAACCTACGATTACCTGGAGATCTAAAGTTTGGGGCTGTACCATCAGCGGCTTTATGTGAACAGGATTACGTAGACTGGATGAAAGAGGAACTTAATGAGATTCATCAATTTGTACGGGGAAATATACAGATGTTAAGTAACCGGATGAAGGCCCTATATGACATACGAGCAAATAACCAGGGGTTCCAGGAAGGGCAATCAGTATGGCTTCACAACCCGCAACCGAAAAAGGGATTATCACCGAAGCTGCAACCAGCATGGGAAGGACCTTACACTGTCATCATAAGGATGAACGACGTGGTTTATCGGATACGGAAGGGACATCGAGGTAAACCAAAGATGGTGCATTTGGAGAGGCTAGCCCTATACAGAGGAGGTCATTTGGGTCCTGTTCGGGACGAACAGGCTTAGGTGGAGGGTAGTGTGACGTGTGTGATAGAAGAAGTTAAATTAATAGCTCCATGTTTAACTGTACTAAAATGGAATTTTCCATGATAAAAATTGTTACGTAATGTTTCTACGCTATTCTAACTGGAAAAGTCATGAACTTTCTAGACGTTTGGTTTGTGTATATAAAAAGGCGAACGAAGTCGAATTGGATTTAGTAATATTTGGTAAGCGATTGTATAAAGATTAAAAGGAATTAAAAAGTGATTTAAAAAGTGTTTTAGTGTAAAATAAAAAGTAAAAGTGATCAGTAAAATTTAAGAATAATTTATATAAAGTGATTTTGTGAATTTTTATTGATTTTTATTGATTGACAGTATTGAACTGTGTTGTAATAAATTTTGTGAAATAAATAAATTCGTTGGTGATAAATTGAATTGTGTTTGTATTATTCACAATCCAGTGATATGAACCTTGATTGACAAGGCAAAAACGTAACAATATTATTAATCCACTGGAAGCATTAGTATATTATATGTGCACATGTGTATAATTTAAAATTAATAAACATTTCAGTTCGGTGGCTTCCTTGTTGTCGCCTGTTCACCAAAACATACTTGTTGCTGTTATATTCGCAAACAGACTTGTGTACTATTAAAATCGTTGTCAAATGGCATAATTTGACCGATCAGTTTTCTATTTTACAGTATTCTATGTTTTTTCGATGTTCGTGAACGTTTTTTTATCGGAATAGGAATTTGATAAAAAAAAACGTTCACGTTAAGGAACATCACCTTACCAATCACGTTTTTTTTACTTGTTTTTTCAGAATACAGCTGCAGGCAATTTAAATCAAAGTGAACTTATTAATTTAAATAACATTGGTGTGCTGAACCATAATGAAACTAAAAGTGCATCGTCGCCAAATATTAGCGAAAAAAAAAACAATGAAAGTGCATCGACATCAGATGACAATAAAATAAACAGTGATATAGGTCAGTGTTTAGCGCAAACGGGAATAGACCGGTATATTACTGTCCGATCAAAACGAAGGAGAATCCCTAGATCAGCGCCCAGTGCAAGCGCGAATAAATTCTCTAAGCTAGCTAGCGTTGAATTAACGCATGGTAATAGGTATTATTGCTTGGTTGTTGACCACCCGCCGCCCGAAAAACTCCAAAAGCTGAGAACCCGCCACCAATCTATTTGAGGAAAGAATCAAATAGAGAACTTGCAAAAATGATCGAGTTTATTACGGAAGGTGCATTTTATATTTCTGGGATCAAAAGAGGAGATATAAAAGAAACAAAAATTCAACCGCTCAATATTGATGCTTACAGAGCGTTAATTAAACATGTTGACCAAGTTGGTAAACATTACCACACGTATCAAATAAAGAGCCAAAAAGGATTGGTTGTTATGTTAAAAGGAATAGAGAGTTACGTGGATGCAAACGAAATTCAAGCTGCTCTCGCTAAAAAAGGCTTCCAATGCAAAACTATTACCAATATTTTTAATCGGGAGAAGGTGCCTCAGCCATTGTTTCGTCTGGAATTAGAACAAGACAATAGAAAGGTTAAAGGCAACCATGCAATATTTGACCTAAAATATCTATTGCACAGAAGGGTTACCATCGAGGAACCCAGGAAAAGAAATGGGCCGGTACAATGCGTAAAATGCGTACACTAGAGCCTATTGCACTTTGAACGATGTTTGTGTTATATGTGGTGAACTCCATAATTCAAAGGTTTGCAATAAAGCAAAAAAGGAAGCATCAGTGAGAAAATGCAGCAACTGTGATGGAAATCACACAGCTAATTATAGAGGGTGTCCAATTTATCTAGAATTGAAAAGGAGAATCAATCCAAAGCAGCGAGCAGAGCAACTAATCCTTAATCTTCATTCTTCAGCTAGAAAAGAAGCACGGCCAGAAATTGTAAACACAAACGCTTAAAATGGAAAGCAGTACGCAAAGTGCAAGCAAGTGAACAGGGAAACATCACAACATGATGCAAAGCTTCATGGCGATGATGGAGAGAACCATGGATCTAATGATGCAGAATATGAGTACGCCGATGCAGATAGTCGTAAAAAGCCAAAAATGACCATCATCAAAATAGCCATATGGAATGCAAACTGCCTAGCACAACACAAAACGGAGGTACATGCATTTCTCACTGAGCACAATATTGACATAATGTTAATATCAGAAAGACGCTTCACCAAAAATAGCTATTTCAAAATTAATGGATACTCTATTTATGACACCAAGCACCCAGATGGTAAAGCACATGGAGGCATTGCTGTATTGATTAACTGAAGATTAAAACAATACGAACTTACGAAGTATGAGAAAGATCATATACAATCAACCATATCACCAATTCTTGGATTATTTCAGCCAGCCAGGTAATAAATTTCTTGCGGCGGGTGATTACAATGCTAAACATACTCATAGGGGTTCCAGATTAACATCGCCGACAGGCAAACAACTTTATGATGCTATAGAGGAACAGTCCCTGGATATTTATCTACCGATAACCCAACTTACTGGCCCACGGATAGAAAAATAATTCCTGATCTAATTGACTTTTGTGTAACTAAGGGCATTCCACATATATATGCTAAGTCCACCGATTGCTATGATCTGCCTTCTGATAATTCATCGGTAATAGTAACAGTGAGTATCGATGTCCTAAGGAACGAAATGCCGAACCGTCTTACAAACAAGCAAACTAATTGGGACCAATATAGGAGGTTAGTCGAACAAAATTGTCTACTTAATATTCCTCTGATTACACCAGCTGGTATTGATGCGGCGGCAGAAAATCTAAAAGATGTTATGACATTATCCGCTAAAAGGGCTACACCCGGCATAAGCAGTTCTGAAAAAGTTAATAAACTGTCACGTAATATAAAGGAACTAATCCAGGAAAAGCGAAAAATTCGCCGTCAATGGCAGCAAATAATATCACCGTTATTGAAATGGAAATTAAATAGAGCTATTAAGGCCCTTGTGTTACGAATGGCATACGTCTCCACTTCATACAGAGGAAAAAGAAATTTTTCCTTGCGAAAATTCCAAACGCTCAAATAATTTGAAATTTTTTTTTATCGTTATAAAATACCATGACCACCATGGTGTTTATACCTATGCTCGCTTTTATGATTTCCGAATTTAAATCCAATATTCCCTCCGATTGCTATGTAAACATATTTTAAATTTTTTTTGCATTTACTTGTTTTCTATATTGTCATGTACAAACATACATATCTCTTGCGAGTTGGTGTGTGTACATGTATTATGTAGTATGAGATGGAATATTTGCGTTATCAAAATGTTAAATCTGGAATATTCTATTTTTCTTTCTGGTATCATTGGCTTAAATTAACGCGTGATATTTGCTCTGAGTGGGGATAGAACCGATCGGTGTATTAGACATGAATCCGATGCGGCCGTACAGATAAGTATGTACATGTGTTCGTCGTCGTTGTTCGTCTTATTCGTTGTATTTGTGTACATAAAAAAAACATACATGTCAATAAAGGTTTTACAATAATAAAAAAAAAAAATAAATAAATAAATAAATGATGAACGATGTGCACAAATGCAACGATTGGGACGAACAGCGATGCGAAGTAGAAAATAGGAGGGGGAAATTTTCTGATTTTTTTGATGTAAAACATTTTTTTGATTGAGGAGTCTAGTTTTTGATTTTGAATAAGATTGGTCTGGTGTTTTAACTCGGCAGTATTTTGATCGAGAACTATCTTTTGTTTTTTTTGAGTACAACTTCTCTTAAATTATTGTTAATTTTAGTAATTTAATTAATAATTACTATGTAAAATTTTGTAAATACGAATGTTAAATAAAAATTCGAATTAAAGTGTAATAAATCTATAAATTAGTGCATTGATAAATAAAATCTAGTTTGAATTTTCGTATAAATCATTTCTTATAAGATTAAATAAATGGTTAATTGAAAAATATTTAATTGTGTACCGAAAAAAAAATAATAATAATAATATAAAAATGGCGAAAATATGCCATTAAATAAATTTCCTTTTTTTGTTATATAAATAATTATAAATAAATAAATTAATAATTGATAATTAATATATTATATTATTATTTATCAAAATAAAAGAAAAATAAAATAAAAAAAAACCCAATAAAACTTTATATGTGTCAATAAACGAAAAAAAAAAAACTTAAGACATTTTTGTTGTTTTTTTTTTTGATACTTGTTTGGGTGCGGTCAGTGGATTTTTTTTGTATTTGATCATTGTGCGAGTGTTAAACGAAAGGAAATCGCACCGTGTCGATATACGTAATGCTGATTTTATGCTTACTTGGTGGCTGCTTTAAAATTATCAATTAATAACGTTGCTTTTATCCGTCATTAAGTTTTGTTTTGAAACCACATTTTCTGCTGACAATCATATGTACAAATAATATTGTTTGCTTTGATATTGAGACAATATTCCCGCCCGTGGGGGCAGGCAATCAATTGTGTGAGGGGGATCCTGCGTCGGCGCTGTTTGCGGTGTGGTCGCACGGGCCTTTAAAACAACAAGGTAAAACAATTAAGGGATAAACAATCTGGCTAAGTAAATTTTAGCTTCTTAAGTTTGTAACAGGTTGTTTCTCCTTTCTATTTTCATTATATTGTACATATATTACTATTTTTACCGTTTGTTTTCGGCGTTTCGTGGTGGTGCACCGATTTGGTGGAAACCCCACTCAGAGCAATTATTGTCAGGTTATATTTTTTTTCCGTTATTTTGATTGATTGCGTTTGGAATTTCCGTTCTTTTTCTCTTCGCTTCTGCTCGGTTGTCCGTTTTTGGGTGTGGTTCGACCCCATAACGGTTCATTTCTTTCAGGTATTTTTGTGTTTTCCTTAATTTTCTTAAAACAGTGATAGTGAAAGTGAAACTTAACATTAACGTAGAATCAGTTTTAACGTAATTTATCTTGTTTAATTTTAAATTTTTTCTCTTTTACCATAACCTAAAATTTTTTCTTTGAATTTCTTACTGTAGTGTGCTACGCCGCACCATGTGCGTGTAAACAAATAATTGATCGGATGATGTGAGGTGTGGTCATGTGAAGGGTCGGCCTTTTTCCACCCTTTTCCGTGCGTGCCGTTCGTTCCTCCAGGACAGGCTGTGCTGGAGGGCGGCACGCCATATGAGTTGATCGCGTCGGGGTGACGGTCTCCGTTCCGGGGGATTGTCATGCGGGCGTCCTTCCCTCATAAATGGCATCGGTAGCCGTTGCGACTGGGAAACAGCATCCCAGTAGGCGGGCCGGCGGTGATCGCCTGGGATTGAGACGGCCACTCCGGATCGATCACTCCCAGCTTATCATTTTCTTTTTGCTGCTGAGGCCGTGGCAACTTAATTTTAATTTCCTTTGTTCCCCCAATTTTATTGTTATGCGGTTATTCAAGCATGAGTTTATGTCTGAAAACCCCACGCCGCACTGTGAGCTCTAGCCAGCTACTATACCGCATCAGACCGCTATACTCATGTCTGTTGGGAGGTGGGACTATGGTCAGTACAGACTGCTGTAGAAATCATGCTCCGTGGAATATACGAGTGGGAACGAGTGGCACACTACGTGGAAACCATCTTGCGGCGGAAGAAGACGGATTTGGATAATAATCCATAGCCCAGGAGGTAGCTCGTAAGGTAGCAAAAAACAAAAAAAAACTAGCTTGAAGTAATGTGAGTAACGGTTCCAGGCTAGTTTTTGAAGTATGGGGAGGTGTTTTTAGTCGGTAGTCCGGAAACGGGAGTCCGGCACAACGTGCATAAAGGCATTTTCACCTCCCCTCAAAAAAAAAAAAAAAAAAAAAAAAAAAATACTCATGTCTGTTAACGTAATCCCTTGGGGACCCTTGACAGACTGCGATTTAATAAATTCGATTTAGTAAATTTCTCGAGATTAGCCGCAGTGTTTCAAGTTCAGACTTAGCTAAGCTAGTATAATTTTGGGTTTAGTAATTAAATCGATTTAGTTAAAAGCCAAGTGGCGCCGTAGTACGGCAGATAATACAACATCAGTTATGTTTTAACTATATAAATAAAATTTTATGTAATGATATAAAATAAAGTTAATTTTGTAGAGATATTATATTAAACATTTTTATTTTAAAAACAGACAAAATTTTATTTTCGATTTTTTTTGTATAAAAAATGTGTTTATTGAGCTGGTAAGTGGTGACATCGCACGAAAAGTTATTAGGTACAATAACGAAGGCACTTGCTGCCATCCTTTGGTAGGAGAAATTGACAATGGCGATTTAAATGTTTTGTTTCTGACATTTAAAGTTTATTTGTGGTTTTTATAATGCTTCAAGGTGTTTTATAGTGTTCAAAATTAAATTTCCTAAAAAATTGTTAAAAATATTTGAGCAAGAATGGATTCGGCAAATTTGCAAATGATTTTGCAACAAGTGCAACAATTAGAAGAAAGAGGAAAACATCTACAAGGACTAGTAAAAAAAGTCCGAGGAATTGGCCATATTTTATTTTGAGCGAAACAAAAAGTTTGCTGCGCTATTTATCGCCTTAAATGCTACAAAAAGTATTGACCGTAAATTGTGGAATTTGGTAAAATAGAATAAATAATAGGTAAACTCATATTTTAACAATTTAATTTTCAACCATTTCAGGTAAGAAAAATTGTATATTGGGAGGTAGAAGTGACATCGTACAGCGAGCAAAAATTTACTGAGGACTTCAGAATGGGTCGACATATTTTTAATGAACTTGTCGAATCAGTGAAGTGCATCGAAAAAATGGACACTTCTTTTAGAAATTGTATCCCAATTGATAAGAGGGTCGCAATTTCGTTATATTATTTGGCATCATCAGCTGAATGTCGGACGGTGGCTAGTCTGTTTGGCGTAGGACGATCGACGGTGAGGGAGATGCTGTTGGAATTTTGTGAAGCCGTATGCTTTACACAAGAAACAATAGTTTCACATATTATCCTCCAACGGATGAGACTATAAAAGAGCTCACTGAAGGTTTTGAGCGAACGTGGGGATTTCCTCAAGTTTACGGGCAGTTGGTAGGTTTATTACTGTGGAGTTTAATATTATAAAATGTTTATTACAATTTTTACTTTAGATAGTTGCCACATAGAAGTATGCCCATCTAAGGAAGAGGCAACGGATTACTATAACTATAAGGTTTCACATACATAAACGTAGGCTCCCCATGTAAAAACAACGACTCATATATTTTTGAAAAATCGGAATTAAAACAGATGCACCAAAATTAATGAGCTATTTTATAAGAACGAAAAAACAATAGAGGGAGCTTCATTTCCCGTTTTACTTTTAGGAGATTCGGCGTTCAAGCTGAGCCCATACCTTATGAAGCCGTACCCAGGAAACAACTTATCGCCCGTTGAAAAACATTTCAATTACATGCTGTCACGATCCCGTCGTATTTTTGAAAATGGTTTTGGGCATTTGAAGGCGCGCTTCCGGAAAATTGGTCGACGGTTAGAAATGGTACCTCAAAATGCAGCTTTAGTAATTAAAGCGTGCTGCATATTGCACAACTTTTTAAAAATTAAAAATGAAAATTTTAAGTTTACTGAGCAAGAAGTGGAAGTAAATTCTGAACTAAATCAACCAACGAATACGACGAGGCAATGCGAAGCCAATTTAAATGCATCGGTCGTAAGAACTAGTATCGCAAAATATTTGTACACAGGTTTGTTTAATAATTTTAAAAATGTATTTCACAGACAATAAATTCATGACATGTTTACATATAAAATTAAAAAATATTCTCAGTATGTATATAACCTCAGGTCTTAATCAATAATCCACTATCCAAATTCATTAATATTTCATTGAACTTCCATCAATTCATAGTTATCTAATTATTATTATTAGTTGAAAAAAATGCAAGCCATTTTTTATTTGCATTATTACGGTCTCCTTCATTAAGTCTAAATGATCCTTTTGATAGTTTTTTGCTTGTTCGCAATAATTCTCGAGGCAATCATTTCCCCTTGAAATTTGTTTTAGTAACTCTTCCTGAATTTGCCCTATTTTTCTGCATGTTCATTCTTCAAAACACACTCATCATAACGAATAAGCCCGAGAATAGTACACGCGTTCTCAGACAATAACGCATAATGAGCGTTATCGACCACATGGAAAATTATTGAATATTTTCTACTATTGTGGAGGCACGGTATCTTCACTTGTCCCAAAACTTCTATCGGATAACCACCATAATCCGCCAAAGTAACTTTAGAGTCATTTAACGTAAAATTATTATTAGTCAATTTACGTAATTGATTAAGCCCAATCAAACGAGCTTGTGCACCCGAATCAAGATCACACGTCACTTTTTGCCATTCTCCATTGAATTTTAAGGTTAGATCTGCAGTAAATGAGCTCTCACTATCGCTATTATTATTATTTGAAATTGTTATTTCTTTTACCGTTTTAATGTCATTTTTCTTTCCCATTTTATTATTATTTTTCTTTTTACACACTACTTCGAAATGATTATCCCCATTACATGATTTGCACTTTTTTTTCAAACGCGGAACATAAATTTTTATCGAACACATGATACGTTGCACAAAATTTTAAATTCATCACTTTATTAACTTTTGTAAATTTGCCACCTGTTATGGATTTAAATCGATCCTCCGTAACCTTGCTGTCTTTAACCTCTTGAATTATCTTATCCAGTGTTAAAGTATCGGGATCTTGTGACAGAAATCTCTTTTTAAGATTCGTGTCTCTAATGCCAAATGCTATACGATCCCGCAACAAGTGATCAGCTGTGACGCCTTGATTGTATTTACACACGTCGATGATTTTGCGCAAACGAATCAAATATGTATCGAACGATTCGTTATCATTCTGACTACAGGTGTGAAACAAATATTCATCGTATAACACGTTCCTTTTTGACACTAGACACGACTTCCAATCAGATTTAGAACATTTTCCGTTGTGTCTTTTTCCTCTTCGGTTAATGAAAAATGTGTATATTTAATTTTCACTTCATCTCCAACGAGTGTCAACAGCAAATTGATTTTCTTTTTTTCTTCCGTGACGGGCCATTTATCAATGCCAGCTGCAGTCACAAATTCGTGCCAATTTCTTTGGAATAATTCAAAATTTTCGTCGATATTGCCTTGAGGTGTACTGTGATCGTAAACACGTTTTTTATCAAAATCCTCACGTAATGCTTTTAAACCTTGATTTACCAACTGCATGTTTTCATTAATGCTACTACAACTTTTAGTGAACAGTTTAACAACTTCTGTAAGTTCTTCACCCATTTTTGAGACAAATTTCTGAATTATTTTTACTATTTAACAAGAACTTCACTGACGCTGTTTGGTTATTTCTTTTGTAATGGGCCAAACAATTTCTGTATTATTATTTAATACTATATACTCGACAAACATGTATAATAATAAATAACGCACTAAATTTTATGCTCAAAACAAATTTTATTTTATCATAATTATTTATTATTTAATCATTCTAGTCTATATACTGTTAAAGTTAGCCGAAAGTTGCCAGCCGAAAGTGAAAAGTCGATAATGCAGATAGTGTTAGTCCAGCCGAAAGTAAAAAAAAAATGGTAAGGCAGATGGTCTAATCCCAGCCGAAAGTTTCCAGCCGAAAGTGAAAAGTCGATAATGCAGATTATGTTATTGACATTCCAGCCGAAAATAAATGAGCCTCTAGAGTGTTATGTCTGGAAATAGATTTAATTGATGTGATTACTCAATAGCTATCGCAGGAAAAAAATTCAGTACAAGTTTCCCGTGGGAAATCTCGGAAAATTAAAAAAAGTTTCCAGCCGAAAGTAAGAAATGGATGTATAAAATCAGCCTTTAGAGTGTTATGTCTGGAGATGAATTGCATTGATCTGATTTATCAATAGCTATCGCAGGAAAAAAATTCAGTTCAAGTTTCCCGTGGGAAATCTCGGAAAATTCGATTTTCCAAAAATTATTAGAAAATTTGTATAAAATCAGCCTCTAGAGTGTTATGTCTGGAGATGGGTTCAATTGATGTGATTACTCAATAGCTATCGCAGGAAAAAAATTCAGTTCAAGTTTCCCGTGGGAAATCTCGGAAAATTCGATTTTCCAAAAATTATTAGAAAATTTGTATAAAACCAGCCTCTAGAGTGTTATGTCTGGAGATGGATTCAATTGATGTGATTACTCAATAGCTATCGCAGGAAAAAAATTCAGTTCAAGTTTCCCGTGGGAAATCTCGGAAAATTCGATTTTCCTAAAATTATTAGAAAATTTGTATAAAACCAGCCTCTAGAGTGTTATGTCTGAAGATGGATTCAATTGATGTGATTACTCAATAGCTATCGCAGGAAAAAAATTCAGTTCAAGTTTCCCGTGGGAAATCTCGGAAAATTCGATTTTCCAAAAATTATTAGAAAATTTGTATAAAACCAACCTCTAGAGTGTTATGTCTGGAGATGGGTTCAATTGATGTGATTACTCAATAGCTATCGCAGGAAAAAAATTGAGTTCAAGTTTCCCGTGGGAAATCTCGGAAAATTCGATTTTCCAAAAATTATTAGAAAATTTGTATAAAACCAGCCTCTAGAGTGTTATGTCTGGAGATGGATTCAATTGATGTGATTACTCAATAGCTATCGCAGGAAAAAAATTCAGTTCAAGTTTCCCGTGGGAAATCTCGGAAAATTCGATTTTCCAAAAATTATTAGAAAATTTGTATAAAATCAGCCTCTAGAGTGTTATGTCTGGAGATGGATTCAATTGATGTGATTACTCAATAGCTATCGCAGGAAAAAAATTGAGTTCAAGTTTCCCGTGGGAAATCTCGGAAAATTCGATTTTCCAAAAATTATTAGAAAATTTGTATAAAATCAGCCTTTAAAGTGTTATGTCTGGATATGAATTGCATTGATGTGATTTATGAATAGCTATCGCAGGAAAAAAAATCAGTACAAGTTTCCCGTGGGAAATCTCGGAAAATTCAAAAAAGTTTCCAGCCGAAAGTAAGAAATGGATGTATAAAATCAGCCTTTAGAGTGTTATGTCTGGAGATGAATTGCATTGATCTGATTTATCAATAGCTATCGCAGGAAAAAAATTCAGTTCAAGTTTCCCGTCGGAAATCTCGGAAAATTCGATTTTCCAAAAATTATTAGAGAATTTGTATAAAATCAGCCTCTAGAGTGTTATGTCTGGAGATGGGTTCAATTGATGTGATTACTCAATAGCTATCGCAGGAAAAAAATTCAGTTCAAGTTTCCCGTGGGAAATCTCGGAAAATTCGATTTTCCAAAAATTATTAGAAAATTTGTATAAAACCAGCCTCTAGAGTGTTATGTCTGGAGATGGATTCAATTAATGTGATTACTCAATAGCTATCGCAGGAAAAAAATTCAGTTCAAGTTTCCCGTGGGAAATCTCGGAAAATTCGATTTTCCAAAAATTATTAGAAAATTTGTATAAAATCAGCCTTTAAAGTGTTATGTCTGGAGATGAATTGCATTGATGTGATTTATCAATAGCTATCGCAGGAAAAAAAATCAGTACAAGTTTCCCGTGGGAAATCTCGGAAAATTCAAAAAAGTTTCCAGCCGAAAGTAAGAAATGGATCAATAAAATCAGCCTCTAGAGTGTTATGTCTGGAGATGGATTGGATTGATGTGACTTGTCAATAGCTATCGCAGGAAAAAAATTGAGTTCAAGTTTCCCGTGGGAAATCTCGGAAAATTCGATTTTCCAAAAATTATTAGAAAATTTGTATAAAACCAGCCTCTAGAGTGTTATGTCTGGAGATGGATTCAATTGATGTGAATTGATTCAATTGATGTCTCCAGACATAACCCTTTAAAGGCTGATTTTATACAAATTTTCTAATAATTTTTGGAAAATCGAATTTTCCGAGATTTCCCACGGGAAACTTGAACTGAATTTTTTTCCTGCGATAGCTATTGAGTAATCACATCAATTGAATCCATCTCCAGACATAACACTCTAGAGGCTGATTTTATACAAATTTTCTAATAATTTTTGGAAAATCGAATTTTCCGAGATTCCCACGGGAAACTTGAACTGATTTTTTTTCCTGCGATAGCTATTGAGTAATCACATCAATTGAATACATCTCCAGACATAACACTCTAGAGGCTGATTTTATTCATCCATTTCTTACTTTCGGCTGGAAACTTTTTTGAATTTTCCGAGATTTCCCACGGGAAACTTGTACTGATTTTTTTTCCTGCGATAGCTATTGATAAATCAGATCAATGCAATTCATCTCCAGACATAACACTCTAAAGGCTGATTTTATACAAATATTCTAATAATTTTTGGAAAATCGAATTTTCCAAGATTTCCCACGGGAAACTTGAACTGAATTTTTTTCCTGCGATAGCTATTGAGTAATCACATCAATTAAATCTATTTCCAGACATAACACTCTAGAGGCTGATTTATTTTCGGCTGGAATGTCAATAACATAATCTGCATTATCGACTTTTCACTTTCGGCTGGAAACTTTCGGCTAACTTTAACAGGGTCTAGTCTATGATGAATTGAATTTTATTTATTTATTATTATGATTTACAATAATTACACTACACGACTGACTTCCTTACACTACTAATTATACACAACAACCGCGACGACTATTTATCTTGCCACTGCTCAATACCGACTGACATTAAAAAAAAATGAAAAATATTTTCTTGACCGGTCGATCAGATTACACACACATCGAATGTATCTATGTGTAAATGAACAAAAACGGGTCACTACCTAAATCAGTCAATGGATTAATTTGCTACAGCCTGCCTACACAAGTTTTTGGTCACCGCATAACCCCCTTTCCAGTTAAAAAGAAAATACTAAGCTATTTTATTTTTATTTTGTATATGATAGAAAAAGGACTGAATTGCGACCATCACTAGTTAGCCTGTTATCCTACTTATGCAATAAAACCTCTTCCTGAAAACTAACTCTCCGATCCGTTTTGCTTTTGTTATCCCTTGTTATGGAATCAACAATATGTATAAGCCGGCTTTAAACGATCTACTGATATCACTTGTGATTTTCCATTGTAATTGACAATAAATGCTTTTCTTAATCTGCGAGTCACTTCAAATGGACCTTCATAAGGATTTTATAATCCAGATCTTAAACGATCATTTCTTACAAACACAAATTTGCAGTTAGATAGTTCGCGAGGCACATACGCGTCCGAATTTTCTGCGGTTTGTGGTGGAGTGGCTTTTAAATCCCTCATTTTATTACGCAGGTTCTCTACAAAATTGGTTGGATCGACTACAGGTAAATCCGACGACTTGACGACCAATTCACCAGGCACTCTTAATGCTTGTCCGTAAAGTAAATCTGCGGATGAATAGCCAATGTCTTCTTTTACGGTGGTCCGAAAACCAAGAAGAATAAATGGTAATTCATCAACCCAGTTTGAGGTATTACATCTTGCTCTTAATGAATTTTTGAGAGGGCGATGTAGATTTTCAATCATTCCATTACTCTGTGGATGGTAGCTGGTTGTATGAATATGGTGAGAACCCAAAAGATTAGATAATTCCTTGAACAAGTGCGACTCAAATTGTACTCCTTGATCGCTCGTTATAGTTAATGGGCAACCGAAACGAGAAACAAACTCTGAAACAATGGTTTTAGCTATGGTTACTGCGGTGCAATCTTTCAATGGATACACCTCAGGCACCTAGTGAAACGGTCTATAATTGTGAACAGATAATTATAACCTTGACAACGAAGAAGTGGCCCCACCAGATCGATTTTTGACAGTTAATGCAACACCTGGTCCAGTCACCAGTATCCGAATTCATTTTCGGCCAGAAATAGCGTGTTGTTATCAACTTTCGTGTGGCTCGTATTCCTGGATGTGAGAGTCCATGCAGTTTGCCAAAAATTTCGCGTCTCAGTTCTATCGGGATATACGAGCGAATTTTATTTGTTGATAATTCACACCAAATTTTCTCTTTCTTGCCATCCACGTAAATCTGTTGGAACTTCAGTTTTGACTGTTTCGATGGATTTATTAACGACTTCAACTCCTCATCTTTCTCATGAACTTCAACTGGTCTTGATAAATAATCAGCGACAACGTTATCGCGTCCTGAAATATGGCGTAAATCGGTAGTAAATTTAGCAATGTACTCAAGATGTCTGGTTTGACGGGGACTTCTATCAGATTTAGATTCTATTGCTGTGATTAACGGTTTATGATCTGTGAATAAGAAAGTGTTTGATCGCTACGTAAATTGCAAGAAGCTCCCTATCAAATGCGGCATATCGAGTTTCAGCGGGTTGAAGTTTCGTTGAGAAAAAACTCAGAGGTCCCCAACTATTGATTTCTTGATTAAATTATTCAAAAACAGCACCAATAGCTACCTCTGAACTGTCTGTAGTTGTACAGAGTTGAGCGTTGTTTTAAGGATGTACTAGCATTGTGGTTGCTGCTAAACATCGTTTGGTTTCCTCGAAAGCTTCATTGTATTTCGTGGGCCATTGAAAATTCTTTTTTGGATTTTTTATTTTGGACATGTTTGCTAGATGGCCATATAACGGAGCTAGAATTTCAGCAATATTAGGTAAGAACCTATTATAATAGTTTACCATGCCTAAAAATTTTTGTGTTTGCTTGATTGATTTTGGTGCTTGTAGTGAAATAATTTCTTTAACCCGGTCAGAAGGTAGGAGAGATTCCATATTCTGAAATTCGATGGGAAAGAAAATTGAGCGTTTGTTTGCCAAATTCACATTTTGATAGTTTTATTTTGATATCAAACTCGACAAGCTGTTTGAAAAGAACATGCAAATGTTTTTATGTTCTGCTTCTGATCTACTGAAAATCAAAATGTCGTCGATGTAAGGACATACGAAATCAAAATCCTTCAAAACATTATTAATGAATCTTTGAAACGTCTGGGATGCGTTTCGTAGCCCGAATGGCATTCGTAGAAACTCGTAGAGTCCAAATGGAGAAGATATCGCAGTTTTATGTACATGTTCCTTTGCTACCGGTATATGATGGTATATGCACGCACTAAATCGACTTTAGAGAATATTTTGCATTCATAAATTTGTGAATTAAAATCATGGATATGGGGTACCGGGTAGCGATCAGGAACAGTGCAAGCATTGAGCTTATCTTTTTTCTTTACCAGATGTAATGATGAAGATACATGCGATGATGACGGACGGCATAATACCTAAATCCAACATGTGCTGAAATTCGGTTTTGGCAATTTTATATTTATCGTCAAATAATCGACGAGGCCTTTCAAAAGACAAGTGTCCTTTTGTATGTATGTAGTGAACTACATCATGCTTCACGGGAATGGTATAATCTGGCGGTGTAAGCAAAGATGGATATTCTGATAAAATTTTTGAAAATTCATCAGTTATCGTTACCGCTGAAACGTTTAATTTGGTGTCTGTATCGACTAAATGTTTTTGCTTAAGATCAATTAATAAATTAAATTTCATTAAGTAATCTGCCCCAATAATTGGACGATTGACTGAAGCGATTGTGAAAACATGATTAAAAGATCGGCGAAGTCCTAGATCAACTTGTAAAAGCTTGGTCCCGTATGTCTTAATCGTAGTATTGTTAGCTGCGGTTAGACAAATATTGGAATTTTTCTCTTTCAAATGCGGAAATTGACTTAATGGAATAACGGATAAATCGGAATCGATATCGACTAAAAATACTAATTTCGTGATTTTACATTTGACGAATAAGCGGCGGCTTGAAGAATCGCTGTATGCCGCGTTTTTTGAATCGGCCGTTTCTTTATCAAAATCACACACCTTTTGACACTGTCTAGCTCGAATACCAAAACGATAATGGTAGAAGCACCTGGGATATTTCCGAACTTGACCCGGGCTGCGATGACGACTTTGACTGCGTTAACGGTTTTGACTATCTCTGGGATGGGGTGAATTAAAACGTTGATTGGATCATGATCTGAACCTATTTCCTTCGTACGCAGAAACAGACATGCTCGAAATAGATTTGGTAAGCTTTTGAAGCTCTCTTTGGAGCTGTTCGACCTTTGACTCAAGTGTATTTGAGCAACTTGGCCCATTTTGAACAGCTGAAATGGACGCTGGACGAGTAACTTCAAAAATTTTATCGGCGGTGGTTTGCATTTTATCAATATCATTTTCACTAGTGGCAACTAAAATAGTTTTTGTACTAGTGGGCAAACCATTCAGCCATATATTCTTAAGAAGTTCTTTATTAAGAGCTTTGGACGTACCAGCAATATTCTCCAATCGCCTGTAGTACTGCGAAGGCGTATCATCCCCAATTTCAATACCATCCAATAATTTTTTAATTTTGTAATTTTCCCCTTCCGTGTGCCTTTCGAGGATAATGTCTTTAATATATTGGTATTTATTTTGTTTTGGTGGATTGTAAATTAAATTTTGATTTCTCAACAAGATGTTTTCTCGAAGCGCGGTCAATACATAATGATATTTGAGTTCATCACTTTTAGTTAGATTAATTATAAAAGTGAATTCCATCAACGCAAACCATGTTGCAGGCCTTAAAGAACAATAGGCAGGCATTCTAATTTTAATCGTTGAAACTGCATTTATGTTATGTTTTTCTTCGTTGTTAGCTCCTTTGTTAAGTTCGTCCTCGTTGTCACTCATATTTCAAACAAAATAGCCCAATAACAAATTGAAACTCTATAAAATTAACACACTATCACCAAAAACTTATTTTACAGAACTCACAAAAGAAATCAAAGACAAATAAAAAGTAACTCTTGGAACGAACTAAAACTTAGTGGCAAAATCAATAATCGTTAACAAACAAAATATACGAAATAATTAATAGTTACGGTGATTTTCTATCGATTGATTGATTGAATGATTTTCAATAATCACCTAAATCCGAATTTATATAACGGTTTTTTTTTTTTATTAATTTTAATTAAACATTGAATAAAATTTCTATTTAGTAATGTTTTTGTTATTTACCAAAAGCGAGAACCATACTACAAAAGTAAGATTCACACGACTCGGATTGGTGAGGTGGATACTTTGTTGAGGTGAGAACAATAATGGGGTTGTAAACAAATTTATTATTGAATTCTGAATTGCCTCGTACATAAAAGTTTATTTAATTATAATGAATGTACTTGTTTCAACTTACATAAAGCATAACATAATTGTAGCTTTTAACACTTTAATAATTTTTTTTATTTATGATACTTTATTAAAATAAATAATATAACAACCGGACGGAATGATTTAGCTGTTGAATACTGTAAGCACGACTATTACATACAAATAACGAGATTCACAACTGGAAACATATACATAAATAATAAAACATTGCAAAGAAATTGAATTAGGAAATACTTGTGATGTTGTTTAAATTGTTGTGGACTCATGAACGTTGTCATTTTGTTACTTTCATGAGTAATTTATGTTGTTTTTCATTTTTGGTTTGTAAAAATGTAAAAATTGCATGTATATATGTATGAACATTTAGTAAAAGGAATGCCACATGATTTTCTTTGCACGCATGAAAGTTTTTTGTGTGATAATACTCCTTCCTGTTTACATTTCTAATACAAAATGACTTTAAAACATGTTACCTTAAACCATGATCGATGATTACGGAAGACAACTACTGTACGTATTGTGAATCGGGAAGCCCAAAATCACAAAAGAGCGCATATTGTAGTTATATACATAATTAAAAATTTGCAATTCAAACATTTATTGTGCATCGTCAACAGTAACCCAGTAAATCTCTCCTTTGAAAAAAGCTATTAATTACCAAAAAAACAATCGATCATTCATAACATAATACACCCATAAAGTACTCACATATTTATTACACAAATAACAATAAACCCCATAAAAATCGACCTTCAAAATGTCTAATGAAACCGTACGCATTTGAAAATATTAAAAATTCAATCAAATTGAAAAAATTTTGAAATCACATATTACGTATGAATACATAAACATATATTATAACAGCAATATCAAAACATAACATAATTATGCAAAACAAAATATGACTAACATATGGTAATTTCTATAGTTACATTGATACTGTGCTTTTGATCTTGATCTACACATAAAATCTACAACACCACAAAAAATATTGTTCGTTCCTATTGATTAACCAAGGCTGAAGAAATATTTTCATTACCAAATTATTTTGCTCATTATCATCTCCGGGGCTCGTTCAGTTAGCGTGCTTCTTCCTATATGCGAGTACATAAATTTAAATGAAACCAAAAAGTGAAATTATTTTCATTAATCGCCCCTCTCATGTAACCTTAGAGGTCGAGTGATTATCAATTAAATTAAAATGATTTTTAATTGCGATTTTATTGGGTTTTGAACATTAAATATGATTTAAACTTCATACAACGGTGGTGAAGCATTTAGTAGAAGAAAAAAAACAACAGCTACTCGTGCGTAGTAATAAAAATTGATAGTTATGTTTTTCATTACAACATACGAGTACAATAAAAATTGTCGGAACCATGTAATTAATGTTTTATTTCGTATTGTAACATAATGGTGTTTTTAAAGTATAAACTTCCGATTATCTATAATTCTAATATGTAGTTTTAATAAGATAAATATTAAAACGAATAACTGATTGATTTTAAATTGTTTTTGAAATATTGACAAAACGGATAGTAATTAAATGTCTAAACTGCTGTGGACTTACCCTCTTTAACCTCTCTTAGGGGGGTGAAAAGACAAATACCAGGTATCTTCACAACTATACTTTATATACCGGAATTAGCTGATGATTAAGGGAAGCATATAGCGTTCTAGCTAAACCAAAACATGCTTGTATTGGTGAAAGTGATAAAGAATTTCAGTTTAACAGCAGAAGAAAAAAAGAAGTTGCAATCAATAAAGGAAAAACTGACCGAGCACTTTACACCAGTGAAAAATAAGACTTACGAGAGGTGCCAATTTCACCGAATTAAACAACAACCAAACGAATTGTTTGAAGATTTTTTACAAAAATTACGAACACAAGTAAAAAAATGCAGTTACGAAGCAAGTGCAGTGGATGAGTTTATAATGGATCAAATTGTTGTTGGCATAAATTCAGATTCAACACGTCAAAAACTATGGATAGAGCACAATTTATCGTTAGAAAAAGCGAAGAAAATTTGCCGAGCAGCGGAAAGGGCCAACAAACAAATTTCAGAACTAAATAGTGATCCAAACGCACCATCAAGTAGTGCCTGTATGAACGCAATCGAAACATACGACTGTAAACGATGCGCAAACACTTATGGAATCAAAAACTGTACAACATTTGGCAAACGTTGCAACTCATGTGGTACAAAAGGACACTTTGAAGCTATGTGTCGCAAAAATGTAAAAAAGGCACATAAGAAAGAGTATATGCGGTTTCCGAATCCAGTTGCGATTCAAGCGACAATTCAAGTAATTCACCGTTACCGCAAGAGATTATGAAGAAAAATACAAATTTGTGGAATCTAATCTAATATTAAAACAAAACAAGTGAATGCGGTATCATCAAACGACAAATGGTGTGCAACTATAGATATTGGCGGTTGCCAACTTAAGCTAATACTGGATACAGGTACTGAATGCCATGTATTATCAGTAAAAACAGCAAGAAAATTGCGTACAATAACGAAACAATAAAAGTGATTGGCGAGTCGAAAGTCTGGTGTAAATCAAAAAACAAAGAGTGCATTGTAATGATGATTTACAGCCTATATTGGGACGCAAACGCAATATGTGCGAGAAAATGGGCTTTATCGCAAGGGTCAACAAAGTAGGAAAAGAAATTGAGAAACTAGGATGTTGCAATACTTTCGAGTACGACATTGATTTCATAGAAAATGCAAAATTTAAAATAATGCCGCTACGGAGAATAGCACACGCATTAAGGGAAAAAACAAAGGACGAGCTAGAGAGAATGATGAAAATGGTAGTAATTGAGCGTATTTCTGAACCAACACCAGCTGTCAGTCCAATGCACATAGTAACCAAAGGTGAGAAGCTACGAATTTGTATGGATCCTACCGAGCTAAATAAAAACATCAAACGGCGCCACTATCCATTGAAGACAGTTGAAGAAATAGCGGCGACCACTGCTGGGAGTAATTACTTTACGAAGCTAGACTGCCAAAAAGGTTTTTGGTAGATTAAAGTGTCAGAGAGAACGTCAAAATATTTGACTATGGCTACGCCATGGGGATGATATAACGGTAATCGAAAGGCTATCAAAAGCGGGGTTCATGTTAAACAGGGACAAATGTGAATTCAACAAAACTAAGATGAAGTTCCTTGGTCATATTTTTACGGACAAGGGATATAAAGCTGGCAACGATAAAATTCAAACAATAAACCAGATGAGGCCTCCAACAAATATTAAGGAACTGCAACGTGTACTTGGGATGGTGAATTACTTGGGCAAATTCATTTCCAATTTGTCGGAGTTAACTGATCCGTTGCGCAGTTTATTACACAAAGACACCGAGTTTAGTTGAAATTATGAACAACAAGAAGCATTCGATAATATAAAGCGAACACTAACAACAACACCGGTATTTGCTTACTACGACGTCAATAAATCGGTGAAGTTATCGGTTGATGCCAGCCAAAATGCAAGCATGTTTATTGCAAAATAATCGAGAGCTGTCACAAATTCACAAAGGAATCAACCACAAATTGTGAAAGAGGCATTGGCCATACGATTTGGATGCACCAAATTTCACCAATATGTGTACGGTAAGGAACTAGTGATAAAAACAGATCACAAACCATTGGAGACCATTTTCAAAAATCCCATCCTAAACGCACCGCTGAGACTACAGCGAATATTGTTCAACGTAGTACAGTACGGTATGCACCAAAGGTACAGATCAAAGGTACTAATATTTCCATCGCTGACGCAGAGATTGTGTCCGGTGTGATGTATTTCGCACAAAGTGTACCTACACAAATTAAAGAAAAGTGTAAGTGTACTACTAACCACTGAAATTGAAAAGGAGGAAGAATATGCAGTAAACATAATACTATAAATTGGTGATCAGCTGAAAGAACGATTTATATTGGCTACTTCCGCGAACAATGATCTAAAGCTTCTAAAAGCTGTAATTATGCGTGGATGATGATGAAACCGCATTACCTAAAACTATAAGAAAATATGCACCATTCAAACAAGAAATTACTTTTGAAGATGGATTGCTATTTAAAGATAACAAAATAATAGTTCCTGAATGTGAAATAAAAAATATGATAAAAGAAACACACTAGAGTAACAAAATCTATTCAACGAGCTCGTCAAACACATTATTGGTATGGCCAAACAAACGACATTAAAAATTATATAGAACGATGTTCATCGTGTCAAGAGACACAAAAATCGAATCAGCGTGAACCAATGATAATGAGACAAGTGCCAGATTATCCTTTTCAAATTGTGTCTTCGGACATCTTTACATTTCGTGGAGAAGAATTCCTGCTAATAGCGGACCATTACTCGGGATTTATGGATTTTAGAAAACTCCAATCATCTACATCAGCTGAAGTGATTTTGTTATTACGCCAGTGGTTTTCGGTACATGGAATACCAGAAATCTTTGAATCAGACGGAGGACCACAATATACAGTAGCAAGATTCGAAAGTTTTGCAAAAAACTGGTCTTTTATACACAGAATATCATCACCGTATTATCCTCGTTCAAATGGTTTCGCTGAACGCAACGTATAAACAATGGAAATCGTATTAAAACGATGTTATCTGGATGGTACTGATCCATATGCCGCTTTACTTATGTTACGAAACACACCAAGAAATGATGTGCTAAAATCACCTAATCAACGCTTGTTCAGTCGATGTACAAGAACGCCATTACCAATAGACATCGAAGAACTGAAACCAAAGATTGTAAAAGGTGTGCCTGAAGAACTAAGGGAACTTAGACTAAATCAAAAACGTTACGTAGATCGGGTAGCGACACCAACATTGCCATTAAAGGTTGGCGATAAAGTCAGACTAAAAGTAGCTAATCGAGAATGGAAAAGAGCCGAAGTGGTCGAAGAAACGAAATATCCAAGATCAGTCATTGTAGAAACGGATAAGGGAAGGCGATATAGGCGAAACACATTCCATTTGCACAGAACGAAGGCGAACATTCGGTCAAATATTGAACCATCTGTAGAAACGGAAGATCGAGATGACAATTCCCAACAAGGACTGAACGGACAGTAAGAAATGAAACAACCAAGAACGAGCCATACGAAACGACAATGGAATCACCAAAACAACAGTCAACAAAAACGTCGGTCCAGCATAGATCGGGAAGATTAGTTAAACCGTTCGTTATGATGACGAATTTTAAAACATAATTATATTTTAATTTTTTTTGTTATAAAAATAAAAAAAAAATAAAAAAAGGGGAGATGTTACATGGACGCGGTAAATGGAATACATACTAATATGTGAATAGGGTAAATGAATAAACGAGCAGTCTTAGATAGATACTCAAACGAACTACACGTGTTTACATTCGCATACTCGTTACAAATGATTGATTATTAATGAATTTGAATTCAATATGATTTGTTTGTTTTTAAGGTTATGTTCTTTAATAGACGACACACAATAGGAAAGTATATATTATACCCGTCTACATATACAAAATTCTCAATTCCCAATCCTTATTTTGCAACCAAATCGCTATCCTGGAGTCTAGCGTTAATTAATGGAGTAAATTTAATATATTGGGTGTGTGAATATAACTCCGCCCTTTTTTGTTAAAATAAAACACATTTGTTAGTTTAGAGAATGAAAGAATTATTTATTGAAAGTATGCTCCATTTGCAGGATAAATTTTCCCACATTTTTCAGGCAGTCTACGGATTCCCTCTCTGAAAAAATCTTGGTCTTCGGAGGCGATCCAATCATTAAGCCAATTTTCGATCTCTGCGCGAGAACTGAACTGCTTTTCAGAAAGAGACGACTGCATCGACCGGAATAAGTAGTAATCTGAAGGAGCTATGTCTGGTGAATACGGCGGGTGGGGTAGAACTTCCCAGTCATGTCCTTGTAAATAATTTTTCACAACGTTTGCAACATATGGTTTTGCATTGTCATGCTGAAAAATTAATTTGTTGTGTCTATTCACCCATTCTGTTTGTTTTTCCTCTATAGCTCGCTTCAAACGTATTAGTTATCGTCGGTACATATCGCCATTGATAGTTTCACCTGATTCCAGCAGTTCATAATATACCACACCTTTCTGATCCCACCAGATACAGAGCATACCCTTATTGCAATGGATGGAATGGATGGTTGCGATGGACCAGCTTCACCAAGCTTCACCCAAGATTTTTGGCGTTTGGGATTCTCATAATAAATCCATTTTTCATCTCCAGTAACTATTTTATGCAGAAAACCTTTTCTTTGTTGTCTTTGAATCAGTATTTCACAAATGGTTTTTCGACGTTCGAGGTCTCTTTCTTTTAATTCATGTGGAACCCAGTTGTTAGCTTTATGAACCATTCCGATTGTTTGTAAACGTTTTGCAACAGTTGATCGATAAACATTTAATGCTACAGCCAATTCTGATTGTGTTTGAGAAGAATTTTCAGCCATTAACGTTTCTATTTCAGCATCTTCAAATTGTTTTTATGGTTTTCCATGCTCTTTATCCTCAATGCCAAAATCATCAATTTTAAATCGTCGAAACGAAAAGGTAAATAGAGTATTTTTTTCCATTGATGCTCTTGAAAAATTCACAACATTTTATAATCCAAGAAAGTTACAAGATTTTAGTTGTTTATTGTTTTGTTGATAAAATCCTCTTTATACTAAATCAGGGCCGGCCACAAAATTGTATGACGGATGGGTGGATGGAAGACACCTGGGCCCCTAGCTTGTGAGGTCTCGAGTAATGTGACAAGTCAAGAAAAACCGTGGAAAGAATAAAATTGTGTTTGTTATTGATGCCTGGCCGAGGTATGTTGGAAAACAAATCGCAGTCCCGAGATCTAACGTAGAAGAACTCCCGTGTAAACATAGAAGTGGTTCTGATATTTGAGTGTTTGGTAATCGTTGGAATAATTGCGATAACAAATCAACTTTATAAAATTTTTTCCAAAATAAATGTCCATTCAATCATTTTATCATTAATTTTTAGCCCAAAAAAATGATTGCACTAAGGCTTTATATAGGATTAGTGAAAAAATCAGCACGGAATATTTTAAAATGGTATATGAAAATATGAGATAAGGTATACTATGGCATATTTCAATATGGCTTATTTCAAAACGGCATATGATACAATACGGCATAAGGTACATTATGGCATATTTTATAATGACGTATTTCGATACGGCATATGGTACAATATGGCATACCATATGGTACGTTACGGAATATTTCAAAACGAGATATTTCAATATGGCATATGGTACAATATGGCATATTCTATAACTTAGCTATGATGAAATTTGACAAGTGCAATGAAAATGGAATATTAAAATTGGTTTTAGACGAAGTTCTGAAATATGGAAAATTAGGGTAGAACTAGCTATTTATCAGAAAAAGATCCGAAATCCGAATATGATAAAATTTACCATAAAAGATGGAAATGGGATTCTAAACCTGATTTTAGATGTAGTTCTGGTATATGGCCAATTTTTATGGAACTTGGCTGTTTTTTACATTTTGGTGAGATTGGATAAGTGTGATGGAAATGGGATTCTACAATGAGTTTTAGTTGAAGTTCTGGAATATGGTCAATTTTGATGGAATTTGGCTATTTGGAGATAGAGGGTATTGAGATATGGCCAATTTTGATGGAACTTGGCTATTTCTTATCCGATTATGCCGAAACCCATTCTCTTAATAGAATTTTCTTTCACCTAACAGAATTTTCCTTCAATTAGTAGAATTATCCTTTATTTATTTAAATTTTCCTTCACCTGTTGGAATTTTTATTCAGTTATTAGAATTTTCTAATGCCTAATTCGACCATATGTTGAAATTCGTTGTACGCTGCCTTATGTTTAGTGGGATCCAACCGACGTGGTTTCGTATAAGGGAATTGACCGTTCGTAATAATGTGATGAACCACGTTATGCTTGACTGGGACATTGTAATTGGGTGATTCGGTAAGGGACAGAAGGTCCTATAGTATTTTTCCGTAGAGATTCTCAACCACTAAGTGTTTTGGTGTGGGAGTGTTGACGGCAACTGTCATTGCGTTGACAGTTAATTTCGTGACCGAGTCTATGATTCGTCTTCCTCTCAGGTCGACAAGTAAACCGAATTTCGTAAGAAAATCATCACCAATTATTGATCGGTTAACTGATGCGAGCACGAATGGGTGAGTAAACGTGCGCCTTAGTCCAATATCGACCAAAAGTAATTGGGTTCCATAAGTATTAATGGTGGTGCCATTCACTGCCGAAAGAGACAACACTGGATCAAGATCTTCTGATCTCTAATAAAAAGGCGGTGGTTTGTATAATTTCGATTATTAGCCGCATTGATAATCGAATCTAGCCGTTTAAAGGGTTAGAGTTTGTGGATACCGTGTTGTTGGCTATGAATTCACACGGCTTAATACATTTTTGTGGTCTAGTGCCGAACTTAAAATGATACCAACAAAATCTGTACTTATTTTGAGATCTGCTGCATCTCCTTGGTCTGAAATGTGGCCGGCTTGAAGGCTGCGGACTTCTGGAGCGATTAGGATTACCTGTAGTAAGGACTGAAAGGCTATTTGGAGCTTATCTTCAAATACAAGTGCGACAAGTGCAACTTGGATGATTTTAGGCATTCACCTCATACTGGGCTTGCATACGATATTTTCGATGATGTGGTCACCCGCTTAACCTTTCATTGCCCTGTAAACCTCGGATGGTTTTTGGTCGCCGATATCTTGCTTACTGACGAGTTACTCTAGGCGTTTTTTCTGTGACAGCGAATACCTGTCAATCAATGCCTTTTCAGTGTGTTATATTTATTGCTTTCTGGCGGTGGCTGAATGAGACCCGCTACAGATGAAAGTATGTCGGTAGGTAGTGATGTAGCTACCGTCAGAAATTTTACAGAAAGAAGAAGCTCGATCTGTATAAACCAGGCTTGCGGATTGACTATTGGTTTCACCCTGTTTTTGTAGTAAATTATCTTTCTCTTCGTCACTCATTTTTTTTTTTTTATTTTAAAGAATTTTATTATCCTGAATTTTCAATGATTTTGTTTGTGTTTGGGTAGGTTTTTGTTGGTGGGATTGTGGATCGTATGATGATTTCAATCAAACCAAAGTTTGGGTTACCTGGAAACATCACGCGATCTCACAATTACATCTTCACATAATTTTCGTTATTGAGCTATCAAAAATAGTTGGCTTACTAGTGAAATTACTAATTATCTGTTTTAGAATATCCAGCTGAATCTGAACTAAACTCTTAATTTTAGCTGACTTTGGCTTTATCTAGGTTAACCTATCCAGTTCTTCGGTTTTGTTCGGTGTAAACGGGTGTACGATGAGGCCCGGCTTTCAAAAACGGGATAACTTGCTTAATGCTTGATCATCCATTCAAATCAATCAATCAGCGCCGTGAGTTTACGAGATAGCAAGTGAGCTTACATGACTTGATGACAGTATGTTTACACGTTTAATTTCTTTTTAATAAATTGAAATTTAAAATAAATTGATAAATTTCCATCTTTCATCTCGTATTTGTGGTTAAATACTAAAGAAATTCACATTACATTTTATTGTTTAACAATAGCACAAAGAACATAATTACGTTTTTGTTTTTATTCACACATTATAAATTCATTTACTTTAAATGGACAAAAGATGCTTTATTTCTCAGCATAACAACATCTTTTTGATTTTATGTCTTTCCAATCCAAAAAAAAAAAAAAAAATTAAAAAGCATCACACTAACGATCACGAGAAAGTGTTGTTTATCCCAAACGATTTATATAGAAAACCATCTTGTCGGTGTGCTTCGTTTGTTTCCTTGTTTTTAGGAAATGAAAGTCAAAAATAAACAAAATGTCACTAAATCAGATCATACCGCCTGCTGTTATAAATTTTATACAATTTAATATTTACTTGTAGCCCAGATAATTTAGTAAATCTGGACGTTTTGATATTGACGATTAAACTGTCATGATTTTGTACGCCGAGCTTAGGGTTTAATGTAATTCCGTTAGTTTCATTGTCCATATGTTTTTTATGGAGGGTTTACATTATTTCCGATAGGTATCGCATTTTCCAGTTTTCCAATCGTGTATTTACGATTGGAGCCGTGATTTCAGCAAAATAATTGAGGCCTCTCGGCTTCAAAAAATGTCCACTCTACCATATTTTAGTCGTTCTGCGAGCGCTGATGCTAATTTTTGGTGGTCGTTAACAGTTTTATTTTATTCCAATAGGTAGTGCTTTCTCTATATTTCCAATCGTCAATTAAGAACTGAACGTTTTACGTGTAAGTGACATCTCCCATTAAAACAATAAAGTGATTCTGTATTTTGAGATATATATTCGCGATTTGTGTGGAGGCAGTAATGCAAATCCCGTAAATAGGGCCGGTATCAATTCAACGCAACTCAACTTTACAAAAAAAATTTACAAATGTAATTTTTAATAATTAAACAAAAAAATATTTTTCGTTCCTTTATCCTTATCAAACTTTAATTTTTTATTGCTAGATCGCAGTTGTACTCGTAGCATAGATGTAAATAAATATCCAATGCCAACTTTGACCGTAAAGCGTGCACTGTTTAAATTTTATAAATACTGTATCAATAAAATTTATTAATTACCGCCAAATGCATAAGTTGTTAATCGTAATTAACGCGCTTTAAATTATATTTAAATTTAGTTTTTGTTTCATGATTCTATATTATTTGAATTTATTGCTTTTTTAATTTATGATCGGTTCGTTTTACTACCGTTATCAATACATATTACATATTCCACGGTATTGCATAAAATTATTGATTGTTATAATACCGTAATGCCCGATTAACTTTTAATAGCGTGATTTAGAATTGGAAATTACAATTTTTTGGCTTCGTATAGTTTAAAAATGGTAGTGTGAAGGAGCTCGTTATTTCATAATTATTTAACTGCAAAAATATATGTAAAACGTGATAGTGAAAGAGTTGATGATTATAACACAAATAATATTGTTTTCAATTATTTTGCTCTGGAGGCGGTTTAATTTACACAGCAAAATTGAATATGAGTTTAAGGTGTGTACGGTTAAGTTAAAAGTAATACATTGAAATCGTTTTGATCTTTACATATTCATTTTGCGTTTATAAAAACCAAATTTACATTCAAAACAATATTGTCTAAATACTCGTAATATTTGCTAAATCGTGATTGTTTCTATAAAAATGAAGGTATAGTGCTTTGATTATTTTTTCGTTGATCTCGAATCTCAAACAATATTTCCGGAAATTTCCGTTATAGAATAGGCGAAGAAATTCCAGTGTTATTTAGGTATTTTTTTCGCTTTACTGCAACGTATTCCAGAATACGTAAGAACGCACTATCTAGATTTTAAAATTTTTCCATGAAATAAATCTTTGTACCCTCGAACTTAGAAAAATGCGAAAACTACAAAGGCATGCAAGGACCATACAAAACTGCCAATTAGAGAATTGATAAGCTCTAAGGAAAAAACTGATTTATACTAAGGCAAAATATCTGCTATGAGTTGTCAAAATGAAACTCAAATCATTGATCACGGAAGCGTTCATATGTACGTATTATCGAATTCCAGAAGCGTGGTTTACCTAATGCATAGGTACGTTCGGCTGACGTAGTGTGAATATATTAAATTCAAAACTGTGGAAAAACTTGATAAATCGTTATGAGGCGACTCATACATATGGAAGACATAAATAAATGTAGAAATGTACACTTTCCCCAAATTTGATAAATCTACTCAAATGTGTCAGACTTTTGCTTACATATTGTATGCGTTCAAATAGAAAACGTCACTTTCACAAGCAACATTAAAACAGCATGGATAGACTTTTATGGTGGAGACCGGCCGTTATATATTTTTCTCTTGGTGGAAAATGTTTTTTTCTCGTGACAATTTTCGCGGAACGGGAAGAGTGCGGAAATGGAAGAAAGGGCTGAATGCCTAAAGCTCCAAATTTATCGCAGAAATGGTATTTTCTAAGTTATAATATTTATTTTACACTGAATTTAATTTTATTTGTATTACAGAAGTATTATCTCAAATTACCCAGCCCCAATGGGTCAAAAATCGGCAACCCAATCATTTTTATGTCTTACCGATCAAACGGCGGAGTGGTTAAAGCTGCGGTATTTGGATCGGGAGGTACCGGGTTCGAATCCTGATTACGATCGGTGATGACGATGAACACAACTATTGTATGAGGCCCTGTTGAGAATGCAGAATACATGTATCGACCCAACTTTCATGTCAACATTATAGGCTGCCATGAAGCAATGAAATGTGCAGGTGGTTTAAACAAAAAAAAAAGGTTCTATAGCTGTACGTCCTCAATTTGCCTACTACTGCGTATAGTAGGACGGTAAAAATGAACTGAGAAAGAATTGGGAGTGCCTTGAGCCCCACAAAACAGATTGCATAGATTAAAACAAAAAAAAAAAATTTAAGAAAATGTTTAGGCGGCTTATTGAATTAGAAGCATTTAAGTATCCAGCCATTGAACTTCCAACGGCTGGGTCAACGACATTCTCGGTCAAGTCTGTTGCTGGCCCATCTGCGTTAAATGCCGTCTTAGCACCAATACAATTGGAAGCAATACCTGGTCTATCAACCAGCAGTACGGGACAAACTAGAAGTAAAATAACGAAACGAGCCACTAAAACCCTTCTTTTAACATTGACAACGGTGAAATTAGGGTACTTGTCGACGATATAGGAAAAGGTTCGTGCAAAGTAGTTACCTCCACCTCCAGGTTCAACTACGTCAGCACCTGGCTATATATCCCATTAATTGTGTTATATGGAAAGCAGGCAGATAAACGTTGCATATCTGACGCCGAAATACAATGCAATGTGAAAGAAAGAAACATAATTATCGATCCACCATACAAAGCGTGGAACCAGTGCTGAGACCAATTCGTTCCGCCATTATACGGCATTAAAAGCCAGTCTTGATGAGAAGTGGTTTCAATTTGAGTCGGGTTTGAAGAGAGAGACGTTTTTCGATACCTAACTGAGGTCACGAGGCAAACTTATTGAAATTCTCGTGATTCGGAAAGCAGAAGTTTCGAGTGTTTTTAACACAAACATCACACCTCATTCGTTAGTGGAAATCAGCCAAACAATACCAAAGAATTAATCGGCGCTCTGATAGTGCATGTACTTAATTTAAACCTTGGATTTAGCTGAGTTTTTTTAGAAGTATCGTGGTAGATCTAAGAAACGTCGGATCATTAATCCTTTGGCTATAGTGTAAACAGTCAGATCTTTTACTCTGGTGCAGGACGCATTACTTTCTGTACTGGATAAGCCCTCAATGAGTCAGGATAAATACGAATTATTATCAAAATGTTAGGGCATACCACCAGATTCAACTCAAGGATATTCCGAAAACCGTAATTTCAACGCTATTTGGGCTGTTCGTATTTTGTAGAATAACCTTTGGGTCATGAAACGCGGCACAGTCATTCTAGCGCCTTACGTATGCTGTGCTTCTTGGGGTTCCGTTCATCATATTCAAGAAAAGTGCACTTGGCACATCCAGGCAAGGTTTTTCGGAGATTGTCTGAGGCCGGACTAAACATCAACGTAGATAAGTGCATCTTCGCTCAGCCCGAGGTTGTGTTTAATTTAATCAACTGTCAACAAGACGCTTTACCCCTACAGCCGCCCAGGATCAGGTAGTATTTAACGATTTTCTGAAAGGGTATAGAAGAAACAGTAAAGTTGAACCGACATAGCTACAAAGGCTTTCTTAAAATATAAGACTGTGTTAAGCGAAGCAACTGTCCTGGTTTATCCGGTGAGTTTAGCGCTTACATTCATTATGTGGGTGCCGTAGTACAACAATGGGTTGATTAGCTCTGGCAGCCTTTGGCTTTTTTCTCCTTTCGTCTTACCTGAGCGCGTCAAAAACTTAGCGCTTATGTTAGGAAGTGGTTGACAGCTTGTTTAGGGATCAAACTCTTAGAGTATCTGCTCAAAGGTCGTAATTTCACTATGTATACAGAACAAAAGTCTTTGATTTAAGCAGAATCTCGATAAGGCATCTCCATAAGCAGTTTGTATTAACCTAGAATAGAGGGAGTTGTAGTAGAAGAGAAAACTGCCAAAAAGCCAAGCTGCCAACTGCTAAATTTGACAATCCATCATCTACCTGTTCACAGAATTTGAAGAGATAAATCAAATTATTCGAAGAAATATTTTTCTCCGGTTAAATACACATTCCAAATCCCAACAATTGTTCCATAGGTGTCTTTAAGGTAAAATGAATAATTAACCGTGTAACATGGAATTTGAATTTCTAAAATACTTAGCTGGTGGCATTTTCATCTTCAAATTTTTTCGGCCTACCTTCACGTTGTGCGTCTTCAACATCGAATAAACCTTTTTCAAATTGCCTAAACCACCTTCTACACATACTATTATAAAAACATGTTCACCGTAAGCTTTTACAAGTAAACGTTGATTCTCAGCAGCGCTTTTCTTTGACGATCATTTGGCACAAAACTCTCGTTTTGAAGGTTATGAAGAGGCTTTTCAAAAACATGTATTACCAGATTCACACAATACATATAGGAACCATTTAGCCATCTATTAGAAAAACGGAACTTACTTTTACATATACCCAATATATCGGTAGTGAATTACCCGATGAAATCTAAATAGCTAAATTGACGGAGGTTTATGGACACTCTGTCAAAAGTGCTATATCCTTGCTACCCAAAAATCGTCATTTTAGTGAACCCGAATAAAAAAGCAAAGAGAGTTGATATGGCTGTTTTTGGAATATCGAATGGGTTGATTGGAATTTGATGATATGCCTGAATAAGATCCTACGACGTAAATATGATGCACCCTTCAAGTTGATATGAAAAATCTTGAAGGTGAGGTCTCAGATATCTGTCTGGAACTGTAATTCCGTTTATTGCCAGGCAGTTGCCGCAAGGTCTCCATTCCCCATTCTTAATCAGAAAAGCTAAATCTCCTTTGACAAATAGAGAGTTTAACGGATCAATAATCCTCTGTCTCTGTATGTCTACGACAAGACCAGAATATTTTAAAAAATCGGCACCCAAAATAGGCAACTAATATATCAGCAATGAAGAACTCCCAGACAAATTCGCGACAAAATCCTAAATTTTATTTCAAAATTTGTATACCTGGAGAACCATTTGCCGCAAATAATCTAAAGGTATACAGTGCTTGAGGAATTTTGAGTAATTTGACTGGAATAACCGAAACGTCGGCACCCGTATCAATTAAAAATCTAAATCTCTTCCAACCTAATAAACATGCGTGAGCTTTATCACCGTATTTAAAATGATAATAGCATGTGTCATATTTTGAATTGAAATGAAAACGAGAATTTGACCTACCACAATTTGATAATCCAGGTTTTGAATTCGAATTTGGATTTGAATGCAAATCGAGCGTCCTGTTTGACGAGGCTGATTTATTAATAAAGCACAAATTTCGCAAAGGAATATCGTTCCTGAATTTTTCTGCAGACAATACTGAATTTTGGTTACTGGATTCTAAATCATTAGTTATGTTTGAATCAAAATTAGGGTTTGATATGGCCGAACTATTAATTTGAGAGTCTCCATCGTTACGTAACATCGTTTTCAAATACTGTAAGAACCAATTGCACCCGCTCTGCGAAACGACCCATCCATAATTGCTTGATAGGTTTTTCATTAAAAAACGTGCCAACATTTAGCTTAAATTAATTTAAAAACTGTAAGGGCTTCTTATCACCCAACGTTATAGCATATGTAAAACGTTGTGCAGTTTAGCTCTGTTTCAATCACTCGAGCTGCGTAAAATGTCTGTGTTGTAGATAGATACAAATAATATCGGCAAATCTATCATGTTAACGGCAGTCTAACGCTGCAACCGCATGTGACTATTTCGTGTTCTCTTTTGTTATGTGTGCCACTAAAAATTGCTGGTTGCTGCTCTAGTATTTTAAACCAAATCACGGGATTTGGATTAAAAAGAGGTTGTGGTGGTTTAAATGCCATTTGTTTAATATTACTATTATTCTGAGGTAAAACAGGAAGTATTTCCATTGGCGGATTAACCTCGTCATTATTGCTAGATCTAGTACCTGTGCTCAATCCTCAAACCAGCATATATAAAATTTAGCCAACTGCTCACAATATCTTAATCTAACCTCAACTTAAGTC
The DNA here is from genome assembly GCA_958295665.1 of Tipula vernalis. Classification (NCBI taxonomy): domain Eukaryota; kingdom Metazoa; phylum Arthropoda; class Insecta; order Diptera; family Tipulidae; genus Tipula; species Tipula vernalis. The sequence continues at coordinate 153,383,695 of OY282560.1, read as the reverse complement.
CAACTCAACTTCAACTCAACCCGCAAATTGACCTCTGACTTAACCTTCAACTCAACCCCAAACTCAATATTCAAACTAGCATATATAAAAAATTGGTAAATATTTCTATAACCAGGTATTTTGGGTCAATTCGTATGGCAGGTACCCCACCCACTGACACACAGCTTCCAAAAGCTTTTCAATTCTCAGCCTTGACCATAGAAACAGATTGGCAAAAAAAAATTCTAAATCGAACAAGGCGTTCTCGAGCTACCATGGGTACAGACATCCAGACAGACGGACAGACATTTTTTATTTGTTGCTTTTTTAGACTCAGGGACTTTCAAAACGTCCATAAAAGTGGTTTTGGCCAGTGGGTCTGGATGCCTGTACCGATGGTATATCAAGAACGGCTTGTCCGATTTGGATTTTGTTTTTCACCAATCTATTTCTATCGTCAAGGCGGGGAAAAGAAAAGCTTTTGGAACCTGTGCGTAAAAAGGGTAGGGTACCTGCCATTCTTATTGACCAAATCCACCTGGTTTTATAAATATTTACCAATTTTTATGTATGTTGGTTGGAATATTGTGTCGGATACTGAATTTGGAGTTCAATAGAAAAAATTGAGTTGGAGTTGGGTTGGGGTTGGGTTAGGATATAATGAGCAGTTTTTTATATATTGTTGAGTTTGGTTTGCGGTTAAGTTGGGGGTTGAGTTGGGTTATATTTGCGGGTTGAATTGAGGCTGAGTTAGAGTTGAGTTTGGGTTGGATTAGGCTTTAGTGAGCAGCTGACAAATCTGTATATACATAATAATTGAGCGTTTGTGGCATTATGTATGTATAAACGATATTAAAACAAATCCGCAAGCGATGTGGATGGTAATCGTAATGGTATAATGGCAATGGTATAATGGTAATGGTATAATGGTATTAGTATAATAATAATAATGGTGTAACGGTATTGGTTTAATGGCATGATGGAATAATGGTATGATGGAATGATCGAATGATAAAATGATGGTAAAGCGGAATGATGTAGTAGAATGATGTAATGATGGTATGATGGAATGATGGTTCAACCGTCTTTCTTTGGAGTTGAGTTGATGTTGATTTAGGGGTCGGTTAGGAGTTCAGTTAGGATTGAGTTGAGTTCAAAGACTCAGGCGGTTTTCAGACCGTGTCTAAAAAGACTAAAGTATTGAAATCCTGTCCAAAAATGAGCAACATTTGGTTGGTCCAAAATCAATTTTCTCAACGTTTTGAAACCCCCCTGTGCCCAAAAAAACAAAAAGAGAAAAAATGTCCGTCCGTCTGCCTGGACGTCTCGATGTCTGTACCCATGGCATCTCGAGAACGATTTTGAACGATTTGGATTTTTTTTTCACCAATCTATTTCTATCGACAAGGTGGAGAGTAGAAAAGCTTTTGAAACCTGTACGTAAATAGGGTGGGGTACCTGCCATTCTTATTGACCAAACCCACCTGGTTTTATAAATATTTACCAATTTTTATGTATGTTGGTTTGAATATTGTGTCGGATACTGAATTTAGGGTTCAATTGAAGGTTAAGTTAGGGGTTAATTTGCGGGTTGAGTTGAAGTTGAGTTGGAGTTGGGTTGGAGTTGGGTTAGGATATAATGAGCAGTTTTTTATATATGCTGGCTGAGGATTGAGTTGAGTATTGAGTTTGCGTTAAGTTGAAGGTTGAGTTGGGTTCCATTTGCGGGTTGAATTGAAGCTGAGTTAGAGTTGAGTTTGGGTTGGATTAGGCTTTAGTGAGCAGTTGAGAAATCTATATATATATATATATATATATATATATATATATATATATATATATATATATATATATATATATATATATATATATATATATATATATATATATATATATATATATATATATATATATATATATATATATATTTATATATATATATATATATATATATATATATATATATATATATACGAATATATATATATATATATATATATATATATATATATATATATATATATATATATATATATATATATATTCATATGTATACATAATTGAGCATTTGTAGGCATGTATGTATGTATAAACGATTTGAAAACAAATGGTATAATGGTAATAGTATAATAATAATGGTGTAACGGTACAATGGTGTAATGGCATGATGAAATAATGGTATGATGGAATGATCGAATGATAAAATGATGGTAAAGCGGAATGATGTTGTAGTAGAGAATGATGGATTAATGGTTTGATCGAATGATAGTTCAACGGCCTTTCTTTGGAGTTAAGTTGATGTTGAGTTTAGTTAGGATTGAGTTAGGAGTTCAGTTAGGATTGAGTTGAGTTCAAAGACACAGGCGGTTTTCGGACGGGGTCTAAAAAGACCAAAGTATTGAAATCCTGTCAAAAATGATCAAATATTTGGTTCCATCCAGATGTCCAGGCAACGGACGAACATTTTTTTTTTTTTTTTGGTTTTTTCGGACACAGGGGGTTTCAAAACGTCGAGAAAAGACCAGCCAACCAAATTTTGCTCATTTTTGACAGGATTTCAATATTTTGGTCTTTTTAGACCAAAGTAACTCATTTTTTTCAGAAAATGTCTCCTTAATTTACATTTTTAATCACCAAAAAATAAACTGTACATTTCAAACCCATCCAAAAGGTGGTCAAGGCGTCTGGTGAAGGGAGGAACAAAGCTGTGTAGTAATTACCAGCTCCGTAACCTTCAGTAGAGTGAGCTCCAGCAGGCTGTTCTGGTCATGTTTTAGGCAGTCCTGCCTGGGGCTCACGATCGCGTGAGGGGTAGCACAAGAGCGGTCGTGCGGAGGGGACCGGAACCACCAAAAACGGCGGCGGCGAAAGACGTGGAACGCGTCAGAGCTGCCTCTGAGCATGGCAGGACGAATAGTCCTAGCACATCAGGTGTGACAAGGCCAAGACCGAGCCAGAGTAAGAAGAGGAAAAGCCACGGTTTGAAAACTAACAAGAAGTAATCAAATCTTAAGCTAAAATTATTACATATTCTAAGTATACCTTAAACTCGACGGGATCCATTGTGTAAAACCCCCACAGCTTTCCAAGCAGAGATATTTGCGATCGAGGTATGTGTGCTTCGATGTGTCATAAAAAAATATAGAAAAACCGAGATTTACGTAATATCGGACAGCCAGGCGACATTGCTTGCCTTAGGAGCATCCGTCTTCTATTCCAAAATAATCTGGAGTTGCTATCGCAACCTTCTAGAACTCAGCAGGGAGAATAAAGTAACTCTTTTGTGGTCCCCGGCAGACCGCTGTGCAAAAGAGGCAGCGGAGAGCGCTGTCCTTGGCCCCGAACCTATTATTGGTTACTCCAAGAGCCATCTGGCAAATGGCATAAGAAATTGAGAAAAAAACATACGAAAATATTCTTGGAGTCCTCTATTGGGATGAGGCAGACCAAAAAACTATTAAGCTATGATAATAGACGTTTAGATCAGGCAATCAAGATGGATAGACAGTCTCTAAAATCCCTCATCTGGTACTTAACAGGACATGGCCCTTTTAATGGATATCTGGAGAAAATGGGAAAGTCCCCTACAGACCGTTGTAGATTCTGCAACCTGGAAAGGGAAACATCCGAACATCTACTATTCACGTGTGATGCTATAATCTATAAAAGACTTAAATTCCTCCATGCATACACAATACAGTGGCCTAATGCCTGCCCTTTAAATATGCATGAGATGGTGCCGTTTATCAAGGACTTGAACCTCCACTTTACGTGAAACCTTCTGAGGATGCACAATAGACCTCAATGGTCGCGGTGCACAGGGCTAGTATAGCACACCCCGTATAAAAAAAAAAAAAAAACTTCCAAAATGGTGCTAACATAAAATTAAACTTTTTGATAATTTGGTTCATTCACCAGATGGGCAGATATGCTCAAAAATTCATCATGTATAGTAATGTAATATAAATAAATGTCAATTTGTATGGTAAAGGGAAAGAAATTGAGTAGCATCTAATTAGAAACCTAAAAGTAAGATATTATGTGAACATATAATTCTCTGTTTACATTTCCTTAATTAAAGAACCACCTTACTATTAATACACTTCTACTCGGCCATAATTATACTTTCTTCAACATTCAAGTAAAGTATACCATATGTACATATTTAAGAGTATATCTACTCGAGGTTATTAAAATCTTACAATTTTAATTGACATAATAATGCAGTATAAGATGCATATAAAAAGAAATTATCATAAGACATTAACTTCTCCAAAAACGGAAATGAAATAAGAAGACATTAAGTTAAACCAAAACATACGTACACATCGCGAGTTTACTTAGTGACCGTGTCCGCTAAACTAAAACAATTCCAAAAATTATAAAATTTCACATGACATGACATTTTTACATACATAAACATATTACCATCATCTTCTCATCATCATCGCCATCATCAACATCAAAGAAAATACCATTTGGCTATATGATGAAAGTGTAGAGATTCCAGTAAATTAAATTTTTTTCTTTTTTATTGTGATACGATTAAGAATGGGCAACAGATTTTAATTACGGTTATTAACATAATTGAGCATTCTTCTTCCTCACTATATGGAATATTGAAGAATATCGATACAATTCCAAGCAATCAGCTCATTAAATATTTTGGGAAATTTTTCAGAAATTATTGTCATTAGTGTATGAAACCGCAATATATTGAATATGCGAAAATATTTTCAATTTCGCAAGTGTCGTCTGTAAAAAGGTCGAAATGTTTTTTTTTTTAATCAAAACAACGATGACAATTATTATTTAATGAATGCAATTTTTATTAGTCGCATAATTACTAAATATACAGTTAAATTACGCACGCTATCGCGTAATGCGAATACAAAGAGTTATTTCATGATAATTTTATGATCGATGCAAAATAATTGAGTTGGATATTGAAATTCCAGTATATCAATCGTGTGTAGGGTATCATATTTGTACATAGATCTAAGAAAGTATTAAATTGTATGTACTTTCTCGAAATATATGTGCATAGGTATGGTAGTTAAATTAATCTGAAGTACAACTTTTGTTTATTAAAATATTGATTGGCAAAAAAAAAAAAAAAAATTCAGTAGCATTACAAATTTTGGTGGCATAAAGCATATAATATTGTAAATGAAATTTCGTGGCAATTTTTAATTCATCCATTTAAAATATTTCGCAACGCCGTATACAGGAAGTAGTAAAATAACAACAGATTTAAACGCAAAGAAAACCATTAACAAAATAAATTAATTGTGTATTTTGAAATTTGAATACAAAAAATAGAAATAATCGCACAATGTACATGGAAGATCAATAAGTTTGTGCGAATTATACAGTCACGATAATACAATAAAAAAAAACAGAAGAAAATAAAATGAACACCTATTACCAGTTGTATCCACATATACGTACCTATGCACATAAAATAGATAGTGAGAGTTTTTCTCATAAAATCTTTAATAGGATGAATGCTAAGTTTGTTGATCTTCTTGTTGAACTATAATAAATGATACCTTCCTCACTCTGCCTGTATAGCAAACCATAGTAATTAAATTTGGATTAAAATTTGGTTTAGAAAATAAATGGTTTTATCAGAAGTCATATCTCAAGATAAATGAAACTTCCTAAAGTATTCTTCATTAAAAATTTTAAAAACCCAAATTTAGCAAATTATCTATAAGATCAAATTCGAAAGTCAATTGAGATTTGTTGGCACATCTGAGACGTTATTCATAGCCGAATTGTTCACAATGTTCCAAATTGCATACCATTGCTGGCACATACACTATCAGCAATCCTTAGCCAGCTTTTCATATTGTCATTGATAAACAGAAGTTACTAAGTGGTTCTCTATTGTCTGATAACTCATCGCCACTTACCTCATTTAATTTTTTGTACACTCTAACAGTAACATCAAAACTCTCTTTTAACTCAGTCCCTGAGTTCGAGAAAGCAAAGAAAAAAAATGTCCGTCAATCTGTCTGGATGTCTTGAAGGCGTATGAATACACGTTAAGCCTGTACGTCAATAGGTTCGGTGTAGAGCTGAAGTTGAGTTGGGGTTGGGTTAAGATTTAGTGATTAGAATGAGTTGACCAATTTTTTAATATATGCTGGTTTGATTCCATTTGCGGGTTGAATTTCGGTGAGTTGGGGTTCGATTAGGGTTTATTGAACAGCTGATATGTATGCATATGTGTATGATATTTAAACAAATCCATACGACTTGAACGATTTGAACCAAACTTTATACAAATATTGTTTAAGACTTAAGAAAGGTCACTGTTAATAACTCATACCTCCATATCGTTCTTGAGGGATGAGTTTATTTTTAGATATTGATAGTGTATGTATCATAATTCTTTTAACGATGATATTGATGGTGATAGTGATGGTGACAATGATGGTGATGATAATAGTGACGGTGATATTAATGGTGATGGTGTTTATATTATTAAGGTATGATTATAAGACAGTATGATGTTATTTTGGTATGATGGCATAATGGTAGGATGGTACGATGGTATGATGGTATGGTGGTGTGATGATATGGTGCCATGATGTTATGATGGTATAACAGAATAATGGTGTGATGAAATGATTGTTTTATGGTATGATGGTACGACGGTACGTATGCTGGTATTATGACATGATTGCATGATGAATGATGTTATGACGGTATGTTGGCATTATGGTATGATGCTACTACATAACAACAATAAGCGACATTATCTGTCGGGTAACACCAAGTATACCAGATAGTTGATTATAAATGATAGTTTGAGGATTGAGTTGGGCGTCTAGTTTCCGGTTGAGTTGGGTTCCATTTGCGGGTTAAGGTGGATTGGGGTTAAGGTGGATTTAAGTTGAGTGCTTAATTTGGGAATTGATTGGTGTTAAGGGTTGAGTTGGTAGTTAGCTTGAGTTGTTTTGAGTTGAGTTCATGTACGAGTCGCGTTGATTTGAGGATTGAATTGAACGTTGAGTTTGGAGGTAAGTTGATATTAAGTTAGGAGTTGAGTTCATATAGCCATGTAATTTTTCGAATCATGTTGATTCGAGAATTGAACTGGAGTGCGTTCATAAACTCAACATTGTAGAACAACGTTACACCTGTCATTGTACAAATGATATTCCCACTTACAACGAGTTACAAACGTCAAAGTAAAAATGTCAGAATATTAATCTCAAAACACAAAACAACAAAATATTTACACATGATTTATAATATTATGAGAATAAATGTAATGTTATAATCATCTTACCAGTATCGTTATCAACACACAAAATTTCATTACTTTGAATAATGAAATTATTTTGCTCGTCCAAAGCAAATGAATACGGTAATATTGTTACAATGTAGAGTTTATGAACGTAGTCCTGGGCAAGTTGAGTTTTGCGTTCACGGCTTAGTTGTCGAGTAGAGTGTTCAGTTGAAGATCGGTTATCGATTTATTTGGGGATTAAGTCGGTGTTTGCGGTGGAGATTAAAATAAGTTGAGTTCATAGACGCATATAGTTTTCGAACCGTGTTGATTTTGGGTTTGAGTTGGATGTTGAGTTTGGCTTGAGCTGAGGGTTGATTTTCGGTTAAAGGTTAAGTGATGGTTGAGTTTGGAGTTGGGTTGAGTTGAGGTCGAGTTAGGGTTGAAAAGGGTTTGGGTTGAAGTTGAGTTGGATTTGAGTGAGGGGTTTAATTAGGGATTAATTTGGGATCGAGTTTAAGGTTTAGTGGGGATTAGATTGAGTTGATTTGAGTTGAGTTTACACCCGCACGTAGCTTTCCAATCGAGTTGATTTTGGGGTGGAGTTGAGTAGAGGCTTGATATTTGGTTCAAACTAACTTGAGTTGAAGTTGAGTTAGGGTTTAGTTGCTTACATTGGAGTTAAGTGAGTTGTTCGGTGGGGGAATTATTTAAGAGTTGATTTGGGGATAGGTTAAGGGCTTATTTGGTGATTAAGTTGAGGATTGGGTTGCGGTTAATTTGGTGATTACGTTTAGAATTTCGTTCCGACTGAGTTGCAAATTGAGTTGGAGGTTGAGCTGAAGATTGCGTTAAGAGGTTCAGTTAGGAATTAATTTAGGAGTAAAGTTAATTTTCAGGGCCGAAAATATGATCACCTCATGAGATTTCAGCCCTTTATATTTTTTAGTTTAAAATACGTTCATGGTATAAAAAATTTAAAAAAAATTAAAAGTGAACTTCAAACTAATAAACAGGTTATAGGTCTATCCTATTGAATTCATTAGATGCTCTCGATGTAATTAGTAGTAATCAAATATTAGTTTCTACGAAAAGCTACATTTTTCGGCGTTGTATTATAAGTAACTATTTCAACCATCACATAATCCACCATTTAATAATTTCGCTAACAGTAGGGCCCAAATAGTTCTAGTCTTGGGCGTGATATTCCGTCTTTTACATGAGCAACCTCGGTTGTTGCTGTTATTAGATATACAACTGGAGTGCCTTGGGTATTTGTTTGATAGTATACAACTGCTGCAAATTCCGTTTCTGGTGCATCGTAGAAACAATCGAGCCCCCGTTGCCTGAGCTCTATGCATCTTTTATTGTAATATTTTGAATTTCATTTAAACTGTATTTCTGGTAGTATTGGTGTGGTACTGTATTGGTTTATCAGCTCCATATCTAGCAGCTTTCACAGAAAAAGTTAGGCTAAAATACGACGCTAAATAACTGGACTGGGTTAAGGTGTTAATCGTACCGTACAGAGAACCAACCAAGCTGGGGGCCCAGTATAAAAACTAGCTCAACTATCTCATGTTCTAACGATGTATCCGAATACCTGGTGCCCTCCGGATCGTATAGCTTTATCTTGGTGTTGCGGATCTCTGCATAGATGGACATACTTTTCTCCGCTAGAGGCCGGAACTTATAAAAACCCGCGGCTGTAGAGATATCAACTTTTTATCGGCCTAGCCCTACAAGAGCTGGTAACTATGTTCCAAATTAGCAGACACGATGGAGGGCCTGATTGTTACAGAGAATAAGCAGGGTGGTACCTCTGAGACCATTCAGCCCAAAAGGAAGAGATCTCAGGAGATATCATCTAAGGATGCGAAAAGCTCGAGGTTATAGGAAACTATAACCAGGCCTTTTAGTGGGGTTCTCAAGGAGCAGGTGAAGGTAGCTGTGATAGACAGGGTGTAGTAAAGTGGGAGTAAAATGCCCCACAATTGGTGAAAGGTGGAAATAGCTTTAGCTGCCATTGGTTGACTTAGGAACCATGTCAAGTTGACAGCCTGTGCCGACCAAAGGTTACTTTTTCTATACATGAAGGCGGTAGGGAGCCCGAGTCAGGTCGAAGGAAATTGTAGAGTGTGGGCTTGAATCCCTGCGAACCCCAGTGATCCCAAAAAGAGATCTTGAAGATATTCCATATTGGCAACTCGGATCTTCCGACTTTCAACTGGAAGCCAAGTTGGAAGAACCGAAGGCTAAATATAGGTCAGGTTTTATTATCAGAAATAATGAGTCGTTAGAGGCCCTGACAACGACGAAGGGCGTCAAAAGCTTCATCTCCTTTACAGAAAGGATAAAGCTAATAAATTCATGGCAACATCAGTAGGACACAGTGGTCTGGAAAGGCAGTAAAGGTTGGCCTCCATGACCCGCCCGGACAATAGACAAATTATGTTTTTTGGACCTTGAGAACTTCGAAAATCACCCCCTCCCGAAATCGCCGCTGATCCTTTTTTACCCTTTTCCATACTTTTTGCGTGCTGAGAAAATGCGAAAATTCAATGATTTCGGGAATTAAAAGTGCGCAGAAATTTCCGCGTGTGCGTGTCCGGGAGTGACATTAACAGGTATACACTCAAGTCTCTAGGTACGGGGACTCGTCCTACATGTATGTGTGTGAGTAAAATTAGTTTATTGTTATAATTCATGAGATATATATAACACAAATGCAAGTAACCATCAATTTCAATTATTCAAACACTTGAAATGAGCATAAATATATATGCATCTTCCTGTTGCACAAATTAACAGGGTACAGCAGCTTCCTAGTCCTGTAACAGATTGAAGTTAGTACAAAGATCATTATATTATTGAATAATATAATGAAGCCTCTTACGAATTAAATGTGTTTTGAGGAAAATTCTACCACTGCTGATCTCAATCTCTGGGAGTATTGTGGGTCCAAAATATTATTGATCTTCCATCGATTCCAGAATTTCAAAAATTCATGATGAACTGACTTGCCCGCTTGCTCGGACCAGAGACCGAATCCGTGGCCTTCCCTTAGAAAACTAAGGCTTTCTTCTATATGGCGAATCGCTACGTGAATCTTCAAGGTTTCACTTATTCCAGTTGCCAGGACCGCTTTTCTCAATACATCTATATATTTTGACAAATTTTCTTCATTTCTCCTGATACTGAAACAAGCTTCTACAATTTTGTTCAATGCTTGGAAAGCAGAAACGTAGGATATCATGATTAATTCACCACCAGCTGCTCCATTAATTTCTTTATCAAACAATTTTTCTGGTTCCTTAAGAAGCTTCCTACAGGCGTTCCCTTCAAAAACTTCTCCGTGATAGTTTTTGGATATCAACTTGAGCCCCTGAGTACTATTACTCCTTGAGGCCTGTTCTTAATACTGCCAAGTGAAACGAATTTCTGGTAGTCTGATTCTAAATCTCCGTAAGTTTTCAGTCTATAAACATCTTGCTCTCAATTAGTATGAAACATCGCTTAATTCTAATTCACGCTCATTGTTTAATTTCCCAATATCTGGTTCTTTTCGACTGCTGAGATCTTGAAGACGCACGAAACAATATGGGCAAGGAAAGCTCGATGTATTTACAAATCAAATAAAATTTTCACGTTATCATAAGTTTCACTGATTAGGGGGACGATACCCAACATTATCAACTTATGAATTCCTGTTAACTTCCCTTCATTGTTGTTTGAGTCTAATTTTTGTTTTTTAGAACCATCATCTGAATCTATACATAGATAATCTTCTGGAAGAATAGTCATACAAATCTTGAAGAAGCCTTGACCCCCGTTAGCCATAACTTTAATAAAGTAATTGCCAATTAAATTTCTTCTTACTAAAACACACTCTAATATTTCTTCGGCATCGGCCCACGATTTATCGACTTCGAAACTCAAAATAGTACTTTTATATACGTCATCTAATGCCTTGGATTTTTTTGACGCTTCTGCTAAATAATTGCTAGGAACCGATTTTCGACCGATATTCTTTCTAATGAAAGTGCATAATTTTTTCATCTGTCTACCAGAAGTATCTGACTGAACTTGAAACCCAAATAAATTATCAGATCAAAATTGGGCGTTTATTCCTTGCTTGTTCAGATCTCTGCTTTTGCGTCCTCCCGTACTCATTTTCACCATGGTCTTATTATCGGTGGCCTGCATTTTTTTGGACACCAGTGACGTACAAAACTGTTCTTGTTGTGTTGCAGGAAGAGTCTCAACAAACTTTTCAATATTAACTCTCTTACGAGCGGACTTACTTTTTGAGCAGCACACATGTCTGATGCCTCTACCAGTACGTTGGAAGCAAATATTACAAATTTTAAAAGTCGAACCGGATTTTTCTACCGGCGCACGCATCACTTTAGTTTCAGTTGCTTCAGGAGATTTTTGAGCATACATGCCATTTTCAGATGTTATTTTTGAACGTGATATTATTGGTACACCTATCCTTCTTTTTTTGTCACCTTTATAATGTGCAGTTTGGCATATATATCATTCACAAGAAACAACACTTGATTCACCACCGTACCTTGTATCTTTCAGCAAAATAATATCTTCGTAGTTGGGCATGATTTTGAATGATCGGCTTGAGTTCTCCGCGCTCTCTGGATGTAAATTTTCATCTAGAATTCTTCGACAATTCACACAGATACTAGTTGGAAATCGAGAATCGGACAATCGAAAATTCACATTTATACGACTTTGTATCTGCTCCTCGCGGCATGGCGTTTTTCAAAAATACTCCAATGTTTTACCACTTAAAACAATTTTCCGACCACAAGGTGTATAAATTTTCCTTCGGTTTTCGATATGATTGCATTTGTGATCGCATTTACTGCCCATGTTTCACAAAATATAAAATAGCAAATGAAGATTTATAAATGTTAGAAGTAATATTCAAGATGTGAAGTGGATGATATTTCACGCACGACTAACTTGGAAAACGCGAAAATTGTTTTTGTTGTGAAAACTCGATTTGAGCGCTCACACACACATACACATGCCTTCATGAAAGAAACTATCATAAAAATACAGTATGACTTCATGAATTCTATCTGAAAGCGCATAAATGGTTCATACACACAATCACACCCACACACACACACACGTTCACTCACACACATACATGTAGGACGAGTCCCCATACCTAGAGACTTGAGTCTATACCCGTTAATGTCACTCCCGGACACGCACACACGAAAATTTCTGTGCGCTTTTAATTCCCGAAATCATTGAATTTTCGCATTTTCTCAGCACGCAAAAAGTATGGAAAAGAGTAAAAAAGGATCAGCGGCGATTTCGGTGGGGTAATTTTCGAAGTACTCAAGGTCCAAGGAACAGAATTTGTCTATTGCCCGGGCGGGTCATGGTGGCCAAACTTTACTGCCTTTCCAGACCACTGCGAGGAGGGGAGATCCCATGTAATATCCTGCCTGGTGGTGGTTTCCCGAAGGTGCTTCTGAATAGAGTTCTCAAGATTCTTGGAGTTACAGTGTGTGGACTCCAGTCTCGCTTTCGGGCGAGAAGTCTGACGCAACGGTGGTGGAGTCTAATTTTCAGATTCATATTGAGGCTTCCGTAGACTAACCTCCACTACTGTAAGACCGCCTCGGTTGCGATGCTGCTCAAAATGATAAATGGGATCAAGATGATCGAGTAGAAACCGGATAATGGCACTCAGATCTCATAATGTTTGGTATAAAGTTATGTACGCAAGGAAGGAAGGTAAGATTCGTTCGAGCATTCCCGCAACTATTTTAAATTTATTTGTGCTACTTAATTACAGTAAGTAAGATTTAGTGGCGGGTAGAGATTGGTAAGCCTTTCAAATAACGATATTGAGTTGCTGAAATTTATCATTGTTCACAAAATGTAGAATAGGTCAATTTTGTTGCTGGAAATGGAGCCTAATAAAAAATTCCATTTTCGAAATTTAATCATCATAATTCATTACAGCGCCATCTACGTGTCAACACAGGAAACTTTTCAGCCGCCCCTGTAGTAAATGAAACAGTGAAAAACACAAAAAAACAGTTCTTCGCTTTTTCTCCATTTCATTTTCAGCTAATTTCACAAATAAAAATAGTTTTATAAGAAGCTCGTTGAAGCATGTAACGAAGTTTGTTCCACTTAATTCGATTCAGACGTTACCAAAATATTATATAATGACAAACGTGCTAAAAATAACAATAATGTTTTATTCTCCCTTTCTTTTCTCCAGTTAATGGTGGCGATTTCCAAAATTTTTTAGAACACAACAAGCGTAACCCTTTCTATCTCATTAAAACTCATCTACTTAGATTTATTTCTTGTAATTGCTTTTTGGCACCTTTTTGATTTCACCATTATACAACCACGAAATCAGTCGTAGTCGAAATTAAATAAATCAGATCGACATTATTTTCCTTTTAAGCAAATTAAGCAACAGCCACTTTAGGCTAACAAGTCGGATATTTTAGATACATGCTTGATATTGAGACTAAATTAGGTAATAAATCACATAATTAAGGTGGATGGCCCTAAATCAACTAAAACAGAAAATTTGTAACTAAATTAATTTTTACCAAAACATTCTTGGTATGGTTAATAGTTATGCAAATAATATGATGAATATTGTTCGATTGACACATATTTAGCGGATTAAGCGAGATTCAATTATTTTGGTCCATACTATGTTTACAAATTCCTAATATACATAAATTTATTTAAACCTACAAAAAATAACTCAAAAATTGTAACATTTGGACCAAAATGTAAACCGGAACCCATATCTGAAATGTTGTATAATTTTGTGGTTCAAGCAACATTATAAATATAAAAACAAAACAATTTTTTTGCGTTGGCGATCTGAATTTCTACTTCAATTGAAAGTGAAATTACAAAAAAAAAAAAAAAAAAACAATCAACAAAATATTCATTTATATCATACAATTTCTTGACGGATACGAAAAATTTTAATCATCTAAATGATCCCTCAAGGCCATATAAAGTTTAAAACACTTGTGGTCCTACACGATTTGATTACCATCGCATATTTCACACACACACACACACACACACACACAAAAATTCATAACATTGCAAACAATCCAATTATTATAAATACCTGCATAAATTACGATATGTACACTGGTGAATATTCTGTTATATATACCTACCTATACACAATAAATGACAGACAATCTATTAAAAATCGAAAGAAATTTCACTTTAGTTGGTCGTTATGTATATAGTATACGTATTGCGTAAAGTGTATGACACTCCGTTTATATCGTACATATTGGAATAAACACCGCCATTAAAATAAAATAAAAACCTCAAAAAATTACTCCAAATAGAATTAAATTAATAAAACATTTTTTCTGTTTTTGTTTCCAAATGTTTAAATTTAATTAAAAAATTAAAAGGCTGTTATATGGTTTGGTGTACAAAAATATAAAAATTACCATGCTTTAGAAATTTAAAGTGTTAATTTTTTGTTTTAGTTTTGGTGGCTTGTGTTTTGGGTTTTTCTAAAGACATTCATTTACAAAACAAACAATAAAAGAAAATATTCGACTAAATCAAATTAGTGTAATATTTTCGTGTATATAAATTATGTTGAGACATGACACTGAACTTATTTTCGAGAATGACCTAATTGTGGTTAATTGCGACGAAAGAAATGTGTATGATTTGTTGAATAATAAGACGGTAATTTTTTACGAAATTCAGTAACAAGATAATAACTTTGGACAAATAGCGAGGGACAAAGCATCTTTATTTTTTTCTTGCACGTCAGTTATGCATAACAGATTTGACTTGGTATTGACAAACTCTTTCTCATGCTAATATGTATATCCAACCATTTTTTTCTCAAAAACTCAATCAATTTTTTGAGTTTGGCCCTTTCGAATAAAGGGTGTATTCAAAAATTGGGCAGCTGCAGAACCATTTTTTGAACGAAATACTGTTGAGATGATCCACTTAGTTGAATGAATTTTTGAATTTTATTTTACGCGAAAAAGAGGGAGTTGTTTGTATTTCGTAATAACCAAAGTGGGAGTATACGTAAGAAATGTAATAATAAAAGTTTTGTAACTCAATGGTAATAATTGATGCTAAACATAATTTTGTTAAATTTCGTTTAATTTGTGCCTTATCCGGTTCACTAGGTTTCAACAAAAAAGGGCTAATGTTTACTCCTAAAAGGTTGTTTAAAAATTATATTTACAAATATTGCTCGAACATTCATTTTGTAGGTAATATATTTAGTAAAAAAGTTACCACAAGAAAACACAATTTCTAACTACAAGCTTATTTACTGCTTAGGTTCCTGGTAAATTGATTCAGCTTCTTCAAATATTTTAAGCCGCATTCAGTGCTAGGCAACCTAAAAATAAGTTAATAAACTAATTAATCGTTCATATTGCCTAACAAAATGGCAGCACCAACTTAGATTCGTTCTGGAATGCATCAAATAGCAGCCAAATCAGGTTCCAGGAGAACCTCCCTTAACGCCAATCAGACACTAAACACTCAATTACACACCAATCAATTAACAATCCACAAAAAATGCCCATAGTGCATGGATTATAAATTTCAGATCAATCCACAAATTAACAAATTGAATCAAAAAATTAATTCAACAATTAACCCTCAGCAAACAAGAAGATATATTAAATATAAATCGAAAGAATTTTAATAATTGTACCAAATAAGTAACACACTATATTTACATGTAACAACTACCACCGAAACTCTGGAATGGATCTAATTAATCCAACTTAAGATCTGAGTACACAGAAAAACTTAATATCCACCACTCGCCTGCAGGTTCAGTCTCTCGCAACGCACATCTGACACCCAATGTTGACTCAGAAAATTCTAGTCACGTACTACCCTCTACATAAATTATATTTTTGACCTAAAATTGAACATTACCAATTTTATACAAGCGTATTATACAGTAGCAGAACTGAAACCAATTTTTCCATATAACATATTCTACTTTACGCGTTATAGTATAACCGAAATTTCGACAAACTGAAAACTTAACGAAAAGACTGTCATATGAACTGTTACCCAACCGCAAATATCCACCGAAATGATAACCGAATCAGTCGGTCTGCGTTAAATAGGTAAAGTAATTGATGTTGGTTAATTTAATTATTTATTTAATTTGACGTTTATTTAGAACGTCATTTCGGCCACTAAAATAACACATGTAACCTCTAAATGAACATGCAACTCCAGCAATAGTTTGGAGATGGATGGACTCTTCAAAATATCAATTCGTAAAAGAGATACAATGGACACAATTCAAAAATAATCAAAAATTCTATCTTACAAACACAAAAGCACTAATCGCTTTATTTTCAAACAATCAATCTTCAACCATATTCATTAAATTCCTGCTAGGCAACTCCATACGTAAAAAGACGATTAAACAATGTGGTCGGTCGGATTACCTAGAAAAAAATGTGGATACTATGAAGTGATCAGGTTACAGATCATATGACGCAACTAGATATAAGTACTTTTCAGACCAGACGGTTTCCCTCAAATTATTAGTTACCACAAATGTGAAGCTGAGACCCACCGTTTCATACCGGTGGCGATGACTTCGAACATTAAGTTGCTATCAAACATTTTGTTTTGGTTCATTTTACACGGGAATTACGCAATGGGGCATGCAAAATGCAATTATTTCTATTTACACCTACCAGATGGCAATATCATAGGTCAAGGATAGAATGAAATTTGACAAGAGAATTATACTGAAACGTAAAGTAAAATAAAATAGTCTAGTAAATTATGTCCATTTTAAAATAGTAAAAAGTAAGGTGAATACGAGCACTAGGGCGAAATAAAAAAAAACCAATTTTGGTTTTTAATATAAACAAAAAAAACATACAACTTTGTCAAACTTTTGTGTGATTATTTTAATAGTTAATATTTATACCAACCGAAATGGTGACAACTTACTATGTGTCAAACCATAATTAAAAAGAAAATGGATTATTAAATTAAGACTGGGAAAAATACCATCAAAATGGTTCCACGTCTGTTTTTGCACCTAATAACTTTAATTTTTTGTTAAATCTTGAGTTGACATTTTGTTGTAAAACCTAAATACTAAAATTAATTTACAAATAACATCATTACATAATTGATAAACTAAGAAGGAAACGATATGCGATGGCAAAACGCAACATGAAACCATCTTTTAAAATACGTAAAAGTAGATACAACTTATATAAAATCAGATTGAATCAATATTTTTAAATATTTATTTCGGTGGCTTAGCTCACGTAACATTTTTAAGGTTAACACAAATCACAAATTTTAATCGATTTTATTAAAAAGAAACATATGTTTATTTATTTAAAACAACTAAACGCTCTAAGGATTCCATGTTTACAATTTCTGTTATTAGTGAAATCACTTAATATATTTTAAAATTTGAAAATAGTTTCATGTTATTTATTTCGCCATACATTTCCATATAAAACTTAAATAACAATTGTCATTCTATCCTTGACATATCGTACTGCCTTAAAAAAGAGCGGCAAACATTTTAACTATAAGCATGCCCCATTTTGGGTTCTTTTATTTTCCTTTACGTAAGTAAAATAAAGTATAGTAATCATGAAAATTTTGGATCTTAAGGTTTTTGGAGATTTATCTGTTTTGAGGTCCACTGAGCAAAAGTGGGTTTCGAAATGGTGTCTGTCTGTCTGGTTCAATCAAACTGAAACTTCAGATTTAAGCTTTTTTGATAAATTGGGAGGTCCTTGTGAATTTTACTCTAAATTGGCTAACCGGAAGTGGCCACTCCCTTGGTCTAGAAAATTTATTTAAAATGTGAAAGAAAAAAATTAAAAAATTATCATGTTAATTTTCGACTTTGAGATTTTTGAAATCCTTGATTACGAAAAATTGGGTTTCGAAGTGGTGTCTGTTGTCTGTTGGTTTATCTGTTTGTCAGTTTGTAGCCCAGCTGGTTTAGCCAATCAAACTGCAACTTCATGTATACATTTTTTTTGTAACTTTTGAGATCGCAGCTCCCAGCTTCCGTGAACCAGAAAATTTATTTTGCAAATATTTCAAAAATATGCAATTTACAGAAAAATGAAAAAAATAAAAAATATAAAACATCTTAAGTTTCCAAGAAATGTTCATAATAAGTTTCTATTCGCTGTTCGTAAAAGAAAGTCATGTGTTGGTCACACCTCAATTTTGTTTACAATATTAATAACCGCCTGCTATTCTCTAGAGGAAAATATTTTAGGACGACCGCCTCTTTGCTTTCTTTCCAACCTTCCAGTATTTCGCTAGCTTTTAATTATAGATTGAACACTTGTATGACTTCCCCCTAAGATAGCTCCAATTTTTCTAAGAAATTTTTTCTCCATATATAATTTCAGGATAAGTTTTCGTTCTTGTAACGTAATTTCTACCCCTTTTAACCGTTACTCTAAATTTCACAAATTTAAATACACTTGGGGTCGATTCTGACATTGTCGAATTTTATTTTATTTTTTTATGTTAAAATTTATTTTTAAAATGAAATATAAAATATTTTATTTTTTCGTATTCCAATTGCCTCGTTTTATTTCATATTTTATAATAAAATATTCTAGTACAATTTTCTTTGAGTGAATCGAAAAATGTTTGTAGGGTATTCAAATGAAACGGGCAATTCTGCCGTTTCTTATCATCATTTTTTGTTGTTGTTTTCTTACATATTAATTATGTTCCTCATAAATAAATTTTATGGTCCCATTTTCTGTGTCAGCAAAATTGGTAAGAAGCCACGGTTCGAGTGAGAATCCGGAGTCCCCAAGTAAAAAAACTTGTTTGTCTTTCAACTGAAATAAATTTGCCCAATAAATGTGCTCGTAATTTAGATGTCATCCAAATGGCTGAATCATGAACAGAGCCGGGAAAACGAGCATTAGCGTATAAAATGCGCATGTTGGCGTCACTACAAACGACGGTGTTGATACTATGATAACCCTTGCGGTTTCGAAATAAATTCCCTCGAAAAAAATCGTCATTTTCTGGTGGTCCAACTAAAGCTATGTGAGAACCATCTATAACACCTATAATTTCAGACATTTGGAATTTCGGGTAAAACTTGTTTCTAACTTCTGCTAGTTCTAAAATATTTTGTGGAAATTTAACAAAATCGTTCAAGAGGTGTTAGACGATTAATTTCGTTATTTCTCTAATCACTCGAGAAACGCTGGGTTGAGATAGTGAAATAATTTCGCAGCTTCCAATTAATACTTGATACGAGCCATGGCCGAAAAAGTGTAGAGCACATAAAATTTTTAATTTAAATGGGATTTCTGTTGGTACTTTCTTTGTGGTAATTCATACGGATTGCTGACGTCCCGAAGCTGTCTCAATCTAAGTCTATAGTTATGCCTTAAAACAAAAAGTTAATTAATTTAAAAGTTGGTTCACTTTGCAAAACTTATATTGTCTTCTTTTTCTCTCTTCCCATTCTAATAAAATTCTAATTAAATATTTTGGCAAAAATAATTCCCAAACCAATTAGGTAATTTTCTTTCAATTTTACGCCTGCAAATTAAAAAAAAACACAATAAACAATTTTTAAATTGTATTTATCTCGATGATACATAACACAATATCGGAAAAGGGTAATTTATTCCGAAAATATTTCTGCAACTACAAAAATTGTCGGTTAGCGCTACTAAATCATAGTCCAAACTTGTTTTATATCTCCATTTGAATTTAACTGTTAAACAAAATTTGTTTAAATTTTTTTTTTTGTTTTGTTCTGCTGTACAACAATAGATGTCATTAACGCAAATAAAATGTTGTATATATCCAAAGACTCACTAAAACAATAATATTGCTGGCTTAACAATTAACAAAATTAGCGAAGGGTCACATTTCTATAAGGCAAATTCGGATTTTGAAAATCTAAATATCTCGTGTACCAATCACTTCTGCGAATTTTCATAAAAATTCAAAGTTGTATAGGAAAGGGACTTAGGCCCAACTCGATATAAAAGCTAGCTATAGAAATACGCGTTAATGAAATTAAGGCAGTATAATTGACCAATATTTATAATAAATCAACACTTTAGCTTGAGTACGAAAACGAAATTGTGATCATGGATTGTTCGATTTATATTTTAAAGTGAATTTTGCTTAAGACTAACGTTTTCTTCAAGAAAAATTCACAACACTGAATAATTGACCTAAGGTAATGCAACCAGAGATTGAAGCATAGATGCAGATTTCTCACCTCATTTGGAACCATTGCAGAGTAAATTTTCGTATTTAATTTAAAGCTAGCATAAACTAATTGTTTCATTTTTGGATTGCCAGAAAACAAGAAATAAATTTTGTATTTAGTTTAAAAATGTTAAATTTAATCTTAAATTGCCAACTAAAATCTTAAAAGTTCATTTCTGTCGCACGTAATGCGGCTATACGATTTTTTGATTTTTCGATTAGGATTACTATTTTTTATACATTTACAATAAGTTATTTACAAATAAGGCACATCGCTTTACTTTTCCATGGTAAACTGACGGTCAAAGATATAGACAAATTTATCGATAATGCGGTATTATTTGATACGTGAACACTTAATACGAGATTATTTCTAAAGATGTCAGCTTAAGGAATTTTTAATCTTTGGTACATAAAGAAAAAAAAATAGTTATTTATGGTACTAGTGAGCAAAACGAGATATTATTCATGAGGGATAAGTTTGTCCCTAGGCGATAGCCGAGTGGGACATTATATGGATAATATCTCTTTGCTCACGAGTGGCATACAACACGTTATCCCCTTTTGTTGAAATAAATTTCGTAAATTAATAATTAATAGTTCAATTTTGTGTTTTCACAAAATGGAGAATTGAGTTTTGAAATACATTTTATCATAGTGACCGTTCTTTAAATTGTCATGGTGTACTTTAATTTAACTACTTTTTGGAATATAGTTTTTCAGTCAATTTGGCTACGAATAATTTTCCAATGACTACTCAACATTTTGTTATACAAAACATAACTCACGTTGCCCCTAGCAGCGTGGGTTATACAATAACAATGGGTTTACATTTTCCTTATTTGAAATCAGCATAGTTATCTAGCTATTATATATCAAAAGTGGATAAAATTACTTTTTTTTATAGTTCATGTCTAGTTGTCAGTTTTATTCGCGTTGGTTGCTTTTGTTTCGATACAAAAAAAATTTAGTATTTTCTGATGGATAAAATGACATTCGATCTATCACATTGCCTTGAAATTTTCGATGAATCTGTTGCACTCAGAAAACAACCTGTTTAATTTTCTCAATATGTTGCCAACAGTTGGCGAACCTGAAAGTGCCCATTGATTCGACTATTCGCGGAATAATGTTGGTGTTGAATTGCTATGTAAAATGTGTGTTGCTTTGTTTTCGTTACACGATTTGTTTTCCAAATATAAAAAATGTGGGTTACACTACCGTCACAGAATTTAGTTTCAATATTCTTTTGTTACTTTTTTCGTATCATATAATCATTCCATGATGGTTATTTTTTCCATCAATTAAGAATAATTATAAAATACATTTGTCCACGACTGACTTATAATATACTCATTAAACGTTTGTTTCTTCAATTATAAGCGTATTTTGTTGACCAAAATTTAATTCGAATGATTTTGGGTTAATTTTTTTTCCAAGAAAATAGCCAATTTGATTTAATTGACAAAAGCCAACCTTTCGAAATAAAATATAAATTTACTATGTATTATGGCTCTAGTGGCAGGTATCATAACCAAGAATTAGAATTATGTTTAATTAAACCCAATTTTTTTTTGGGTTGTTATTCTTGCGGGGATTTATTATATGCAATTGTTGTTGTAAATTTGTCAAGGAAATACGCTATATAATGATATCCATTATTCACTGCTAGTTTATCTAGTAGTCCCTTCTTCCATTATTCACTACTACCAAATAAAAATTTAATTTTTGAAATGTTATCTAGTAGGTAGTCTCTTACTATTTTCATTGTTATTAAATTGAGATGTCAAAATGTCGACTAAATAATTTTAATAATAAAATATCGGTCGTGGACAAATTATCATATTATACTCGCATATAATGACTGGGGGGTAAGGGGCGCCGATTTAGATGGTCTTAATATACTAGCCCAAATGCCAACCTCACCTGCACGTGGTACTTCCTGCTAATTAACTAACGAGGCTCTGGCGACCGAGATACGGCGGAATAACCGACTACCGAGAACATAGCAAATGATGTTCTCTTCAATGACCCACTACCAACTTGTACTGGTTAGGTTGGTAGTTGATACATAACCAGTTTTAAAGCAATGAGTTCAACGCAAAAAGGAAACAATACCCCAGGTGGTAAACCAACTACCCAGTTGGCTAATCCACCCTCTTACGAGGCTGGCTCAATGGATTCTGGGGTGAGCCAATCATTGCTAAACCCATTCGAAAGAAGTTCAATGTTGTTAAGATCACCAAACAATCATACTAACTCTGCAAATCAGCAGAAAGACGAAAACGCTGAACTCTGTCGAAAACTCAGTGAAGTAGAGGTACTTTTAACCCAATTAAGAAGCGAAATTGAAAAGCTGAAAAAAGAAAATGAAGAATTGAAGAAGCCCAAACCAATGGAGATTTCTGAAAACCCGCTAACTTGTTATAATGAAACAAGTACTCATACTAGTTATAACAATGAGTTCCATACTGATGAAGAGGATCTCATGAGAGAAACAGATTGGGTACTGAAAAGGAAGAAAAGACCTACCAAAAAACGAAAAGCAGAATTCTCGCCTGAAGTTGGAGATCATTCGCAAGCTAATGTATTAGTAACTGGTGATACTAATACCAAACCAACTCACCAGCAACAGCAACAAAAGGTTGTACCGAAAGAAAAGGCTCCTCCGCCAATTAACGTAATCGGCATAACAGAATTTGCAAGTATACAATCTATAATGAAATCAGTGACAGCTAAGGAATATAGAGTAGTGTCACTAAACAATAACGTGTGGAAAATCAATACACCAGATTCCGACACATATAGAGCTCTAGCAACAAAGCTCAATGCGGAAGGTAAAGAATGGTTCACATACGAAGAAAAAACGAACGCGCAATTAAGGTTTTGGCCAGAGGCCTTCATTCAACGTGTAAGAAGGAGGACATAATTGAGGACCTAAAGGCAAGAGATCTCCAAATAGAAGATGCAGTAAACATCCTAAAACGAGAGAGAGGTGAGAACAATCAAGTCAAAAAAAGGGGGCTTCCACTCTTCATGCTTACGTTTAACAAAAAGGAGAAAGTTGAAAACATCTTCAACATCAAAGCAATTCTCAATATGAGGGTTAAAATAGAACCGCTTAAGAAAAACACGAGGCTAGTACCTCAATGCAAAAAATGCCAAGGTTTCAATCACACGCAAAAATATTGCAGACGGGAGCCAAGATGCGTAAAATGTGCTGGAAAACACAACGCGAAAGAGTGTACAGAAAGTAGAAACACCCCTGCAAAATGTATAAACTGTAAAGAGCATCATCCTGCAAATTATAGAGGTTGTGAAGTAGCCAAAGAACTTCAAAGACTAAGAAACAAAACGCATCAGTTTCCTCAAAACCCTAGGGTTACCAGAGAAGAGAAACCAACTAAAACCCAAGCGGAGCCAAAACCACCAGGTATTGGTACAGAGCGGAAAAGTTATTCACAAATTGTACAGCAATCATCTAATGCTACGAATGATAATCCCCTTGAAAGGATTTGTCGAAGCATAGAAGCCATAAATATAAGGCTAGCAAAGCAAGAACGTGGTCTAGCAGCTTTATATAAGCGTCTAGATATGCATCAAACCTTGAACGAGGCAACAGCCCTCATATACTAAAATGAGCAGATCATTAAGAATCGTCACCTGGAACGCGAACGGACTAGCGCAACATGTTCCAGAGCTAGAAATTTTTCTAAATTTAGAAAAAATAGATATCTGCCTTATATCGGAGAGCCATTTGACAAAAACATCATTTATTAAAATACGTGATTATGAATGTTACCATGCTGTTCACCCAGGAGGAAAACCCAGAGGAGGATCAACAGTAATAGTGAAAAAGAATCTCAAACACTATGAAGAACCTAGTATAGAAGAGGAAAGTATGCAAGTTAAAACCATAAAAGTTGAAACTAACAATAATAATGAATACAGTATTTCCTCTATCTACTGCCCTCCACGCTATAATCTAAACAAAGAAGATTATAATAGACTCTTTAGATCACTAGGATCCAATTTTATTATTGGTGGTGACTTTAATGCAAAAAACACCTATTGGGGATCAAGACTTACAACCCATAAAGGAAAAGAGCTATTCGAAGCCGGACGAATAAATAACTGCGAGTTCCACTCTGGAGGTAAACCAACATACTGGCCTGCTGATATAAATAAAATACCAGATCTCATTGATTTTTATGTAACGAAAGGGATCTTCGAGGATTACATGTACATCGAAAACAGCGAAGGGATATATTCAAATCATACACCTGTTATCATGACACTCAGCACAATGATAATTAATAAGGATAACCTGCCTAAATTAACAAATAATAGAACTAACTGGGACCTATTCCAAGAACTAATTGAAATGCAAACAAATCTACGAGTGCCGATTAAAACACCGGTACAGTTGGAAGACGAACTAGAGGTATTTAACAGTACTATTCAACAAGCAGCATGGGAAAGTTCTCCTGCTAGTCACACCGAATCCCGTAGGAATCAAAATTATCCTATTGAGGTCAGGGAGTTAGTTAGAGAGAAACGGAAGGCAAGAAAAACCTGGCAAAGGACACGCGCCCCGGAAAACAAAAAAATCCTCAATTTTCTATGCAATAAACTAAAACAACTTATAAAAGAAATTAAGAATGAAACTATCAACAAGTACTTAAATGGTCTCACCGAACATAAAGATACTGATTACTCTCTTTGGAAAGCAACAAAGGGATTAAAAAGAACTAAAATGCATGTGCCACCTATTAAAAATGAGGAAGGAACCTGGGCCAAAAGTGACAAGCAAAAAGCTATTTTATTTGCAGCTCACTTGGAAGACACCTTTCAACCGTTACCTAGGCAAACAGCAGATGAAAACATAATAACAATTAGCAAAATTGATGAATATAATATTCGATGTGTAACATTACAGGAATTAAAAAATGAGATCAAGTGTAATTTGAACGCAAAAAAAGCTCCAGGATATGATTTAATTACTGGACAAGTCGTAAAAGCCATCCCCGAGAAGGGACTACGAAAATTGGTTCAAATTATCAATGCTGTCTTCAGACTAAAATATGTCCCACGGCAATGGAAGGTTGCTGAAGTAATTATGATCCCCAAACCAGGCAAACCAGCGAACGATAAAAAGTCGTACAGACCGATTTCACTACTTACTGTAATTTCAAAATTATTTGAAAAATTATTGCTCAAGAGACTCAAGCCAATAATAGAAGAGAGAAATTTGATTCCACCACACCAATTTGGATTTAGAGAAAATCACTCTACGATAGAACAAGTTCACAGAATAACGGATATAATCGAAGACTCACTTGAGAATAAGAAGATATGCTCCAGCATCTTCTTAGACGTAGCACAAGCTTTCGACAAAGTTTGGCATCAAGGACTTGAATTTAAATTGCATCGAGATCTACCTAAGCAATTCTATCAAATTCTTAAATCTTATATCGCAGACCGACATTTCCGTGTAAAATATAACCAAGAGTACTCTGAACTAAAGAGAATATCAGCAGGCATACCACAGGGTAGCGTACTGGGCCCTATATTGTACATCCTGTACACCAGAGATATGCCAAATACAGAAGGTTCCACCATAGCAACATTTGCAGACGATACAGCTTAGGTCATTTTAATATTTTATTAACTAAATCAACATACTCCCTCTCACGCTTCGTCTTCGTTTTTATTTTAGCGGTGACTATTTAAACTAGATTAAATACAAAATGCTATCTATATCATAAAATAGAACCACTTAACAAATAATAAATTAATTCAATTCAAATAATCGAACCATAGAACACTACAGTTAAGAGAACTTCTGAGAAAAAATAAGACAATATCACCTTCTCCGTTTTTTTGTGCAAAGCGATTTTTTTTTCTTTTCTAGATCTTCTAAATAACAAAACTTTTAGACTGTTTGGAGATATCAGTGTGATTTGTTAAGGTTGATGATTGCTACGCAGTACTCACACTACAACTGTAGGGCGATATAACTGAAAAGTGATGCTTTCATTATACAAAAAGTTCTGTTATATTTTTATTTTGAGGTGTTAAATAAGTAATGGCGATTCATGCTGAGATTGAGGTATGCTCCTACGGTTTCTATTTAAAATATTTGTTAATAGCGGTGGTGCTGACATTGATGTCTCGTCAAATTTAAGTATCATGAATCTCTTTTTATCGTTCTTTGATGCTTTAGAACCGGTTCTTTCGACGACTAAATTTGTCCCTTGCAATCCAAGCGAATTTTCTGGGCAGAATAAAAATTAGCATAAAACAGTATAATCTAATAACTATATGCGATAATAATTTATTAATTACTTTATCAATAACGCAGGCACTGTCGGTAAATATAAGAATGTTTTTCTGTCGTATCCATCGCCAATACACACGTCAAAGGGAAATTTAGACATTATTCAAGCAACTAAGCAAAATTTAATTATTGGTAAAATTTGAATATAAATTACTGTTAAGATATTCAAATCTTACGTCAAAATAGCTGAACAAATTTCTTAAAAGGTGAAAAGAAATATTATTGGGTTCTGCTTCAACAAATTTACTGATTTAAATTATTTATTGTCCTAAAGCCACCCACATTTATTGCGCAATTCATACAAATGTCGTATATTGATTATACCAAAAAATTGTTATTCTACCATAAAGGGTTGCTTTTAGTGACGGATTAAGGCTAAAATCCAGGCCACAGGCGAGCTTATCTACGTTGCTCTATAAGGGGCTACCCGAGTAGCCAATGCGTTATCGGTTCTTCTACATTATTAATGTTGCGTGCAAAACTCGTAAAAGTTGATATTTTTAAAGGATCTGGGATTACAAATACTCGAGTCTGCCTTCCTCAGGCATTGAATGCGTTCTCGGCAATAAGGCGCTTACAATTACCACCATCTGAAGAGACCGCAATAGCATCGTTCGCAAACCAGGAAATGCTGACTTTGTTTGGAGTCGAAATCAAAGCAACGGAGGGCTTCGCAGAAATCAGGTTGTGCTTGTAAAAAATTAGTATGCACGCTAATCAAGTCATCACACAACCACGATTGTAAGATCCCTGAAATGCAATTATGCCCATATGTATGAAGGATACTAAACCGCAGTACCAATTAAATGTTTGTTTAAAAATTGGTTTTCCTACTCACTCCTTATAAAATATGAATGCAGAGTGAGTGACAAATCGACAAAAATTGTAAACTTGCATTTAATTGCTACAGCGATTTAATATCGTTTTTACAATTGCCCTTAAGTAAATAACCCAATTAAAGTGAATTATTTTTATAATTTTTTCTACTATTGGATTTTGTTAAATTTTAAATTATTTTGTTTTTATTTTGCTAGTGATATGACGAAATCAAATTTTTATAAAATACAAATTGGTTTATTTCATGTTTCCCGACGAGGAAACGTTTCTCTCGACCACGACTACTTAATATTCGAGTTTTTGAATAAGTCCATTTATTTCAACATTGATTTGATTTTTAACCCAAAAAATGTTGATGTTTGCACCCGGTCCTCTTGATGGAGACGGCCCATCCTGCTTGTATTCTTTCTAGGGTTTGGGAAAAAATCAGCACCTAAACGAACTTCATTTCTTATTACATATTTCGGCTTTAATTTGAATAATTTTAAGTTTTCTGGTCATATTTATTAACGACTAAACATGAATTTAAAAGAAAAATGATTTCTTAATTCAATGATGTCAGTTGATGGTTTAATCAATTTTTATTTGTTTAGATATTGATAAAAAAATAAAATAAGATATTGTTACTTTAACTTTTACAAAAAACCGCAATTGATAAAATAATATTTCTTGAGAAACAAGGTTTAAAAATTATTTTAAAGTTTCGAGACTTTTCGAGACCGGAGTTCCCGATCTCAATCACTAATTACAATAAATATTTACCCGCTTTGGCTTGTATGAAGACTAACTCTTGCAGCCATATAAGGTGTAGCATCGATTGTTTTAAATATTCAAGATTAGTGTTCAGAGCACGACATAATTACAGTTGAAATTTGTAAAATTGGTGTGTAATAATGATGGCAAAGTTGTTGGTTGTTGTTCTTTCCTAAGTATATTTTAGACAATGATACATATCCAGAATTACTTTTAATATATTTAAGACGACTGACATTATTTTTAAATAAAATGAGTTCATTCAAGTTAGGCGTATTTTTATGACATTAAAAATTTCTTCGCGTTTACTAACTACATTATGGTTCAATTCACTGCTTTTTTCAGCAATTATGTTTAATTCGTTATGTACATACAAAATTTAACCCTATATTTGAAATTTTATGTTTATATTTAAGATTAGTGAATAATACCAAAACTATCTTGATGTAAATAGAGCCCGCATTAGAAAAATGAACTTAAAATAAGGGAGTTTGTATGAAAAAACGCGATTTCGATTGACGAAAAATCATGTATTAAAAGTTTAACCCAGTTAAATAATTTTTTCTAACATCGCTATAAAACAACTCAATGTCTCACTCATTTAAAACACAGGTTCTCAAATTTCCTGATTTTCCAGCAATAATCAAAAGATAATAAGGGAATTTAAATTAAAAAACATTCTAAAAAAAATTCAATTTAATGACGTCATAATTTGTCCACATCTAAAACCAATGGCAACAATCGAAATTAAATTAAATCAAAAAGAGCCAAACAGAAAAACTTAAATCAATACAATGAGCGTGAAGAAAACAAAAAATCGAAAAAATCTAGCATGCTTCGCAAAATCAAAATAACAACAGAACGATATTCAAATTCAAATTTGAATAGAGGCAATGAAACAGATGATTATTGTATTGTTTGTAAATTTTGAGTTATTAGTTTATGACATATATTACAAAAACAACAACACTTAAACTTATTTTTGAAGACGATTTTCACTAAGAAATAAGCATTTTCATGATTCGATTTTTCAATCAAATAAAATTACATGTTTTATGAGTATTTTCGTATAAAAATAATATAAAAGCTCATAATTTTTATGGACTAAAAATGTAAATGAAAACAATCATCTTCCCACATAGTTTCATAGTAAAGAAAAAATTGTATGTACCTTATTTTAAGCTTAGTAAAAAATACAGCCAATGTAGAGGCTCTTATTTATAGAGTAGGCTCTGATACTAAACTGAAACTATTATCAGAGCCTACTCTATAAGAGCCTATAATAATAGCCTCCACATTGACTGTTTTTTTTACTAAGCTTAAAATAAGGTATATAAAATTTTTTCTTTACTATGAAACTGTATGGGAAAACGATTGTTTTCATTTACATTCTTAGTCCATAAAAATTATGAGCTTTTATATTATTTTTATACGAAAATACTCATAAAACATGTAATTTTATTTGATTGGAAAATCGAATCATGAAAATGTTTATTTCTTAGTGAAAATCGTCTTCAAAAATAAGTTATTTTTGAACTTTAAAATGTTGTTGTTTTTGTAATATACCGGATGATTTTTTTAACCTGATACACTCAGAAATCTCGGAAAAAAGCACTCTACGAAAAAAATGGTCAAGGTCAAAATTTAATTATTCCGTGGGGGAAATACATTAGTGTTAAAATTAGTACCACCCCCTCCTCCTTGTAAGTGGGGCGAGGGGTAACTTTGAAACTAAAATATGAACCCCTATTTTTTATTGCAGAATCAAATTTTACCGCTAAAAATAAGTAGGATTTGACTGAAACATTTTTTTCCATTCATGATAGGTGGCGCTGTAATTGACGATATTAAATTTTTTGCGATTCCTCCTACTGAGAACCTACGCAAACGATTCTGCAATACGTCTGTAATAAAAATACCACGGTTTCACTGTAAATACTCGAAGTTAGTCTTAAACAATTTGTATTTCTTAAATTTTCAATTACTGGAAATGGCTTCTCATTATCGTAACCCTATCGTCATAGTGACGAATATCGTCAATTACAGCGCCATCTATCATGAATCGAAAAAAATGTTTCAGTCAAATCCTACGTATTTTTAGCCATAGAATCCGAATCTGCAATAAAAAAGAGGGGTTAATATTTTAGTTTCAAAGTTACCCCTCTCCCCACCTACAAGGAGGAGGAGGCGGTACTAATTTGAACACTAATGTATTTCCCCCACGGAATAATTAAATTTTGACCTTGACCATTTTTTTCGTAGAGTGTTTATTTTCCGAGTTATTTGAGTGTATCAGGTTAACAAAATCACCGGTATGTCATACATAAACTAATAATCGCATCGAATAACGCGAAAAACATTATTTATGAACATAGAGTGAAATGGAATAGCTTCGAATAAAGAAGACAAATGTAATTGAAGAATCATGTTCGCAAATGTTCAAATTGATGACCATTATTGTCCAGACAACGCTGATAACGCGCACCAAGGGATTCGCAAACGTCACGAAACAGGTTATTAGGAATATCGCGACATTGTCTTCCAATTTCCAATTTCAATGCATCAATTGTTCTTGGTTTGGTGCGATAAACTTCGTCTTTGAGATATTCCCGCTAAAAGAAGTCCATGGGTATGAGGTCTGGGTAACGCGCAGGGTATTCAATGGTACCCCTTCGTCCAATCCATGTGTCTGGAAAAGTTGCATCGAGGTGAGCTCGTACATCGCGATGATAGTGGGGAGGTGCTCCATCTTTCTGAAAGTAATTAATTAATTACACCTGCAATACAAAAAAAGGCAGCATGTTAGCGACAGTTAAAGTGTGAGTACATTTTTTTGAGACACCCGTAAATGAATTTTTGGTGTTCATTTTCATTTTCGCAAATTAAAGCTGCGTTTTTTTATTCACTCCGGATAGCTGATATCGAGAGCCGTCATACAAAATATGGCTCCCGATAGCGATCCGTATAAATAGGTAGAGCCGAATATCTTTTATATCAAGTTTTCGCTAAACAAATGAATTTAAAATGATAGTTTGATGTTAAATAAGTTTAGTTTACCAATAAATAGCTCTCCAAATTTAAATTTAGGCGTATAAAAATGTTGGCTCTAGATAGCAGCTATCGGGAGCGAATAAAAAACACAGCATAAAACACCAAGAGCTTTCTGTTTCACAAAATCTAAAACGCACTGTTTGGCATATTTTCGGTTTTTCCCACTAAATTGCAGGTAAGTTTTTTTTTCTTTAAATTGGGTCATAAATGTATTTAAAATGAAACAATAAGCCCATGCTTCCAAATGTTTTGTAATTTTAGCAAGCAAAGCCCCAATTTGTAATAAAATATGTTTGACTAAAAGTAAAAGGTAACTGTTCCCAAAGGTAACTAAAAAGGTAACTGTTTACTGAGCGAATGATCTGAAATTCTTAAATTATAACCTTATATGGCAGATGTATATGATTTTGTTTAAAATTAAACCCACATTTTGACGAAAGAATAACACTAATAATTTAGATTAAATCGTCCTTACCTTTAAGCAGATGGTTTTATTTATTAAGTTAAACTAAAACTTAATTTTTCACCAGCAGCAGTACTAAAATGAATCTAACACAATATGTTATTTGACAACAGATTATATTTTATAATTGTAATCGGAATTTTTGTTTATTTTCTGTTAGTTATTCAACATTTTATTATTATAATCCACATAAAAAAAATGCAAACACAATTTTTGATGAAAATCTATCAATGGATACTTCAATAAACGGATTGTTCAATTTTCAGCGTACTAGTGTTAAGTTTTAAGCAAATAATTGAAATAGTTCAACAAAGTTTTGGAAATTAAATAAAACTTTTGGTTACTACATTCATTGATAGGAAACTGCTCAAAAAATTAATTGACCTTTAATTTAAAATTGAAATCATTATATCTGTATTAAGGTGCGACTGACAAATGTCAAGAAATGCCGAGAAACACGAATAATCTCTAAAAGCTCAAAGCTCTGTTTTTGGAAAAACAAAAAATCACCAAGAATTTCGCATATCTAAAAAAAAAATGAATGAAGACATATTTAGTTTTACTAATTTTATTTACAAAATCACCACACAAGTTAAACAGTTGGTTCAAGCAAGACTTTATTTAGCATCATGCACTCCCTTACCAACAACAGCAGCGAGAGATGTGGTCGGTTTTGGGCCGACCATACTTGTTTGCGAAGAGACGCTTGTTGTCCTTCAAGCGTTGTCGGAAAGCCGTCTGACATTGGTCATTTCGCCATAATCTACTCTACATATTTGCGATACTTTTGAACACGTTTAGCACCCATACACCGCAACATTTTTCCACTTAACGTTCTATTACATGAGAATCCAGAGATACATTAATTTTATTTTTAATGTTAATTGGAGCACAAAACAAACTTATTTCTCCTCCCTGTCCCCCGCCCTGGTTGATGCAACAGCGCTTTCATATTCTGCTCTTTATAACCTTTGTCATTCGTCTGTCGAATAGAGTATTGGATAATGCGATGGATATTTTGCAAAACCAAAAAATCAATCAAATTTCATTTAATACATACGTTTTTAACACTACAATGTAGTGAAATCTCGAATGACCTTTGAAAGATATTATCATTTGTGTAATCATGACTTTATATCAATTAATTGATAATCAAAATTCAAATTCAATAGGTTTATTTAATATTTTTAAAATTAATGTTTTCAACCAATATCGAATTCTATTTTATAAAACTATATTTTTGTATTAGATGGTGAGCTCGCATGTAGTGTTTATTTATAGTATCCCAAACAAAAATATCGCGGTTAGTCAGTCAACCGTTTGGACCTATGGCTCCGGTGCGTTTCGAAACGTGTCGAAAAATACAGAATATCAAAACATTTTTGCGAAAGCTTAAAATTTAATAGCGTTTTAATAGGGCTGGTGTCTGTCAGGCCCAGAGTATGTCGAAAATACATCATAAGCTAAACTTATTAAATACATCTCAGTCGCTGAAAATAACGAAATATTTCATATGTGAATAATGCGCCGCGCGCGCTTTCCATTGCATTACGGTTTCAATGTTGTCATTCTAATCGGCTTAGGAAGATTATTATTTAATCGAGAGATGATTCACTAAATGTTAAATAACACTTATCAGTCGTAGTGAAAGCCTTGCGATTAGTACGTCTCCATTTCAAATAAGTCATACAGAAATATTGAATAAATTCCAAAATTTAGGTTCATGCTATTAAATTGTTAAGAATTGCACAAGAAAGGAATGCTGCCTCATTTCATTGTTAATAAAAGCAGTTATGAGATATAAATATCAGGAGAGATAGGTAATTGGCCTAAAATCCTTCACGACCAATATATAAACCACAAATTGAACCAATCACCTTATTGAACAATTTCCGATGTCTGAATATTTATGTTCA
Organism: Tipula vernalis; assembly: GCA_958295665.1. Taxonomy (NCBI): domain Eukaryota; kingdom Metazoa; phylum Arthropoda; class Insecta; order Diptera; family Tipulidae; genus Tipula; species Tipula vernalis. Next base: position 153,349,811 of record OY282560.1, on the reverse strand, counting down.
CGACACTTTCACAGTAACCCTCATTAACGCATAACGATGCAATTTAATTCGACAATAAAAATTACTGCCAAAGTATAATGCTGTAGTATAATTAATTGTAATCACGTCCCGATTGAAAAATCTTCATCACAGCGAATGAAGAAAATCAATTTCCTTGAAGTAAAACAATAAGGCAACTACATCAATCATACAATGAAATAATTTTTTATTTGTCAAAAATTATCATTGGATTTTACTGTGATAATTTGAGTGTATGCAGTTTCTTCAAATAAATGTCAAAAATTAGTACTAAAAAGTATTTATCACAGGTTTCGGGCACAGTCTAATAAGTAAGTATAAAAAATAGATTTAATGAGAAGCATACCATTTATGGATAATTTCCTATTTTGAACTGCAGCTGCTGGTCGACAATTATTGTCTTCTAGCGAGATGATTTGTCCGTGAATGTCCGTCCTAACCTGTGATAAATATTTTTTTGCACCCAATTTATCACTGTTTGATCATTGGCACGAAGCGGGCAGTGCTTATCAGTGTACACCGTATGGAGCAAGTTGACCTTCATGCACGGTTTATAGGTGTGGAAGATTCGCATTGCAATACACTGCGCAATGTGTACTAAGTATTATTTTTTTTTGGCAGTTCACCTTTTTTTTTTTATTTAATATTGTTTATGTGAAGTAGGGCATGGATAAATTAATCGATTAATCGATTGTCCGATTAATCGGAGACTATTAATCAATTAATCGAAAATTGATGAAAAAAGTATGATCCGATTTCAGACAAATTTGATTTGTGCGATGGAAACGGAATTCTAAAATGATTTTTGGATAAAGTTCTGGAATACGGCCAAGTAGGATGGAACTTGACTATTCCTTAACCGGTTTTAGTGAAATTTGATATGTACGTTAGAAATGGGATTCTAAAATGACCTTTATATAAAGCTCTAGAATATGGCGAAATAGAGTGAAACTTGACTATTCCTTAACCGATTAAAATGAAATTCTATATATGCTTTGGAAATGTGATAAACTAATTTCTGGAATATGGCCAATTAGGGTGGAAGTTGGCTTAACCGATTTCTGATCTGGCCTCAGCAGATAAACCTCAACCACTGCCTGGTTCACAGAAATCACAAGAGACTGTAGCTTTTATGATACCTATTGTCTGTTAAGGTATTTGTGAATATGGTAGCTGTTGCAGTTTCTCATATTTCTTAAAATATTTCTTATATCTGTCGAGAAATTTAATCACAATACGAGCGGAATACTATATAAAAACAAATGTGTGACCGCAGGCGTAGCATTAGGTAAACTTCTGCTCTTCTACACAACAGCGCTTTTAAAGCCTTATTTACCAGCATGTGGCATTTAAATTTTCTCTAGGATGTTCTAGCCATAACACCTGAAGAGCTAGAGTTAAATTGTGTATTTTGATATCCACCAAAAAATGCAAAAAATGCCTACGCGCAACCAGATAAAACGACCTCGGTTACCAGACATATCTTTTAAAAAAAAAAAAACAAAAAAAAACGATTGCCTTGGCCTAACAAATTGAGGAGGATCTACTGGCCAAAAACGTCACTATACAGAAGATGGCTGCATCGAAAGTGATGAAAGTACCAACACAACCACAGAAATTAGCAACAGAAAGTTTCGAATGTTCGACATAATTGCTGCAAACATGTCATTGCCAAAAATTGCAACAGTCCATTAGAATAATTCAGAGGTCACTTACAGGTAGGTTTATGTAATCCACGATGAACCACCTTTAGAAGAGGAGACCAACCGAAGGTTGAGTTGCCGTCGAATGAAACAAACCAAAATACAGATGTTTCAGCTTCATGAAAACCAACGACAAATTTTAAAAAAGAAGATGGCATCAAGGACGAATCAAATATGTAATTATTTTCTAAAAATATTCACGCAAATTGGAAATTTGGTGAAAAGCAGCTTTGCAGAAACCACTGACGATAACCAATTTTCTATGAAAATTTTTCAAAAAGTTTCAACGTTTAATGAAGCATAATCTTGAAATTCAATTTTTACTTAAGTCGGATAATATGAATTTAATGTTAATAAAATTACTGCGGTTTTAATAAAATTTAATTAACTGTACTGTATTCTTTTAGGTTGCTCAAATGAGATACGTCGTAGGTAAAAATGATGGTAAAGTCCGGTGGACATGCTGTTACGAGCTTATCAATAGTATTTTTCAAAGGTAGTTTTTAGTGTAATGCTCGAGGACAGGCGGAGCAACGAGCAAATAAAATGGCAAATTTGCATTCCTGTCTTTTAAGAACATTATACATTGCCTTACAACCTAGCTTATTTTCATAAGTTTGCTTAGAAACGGCACCAAATCTCTCACTCAAGAGAAAGGGCAGAAAAGAAAATCGAGCGCACGAAATAGATTTAGAAAGTTGCGAGTTATTTGTTAAAAGCTTTATAAGGGTATAACTTTTAATTTAAATAAATTAACAAGCTCTTAATAAACCAAAATTTATAAAATTGTATAGCCAATTAATATAAAAGCTACCTGTTTTTAATGAGCTGTATTACAGCTGTAATTGATACTGTATTACTCTTATAAAATCAGTAGCTGTATTATTTGGTTAATTCTAATACAGAAACTATTAAAGCTTTATATTGTCTCTTGGAGCCTTGAAATAGAGCTATCAGCTCTTTAAAAGATTAAATTTAACAGTACTGCAAACATACAGCCACTGTTTTTTACACTAAAGCTTGAAGTGTGCATTCATGCTGTACCGTGGTGATTAGCTCCTCGTTTGCTGTTTTAGAACTTTTCTATAGCAATGTCAGAACTAATAGCTAGCACAGTGCTGCTTGGTTAGGTAGTGTAGGGTCCCGGATTAGAAAAGTCATCAAATGTCAAATTTCGCTAAAATCCGTTTAAAAATTGCTAAATTACAGTCTAAGATATCGCCATTAGGGTGAAACTTAGCAATTTTTAAACCGATTTTAGTGAAATTGGACATATGAGATAGAAATGGAATCTTAAATTTATTTTAGATATAGTCGTGGAATATCGCCGGCTTCATTTAAAAATAATTTTAGAATCTCAGCTCAAATACACATGCCAAATTTCATCATAATCGGCCATATTCCAGAACTTTATCTAAAAATTATTTTAGAATTCCATTTCCAACACACATGCAAAATTTCACTAAAATCCTTTAAAGAATAATCAAGTTCCACTAAAATCGGCTAAGGAACAGTAAAGTTCTATGCTACTTGGCCATATTCCAGAGCTTCATCTAAAAACCGTTCTTTAATCCCATTTCGCACACATACGGAAAATTTCACTAAAATCGGTTAAAAAATAATAAAGTTCTATCCTATTTGGCCATATCCTAGAACTTTATCCAAAAATCATTTTAGAATCCCATTTACAAGGCACGTGTCAAATTTCATTAAAATAAAATCGATTAAGTAAAAGTCAAGTTCCGTCCTACTTGGCTATTATTCCAGGACTCTAGACAAAAACTGTTTTAGAATCCTATTTTCATCGCACATGTCAAATTTCACTAATATCAGCTCAATATCATTACTTGTCATCTAGTGTACATTCCTTGACACCGTGTGTAAAAAAATGTATACCCGGGTGAAATACAAAACGAGGTATGATAGTGTGAATTTTAACCGGTTTAATATAAAATACAGTGTGTAGGGTGAATGTGCACCGGTTGAATAATAAAACGCAGTGGTGAATTTTGACAGTGCACTACACCGCACCGTGCGAATTATCAAACAGATCCACAGTCTTTTGCTATGAACATTTTTGACACAAACAATAATTGTTCGGTCGCCTTAGCAATTCACATCATCGAAATAAAATGTCAACTAGTCAATGGTGATGTTATGGTTTGCAGTGACACAAATAATATGGGAAACATAGCATTTATGGATAATTTCCTATTTTTAACGGTAGCGGTCGACAATTATTGTATTCTAGCGAGATGATTTGTCCATACGAGTATATGTCAAATAAAGCTTACTCTTATTTATATGGCATATCAAGCCTATTTTAAATGAAAGAGCTACTACTATCGCCAGACAACTTATTCAAGCTATTATTGAATTGATTGGTCGATTCATTTAAAATACAACACATCTTTAACCATTGACCGTACCATTTCCTGTATAAAAACCTAAATATACCGTAATGTATTTTCCAAAATATTTGTGAGAATTTTGTTCCTTCATCCTATTATACTATGCCCTATGCTACAAAACGAAAGCCGATTCAATGCTTATGACAAGATTGCTTGCTGTTAAAATCGAAAAACAACATGGCGCAGACGGAGGAATATTCCAAAAAATTATTGCACGATTCGGGCAGTATAATAAAAATTTGTGAATGGAGGGGAATATTTTTCAAATAAAAGTCAAAACTGTGTACTAAAAAATATTTATTAACGGTTTCGGACACAGTCTAAAGGTAGAGACAATCTCGACGGAACGGAGATGGAATTACGCACGGAACGTTTGGTGGCTCTAAATCTTATTTTGTAAACCCCTTCTTTGACCGATTTTAATTTTCCTTCATAGTATAAAATCTACTAACCTAGTTAACAACTAATAATTTAGCTACATACACGTATGTATATGCTTGCGTACAATGTCGTCGACTTTGGTAATTTACATTTATGTACATATTTTCTTGTACACCTGTCCCTTGATTAACACGGTAATTACGTTCCTCCAAATTACCGTGTAACTCAAATCCGTGTTAATCGCGACTAATACAGTCGTCCCTCGATTAACACGATACTTGATTAACGCGGCAAAACTTCTGTGCATGTTAATCAAGACTTTGTCTCAATTCGTTGACCGTGTTAAATCAAATCCGTGGTTATCAAGTACCGTGTTAATCGAAGGGCAAGTGTAATTTAACTTTTGCGTTATTGCCTGACTGCGCAACATCACCGAGAGTGTAAGGGGTAAGACTGTGTCCGAAACCTGTGATACATATTTTTTAGTACTAATTTTTGACAATTATTTGAAAAAATCGCACACACCCAAATTATCACAGTCCTATGAAAATTTTTGACATATTCAACATATTCAAAATAAATTCATTGTGCGATTGACTTAGTCGCCTTAGCATTTTATTTCAAAGAAATTGATTTTCCTCATTCCCTGTTATGAAGACGCATTTTTCAATTGAGACCGTGATTTTAATTCTCTGGCCGTAATTTTTATTGTCGAATTAAATTGCGTAATTATGTGTTAATGAGTGTTATTAATGAGTGTCGTGAACATCCGATGATTATGCTGAAATCGGAAATTATTTCACGATTGTAAGTGTGATTTGTTGTGTATATATTGGTCGTGAAATAGTTTAGGCCAATTTCCTATTACTGTCGATGTTTATATCTGATATAAGAGTATGTTCGTTCTATTCGCATATTTTTACACACAGTCTAATTTTCAAAAAAAAATTCTTCGTATCGGCTTTAGAACAAATCAAAAATTGGTGTTGTCGAATATCGACACAACAAAAAACAGTTAAACTCCAGAAACAATATCCCGACAAAAATCTAGAAAAATTACTTTGCTTAAAATAAATGAAAAAACTCAATTTTATAGGCTAAAATTTGTCACAAATAGAGGAAGCGATTCGAACGAGACAATTTCTTTGATCTGAGTATGCAATATTGACGAAGCGATTTCCAGGATCATAAACATTGGGAACCCTTAAAGATTGATATATTTTAATATAATACTGGATAATTGCATTTTATAGAATTTTTATAAATTTTAATTTTAACTGGGGCTGCATTTTGATAATTATCAATATTTGTGAATTTCTTTGTTTCGGGATTCTCTTTGAATTTTCCTTTCGGGATATTGAGTTTCAATATTGGTTTCTAAATGACGTACCCTGAATTTTCACCAACTTTTTTTTATTTTATATACCGTTAATTATACTGGCGTCAGAGTCGGCGGTTAGCCTGACTGACCAGCCCTTTTCTAACTGTGACCTGACTTGAAATTTTCAGCTTTCTCAAAAATGTTTTGATTTCGAAATTCGCCGGGGCCATAGGTCCAAACAGCTGACTGACTGACCGCGATATTTTTGTTTGTGACACTATAAATAATCGAATGTTAAAATACTAGCTTTGACGAACACCAAAATTTTTTGACGCGACCTCTTGGACTAATAGGGACTACTGGAGATCACTCGAGTTTCTCAAATTTTGACGTTGAGTTTAAAGCGTTGTAGATATGTGACTCCACAGAATTGGTGGTATGTCGATATTTTATGAGAATTTTAAGATTATTTGAGATTTATTTGGTGTTGAATATTATGTACTACAGATGTTGTTTGAGATTTTATTATTTTTTCGACGTTATTTAAGATTTTCGAAATTACTCCAGTTTATCTTGATGTTGAATTTTAAGCACAAAGTTATTTGATGTATGAGGTTATCGAATTCGAGATTTTGAGAATTTTGGATTAATCTAGATACCCGATGTTAAATAGTTTTGGCATTGAAGGTATTCGAAAAGGAATCTAAGTTTATTCATAATTTTTACATATATATTTCAGACATTTTGAGCTTTCCGTTACCACGATACATTCTAAGTATAGAATAAAGTGCCACACTCTATCTTATTTGCTGTACCATTTTTATTAGGGATTCCAAGTTATCGATAAATTATCGATAAAACCGAAGTAAATATTATAATTTATCGATAAATTGGAATCCCTAATTTTTATTTATTAAATCTAAAATTTTGATTTGTTCATTGTATTGTATCAAGTTGTACGATCCTAAATTTCACAAAATAGAAAATAGTAAATCAAAAAAGTAAAGTTACTCGTATTGTTGGAACAAAAATGTAAAACCAATTTAAAAAAATCTTGGTTTTTGATCATTTCATTCATTATTTTAAACCCAGACGATGACGAAATATTGATTTTCAGCGAAAGTCACAATCAGAAAAGAAAAGAGAGTCTGTCTACTCTAAAAGACTAAACATTGCTAAAACAAGTGTTTGACCGAAGAGGTACAAATAACTCTATTTAAACAGTAAATATGTATGTAATGTTGCCAAAAAGTTGTTGGCAAGTAAGTATCTAATTTGAAATATATGAGGTTGAGGACACACATTTTTGCTTTGCGTGTTTATTTCGTGTTAAAAATCTGAATATCTTCCCGAATGCGACGCGTGCATTGCATTCAAGGACCAACTGCCTCTGATTTCAACCGTATATTGAATATTAGCTATAGCTGTCACAATTAACTGATATTCAAGTTAAAATTCTCTTTGATGATACCCGGATTAATTTATACGGATATAGTTTTCCATTATTGAATTATTCTGTCTACTGCGATAGATGAAGCTCAAATTACTCAACATGCTTTGCGGATGTAGTACGTATGTTTCCCGGATACATAATTTATTCAAAAATTTGTTAATGCTTTTCAAAAATCGCCGCGTGACCGCAAAACAATTACACTTATATGTACGTTCATGAGATATTTAAATACAAACAAATATTAATTTCTTGATCATGGAGGATAATAGAAAATTGTATCCATCTCAAATGACAATAACTTAATAACATAAAACCAGTAATTTAGTGGTCACGTGTAACAAATTTAAAAAAGAAGAAACAAACCAAAATAATCGTTAAACTAAAACAATTCAAAAGAATTTAAGAAAATCTTTTACAAAAATAATTTAAAAAGTTACACAATCTGACTTTTAATAAATTTTAATGGGCATAGTATAATACAATTTGTATTATTTGTTGAATTTGTAGGTTGGGGATTATAGAAGTTTGCGGATGGAAGCTTGAATAAATGGTAACTACTTTCACTGGTTGCATGAAAAATGTATTAAGATCATTTTGTTTTAAAGTATAATTATCAAGTTTCAATTTGTTTGAAACTACTGCACGATTGTCAAAATTTCTGTTATTTCTCACATAAATCTATTGATTTATCGTACTTATAGTTTGTGCACTTGAACTTGAATACGTATATTTCCGAATGTGTTTAAAAAAGAATTAATGTCATCTTGATACAAAGTTTGACAATTGTTTGACAAAATTTAAAAATTCTATGAAACATTTTCTTTATCTTGGTTCTAATTTCTAGAATTTCAAAAATTTCGGTAAAATTCAAATAACTTGTCGAACTAACCATAGACTGTATCAAATATTGAGAATATTCAGGATTCTGAATGAGAAATACGAATTTTAAAGTAATTTATTATTAAGAAAAAGTTTAGTAGTCTTTAAGCTTAAGACTCAATAATACCTGTGAATGTAAAGCTCATTTACCATTCAACCACTGCTGTAAAGCTCATTTATCAAGCAAGAAACTGTCAGATTGCAATGTAGTAAGGGGCTTTGATTTTCGCATAATATATTTTTGAGATGAGTTAAAGTTTGGTTTGCCAAAATCTGTTCGTCATGCCAGCATGCTATTTGTTACGGAACAACTTGAGGAGTCGAATGGATCGAATAATCCCAGCAAAATGGCAACAACGAAATCAGATAACCCCATTTGAGATTGAATGACCAACCCGCTACGTTTAAGCAGAATCCTTACACGTTCAATATTATTGTGTAAAATATCGCGCAAAAACATTTAAACCTGTAATAATTCTCTTAAGAGTGATCTTTACGTTCATTTAAATTGCGCAATGTCGTTGTGTGAATTTTATTGCGCACAATTTAATTGTACGTGAAAATCAGCGTGTAAAGGGCGGTTACTACTCAATATACGTGCAATACTCAATATTTCAACATCAGTGCAAGGTTTCAAAGATGTTTTCGTCTAATACACATGAGGAATCCAGGTCGGAGAAATTTCCCTTGGAATCTTGTTGACTCAACAGTGAACATGACTTAGTAACAATGAAAGAACCAGCAGGAAAGGCAGGTGTTATTAAACATCCAGATAGAAACTTATACTGACTACTTATGCTGCCCCGATGCACTACCTCATTAAGCTTTGCCGTATTAACCAGCAATAGATATGGTGCTGATCCTGTGACCCTCACAAATCACAATAAATGAAATCAGCAACCAATTTAGGAGAATAACTCCTGTAGATCTCATCCGATACCGACGTTTGAGGTGCGAAAATGCATGTATTTGTCAATCTTACCGCCTTTTAAATTGCCATTCAGGGGGGAAAAATGGAAATGAGCACATCAAGAGAGTCTTCCCAGTGAATTTAGAAGTGAGTGGCGACCATATTAGGTGGATTACTCCTTGAAATCTTAACCGATATCGTGTAAAACAAGTGAACAAAATTCAAGTGAGCAGAGAATGCAACAGTAGAGACGAGGGCATCGGCAGAAAGGGTATCCCAAGGCGAATCAAACAAGGTGAAAACCACTAATGTGAAGAAAGCACGATATGGCAGAGATTTGGCGCAATCCACAGAGATTATTAAGAAAAATAGTCAAAGGCTTGAAAATTTCTCAATCAACAGCGAATATTTAAAAAAATATATTTTTCATTAAAACCTTATTCAAAAAACATAAAATTCGTGGAGTTTCACCGAGCTCAAAGAAAAACAGTTTGAAAGAGTATCTTCAATACTTGACTGACACACCGACGATTAATTCATCTTTTCTGATGAGAAATTATTTGTGCTACAACATACGCATTCCGGGTTCTGGCAGTATAAGTAGAAAACTTCCCAGAAGATAGAAAATACATTCCCCGTCAACAGGGTGCTTTATCTATTATGGTTTAAGGCGCCATAAACAGGATACTGAAATGGTCATTAAAATTTCTATGTCAACTTCACTAAATTTGACTGAAGCGGTAATGCATTTTTGGCCAAAGAAAAATTAATTTAATCTTCAACTTTTTCTATCTCTCTAGAAAATTTATCAATTTTAACTTAAGCCGTTATATGCCTTGTGACCAAAGATTTATCGAAAAAGGGTTGAAAATCAACGCAAAATACTACCTCGCAGAAGTTTTGCAGAAAACTCTGTTACCAATCATCTCTACGGAGGTAAATATATTGTTGCCAGCAAAACGGGGCGCAACAGTAGTACAGAGAGAATCCTCCAAACGATTTTCTACGAATGGAAGAATGGCCTCCATGTTCACCTGATGTGAATCCTTTGGATTATTTTATTTCTAACGAAAAGTTGTGATTTCATCAGAATCCACCACCAGGTACAAATAAATTGTGACGCAACTATAGTAAACGTGATATCAACACCTCTTGCGGAAAATAGAAAACATACACAAGTACAAATCGGAACCCTCGCCTCCAATCATCAGTACCGTATTAACATTTACGAATTACACTGGCCGACATATTTTCATTTGTTTTTAGGAACGGAGGCGGCATCAGGTGAGTTGATTTTAATCAATTTTGATATGCTGATTCTGAAAATCAAATTAAAATTTCTCCATCGCCTCTCAGTTTCAACTGACGCTATCTTAATCTTTATGCATCGTCTTATCTTCCTTCTGAAGAACTAACAAAAATCGCCCGTAATCGCAGGACCCTGATATAGCTTTGTTTCATGGGCATTATGTCCCGATAGAATCTTCACTTCGCAATTTAAGTGGTCTATTATAACATCTTTCGACGATTTACTAATAATAAACCTTTTGGCCTTGTATAAAACAGGCCGCAGTAGCTGTTTACAGTTATTGATGGGATTCTACTGGTGCATCGCCCTTATATAGTGATGATGGTTGTACTAGTTTTTGTTGGATGATGCCTGCTATTGCTTTGATGTGCGTTATCGGAATCGATATTCTGCAGCTGGTGCATTACATGCACCGGATGCTTTGCTGATAATATTTTATCGTCCTTTTATATTACTAGCTGATTTTTAATTGGGGCTGCGATGTATGGTTGTTAACTACATGTTCGAAGCGAGTCGTATAATTTGACCATGTTCCAGTGGTAGCCACTCTTTTTTGTACCATTACATAGCTATTTTTTAGCGTTCGATTTCCGAATTTAATTGCTCGGTATACATTAGCCATGTTATACATTTGCCTGAGGATGAAATCTTAAATCCAAGATTAAAACACATGTTGAAAACCCAGCAAAAATAACTCGATTTAGCGTGAAACTCTGTAGGACTATCCGACATTTTAGGAACGTTATAAAGAAAGTGAAGGTTGGCACAAACAATGGTTGGAACAACTCCTAAATTATATGAAAGTTTCGATTTGACGCAGTTAATCACTGCTATGAACCAAATAATGGAAGCAATTAAAAATTCTAATGATGAAGCAAGAGATAGGAGATTTTGTGAGAAGTATTTACCACTCTGCATGGCGAAGAAAATAAAATTAAAGCAAAGATTCAATAGGCCAAAACGGAAGCCAGAGGCCAAAGCAGAGATTCACAATATGAACAGAAATAACAAAAAGAACTACAAATGGAACAGCTACGAGGTGCAAATGTCACAAATGGTCCCGATAGCATATAAGAATAAAACCACCAAAATTTGATAACACACTGTCTTTCGGGATTTTTCAATTTTTACGAATGAGGCATATCGAAGCACGTCACATCGCAGCGTTAATAGCGGTTCTCAAAAGAGAAGCGGCGGGAATATTACGGACAATATCCAAATACACACGCAACAAACACAACTAAATAATGAAGGCGCTGAGATTCGTTAAATTAAAAAGAGCCAACCTGAAAGGGCAGAAGCTTTGTAAGGCAAAACGATTCTGTTCTAAAACAGATTTTTTTTTTCAAGTGAGCAGTCGATGCGTTTTTTTAAATTTAATCAACGGAAAAACAATGTTGTTGTTATTTGTTTTCAACGAAAAAATTATCGTGGGAAATCAGCTAGACTCGTGTTGCTAAGGCAGGCGTGCAACCAAGTACTTAGCAATTCAGAAAACTAAAACTTAGGGCCTGGATTAGCTTTTTGTTTCGAAGGGGGGCTCGGAAACGAAAGCTTGCCTAGGACCCGTTTTAGGAATAATCGCCCTGAACACAAAGTTCCTGTCGAAGACATTATGAATGATTCGGGCGCTAAAATATACTCAACATTAAGTCTGCCAAGAAGAAAATGGAAGTTCAGAAGAGATGCCTGTAGAAAATGGCGTTCAGTATGGGTAATGGGTTAGTATTACAAATTTTTGAAATATTATTTTAATTCGTTTTATACCTTAGAAAATGGGGATTGACGCCCTCAAACCCCCGCTTTGACGATATTCTGAAATTCAAGCAATGAGGTAATTATTTGTGTACAAGGGACACAAAATTTTAAGAATGAGTGTGAAAGCCAACGCAATAGTTACTCCATCTTGCGGACTGCATGCCATGATAGAATAACTATTGCGGTGGCCCACCCACTCATTTCAGAGTGCTAAATTTTGTGGCACTCGATAACAAATAATTACCGCGTTGCTCAACTGATTTTTTTAAGCGAAGTTTTATTGCTCTATTGAAATGATGAGCAAATTGTTTATGGAAGTAAGACGATAGTGCACAGGGCCAATCCTCTCATACCCTAACAATAATCAACGTTAAAATTAATTTAGACACGGACGCAACTAAATCACTCTAATCCATTTAAATGCTGACGACTTCTTCCTTCATATCATTTTGCTATAGCTCTAATTCATCGCGGAATGACCTTCTCCGCCATCAAACAAAGACTTAGCATCTCGCATATGTAGGACGATGCAATGTTTTTTCAATCTATACAGGTATAACATCGAACGCTATTTTTGTTTCGCGCCATACGAATGCGGGATGGGTTGGAGAATGAGGATTCCCTTTGAGCAGTTATTTTTACAGAAGAATTTCTTGAAGACTGAGATCCAAATATATTTTACCAATTTTCATATATTCCTTAACCAGTCCTTCCTTTCCTTGGTATTGTTGTCAACCTGTTGCTTCTCTTTATAATTTTTTTCATAATTTACAACACAACTTTATACAAGAAATAAATTTCTCAAGTAATTACTTATTTGTTTGTTATGTGAAACAATCCCAAGTTCATTGTTTTTTACCAATGAATTACGCCTCTAAGCCGATAGTTAGTTAAGGCATCTTGGCGTTTTGGAGCTCTTATACCAATTCTCTCGTTAACTTCTAGTATCTATCTAGTATCAGTAAGCAGTCATTATTCACAGATTATCCACTCCTTAATCACTAATTATGTAGCCATTACTCATCCATAATCGATTCATTATTATTTAATTTATCACAATTATTAATTTACTGACCATTCACCTACAATTCGCTGGTTCATCAATACTCACTGATTATTTACTAAATCGATAATAATTCATTCATTATTTACTTCACAAATTATTCACTAATTGTTCACCAACTAATCAAGCCCTAATCACTCTTTATTCATAGACTAATGATAGTTTTAATCAATATTCACTAAATATTCACACATTATTCACTCATCATGCTCTCACTTTACGTTCAAAGATGAATGTTGTGTGAAAAATCAGTTATCTGTGGATCAGTGAATAATGAGTTAATAATCATTCAATAATCACTATATTTTCACTTATTATTCACTCATTACTTTAATGTACCAGTGGCGGATTACTACACTGGCTTTGAAGGCGGCTTTAGGCCGCGCTGTCATAATATATAAATCAGCAATTCCTAACGTATATCAGTGAATAATGAGTTAATAATCATTCATTAATCACTATATTTTCACTTATTATTCACTCATTACTTTAATGTACCAGTGGCGGATTACTACACTGGCTTTGAAGGCGGCTTTAGGCCGCGCTGTCATAATATATAAATCAGCAATTCCTAACGTATATGTAAATTAGCAACGACAGATTTGTTAATATAATTTGTGATGATGTGCTTCTAGGCAGCTGAACAAAATAATAAAATAACAACATTGTTACATCCCATCAACAGGAAATTTACTAGATACTAATGGTTAGTGTTTTTGTTTTTTTTTTTCAAAAAGTAGGAAAATGTCTGCCTACCTTTATTATTAAAATTGATTGTTCAATGATTAGACTGCCTTTGGAATTTTAATTTTAAATGTTTTAATTTAAAAATAGAAAATTTCTTGTGGCAACTTCTACGACTTCTAAATTACCTTGAAGTTACACCGATAAGTTCAGAAATTGATGAATAATTTTCTTGTCTGCAAGTTAGCCTGAAGTTAACTTACCCGGATTTATTTTCGAAAAATCCAAAGTAAAATGTTTATTTACACTACAGCAAGAATTTATAAGGGCCCCGCTGTTTTCTACTTTTACAATCGTCAATCGGGGGATGGTTTTAGGTCTGATGAGAAAAGTCGCCTCAGATTGCCTCTGTTGCCTGAAACACTTTTAATGTTGTGTGCGAGTCAATGGGTATCATTCGAGTCGCGAAGCCTTCTTATTCCCTGCTGTAAGCGTTTTCGGTAGGCGTTTTCGGTTTTTTGCACAGATAATTCGGCTTCTCATTATGTTTAAGTTTATCACAATTATTTTTATATATGGTAGATAGACCTCGGCTAGATGAATTAAAATACGTCCCAAAGTTTGGGCTAATGCGCTGCTTTTCGTATAGTACTATTAATTTCTCTGTGACGAGCCTTGAAAGCCAACCATCCAAATTAGTTATAACCTTTTCGCTATCTACTATTAACTTTCGAATTTAAGAATGAAAAAATGATGATGATGTTATTAGAAAAAATTAGTGCTGTGAAGAGTAGTGAAAGATGGTAAAAAATGTCAAAATTAAACCAGATTTTCAGCGGAGACCAGACAACAAAATCAATTAACTTTATACTTCATTAATATACCTACTACTTAATATTTTTCATTAGTAAACAAACACATTGAACAAATTGGTGCTTGCCGTAAAAATATAAATTTCCACAATTTTCATTCATAAGACGATACAAAATGAAAATCAATAAATACCATTAGATGACAATGTATCGAAACCATTGTGATTTTCAATGTTTGCCTTCGTTCGTAAAAGTGAAATTCTTTTTCTAATGATTTTGCATCGTTGGAGGAAATATGTTTTTTAACTATATGAAACTCTTTTCGATAGATCATGTTTAAATGTCAAATTTTCTTAAACCGCAAGAGCTACTATCTTTCGGAAAACTCCGAAAGCATAAGCAACTTTCATATGATACCACTAGGTGCCACTAAATATTTGCTGTCAAAAATTGTACGACATTTTTATGTGTGCATTTTGTACACATAAGGAAAAATATTTTTGTGTTATAAAAGTGATTATTATTAATACATGATAATTAAATTGATTTTGAGAAGTTTTTATAAACGTCCTTTTGAAAAACGTTAGTAATATTTTTTTGATTGTGTAGTGAAATCTAGTGGCAAACGCTCTGTACTTTTTCTTTTATCGTGCTGCCTCTTTCGGAAAACATGATCTATTACACTGATTTTTTATGTTATCATAATCCTTGGGAATCGCTTCTGATTTAATTTTACTATCGCATATTCACAAATATTCTTTCTTTAAACTCATTTGATTAGCCATAATGTATTTACGTACCGATGGCAAATTCCATTATCGTGTATCTACATTATTGATATTTTTACAGAAGACGAAATAAACTGAACGGATTTGCCATGTAGATACACTACAAGAAACTAAACAAATTGAATAATTGTTCACTTTTGAACGTTCTGGCAGCATAAATTTAATTAAAAAAGAAAGGAAACACTAGCTTCCTGATCCATAAACTAATACTCAAAACAATTTTGAGAAATTTTGTAGATTGCCACCGATGTAACAATGCCATTTTTGGCGTATGAAAATTTGATTAAAAATTACATTAAACTGGTGCTCGTTACAAAGAGATTTTGGTTGGTACTGGTTTCTAAATTAAATTCAACCTTTTACAAAATAAACGCAACATTTTCAATATATATTAAACTTTTGACAATTAGAATTAACCATTTTCCATTACAAATTTAATTTTTCCCAAATGAAATTAAACATCTTTTAAATTGGACAAAAATATTAATTTCATTTTGAAAAAGGTTAATTTGTAGTGGAAAATGGTTAATTCTAATTGTAAAAAGTTTAATTTATTTTCGTCCATGGTTTTTGTTTTACCTTGAAAGAGTTGCCTTTATTTTGGAAAATCCAAAAATCCATTCACAATGCATAATAACGTTCGGGACCTGAATCTTAAAGCTCAGGTTGATCAGGCAATATAACATATACATTAAATAATAGACCAACACTATGAAAATAATTTTATTATGAAAACTAACAACTTTAAGAACCTCAACCAAAGAACAATCGACGAACCGTAATATGTAACGCATAAAATGGGAACAGACTAGCATATTATCCATTAGAAATTAAAATCAAATTCCCTAATACTTTTCTGAGCTAATTTCAGATTCGGAAGATATCAATTATTGTTTTATAATAGATAATGCTCGAAATTCACAAAATCTTACAACTAAAGATGCCACAATCACAATCGGGTTTCACCACCTTACGCTACGTTAACCCCCAAGATTACTTCGCTCGGAATGCGGTATACCTGATTTGAATTTAAAATTGTTTTATTTATCAAATAAAAAATGTAAAACTATTTGGTTCCAATTTATTTGTAAATTGATTTATGCTGTGTGCCTCAGGTCGTTTTATTCGACTAAATTTTCCACTTTTCGTTTCAAAACTATGTATATTACGCTATTCAACACCAGATAGTTAACGAAATTTTCAAAATTTAATTTTAAATATTTAAAGTTCTACATAACCAGAATTTCGATCATTTAAGAAAAAAAATGAAATTAAGAATTTTCCGAAGTTTGAGAATTTAATTAATATCAAGAGGTTTAACAACCTGTTTATAATCTTATGATAATACATTCGAAGAAATTGTAGGATTCAATTAGTTGTATTATTCTAAGAATAGGAAGATACTTAGAAATTCATTAAGCTAATAAATTTTGAATTTGTTTTAAGAATTTTCGAAATTTTAGGAGTATCACGAGGCTAAATATAGTTTTAAACAGTTTTATAATTTCATATATTAAGAAAATCAAATTTAAAGCTTTTTGACAAATTTTGAAAACTTTAGCAAACACTTAAATTCTAAGAAATTTAAATCCTTCAGATAATATCGATAATATAAGAATATGATAAGAAATTTAAGAATTTCAAAACTATTAAAAAATTTCGGAAATTAAGGATTTAATTAATTTCAAAAGTTTCAAGAACCTTAAATAATTTGAATATCGATAATTTAAGAATTTAATTAGTTTCAAAACATTGAAGAACCTGATGATAATATTATGGTTATGACCATAAATTTCAAGAAATTAAAGAATTTATAAAATTGTATGAATTAAAAAATATTTAAAATTTCATTAGGTTTATAAATTTTTAATTTGTTTTAAGAATTTCAAAATTTTAAAAGCGACACAATAAATATTTAAAGAGTTGAATAAATTCAAGAAATTTAAGGAATTTATTTTAACAGGATTTGAAAAAATGAACTAATTTAAAGAATTTTGACAAATTTTAAAAATTTCAATAAAAGTTTAAACTTTTAAAAATTCTCAATCTTCGATAGTCTGATTATCGATAAGAATTTTTCGAAATTCAAGAACTAAATCAATTTTTAAACGGAAAACTCTTTTAAACAGTTGATTTAAAAAAAATGAAAATTTAAATTTGTTTCCAAAATTTTAAACATTTCAACAATTGCTTGAATTTTAAATATTTAAAAATCTAGGAACCCACCCCAACCAGAATCTTGATTAGTTAGGAATTTCAAAAAAAAAAAAATATAAAAAAAAAATTATTTAATTTCAAGAGGTTCAACAACCTAAAGATTGTTCGAATTGTTGGGACCAAAAAATTATATTACTCTAACAACTGGAAAATATTTAGAATTTCATTAAATTTATAAAAATTGAATTAGTTTTAAGAATTTCAAAATTTTTAGGAGCGTCACGAGACCAAATATTTTAAGAATTTATCAAAAAAATTTAGGGAATTACATTTTTTTTAAACAGTTGAATAATTTCGAAAATTAAGGAATAACAAATTTTAAAAACTTCAGCAAACACTTGAATTTTAAAAAAATTTAAATCATAGATAATCCAGAATACCGATAATTTAATAAATTTAAAAAAAAAATAAGAATTTTCAGAAATTTAAGAATTTTAATTAATTAATTAATTTGAAGAAATTGAAGTTGGCAATATTTAGAATTTCATTAAATTTAGATATTTTAAATTTGCGCACAGTATCAATGAATTTCTACTGCATTGCAGAGTAAAGTGCACAAAATTATGTTTAACATGAAATTTAACAATGTTAATGTTAGTTTTATTTATTTAGTTGTTTAATTATTTTTAATTAGTCAATTGTAAGTAGCTGCAAAATGTTGTTTTGGCTTTCATTGCAAAAAGGAATAAAATTTAGATAATCAGAATATCGATAAATAGATGCTACTAATTTTCATTCTCTCGTCCTTTTAAATAAAAGGTAATACACACATATTTTTAATTTTTTTTTCTGAAATCAATATATGCGTTACAAATTAAGAAATGCTTGGGTAACGCTTCCTCCTGTATCTCTTCTCAATCTTCTGTTTCTTCTAATAATAACCTTAAAGTGATTGGTGCGATTAAGAAAAAGTTACGTGATCATGACCTGATAGCGTGTAAAGCGGATAAAGTCAATACGATCTTAGTTCTCACAAGAGTCGATTACTACAACAAAATTTCGGATTTCATTACAGAAAGCAAAGCATTAGAGCTCAATAGAGATCCTACTAGGTCATTTAAGACTTTGGTCAGTAAGTGTATCAACCACTGTCTAAAGGTCTTTGATGGAACTGGTTGGAAACACACGGTTATGAATCCATCTGCCCCTATTCTTTATGGTTTACCTAAAATCAATAAAGAAAGCATTCCGATTAGACCAATAGTAGCGTGTTGCAATGCACCTGCCCATAAGCTATGTAAGGGTTTCATAAACTTTTTCAACAGTCATACTAATTTCGGTTCGGCTTTCTCGGTTAAGAACTCGGTAGAATTGATTAGCAAAATTCAGGATGTTAATATTCCACAACACTCAAAACTATTTATATTAATTTTAAAAATTTGGAGTTTATTTTAAAATCTTTCTTTATTTTTTTGTGAAATTTTATTTTTTACAAAACAACTAGTTTCGAGCAGATCTGCTCATCATCAGGTTTCAGGTAATATTTATTGTGATAAAGCGTGTTTTTAATTGAATCGCAAGATGTCAATATACATACTCAAAACTAGTTTCGTTTGACGTTGCTAGTCTTTTCACTTCTATTCCAATTAACATCTTGTCTCAAATAGTTTATACTTACTTAGATAGGGATGTTGTAGATGGGGGCTTACGCAATGAACTGAAGCTGATATTTGTAACTTGTATTAAACAAAATTATTTTTGCTTTGATAATAAGTATTTCAGATTCACTGATGGTCTACCGATGGGCTCCCCTCTGTCACCTTTGTTAGCAGAAATTTTCATGAATTTCTTCGAACAAACGATTGTATCAAGCAATAATCCTTATTTCCGTCATGTGATCTTTTGGTACAGATTTGTTGATGACATACTATGTCTATGGAATGGAACTGATAGGCTATATTAACCTCATTTCTCACTTGGCTAAATTCCCAATACCCCACCATTACTGTTACGGTAGAAAAAGAAAAAACCAAATCTATTAACTTTCTAGATATAACAATAACCAGAATTAATTCTTCATTAGAGTTCAAAATTTACCGAAAACCCACATATACAGACGCCATTATAGCTAACTCTTTAAACCATCCCCATAATATGAAAATGTCAGCTTTCCACTCACTCTTATAGATAGATTAATAAACATTCCTTTGACCATATCCAATTATAACAAAGAGCTTAATATAATTTTAGAAATAGCAGCGAATAACGGTTATGCAGCTAAGACTATATTAAAGTTATTAAACAGAAAACTGAAACATAAAGCGTTAGCTAACATTTATCCACCGAATACCCCAATGCCGAAAAATTGGCGCCGCTTAGAGTATATAGGAAAACTAGCCAACGGATTAGTAACATCGTGACAGAATATACAGATATTAGGTTTGCTTTTTATAACAATAATACAACTAAGAAAATGATTTTGAACAACAAACCCAGAATTGATCGCCTTTCCAAGTTTGGCGTTTATAATCGGACAGACTGGGCGCAGTTTTAAAGTTTGAGTTAAAGAACATTTATCTGGTAGCCATGAATCATCCCTTTATAATCATTTAACGTTAGAAAATTACACAGCCAGTTTAAACAATTTAGAAATATTACATGTACAACCAAAAAGCAGACGTTTAGACAACTTAGAATCTTACGAAATCCGAAAAGCTATATTTCTTAACCAAAATATCCTCAAGGAACAGATAGAAATTCGTTGCTCACCAATTACCGACCCCGCACTGTTTTATCCCCATACTCATACCATCCCATAAAAAGACCAATACGTCGAGTTATAATAAAATAAAATTAAGGAAAAATCAACATCTGGAATTTTGTTATTCGGCCGTTGACTAATCATATACATGTGTATAACTCACCCCCTTTTTTAATTTTTAATGTTTATTGCTCCCACCATTTTTATTGTTTACCAACTTCCACATTTTTCATTTTTTATTTGTATCCCTTATTGTTTCATTTTTTGCTTTTTGCAACTATGGCCGTGCTCGAATACTGTGATAATACCGTAATAAATAATAATTTGTGACATTTAGCATATTTTCGCAGATATTTTTTATTTTTACTGCCCGAATTTAATAATAATTTGTACGTGATAATTTCCCGGCAATTTTTTCTAATAAAATCAAATGACGAAATCAAATGACAGAAGATCAAACAACTACATTATACTCCGCGATTCCACAACCCGATTATTGGTGAATATATAATGATGAGGAAACGAATAAACACGTAAGGATTTCTGGGGATTCGTTTCGTGAAATCACAGATTTTTTACCACGCAAAACGCATGGATGGCAACCTTAGCTACAACTCATGGCTTCTTGTGGGTTGCAAATGGGACTAGGCATAGAATGGTGGGAGTTGTTATTAACCAAATTATATTTTATTTATTATTTTATAAAATAATATGTTCTCGTTCTTGTTGGTTGCTGTTGCTAATAAAATATTCAAATCACATTCACTAGTAAAATATTTCACATGGATCTGTCAAAATTTATTATTTATTTTATTTTTATTTATTTATTTCTCATAACCTTACAAATACAAATTTATGAAATAATTAAAATAATAATACAAAAATTAAGGTTAAGAAGATAGGTTATTCTTTGCCAAAAGGCAGTGGCGAATAACCTTTACAATAAATTATCAGTTAATATCAAATAAAATATAAACTATTAAAAAAACACAAAATATAAATTTTATTTTATTTTAAAAACATAAAGCCAATATCTTTATTTTCAAACAACCAATCCTTAATTAAATTCATAATTTTTCTATTTTTTAACTGTGCGCGTAGAGGCAAGCGATTAAAAAATGTGGGGGCCGAAACTAAGAAGTACCTGCGATAAGCTTCACTGATAAATCCGGGGACAGAAAGGAAGTTTCTGTAATTATTACGAATGTCGTAAACAGTACTTAATCTCAGAATTCTGTGCCCACTTCTAGAGAAAAATAATTTTAAAACTTTAAATACATATACATATACTCGTAGGTGTTACAAAGATAAAATTTTACAAGCCGCAAAAATTGGCCAAGAACGATCGCGACGACTCTTAAAAAACATAACCCGAACAATGTATTTTTGCAAAATGTATAAAGATTCCAATGTATTCATATAAACCCCAACAAGGTAATCCATAGGAAAGCCTAGATTCAAAACATGCATGATAAAAATTTAATAAAACGGCGGATAGACAAAACTGACGCAGTAAATACATGGCACGCGAAGAAAAATGTAATTGCTCTGAAACCTTTTGAAAATGAATTTTCCAATTTAAATTATCATCCAGATGCAAACCTAGATACTTAAAATTATAAACAGGTTCAATTGGAATGCAAAGATTGCTACAATTCACTAAATTACAATTCCTCATATGGCAAACAATCTCTGGAACATAACTCAAACAATCTCTGGAACATAACTTTAGTTTTCTCACTTAAAATCATGGAATGATCATCAAACCAAGATCGCAATGTATTCATATCAGAATTAATATGGTTGGATATTTCAGAAGTACTTGAACCATAATAACTCAATACCATATCATCAGCAAAAGCAATAATTCTGCCTTTCAAATCCAAATTAAATATAGAATTTATATAAACTAAAAATAACACAGGACCGAGGACCGAACCTTGTGGAACTCCAAAGTCTGCCTTGAACGGCATGCTAAACGAATTATCAATTTTTACTTTAAAAAACCTGTTACGAAGATATGATTTAAACCATAGAAACGGCACACCTCTAAAACCACACTTGTAAAGTTTCCGTAAAAGTAAATTGTGATCTACCATGTCAAAATCCCTCTTAATACCAATAAAAACAGCACCAACACACTTTTTCCCATTTAAATTAATATGAACCCCATTCAAAAAATCAATTAAAGCTAACTCAGTATTTTTTCCAAACCTAAAACCATATTGACAATTATTTAAAATATTATATTTAGAAAAGAAGGCATCAACCCGAAATGTTAACGCCTTTTCCAGAATTTTCATAATAATGAGCTGTAAAGATATAGAACGATAACTATCCTTAAGCAGTTTATCACCCTTTTTAAATAACGGAATTACAACTGCGGTTTTCAAACAATCAGGAACACTGCCATTCAAAAAACTTTGATTGATAAAATGTACCAAAATTGGCGATTTAATTTCTGTGTTAGCTTTTAACATATTGGAACTTATACCAAGAATATCTATACTATTACTAGATTTTAAACCATTAATTATACCAACAATTTCAGTATCGTCCACAGGATTAATAAAAAAATTTTCTGAGATAATGACTTCACTATGATTATGAAAAGACATATTATTAAACAAACAGTTGGTTGTTCTTAGGTGAGACACAATATTAGAAAAATACAAACCAAAATCATCAGTAATAGATTTACAATCCGTAAGAATTACTGAATCACTAGGCATAATTTTATCAACATAATTAACAACCCTGTCACCTAAGAGTTGATTAACAACCGACCATGTCTTCTTACTATCTTTACCACAGTGTTGAAATTTATTGTGGTAATATGTGAACTTGTCAGAAACAATTTTATCATCGACTTTTTGGCGTAGTTTAAGAAAATATTTCTGAAGCCCTTTATTTGTGGGATGCTTCTTACACTTTTTACTAATTTTCTTTTTCTTAGCCATTAAATTTATCAAATGGAACGAGATCCAGGGTTTCAGTTTATGTTTAGATTTATGTTGAATGACATTAGAAAAATATGAATCAGATATGGAGTTAACCATAGAAAGAAAT
This sequence comes from Tipula vernalis, assembly GCA_958295665.1. Lineage (NCBI taxonomy): Eukaryota > Metazoa > Arthropoda > Insecta > Diptera > Tipulidae > Tipula > Tipula vernalis. Next base: position 153,326,334 of record OY282560.1, on the reverse strand, counting down.
CGTAACAAAATAACAACCGGATCACTTTCATCGATTAAACTAGAAAAATCAAACGAAGAGATTTTAGTAGAAAACACAAAATTATCAAACCTGCGAGCATTCGCGGACACAGCATTTTTCCTTAAGACACTAGCAGTGCCATTTATTTCTAACACTATACATTGATTAAATGATGATCCGATAACAGCAATAACAATCAGTAAGAATAATCAGTACGAAGCCAGTCCCGCCGTTATTGGTGATAAGCTATTAGAAAACTCAACATATTCACTACAAGCCATTCGAGAAAATTCTAGACTTTTAAACTGTAGAAGGGAAAAATTTTAGAGTGCCGTACTGAAAAATCAATATTTTCACTTCTAATAAGGGTATATATAGGGTCGATATTTGCATCTCGATCCGCAACAGCAGTTGATTTTATGCAAATTACTAACACTTTGTGCACGATCCAGATTAAAAACTATTAAGCGAAATTTCAGGCCTGCGGTGTGCCTGGTTATTTTATTCAAATAGCAAAAGGCTCGATTCTGAGTTCAAAAATTTTATGTTATGTTACGTTTTTTTTTTTTTGTTGGCGATTATAAAAGTAGGCAAAGCGCCTCTTACGGAAGATAGAAAAATTAAAGCGTATACATACAAATTGCGACGCAACCATAGTAAACGTGCTATCAGTGCTCTTGCGGAAAATAGAAAAATTGAAGCGGATACATAAAAATCGAGACCCTCCAATCGTCAATAGGAAGCTAGGTAATAAAATATCCAGAATCGGGCCCAATATTGGATGATAAAATTCATGTTATGTTATTTTATTTGTATTGAAAAAACAAAAATAACATAACATAACATAAAATTTTGGAAGACCGAATCGGGCCTATTATTCGGTTACATTCGGTTAATATTTAGCTAAAAAAATCAATCTGAGGCGTGCAGCATAAATTTGCAAATACCTTCATTTACTTTGGAAAAAATTCCACTTAATTGACGAAAGATTTCATTTAACCTGAAAAAACATAGATGGTTTGTAATTTACACTTGATGTTAAATAATTTTTTAATTTGTTTTCTTAGTACGTACAATTTTCTGGATTAGGATCTGATTCAGAACAAATTTGGCGTCTAATTACGACATGTGGAATTAGTCTCAACAATTACGGTTTTAAAGAAATTATCATTTTTGATTGCTAATTTCAATAAACCTTATTGAGGTGAAGTTTGTCTATCTTAGGGTGGTCCATTCCCAACATTACCCGTTATAAGTAGCTATAATCTTTAAATTTGTTGTATTTAATTAAAATAATGTGGAATTCTTATGACTGGAAGGCAATGCTCATTGGCGTCATAACCTTTTGACCTTGTACACAGATTTATACGTCTTTGGTTGGTATCTATCAACTCACTGAAAGATAAATGAAGAAATTAGCAATACTATAAGTGAGGTGTAACAAAATGACGGGGTGACCTGGCCTTCAGTGGCTACTTCAGTCTCGTACCTCATAAAGACATTATCATTATTTAGAGAAATTCTCAAAATCGAGCTTTGTAAATAATTTATTAGGTAAACAACATCCTTATTGCGCCTTTGATAGACGCGTTTTTAGATCGTACTAGCTTTTCATTTAACGTTTATGAATTATGGATTAAAGTTCTTCAGTTATTATAAGATGTTGACTAAAAAAATGTTGAAAAATTTAGAATTGTTTTTACACAGCAAAACACTGTTTCTATTCACTGAAAGAAATTCCCGGGCACAACTCTCTAGTTTCGATTAACGTTTGAGATTAGTGATTTTAAGCAAATTTTATTTATTTCAAATCTTTTTAAGAAACATTTTTATTACATTTTTTTTGTTTATACAAAAATCCAATTTCAACAAAATAAAGTTAGTTTTTGCACAAATTTTCCAATTTTTGCGACATTTTACAATTCAATTGACAATTGGATTGTATATTAAAAGTTTCTAAAAAATTATAATAGAAATGGTACACAAATAATTTACAAACAAATTTCAGTTCACAATTTTAAATTTTTGTCGATTCAGCTCAGAAAAGCAATTTTCAATTAATCGATTAATAGTCTACGATCTAACCATGGCCTAATATGCAAACAAAAATGTTTCTTTCTCGGAAAAAAATACCAATAAGTCATTTCGACGATTCTAAACGGATAAGTGTCCGCTACCTTAGGGAATAGATACTACTAATGGGTTGTTGATTTTGAGTTAAAATGTTTAAACAGCGGCTGTAATTGATAAATTAAATAAAAACAAATCGCCAAAGCGAGATGACATTGTCACTGCCAACCATGGCATCTAGAGACGGTTGCATGCCATATATTTCCTAAATCACAAATAGCCATCACATACATCAGAAAGTAAAGACGCTTTCCAAATTAGCAAGCGAGATTTGAGACTAATATTATAAAGAAAGCCCCTGAGGGCGTAAGCTAATTCGATTACCAAAGTACAGCCTTCGGAAGATATTACAATGGTGCTAGTCAAACACTATCAGAAATGAAGAAGTTTTTTACTCAAAAAACTTGATTAAGGCCACCGGATCTTCAAATTCTGATTTATGTAGCGTTCCGTAAAATTTCCGGTTAATCTTTTATTAATAACCTATGACCTTTCTTCAGTTAAAAATAAATTTGCTTATTCATTATTTTATACAATGAATCTTCTGCCAAAACAATATATTACACAATAATAATAGTAATGATCTTTCGTGACTTTAACTTTCACTCACTTTGAACAGGTCGAATTCCAACAAAACAATAAATCGATATTTTGATATATTGTCATGATCTAATAAATTAGCCATTCTCGATGTTATCGCATAATATCATAATGTTTTCAATTGAATATAAAAAAAAATGATAATAATAACAATAATAATAATAATAATAATAAAAACAGATATAATAACAAAAAAAAAATAAAAATACAGACAGCGAAAAAATAAGCGAAAGTAAAAAAAAAAAAAACTTTAAAAAATAAAAGTGGAGTTGGAGAAGAAATTATAACAGTGGTATGTTATTTTGATGACCCCACCATTTATATATTGTTACCGAAACATATCGATTCCCCTTTTTACCGCGTTACAATTCAATCCCACTTAACAAGCCGTGATCGAGATTACCAAACTCATCAACATCAAAGTGAATGAACGTGTGGGGAGGTAGAAAAAAAAAGTTTTGTTTGAATATCGGCTTCCTATATATAATAGCCATGGTTTTGATAAAAAATTCGTCAGACAGTTACCATTAATTCCTCAACAAGGAATATAAGTTTATTTTAATTAACAAGTCATCCATTGTCGGGAAACATGAGGACCCGGTGGAGTCTTGTGGTTAGTTGAAAAATAATTTTACGTATTTAAGTGTGTTAAGTGATTTTTTTATGTACAAGTGAAAAAATTTTACCAACATGGATTATTATTAAGTCGCGTACCCGAATTATTGTTGGTGGAATTTCAACATTTGGATATAATCAAGTGAAATTAAATAAAGTCTTTAAAGAAAGTGTAAATTTGAAAAAGATTTATTTGTGCAACACTTTTAATTGGATTTTTTGTATTTATTTTAAATAACCGTGACATTGTGATAAACACAAAACGCGCTATTTTATATTAGTTATAATTAACACGAGCATGTGAAATCTCGTGACAATGAATTAATTTTAATAATTGTATTGTACATAAAATATTTACATATTTATATGGGATAGTTTGATGAAATGGAGCATCACGTTTAGTCATTTAGTTTAAAAAAATTATTTACGACTGGTCCACACACAGTCTGTGTGATATAATGAAACGAAAGTGAAAATTATTTAATTAAGCGCAAAAATAAACCTTTCTAAATGCGCGCACAAAACTACTATCAATGTACAATAAATTTTAATTATTTTTCAACTTGATTAAGCCCACATGATTATAGTACATGTCGTCATTTTATTTTCTGAAGTGATCGAGTGAAAGTAAAATCCGAACAAATTTCATAATAGAACAAAATAATATGCAATTATAGAATTGACATAACATGTAATAATTGTACAAAAAGGTCGTCATTGATCACACGCCTATATCATCTTCCATTAAATACGTTTATCACGATGATCAATCAAAACTTCTAAAACTAATGACTTTCACAATATAAAACAACTCGTACATCATGTTTTTGCCCAAAATATCATAGATCATCAATTTTAAATTTTAAAAAAATAATAACAAGATGATCACGATCAAGGACAAGATATTCTACTTTCTTTTTATGTTAAAATGCGCGCACACTACACACGGTTGCATAACGTTTTTTTTTTTTTTTTGTATGGATCCGGGAAATTTTGTAACAATAATTTGTTGGTATATTGGAGTTTAAGATCAAATCATTTGTCATCGTAAAATATGTGTCGTTTGTAAATCTGTATACCATATATACAAAAGAAAGGTTTTGCAATCGACATAACAACGATTGAGTTTTGTAATTCTCAAACTACCGTGTAATTTTTCACATAAATTCGTTTTTTTGTTTTCCAAAACATGATGAGCAATGAAACAATAGAATAAATTTTGGTCTGTGTATGGATGGGAAGTATGATAATTGGGATGGCTTTGTACTAAAAAAAAAAAAAAAGTTCAGCCAGGAAGTTCGAAATTCTCGGCACAGTTTTTAAAGTTAGGCGTTACAATGTAAAACCAACATATTACAAAACCATTCGATCAGATTTATATCAAATCGTATATGAACACTTTCACCTTTACCATAATTAACTACTGAGTGTGTGTGTGTGTGTTCTTTCTTAATAAGGAGCGACAGTAATTACGTTTCTCATTTCTTAATCTTACATAATGTTATATTAAATTAATTAATAAAATCATTTTTGTTTTTTTAAATTTATTTTTATTTGGTTTTGAATTGACAAATAAATCTTTAAAATAGATTACCATATACCTACATAAATAAATACATTTAAATCGTAAGAAAGAATAATAAGAAGAATCGTAACTTTCTTTCAAAGCCAATGAAATGGAAATTTCTTCTTAATACAAATTATTTGATGTTTTAGTTATCAAGTAATTGTTAATTATTAATAATTTAATTTATTTTTTTGTTATATACTCGTATTTGTTATACACGAACTCGAAACGGGAATTAATTTGTAAACATAAATAATTATTGGGCTGATGAAACCTTCAAGAACGTTTAATTTGTATTTCGCGTGAATTCTTTATTTTAACGATATTTTAATTTTTTTAACACAATAACATAATGAAAATTTCACTTTTCTTTCAATCGTTGCAATTTTGCATTGTCTTCATAAATTTTATTCTTATTATTATGATTATGAGTTAAATGCAATTCAATTAGTAATTGTTCAAAAAAAAAAAAAAATTACAAACTGACAATAAAACCACTTTTTAAATTATTTCACAGATTGCTCTCGGTGTAATCGCCCATATAGCGTTTGTCTCAACCAAAGCTGTATTCGATCAAACACCGGCCGAATCACAAGCGAATAATGTACAAGTAGCACAACAAAGATATGATTTTGGTCCCTCTGGTGGAGGAGGACACGATGACCATCATCATCATGAAGAGCACCATCATGATCCGGGATATTGGAAGAAAAAATTGACATGGAAAGAAGGATGGAAAAAAATCTGGAAGCCAGGTAAGAAACAAATTTGGAAACCAGCATGGAAAAAAATCTGGAAACCAATTTGGGTACCAACACAAAAAGCCATATGGAAAGATATTCAAGTGCCAGCATGGAAACAAATCTGGAAACCAATTTGGAAAGAAATTCAGGTCCCAGTATGGAAAGAAATTCAAGTACCAGATTGGAAAAAGATTTGGAAACCCGTTTGGGTGCCAACAAAAGTGCCGGCATGGAAAGAAATTCAAGTACCCGACTGGAAAAAAATAAATGTACCAGTGTGGAAAGAAATTCAGGTGCCCGCATGGAAAGAAATACAAGTTCCAGCATGGAAACAACTTTGGGTACCCGAATGGATTAAGGTTGGAATTCCGGGTGAGAAATATTTAGGCAAAGATCATAGTGGTTGGGAGTATACAAGCCATGATTTATGGAAAAAGAAACTAATCTGGAAACCCGTTTGGAAGAAATACTGGAAACCAGACAAAAAACAAATTTGGGTGCCAAGCAAAAAACTTGAATGGAAAGAAGAATGGAAACAAACTTGGCGCACAGAGAAGAAACAAATTTGGGTCGATGACAAAAAATTGGTGTGGAAAGAAGCGTGGAAACAAATCTGGCGTCCAGACAAAAAACTCACTTGGGTGCCGGACAAGAAACTCGAATGGGCGGCCGCATGGAAACAAATTTGGAAAACATCACAGAAACAAGTATGGATACCGGACAAAAAATTAGAATGGAAAGAAGATTGGAAACAAATTTGGGTGCCAGACTGGAAAGAAATTTGGCTACCAGCATGGAAAAAAATCTGGAAGCCTGTATGGATTTCAGAATGGTTCCCAAGTCCGGATCATCATGATCATCATCATCCGGAACCATCGCACGGTTGGGATCGTAAGGACGAGTCCGGCAAAGTTGTATGGAAACGTAGCGACAATGCACAACCGCAACAAGGTGTTGTTGGTCCAGTACAAAATCAACAACAACAACCAATCACACCGGCGATTAATCAGGCGGCAGTGCAGTCCAGTTATAAATCGCCATGGTAATTCCCAATTAAAGTCATATAATTATAAATATTTTATTTTAGTTAAGTGAACCATTGAGTCAATTACAAATCTTTATGTAAATATTAAACATCCCCCTCCCCCTTATCATCTATCATCTCATTAAAAATCATCATGCATCGAACATGAAAAGAAATTATTATTAATTTTTTATCATTCATCATCATATTGATTATCAATGATAAGTCCTTAACCTTATCTGTAAATTTCCATTGCATCGATCATTGATCATACACATACAATCATTCATACATACATCAATCACCCCACCACCCATCATATTTGTTTTTTAATTATATATTTTTGTTGTGTTTATTATACTTATTACATATTATGTTTTTTTTAATTAATTAATTAAATGACTTATATTATATTGTAATGTAAATAAGTAAATTTGTTATAATTTTTTTTTATGAAAAAAAAATCGAGAAAATATCCCAAAAAAAAAAGATAAGCATTCATTTGTACAATATTTAAGTGCTGGTGTAAATGCCTAGCAGATTTAAAGTCAGAATATTTATTTTAATTTTTAATTTAAAGTTCAAAAATTAAAATAAAAATGTTAAATTGTTATAAAAATAAAGAAAATATAAAGAAACCTTTGTATTGTTATTCTATAGTGGCCAAAGTCCTTCTTTCACTCTTTCGCGATTTACAGCGAACACAGTTTCACACTATTATATTTCATTTATATCTCGCCGATATCAGAAAAATACTAAGTTCGATAACATTTATCGGTGGCTTAATCTGTTACAATTATTAAAAACCCAATTGCAATAATAAATTCATAATAAAAATGGTAGACAACCCCACATTTATATATGGATTAGGCAACTTTTCGAATTAGCGCAAAAACAGTAGAAAGCATATCTTGATGATTCGATCAAATAAATGCAAAATTTTAGGAAACACTTTCACTTAAATAGTTTGGCTTACCTCATCAAATCCGACTGCGATGACAAAATCGAAGAAATGGCGTAACAGCTTAATAAGCAGTTTAAAAAACACTTTTTTTATAGTAAAGATTAAAACTTGAAGAGAAATTTCCAATGCAATGAATTTTTGCACAAAACATTTTATACAAGTAAACTAAAGGTGTAAATAGAACGCCAGAAGGTCTCTTTAAAAGAGAATATTTTCTCTTTCTTCACTCCAATCTTTTTTACTCTTTCCTTTTTTTAATGTTCTCTTTCCTAATTGTCTATACCCGTATCTTGAAGATTTACCATTTAAAAATAACACTCGGCGGTAGGAAAACCATATCCTAAACACCACTCGGTAATGTTATTGAACAAATTTTAGCAAATTTATCTTTCATAATAGGCTATTGAAATGGCCTGATGAGTTACACATAGATGTGTAAATTTCATTCCATTTATTATCCATGCTTATGGAGAGATATTTTCAAATTGAGCCTGAAAAAGTTGGTTCATTATCCAACATTACAACCTATGAGTGGAAGAAAAACTGCTTTTTAGCTAAACTGTCTGCGATAGTATTTCCTTTAATACCACAATGACACGTTAATATGTTAAAATTATTGGGAGAAGTTAGTTTAATGTGAAGAGGTTTCCTAGTTTAGGGAGAGATCTAATAAGTTTAATGTCATTACCGATTTTAGAATGACTATGCAGATTTTTAATACTGAAGAGTAACGATTTTTTAATGAAGTCCAGATCTGAAGATGTCTCTAAGGATTTTGAAAAAATAGCCGGGATCGGAGTAGTTCTTATAAAACCTAAACAAGTTCTTAAACAAACATGTATAATAGATTGACAGATATTAAAGTCTTTTTTATATTTATTATCGGTAAAAATGTATGTATTGCGTTATGCAATTGCTTTAAAAATGTTGATCATAGTTTCAGGATTTACCCCTCCATTAAAATGTGTGAGAGTTTTAGAAATATTTGATTTTAAATTTAGTGATTAGATAATGAAAGTCTGTTTGTTAAAGTTGTACCAAGTATTTTAGTAATTAGTCTTTCTTTTATATCGGTATGTATTATTAATTTTTACTTTTATAGATTTGAAATTATTTCTATTGTTAATTTGTAATTTTAAGGAATGTAATTTGTAGAGTCTGCCATCAATTGCAAGTTTGCCTCAATTACATAACGGTAAAAATGTTTTTCTTTAGATTATAAATTAATTGTTTGGGTTTCTTAATGTTCCATAATCTCTGTATATGATCATTCCACCAGGGTTTTGGTTTAAATGTGTTTTTACTTGTAATGATGGAAGTGTTCTCAGAAATTAAATTTTCTAAATGTTCCTCAATATTATAATTATCATTAATAAGATTTGCATCAAAATCTTTCAACACTTTCGACCAGTTTGTAGTTTGTTTTTTATGATAATCCAGCGCAGAAAAACTATTTCTAAAAGTATCTTATGTTATATATCCGATGTGAACCGTCATTCAATAAGATGTTATTATCATATGTAGAAGTTAAAGAAATGTCCCAAAGACTAATATGAATGTTTATGTCTCCAGCTATTATATAATTATCCAGATTATGCGAAATAAGATGTTCAAATTCATTGATAATTTCTTGGGAATTATTAACAGAGTTATTATAAAAAGAGATGATGTTAAGATGGATATTTCTGAATCTAATGTTGATTTTGAAAACGTGATAAAATGACAATATCAATGTGATTAGATTGCATACTCATACAACAAATCTTTGTTACTATTAATACCGATTTTCCATCGTCATAGTATAATAGTATAATAGTATTATACTATTATACTACGACGATGGAAAACCGAAGTTGATAGTATAATAGTATAAATATAATATTTTGTTATACTAGCTATCAAAAATATAATAGGTAGCAAATTGTGTTTTTAACATTGTAAATTTATCTGACAGTGTATTATTTTGACAATTCACTAAATTCATTCGATTTTTTGTTGTTGATTTTTTGTTGTTTTTTCTTTCTTTTAATTGATCTTTTAAACTGTTAACCAAATCAGTTAGGATCTTAATTTTTCTGTTATCGGAGTTCATCAAATTGTTGTTTGACCAGGCATTATTTTCTTTTAGACCATTATTGGAAAAATCAATTTGGTTTGGAACTCTTTGTTTTATTCTAAAAAGATAACTTCTCTGAAATGTGATTTATTGATAACCATGTGTTCCCTTATTTGCTTTTGTCTATATCTTTCGTTTCATATGAAAAAGTTTAATAAATGGCCCGTTCCACAAAACTTACAAGATTCTTTCTTGTCACAATCATGGTCGCCCCCAAAAATTTTTAACAAATTAGACATCTTGTAATATTTTAATTGTATGGCCATAATTTAGACATATTTTTTGCAAAAGGTGGTTTGGAGTATTATTATTATTATTGGAGGGCCATGCGGGCGATCAGCCACTTCGCACTGCGAAATTATCCGTCCAGTCAATATTCAGGTTCTTAATGAACCTGACAATACTGCCTCCCGGTACGTGATACATACTAGCTGGGCTTATTGTTCTCCCTCCTAGATGTTTACTACAGCATGTAGTTCCGCTAGAAAGACGGTAGCATTGGAGCGCAAGGACCTCGGGAGGGTTGTCCCACTCCCGTATATTCCTACTGCTGCCCGGTATTCTGTTTGATTTTACTCTTACGAGTTGCTGGGAATTGCAAATCGCCTGTAGGTCACCCAGTTTTACTACAGGAAGGCTAAATAAAACTGGAGGGTGCCTGGTATCCAGAGTCCGCATATTTTGGACTGACTAACCTATCAGCCATTCAACAATCAGCATATGCTGTTCCACCTTAGATTAGGGTATTTTGTCAAGGTTTTCTTCTTTAGCGCCGTACTTTAGCCTGTGCCAAATGGCCAAAAATGTGCTAAATGGCCTTAGTTACCAGTGGTCGCCACGAGGAGGCAGTACGTACACTTGCGAATTATGAACAGGTTACCTCTTACACAATTGTACCCATCACGCAGCTGCCTAATGACAAGACCAGAACAGCTCACGTGATGCGCACCCTACTGGAAGGTTACGGAGCTGGTAGAGTAATCTACTCAACTTTGGTCCCCCGTCCAATAGTCGCCAAACCACGTGGTTTGGAGTAAAATAATTTACTTAAAAAGAGGTGCTTATAGAAGAGGTGAAGTTTTTTGGTATGTAGTAGGTAGTATACATAATTAATAACCTTTTTAAGAACTTCCGATTTTACACACTTATTTGCGTCTTCGTAGTTTTGAAGGTAATTTTGGCTAAATTTTTGCTGACGCGCCAAAGATGTTTTCAATATTTTAAAAGTTATTTAATTTAATGGCTTTACCCAATTTAACTAGTACTGGCTTTACACCGTAGATAGTATAATAGCAAAATAGTATAATACTATTTTACTATCTACCATAGTCGGTTTTACACCGCATAAAATATTCAAAAAAAACAGAAAATTAAAACAAAATAATGAAAAATTATAATTTCCGAATACACATAAATATTTCTAGACTAATTTATGAACAAAATACAGTCACAAATTTTCCTTCTACAATAAAATATAATAGGTATTAAAATTTGATAGCTATCAAATTAAAATATTATATTTTATTTTTGCTATTATACTATCAAAACATCGGTTTTACACCGGATAGCAAAATAGTATTATACTATTTTGCTAATATACTATCTACGGTGTAAAATCGGTATAGATTAATATTTTCTTTGTTAACAAAAAAGGTGAAAGGGCCAGTATCCAATCGGCTGTATAAATTATTTGGTTATTTAATAGGCGCCATTTTTAATTTATTTGAAGATATATCAAATTTAAATACAGGTATATTTGCTTATATATGTATTGATGATAACCGATAATTTGAGCAAAAATATAATTATTTTTTATAGAAACATACAAAAATATCCTAATTTTAATAGAAATTTTCCAAAAAAAGACAAACATTTTCTTTTTTTTTTTTTAAATTTTTGTATTAAAATTAGAATATTTTTACATTTACTATTCGCATTTTATACAAAGTGGCTAACATCTGGCGGACAATTCCAGAACTACAGAACACACTACTAAAAAAATAAAGAAATAATTTAACATTTAACTTAGTGATTTTCTTTCTTTATTTGAGTTTTAAAATAAGCTTTTATTACTTTAGTATGAGCAACCGCAAAAGTAAAAAATGTGTAGCCTATCAAATAAATAGTCACACAATAATCAATAAAGTTTCTTAAAGAAATATAAAATTTTTCTTCCGACGACTTTAGACGCACTTTTTCTTTTGAACACATTTAATTGATCTGAAATAAATAAAATTATATTATACAATACCAATGTAACGTAAATAGAACAGGTTTTACGAATTAAATTATCGTAAAATAAAATTAGTTTATCAATAATACTTACATTATACCATTTACCAAAGCAGTTTGGTTTGTGACCACCTTTGGCTCATAGCTATAAATTGGGCCTCTAGCGGCGCTAAAAAAGGCGAATAAAAAATATTTATATTTGTACACAAGCTATGGTTTTTAAAAAGCAAATATATTTGTATTTAATGCTGTGTTTCTTATTTCGGATCTAATCGATCTGATCGATCTTAGGCCCTTTCCGAAAGTTAAACCAAAAACGATGTAATACCGAGACGTCTAATGAACATTTATTTTCAAAAATTTTAAAAACAACAACAACAAATGGAAAATACAGTAGAACTGTAATAACTATATCTTCTTAATCTCTTTAAATCAGACTCTCTGCTGTTAATTTCTTCTTACCTCTTACTTCTCCTTGATTTGCGTTTGACTTAGAATTGAGTTTCTACGAGTATAAAAATACAAAAAACAAATCGAACAATATATGTATCTCACCTTTTATTTTTGTTTATTTTTTGTGTTTTCAATTTTTATGTGTGAGTACGTACATCAATTCATACAAAATTTGTGATAGTTTGCAACAAATAAATAAAAAACATTATGCTAGATACATAGAAAATAAACGCTTCTCGTATAGTTTCCTAATAAGTTTATGTTATTGGTTTTGGATTTTTTAACCTTTATTTAACCTTTTCCCGACTGAATAACAAAAACTACATATTTCGGCTGGAGTTCATATTTTTTATATGAAAACAAAGCGAATTTATGTTACTAACATGGGTGTACATTGCGTTATGAATTATTTGTTGTGCCAAGCTGGGAATATACATATGATTATGATACCTATTAAATGTGGCATTCTAAATTGAATTTTAGATGAAGTTCTGGAATATGGCCAAGTATAATGGAACTTGTCTATTTCTCAACCGCTTATAATGAAACTTTTTATGTGCGTTTGAAATGGGATTTTAAAACGATTTTTAGAAGAAGTTCTGACATATGACCAAGAATGATGGCACTTGCCTATTTCTCAACCGATTATGATGAAATTTGACAGTTGCATTGGAAATGCGATTCTAAAATGATTTTTAGGTGAAGTTCTGGAACAAGGCCAAGTATAAAGGAACTTGGCTATTTCTTGAACGATTTTGAAGAAATTCTACTTATTTGATGGAAATGGGATCTTCAATTGATTTTTAGATGAAGTTCTGGAATATGGCCAAGTAGGATGGAACTTGGCTATTTCTAAACCGATTATGATGAAATTCGACTAGTACAATGGAAATGGGATCTTCAAATTTTTTTTAGATGAAGTTCTGGAATATAGCCAGGTATTATGGAACTTGTCTATTTCTTAACCGATTTTAATGAAACTTGACACGTGCGATAGAAATGGGATTCTAAAATGATATTTAGAAGAAGTTCTGGAATATGGTCAATTAGGAAGGAACTCGGTTATTTCTCAACTGATTAAGATGAAATTCGACTTGTACGATGGAAATGAGACCTTCAAATCATTTTTAGACGAAGTTCTTGAGTAAGGCCAAATAGGATGGAGCTTGGGTATTTCTTAACCGAGTACGATGAAATTCTACTTGTATGATGGAAATGGGACCTTCAAATGATTTTTTTGGTGAAGTTCTGGAATATTGCCAAGTAGGATGGAACTTGCCTATTTCTTGAACGATTTTGACAAAATTCGACTTGTATGCTGAAAATGGGACCTTCAAATGATTTTTATATGAAGTTCTGGAATATGGCCAAGTATGATGGAATTTGGATATTTCTTGAACGATTTTGATGAAATTTGATAAGTGCGATAAAAATGAGATTCTAAAATAGTATTTAGAAGAAGTTCTGGAATATGCCCAAGTAGAATGGAACTTGGCTATTTCTTGAACGATTTTGACGAAATTCTACTTAAACGACGGAAATGGGATCTTCAAATGATTTTTAGATGAAGTTCTGGAATATGGCCAAGTAGGATGGAACTTGGCTATTACTTGAACGATTTTGATGAAATTCGACTTGTATGATGGAAATGGGACCTACAAATGATTTTTAGGTGAAGTTCTTAATATGGCCAAGTAGGATGGAACTTGGATATTTCTTGAATGATTTTGATGAAATTCGACAAGTGCGATAGAAATGGGATTCTAAAATGATATTTAGATAAAGTTCTGGAATATGGTCAATTAGGAAGGAACTCGGTTATTTCTCAATCGATTATGATAAAATTTTACTTGTGTGTTTACAGAGGAATACAATTTTGTGAATAATTAAAATTGTTGGTTTAGAAATTTGATATGAAGTTTTGCAAGTAGGTCAAAGGTGTTAAAGATTTTTTCTATTAGATTGGTTATTTACTAGAAGATAATTTTCCGCAATTGTTTAAAAAACACTTTTGATTGAAATATAATGTGACTCTAAAGAAATAAAATAAAATTTGTTTGGGGGATTTTACTAACAATTGAGCTAATAAAAAGTAAAATGAGGGGCATTAGAATAAATATTACCTGTCGCACTGTCGCTCAATTAGCAAAGCTGGTTAGAAAACACTTTCTATACATTAAGCATTGAGAAGCATAATGGAGATTGGCTGAAAAGAATCTCTATTTGAATTGCGGAAAAGATGGTCTTTCTTATTTTTAGAATTCTTTTATTATACAATTTAAAATTAGTTTAGGCAAAGCGAGAAATCGCTAGTAATAAAGCAGAAAGAGTTCTAAATATGACGAAATTGACAATTCTGTACTAGACCTATTCAAGCAGTCATGTTTTTCGGCCATAACACAGCTTTTCGAAATTGTTTTTGTAACACTACACAAACATCATGAATAACATGAGATAGTATTAGGCGCTTTCAGTTCTACCAACTGTTGGCAACATGTTGACTAAAATAACCCTGTTGTTTTCTGAATGCCCCGATTTATCGAAAATTTCATGGTAATGTTATGTATCGAATGTCATTTTGCCCATCAGTAAATTTTGAAAGTTAACATGTTGCGGGACCTGAAAGCGCCCAATGGCACCTATTTCCAAGCCGTTGAAAGCTTACTAAAAGCGATTGTTTTGGAGTCAGTGCTTTAATTTTCGACTTTATTTTTTAAAGCCAACATATCAAAAATTCGTCGATCTCATACTGTTTGAATAATAATTCAAATCGAATCATTTTTGACGTCAAGAACGACGTGATGATAATTATCTTTAGCAAGTAATAAAATAATACTTAAGCAAATTAATTAATGAAATATACGAGTATGTATTATTACTTCATTGCCAAATTCAAAGTCCTTCCGGAACAAGGACAATCATGGGGTATAGACTCGGGGTGACCCTATAAATAGTTTGCTTCTTTATAGCATCATGAATAAAATGAGATGTTATTAATAATTAATAACAAAATGTTTAATAATAACTATTACTCCTATTATGGTTCTCACCTCACCGAGAAATACTATGCAAATGTGACTAGATTTGTATGAAATTTTTCGGTGAGGTGAGAACCATAATAGGGCTAAGAGATTCTATTCAGCCAATCTACATTGTGCTTCTCAATGCTTATTGCATAGAAAGTGTTTCTAATGCCCCCTCATTTTACTTTTTATTAGTTCAACTGTTAGTAAAATCCCCCAAACAAAGTTTATTTTATTTCTTTAAAGTCACATTATATTTCAATCCAAAGTGTTTTTTAAATAATTTACTTTTATTTGCGGAAAAATATCATCTAGTAAATAATCAATCTAATAGAAAAAATCTTTAACACCTTTGACATACTTGTAAAACTTCATATCGAATTTCTAAACCAACAATTTTAATTGTTCACAAAATGGTATTCCTCTGTAAGCCCACAAGTAAAATTTCATCAGAATCGATTGAGAAATAGCCGAGTCCCTTTCTAATTGACCATATTCCAGAACTTTTTCTAAATATCATTTTAGAATCCCATTTCTATCGCACTTGTCGAATTTCATCATAATCGCTCAAGAAATATTCAAGTTCCATTCTACTTGGCCATATTCCAGAACTTCATCTAAAAATGATTTGAAGATCCCATTTCCGTCGTTTAAGTAGAATTTCATCAAAATCGTTCAAGAAATAGCCAAGTTCCATTCAACTTGGCCATATTCCAGAACTTCATCTAAAAATCATTTGAAGATCCCATTTCCATCATACAAGTCTAATTTCGTCAAAATCGTTCAAGAAATAGGCAAGTTCCATCCTACTTGGCCATATTCCAGAACTTCTTCTAAATATCATTTTAGAATCCCATTTCTATCGCACTTGTCGAATTTCATCAAAATCGTTCAAGAAATATCCAAGTTCCATCCTACTTGGCCATATTCCATAACTTCACCTAAAAATGATTTGAAGATCCCATTTCCGTCGTTTAAGTAGAATTTCATCAAAATCGTTCAAGAAATAGCCAAGTTCCATTCAACTTGGCCATATTCCAGAACTTCATCTAAAAATCATTTGAAGATCCCATTTCCGTCGTATAAGTAGAATTTCGTCAAAATCGTTCAAGAAATAGCCAAGTTCCATCCTACTTGGCCATATTCCAGAACTTCTTCTAAATATCATTTTAGAATCCCATTTCTATCGCACTTGTCGAATTTCGTCAAAATCGTTCAGGAAATATCCAAGTTCCATCCTACTTGGCCATATTCCAGAACTTCATCTAAAAATCATTTGAAGATCCCATTTCCTTTTCGGCTAGCATTGGTTTTAGCTGTCTCAGTCAAAGTGGCGCCATTTATTTCTTGGTGTGGAAATATTAATAACTAAAAATCGCTGTTTATTTAATTAAAAAAACATTAAATCTTCCTTTTCCAAAATTTGCAAACATAATACACAATTGAATAAACATTAGTAAATTCCTATTTTAATTTAAAAACAAATTAAATCTTCCTTTTCCAAAATTTGCCACCGTCGCCTGTCAAGTGAGACAGCTAAAACCAATCCGTGCCAGATTTTCTTTTATTTTTCGTTTTCGTCGATTTAATTGTCTCTTAGAAATATCAAGAATATCTTTTCTTTCCATTTTTGAAACTATAATTAATTACAAACAGAAATATAAAAAAAATTAAGTGACACAAAACTCGGAATGCCTTCGATATGTTTCAGATGCATTAAAATAAGGGCGAACTTAACGCCTGCCGTTTATATGACGGTGTAATGCATCTAATGCAAAGCTGATATTTTTTAAGAATAAGGTCTAAGTCAGTTCAATTTTTAAAAATGTTCCGCCTGAAATAGTAATGACAGTCATATCAATATTAGGTTTAGTTTAGATTATAAATAGCTTTTTGTCACGTGAATTGTCTGGCATTACAACCGCCCTTATTTTATTGTTCTTGTCAGACCTTACAATTAAAATGCCGGTAGCTCACAAAGACATTTTTGTCAAACCTCTTATGTAAAGCTGACAGTAAGCTTTAGTGACAAATCGTCTGCTGGGATGTCATAAATAAGTATAACTTTCGGAAAGGGCCTAATACACGCGATATGAAACACAACTGGAGTAGACGTCTCTACTGCGCTTCTTGGGGTAGAAAGTCAAAATATGAAAAAAATTTATGAAAAATATTGAACCTGTGAATTAAAAAAACGTTATAAATTAAACCGTACAAATAGTTTTAAAAAATTGGACACACAAACTTTTTAAATGTTGCCAATGGCTTTATTCTTGAATCTTTCTGTATAAGAAACTCACAAGAAGTAATCAAATCTTAAGCTAAAATTATTACATATTTAAGTCTTACCCAATGTTAATACATATTGTGGTGAGTGCTCACAATTTAATTAATTTAGATTATACTTATATGTATAACATAATCATTTGATAAATTTACAGGGTGACAGGTTCATCAGTCCGAGTGGATTTGTTCTTCTCAGTCGTCTAAATCGCGGTTGTTTTAGTATCTCCTTGGCCAATTCGTTAGGATGTGCTTCTAGTTTTGAGTAATATTTCAAACTGAATTCTTTAATTGTTTCTTTAACGGTTTTAATCCCAAAGTCGTCAGGTATATTACTATTTCGAATGTACCACGATTGGCAAGACTGCGAAGTATTTCCGCTTGGATTCGTTGCAGGGGTTGTCTCTTTGAAGCGCTGGGGCATCCCCATAACTGAATACCATATGTCAATATGGGTTTGATTATCGCTTTGTACAGTAAAACTTTATTGACTAATGACAACTGAGATTTTCTTGTGAGTTGTGCTTTGTTTCAATAGGGCGTTTTTTCAATTAGTTCAACCGATTAACACCAGTTGTGTGTTAGATAGGCATACTAAAACTGAATAAAAAAAACTTAAATTTTATTTTAATTGGTCAATATTATAGCTATAGTTAAAAAATATAGTATAAAAATGTAAGATAAATACAAAATTAATTATTGTAAAAATAACATGTTTACTGTAGCAACATAACCTCTTGCTCTAAAAAGTTATGTCGATTTCCATTCACCTTTTACCGAATCTTTAAAAGATCACTTTCTAGGCTGTGTGAATCGAACAGTTGCTCCGTAATATATATGTGTGCGTGTTTTTGACGTTTATATAAACATAACCTATAATTTTTATAAAAGATCGATACTCTATAAAAAACAACTTAACATATTCTAATGTTATATACAATACATAACAACAACAAGTTAATTCTATAATATAAAATATTCACATAAAAATAAACAGAAACACAAAATATAACACAAAACACAATGACGCTTTCAAAATAACAGTTCTATTTGTGTTTGTGTTTGTAAATCTGCCAAAAAATCGAGATTCGTAGAACAACAACAATTTTGCTCGATCGAGCGACTTTCTTGGCGAATCGAACAGTTTGATAACAGAAAGAGCAAGCCGGTTTGCTCTTTTTTGGTGAATCGAAAACCACATTAATTTCAACGTTTTCACTATATAAAACATGTTCCGTTTTCTTAAGTTTGTGACCAAAAATAGAATACATGTATACATGGAATGTGTTGACATTTCTTAACCCAAGAAGTACACATGCGCTTCCATTTTAGTACGTTTTTTAATATCAATTATTTTATGTATTTGGGAAAAAAGCGCAAATGTCACACAAAACAATTGCATATTGGGTATTTTGATTTGTTCTTTCACCTTATGTATTTTTTGAGGAAACGTCACTCAGTCAGATTTATAATTGGCATACGGTTTCAATCATCATCTCAAATAATAATTAAAGAATAAAAATTGATTACACATAGTAAATTATGGCAAACAATACAGGAGAATTCTGGACACTGTCTGATAGTATCGAAGACATGGAAGCTGATCAACCTTATGGGGTTATTTCCATGATTGAGTATGGACAGTCTGCATTGGATACGTCAATAGTAGATAAAACTGATGATTTTCGGTATGGCTATGGTCGAGGAATACCAATTCATGCTGCATGTTCGGAACTTGCAGCCGATATTCGGCAATATAACCTTCATAATAATAAAATGGGAGAATTACTGACCACAGAGGATATAGTAAAATTAAACATGCACGATGAGGATAAGTTTGATACGGTACCAGAAACCGCCGCTATGTTGCGAAGTGTTGGCATTAACAAATATGATGATGCCAAATTCAATACTTATAAAAACGAAGATAAAAATAAAATTTTAAACAAACCTGTTGTGAATGGAAAAGGTTTTCCAATTCTTTTAGACGACTCATTTCATAAATTTCATATAAAACCTAAAGTGAAAGTTACTGATATGGATAATACAACTAACGGTAGTGTGGAGGATGGAACAATGTTAGATAATAACAATGTAGTAATTAGTGATAATCAAAATAGAGAAAGCAGTTCAAATGATGGAGCTTCAACATATATAGGATTCGCCAAAGTTCTTAGCCCTGATCCTAGCGAAAAACATACCCTCAGATATAAGCAACCAACAGTAGGTATTGGCAGAGAAATATTTGTAAAGCCAATTGAAGTTTATTTTTCTCAGAAAACAAAACAAAGCAAGAAGAAAAAATCATCTAAAGAATCTAATTAAATAATGTTTATTTCATACTTGTTAACCTGATTTCGACTGACCGCCTTAATAATATAAAATAAAGAATATATTTATACGTACTTTAAAAAAACGATTTTTCATTCATATTTTCGTTAAGGAATTTGTTATCACGTTGGTTCACAAAATTTGTCAAAAATTGAGCTCGCCAAGAAAATGACCGCTTGACGGGAGTAAAAATTATGTTATCTCGTACTCGTAATGGATGGTGCTTGAAGGTCGCTTCATGAAATTTACATTGAGCTCGTCAACAAAATGGCAACTTAACGGAGTTAATTCACAGTGTATCCGGCTGTTCACACGCAGTTAACACTGCAACACATCATTTCCTCGTTTCTTACCTCTTTGCCAATAAACTAACTGGAAGGGGAAAGTAATTTATATGCATAGAGGTAAGAAACGAGGAAATTATGTGTTGCAGTGTTAACTGCGTGTGAACAGCCGGTATTGTTTTCGCCGAAGGTTTCGATGTTTGGTTTCAGTGAGCGGTAGTAAACAGGGTTTCGAACCGAACCCGCTCTGGTTCAAAGATTTTCAGTCATTTTTTCGAACCCGATCCCAACATTTCGCGGGTTCGATTTAGCCGAGTTCCGGTTGACAAAAAAATCGCATATCGTATTGACGATTGGAGCATCACAGATTCCACCTAGTGGAAAATTTTTAAACTGAGGTAGCTGCTAATTTGACGTTCGAAATTGTTGTAAACAATTCCAATTTTGAACTGTAAACACAATTTTTACTTACCAGATAGCTAATAATTGTAAATAATTCATATTTTGGATTATAAAAACAATTTTTAACTGCCGGATTGCAAAATTTCCTTTCGTCGCATTTATTAGAAATGTCATTTTAGCAGTTGCCTCATTTGAACTTTTTTCCTCAAGAGGCGCTTTCTCTACTTTTACAATTGACGATTGGAGCATCACAGATTCCACCTAGAGGAAAATTTTTAAACTGAGGTAGCTGCTAATTTGACGTTCGAAATTGTTGTAAACAATTCCAATTTTGAACTGTAAACACAATTTTTACCTACCAGATTGATAATAATTGTAAATAATTTCCAATTTTCGATTATAAAAAACATTTTTAATTACCGGATTGCAAACATTTCTTTCGTCGCATTTATGAGAAATGTCATTTTGGCTGTTGCCTCATTTTAACTTTTTTCCTCGAGAGGCGCTTTCTCTACTTTTACAATCGTCAATTGACGATTGTAAAAGTAGAGAAAGCGCCTCTCGAGGAAAAAAGTTCAAATGAGGCAACTGCCAAAATGACATTT
The DNA here is from genome assembly GCA_958295665.1 of Tipula vernalis. Taxonomy (NCBI): domain Eukaryota; kingdom Metazoa; phylum Arthropoda; class Insecta; order Diptera; family Tipulidae; genus Tipula; species Tipula vernalis. Next base: position 153,304,962 of record OY282560.1, on the reverse strand, counting down.
CTCATAAATGCGACGAAAGGAAATTTTGCAATCCGGTAGTTAAAAATTGTTTTTATAATCCAAAATATGAATTATTTACAATTATTAGCAATCTGGTAAGTAAAAATTGTGTTTACAGTTCAAAATTGGAATTCTTTACAACAATTTCGAACGTCAAATTAGCAGCTACCTCAGTTTAAAAATTGTCCACTAGTGGAATCAGTGATGCTCCAATCGTCAATTACAATATTAGCTGTATTTTGTTGAGAAAAAATTAATTCGAATTATTTTGGAGTTATTTTTTTCTTACCAGAATAAGCCGCGAAATATTTTTTCGATTTATTTTTTATATTCTCTGTTGGTATTTTTTCAGTTTTTCATTCAATCAGTTACGTATTTTATTTGTATGAGCTCGAATTAAATAACATTTTTTGTTCGAATTATTTAATTCCTGTCACGTGCAATTGTTGTTGTAAATTTCTCAACAAAATACAGCTATTGTCGATGGAAAATCTGTAGAATGAAAATCAGAACAAATAAAAACATAGAATATAAAAATTAAATCGAAAAAATATTTCGGGCCAAAGCATGGTTTCCACGATGGCGAGGCGAAAAAATTAGCCAAATTAAAAAGAGGAAGGAATAAAAAAATAACATAAGAGTGAGTGAAACTGCAACAAGTCGTTACTCCGAATTTTTATTTATTTATTTTTGATGTGTCGATTATTAAAATTAAATTTTGTTAAAAATGGATACTGTTGAGGAACTAATGGCAATATATGTCGTTAAGTTTTCAAGTAGCACTGAGAGTGATTCCCCAATCAAAAAAAAAAAATATTTAATAATAAAATAAATAAAAAATTTTCTTCAAATTGACAATATGAATTCCGAAAATCAGCGACTAATCCGAAAAAAGATGATCCATCTAATCTTTTTTTCGGATTAGACGTCCTATTTCGGAGTGCTGAATTAAAATTTTTAAAACTGGACGTCCCAATTTTTCTGTCAAAATGGTATTTTCTCTCTATCGTACTATTGGTGAATTTTTGCTTTCTCTTTTTAGTTTAACTAATTATTTCACCTCGCCATCGTGGAAACCATGCTTTATTCTGTTAAGAAATAAATAACTCCAAAATAATTCGAATTAATTTTTTCTCAACAAAATACAGCTAAAATATTTTCATAAAGATATATGTATGTATGAGTACGTTTATGCTTAGGGTTCAACCTGGTTTGAACCTAGGTTATCTTTTACTATAAACGGAGTCGAGTCATCTTGTAGTTAACTCAACTCGATCTAAAAAATTTCTAGGGTCGAGTCGAGTTAACTCTAAAAATATTCACTATAAACGGAGTCGAGTCGAAAAATAAAAACAACAAAAAATAATAATAAAAAGACACCATTTTGATTTCTTAATTCGGGTGCACATCTTCGATTTTTGTGTGGCAATAAAACTTTATTACTTTGTTTTTATAAAATTCAGAAAATAATACAAGAAAAACATATAAATATACATACGATGGTAAATGATTTTTTTTTTAAGTTTCTGACTCGGTTTCAACCTAGTTTCGACTCGACTACGATTTGACTCTGCAGTATAAACGCTAAAAAAGATAACTACAACCCAATATGCAAGTCACACGGATTTCCGTGTACTTTTCTGTGCGAAAAGCATGCTGTATCTAAGGAAATAAACATGAAAAGTACGCGGAAAATGTACTACTCGCCAAAGAAAAGTGTCTCAAAAATTCCGGTGTCTTTGAATGTGTTAGTAAATATAGAGAATAGAGAGAAAAAAAACCAATTTAGAAATTGTACGGAATATCGTGCGAAATTAGTATTATGTTATCGTAATCATTTCCGTCTAACTTAACGTAGTTTTCCAATTGAAAATTAGACACTTTTCTTTATGATTTTTGCTTGGAATTTTGAGTGAATGCGATCATATTATTGCACCAAAATTTAAGTTGATTTACGTGCAAATTACGAATACTTTTCCGGGTGATTTTTTATGACCATTCCTTGTGAATCAACGATACTTACGGACAAGTTCCAAATCAAATATATGTCGAAAAAATGAAAAGAATATGCTTTTAATGTTCACTCGTATTTTAATATAATGAATAAGTAATTATATTATAACAAAAAATTGAAAATATAGTTGTAAAATAGGTAAATAATTCAAAATTAAAACATCAACAAGTAAAAAAATAATCACATTACATCGAATTCAATATTCATTAAATTCTAAAACATAAATCATAAAAATAAAAATCTTAGTACTAAAATTAAAATCTAAGTAATAAATTCAATTTAAAATCACATGGTTAACATCAATTCAATATTTAATTAATTCATTTTTTTAAAAACTTAAGTAAAAATAAAAAAAAATAAAAAATAATATGTACATATGTATTTATTAAATTATTTTGATCTGCGGCTTTTCCTGAGGCGATCTCGCGCCAGTTGCAACCATTTTTTTATAAGGACTACGACCTCTTCGTCGCAGGAGTTCTGGAATTTCTTTAGTGCCGCATCTGCAAATTTAAAACATAATATTTGTTTTAGTATTTTATATATTTTCATTAATTTTTTTAAATAATTATGTACCTTTCAAAATTTTAAAAATTAGAAATCCCTTAACAGGAATATTGCCTTGGAGACCGTGCCAAGAAAATTTGGTAGCACATTCATCCGTCATTAATTTGGACATACCAGCTTTAATGAACTTAGATAAATCGTTTATTCGTTGTGCCATAAATTGTTTTTCCTGAAAAAATAATGTTAAAAAAAATTCATTAGTCACATAAATATTAATATTTAGGAAAACAAATAAACGTTCTTCGTACACGGAAGTAACGATTAATTAGAGAGACGAGAAGTTTTCTACTCTTTCGTCATAATGGGCCGTGTGGAAATAGGTAAAAACAAATATTGAATAAACTGGAAATTTTATGCTTTGTTTTATCAATACTAACCAAATATTCCTCGAGTTTTTTTCATTTTTCACGTTTGCTTCCAAATTTTTAAATTCCTCCGTCGTCTCTGTAGGAGATTCACAGTTTTTTCCCTTTGCATCGTAGTTCTAATTAGAATTAGTTCCCTTAACATTGATCTAATGTTTTTTTGGTTACTTTCCAAAATCGTTTCCATTTTTATTTGGCGACGTTCTAATTCGCCTATTCTTTGCAGTACTGTAATTAAAAAAAAGTATGGAAGGGAAAAAATTACCAAAAAGATGAGAAAAATTTATGTCCGTCAAGTTCTTCCGTTGTAAAATTACCAAAAAGGTACTGACAACAATTCTCTAGTATGCGGCATAAAATATGTAATAAAAAAAAAATTTAAATAAGCAACCTTATTGCGAAATGTAAGCGTATTTGTTTGAAAACAAACGTTTAAAAGTAAATAATAGTGATATAAATAAATTTTTATTAATTAAGGAAAATATTTCTATTTGTGTCAAAACTAATTTTCTGATAAAGAAATAGTACTCACAAGTTTGGTCTTCTGGAGTTTCCGTGTCAAAATCTACATGAACGTTTTGTGTTGAAGTTTCTGGAAATTTATGTTTTATTTTTAAAAAATTTTGAAACCCTAAGTCATCATTGGACCATGTTGGACTTTCTTCTAAATAAATAATTGAAACGAAATTATTTAATAGGATGGTTATGAGGAATTATTTTTGAACTAAACTAATAAAACTTACCAGTTGTTTTAAAAATGTACTGCTCATTATTAGTAGAATTGTTCATTTCAAATCTATAATAATTTGGAATATAAACAACCATCATTAGTTTTTAATTTCATTATTTTGGACTGAATTAAATTTATTTTAAATTGGTCGATTTTTGAATCTAGCTGCTCTTTGGTGCAAAAAAAAATATTTAGGTTGGAAGATAATAAAGGCGTCGTGAAAAATTGCTGGATGCTGTTCAAGAAACTTCCTCTCAAGTTAACATCAAGATCATTTGATTTAATAATTTCCGAGATTTTAAAAATTTTATTGTTGATCAAGCAGTAATTATTTGGGTAGTTTATAGAATATTTGAATTTATTATAACTTATATCTCTGAATGAGCTTCCACCTAAATTATAATCTAATACCACATATGGTATAACTTCATTAACTGAACTTTTTATAATACTATTCATTTCTTCAATCCTGTTACTAAGTTGCTGCAAAGGTTGGGAGTGCTTCTTGATTTTCCTTTTCAGGTGTTGCATTGCATTTTCAAATTTGAACGCGCTGTAATTGTCCAAGCTACCAAAGTTCCTTACATCTGCAGCCAAATGGATAAGATTATGAATATTATATCCAACAGAACTAGCCCCATATAGTTCTGAAAAATTTTTAACATACTTTGTTAACATGTTTGTGGCACATTGATTATTTAATATGCACTGTTTCTCATCGCATAATATTCTAATGGCACACACTAATAATAAAAAATGTTCATAATATTCCGTAGACAAAATATTTTTCATTATTATAGGACCAGTATATAAAAGAAAAAGACGACAGTAGCTTTCCATCTATCGATTTCACAAATTGGTCGTGGTTTCCGTTTAAATTCTGATGTTATTCCAAATTTCACTAGTTGCAACCTTTCATCAATAAAATTTATTTGTTGTTTGCTTAAGGAATATATTCTTTTTTTGTTTTGTATCCAATATTTTAGGCTTTGTCGCATAACTCCCAGAAGAACGCAGTGCATATAATCAATCGGCATCTGCGACACACATTTAAAGTTAATTTTCTCCAGAGCAATTTTAGTTTGTTTTAAATGATGTTCAGGCTGCTCCCTATTAAAAAATGCCTCGTCAGTTCGCAAAGGCTCGGCTACATTTAGAAATACAACACGATTATCAATATACTCTCCTTTAACTTTGCATTTCGTGCAACCATAATACCCTGAATGTCCCTTAACACCTAATATCATCGATTTAGCTGGTGCATCACACACAATAGCTCGAATATTTATCCTATATGATGTGTTATGGTGTACGATGCCATTTATTTTAATAAATTGAATGTCTTCTACAAAATTAATTAAGTAAGCATCGGGGCAGAATGGTTTTCTGTAACCGTGATATGCTCCGATCATAAAAACTTCATTAGTGCCATTTATATTTCCTAAAATAGGCCATAATTGGCTATTAGAACTTTTTGCTAAAGGCAGACCATCGATACCTATATCAATGTTCAAAATATTTGGTAGTTTTGGATATATGTGCAAAATATTTTGTATGCTTCTCTTAAGTCCGAAATGAAAGTAAGATCCACTACCCATTGGTGATATTTTGGTAAGTTTTGGCGTGTGCTTCAAAGTTCGGACATCTTTGGGCAGGGTAGGGTGATATTCTCTGAGAATAGCCAGTAAAGCATTTGCTGATTCATACGATGGACTATATTTAATACTCCAATCAGACAAATTGCTCTCTAAATTCTGGGATAGACAATTATCATCAAAATCGATATTGTCGTCGTCACTCGAGGAATCTGATGAAATATCTGATTCCATATTATGCGTGTCTGTTTCAGTTGAATCATTAAAATGTTCAAGTGATGGAGATTTTGTTGGAATGTCGATAGTTGCTATTAAGTTAGTTACAGCCGCAGAATTTAATTTTGGTTGAATTTGACTATCAACAGTGTTAGGAGTTTGGCCAAATGACAGCAAAAGAGCCAACTCTTTCTTGATTTTTCGGTCAAACTTTCGTTTGGACATCTTAAAATATAAACAGAAAGCATAAAACTTTTAACGTATGCTTATTTATTACAATAATACGACAATATAATAGATTTTTCACAATTTGGCTCATCAAAGGAAACACGACAAATACTATCCGATGCATTAATAATTGTGATGAAGAAAATTTAAACCAAATGAAACGTTATTTATAATTCAATTAAATAAGAGAAAAAAAATTCAAAAAAATTAATTTTCATTGGTTTTACATGGCAACAAACATAAACGTTACCTTAAACTTTCCTCATCACAATTATTAATGTATAGGATAGGATAATAAAAAATAAAATATGAGAAAATGTCGCCGAAATAATTTAATATACGAGTACATAATAAAACAAAGAGCGTCATTTTTTCTGCGCTACAAAATTAATAAAATTTACCATTTTATATTGTTTGTTTTTAAAATTATTTTATTTACTTACGATACAATAATTTTATTAAAAAATATAAACAGCTTATAGCTTAAAATAAACAAATTCAAAATTCACAAAAAAGATAACTTTTTTTAACCTCAAAAAAATATCAAATGATTAAGAAATACGAATATGTATAGACTGATGGGATAGCTAGATTACGACCAACTGAGTTTGAGTTAAAGAAAAAAGGAATAAAGAGAGATGAAAAATTGGTTTAGTGTAAAAGATACTTAATTTGTATCAGTATAGGTTTAGCTCTTATTTGTAGTATGGAAAATAGTACGGAAAAAAAGCTCTATTGTCGCACGTGCGACAAATTGCATATTGGGAAGATGATCCAAAGGACGTGTTCAAAGTTTGTGATAATTATTCCAGCTGTAATAATTATGACATTATTTTGTATGCAACCAAATTATCACAGCCCCTACGTGTAGTAAATTTGACATTTCTGTAATAATATTCATAAACCAAAGCGCGCAATAACAATAATTAAGCCGTATTACGTTAATTTATTTTTTAAAAAAATAATAGAAATAAAACTTATTTCAAAATACGTAAGTGACAATTATTTCACTTCTGTTAAAATTATTACAAAAAAAAAAATTATCATAAACTTCGGACATGTCCAAAGTTACTAAGGACGTGTTCGAAGTTTGTGATAATTATTCCAGCTGTAATAATTTTATGACATTATTTTGTATGCAACCAAATTATCACAACCACTACGTGTTGTAAATTTGACACTTCTGTAATAATATTAATAAACAAAAGCGCGCAATAATAATAACTAAGCCGTATTACGTTAATTTATTTCTAAAAAAAATAGTACAAATAAAACTTGTTACAAAATATAGAAGAGAAAATTATTTCACCCCTGTCAAAATTATTACAAAAACAAAATTATTACAAACTTCGAACACGTCCTAAAAGATGACTCGACGCTGAACATAAACGTACGTATTATCACACCCCTTTTATGGCTGTATGATACTCACTTTTTTCCCCACTTTATCAGTGACTAGGTAAGACAAACGGAGTGAGATAAAAAATAAATATACAAAATATTTGTGAGAGTGAGTGTATACACCATAGATTTGGAAAAAATATAGAAACGTCAAAAAAAAAGTGGTAGCTCAACTTTTCTAGCAGTTAATCGAGCAATTATAGCAAAAAAAGAATTGGATTTGATTCTTTTTTTTGACATTACATACTTTTTTCTGACATTTCCGAAATATTAGAGAAAATATTGGTATTTTGTATACCAAAGAGAATTTATTTGTTTATTTTTAAAATAAATTTAGTAAACAATTTTTCCATTTTTGTTCGCCATTATTGTTATGATTTTTTCCCCTTTTTTAGATTTTTCTTTTGATACTGAAATACAATTTTGAGTTTGCATTGTTAATTGTTTGCCAAAATATTTGAAACGTGCATTTTTTTGTAAATATAAAAATTAACTTAACATATAAATTATTTCGTTTCAATTAATTGCGGCAGCTATTGCAAATTAATTCAATAATATGGTCCAACACAAAAAAAATGTTGATTCTATTTACTAATTTTGTTTATCCGAAACTTCAAAATATTTGCCTATAGTATTGTCTACACTACCCTTCTCTGTTTCGCTTTACTAGTTTTGCAGCACTTTATTGTACTTGAAAAAAAGTGAGTATCATACAGCCATTAACAAGTTATTGTTTATTGGGCATACAAAATTTGGTAGGAAAAGTTTAGAAAGTGCTGGATTTTAAATTGACATACAGCCATTTAGCCAATAAAATAAACTCATTTTTTTAAAATTTCATCAAAACATTTAAATCGAAAATGGCTTTATCACCAGACGCAAAAGAAAGATTAGAACTAGTTTTTTGTGCGGCAAAGACAGTTTTTCATTGGGGTTTTATTCCAACGGTATTGTATTTAGGTAATAAAACATTTCTACTGATATTTATTACAACCTAACCTTAAAATATTTGCACTTTCAACTTACAGGCTTCACAAAGGGCCCAGAACCAGGAATGCCAGAATTATCAATTTTTAGGTAATTTGAAATGTGAATACACACAAGAATTTTTAATTTTAAAATTTTTCATTTTAGTTTACTGTGGCAATAAAGTATCAGACAATGGGAGAAAACTATAATTGAATTAGAAAATAAAACAAAAATTTAAATTAGAAATAGATTTTATTATTTATCACTACTTAGTTATTTTTATCAGCGATGACCTTCGGATCTATCAAGATCGGCAATTTATTAAGTGCCTTTTGCGATAGTACTGCACCTGCAGGAGGTATTGGAACATTTGGATGTGTTTTTAAGTGTGACCTTAATACATGTGCCTGCGTATATGCTTTAGAACATACTGTACACACATAATTTCGTTCTCCTGTATGAATTTTAATGTGGGCTGACAACGATTTTTTTGTGCCAAACGCCTTGTTACATGTACTACATATATGATTACGCTCCTTCGTATGCACTACAATATGATTTTTTAATTCTGGCGAAGTTTTAAATTTTTTATGGCAAAAAGAGCATTCATGTGGCATTTCACCGGTATGTGATCGGATGTGTCGGAATAGATTACTACTCTGTGCAAATCTTTTGCAACAAATGTTGCATTCGTATTTTTTCTCACCCGTGTGGAAAGATCGAATATGACTACGTTTACTATTCCAATGAATGAATTTTTTGTTACAGTATTCACAAATATATCGTTTATCTCCAGTATGTATGCGCCGGTGTTTTTCCAAATTTTCAACTAATGTAAAACTTTTGCCACATTCTGTACAAAGATGTTCCTTGGTCTTGTTGTGCGTACTAGATGCTAAATGGTTTTCTAAACTATGTTTAGCAACCAGCTTACCACAAAGCGGACATAACACTTGTGTTTTGTGGTATTGCCGATGGTGAATGCTGTACGATTTAAAATTGGAAAATTCTAAGTTGCATTTTAAACATTGTCGTACACCAGTTTTGCTGCATTCTTTTCTGCTCGTATTCAATTTGCTTTCGTTACTTCCTATTAAATCTTTACTTTTATTGACTCGTAAGCCTGCACAATTTTTAATCGAAACTTGTATCGTAGATAAACTTTCAGGGAACGCTAATTCCGTTTCACAATCTTTAAATATTGATTCGTGATCACTTCCTCCTTCTTCAAAATAAACCTGGTCAATAGATTCATCTCCACTAATAGTCTGTCTACAGTTTGAACATAGTTTTCTTATTATATCATTACTCTTCAAGCATTGTTGCTTGAATTCGTACGCCAATATGAGTTGAGCCGAACATTCATTACAAATATGGCGAACTTCCAATTGACGATCAGAGTTGTCATAAATTTTATTTCCACTCAAATATTCCAGCATTTCCACAAATTCAATTGACCCATTGTATAGTTCACCGACTGAGTGTATTACAGTTTTTTTTTTTAAACAAATTCGACATATTTTATCGAAATCAACACCAAAATGTGGAAAATTCTCGATTTCTGTCATTTTTCTTTAGGGCAGAGAACTTTTAAGATAAAATCAAATCGTATTCTTGCACCGCTGTTATTACAAAGTTAAACAGAATCGAGCCAACTTGTAATTATCTCGACTCGACCTAAACTTATAGATAACTTGACCCCAAAGTTCTCAATGGATCTCACCAATGGTAATCAATGCCAGGCCATTTAAACAATTATAGTCTTTCTTTGGGCATTTTACAACAACAATGCCGCGTATTTTCATTCCGGAATGAATAATTTAATTCCCCTGAGAAGTAGGTACAAAGGGTACATATAGTGTGTTTAATTCATTCCAGACATTCCGAACGTATTCTTTTCGTAGTAGATGAAATAGAGTACGTTTATGCTTAGGGTTCAACCTGGTTTGAACCTAGGTTAACTTTTACTATAAACGGAGTCGAGTCATCTTGTAGTTAACTCGACTCGACCTAAAAAATTTCTAGGGTCGAGTCGAGTTAACTCTAAAAACCTTCACTATAAACGGAGTCGAGTCGAAAAATAAAAACAACAAAAAAATAGTAATAAAAAGACATCATTTCGATTTCTTAATTCGTGTGCGAATCTTCGATTTTTGTGTGGCAATAAAACTTTGTTATTTTATTTTTATAAAATTCAGAAAATAATATAAGAAAAACATATAAACATACGATAGTAAATTATTTTTTTTGGCGTTTCTGACTCGGTTTCAACCTAGTTTCGACTCGACTACGATTTGACTCTGCAGTATAAACGCTAAAAAAGATAACTACAAGATGATCCAAAGTTAACTAAAAGATGACTCGACTCTGAGCATAAACGTATTCATAGTAGAATGAAATGAATGGAATATTTTTAGTGCGTCGTAATTATTCGTCATTTACTACGTTTCCATAACAGAGTTAAGCCGATTTAAGAGTTTCGTTGAGTTAATAACATGGCCGCGGTAATCCATTACGTTTCCATGCAAATATAAATTCTAGTGTAAATTGACATTTCAAAACAATTAAAGTCATATTTAGAAATTTCATTTGTATGGTGGAAATTTTTAAATTTAACATTTATTGTGATTTTTATGATTTATAAAGTATTACGAAGAGAAAAGAATCCTCGCAATGTCATTTTGAATTGGTATAATTGTTTTTCTCGCTTTTAACAGATAGAATCCCTTCAAACCATACTACTTTCGTTTCTTTCGTTTGCGCATTAAATAATAATTTTATTTAATAATACAACGGCGCTAAATTAGAATAGCGAACAGATAGAGCGGCGTCAAACTAGCAAAGTTTGTATTTTTTGAAGCGATGAATGATATTTACATTTATTGTTGTTTTTATAGTAAATGCTTGGAAACTTCTAATTTTAGCTGAAATTGATGTCCAAATGGGCATATGAAAAAGACAATTGTTAAAAAAAACGATATAAATATGGAAGGTATGTGTGACAGCTGAAAGCACGTGGAGCATGACGTCATTCTGAGTTAATTCGGATATTTTTTATCCGAATTTATTTTGGTTTATAAGAATATTTTTAGGTTTTGGAAATGGAAATAAGTTTCAACGACTGTACACTATAGAAAATACACAAATCAACCAAACGGATTCAATTTTATGAAATATACCTCTAAGGCCCTTTCCGAAAGTTATACTTATTTATTTAGACATACTTATTTGCCGCCATCTTAAATAAGTAATGTAAAATCATCCGAAATGATTTCACATACTTATTTAACACTAGAACTACCGACCGGTCAAAATGACCGATTTACATTTATTGAATTCATTTTTTTAATTATTATGTTAGAATTGTTTTGGAAATTTTTGATGATTTTTAATTTAATTACTTTATTGTCATATTAAAACTCAACAAAAATTTCTAACATAATCATACAAAAAAAAATTAATTCAATAAATGTAAATCCGTAATTTTGACGGGTTGGTAGTTCTAGTGTTAATATTTTGACAGAAACGTCAAAACCATAACAAATAAATTTGTGTTAGAAAAATGAATGAAGATAAGAAATTCTTGCTTCTTACCTATTTAATAAATAAAAATTTGTGTAAAAAAATGGATGAAGCTAAGAAATTCTTGCTTCTTACCTATTTAATAAATAAAAATATCAAATTATGTGTGAAATTGATCGATAGATCGAAATACGAAATTGTATCAAAAATATTTTTAAGTTGAGGTTATGTGTAAATGATTATATGAATATTTAATGTTTCAACTTAAAAATATTAAAAATAAATTAAAAAAAAAAATATACATTACATCGCACGTTATATAATTTTCGTTTCATTTTATGTTTATTTTATAAATTTTAATTAAATGGTTTTATAAACAGGTTATTATTAATGGTTATCAAAATGTAAACAATGAAAAGTTTGACAGAATTTTATTTTTCATTTTTTATTTTGTAAGAAAGAGATAGCAACATACTTATTTAAATAAGTTACCTCGCCAACATACTTATTTAAGATGGCGGCAAATAAGTATGTCTAAATAAATAAGTATAACTTTCGGAAAGGGTCTAAGTGACGTCACAAAAAGGAAACATGGCGATAAGTCGATTGGTTGGAACATACCTCTGTAAATATTTATATCATGAAAAATTTTAATACCCCAAACACATAAGCGGCGCTCTACGCCTGACTTCGCTTCTCTTCGTCTTTATGATTTTAGTCTTCGGCATTTTTTTTACAATTGTCTTTCCCATATGCCTATTTGGATGATATATTCAGCTAAAATTAGAGGTTTCCAAGCATTTACTTTAAAAACAACAACAATAAATATAAATGTCATTCATTGCCTCAAAAAATATAAACTGCTAGTTTGACGCCGCTCTATGTGTTCGCTCTTATGGAAATGCATGTACAATTCTAATTTAGCGCCGCTGTTCGCTCCGTCAATGTGTTTGGGGTATAAATTTGAACTTAAATTTAGTAGTAACAACCCAGCAGGAAAGTCACGAGGACAAAGAAATGACTCATTGATGACATTAAAGGTAGCCGCATGCCAAAAGACTTCAGGTTTTTTGACACGCAGTCTACACTAAAAAGATAAAATTTTTCTCTTGTGTTATATTTTAAAAAGTTACTAATACCACGTTTACATTAGTAGAATAAAAGTATGTAGCAAAAAAGTATCGTCATGTAAACTCAAATTTAAATATTTTATCACATACTTTTTTGATATTTCGGTAAAGTATGTATCAAACAAGTATTAGTATATCACGTTGTAATGTGAACCCTAACTAATAACTATATGTTAATGTCATTCGTATATTTGTTATCAAAACAAAAATTTATTACGTTCTTTTGTTTCTAACTGCAATTTCGGGTGTAAATCAAATAATTTTCCGACAAATCTAATAGTGTTTGAGAAGAAATTCACAACACATAAACTGAATTGAATACAGAAGCCTATCTGTCAAAATAACAAACTTTTATAGTATGCGTTCACACTACAAATCGCAACACTAGTGTGAACTGCAGCGGAAAAATAATTAAATAGCAAAAAAGTACATACTTATTAGGTACGTATAATGTAAACATGGTATAAATGCTTTTGTTGTTGTACTATTTTTGGTAACTTTTATAGAATATAACACAAGAGAGATGGACAATTTTTATCTTTTTAGTGAAAAACCTGGGGTGGGATATTCTAACATCACTTTCAATCGAATTCTATAGAGTTTATGTCTCTTGTTTAAAGAATAAAATTGTACTCTATTTCATTTTTCAATTATGCTTTTTTCCTTGCTATCTCAGCTTGCTCGAATAAAACCACATTCTATTTCTACTTATATTCATGATGATTTATCAGTCAAATTTTTGTTTAGTGATACTTTATCGATATCTTTCCTTCATATCGATAAAGTATCAAACAAAAATTTGAGTGAAAATCATCATGAATATAAGTAGAAATAGAATGTGGTTTTATTCGAACAAGCTGTGATAGCAAGAAAGACGAATAGCAGCGAAGTCAGGCGTCGAACACCGCGTATCTGTTTGGGCTATTAGAAAATGATACGTTAAAGAGTACGTTTATGCTCAGAGTCGAGTCATCTTTTAGTTAACTTTGGATCTGGAAACTTTGGTTCTGCTGTGTTTCTTATTTAAATCCGTAGATCGAGCAGATTTTGAAATCTGAAATCAGATTGATTTGGTCGATCTGAAATAAGAAACAGGGTTCAGATTTTTTAGATCAAAAAATATTTTTTTCATAATTTAATAAAATTATTACCATCGTTCACATAATAATTAAAATTTCGGCACGGATTGGTTTTAGCTGTCTCACTTGACAGACGACGGTGGCAAATTTTGGAAAAGGAAGATTTAATTTGTTTTTAAATTAAAATAGAAATGAAATAAAATTTACTAATGTTTATTCAATTGTGTATTATGTTTCCAAATTTTGGAAAAGGAAGATTAAATTGTTTTTTAATTAAATAAACAGCGATTTTCAGTTATTAATATTTCCACACCAAGAAATAAATGGCGCCACTTTGACTGAGACAGCTAAAACCAATGCTAGCCAAAATTTCCTTCTATTTCCATTTTAATAACGTTTGCAAAAAAAAAAAAATAAGTGATGAGAAGACAGTTCTCTATGCGGTAATGTATGTATTTGAATTACATAAAGTTAGCTAAACTAAAACTAATCTGAGAAATCGGAATATTTTTACAAATCAAAAAAATCAATCTAATCAATCTGAAAATAAATAAGAAACAGCAAAAAAATTGATCAGATCGATCTGACCTGAAATAAGAAACAACGTTTTAGTACTCAGATCAATCAGATTGATTAGATCAGAAATAAGAAACACAGCTTTAGTTATCTTTTTTAGCGTTTATACTGCAGAGTCAAATCGTAGTCGAGTCGAAACTAGGTTGAAACCGAGTCAGAAACGTCAAAAAAAAAATCATTTACTATCGTATGTTTATTTGTTTTTTTTGTATTATTTTCTGAATTTTATAAAAATAAAATAACAAAGTTTTATTGCCACACAAAAATCGAAGATTCGCACACGAATTAAGAAATCAAAATGGTGTCTTTTTATTAATATTTTTTTGTTGTTTTTATTTTTCGACTCGACTCCGTTTATAGTGAAGGTTTTTAGAGTTAACTCGACTCGACCCTAGAAATTTTTTAGGTCGAGTCGAGCTAACTACAAGATGACTCGACTCCGTTTATAGTAAAAGTTAACCTAGGTTCAAACCAGGTTGAACCCTAAGCATAAACGTACTCAAATTTCTTATACCCCAAACACATTGATACCTCAAACACATAAGCGGCGCTCTACGCCTGGCTTCGCTTCGCTTCGTCTGTATGATTTTTTGCAACCACATAGGCGCCGCTAATTTGACATTTATTTATATGAAAAAGTTGTTTGGGTTTTTACAACAAAAACATTTTCATAAAAAACTATTTGTTTAATGACTTATTACGAACAAATTTAAGTTCAAATTTAGATTTTTTTACAATTGTCTTTCTCATATACCCATTTGGATGTAAAATTCAGCTAAAATTAGAAGTTTCCAAGCATTTACTTTAAAAACCACAACAATAAACATAAATGTCATTCATCGCCTCAAAAAACACAAACTTTGCTAGTTTGACGCCGCTCTATGTGTTCGCTCTTATGGAAATACATGTATTCTAATTTAGCGCCGCTGTTCGCTCCGTCAATGTGTTTGGGGTATAAACTAAAATTTCCCCTTATTGTTATAAACGTCATTTTCAATCCTACTCAATACTGCCTTTCTAGCCGTCAAATGTAAGAAAAAACTAAAATTCAATTGAATTAACGAAATAAAAACTGTATTCATTTGCTTTGGACGAGCAAAATAATTTCATTATTCAAAATAATGAAATTTTGTCTGATGATAACAATACTGGAAGATGATAATAACATTACATGTATTCTTATAATATTATAAAGCATCTGTAATTTTGTTGTTTCCCTCCAGACCAGGTGTATCATAAACGTACGGTTTACGAAGACTTTGCTATACTAAGGTGTTCGTAAACGTTACACTAAAACAGTACGAATATAGTACGTAATGTGTACTTTTGTCACATGAGAAGTGAAACAAATTTGCGAAGACTTGTGTATGTATTAGCATGTATAAAAGTGTTCATAATGTGTACGCTTAAACGTAATGTTTACGAACTGCTTAAGCGTAACATTGACGAACGGTTTAGTGCGAATTGCCCCATTTAATTAGAATAAAACAATTTTTTTAAATAAATCTTATCTTTTATTTGTATTTTTCTTCAAATAAGCCGCAACACAAGACACAACGTGCCAAATTTGTTAATTAATCTTTTTCTGAAATGAAATAAAATGTTTCAATCATAGATGAAGTACTTCGAGTATTATTTAAATACCTTTCAAAATATTCATTATAATGATTTTTATATGATATTATGGATATAGTGCTGCTCTTGAATGCCACGAAAAACTAACAATAATTATCAGAAGTTTTTATATTTTCACAATACGACAACTTTAATTTAATTTGTACAAAAAAAAATTGAAACTAAAACAAAGCCGCAAGATATAATTGACAGCACTGTGTATAGAGAATGTAAATGTAGCAGTGTATTATAAAAAAAAACGTTCTTAAACTGTTCGTACGCTGTACATTTTTGCTGTATACATTTTTGCGCCGGGAGGGTTTGTGTTTTGATTCTTCAGTTGTCTTCGTTCCACGTTTTTATTTTAACGTTTTTACTTTGACTTTTGTAACTCGTTGAAAGTGGGAATGTCATTTGTACAATGACAGTTGTAACATTGAGTACGTTTATGCTTAGGGTTCAACCTGGTTTGAACCTAGGTTAACTTTTACTATAAACGGAGTCGAGTCATCTTGTAGTTAACTCGACTCGACCTAAAAAATTTCTAGGGTCGAGTCGAGTTAACTCTAAAAACCTTCACTATAAACGGAGTCGAGTCGAAAAATAAAAACAACAAAAAAATAATAATAAAAAGACACCATTTTGATTTCTTAATTCGTGTGCAAATCTTCGATTTTTGTGTGGCAATAAAAC
Organism: Tipula vernalis; assembly: GCA_958295665.1. Lineage (NCBI taxonomy): Eukaryota > Metazoa > Arthropoda > Insecta > Diptera > Tipulidae > Tipula > Tipula vernalis. Next base: position 153,288,263 of record OY282560.1, on the reverse strand, counting down.
TTTCCTATTTTATTTTTATAAAATTCAGAAAATAATACAAGAAAAACATATAAACATACGATAGTAAATGATTTTTTTTTGACGTTTCTGACTCGGTTTCAACCTAGTTTCGACTCGACTACGATTTGACTCTGCAGTATAAACGCTAAAAAAGATAACTAACTACAAGATGATCCAAAGTTAACTAAAAGATGACTCGACTCTGAGCATAAACGTATTCATAGTTCTACAATGTTGAGTTTATGAACGCACTCCAGCTTATTGTGTTTATTGGTATAAAAATATTGCGAAATGAGGAAGGGGAATCAAAGTAGGCGAATGCGCACACTCGCAAAGAACAATTTTGACAATTAATTTATTTCTCTTCAATCAAAAGTCTTTTAATACAGACCATTGTTTGTAGTGATCGTGTAGGTGAAGTGTTCTTTATTAATTTATTATTTTTTATAATTATTAGATAATTTTATCATAGTCAAGATAAAATTCTTGAAGAGAATGTAGTAATTCAATTTAAATTTACATGATAAAATTATCTTAATAATGGATCTAATTTTTTTCATATTAAGGTTATGTAATTTAAGAGACAATATTTAAATTTTTATATTTAGTTCCTGTCTCGGTATTTGTTATTAAATTACGTACCTACATATTTATTTGTAAATTCAAAGAAACGACTTTGGAACAAAGAAATTTATTTATTTTTTTTTTTTGTAAACTAAAGTGAATTATTTTATTATTCAATATCACACTATCACAGTGTCCCAGCGACATATTCAACATCTCAAAAATATTGTCGGGATAAATCATGAGGGTTAGCCAGATCACAAATTACGCCCTACGGTTGAATTACAAACAGGTATGTAACTATATTTTAATATTATTTAGAAAGAAGCAGCTACTCTACCCCAGCTAGGCAGTTCTTTTTAATTAAGAAAAAACTTGTGAAACAAAATTTGGGTTTACTTATCACTCGGCATTAATAAATTAAAATCGCACTTAACTGGTTTCAAATCTTGATACTTTTGGTCATTTGCTTGCTAATTTGATTACAAAATTTATCGAAATTTTTTAATCCAATGCAGTTGTTCGTGATCTAAAGTGGTAGTGGTACCACACTACTATTGAAAGGAACCTTCAACTGGAATTGATTGTTAAAAGTTTTGCTTACGAATGGTTATTGAAGACTATCATATATCACTCAAACTGTTTTTCAGTAGACCTTCAATATTTCTTTGTGTATTCACTCACGGGGTTATTACATTTTATAACTTGAAAGTGCGGAAATAATTGTCGGAAGACATGCTTAAATATTTAAAAGAAATTATTAATAAGAAGGTGAAAGTAATGTTTAATTTCGTTTTGTGTTGAAATATGTTCATTGTTTATACATACACATTAATTTTAGTTTTGCTAAATTTATGAAAATTGTCTTACATAGTTATTGTCTGGCGTAACATATACTAAAGATACATGTTAAACCGAAAGTGATCTGACTGAAAACGTCTGAGTTAAATTCAACATGTAAACGGCGACTTGACTGAAAGTAGTCTGAGTTCGGTCAACTTAAATTTGGTTGGTTGAGTCAGTTTGTATATTGAGTTAAACATGTAAACTTTAGTTTAGTTGAACTGACAGATTTTTTCATAGTGTTAAAAGAGCAAAATGTTTTTATACATTTTCCAAGTGGTTTTTAAATTATTTTAAATAATTTTTTAATAATTTAAATGTAATTTTAGAACAAAGTGACATTCGAACTGTCAGCTCAGATCAAATAAAAAAGTCCCATGTAAACACCAACCCAAATTTTCAGTCAGATCACGTTCAGATAAAACTCAGTCAGATCACTTTCGGTTTAACATGTATCTTTAGTAATAGTCATCATTGCCAAGTGTTAGATGATTTTTGGCTGCCATTCAATATTTCTTAGAGCCGCGGTTCGATTCTAAAACTAATATTAAACTTATAGGCGTCAGTTAAATTTAATTTGATTTACATATATGCAAAAATCTTTCTGCATTCATTTAGGATCTAGAAATTGGTCAAATAATAAATTCGTTGAACTTAAACATTCGCTTTACCAATACCCACTCGGGTGGATAATAGATTTGTATTTCCTTAATAAATTAGGGAATTTTAATTCCATTCTAAAACTGTTTTAATCCCTTTGAACAAATTTGGATTTACCGTTTATATTTAGATCTTAAAAAATTTCTTTTTTCGTGGCCCTTCATATTTCTTTTTTTATCTTTCTTTTTACTTCATGGTTTACCAGTGATCATTTTGGTGACCACTATTTGTGTTTTTTGACTCCCTATATTTTGTGAATTTCCAAATACAACAACAATATAGACTGTAAATGTAATCACTTCTAAAGTTACGGCCGGAAGTGGATGGCCCAAATCCCAATTTTCACACTTGGCTTGGCTAACACACACATATGAGCTTCTTGCATCTGATGCAAACTTGGCGCGTATTTTTTCTCTGCTTGTTGCTAAAGCACATATAGCATTTGCCTTTATTTTTTAAGAGGCCTGAGGCATCCCACAGTGGGACTGATTGCCGAAAATCTGGCCAAAAATCTAAAAAAAGTTTTGGTTTTTTGTTTTTGCCTTGGGCTGACTAGTGACTACAGCAATTCCCTAGAGGTCTTAAAACGCTCTTAAGAGGATCCGGCTCCTTTCATTTATTCTATAGTTTCAGTTGCAATATAACGTTGCTGAAGCAATAGTCGCCGTGTTAGATTATTTTTATTTTTGCTTGTGTAAAAATATAAACTAATGTCGAATTCTTTTCGTTTTTTCAAATCAATGTAAATTTTGTGGTGTGAAATGCACATTAAACCAAAATTGATGCAGTTTTGTGTTTATATTGGTAATATAAAACATTTGACGTTTAAAAAATGTTGAATCGATTTTTGTAGTCGAATGCTTTATTCAACAATGGTCGTGTTTCTTCCGGCAAATTTGGTAAAAAAATTATGATATTTTTTGTCACAGTTTGCCATAAAACGCACTCATTTATCACCAAAAAAAATCCTAGAATCGTTTTGGTTTTACCTGTCAAAAAATACTGTTTTTCTTTTTTATGCAAAAGAAACTTATGTTAAATTATTTCGATTTCCAAAAAAATAAATTGATTTATTTGTAGTTGGATTGGTGAAAAAAATATCAAATAAAAAAGCGAGGTTATGTTTACTCATTTTGCAGCATTTTGCATATTGTATTGTGAAATCTTTACCATAAAAAGATATTCGCATCAAAATATAACCACAAATGATTTATGAAAATAGCGGCTTATTTTTGTTTACCTAATTTTGACGTTTATCTTTCTACGTATTTGTGAAATTTTTATGATATCTACCAAAAAATCCGGATTTGTGACAAATGATCCGGATCAAAAGAAAATCAATTTTTTTTTTCGAAAGAATATGTAATGTCAAAAAAGATCAAAAAAAAAATCAATTTACTGATTTATTTTTTCCCAAAGAATTCGACATTAATTCAAAAAAATATAATTAAATACATTTAATAAAAAAAATCAGAATAAATTAAATTGTTTGACGTTTAAACTTTTATTTTTATTTTTTCATTTTGGTCGTTTCCTCGCCTTTGACATAAAATTTAACGGAATGAAGTTAGGGTCGTAAGTAAATGACGTGCAGTATCATGATATTTTTTATCACGTTTGGCCGAGGAAACACTAGGAATTAAAATTAAAGGCGTTCACACGAACTTATATATTTTATTATGACAGCTACAAAGTGATTCAATGCCATCTATCTGCCGGTCTATTAAGTGGAGCAATAATTTATTTTTGTTAGAATATTTGTACAAATCAATTAGGTAATGAAAATAAAAAAACAAATCGATTTGGTATAAAAGCTTTTTTCAGTGGAAAAAAGCAACACTATTAGTAGAACGTCCAAGAAACAAACCGCCAGAATATACACAGAAAATTGTGTAAATCAATATTCTCGGTTTTCCGTTTATCCTCTTCAACATAGAATACGACGAGGCAATAAACATTGAAGCATAACATTTATAAAGATTAATATGCAATCATCATATGTATAACGATTAATATCAAAGCAACCTTGATTATACAAAGCCATAGTCTAAAAAAAACAGCTTTTATAAAAGAAACGAGTAAAAAACCAAACTTTTCATAGTAAAATACAGAAAACATGGGAAATCACTTTTTTTCCTAAGAAAATTTTTTAAATAAAAACGTTACAAATTCTTAATTATGATTTCTGAAATACTTTCATAAATATTTTAATTTCAACATATATGAATGTCGTTTAAGTAAATCGTTTTCATTTTCTTGTAATAATTGAATTATTTAAACCAAAATATAAAAAAAATTCATAACAACAGCATTCTGGTCAAATTAAAATAAAAGCTTACTACAATTCGGTTGGCCATTAAGTCAATATACATTACATAGATGGCAGTATTGGCCGTAAGAATTTGGTAAAATCATACCAAAAATTACCACCTGAGGAAGTTTCAAGTAAAAAAATTAAAGGAAAAGCAAAACAAATTCACAAAATATTTAGTACGAGTGATAATTTTGTGACTAAATAATTTTTTTTCGTATTTTTCTGTAAATATTTTAGACATTTTACGTAAACTAGTAAAACTAAAGATTAATTTAGCAAGTATTATTTTAATTCATCAGGGCCAACTTTGATTTTTTTTTTCAAAATGGAAATAAATATATTTTAAGCATAGTTTAATTTTAATATTTATTTAATAACAATATAGTCTTCTTGAATGTTGTTGTTCAAGGTATGTAGAAATCATTTATATAAACGTTTTATAATATATTTGCTTTTTCCATTGAAAAACTTGAAGCTAAAAAACACCATTTTTACTATGGATTCCAATGGATACCAATGAAAAGTTATACCACTAAAAAAGCTTCTAAAAAATACGTCATTATGATTATGGCTCTATACTCTAGAAGGCTCTGTTAATATACATAAAAAATAAAAGAAATAAAAGTAATAAAAATTAATTGAAGCATTGTATTTATTCTCTACTATTCCGTGTCTTCACCTGGTCGGCTGCGAGGATGTAAAGGCCCATAGGAGATTAAAAAAATATAAACGATTATTTATGGTGAGAAATATTAACAGCGCCCCCATAAACACAACAATTAAAATGATTCAAAATCGAGGCGCGAGAAACTATATATTGACAAATTTATTTGAAAATGATTAAAAACAAAATAACTTTCAATATTGACAACTTTGACAACTAAAAATTGACGTTTCTAATTTGTTGGTGTTTTATAGTTTATAATCTATATCCCTAATATTTTAAAATTAACTCTCTCGTCAATCTCAAATAAAAAATAAACAGAACGCTCACTAAGCCATCAACAATTGAAAATACTATTAAGTTTCGGTTATTTACTCACAAACTCTCAACTCGCAGTACAAGTAGTGGCTGTGATTATTTGGTTCATACAAAATAATGTCATAATTGTTACAGCTGGAAAAATTATCACTAGGGACTTGTCGGAACCGTGTGATAATTATTCCAGCTGTAATAATTATGACATTATTTTGTATGCAACCAAATTATCGCAGCCACTGCGTGTTGTATTGTAAATTTGACCCTTCTGTAATAATATTTATAAACAAAAGCGCGCAATAACAATAATTAAGCCGTATTACGTTAATTTGTAAGCAAAAAATAATCCAAATAAAACTTATTACAAAATATGGAAGAGAAAATTGTTTCACTCCTGTCAAAATTAATACAAAAAAAAAAAATTATCACAAACTTCGGACACGTCCAAGGTTCGGACCCGTACTTCTGCTGTAATAATTATGACATTATTTTGTATGCAACCAAAATATCACAGCCACCACGTGTTGTAAATTTGACACTTCTGTATTATTCATAAACGCGCAATAACCATAACTTAGCCGCATCACGTCCATTTATTTCTAAAAAAAAAAAACAAATAAATTTCTACAAAAATTAAATTAAATTTTCAACGAACTTATAACCAAATATGGAAGAGAAAATTATTTCACTCATGCCAAAACTATTACAAAAAAATATCACAGAATTCGGACACGTCCTTTGAGTAAAACAACAACAAAAACGTATTTTTCGTATGTCACACGTACTAGTGATGTGCTAAATCGATCTTTTTTGTTCTGTTTTGTTTATTTTCTCATATGTTTTTTAACAAAAAAGATCGATTTACACACGTACAAAAGAGCTTTCACAATGAAACAACTTTTTACTTTTAACGTACAGGTTTGTATGAATTTCCAACATACCGAACAAAAATGTTTGCTCGTTATGTTGGAAATTCTTACAAGTCTGTAAGTTAAAAGTAAAACGTTTTTTCGTTGTGTATGTTCTGCAAATTATTTGATGACGAAATTGACCAAATTTTGTGTTTTATATGTAATGAGTGACCACAAAACCCATGAAAATAAAAACAATACTTTTAAAATTATATTTCACGAATGGATAAAGAGGGTGCAATTTACCAAAGCGACAAATCTCTAGAGTGAGATTTCAAAATAATTATATACTTGAGTTTTAGATTTTTGGCCAGCTTTTCGGCAATCGGCCCCACAGTGCGTTCATTCTCTCCAAAATATACAAGTAATAAATATATAAACATTCCTAAAATGCATTCTATTGCTATCCTGATCTTCCAGTAATTTTCTTGATATGAAATCTTCAAGCATTTGTGGGCCTTTCCAATATCAGTAGTGATGGGCTAAATCGGCGCTTTTTTGTTAAAAACATAAGAGAAAATAAGCAAAACAGAATAAAAAGGACCAATTTAGCACATCACTAAACATCAGAGGGCGGCAGAGCTCCTCCCAAATTTTCGATTAACTGCTTTCGAGATTTATTAGCAGAACCGACCTGGTTGTTTGCCTTGTTTATAATAAACACAACAAGGGTAGGCGTGTCCAGAATGTTATAAAACTCACCAGAGGCCATCGAAAAGTTGTCCATTTTGTTGGATACTGGGACAACATTTTGTCCATCGTGTCCACGTCGAACTTTGTTTTATTATAATACAGAATAATTTCTGGCTTGTTCTTCAGTCCTCTTGACACTATTGCATCCTGTGCATGGTGGACAGCAAAACTAAGGATCGGTTCGCTGCTGGAACGTAGGAGCTGTGCTTTTCCTTTTAATACTAAATTATTTATAAAATACTATAAATAAATAAATATCCGCCTTACCTTATAACATTGGAGATGTTCTTAGCAGGCTAAGGACTTACGTACGTATGGTTGATTTCTCGCCTTTCTACCATCGGGACTTTCTTTTTTTGTATTTTTACGGATTTTTACGCATTGGCATTTTATTTTGGCTCCCTAAATGTGGCTTTGCGGGCCTATTGTTGATTATTGGTATAATTGTTTGGGAAATATGATAGATAATTGTTAAGTTGCTTGTTTTGGTTGTTGTTTTTCATATTCCTTTCCCCAAAAACAACCTCAAGCAACAAATAACTAATATATATAAAGTAGCCACTAGGCCAATTCTAACCTAAGCATGTGTGCTACGGGAAACATCGATAAAATACAAAGAGTTGAAAACAAATGCTTCACACATTGTAGTCGGGCATTTTATACAGGCGCATTTTTTGGTAAGCACAATTTATCATTATTATTTTGATCGTTCCCTTCACATAACTAATATGTGGATGTTTGTACTACTAAGTAAGACAGGAAATTAACTAACAGTAGTACATAAGCAGTTAAGGTGCATTACATCGGGAACGATATTGGGAAAAAATACCACAGTATTTATTTACGAACCCTCCAATCAAACTACTTTAAATAATATAAGCCCGACAACGAAGAAAGAGAAGTATGAAAAAACCAATGTAAAAGAGCGAAAGAAAACAAAATTTAAAATTTTATTTTCGAGATCACATATTTTTAACTCTCGAGGTCGAGCTCAGCAACAAAAAAAAATTTGCAATATTTTGCGCGAATCATTCAATACGCGTTAAATATTGGGTATATGTAAAAAGTAAGTTCCGTTTTTTTAATATATGGCGTAATTGTTCTTATATGTATTGTGTGAATCTGGTAATACATGTTTTTGAAAAGTCCCTTCATAACCTTCAAAACGCAGTACATATATGAAATTTGATTAAGATATAAACAACACAGTTTTTTATTCGATTTAAAATGGAGAGTTTTGTGCCAAAGAAAAGCGCTGCCGAAAGTCGTCGTTTACTTGTAGAAAGTGATTTAGGCAATTTGAAAAAGGTTTATCACAGTCAAAGCGAAATGTTCTTTGTGATAAGGTTGTGCGGCGTTGTATATTACGAGCTACTGAAACCTTCTGAAAATATTAATGGCGTAGTCTACCTACGGCAATTAATACGTTTGAAGCGGGCTCTTCAAGATAATCGACCAGAATGGGAGAATAGACACAATAAACTGTTTTTGCAGCAAGACAGAATTCAATATTAATATGTATTTATGTAACCAGTTAAGAAATACCTAATTTTGTCTAATGAGTGCGGATATTTACGAAACGGGTGAGTTGCCATATTGATTGCACTGAAACAACATTTCTTGTGCTTGTAACATAAATAACGATTTCCCACAAAAAGTGTGAAAACGCTAGTTGGTTTTCTCTGCTTTCAATGCCAAAACGTCTGTTTTTCGCATTATTGATAACCTGGTGGCACTTCGCATGTCTCCCTTAGCGACGGACGACCAAGTGATTTTCTTTGATAATTTTTACCATTGGATACAAATAAGCACTGTATTGTTTTATGAATATCAAAAAAAAAATATTTGAAATTATATTTCTATTATATGTATATATTAACATAACGCATTCGCTCAATTGAAAAAAAATCTGTTATAGAATGTAAACGTTTAGCTTAAGGACGATACAGAACAAGCTTACGAAAAAATAACCTTTTTGATAAAAGCTTACCCTCGGCCAGCAATTTCCTTTCTCGTGTGAGAAACCACCCTTGATATATACCTATCTATTCTGTGCAACAGAACTAGCATGAAAGTAAAGTGGTTTGCTCCGAAAAGAAATAATTTTTTGTTCTTAGTTATAGTTGCTTAAGGCTCAACCAGGGAAAAAATATAAACTTAAAAATTTTAACAACTCTAGTTTTTCTTAATTTTTGTTGACATTCCAACCACCAGCGAAAAATTATAAACTTTGATTGCATTATTTTTCGACATTTGATTTCCGCCAAACTTTTTTTCCTTCTAATGAAATAAACTCGAATATTTTAAACTATTTTATAGTGTCACAAAATAAAAAAAAAAATTAAATTACAAATTATTATTCTTTACGTGCAAACAAAATGGGCTTTGTAATTCATGAACAGGAACAAATAAATTAATAGCACAGCAGCTATAAAAATAAAATTTAAATTTATATGTATTTACCGCATCAAAATTTTTTTTTGGATTTGACATTGATTTATTAAGTTTGGACGCAAAATCGCGCATTCTTAATTTTTCTTAAGTGACAGATCTAATTTAACGAAGCTTCGTTAAATTTCTTAAGTGACGTTAATTTTTCGCTAGGCGAGAATACAGAAATGCTATATACCACATTTTTAAGTTTTGTTAATTCTTAATTTTTAAGTTTATAATTTTTCGCTGCTCACCACTATAGGAATTTATGATAACATTCTAGTTTCTATTAGAGCCTACTTTTTCGGAATGTTATATTGATTTTGGTTTTGTTTCCAAGCATTTTCAACTCTTTCAACTCTTTTTTTTAAATACCATAAAATTACGTTATTTTATGGTTAAGTTTAATACAAACACAAGGCAAACAACAAAAAGGCAAATGGGAGTTTTCTTCTTAGCACGGCGGAACAGATGTCGTAGTTGTATTCATCGCCGATCATAATCAGATTATGACAAATTTAATTTGCATCATGATTCTATCCGGGTTCGAACCCGGTACCTCCTGACCGCCGCTGCTTTAATCGCTTAAATTTGTGATAGCATTGAAAATATGAACTGTATAAAAGCTTAATCCACCACTGACCGGCTTGACTCGTTATAGTAAACTCGTGCATACTAAACTTATTCCTTTATCAAACATTTATAAAATTCTTGCTTATCTTATTTCTCTTTCATGTTAGCCAAATACCAACTTCTGAATAAAATATTTGGTTTTATAGATAACGATGATAAATCCCAATTGTAAATTTGAATATTTGAATTTAAGTTCTGCAATGAAAAAATTCGATCTTTTATTCTATAAATAAATCACGCAAATTATCACCATTCTGGTGCGTGGTAATAATATACTTCCGCCATCCACTACTTATTCTAATCTATCAAAATTAAAAACATAGCAGTTTAGTAATTGAAATCATAATAAAAATTATCTATTTTTAAATATTATACTTAAACCATTTCGCAGATTCATTCTCAATGTTGGTAAGTTAAATTTAAATTGATATCAAAACACCGACTTTCTTTTGTTGATTTGAAACGCAATAATGAAAAATGTGAGTTAAAAATAATTCAAATACGAGTACAACAACATACACTTTATTTTGTAAAGACGGTATAATTTAAGATAAATTATAAAATATTAAAATGACGCAGCTTGTTAATTGAAGACAATTTCTAAACGTTAAGTTGATGATACTCGCTCACACCAGTTATTATATAATTGTTTTTATTTATTTACAGAAATTCTGAATTGCACAAATAATAAAACAAAAGTGTGACGTACAGTTTAGGAATTTTTATTAATTCAAAATCTCTGGTTATTTTGGTGATAAAAACAAAAAATGTGATTCAATACGAAATTTAGTTTAATGAGCTTCTACGCAATAAGGCGAAATTTACAACGTATTTAATTTATTTGTATTCTATCACTTTTTAATGATCGATTTATAAAATATATTTTCGAGATTGATGTTTCGTGTTAATTTTAGCAGCGTTTATTTGATGATAAAAAAAGCAAATTTCCATTACATATATTTTGTTTTATCTATAATGTATAATAATTATGCATGATTATTCGTAAATAAATGAATTTTCAATATGTACTTATTGGCAAACAATTTTCCCGTCTATTTATGAAACTGATGTGTGTTTTGTTATCTTTTTTAAAATGTTTTTATTGTTTGTAAAATCTGGAAACGCCAAATTAAGAATAGTTTCAAAAAAGCCAAATATTTTAATATCATATCCGTTGCTGTGGGCATTTCATCGAGCCTCGCAGCAGGCTGCCGAGCATTTTACACCAATATCAAAATTTTCCAAGCCTCCTCCAGACATCTACAAAGCGCTGATAAGGCCAGTTATCACATTTGAACACAGAAAATGGCTGTAACTCTTAACGCTTAAGAACATCAGAATAATTCTTGGTTCTTTGTCGGAACTTCGTTCACAAAATCGAACCACTAAACAGGGCTTGGAGTCGTTGAAAGGAACCTAAACCCACCGTGTCTGGCGTTCTCTTGCGACGGGTCGAACTATTTGGAGGAATATCGTTGAGGCGGCCAAATCCTTGCAAAAGAGCAAAATTAAAATTCGTGATCATCACTTTTTATTTCGTTATTTCGCATTTATTTGTCTTTACCGCTTTCTTACTATGCGGACAATCTTCATGAGTTGAATGATGTTTTCGTTTATTTATGCCGAACGTTTCGAAATTGCCGTAAAAGGTTGTTTAATTTATTCCATTTCCTCATTATTTTCCTTTTTCCCTCCCGGCGCAAAAATGTATACAGCAAAAATGTACAGCGTACGAACAGTTTACGAATGCTTTTTTTATAATACACTGCTACATTAACATTCTCTATACACAGTGCTGTCAATTATATCTTGCGGCTTTGTTTTAGTTTCAATTTTTTTTGTACAAATTAAATTAAAGTTGTCGTATTGTGAAAATATAAAAACTTCTGATAATTATTGTTAGTTTTTCGTGGCATTCAAGAGCAGCACTATATCCATAATATCATATAAAAATCATTATAATGAATATTTTGAAAGGTATTTAAATAATACTCGAAGTACTTCATCTATGATTGAAACATTTTATTTCATTTCAGTAAAAGATTAATTAACAAATTTGGCACGTTGTGTCTTGTGTTGCGGCTTATTTGAAGAAAAATACAAATAAAAGATAAGATTGATTTAAAAAAATTGTTTTATTCTAATTAAATGGGGCAATTCGCACTAAACCGTTCGTCAATGTTACGCTTAAGCAGTTCGTAAACATTACGTTTAAGCGTACACATTATGAACACTTTTATACATGCTAATACATACACAAGTCTTCGCAAATTTGTTTCACTTCTCATGTGACAAAAGTACACATTACGTACTATATTCGTACTGTTTTAGTGTAACGTTTACGAACACCTTAGTATAGCAAAGTCTTCGTAAACCGTACGTTTTTGATACACCTGGTCTGGAGGGTTTTAGTTCGTTCTATTGTTTATTTGGAATATTCAGAACGTACGTATCCTTTTTGCAATACATATTATTGCCTTGTTTTTTTATTATATCGGAGAGATCATAGAGATAGAAAAAAGGGCTTTTGCGTTTTTTTTTATTTCAGATAATTCAGATCGAAATCTGTTTCATTTTTGCAGGTCTGCGGAGCCGGTAAAATAATTCTTCATCTTCGATGTATAAAAATTGACTATGCGACTCCGAATCCGGCTCCCCAACTCCAACTGCTATACATGTAATCAAATGGCCTGGTTTTTTATTACATCGGATTCCCTGTACATAACTAAAACACAAATAAACAAGAAACAATTAAACAAATTAATTAAAATTATTTACAATAAACTTTTAAAAATTAATTTTCCATTGTTGTTGCCTAAGTCTATACTGCCGTGCTAAGCATGTTTTACGTAAAAGTGAAAACCATTTTTCTTATCACGTGTATCTCAATTAAGTTTTAATTATTTTTTTTAATTTTAATGATAAAGTTTGTTATATTAGCTATCGATTGGCATCAATAACTTCAATTTGGCCAAAAATGTAGTTATGGAAAATATACCTAGCACGGCAATATAGTTAGTGTTCATCATTTTGAACATCAAACTATGTTTTTCTCTCTACTATCTGAAATAAATTTCAGATCAAAGAACAGTAACCTGTGATTATTCGGATATAATAAAAAAAACTCAAAAAAACCTTATCGGATCGATCCGATCAAATAAAAAAACGCAAAAGCCCTTTTTATATCTCTCTGATCTCTCCGATGTAATAAAAAAACATGCCATGTATCGAGCTTTGTAAAGTAGCTCGATAGTCTAGAAATATAAAAACTGTGGGGTTACATTAAAACAATTTCTAAGTTTTTGCTCCAAAGCTTCCTTCAATTTTTTTATAATGTTTTGTACAAAGTCTCAGTCTTATAAACAATTTACAGTACATATATTTTACTCATGAAGACAAAGTTTACGACATGAACGATAGTGAGTGTCTTATTTGTCCGAATGGATAAACATTACAAGCGAGTACTCCTGCAAATATTCTTATATTTTTTATTTAATATTTTCCTATTTTATTTTTTAAAAAATGCGATCGCGAATATTTATTTACACATGCAGAAATTTGTTGCACACGGGGTATGTGTACTGTATTTCTAAAGCAAAATGTATTAAAACCAGTTAGTAGGAATCATAAAATACGGACGGTAAATTTTTGCGGTAGTAAACAGTTCTATGAAAAATTTAGAATAAAAAATGGTAAGTTATCCAAGTAAAGTAGCATATACATTATCATTTTAAATGACATCATTTGAAATGACGAAAAATTACAAAATTGTTTGATATTCTTCATTTAGCACATCATTTAAATGATACTTCATCATTTAAACCGACACACTATCATTTAAAATGTCATTTACGAAAAAATGATCATTTAAAATAACAATGTATACGCTACTTTACTTTGTATCAAATCGCAATTAAATATGTAGGTTTAACGGTAAATTTCTGATCGATAATGAAATATTTGTCGCGTACAAATCTGTCGATAAAATTTCACTTTTTTCCAATTTCCTACAAAATAACTTGGGTAACTTTGACCATCTTTTGAATTTATTCTAAATTTTTCGTAGAATTGTTTACTACCGCTTAAATTTACCGTCCAGATTTCATGATTTCTCGCCCCAGTATTAACGGAACTAGTCCATTCAAAAATGCAAACGATTTTTTTCTAGCTCAGTCGAAAATCAACGAAGTTATTTCGTTTAACTTCGATAAGAGTTTTTAGAATATAGTCGCAACTAATAGGATTTTTTGCGAATTTTTTTATTTTATGCCAAAAAATATCAAAATTTATTTGATTTAGACATTAGAATGAATAAATCGGGATTTAATTCAAACCTTTTAATTGTTTTACTTATGCTTGAAACTATTCTAGATCACCGATTGTACTTGTACTTGACCTTTAATTGTTCAATCCGAATTGGGTCAATTAAATAAACTTTCCATTTTTTAAATTTCCATGATAAGACTCAGACGATTTAAAATGAAATTCATTTGATTCATTAATATGTTTATATTTTTAGATAAGCAGTATTTTAAATAATATAAATACAATTTATTCGTCTCAGGCCATTTCTAATCTTTAGCCAACACACTTATTTTAAAAGATTCTGTTCACCTTTGGAACTTATGCGATAACATATTTGTTGACTTGATGCCTTTTAATTGCCTACATTCAACTGATTACATAATTTGGAATTACCATTACATTTAATTACTTACATTGCTAGACGACTGCAGTAATTTACAGAAAGATAATTAATTTATTTATAAATTTATGAATTATTTTATTTCTAGATGACGTCCGACGTCGCACATCAATCAGGAGATCGAGCAACCCTTCGTTCTGCAGCAATCCTAGCAGCTTTTGGAATTGCTCTATCGTCATTCAGCTTAAAGCAAATGCTAAATAAGCCAGCAGTTGTGATTAAGCGATACTAAAGAAACCAAATATTTTTTTTTAAGTGTTTTAGCAATTTATTACATTGATTGCAATGAATGATTAAAGAAAGAAAAATTATTGTTATCAAAATCGCGTGAATTTATTTTATGTATGTGTATTAAAAAAATATTGTTTATAAAGTAATGCAAATGCCTTTCTTTTTGTTAAATTAAATATTTAATCTCTTTTTTTTTTTTTGTTGTATGCTAAAATGCTAAAATCGTAAAGGTTTTACTTGTTACAACTAACATTATTATTAATTTAATTTATTATAAATTAGTAAATTTTTTATTAATTTATTAATATTCTTAGCACAAATCTACCATCTCGTCGAGCATATTGTGGTATAAAGTAATATCCACAACCTAGTTAAATATTTTTTCCTTTGGTTTGTTTTAAATGACAGATAATGTAATTTATTCTCTAATTCTGTGTTTTAGAAAAGTAAGAAATTAAATTTAAATATAAATTAATATTTTTGTGAGAATTAGTAAAATCTAAATGAAAATATTTGGAAAACATGACTGATAGTAAAGAAAAAATTGTTATTTTATTATATTTGGTCAAAAATTATAATGATTGGATTAAGTTTTAATACTTAATTCCTGGTTTTGTAAGTATTGTTGCTTTATCTAGTTTACAGGATTCAAATTAAAGGTTTTTGTTATTATAAAGGAAATATGTTTTCAGTGCCTTCTGGTTGCCTCTTCAGTAGCTTGATGTTTTAACTGAAGTGAAGTGCTTTAATCGAACTTTGCATTTACTTCAACTGATTTAGATAGTTCAGCTAATTCATAGTTTTGTGTTAACATTTTTTTATTTGAATTTTCAATACAGAAATAAGTATTTCAAATTTTGAAATAGGCTGAGGAATCAATCGAATGGTTGATATAGTGCGTGCTGTCAGCCAATAAAATACCTTTACGGGCAATGGTGCGTATGTTATTTTTTGCTATCTTAGTTATTTTTAACACAAGTTCGATTTGCTGCTTGTAGAAGTATCACACAACTTACTTTATTTTTTCGGCATGCGAGATAACTAATGGCATTGGCCTGAAAAATATTTTTCTCCAAACGTCTTAAAAGTAGCTTGTTTTAATACTATTATTTAGTATAAAAGTTGACGTGTTTGTTACTATTGTAAAAATGTATGTTTTGCTAGGCTACACTTTTAATTTAGGCTAGGCAGTAATTGTGAAAATCGCACCACAAACTATAGAGGATGCGTTGGGTACAATGAATTAAGGAAAACAAATGAGCACGCAAGGCGAAACTGCAAGCACTAAATCATATTTTGAAAAGTCAACCCAGTCAAATGGAATTTACAAAATGATAAACACCCTCAATGAATATATGTATGTAAATGATGGAGACCAATATGAGTCTTATGCTACAAAACATGAACACCCTCATGTAACTCCTAACCGTAAATGAATCAACTTAAATTAGCAATAATGGGCTGGTGCAACTTATACTATAGGTACAAAGTTTCCTTATTGAACACAACATCGATATTATTCTGGAACACATTTTACAACTATTAGCCATCTCAAAATCAAAGGATACACCTTTTATGAACTCCAAAAATATAGTGAGACAACTAGAATCTGTCTGGAGGAATGGACAGGGAAATACACCTTATCTGCAGTTTAATGTCCACCGAGTTAAAAGGCATTACTTCAAAACTCAATAATGAGTGGAAAACAACTTGGGAATGTATGCAAGACGAAACAGTCGATTTACTGGACTTTTCTGTAACAAAGGATATAGCTAGACCTCTTGTAACGGCCGAAACGTGTTACGATCTATATTCTGATCTATCACTGATTGATTGACTTGATTGCATCAACATGCAAATTCTAAAGCTATCGCCACATAAATTCCTCTCAAGTGTACCCTCTAACCAAAGAATGTTCTTTGATCTTCCTGCTAAGCGGAACATGAAATTGATGCAGCAGTACAAAACCTAACAGATGTATTAAAACAAGCTGCAGCGGATGTGACATCCATCGGCTCAATTTACTTTACTCAATTTATTTACAAGTTGGACAAGCCGTCTCAGAATATTTAGCAGCTCTTAATGATAAAACGCTCAATATGACAAGTTACACAGTTGGTCTTTGTTTAAATCAAATTTAACTAAAGCGATCAAAAACCTGACGTGCTACCCCGTTGGATCCACGACAATTCATAGCAAAACAATTCGTAGAATACGACAATTCGTAGAAACCACAATTCAAGTAGAAAACAGCAAAATAAAAGAAAGAAGAAAAAATAAAAGATTATTAGTATATAACGGTTTATGAAAAAAAATATAAAAATAAGGTTTATTGGAAGTGTGTGGAAAATGAAAAGAATTGTAAAATTCGTCTGCATACAGAAAATGATGAACTAGCTTTTTATCTGGAAGCCATAATCATACGGCTAATGTGGAATGTAGAACAATTCTACATACAATGAGAACTGATGCCTCCAATACTATTGAAACAACACAAGCGATTGTAGCTAAAGCAACAATTAGTACTGTGCAAGCTAATGCACCCGAAATGCCGAAAATGTCTTGTTTCAAGCGACAAGTTCAACGGCAACGACAAAGCAGCTCCCCTAACGTGATGAACAGAGAAGATCTCCAACTACTTGAACAGTATAAGTTGACGTTGAAAGGCGATTTATTTTTGTTACATGATTCAGGTAACGTTCGGAACAGAATTTTAATTTTTTCCACGCATCAAAATTTAGAAATTTTAAAAAATTCAAATGAATGGTTCATGGACGGAACGTTCGCTGCATGTCCTAAACTTTTTTATCCATTATTCACAATTCACGGTTTGAAAAATAATCTGCTTGTACCGTTAGTGTTTTGTTTATTATCAAAAAAAGATACAGCAAAATATAAAAATATGTTTCAAGCACTAAAATTAATTAAACCAAAATTAAATCCAAAAATTATTATGACCGATTTCGAAATTGCTATTATAAAGGCTACAAAAGAAATATTTGGAGATGTGGAAAATAAATTCTGTTTATTTCATTTAAGTCAAAGTATTTGGCGCAAAATTGGTGATGAAGGATTGAAAACGGAGTACAACACCAACTCTGAAATTGCCATGAAGCTAAAAATGATTTTGCGTTTGGCTTTCGTTCCACCACACAAAGTAGTGGAAGCATTTGAAGCGATAAGCAAATATTTACCTGCAAAAGCTGAAGCCGTTTTATAATATATGGAAGATTTTTATATTGTTAGGATGGATTCAAAAATTTTAGAACCGCCACATCGTCGCTGCCCACGTTATTCAATTACTGCTTGGAACGTTTACAATTGTGTTTTAAACGATGAGCCGCGCACAAATAATGCCATTGAAGGATGGCATAATGGATTTAATCAATAATGTGGAAAAAACCCACCATTTGGTGTTTTATTACTGCAATTAAAAACCAACAAAGTTTAACTGAGTTTGAAATAGAGCAAAACGTAACAGGAGAAAATGCAAAAGCAGTGGTGTTGTCGTTTGATAAATTAGAAATTTTATCATATTTACGTGGCATATCACATAATTTGCATTTTGTAGTGAATGACCAAAGTGAGTGATTTAATTAAAATTAAAAATGAATGAATTTATATATTGAATTATCTACATAATTAAAAGAACTATAAAAATTTACAAAAAAATATAAAAAAAGAATTGTTTTGATTATCTAGATTAGTTTAGATCGTAAGTTGCCTTTTTTCATTTAAAAAAAATCAGAATTGCAATTGACGTGCCCTTGCACGACTCTTAAAAGTTAAACCAATTCTGGGAGAATATGGATTGTCCAGTTGAGAGAAAATGTACCATTTACAAATATAATGAATTAAGAATTTAATTTGTCTGTCTGTAATCAGTTGATTTTTCGGCATTTTTTATAGATAAATATATTAATTGTTCATGGCAATCCCAATATTTTCGATTTGGTAAATCAGAAAAATACAGAGGCCAATCGCTCATAATATATCTACTGAAAAAAAGTAGAAATATCTTCCCCCCTCCCCGTAATTTTGGCTGAAGGCCCAAAGAGTTATACCAATGTACCACTCTGCAAAAATGAGAACCCTCCATGAGTTCTTTCTGTTGGTAGTTTGGTTTCGTACTGAAAAGAATGGTGTCTACTCATCAGGCAGCTACGACCAGAGTGGAATTTTTTGTAGTTTGGTCGTAGCTGCCTGATGAGTAGACACCATACTTTTCAGTACGAAACCAAACTACCAACAGAAAGAACTCTTGGAGGGTTCTCATTTTTGCAGAGTGGTACATTGGTATAACTCTTTGGGCCTTCAGCCAAAATTACGGGGAGGGGGGAAGATATTTCTACTTTTTTTCAGTAGATATATTATGAGCGATTGGCCTCTGTATTTTTCTGATTTACCAAATCGAAAATATTGGGATTGGCATGAACAATTAATATATTTATCTATAAAAAATGTCGAAAAATCAACTGAATATAATGAATGTATGTACATAACTGTAAATAATGTGTACAAAATAATTTCTTGTTATTATAATATATTCTTATTTGAACTTCTGTTTTCGAATGTCACGAAAACCAAAACCGATGACAATTTTCCCACGTTTGTCATTTTATTTCTTGTGACATTTGGAAAAAGTCACTTGATCAGAATTGCGTTTTAGTACTCAAAGTGTATTGTCATTTTTCAGCACATAAAATTTTAGTACAACGTGACGATGGTAAACAAGTGCTCCTAATGGAAAAAATAGAAAATCCACCCACCGAAAATGCGGTACCTGCCAAACAGCGACTTATTTCGGATCCCGAATACGGAAGATACTCTGCTGATATTTCAACCGCTCATATCAATACAACAGTTTGGGTTGTACTTGTCATGAATAAGATTGAGAAAAAGGCAAAAAACATCCCATGTCTAGGCAGGAATCGTTAAGCATTAATTGAAATAAAGGAAATTTTCTCAAATATTATAAGGCACAACTGTGGAAGAAACAAAGTGACAAAATGAAAAAAACTAGGCTTGTTATCACGAAGAAAACGGATTTTTAATTGAAGGAAAATGTACTTTTTCTCCATTTAAAAGCTAATTTTCTTATTGTCCCCTGAGCTTGAATAACCAGTGATATCCTTAGTCCCACACTTTTTATAATCTGTTGGATATCGCACTGTAAGGTATTTTCCCATTCCTCTAAAAGCGCGATTTGGAGTTGTTCCATCGTTTTCGGTGCTGGAATACGAGGGCCGAATTCTTCTACCAAGAATGTTCCACACGTGTTCTATAGGATTCAAATCGAGACTGCTTGCCACCCATGCCATTATCGAAATATTTTCCTCTGCCAAGTATTCATTCACGATTCTGGCAACATGAAGTCTTGCATTATCGTCCATTAGCAAGAAATTATCGCCTATAAATGGTGCGTAGGGAATAATATACTCTCGCAATATTTCGCTGATATAGTGAACGCCATTATAGATCCGGTTGGAACCAGGTAAAGCTCGGCGCGTGCTTCCATCGAAATTCCCGCCCATACCATGACTGATCCGCCTCGAACCCTTTCGCTAAAGGGGCTTGGAGCGTAACGCTCCCCCGGTCGTCGTCATACTCGTTCTCACCCATCAGAAGACCACAAACAAAATCTTGATTCATTGGTGAATAAGACTATACTCCCCTCGGGTTAAATCCAATTTCCATGTTCCCTGGCAAACTACAGCCGAGCAAACCTGGGTTGTGGCATAAATTCTGGGGGGTTATTTGTGAGTTCGATCCGAACGTATTCGAAATGAATCAGATTCCTTCGTTTTTTATTTAAATCAAATAGGATTCTTATGTTTCGAAGAGTCGAGTACGTTCGAATCGAATTCACAAATATCCTCCTGGACCCGTGGCTGGTCTTAGTGCATAAAGATCTCCTTCTCCCAACCTTCACCGCATTGTTCTTTCGCTCACATTTATATAACTTACGTGTAACAATTCATTGCAGGTCTCAACAGTGGTTACATATAGCGATTTCTAAGAATTGATGAAATTACAAAATGGTCATCTCGAACGTGTGTTACTCTTTGTCTGCCCGTACCTGGTCGCCTGGTATAAAACTCTGTCTCGAAAAATCGCGACAAAACATGTTGACAAAACTACGGGAAATCCGGAATTTCACCCCTATTATGATTGCGAGTCGATCGGCAATCGACACGACTCTCTGTTGCCTTTTCGTTTTTCATGTTGCTAATATCAAATGAGAAAACGAAGACGATCGACTCGACAATCATAATAGGGGTGCTTATTGGCGATGTAGCGTTGGCTTCTCCCATCTTCCAACAATGTCATGATTTCCGCCACACTTTCTAACTTTAGCGACACAATAAAAATTTAACATACTGACAACAGCAAAATGTAAACTCGACAATAAAACGATTGAATATCGCATAAATCATTTCACAAATTTTCGATTTTGCCGATACATTCAAATTTTCCATGCCATCTTACAATTTTTAAGATTGTTTTCAATGACCTAGAACTTGTTTTTTGTTTCATGTTTCCAGCAAGTACGGTTCAAGAGGTATTCACATTAGAAAATTTAGTTATAATCCATGTTGTGGGATAAGCAAAAAACTCAGCCACATGAGTAGGCAAAGTACGCTGCGATAGTATTTTGTAAGGTGGTTTTGACTGACTTTGAATTTGGTTTTGATTTTATTTCCAGCTAATGCGATTCAAAAGATATTCGCAAAAAAAATTTGTTAGGGTGGCCCGTTTTCTATGCCGGTCAGTGCATATAAAATCATTAAATCACATGAATCGGCATCTTAAAAAAATATTAATAGAAAAAGTGAAACTGAAAAAAATAACAAAAAAAACATTGAAAGTGCATCGATTCAGATGACAATAAAATAAACAGTGATGTACTCGTAGGTCGGTGTTAAGTGCAAACGAATAGGCTTTGACTTTCGAGTCGAATAGTTGCATTTATTTTTTATTTTCCTTGAAAATTTTATTTTTTTTTATTAAAAATAATCATTTTAATTAGTTTTATTAATAAAAAAATTGTCGTCGAAATTGTGTAATCGCTGATATAAGGCTATCAGTACACGTAAAAGTAATACAACAACCTGGGGATATGGGATAAAATGGGCTGAAATGGGATTCTTTAACCAAATGCTGCAGAAATATCGGACGGATAATGGGGATATTTTACCAACGGCAGTATTATTGGATCGTTGAGCGGTGCCACAATCTTTGCTTTGTTTGTTTTTTTTTTTTTTTTTCGTACAAAATTGAATCTGTTTTATACTCTGTTATTAATGAGCCATTTTGCTCAAAATGGAGTGTACTACATATGTGTAATTAAAATGGATGTCAAATAATGTCAAATAAACGGGAATAGACCGGTATATTACTGTCCGATCAAAACGAAGGAGAAGCCTTAGATCAGTGGTCAGTGCAAGCGCGAATAAATTCACTAAGCTAGCTAGCGTTGAATTAACGCATGGTGGTAATAGGTATTCTTGCTTGATTGTTGACGACCCGCCGGCCGAAAACACTCCAAAAACTGAGAAGCCGCCACAATCTATTTGAGGGAAGAATCAAATAGAGAACTTGCAAAAACGATCGAATTTATTACGGAAGGTGCATTTTATATTTCCGGAATCAAAAGAGGAGATATAAAAGAAACAAAAATCCAATCGCTCAATACTGATGCTTACAGAGCGTTAATTAAACATTTTGACCAAATTGGTAAACATTACTACACGTATCAACTAAAGAGCAAAGAAGGAGTGGTTGTTATCTTAAAAGGAATAGAGAGTTACGTGGATGCAAATGAAATACGAACTGCTCTCGCTGAAAAAGGTTTCCAATGCAGATCTATTATCAATATTTTTTTGGTCTGGAGCTAGAACCAGACAATAAAAAGGTTAAAAGCAACCACACAATATTTGACCTAAAATATATACTGTACAGAAGAGTTACTATCGAGGAACCCAGGAGAAGAAATGGGCCGGTACAGTGTGTTAAGTGCCAAGAATATGGGCACACTAGAGCACTTTGAGCGATGTTTGTGTTATATGTGGTTAACTCCATAATTCAAACGTTTGCAATAAAGCAAAAAAGGAAGCATCAGTGAGAAAATGCAGCAACTGCGATGGAAATCACACAGCTAATTATATAGAGGGTGCCCAATTTATTTAGAATTGAAAAGGAGAATCAATCCAAAGCAGCAAGCAGAGCAACGAATCCTTAATCTCATTCTTCAGCTAAAAAAGAAGCACGACCAGAAATTCTAAACACAAACGCTCAAAATGGAAAACAGTACGCAACTGTAAACAGCAGCGAGCACCAAGGGGTTTCATACGCAAGTGTTCTTAAAGGTACCGCTCCTAAAGTTGAAGCAAGTGAAGAGGGAAACATCTCAACAGCTTTAAATAAATTGACTAATATGATGCAAAACTTCATGGCGATGACGGAGAGAACCATGGATCTAATGATGCAGAATATGAGCATGCTGATGCAGATAGTCGTAAAAAGCCAGAAATAACCATCATCAAAATAGCCATATGGAATGCAAACGGCCTAGCACAACATATAGCGGAGGTTCATGCATTTCTCACTGAGCACAACATTGACATAATGTTAATATCAGAAATACGCTTCACAAAAAATAGCTATTTCAAAATTAACGGGTGCTCTATTTATGACACCAAGCGAAGATTAAAACACTTCGAATTTACGAAATATGAGAAAGAACATATACACCAGGTAATCCAGGAAAAGCGAAAAATTCGCCGTCAATGGTACCAAACAAAATCACCGTTATTGAAATGGAAATTAAATAGAGCTATTAAGGCCCTAAGATTTGCTTTGAGGGAAGAAGAAAACCAGCGCGTAAAGAACTATTTAAGTGATCTCTCGGCAACCGAGAGGACAGATTATTCTTTGTGGAAGGCAACAAAAAATTTAAAAAGGCCAACAAATTCGAATCCACCGATTAGACTACCAACTGGGAATTGGGCGAGAAGTGATGAATAAAAAGCCAATGCTTTTGCTGCTCATCTAGCAACAGTACTCATTCCACACGAAGAAGATAATTATTTCGTGCTACCCCAGACAATGGATAGTTTATCCTACAAACCTATAAAGTATATCTGGAAGAAAGTTAAGAATACAATTAAAACTTGCATAAGCCCGAAAAATAAAGGCACCAGGATATGATTTCATTACTGGAAAAATGACAAGGGAATTGCCAGATAAATGCATAAAACTAATAACATTTGTATTCAACGCGATAATGCGAACCAGGAACCAGCTATATTCCTCAAAAATGGAAGATATCTTTGATTACAATGATACATAAGGCAGGGGAAATGAAAAGCAAATCTCAACATATAGTCCAATAAGCATGCTGCCCACAATCTCAAAGCTATTTGAAAAAATGTTACTAACGAAATTGAAACCAATATTAGAAGAACGGCGCATTATTCCAGACCATCAGTTTGGATTCCGAAACCAACATGGTACTACAGAGCAAGTACACAGAATTGTAAATGCAATCAAAATCACCTTCGAGGAAAAGATATATTATTCTGCTGCCTTTTTGGATATCGCACAAGCTTTTGATAAAGTTTATTGGCACGATGAACTAATTTACAAAATTAAAGAGCTTCTACCGAAGAAATTTCACTCAGTTTTGGCAAACTATCTTCTTCAAAGGCAATACATGGTCAAACAAAACAGCGCAACTATTTGCTTAAATGATATTAATGCAGGTGTCCCGCAAGGCAGCGTTCTAGGACCAATATTATACTTGTTGTACACTGTACACAGCTGATATACCTGTAACCAACAAAGTAATAATATCAACATTTGCCGAGGACATGGCCATCCTATGGTGTCTCACACTAATCCTGAAATTGCCTCAAAGGAATTACAGAATCATTTAAACAAGGTCGCGGACTGGCTAAAGGCATGGCGAATAAAAGTGAACGAAAACAAATCAACTCATGTCACATTCGCCACCTGACACCAGATGGCAAATTGTTCTTTCTCTTTGTTGTTTTATTTCAATTCGAAAAACTAATTCGCGACTGTTTCCATGAGAAAAAATAATTCGAATTGAATACAGCTAATATTCCCATATTCCCAATCTAAAAAGCATGGGAAAAAATATTCCCATAGGAAGATAAGCACCAAAAATTTGAACCGATTTCGCCCAATTCAATAATTCTTGATGTTTATTGGTACAAATACCACACGAACACACATAAAATAAATTAGCTTGTTTCCGTGTAAGGTGCAAACTGGCTTGAGTTGGGGTTGGTGTTCATGGAAACGAGGTTGGAGTTAGATTTTCGTTAAGTCAGTTTGAACTCAACGAAGCTAGTGGAATTGAGTAGAGTTGAAAACCAAAATGTCGAGAAAAATATGCATAAGGGATTTTTATTGTTACCACCATAAAAAAATGTTACTTTAATTGAATACAACAAAAAAATATTGACAAAAAATTAAGAACGCAATATAACAGTCAAAAGTGTATTTATAATGTACTTTGCTGTAACATTTTTAACTCGACCTAACTCACTTCCATGGCAACGATCGACGCCATTTTGAAATTTAACGAAAACCTAATTTCAATCGAACCTAACTCAACCTCGTTCATGGAAACATGATAAATTACAACATGCGTTCAGGTATAGGACGTGTTCGAAGTTTGTGATAATTTTTTTTTTTTTTGTAATGATTTTGACAGAAGTGAAATAATTTTTACTTACATATTTTGAAATAAGTTTTATTTGTACTATTTTTATTAGAAATAAATTAAAGTAATTCGGCTTAATTATTGTTATTGCGCGCTTTTGTTTATGAATATTATTCCAAAAGTGTCAAATTTACAACACGTAGTGTGTTTGTTTGTTTGTCTTTAAATTTGCTCAGGTCAGATCTCTCAATCCATAAGACCAGTGAGTTGAGAACAGCCCAAAATTTCCAGAGACCACTCAGGGGAGGTTCTGGAGGGTTGAATGAAGTGTACATAAATTAATTAGATTTATAAATTAAATAAGATAAAGCATAATTATATAAAACAAAGTTTAATAATTAAATTAGATTAAATTAAAGTTATTAAATAAAAATATTAGAGAGAAGATAAAGGATACATAAAAATAAAAGAATTGAAATTAAAAATAAGTTTATAATTCATAATTTTTTTTTTTAATTCTTAATTTAATTTTTTTTTTTTTTTTTGATTTTGATTTTAATTTTTTTTTTTTTTTAAAAAAAAAAAAAAAAAAGTGTTTATATTAAATTAAACAAAGTTCATAAATCTTAATATTATAATAAAATGAAATAAAATGAAATGATTCTAAAAGAAAGATCATTGTGTGAAAAAAGTCAATAAAAATAAGTGTAGTCTTAATTCATAGTTTATAATTTATTCCATCCACAAAATCACACAATATTTTATACTCTTCCATTCTTTGATCCTTTAAGATGTCTAATAAGGATTTTCTGTATAAAAGAGGGTAATTATTTCTTATATTGTTATATATAACACAATCGTTAATAATATGTTCGTTATCTTCTACGGTGTTGCAAATCTCACAATTAGATGTAGATTCAAGTCCCAAAAGGAATTTAAATTTCTTGTTAACTGTATGACCAGAGATTAATCTGTAAATTAACCTGGTTTGACAAAATGTAAAGTTGGAGTCTTTGAATAGGAAATATGATCTTGGAGAAGGACAAATTTGTTTATAAAAGTGGCCGGATGAATTACACATTAATGTGTAGTTTTCCTTCCACTTATTATTTATGGACCTGGAGATATCGTTAAATAGGTCTGTGAGGGTAGGTTCATTATTAAGAAAGTAAGTAGGTGAAAAAACTGCTTTTTTTGCTAAACTATCTGCTATAGTATTTCCTTTTAAGCCACAGTGACCCGGGAACCAATGAATGACAAAATTTTTAATTTGGTTATGGCCGATAGTATCAATAATTTGGTTTTCATAGTGTCTATTTGTATAGTGTAATAGAGCTGTTTTTAATGAGATACAAGAACTTTGAGAGTCAGTAATAATGATGATATTTTTGTTTTTGATGATTAGAGATATGGTAATTCCAATTTTAATAGCAATGGTTTCGATATTTTTAATATAAGTAGGGTTATTTAGTTGGATGGCAAAATTCCAATTTTTGTCCTCAACAAAAATTCCAATTCCTGGTTTATTGTTAATTATGAAGCCATCTGTGTAAATTTTTGCGAAATTATAATATTTATTAATTTCAGCCATGGATAAGGCATATTGTTCCGAATGGTTTATGAAATTTTTGTTTGTAATTCCATCAATATTTGTTATAATGCTAAAATTAGAAGGAGAAGTTTTTTTAATATGAAAAGGTTTAATTTTGGAAAGAAAAGAATAGTTAGAATATAAGTCATTAAGTTTAGGAAGAGAACTATTGTTTTTAATGTCGTTACCGATTTTGGAATTATTATACAGATTTTTTGTAATATAAATTAGTGATTTTTTAGTAAAATCTAGATCTGAGGTTGTTTCTAGGGATTCGGATAAAATAGCCGGAATCGGAGTGGTTCTTAAGAAGCCTAAACAAGCTCTCAGACAAGCATTTTTAATAGATTGACAGATATTAATATCTTTTTTATATTTAGTGTCTGTGAAAACATAAGTGTATTCAAGTTTTGATTTAACTATTGCTTTAAAAATATTGATCATTGTTTCGGGATTTACACCTCCATTAAAATGGGTGAGAGTTTTAAGTAAATTAATGGAATTGGAAATATTTGCTTTTAAGTTTGTGTAATGATTTGATAATGAAAGTCTATTTGTTAAAGTTGTACCCAGTATCTTAGTAGTTAATCTTTCTTCTATATTGATATTATTAATTTTTAAATTTAGAGATTTGGAATTATTTTTGTTAGTGAATAGTCTTAAAAAATGAGATTTATCAGTGTTAATTTGTAGTTTTAAAGATTGTAATTTATCAGTTAATGAGAGTAAAGTAGAATTTGCTATTAATTGTAAGTTATCATGGTTATCAGCAGAAATTACTATGCAAATATCATCGGCATATTGAAAAATTTGTGAATAGGGGTTATTGATGTCGTGTAAAGAAGTGGTATATATATTAAAAAGGGTAGGACTCAAACAGCTACCCTGAGGAATGCCTTTATTAGTGTAATGAATGGAAGCTTGATTGATATTTTGAATAGAAATAATTCTATTTGTGAGAAATTGAGAAATCCAATGTGTAATGTTATTAGGGAAATTGAAGTTTTTAAAGGTGTTTAATAAAATATTTTTATCTACATTATCAAAAGCTTTGGAAATATCAATGTTAATTAAAACAATTTTTTTTGTTTTTGTTTAAGGGAGTTGATGAAATTAAACATTTCTACAAAATAATCAGTGATACTTTTATTTTTCCTAAAACCAAAATTAAAATAGT
Organism: Tipula vernalis; assembly: GCA_958295665.1. NCBI lineage: Eukaryota > Metazoa > Arthropoda > Insecta > Diptera > Tipulidae > Tipula > Tipula vernalis. The sequence continues at coordinate 153,259,836 of OY282560.1, read as the reverse complement.
TGAGAGTGTTATGGGAGATTAAATGGTCATTAATTCGTTTTAAAATGAGTTTATTGAAGATTTTTGAAAAAATTGGTAACAAGCAAATAGGACGGTAATTAATAATGTTTCGATCATCTTTCCCCTTTTTCAAAATGGCAATAATATAAGAAGTTTTCCATTTAGTTGGGTAAATTTGATTATGCCAGATGTTATTAAAATGGTTTGTAATAATGTTGATTAAGTCAGGATTAGTGGAAATTAACTGTTTAATGATTTTATATGAGATTTTATCATATCCTGGAGCAGTATTATTGGAGTTTTTAATAATGTCAAGAATTTCAGAGTTATTAAATTCCGCAGGATTAATAGGATTGAAATTATTAGAGAGATTAAAATGAGATTCAAAGGAGACAGGAAAATTATAATTTAAAAATGTATTTGCTAGTATAGGGTCTTCTAGAATTCTATAATTGGATTGTTTTTTATTTTTAATTTTATTGATATTGTTCCAGAGATCGGAATTGTTAGTTTTATGATTTATACTCATCAAAAAGATGTTCCAAGATTTTTTCTTTTCTCTTCTGATTGTTAATTTAAGTTTTTGTACCGATTTTTTTAGTTCAATAGCGGTAAAAATATTTTTGTTTTGATTGTAAATTATTTGTTTGTGTTTTTTGATGGTCCATAGTCTCTGGATAAGGTCGTTCCACCAGGGTTTAGGTTTGAATGTATTTTTACTTGTGATGATAGAAGTGTTTTCAGAAATTAATTTTTCTAGATATTCTTCAACATTGCATTTATCATCAATATTATTTAGATCAAAATCTCTCAATACTTTTGACCAGTTTGTGATTTGTTTTTTTTGATAATAGTTTAGTTTATAGTCAATAAGTATTGGGAGATGATCACTTCCTAAATTGATGGGATCAATTTTCCATGAGAGTTTTCTGATTAAACTGGTTGAGCACAAAGTGATGTCTAATGCTGAAGAATTATTTCTGTAAAGATCTAGTCTAGTGTGAGATCCATCATTCAATAAAAAGACGTTATTAGCAGTGATTATATCTGCAATTTTATCGCCGACTCTGTCATGAGTAGGGGGTAATGAACCATCCCAAAGACTATTATGAATATTTATGTCTCCCGCTATTAAACAGTTATCTAGATTTTGAGTGATGAGGTGTTCAAATTCATTAATGATTTCCTGCGGCCTAATAACCGAGTTATTATAAAAAGATAAGATATTAAAATCAATATTTTTAAATTTGATGTTAATTTTGAAAGCTTGAAAACGGGTGTAATGAAAATTTAAATTAATAGACTTCCAAGAAAGTTTTTTATGTATTAAAAAACCTACTCCGCCAAAACCATCTGGTCTGTCATCAGTAATGAGATTGTAATTATTAAAAATTAAATTACTATTTGGACTTGTCCATGTTTCGGATAAAATAACGATATCAATGTGATTGGATTGAATATAATGGTATAGTAAATCTTTGTTACTATTTAAACTACGAATATTAATTTGTAAAATTTTTAAAGACTGCATAATGAATGGATAAATGAAAAGAAAACGAAAATGGCAAGAAAAATTTATTTTTTAATAAGTGTATTTAGTTTAATTTTTAGAGAGTCTATGTTAGCCGGATTTTTCTTAAAGTCATCGGAATTATCTAAGAGTAATTTGACGTCATTAAAGATTGAATCTTTTTCACTTAGTTGACTTCTTAACTCTTTTACTAATTCATTTAAGACATTAATTTTTCTAGCTTCAAAATTCATTAAATTATTATTGGGCCAAGTTTGATTATTATTACTTATGTCGTTTTTGAAATCTATCGGTTTTGGAATATTTTGTTGTTTACCATAAAGGTGGCTTTTAGATTCTCTATAACTTGACTTGTTTATTATCATATGCTCTCTAATTTGTTTCTGTCTGAATCTTTCGTTACATTGGAAAAAATTAGTAGCATGGCCCATTCCACAATATTTACAAGACACTATCTTGTCACAATCATGGTCGGCCTCTATAGTTTTAGCACATGTAATACATCTATTAATTTTTGATCTGCATCTAGTGGCTGTGTGACCGTAATTCAAGCATTTTTTGCAGAATAACGGGGTAGGAATAAAATAATCAACTTTTAATAAAATGTTGTCGTAAAGGGAGACATTGTGTGGAATAATTCCTGAATCGAAAGTGATTTTAACTGATTCGATATCTTCGGCTGTTTTGGTGGTATTATTCCATTTAGTCATCCTTTCTATTTTTGAGATATTATATTTTGATTTAATATTTTCTTTAATTTCATCAGTTGAGAGTACAATAGGAATATTCCTAACAATACCGATTGAAGAAGTGAAATTTTTTGGTATTTATGTTGTATAATTATCAAATTTATGGAAAGCTTCAGATTTGACACAGTTATTTGCGTCTTCAAATTTGTTGAAAATAACTTTGGCCACATTTTTACTAACCATTGAGATATTTTTGACGTCATTGAACTTGTTAAATTTGATTGCTTTACCTAATAAAACTAAATTTAAATTCTCTTTACTCACGAAAACGGCAAATGGGCCGATGTCTAATTTGTTATATAAATTGATTTTGGTTTCAGTTGTGGTGATTGGTTGGCGTTATATGATAACGGCCAACGGAACGAACTTACAATAAAGCAGTACATTTACTTTAATCAATTAGTTTTATTTTTCCGTCGGCAAAATGCAATAAAATGTTTATACCTTCGAAACGTCAAACTAAGCAACTCGTTTCGCTTTCCTTATGCCGGGTGACCTCTACATTTAATTCCCAAAATTATGTAAATTATACTCGTTTCCATGGTGTGGTGAATAAAATAATAAACTGTAGAATCGAAACTAGCGGCGCAAAACAACCGGTTTTGTAATTAGAAAAAAAGGTAAATATAAAAAGTTAGTTACTTGGCTAAATTCCTGCGAGCAACAACGACGTTTGCTCTTTGTGATACAAAAATACCATATTGCATTATATTCAATGCTGTATCTTACAGTTTTATGGTATACTAATTCAAAGATAGTAATTCCTGTATTCCAAACTTAATAAATATAAATCATAAAAATACGTTCTTTTGTGTTGTGCATTTTATTTATATAAATCAGTGAATGCCGCTGGTCTGTTACTCAGCCACAGCCGACGGTAAACGAAAACCGTATTCCCGTACAACCGTAGGGAGTACGAAAAGCAAGTTAGTGGCCGATCAGTGGATTAGCCCTAACTACAAATATTTATAGGCTTCATCAAAACGGAACACCCACAGGGGCCTATAAACTGGTGACCCCGACGTGATCTTGGGTAGGGCTTAAGAATCGGTTTGCCACCCAAGCACGTATTTTGGCAAAACGGTAACCCATCGTATGCCATAAGCGATCGACGTACAGTAATCCAACGGCCGATCGCAGCGTCCCGGCGAGTTAAATCATGTCTCGCCTGATGTTAAAAAAACACTAAAGAAGCGTAACCATTATTCCAGGCTTAAGCGCTCACTGAAAAAGCGAAAGCCAACTAAAAATAGGAGAACGAGCCAGAGGTCCAGTCAGACATTGGGCAGTGAAGCGGCTAGGTAGTTCCACGGAACCATATCGGGTCGATTTTCCAAGAAGAAGATCAGGTGAGCTAAGTGATAAATTTTATATTTTACCTTTTGTTCGCTTTCTAAATTTCCCCACGATTTGTTTCGCAATTCTACGTTCTCCACACCATCGAAACGAGTCAGTCATTTTATTTCTATATATTTTCGGTTTGTTTTATCATATTCGATATGTCTGTACGTTGCTCGGCATGGAGTAATTGAGACGATTGCTATTATTCGTAGAAATTGTCGATAACACGGAAAAGCCGTGCTTTTGGTCGATTATATAACATTTAATTGCAGGTATACATATATTTATTCATAATTAATAAAATTTTTTTCATTTAAATATAATATTGCGTTGTTTTATTGTTATTTCGTTTTGTTCGTTGTTATTTTTTATTCACGTCGAGACCACGGGTTTTCGAGTTACGCGAATTTTTAAGTGAAGTGATTACACAGATTAGCAATGTCCACGAACGAGACCTCATCAGGTGCCTCAAATGCGGGTAACGAAGCCACATCACACGGATTATCGGGATTACAAGCTTCAAGTAGCGACCAGGTCACTGACATGGAGCTATTAATTCAATCAGCAGTGCGACGAGTGTTAGCCGAAACAAACTGTGGAAATAAACCGGCACCGCCGGAAAGCCACCCAACAATAGAAGGTACGGAATCAGATGCCGCTACCGCGTTGCCTCAGCACACAGTGTCCGCCGCACTTTCCATGTCAGCGGTCTCCCTCCGAATAGTGCCGCTAACGTCGCAGGATCCTCGATTGTGGTTCCATATGGTGGAAGCCCAATTCGTGTTGAGCGGAATAACGCGGGAAACCACAAAGTACCACCATCTTCTCTGTGCCCTAAACGAACGGGTGAGTCGTGAAGTCAGCGACATAATTGTAGGACCATTGTCACAAACACCCTACAGCGACCTAAAAAAAGCTATCCTTGACCGATTGGGAGAATCACGCCAGACGCAGATTCACCGCCTTCTGCGGGGCATTGAGTTGGGAGACCTTAAACCATCTCAATTGCTCCGGCAATTGAAAGCCAGCGGTGGATCTGTGGTCAGCGATGAATTAATAAAAACACTGTGGCTAAAAAGGTTGCCGCCACGTGCGCAGGAGATACTAGCACCAACAGCCGAAGCATTGTCCGCCACGAAATTGGCTGAGTTGGCTGATCGATTACTAGAGACCATGACGCAGTCGCAGGTACTATCCGTAGCAACCGAGAATACAGACAATGTCGGTAACAATTTAACACACCAAATTAACGCCATAATGAAACGGTTGGACCAAATGGAGTTGAACCAACAGCGGCGAAACCAGAGCCAAGGACGAGCACGTAGTCAGTCGGGACACAGAGGGTCCGGACGAAAGCTGACACCAGGGCCAAAAGGGGAGGATAGCAGCAGCGCACCGCGAGTATGCTACTACCACCGGCGTTTCCAAGAAGCAGCTCGAATTTGCCGTCCAAATTGCCCACATTGGGAAGATTATAAGTCAAAAAACTAAGGGTACCGGTGCACTCGGCGACGTGCCCCAACCACGGTAACAGCTGTCGCCTAAAAATTTACGATGCCACGACAAACACGAGCTACCTTATCGACACAGGGGCGGACGTATCCGTCATACCTGTAGCCCAACAACAATCAAAGACCCAGCATTCGGAATTGTACTTATATGCAGCAAACGGCGCCAAATTAAAAACCTACGGAAACCGCAGGATCACAATGGATTTGGGACTACGCCGACAATTCCAGTGGTCATTCATAATCGCCGAAGTCACAATGCCAATAATTGGAGCCGATTTCTTAAAAGAAACGGGACTCATAGTGGACATTCAACATGGCCGGCTGATCGATCCTATCACTACGCTCTTCTCAGTGGCAACGAGAACCAGAGAAGCAGCACCGACAGTACGTGTGATAGTAAACCCAAATTTGGACCCGAGGATAGCAAAATTATTGCAGAAATTCAAAAGTCTAACAAGCGAGAACCAGTTGCAGAAACAACCAAAGCATCATGTCACACACCACATATTGACAAAAGGCCCTCCGGTATTTGCCAGGCCGCGACGGTTGAATGTAGAGAAACTGGAGATCGCGAGAAAAGAGTTCCAGTACATGGTAGAACAGGGCATCTGTAGACGGTCAGACAGCCCATGGGCCAGCCCATTGCACCTTGTGCAGAAGAAAAACGGAGAGTGGAGGCCGTGCGGAGACTACCGGGCCCTGAATAAGGCGACAGTGCCAGACAGGTACCCCATTCCGTATATCACGGATTTCGTTCAACAATTGGAGGGCACAAAAGTATTCTCAACGCTGGATTTGGTAAGAGCATACCATCAAATTCCAATAGAAGAAGGTGATATAGCGAAAACGGCCATCTCTACCCCATTCGGGTTGTACGAATTCGTCCGCATGACGTTTGGATTAAGAAACGCCGGGAATACTTTCCAACGTTTCATGCATTCCATTTTACAGGGGCTAGATTATTGTTTCAGCTACCTGGACGACGTGCTCATCGCATCACATTCGATGGAGGAACATTTAGGACATTTAGAAGAAATTTTCGCACGACTCAGCACAAACGGTTTGGTAATCAACGCAGAAAAATGCAAGTTCGCTCAAGACAAAATCACATTTTTAGGCCACGAGGTGTCCAGTGAAGGGATAAAACCGATTCCAGAGCGCATCACGGAAATCAACAAGATTCCGCTACCAAAAACGGTAAATCACCTGCGTCGATTCTTAGGAATAATAAATTTCTATAGAATATTTGTACCGAATGCTAGTAAAAACCAATCTATACTCAACGATTACCTCCGGGGCAGCCGGAAAAATGACACAAGAGTGATCGAATGGACGGAAGCAGCTGAGGACGCGTTCAACTTCGCAAAAAAGCAGCTGAGTGAAGCAACTATATTGGTCCATCCATCAGCAACGGCGAAGCTATCAATGATGGTCGACGCCTCTGATACAGCGGTGGGGGCAGTAATCCAACAGCAAAGTCAAGAAGTCGACGCGGCGTGGAAACCACTACAGTTTTTTTCGTCTAAGTTATCACCGGCACAACAAAAGTATAGCGCTTACGATAGAGAGCTACTAGCAATCTATACCGCAGTAAAGAGATTTAAACATCTCATAGAGGGTCGAACGGTAACCATATATACAGATCATAAACCACTGGTTTACGCTTTTAATCAAAATTTGGAAAAAGCATCCCCGCGTCAGTTCAGATACCTGGACTATATTGGGCAATTTACAACAGATATACAATACGTCGCAGGAGCCGAAAACGTGGTAGCTGATACTCTATCAAGATTGGAACAAATTAACTTACCCGAAACAATCAACTATGAAGAAATTGCCGAGGCGCAGGAGAACGACGAAGAGCTACGAGAACTCATCAAAGCCAATAACGAATCAAAATTTATCCAAATTCAAATTTCATTCAATTCAAAGAAAACCCTTTACTGTGAAATCGAAAAAGGAAAAACAAGACCATTCATTCCATTGAAATTCCGGAAAAACGTGTTCGAAGCCACACACAATCTGGCACATACTGGAGTTGCAGCAACAGTGAAAGCAATGACGGAGAAGTACATATGGCCGGGCATTAAGAAGGACGTACGGCGAATGGTCCAGTGCTGCATAGCCTGCCAAAAAGCGAAAGTTACGAGACACACGAAAAGCCCTATCGGAAACTTCACACCTGTCAGCAAGCGGTTTCATGAAATCCATATGGACATAGTCGGTCCTCTACCGATCTCCGAAGGACAACGTTATTGTATAACAATAATAGACCGGTTCACAAGGTGGACTGAAGCAGTTCCGGTGCCAGACATACGAGCCGAAACCGTTGCAAGGGCAGTGCTGAGTCACTGGATCGCACGTTTCGGGGTCCCAACGTCCATAGTCACCGACCAAGGATCACAATTCGAATCGGAATTGTTCGCTGAATTCGCTAAGACGTTGGGATTTGAGCGTAAAAGGACCACAGCCTACAACCCGAAATGCAACGGGTTCATAGAAAGGTGGCACCGGACACTGAAAGCAGCAATAATGTGCCAAGGAAGAGAGGACTGGACGCAAGCATTACCACTGATACTCCTCGGACTACGAACGGCGCATAGAGAGGATTTACAATCATCCTCTGCCGAACTAGTATACGGTGAAAGCATAAGAATACCAAGCCAGCTAGTAGTAGAAAACAAACCCAACGCTCAGCAGCCAGAATTCCTAAAGGAATTACATAACCACTTCGAGCGCATTCGTCCAACACCACCATCAAGACACGGAAATCAGACATCATTCGTATCACCAGAACTAGGCACATGCACTCACGTATTCGTCAGAGTTGACTTAGCGAAACGATCGTTACAGCCACCATATGAGGGTCCTTTCCAGGTGTTAGAGAGACAGGAGAAGGCATATCAATTACAAATGCGAGGTCGACGCAGCAACATATCTATCGACCGATTGAAGCCATGTTATCTACTCGACGAACAAATCGAAAAAGAGCGGCGCGACGAAAATCCAGGAAAAAGTATCGAGACACCGACGGCCGAAGCGAACACCACAGAAGCCGGAGAGATACCACAGAGACCGCAGTCCGCGACAAGACGGCCAGTGAAAGTGAGGTTCGATCTCCGGAAGCAGGAGATAACACATCACGAACCGTCAAGAAGTAAGAATTCTTGCCTGGCAAAGAACGCCGAAATCACTAAATCACCAGCAACAACGATAACACGAACCGGGAGACAAATAATAACTCCAGCACGGTACAAAAGTTTCGTTCATCAGTAATTCACTGGTAAGGGGGTGTGTGGTGATTGGTTGGCGTTATATGATAACGGCCAACGGAACGAACTTACAATAAAGCAGTACATTTACTTTAATCAATTAGTTTTATTTTTCCGTCGGCAAAATGCAATAAAATGTTTATACCTTCGAAACGTCAAACTAAGCAACTCGTTTCGCTTTCCTTATGCCGGGTGACCTCTACATTTAATTCCCAAAATTATGTAAATTATACTCGTTTCCATGGTGTGGTGAATAAAATAATAAACTGTAGAATCGAAACTAGCGGCGCAAAACAACCGGTTTTGTAATTAGAAAAAAAGGTAAATATAAAAAGTTAGTTACTTGGCTAAATTCCTGCGAGCAACAACGACGTTTGCTCTTTGTGATACAAAAATACCATATTGCATTATATTCAATGCTGTATCTTACAGTTTTATGGTATACTAATTCAAAGATAGTAATTCCTGTATTCCAAACTTAATAAATATAAATCATAAAAATACGTTCTTTTGTGTTGTGCATTTTATTTATATAAATCAGTGAATGCCGCTGGTCTGTTACTCAGCCACAGCCGACGGTAAACGAAAACCGTATTCCCGTACAACCGTAGGGAGTACGAAAAGCAAGTTAGTGGCCGATCAGTGGATTAGCCCTAACTACAAATATTTATAGGCTTCATCAAAACGGAACACCCACAGGGGCCTATACAGTGTTAAGCGTCATGTTTGAAATATTAGATTGATCCATAGATATATCTGAAGGAGGCAAAGTGGGAGTTATTTCATTATATGACGCATTTGCGACTTGCTTATTAATTTGTTTTCTTTTCAAGTCCTTATTACGCATATTATTATATTCACTGTTTTCTATTATGTTATTATTAATGACGATTTTGGATTTTTTATTTTTATTTATTACATTTTCAGAATCAGAGTCGGAGAAATTACCGGAAATTGGCAGAGGTGCAAAGTACTGCGTACTTTGCCCCTCCTTGCTTGTATTGGATGGATTTACTATTTTGTGGATGGAAAAAAACTATGAAAAGACTTACCCGAAAATAAACAAACAAAACAGAATAAAATTATTAAGATATTATTTAAATTCAAAAACAATTAATTAAATTAAATGAAAATTTTAATTTATAAACACTTCACTAAAAAAGGACGCTCACACAATAAAGTTTCGAGAAAGAATGAACAACACGTAGTGTGGCTGTGATAATTTGGTTACATACAAAATAATGTCATAATTATTACAGCTGGAATAATTATCACAAGGTTCGGAGGTTCGGACACGTCCTTTGTATTCAGTCGGGCAAAAGTGATAAAAAATATCATGATATTTTTTATTACTTTAACTTCACTTCGTTGTATTTTATGTCATGTCCGATAAAACAACCAAAATGAAAAAAGTGGTTTTTCACGTCAAACTTCTGTAGAGCATCTTTATTAGGGCAACTTCAAAACCAATTTATCGAGATTTTTTATAAAATAATAAACAATACCCTTCCTCAATAATATTAAAAATATCACACCACAATCAAAACCCAAATATTTCATTTTTCAAATATGTGTTTATTTTGACACCTAAAACCAAACAAAATTTTGTTTTTTTTTGTGATAAATGAGTGCTTTTTATGGAAAAACGTGATAAAAAATATCATGATATATTTTATCACTTTTGCCCGACTGAACACGACCAGTAACAATATTTTATACTATACACGGCGTATGTATTCAAAACTGTCTGTTAGTAAGCTGCCACGTACACAACAAAATCGCACTACTGATTACGATCGGTGATGACGATGAACACAACTATGACGCCCTCCTGTTGAGAGTGTAGAATCTATGGGCCGACCAACCTTGCGTCAGCACTATAGGATTGAAATGAAGCAATGCAATGTGCAGCTGGTTTATACAAAATGGGTCTTTAGCCGTACGTCCTCGATTTGGCTACTACTATGTAAAGTAGGATGGTGAGTCGGGAGTGCCTTGAGCCCCAAAACAGATTGCATAGATAAAAATAAAAATAAAAATAAAAAAACTTACAATGCATTTGTAAAAAATTTTAACCTTTCACACATGGCTTTATTAAAATTTCATCTAACTTCATAGTTGTAAACGTCATTATGTTTTTTACTACATATTTTGTTGAGGTTATGATGGAAAGAATTTCTCAATCTGTCACTGCAAAAAGAATAATATTTTAAAATACATACATATTAGAAAAATTTTAGTTCATCGTGGCAAATTTTAATAACTTATTTCTAAAAGCTTAGATAAATAAATGTTCAAAATAAAGTAATTATTTACATGTTCTCCGGGTTAACTTTTTAATTAAATTAATTCTAGAAAAGATTAAAGAAATTTAATTTTCAAAATGGGGATTAATGTTAGTCGGCAGTCTGAGTTGTCAGATAATGAATATCTGAAAAAATTTGTGGGCAAAGAACATATTTCAGTCGACGAAGAAGAGTTTTGGTTAAACTTGCTAAAATACCATATAACCCCACCAACAAACAGCCAAGAACAATTGAGTTTAGATTCGCGTTTAGAAATACTTTGCCAACAGTTTGTTATACATAATTTATCGACTGGAAATTTTGGTTCTTTAATACGGATATTTTTGGATAAAGTATCCGAATTGCTTGAGCTTTCGGATCAAGAAAGTAATATACATATTTGGCAAGCTTACAATGCTTTGTTTATTATACGAACCTTAATAAAGTATATGATGGAAACTGGATCAGAATTTCAGTTATTGCAACATTTTGAATCAATTCCAATTGAAACCGAAGTAAATAAAGCTGTTAGAAATACTAATATTGAAATAGAAAGTAGCTTTTCGAGCGGTCCTGATTCAGCGAACAAGACAACTTCGGTTGTTAATAAAATAGTTGACGGTACCAAGTTTGAATCGTTTTTTGATGCCATCGTTAGTATTATAGTGGTAATCCCAGTAAAGTAAGTACACTTTCAATAATAGTTACGACAAATATATTGATTTAGTTTGTTTTAGGGAGTTTACGTATCATCTTCATCTAGAGGCAGTGAACTCTATCATTATATTACTATCCATAAATCTATTTTCACAGCAGCCCACTGAAAAGTCGACCATATTCAAGTATGTAAGATGACCAGTAAATTTAAATGAAATATTAATTTGCAGTTAAAATTGCAGAACAGTTTACAAAAACCAAAATGCAAATACGCTTATGAGTGCTTTACTTCATTTTGTGAGCCGCATGACACCGGTACCCGCTACCATGTTTGGTTTGACATCAGGTGGATCTTTTGTATTCGGAATTGCCGAATCACTATGGTCAATATTAACGTTTCGCAAACAAATCGATGTTCTAGAGGTCTCTACCGAATTAACATCTGCCCTTAAAGACCATTATCCACTAGCAAATCAAAGCCTTTTACTAATATTAATATTAACAAACCATTGGACAGCTTCGAACCAAAATTCATATCGTACCAGTTTATTTGGTTGTGCTGATTCACAGGATTCACCGAAAGAAGTGCTCACGTTTCGGATCGATTTTTCCTCGCTATACAATACACTTTGTCGGATCGTTACAATTGACCAAGCCACACTCTTACTATATCTTCTGCTGCACAGAAATCAGCGTTTCTACAAATATGTGATGGCTCAAGATAATTTACAACATCTTGTAATTCCTATTTTACAGATACTGTATAACGCACCGCATAGTACATCACATCATATTTACATGTCGCTGATAGTTTTATTAATTTTAAGCGAAGATGATGGTTTTAATAAGAATGTTCATCAAATTGTAAGTTCGACAAGCTATATTGTTTGGAAACGCGGTTGTATTTCTTTTTCATTTTTAGATGCTGAAAAATATTCATTGGTACACAGAACGTTCAATCACAGAAATATCATTAGGTGGCCTATTAATTCTTGTAGTTATTCGTACGATACAGTATAATATGCTTAAAATGCGTGACAAATATTTGCACACGAATTGCTTAGCCGCTTTAGCCAATATGTCCGGACAATTTCGTTCACTTCATCCCTATGTAGCACAAAGATTAGTTAGTCTATTTGAAACACTGGCTAAGAAGCATTCCCGATTAGATCAACAACTAAAGCAACCGATTGCTAATAATGGAGACGTAACTCTAGTGGTAAATCCGCCTAACAATTCAGACGATATGGTAAGTACAAGATCAGAATATGAGAAATCTCAGCAAGATTTCTTATCGTAAATGGAACATGTTTTGCATTATCTCTAGTTACAGGACTTATCCGTGCTCGAAGAAGTTTTACGTATGGTTCTAGAAATTTTAAATTCTTGTCTATCACACCAATTGGTTTACTGTCCAAATTTAGTGTATACGCTTTTATATAAACGAAATGTATTCGAAAATTTTCGCAGTCACGCAGCATTTCAGGATATAATACAGAATATTGATATGGTGGTGGGCTTTTTCTCATCACGACTCCAACGGGTTCAAGAACAGAATGGTGAACTAGGCGTAAACGAAGTACTAGAGGTTATTTCGAAGGGCGCAAGCCAATGGTCGAATGATCGATTAAGAGTAAGGTGCTGATTAAAATCATTGTTTATATATTCTAAGTTTGTGTTATTTTTGAATTTAGAAATTTCCCGATTTAAAATTTAAATATGTCGAAGAGGATGCACCAGAAGAATTTTTCATCCCTTATGTTTGGTCATTAGTTGGTAAATACGGATGTGTCCATTTTAATTCCGAGAGCGTAAAAAATGTTACCGTAGAAGTAAACTGCTAACAAATGAACTAAATATTTAGCCGACAAAATTTTAAGTTTTTTTATTTTAATCTTATTGTTATAGAAAATATACAAATTAAAAAATTCGATTGTAATTAACTAATATAACCTATGACAACATTCAAAGAATATCTAATTATTTAACAATAACTTATATAAACTGTATATTAGAGTATTATAAATTAACCGTGTTTTATTTGTGGACGATAGAGTGTTAATCCTTACTCAAGAGGATTTTCTTGGTAAGCCTTTCTGAGTTGAATTTCTTGGAAAACATTATTCAGGGTTGCTATTTGTCAATTCGATTAGAATGTATTCGTCTGTTCATTCTATAATATTCTTAATTGATTTAAATATTTAGACTCAATACGTTCGAATCGAATTCACAAATAGCCCCCTGTTTTTTTTGCAACTATCGGAGGTCAAAATACGCCGTAGTTTATTTTGTCATAGTTTACTTTATGCCTTACTGAAATATGCCATATGCCGATCGAATTCACGAATAACCCCCTACTACGAGCAGAAAACGACAGCAAGAATGACAATCTTTGGAGATAAAATGTCAAAAAACATTCATTTTTTCTGTTCGAAGTCTTTGGCGTATTTCTGAATACGATTCGATTCTTTCAAGAATAATACCGTAGGTTGACCCAAACATTATTGCGATTTTCATAATTTCATTTATCTCTATAGAATTTTTAGCGGTTTTAATGCGTGAATATCGTCTTTTTTTAAATCTTGTTGACAGCCCCCTGGGGGGCTATTTCGGAATTCGATTCGAACGTGATCGAGTTTTCGATGAATAAGAATCATTTTTGATTTAAATAAGAAACGAATGAATCTGATTCAATTCAAATACGAATCTAATACATCAAAGACTCGGATGACGTTCGAATCGAATTCCCAAATAGCCCTCGTCGCACTATTCTGGCGGGCTATTTAGGAATTCGATTCGAACGTGATCGAGACTTCGATGTATAAGATTCATATTTGATTTAAATAGGAATATAATACCGAATTCCCAAATAGCTCCCGGGGAATTAGAATTTGATTATTGTGACTTTTTTAGTGTATTTTGCTATTATTTTTTTCAAAGCATACTGTGGCGATTGGTATTTTTTCAAATTTTGGGAAAAAATAATTCATTAATAGCTTCATTTCTTGATCCATAGTGATCCTATCCTCCAAACGTCTGAAATGCAGCTAATGTAAACTTTGATCTGATCACTATGCGTCAACAAATGCGGCTGTTGTATTTCTAAAATTAACTAGGTAGCTCGAATTAACATATTTTATTTTAAAAATTTCTATATTTCATCATTTTTACAATATTTTAGAAGTTACTTTTTTTTTTCGTCAAGTTTTTTTATTTCAATTTCTTCTGTTGCTGGATTAGCGTTTCGGAAATTTGGGAATTGTTCCCAAGGTGCTGATAAATCAAATTTTCGAAATTCTTGGGCCAATTCTAATGGTTCACATACAACCCTTTTTTTCTCATCATCATACCGAAGCTGAAAATTCAATTAAAGAAAAATAAATTGATAATAAAATTAAAGAGAAAAGAAAATTACTTCAACATATCCCGAAAGTGGAAAGTCTCGACGTTGGGGATGTCCCTCAAATCCATAATCCGTTAGGATTCGACGTAAGTCTGGATGGTTGGCAAAGAACACACCATACATGTCCCATATTTCACGTTCATACCAATTAGCTGCTTGATAAACGTCATTGCACGAATCAATTGGTGTTAATTCATCAGTATATGTTTTAACACGAATCCTCGAATTAAATCGTAAAGACAACATGTTATAAATCACTTCAAAACGATATTGCCTACAAGGAACGTCCATTCCGCCAATATCAGCTAAATTTGAAAATTGACAATTATGATGATCTTTTAAGAATTGCAAAACGGGAACCACACCATCCGGGGCAATCAAGATTTCTAATTCATCGCCAGAAGTTAATTGCACCTTTTGTACATATTTTGGCATACATTCGGCAACGTATTTACCAAAATCAGTTAAATTTTCTCTTTGTGCAACATCAAATTTACGCACGGTTGCTAAAATAGAATATATCAATAGAAACATTATACCTAATAATAATTATCTAATTCAGTAAAGTCTTTACGTCGTTTTTCTTCCTCCGGTGCCGCTGGTTCGGTACTCTTGAAGCGAGCTATATTGGATAAAACTCCAATTTGTTGTACACCTGTAAATACATAGCAAATAATTTAACTTTAATGTTTATTATACTTCTTCGAAACTAAATTATATTACCTTTATTCAATAAACCATTTCGGACTAACGTGAATGTCCGTAAAAGGGATGCCATTTGAAAAAGGCTACAATAATTATTCTGAAATATTAAAAATTAAAAATCTATCAAGATTTTTTTTTTGACAGCACAAACTTTTATGTAATTTTCATGTAGAAAGATTCTAGTATTCTATAGCGCAGGAATTATTGCGAACGATCAGTTTTCCAACGATAAGTTGATATGAAATTTTTTTGTAGGTTCTTTAAATTAATATTAATATACGCATTTTTCTATTATATGTACTTATTTATTTATTAAAAAATTATGGTTTTTATTACATAGACGAACATTAAATAATGTTAATTTATTAAATATTACTAAAATATTATTAAATTATTGCATAAAACGCATTCGTTTTTAACCCTTCAATCAAATATTGTACGTTCGTCCATTTTGTTTTCGTATTTTTAGTAATGCTTATCTAATGTAACGTCCATCATAAGTTCAAGGGCTATAAGAAATTTCTTTTAAGTTTTTTCTTTTTATTATTTTAGTTTTTTACAAGTAATACAAATATAAAAAAATGTGTTTATTTTGTTTTTAAATATCTAATAAAATGAAATTTATATACAAATATAAACAATAGTATAAAGTGTTTTGTGAAATAGTGAACAAAAGTTTGTGTGGAAAAATAAGTAAATAAAATACACACAAGTGTTGAAGGCAAAAAAAAAAAATTATACAATATTTTATATTGTTATATTTAATAAATGACGTCATAATTAAATTCAAGGTCCCTAATTCCTTTGGTAAATGTGTTTTTCTGTTATTTTCAATAAAAATAAGCGAATTTTCATAATATTTGTGATTATATAGTTGAAAAAAATTATGTCAGTACAACAATTTTGTTTGCGTTGGAATAATCACCAACCCAATTTTATATCAGTGTTTTCAACACTTCTGCACAATGAAACGCTTGTTGATGTAACCCTTGCCGCAGAAGGCAGACAACTCCAAGCTCATAAAGTTGTGTTATCCGCGTGTAGTTCATATTTTCAAGTAAGTAAATTCATATTTTAAATAGACTTCTGATATAAACTTATATAATTTATTGAAATATGATTTGCCAAAATGAAATATTTTCCATTTTCTATAAACACATATCAAACATGGCGGCAAAAAAAAATTTTAGTTGTTCGAAAAAAATCCAACTTTTCATTTTATTAATTTGTTGTTGTTGTACATCTTTTGTAGACACTTTTTACAACAAATCCATGTCAACATCCAATTGTTATATTAAAAGATGTACAATATATTCATTTAAAAACTATGGTAGATTTTATGTATTATGGTGAAGTAAATGTATCACAGGAACAATTACCACATATATTAAAAACAGCTGAAATGCTTAAAATTAAAGGTTTAGCTGAAATGCCCGATGCAACTTCATTAACAAAATCCGAAAGTAAATCATCATCATCCGATCATATAGAACAAATCACTGGTGGTACAGTTGGTAATGAATCAATTTGGGGTAGTACAGAATCTCAGCAGTTTCATCATCAACAACAAAGGCGTACACCGTCACCTGCCTCGTTGTCACCGTCTACAAGAAGAAAACGTCTACGAAAATCGTCAACAGGTAATGGCATATAGAAAATTTTTAAATTTATTCATTTTTTAAATTAACTAAATATCTAAAGGTTCTGGTACCTTGTCAACAGAACGAACATCCGAAGAACAAAGTAGTATTGACGGTGGGTCAAATTTAAATATTGGTCAAATGGATCCAATGACTACATTTGTACCTAGTTCAGGAAATATTACGTCAAATATAAATAATTCAAGAATATTAAAGGAAACCTCAAGTATAGAAACCGAACACCCTCATCAAGAATCATCTCAAGAAAGTGTTGAAGAATCAATGCATCACAGCTCATCATCAGCAGTTATGGTGAGCACATCTTAGTTAAATAAAAGACTTTTTAATAAGTAGCCAACCCATACATAAAATCAACTTTCACTTTTTCGTGGTGTTATAATTTTAGAAAACTGATGATGACATGGGAAATGTATCACATACGATGCCATTAGATATAGCCACATCAAATACTGGTCAACAACAACAACAGCAGCAGCAGCAGCAACAACAACCAGCAGTTAGTTGCCCTCAACCGCAACCAGGTAAAATTAATATTCTATATGTAGTAATAAATTTGTATGCTTTTAATTAGAACATTTAAAACTATGCAGTGAAGATGATATTTTTGCTGCAACCCCCCGATATAATTTAAAAAAAAAAACATTTTTGTATAATTTTTTAACTTTTGTGAATAGTTTGAAAGAATAGCGAATAACTACTGCGCTTCTCAACCAAATTTTTATTGAAACTTCCACTGTCAATTATTCATTCATTCAATTTTGTATTTCATTTTGATAGTTTCATGCGCTGTTTGCAACTGAGTTAGAATCTAGGACAAAATATAAAATATGTACAATTATTTTACATTAAGTATAGATGGATAGATAGAATCGGATTATTTCCAATAATAAAAAAAATGAAAACTTATTTATAATTTTTCTAAGTTTAAATGTCTACTAGCACTTAGGACTTGACATAAAATGTTGTGATTAAAAAAAAATATGTGTACATAATAACATAATAATTATGTAATTTACAAGTGCCACCGTCGACCAATAGTTATTCAATTTTTTTTATGAGATACAAAAATTAGGTAATTCCGTGAATTTGTAAATTTAATTAAACATTTAAGATTGGTGAAGATAACCACAAGCAAGATTTCAAATAAAATAGCCTTAACTCTTACAAACTGGTTAAGAAACGCTGTGGTAAATGGTAAGTATCTAGGCATTTTTCAGCGCTGGTTAAAACCACCATCATTCAAAAAGGTCACACTGATTTCTTTATATAATTCTTTAATTTTATTCTAGCTATAAAAAAATGATGATTTTTTTTTTCTTTACCTTAAATGCTCTACCCGCTTTTGTTGGGCTTTATTCGTTTATTAAATTTTATTATTTCATACTATAGAAATTTTAACCAGCACTGTTTATCGTTTTATAAGAAGTTAAAAAATTTAAGTTGAACGTAAAAAACATTATTATTTAAGAAATTTAAAAAATAAATCGCCACAGAAATTGTTCTATTGCAATCTTGGGGGAACCAGGTAGAAAAAGTCGGGGAGAGCTTTTTTTTTTTTATTAAATTAGTTTGTTGTTTATATCCTCGTCGATATATATATATATTACGGGTATTAAAGCTAAAATTCGAAAACGGTGATTTTTATTATTTTAGTTATTTTCTTCACTGCAAAAAATTGTTATAGAAATAAAAAATTAAAAAATTATTAGATACATAATTAGAAAATCAATTTGTGTTGTTTAGAAGAGAGAGTGAACAAAAAATATTTAAAAGAAAAATATTTTTGTTCTTGATTTTGAAAAATTTAGAATTTTTTGTAATTTAATTTTGTATTTTATTATTTTTTGAGAAAAACAAACAAAAATAATTAAAGCTCTCCTTCCTCTTCTTCTCCCAGGTGTGCAATGGACATTAATTGATTCAAACTATCCAAGATTTTATCAGCCGGGTTTGGGAATGCAAACGCCGACTGGGCAAAATAATTCGGATGCACATCAGAACAACAGTAATAACCACAACAATAATAATAATAGCAATAGTAATAATACAAATAACAATAATAATAACAATAATAGTAATAATAATCCTAATTCTGGAAATAGTACTCATAATTCAACAAATGACGAAAATACCGGAGTTCAAACATTACAGTACCAACAGAATCCAGCATATTCACCTCAAATAATATCAGTGAATCCAAATAATCTAATGAATAGTTATCAGTCAAGTTTATCAACGCCAACATCTCCATCGCAGGAAAATGAATCAATGGTTCAGTCGGTATATAGTCAGGGACCAACACCGGCTCAATCCCCAATTCAGCAAATAGGAAATCAAAGTAGTAATTCGAGTGGTTCGCAAATGCCAGTAAAAAGAAAGCGTAGTGTTAATCCGCAGGGCGATGAAAATTTTATACGTGCTCTTGAAGCTGTACGCTATGGAGGGATTGGTTTTTGTAAAGCAGCTAGATTGTATGGAGTTAATAATAGGACCCTATGGTTAGAATATAAAAAGCGTGGGTATCCAATCAGTCGTCCTAGTATTAAGAGTAGAATAAAACTAGAGCCTAATATGACCCCACCGCCACCCACAACACCAAATAATGAAGAAAATACAATGGAAAATTATGATCAACTAACACCGACCGCTATAAATATGGCAACCGTACCATCATCTACTGAATCATCCACACCACTAATGTGTCCACCGCCGCATGGCCATCCAATGAGTGTAATGAGTTTCCTCGATACGCGGCATGTTGAATTTCCAACCGGGATACATCAAATGTCACGTCAAAGATATGCTGATCCATCAGTAAATGTAAACCCCACAGCAATGAATTTACAAGGACTTAATTTTAACTCCATGTAATAACAAATGATAACTTTTATTGTATTGCCTGTGTAAGAAAACCCTCCGTAAGAAAAAACTACACCTCAACTAGTTGTCGAAAAAATTGACTAAATATTAAAATTTAAATTAATGACAAAATGTCTTGTCTTGTAAACTTAAAAAACATATATTTTAGTATTTTTTTTATAAATAAATATAATAAAAATATAACTGCATTAATATATACATTTTCACCTGTACAAATTAATGTCTCTTGTTAAAATGTAGCAGAACTAAAAAAAAAAAAAACCAAAAGAAACATTTTTTTAAAGAAATGTATTTGCCATAAAAAATCCATTTAAGAAATTATTTAAGGAAGCTAAATACAATACATAAATAAAAAACATTACTAAGACGTTAATTAGATTTAAGATTTTTTTTAGTATAAATTTGTTAACTACAATTTTAACATTTTATGTATAAATTTAGAATAATTAATTTTTATTTATTATTATATTTTGTTATTAAAAAAAAAATATTTTATTAGTTGATATATAATATACCATATATAAAAATTACTAAGTACATATGTTTAAATTTTTTGGCGAATGCATAATTTTAATTCTTATCACACAAAATTGAATTTTTTTACATTATTGTGTGTAATAACTTAATTAGCATATCATCTTGATTGATTATTTTAAGTTTTTTTTTTTTTTTTTTGTTTTACTAAGGACCTTTAATTAATTATTTTGTACAAAACATTAATTAATAATAATTGTTTATCTTTTATTTTTATCTTCGTATGTTATTATACATTTTTTAAAATCTAATTTAATGAACTATGAACAATAAGTTATAAGAAATTAAATAAGCATAACATAAAACGATATACTATTGATTATATAGTTAATAATAAAAATAATAATAATAATAATTATTGTAATATATCTTTATTTAAATATAAAAAAGAAATATTATAAAACAAAAATTGTTTTGTTTTGTATACGAATAATTTACGTGCTTTTTGAATTGATATAATGTTGTTAAAAATGATAAAATTGTCTATGATTTCAGATAAACATCCGATGGGAAGTAAACGTGGGCGATTCTTAATAAGGCAACCTCGCATAAAAAAGGATAGTGATTTATTGGAGCATCATCACTCGTCGCCAGATATCGATGAGTCACATCATTCTCATGGATCTTTTCATCATCATTTATTAAGTGGAGGATATAGTAGCATTTTAACTGTACCACCAAAAATTGAAAGACATTCTTCCGAACCAGGGCCACAATTAAGTTCTTTTTCGCCATTATCTTCTACTTCTGGAACAATAGCAACACAATCTTTTATATCTGGTACATCACCGCATTTATTATCTGTACCTCAACCCTCATTTCTCGTTAAACAACATTCACATCCGTTGTTACCGAGTCAATCACATTCACCACCCACATCAACATTATCATTACAAAGGCAGCTCTCTCATCCAATTACACACACCGCATCTCTATTATCACCGTCGGCGTCGTTACACACTCAATTATCTGCTGAATCGATTATTCCTAGTAGGCTTCATTCAACATTATCTCAGTATGGCGGGGTAACAGCAATTAAAACTGAAGATATGATGGGAAGTGGTAGCAGTGGTATTTCATCAAAAACAGCAAGCCCCACAGTAGTTGTTGTTACGGATCCACTATCTAATATAACATCGGAATCTTCTGTACCGTCAATACGTATTAAGACAGAAGAATTACAAAGATCAATATCTTCACCATTGGTATGTATATTGTTTCAAAAATTTCTTTAACTGAGCACATACATATTATAATTTTCATTAAGATTCATTTTGTTATTTATAAATATTGGCAAAAAACCAAATTTATATCCGCTATTCAGTTTCATTAAATGCAATCCCTAATAAATTTAAAATATAAATATATACAAACTATCAGTAAGTTTGTTATTATTTTATTTTATCAGAAAGGCTCCGCGAGTAGTCTCCGGCTTTAATTCGCAGAACAAGTGGAATTAAAGTCGGAAAATTTTTATAAAAAAGTGGAATTAAACTCGTTTAAAAAATAGTTTCTGTAATAAATTCAGAAAAATATAATGTTCCGCTGACTTAAATTTTCACTGCAAAAAGGTGAAATTTAATATTGAATGCAAAATAATAAGCTGTTGAAATTCAGAATCCAACCGCGAAACTGCTAAATCAGAATATCCCAGTTTAATTCCAATTATTATTTTCTTGAGTTTAACTCCATTTCAAACTATCAAATTTTTCAGGGTTAATTCCTTTTTTCGATAATAATTCCTGCGACCTTACTTCATTGCACCATCAAAAAGCCTCACTTTTTCACACGCTTCTTAAATTTGACGTAAAAAGAGCAGGTCAAATCGAAACAGTTTAAATATTGAGGACATGTAGTTCTCGAATTTTATGTATATTTAACCAGTATGATCTTCGCACACAATTCCAGGATCAGTTCTTACATTTTGTGATTAACAAAATTGATTTATTTTTTCATTTTAGACAATTACACGTGAATTATCTGTTGAGAATGCTCGGTCCAGTCATTGTCCGGTTGTTCGACCTGGCCCAGCATTGGGATGTAATTTTTGTTGGAATACAATTGATGCACATGGTCGTATTTTAAGACGTAAAACAAAGTACCATTGTCCAGAATGTCAAACGAATTTGTGTATTGTGCCGTGTTTTCAAGAATTTCATGAACGGCAAGCTAATGACAACAACAATATTTCGAGTGGGGGTGGTGGGGGAGGTAGTAATATAAATAATAGTGGAAACTCTAGTAGCAATACAGGTAGTATAAATACAAGCGGTACAAATAATGATTCAAAAACAACGTTAAGGCATTATCCAAAAACTGGATCCTTGTAAATTTGAATTTAACTTTTGTTGTAATTAGGAAAAAAAAAAAGATTTTAAGGAAGTTTATAAAAAATAAATAATTAAATTAATTATTTGTGTGTACTAAGAAAATTATGTTGTTATTAAATGTAAAAAAAACAAGTTTATTAATCAACATACAAAATATAAATAATATACATATACTATATATTTTCTTAACAAATATTTTAAAAAATTATTTTGGAAAAATTGTATTTTTATTAATGGCTGAACTTGCAGTGACATATTTTATTATTTTTTCATAGTTGTTCAATCGTTTATATTTTCATTAATTAAATTTATACTGTAATTAAAATTTGAGTATTTTCTGAGGCAAAAAAAGAAAGTATGTATGTAAGTACGTATATTTAAAAATTATTTTTTTTGTTTTTAATGTTGGCATATTTGCATCGATATCATAACATTTTATTCAAAAGGAGGAAATGCGTGATTTCATTTTTTTTATAATTTCTAATTTATTTAAATAATTATGTACGAAATATTTAAATTCTACCATTATTATTCAATTAATTGAAACTATTTAAAAATTGTACCTGATATTAGAAACATTAAAATTATTTTTGAGGAACTACAAAATAAACCGTGTATTTATGTATGTGAGATATTGAAAAACTTTTTTGATGTTTTTAATTTATTAAATGTTTCATTTTTTTATCGTATTATTGTACCAAATCACCAATGACATCTTAAAATAATGTAGTGATGAAAAAAGGAAATAATAAATAAGCATAATAACAACAATTAAATGATTTTTTAAATTTTTTAATAATTGGCTTCCCAATCTCTGTATCGCCTCATAACGGTCAACCAATCTGTTTATACGAGTATTCTTACATAAGTTGTTTTCTCGTTTATTTAAGCTTTACGAGTTTTGAGAAATTGCGACAAAACTCGATTATGTGTAGACATTACGAGTTCTCGTAATTGCGCTTGTTGTTCTTTTACTCGTACCTACAACTTTTTAAGTACGACAAACAAATCGTAATGATTAAGATTCTTTTTAAAAAAAATTTGTCAACATATTTCGAGTTCTCGAAACTCGTAATACGAGAGCTGCATAATCACACCCCTTGATGAACTAAAATTAATCTCTTAATCCTAAGATAATCGCTGCAGTTTTAATCATTGCTCTTACTAATATCACAACCGGTTTTTTGAGAAATCTCGTTTCTGGTCGCCTACAAAAGTCATCGACGAAAAATTCAAAGTGTGCAAGTTCAAAAACATTTTATTCCGGAGAAGGGTGAATCCAGCACAATGAGGCCTTACTAAAAAACATTGGACCTCACATTTCATCTCATGTGCAGGATGCAGTCTCGTTAAAAAATACAGTGAAATCCTGATATAACAAACACCCAAGGAAAAACAAAAAAGTTTTTTATAAACGGAGGTATGTATATATAAACTGAAACTGTCATTGTTTATAACAAACGATCTTTCAATGCTAAAGTATAAGCTGCGAGTCGAGTTATTTTCTACGGAGCATAGCATACGGAGTCGAGTTATTTTCTAACCTGGTTACTCCACCTACCACCTGACATAAATTTTACCATTACAATAACCATATCTGCAGCTGTATTCTGAAAAAAGGAAAAAAAAAAACGTGAACAAGTTTTTTGTCAAATTCCTATTCCGATTAAAAAACCGTTTACGAACATCGAAAAAACATAGAATGCTGGAAAACAAAAATGTTCTGTCAAATTATCATCATATTGACAACGATTTTAGTCTTAGAAATTGTACATAAATAAAATATACTTTTTGGAGAACAGACGACGGCACCGGTAAGTTACTAAATCAAATATTTATTAAATTAATTGTAAACAATTTATGTCCAATTAACTAAACCGGGCTCGCATTTTTGTGAAATATAAGAGGAAAATTGAAAATTGTTTGGTAATGATACATTATCTTTGTTTACTTATTTTAAATCATAATTTCAGCTCTATCCCGTTGTTTGTTTGTACCTGTACGCTAAATTATTATTAATACTTAACAGTAACCAAATTTTACTAGTTTTAATATTAAAAAATGAATAAAATTTTTCTAAATTAATTATTTGTCATATAAAAGAGAAAACGTTCCAAAAACCCAACCAAAAAAACGTGGATTTTTTTAACGTCGGGAACGTGAACGATTTTCTTCAGTCAGAATAGGATATAACGTTAATTTTGCGATTCACGTTTTCAACTGTTGAAAAAAAACGTAAATCACCAAGTTACGTTTTTTCAGAATACAGCTGCTGGTAACAAAAATATAAAAAATGGCGTCAGGTAAGGAAAACACAATACATTTATCGGTTAGAAATCATTTGGGTTTTGATATTTTAAAGAAATTGTGCAAAAATTGTTGCAAAAAAGATCGTCACACGTATACATAGAGTTAAACAAATAGAACAGAAATAAGCTAACGTCAAGCATCGAAAATTCCGTGCGAAAAAGAGATCTACTAAAATATATTAGGGCCGTACTTAGAATTTTATTCAATGGTTTAGAATAAAGTGGGTTGCTTAAAATAAAAGAATTAAAGTTTAAAAAACATTTTTATTTTAGACGCAAATACACTTATAATTATTTTTAAATTCAATATTTTTAATAAAATTATTTGTTATTAAAAATATAACTTTCCTAAAAACGCGGCATTAAGCCCCAATTCCACTGTGAAAAATTGACTGAGCTGACTTGAAGTTGGAAGAAGACAAAAAAATATAATCCATCAGAAAGACAAAGACAAAGTATTTTGTTATTGTTTTTTTTATAGCAAATTTTATGGATACATCTTGACAGCAAATAAAAACATAACCAAGAATTATTAAAAAAAATTATGAATTAGTGTTAATTCGAGTATTTTTACGATTCAAAATAATCTCTTCAAAATAATTATTATTAATGCTCACATCAGAATTATTTTTTCGAATATTTTCGATCACACATTAGACTTTACCATAAAAATTGCAAACTTTAAAATTTCCTTAGTGTTTTGACAGCAAACAAAAACATAACAGAATAACCAAAAATTATTGGAAAAATGAAGTATTAGTGTTAATTCGATTATTTTCACGTTTCAAAATAATCTAAAAATTTAATTATTATTAATACTCATATCCGAATTATTTTATTCAAATTATTTCCGTCATAAAATACAAAATTAAAAAAAATCTTTCCCATAAAAATACCAAACAATTAAAATTATCAGCGGGTGCGAGAAATATTTTTCATCGGTACACAATATGTATGTACATGTATTAGTTGGACTGCCATAAAATGTTCTCGATTTGATACTTTTTTTTAATTTCGACCTCAGTGCACTAACACAGATACACATTTCTTGTAAGTAAAAACTTGACTAACTCCGTTGTGTGTCTCGTTCACAAAACCACCGATTTTATATTTTTATCTCAAGTTTTTTTTACTGACAAACTTTGATTTACAGTGGAATTGAGGCATTACGTTACACTTTTAGTGCAGATCTTGGAAAAATAATTGTAAACAAATCATAAGAACCCAACAACAACAACATTTGTTTTTTTGATAATGTTTGATAATTATGTGATAAATTTAAATTAAAAGTGCACTTTTTTATCACAAATTACAATATTTAAATCACAATTTTAATTTCGTTATATATAAACCACAATAAAACTTGTCGATGAAAATAAATTCCAGAGTCCCTATTCTCGAATTCCACATCAATTTTGAACCCGAATGGGTATAAGCAGGTGGAATAAATTCCCCATATACAAGAATGTCCATGTCCCATGTGTTTTATACACGAATTACAACTTCCGAACGTTTTTATGAATTTTGACAGATGTCCGCATGTGGGAAACGGATGTGGAATTCGAGAATAGGGCCCAGGTAATTTGTTGGGAGTATTGTTACATTTTCTGATTATACACTTTATTTTTCATAAATTTTTTTTAATAGTTTATCACAATTAATAATTAATTATATTTTTTTTTAATTGTTTTGTTTTATTTGATAATTTTTAATTTTCACGAAACTAAGCACAACCACTTTTTAACAACAATAAAAACTAAATGGTTTATTTACATGAAAAGAAAGCGCAACCATATATCATTCGTAAGAACCCATCTATGTATATCCGTCCTTCTCCAACTGTCTACGCTTGAAATAGAAGATATTATATGGGAAAAGCTGTATAAAAAACTTTATTTCAAATTTACAGTATTTATAAATATATGCACGTATATGTATTTAACACCTGGGCCCGTATTCTTGAAATTCGATCAAAAAAAATCGCCCATTATTTTCTAGTGAAATACATCATTTCAGTCGAAAATTTCAATTGTTTCATACCAAAGTCACCGGCGAATTTTTTCGGTAAATTTCAAGAATACGGGCCCTACTCTCCTGCCATTAACAACGAGTTGTACCATTTTAATTCGAACAGTTGCTAGTGGAGACACGAAATTGCAACCATAGATCTAAATACTGTAGATTTGAAACAAAGTTTTTTCCCGTAAAATATCTTCTATTTCAAGCGTAGATAGTTGGATAAGGACGGATATATATGGGTTCTTACGAATAATATATGGTTGCGCTTTCTTTTATGTAAACAAACCATTTAGTTTTTATTGTTGTTAAAAGGTGGTTGTGCATAGTTTCGTGAAAATTGGAAATTATCAAAAACAATACAATTAAAAAAAAATATATATAATTAATTATTTATAATAGAAAATGAAGTGTATAATCAGAAAATCTCGCAACAATACTCCCAACAAATTATGTACTTGGAATTTCTTTTCATCGATAAGTTTTATTGTGGTTTATATACAGGGTGGGCCAAATAAATTTTGTTTTTTAAAAATGCAATAAAACAAAAAGTTCTCAATACTTTTTCAAATATATTTTTTCATTGTAAAGAACAATCCTTCCGATTAATTATGAAATACTATTTCATTCATATGACTGCCTCGGCTGGCCTTGACGTACCCCATACGGTCGGTCCAATTTTTGAGCACATTTTCGATGGTATGCGGCATTATGTCTTCAATGGCAATGCGAATAGTGTTCTTGAGAGCGTCAATCGTTGCTGGTTTATCGGCGTAACACTTATATTTGACGGCACCCCAAAGATAATAGTCCAACGGCGTCAAATCACAGCTCCGAGGCGGCCAAATAACAATAGTATTTCGGCTGATCATTCGATCTTCGAAGACAGTGCGCAAAAGATCAATTTAAACGTGTGCTGTGTGGCACGGAGCGCCGTCTTGTTGAAACCAAATGTTGCCTATGTCCTCCTCTTCAAGTGCCGGGAACAAAAAATCGTTTATCATGGCGCGGTAGCGCTAACGGCGGCTCCTTGCTCATTTTCAAAGAAAAATGGCCCAATGATGCCACCGGACCAAAATCCGCACCAAACAGTCACTCGTTGAGGATGCATCGGCTTCTCTATGATCACGTGCGGGTTCTCCGTGCCCCAAATGCGACAATTCTGCTTGTTTACATATAGCCGCCAAGATGGAAATGCGCCTCATCCGAAAAAATGATTTTTTTGCCAAGATTTTCGAAGTAATGTTTCAATATTTCCCAGCGTTGTTCAAGCTAATACACAACCATTTTCGTTCAGCGGAAGGATAAAACTAACTTTCTGTCAAATCAAAAGTGACATAATCCTTACCATACTCAAAATAACCGCTAGTTCAAAAAAAAAGTTAGATCGCCCACCCTATACATAAGTATAACGGAATTAAAATTGTGATGTGGTTCTTATGATTTGTTTACAATTATTTTTACCAGGTCTGCACTAAAAGTTTAACGTAATGCCGTGTTTTTAGGAATGTTTGAATATTGAATTTAAAAATAATTATAAGTGTATTTGCGTCTAAAATAAAAATGTTTTTTAAACTTTAATTGTTTTATTTTAAGCAACCCACTTTATTCTAAACCATTTTTTTTAATGTTGCCAATGGCTTTATTCTTGAATCTTTCTACATAAGAAACTCACAAGAAGTAATAAAACCTTAAGCTAAAATTGTTACACATTTTAAGTCTTAACCAGTGTTAATACTTATTGTTAGGGCTCACAATTTAATTAATTTAGACTATACTTATATGTATACATCGGATTAAATTTACAGGTTCACAGGTTCATGAGTTCGAGTGGATCTGTTCTTCTCAGACGTCTAAATCGCGGCTATTTTAGTATCTCCCTGGCCAATTCGTTGGGATGTGCTTCTAGTTTTGAGTAATATTTCGAACTGAATCTTTTTAATTGTTTCTTTAACGATTTTAATCCCAAGGTCGTGATGTATATTACTATTTCGAATGTACCAAGGAGCATTGGTAATACTGCGAAGTATTTTCGCTTGGGTTCGTTGCAGGAGTTCTCTGTTTGAAGCGCTGGTGGATCCCCATAACTGAATACCATATGTCCATATAGTTTGATTATCGCTTTTTACAGTAAAACTTTATTGGCTAATAACAACTGAGATTTTCTTCCCATCATGTAATTTTTATTTGATTGCGCTTTGTTTCAATATGATTTTTCCACGTTAACCTTCTATCCAGATGCAAACCTAAGTATTTTACCTTTGTTTGTTGAGGAATATTTTTATCGTTTAATTTCACTGGTGGGCAGGTGCGTTTGTTTAGTGTGAACGTGACGTGAGTTGATTTGTTTTCGTTCACTTTTATTCTCTATGCCTTTAGCCAGTCCGCGACCTTGTTTAAATGATTCTGTAATTCCTTTGAGGCAATTTCAGGATTAGTGTGAGACACCAGGATGGCCGTGTCATCGGCAAATGTTGATATTATTACTGTGTTGGTTACAGGTATATCAGCTGTGTACAACAAGAATAACATTGGCCCTAGAACGCTGCCTTGCGAGACACCTGCATTAATATCATTTAAGCAAGTAGTTGCGCTGTTTTGTTTGACCATGTATTGCCTTTGAAGAAGATAGTTTCCCAAAACTGGGTGAAATTTCTTCGGTAGAAGCTCTTTAATTTTGTAAATTAGTCCATCGTGCCAAACTTTATCAAAAGCTTGTGCGATATCCAAAAAGGCAGCAGAACAATATTTCTTTTCCTCGAAGGTGATTTTGATTGCATTTACAATTCTGTGTACTTGCTCTGCAGTACCATGTTGGTTTTGGAATCCAAATTGATGGTTTGGAATAATGCGCCGTTCTTCTAATATTGGTTTCAATTTCGTTAGTAACATTTTTTCAAATAGCTTTGAGATTGTGGGCAGCATGCTTATTGGACGATATGATGAGATTTGCGTTTCATTTTTCCCTGGCTTCATTGTGATCAAAGATATCTTCCATTTTTGAGGAATATAACTGGTTCGCATGATCGCGTTGAATACAAATGTTATTAGTTTTATGCATTTATCTGGCAGTTCCTTTATCATTTTTCCAGTAATGAGATCATGTCCTGGTGCCTTTTTCGGGCTTATGCAAGTTTTAATTGTATTCTTAACTTTCTTCCAATTATACTTTGTAATTGTAGGATAAACCATCACCTATTTGCCGGGGTAGCACGAAATAATTATCTTCTTCGTGTGGGACGAATACTGTTGTTAGATGAGCAGCAAAAGCATTGGCTTTTTCTTCATCACTTCTCGCCCAGTTTCCAGTTGGTAGTCTAATCGGTGGATTCGAATTTGTTGGCCTTTTTAAATTTTTTGTTGCCTTTCACAAAGAATTCTAAACCATTAAATAAAATTCTAAATACGGCCCTAATATATTTTAGTCTTTCTCTTTTTCGCACGGAATTTTCGATGCTTGATATTTGCTTATTTCAGCTCTATTTGTTTAACTCTATGGTTTCAATCCTATTTGAACTCTGCAGTATATACAAATAATGCCCTTTCCGAAAGTTATACTTATTTATTTAGACATATGTACTTATTTGCCGCCATCTTAAATAAGTATGTAAAATCATCCGAATTGATTTCACATACTTATTTTTTATTTTGACTATTTTGTAACTATAAAATAATTTTTTTAATTAAATTTTTTATAAAACTTAATTACAACATAATATCACAATATGTATGCAATGAAATTAACAGAATTTTGGTTTTCGTTTAAGATTTTTTTTTTGTAAGAACATACTTATTTTAAGTTACCTCGGCAACATACTTATTTAAATAAGTAGGTCTAAATAAATAAGTATAACTTTCGGAAAGGGCCATTGAGTTGGTTAGAAAATACCTCGACTTCATATATAGTGTGAGTTAAACTAGGATTAAACTCGACTCGACTCGCAGCATATACAATATAAATATTATGTTTTTTATCTTTTTTCCCCGACTGAACACTACTTATGTTAAATTCTTTCGGGTTACTCGAAATAAAGTAACTTTTTTATCTCCTAAAGAATATGAAAATATTTTTGTAGTTGTGTTGGTGTAAAAAGAGCAAAATAAAGTGAGGTTATGTTTTACTGTCAGTCAGATCAGTAAAACTTTTTTTATTTTGATAAGAAAAAGATGGAACCAATTAATTTTAGCGCATTAATATTCAATAAACAACAAATGAAATATCAAAATGGAGTTTTATTTTTGTTTCCAATTCACTTTGACATTTCACATTTCTATGTATTTGTAAAGAGTAAAGCAAATCTATGAAAAAATCTAGAGTAAAGCAAAATGCTCTAGAGCAAAAAATAAAGTGCTTTATTTTCCCAGAAAGAATTTGTAATGTCAAATTGTTACCCTTCGAGTAAAATTTTTTACCCTCAGGGTGTTTTTTTTTCCGAAAGAATTTAACATTAGTAATATAATCTTTCTAACGGTAAACAATTTACAATTTAGAGATGCTCGATACGTTCTAGCAAAAAAAGTTGCGAGTGACTATTAGCAAATTAGGAACTTGTGAGCTAAAAATGACATGTTGGTATGCTCGAACGTTTTTGCGACTTCATAGAAAGCAAAAAATTAAAAAAGTTGCGAGTGACTTTTTGAACTTGCAATACAGAAAACAAAAAAATTTGTACAGGAAAAAATATTTTGAATGTCATGTAAATCAACTTTAGGGAAATTACAGAATTTGTTTCAAAAATAGATGATTTTTTAAAAATACTCGTAACAAAAAACACAAACAAATAACCAAAAATTCATATTTTGTGTTCCCATATATTAGGAAGTTCATTTTTATCTTTAATCGAATTTTGATTTACAATTTATTATTTTGATGGCTACTCATATTTTTTGCTTAATTTATTTCTATAAAATATATCAAAGTTGAAAAAGCGAAAGTTTAATATGTACTTAACAATTTGTTGTTTACTCGTGGACTAATATCACCAATAAAAAATTTTTATGTAATAAAACAATATTTCGGTTTTGTCACTTTCTTTAACGTGATATTTATTTTATCTTCATTTACAAATAAATTACTAATCTAGTTAATAACTAATAATATAGCTACATAAAACCGTTTGTGATTGGCTTTACTTTAATTTGGATAACTTTAGTTCCCAAGAATCTTTCATTTTGTACTTTTTTTACATCAGAAAGTGACACTTCAATCCGTTCGTGCGGGCAATATTGAAAATAATTTAATTCTAGTGTTCGCTGATGACAATAGATGTGTTTGAAGTTTGTAATAATTTTGATTTTGTAATAATTTTGATAGAAGTGAAATAATTTTCTCTTTCATATTTTGTAATAAGTTTTATTAGTTCTATTTTTTTAGAAATAAATTAACGTAATACGGCTTAGTTATTGTTATTGCGCGCTTTGGTTTATGAATATTATTACAGAAGTGTCAAATTTACAACAAGTAGTGGCTGTGATAATTTGGTTGCATACAAAATAATTTCATAATTATCACAAACTTCGAACGCGTCCAAAAATCAGTTTAACTACAGTTCAGTGTTTCTTTGGGAAAATTGATTTTATTTGCAACCAAAATTCGATGTTGACTTCCGTGAATTTAGAAATAAATAATTTATATGTTCATAATATGTCACAATAGTTTTTGAAGTAAATAAAAATAATGACAAATTTTAAATCTTTAAATTATAATGAATATTTATTTAAGTTTATATGTGAAAATAGTAATTATGATGTAAAAATAATACCAAATGATTCTACAGCAATTATTCAAGCCCATAAAATTATATTAGCCTCGGCAAGTGATTATTTCTATAAGATGTTCAAAGAACTTCCAAATTCCGACGATGAAGTAATTATTCATGTACCAGATTTTAATTACTGTTCAGTTAATTTAATTATAAATTTTATTTATATGGGCGAAATCGAAATTAGTACAAACGATTTAAATACGTTTTTGGATATATGTAACTTATTTTCTTTGAAAAGCTTTGATCGTCTTATTGACAAGGATGAAATGAACGCTAATGAAACTATACATCCCATAAATTGTAATGAGACATTTTCCGAAAATTATAACACAATTATACATCAGAAATATATTCCTCATTTACCAAATTACAATGAAGATACCAGCAGTAGTACACAATTGGAGTTTGATAAAGCCATTGAAGAAATAAAAAATGGTGGAAAGCTTAGCGACGTTTCTCTAAAATATAAGATACCAAGATCAACTTTATATTTTCGTGCAAGAAAATGTAGTATACAACTACGTTTAAAAGAAAACGCATTTAATAATAAATATAGACATCTTAACGAGGCCATGAATGCAATTATTAAGAATGGCATGAGTTATAAGAAAGCTGCAAAATTATACAACATTCCAGCTACAATACTTTGGCGAAACGCTAAATCATTAATGAACGAGGAACGAACAATAACAAATATAAATAAGTACAAGGCAATTCAAGAACTACAGAATGGAAACTTGAATCTAAGAGATCTTTATAAAAAACATAAAGTATCAATTTCAACTTTATACCGTGAAAAGAAGAAATTATGTTTGGAAGGGAAATTACCACAAGATTGCCTGCTACAAAATCGACAACGGTCAACAACGCAAGAAACTATTAATCAAGCCTATGATGCATATAAAAATGGAATGTTACAAACTCGGGCTGCAGCCTTATTTAACATACCAAAAACTACATTTTCGCGATACGTAAAACGCATGTCCATCGAAAACACTACCAATATTTCGAACAAGGATAAAGAAGATACTGTATTTGATGTTGATGCAACTTATTCAAAAAAATTATTTGGAAGCTAATTCTCAAAAATATAAAAATGTTAGTTAATATTATTTTTCTTTTTTTACATAATACTTATTTTAAGATGTCAATAAAACGTAATAAAACAGTAAACAATTTCATAGTTGCTTTTATAACTTTTATTAAAGATACATGTTAAACCGAAAGTGGTCTGACTGAAAATGTCCGAGATAAATTCAACATGTAAACGGCGGCTTGACTGAAAGCAAAGATTATTAACAAGAAGATCTTCTTGTTAATAATCTTTGCTTTCAGTCAAGCTGCCGTGTACATGTTGAATTTATCTCCGACGTTTTCAGTCAGACCACTTTCGGTTTAACATGTATCTTTAGTATTTGTTTTTGTAAATTTGTTAATGGAATTCCTGCTTCCTTCTTTTATTTAGTTTTTAGGTTCCCAATTAATTTGAATTTATTATAAAAGGTGTTCCATCTGTTAGTTTTTTTTATTAATTTAAAAAAAAACACATGTTGGAAATTCAAAATTTTTTATTGAAAATGAAAGTTTGTTCTGCGTCTTTTTTGTGTGAAATACAACATCGTTCATATGACCACCATGGTTCCTGTTACAGGCCTGCATCCGAACGAACATCAACATTTCCGATGACTTTTTCCAATAAAATCAGATGACCTCAATTTCAGCTCGAATGTGGTTCGAATCTTGAATTGTTTGTGGATCATTTAGATAATCTAACGGTGTCCGATCGCATGATCTTGTTGGCCAATTGACATCATAATTTCTTGAAATTGTGCGATCAGCGAATTTGGTTGCCAATAAGTCAAGTGTTTCACGATTTGTGTGACATGTGCACCGTCACATCACATTCCATATCGTCGGCGAGAAATGTAAAGTGTGTAAATCCAAAAACAATTTTTTTCAGGAGACAATGAAACTATTGCACTCTCCGTATTGTCTTCACGCAAACACTTATTTTCTTTCCAAATTTCTTCACCTTAACGTAATTTTTTATGATATTGTTACGTTTTTGCCTTGTCAATTAAGGTTCGTATCACTGGATTGTGAATAATACAAAATCAATTTAATTTATCACCAATGAATTTATTTACTTCACACAAGAATTATTACAACACAGTTTATTAATAAAAATTCACAAAATCACTTTATATAAATTATTCTCAAATTTTTATTGTACACTTATAATTCCCTATACGGGCGGAATGCAAAAGGGATTTTTCATCATCTGATTACGATCGGTGATGAAGATGAACACATCTATGACCCCCTGTTGAGAGTGCAGAATCCATGGGCCGACCCACCTTTCATGTCAGCACTACAGGTTGGCATGAAGCAATGCAATGTGCAGGTGGTTTTCAAAGACGGATCTGTAGCCGCCCGTCCTCGATTTGGCTACTCCAGGCGTAAAGTAGGACGGTAAAAAATAAATCAAGAAACCAACAAACAAATATTTTCACAAAAACACTTTTTAAATTCCTTTTTAATCATTACTCTATCGCTCACCAAATATTACCTACTAATCCAATCCGATCTCCTTCGCCTTTTTATATACACAAACCAAACTTCTCGAAAGTTCATGACTTTTCCATTAGAATAGCGTAGAAACATTACGTAACAATTTTATCATGGAAAATTCAATTTTAGTACTGTAAACATTGAGCTATTAATTTAACTTATTCTATTACACACTAGGTGTCACCGTCACACTACGCCCCACCTAAGCCTGTTCATCCCGAACAGGACCCAAATCACCTCCTCTGTATAGGGCCAGTCTCTCCAAATGCACCACATTTGGTTTACCTCGATGTCCCTTCCGTATCCGATAAACCACGTCGTTCATCCTTGTGATGACAGTGTAAGGTCCTTCCCATGCTGGTTGCAGCTTCGGTGATAATCCCTTTTTCCGTTGCGGGTTGTGAAGCCATACTAATTGCCCTTGCTGGAAGCCCTGGTTATTTGCTCGTATGTCATATCGAGCCTTCATCCGGTTACTTGACATCTGTATTTTTCCCCGTAAAAATTGATGAATCTCATTAAGTTCCTCTTTCATCCTGTCTACGTAATCCTGTCCACATAAAGCCGCTGATGGTACAGCCCCAAACTTTAGATCTCCAGGTAATCGTAGGTTATCCCCAAATAACGTTTTAGCTGGTGTCATTCCGGTTGTGCCATGTATTGCTTATCGATAGGCCATCAGAAACATCGGTATATGCCGATCCCAGTTGCGTTGGTTTTTCTCAACGAGCTTTGCTAGATATTCCTCCAATGTACCATTTAATCTTTCCACCATACCATCAGACTGTGGATGCAAAAGCGTTGTTCTCGTTTTATTTATACCGAGCATCTGGCATATTTCTTGAAATACCACCGATTCAAAATTCCTTGATCGGTATGAATCTCCATCGGCACTCCATATCTGCTAATCCAATTGTTGACCACGACATCAGCTATTGTTGTCGTCTCTTGATTTGGAATGGGGTACACCTCCGGCCATTTGCTGAAATAATCCATTATTACTAGCACATATTTGTTGCCGCTCTCGGTGGTGGGAAATGGCCCCGCTACATCCATTGCAATTCTTTCGAATGGTGCTCCGACGTTATATTGTTTCATGGTTCCACGACTTAATGCGTGCGGGTCCCTTCACCGCCGCACATTGGTTACCTTTTTGGCGTGCATGGTTCACAATTCGGATAAAATGTTGTGAGTGATTCACAACATTATGTTTACGATCTTTTTCGCTTTTATCATTGCACTATCCCCATTTGCCATTCTTCCGATCAAGTCTTTCCGAAAAATTGTATGGGTTGCTCATCCCGCATCCAGCATAATGACACATTTCTTTCCATCAACATTGCCCTTGTTTGTTACGGTACTACCGCCGCGTGCTATACTCGTGACGGGGATGTAAGTTATAGTGCAATCAGATGACGAAGCCAGCTTCAGTTCCTTCAAACTGACTTCTAACCTTTCCACTTTATCGACTGTTGGCATTCGTTCATTCGATTTCTGCTCTTTGCTGGGTGTTCTTTCCACAGAAGTTGGTGATCCGTGCCGTTTTCCTCTTGCTTCCCAACAATTTCGCGAGATGTGGCCAATCTTGTTACATACCCAACATCTCAGTTGGCGGCCTCTAGATTTTTCTCCTGACCATTCGACGCTCGCCCGCGAAAAAGGTGACGATCTCCTTTCTCCTTGTATTACTTTCCGACAATCGCTTGAGATGTGACCCAACTTGTCACATTTCCAACACCTAAGCCTGCCGCTTCTAAATTTTGGTACCGTCCGCTCGATATACCCTTTAGCGTCTAGATTCATTTGGCGCCTAAATTATGACGGTTTGGTGAAGGTCTGCACAGCCTCGATCGTTAACGCAAAAGCAACGGTTTCCGCGAAGGTCGCTTTAGATGACAAAATCACCGCCTTTCATGTCTCTGGATCTCGAATGCCGTCAATGAATGCGTCAATTTTAAGCCTTTCAATATGATCGGCTGACGTACTTGTATGTGCCTAGATGTACTAATCGCTCGATTGCTGATGAAAATTCCTGTAGCGATTCTCCTTCTTTCCAGCTGGTGAATTTAAAGGTTGTAGTTAATAAGTAATGTGAACACTTTTAAAATTTAATAAAACACAAACGACAAACCTTCTTTAATTTTTTCTGCAGATGGTGTAGGAGACTGCACAGGAGAAGGTTTAGGTGATACTTCTTAAGTAGTTTTCATACCGGCTGCGTTGACTTTGGAATAATTATCACTTACAAATAATTTATTTTATAACAGTTTTAAAATATTTCTATAAAAAGTCACACTGTTCAATCAGGTTGGAAATGGGTTGAAAATGGGATTTAAAATGATTTTTGGAAAATGGGCGATTAGCTTGTAACTTGGCTATTTATTAACCGATTATGAAATTTGACAGGTACGGTGGAAATGGGATTGTTAAATGATTTCTTGATAGATTTTTGAAATATGGTAAATTATCATGTAACTTGGCTGTTTCTTAAACGATTATGATGAAATTCGACGAGATGGTGATTGTGATTATCATGGTGATAACGATGATGGTGGTGGTTATCGTGATAATGATGATGGTCATGGTTATCTTGGCTATTTGTTAACCGATAATGTTGAAATTTGACAGTTACTAAAATGATTTTAAGGTAAAATTCTAAAATATAGAAAATTAGGAGGTGACTTGGTTATATCCTTTCTCGGAAAATAAAAAAACCATAAAATAGCTGTACATTTCTCCTTTTCCCAAATATTTCATACTTTTCCTAAATATACATCTAGAAAAGAGCAGTAAATGGTCTCTTTTCCAAAATAATTTTATAAAATTTCCTCCGTTTTTCCTGAATATGACCCGGTTTTTTCCAGTATATATTACAAGAAAGAGCAGTAAATACCCCATTCCAAATTTTTTTTTTAAAGAATTTCTCAATTTTTTCCAGAAAAGAGCAGTAAATTCCCCCTACGACTTACTTTCACATTTGATTCATTTTCCATTTTCAATAATTCCTCTTGGCCATTATCACCCCAATTCCCATCGTCGCGTCATTTCAGGCGACGTGACTTAAGTCACATTACGTCGCATGAAAATTGATATTATTGAAATCAATTCAAGTGACACGATTGTAACTAAAAAGATATCGGTCAAATTACAAAAAAAATCGTTTTAGAACAAAAAAATATTAATTTATACTACTTATTTTAACAAGTGAACAAAATTAGACAGTTAAAAACATTCAAAAAAAATATTAGGACTATAATATCGCCTTTCCATTTTGTTGTAGTTGTCTGTCCCTTACAAAATTCAAGTGACATCTGTCGTATAAAGTGACTTTCGCATTATGATTTCGCATTGATTATATGTTAACTTGTTTCTATGTAAGGTTGAAGCCGGCTTGTGTATGTGTTGGAGTTAGTGTTAATGGAAACGAGGTTGAAGTTCGGTTTTCGTTAAATCATTTTCAACTCAACGAAGCGACTGGAATTGAGTTGGGTTGAAAACCAAAATGGCGAGGCGAATAGATATTAGGGATTTTTATTATTACTGAAATAAAAAAATATTACAATAATTAAATACAACAAAAAAATGGACAATGAAAAAATTAAGAAAGCAATAAAAAATCCTAAGTGTATTTATAGATAAAACTAGCTGTAAAACTTTCCACTCAACCTAACACCCTTCCATGGAACCGATCGACGCCATTTTGAAATTTAACGAAAACCTAATTTCAATCCAACCTAACTCAGCCTCGTTCATGGAAACACGATATATGCGTTGTCTGAGATTGTATCTTACTGATAGTCCCACTGACGATGCCATTATGATAAACATAAACATTTTGGTAGTGGTCGTATTAAACGACCATTATTTATAAACAAAGTATATTTTATCCACATTATATAAATTATTAAAGTAGGCATTTGAAGATTTCATAATTTATTTTAGTAAATATACAAACCAAACTAAGTGTGTTTAACCCAAGAGTCGAACCATAATAAGGTATTTGCTGTCAAATAGTAAGGTCTTTTT
This sequence comes from Tipula vernalis, assembly GCA_958295665.1. Taxonomy (NCBI): domain Eukaryota; kingdom Metazoa; phylum Arthropoda; class Insecta; order Diptera; family Tipulidae; genus Tipula; species Tipula vernalis. Next base: position 153,220,290 of record OY282560.1, on the reverse strand, counting down.
TAAGCCAATACTTAAGGCGTATTTTATTTGACCATTTACAACAACAATGCCATGAGTCCAATACCATTTTGGTATTCGTGAATACCCGCTGTGTACATGGTTTTCAAAATCCAATAATATTTTTTAGTTATTGTGTAGCGGGGACGCGATTTCGAAATGAATACCAATTTGAATTTGGTCAAATAAAATGCGCCTTTAATTCAAAATGTAGTTCACCTTAATTCCGCTTTTTAAAAAATGGCGTTTCCAAATGGTATGCTTTCCAAATCACTATAAAATCACTTAGTTTAGAAAAAAGCTATTTTTAATTTATAGAATTAAAAAAAAAAAAAGGGACGATTTAGACGCTTTGGAAAATATGACGCTTTGACATTTAATAGAAAACAACAACAATAACAACATATGTTTCGTTAAAACGATTAGTGCGCCGCCCTAGTGATACAACACAAAATTTTTTAACGAAAAAGATGTGGGCAGGCAACTTTACTATGGAAACATAACCTCATTTCCTTTATAGTTATAATAATTTATTTGGCGGCGAGTTGAAATCACCGGTGTAATAATTATCTCTTTACTTAAAATGACCTTTATTGTTTTTACTGCACACGCTTTATTTTATCTTATCTTACTTTACATGTCATCTGTAATGCTGTTTTACTACGACTAATTTTATAAATCATTTATATATGAATAGCCCTATAAACCGCATCGCTTGGAATGCATTACTGATATATAATGGACGGTCATTACATTACCCCTTCAATTAAAATTTAATTCATTAAATGATTTACAACCTAATTACAAATGACCTTACAAATAAGAATAAATTTAAACTTATAATTAGACTATGTTGAGTATTCATACATAATCTTTCATATACACAGGTTCTTTCCTGATTCTCGTTGTTCTTCTCGGTATCGTCTCATTGTTAGGAATGGAATTACTTGATCCGAATGATTGATCTTCTTTTTCCTTATCCATGTCACCTTCGTCTCCACCGTCAGGAATCATTTTATGTTTTGCTTGCTCGCTTGTTGAATTATTTGCCATTGGTAACAAGTTCTTCAAATGATCAGTTCTCCTGACATAACACTTGCCATCTACGCCCTGAACTACTGCAGCTCTACCATTTCTCTCCTTTACCACAAATTGTTCAGGATCGTAATTCGTGGATAATTTATTCTCTGGTTTCGTGTTCTGACTTATCACATTATCTCCTATTCGTATGTCTCCTTCCGTTGCATTTCTCTTAAGGTCGGTGTACTCCTTACGCCTTAGTTTCACTTCTGTATCCCTTTCCCTGACATCTTCATCGAATACAAAATTATCATCCGCTAAATGTGGAATTTTCTCCTTGAAAATCCGGTTGAACATCAATTTTGCAGGACTAGCGTTCGTTGACGGGAGAATTATATTTGAATACATCGACAAATAATCGTTTAATTCATCCCGGTAATCCTTTTTTTCCAATTGCGCGATTTTTAAACGTTTTAAAATAGATCGGTTCTGTCGCTCAACCTCGCCATTTGATGACGGTGAATATGGTATCGTATGCTTGAGTTTAATTGCTAGTGTCTCACAAAATTTTCCGAATTCATTACTAGTGAATTGAGGTCCATTGTCGGTAATCATTACCTCAGGACAACCGAACCGTGTGAAAATAGGTTTTAAAATTTCGATTGTTTTCTGACTTGTGGTCAGTCTCATTACTTCCACGAGCACATACCGACTATAATCATCCGTTATTACCAAAATATAGTCTTTATTCGGTAATGGTCCGAGAAAATCTATCCTTATCTGTTTCCAAGGACTTTTGGGCAACTCCGTCAAGTATAATGGCTCTGGCTTCTTTTTCTTTGCTACTATTTGACAACTGTTGCACGATTTTACAAATTTCGTTACGTCAATCCTGGTTATACCACCTCGTCTTACTTCTCAGTCTTCTCTTCATCATTGACTCTCCTGGGTGTCCTTCATGTGCCAATTCGAGAATTCTCAATTGCAAACTTTTTGGAATTACTATCCTTCTAAAACGCAACAGCATACCGTTTATCTCCGATAAATCTTCTGAATATCTTTTATAATTTGCCATTTGTTGCGGCCATTTCCCATACTTCAAACAATACTTTAAGTCTGTCATCTCCTCGTCTTTCATAACTTCGCTTTTGATTTCTTCCAATGTTATGGCTTTTGGTGTCGCAATTCGGATAACTTCATTAAGATAATTTTCATCTCTTTTGTCGTATGTTCTATCATTTGATTCTGGTTGACACAACCTTGACAATGGATCGGCTATATTAGTTTTACCTGGTCGATATATAACATTCATATTAAACGATTGAAGACGCAAGACCCATCTCTCAATTCTAGGACATGGCTTCGATGAAGGTTTAAATAGAATCTCCAGTGGCTTGTGGTCGGTTATGAGATCAAACTCCTTCCCCATCACGTACATCTTAAACCTCTCCACTGCCCACACCAATGCCAAAGCTTCCTTCTCCGTCTGTGAGTAACGTCTCTCTACGTCTGATAAACCTTTAGAAGCAAAAGCCACTATTCTAGCTTCCTTTTTATTGTTTTCTTGCATTAATACTCCTCCTAGCCCATATGGACTAGCATCGGCTACTACTATTGTTCGGTCTTTTGTATCGTAATACCCTAAAGTCGTTTCGTTAATTATTAACTCTTTAAGCTTTTGAAATGAACTTTCCTGCTCGGACTTCCATTCGAATTTATTTCCTTTTCTAGTAAGAATCTTTAATGGTTCACTAATTGTTGCCAAATCTGGAACAAACCTACCTACATAATTCAATATTCCCAAAAAACTACGTACTTCTTTGGTATTCGGTTGCCTGAAGTTCCCTATGTCTTGAACTCTATCTACTGTTGGTCTGATACCCTTAGAGTTTAAAATATGTCCCATAAAAACAATTTCGTTTTTTATACTGACATTTTTCCTTATTTAAAATTATCCCGTTTTCCTCTAACTTAGTTAGTACCCTATCCAAAATACAATTATGTTCCTGCATACTCTCCGTAAAAATTAGTATATCGTCTATGTATACTACTACACTTGGGATTCCTACAAATAAATTCTCCATCGTCTTTTGGAATATCTCGCTAGCGCATGTCATCCCAAACATTAGCCTTTTGAATCGATAAACGCCTTCGTGTGACACAAATGCTGTTATCTGCCTAGATCTTGGCATAATTTCTATTTGATGAAATTCGTTCCTTATATCTAGCTTACTAAAAACCATGCTCTTTGATAAACTGGGAAGAATGTCATCAAAAGTAGGCAAAGGATGTACCTCTCTTTTTATCGCCCTATTAGCCTGTCGCATATCTACGCATAATCTAACGTCATTACCGTTATTTTTCGGGGCTACTACCAATGGAGATATCCACTCCGATCTTCCTTCGACCGGTTCTATTATATCATTTTCCAATAACTCTTTTAATTTAATCGATTCTTTTTCTTTCAAAGGAATTGGAACTCTTCTGTAAGGCTGGCGAACAGGGATTATTGATTCATCGATATGAATCTCGACTTTAACGTCTTTCAATTTCCCGACTTTAATATCCGCTTCGTTCAATGACTCATACTTTTGCACCGATCGTATGTCAAACGAAATTATTCCCAACTCAATTGCCACCTTACCACTTAACAGAGAAGTTCCATTACCTTCCACTATATACAGATCAGACTCTGTTTTCTTTCCTTTGCATTCAATTCTAACCCGCACTACTTTAAATATCTTTATATTATTGCTACCATAATCTTTTAGCTTACTCTCGATTGAATTACATTCCTTGATTATTTCCATATTTTTCTTTACTGCTTTAAGATATGTGTCCGTGCTAATTATGTTAACTCCTGCCCCGGTATCTACAACCATTCTAATTTTAACGTTTCCGACCAAGCAAATTACATTATTAGATTTGTTTCGCCGATAATTGCTCTGACCTTATTATTATTATTATTATTGGGGGGGCCATGCGGGCGATCAGCCACTTCGCACTGCGACCTAAAAGATCTATTGTGCTGGCCCCTGCTTAATTATCCGTCCAGTCAATATTCAGGTTCTTAATGAACCTGACGATACTGCCTCCCGGTACGTGATACATACTATCTGGGCATATTGCTCTCCCTCCTAGATGTTTACTACAGCATGTAGTTCTGCTAGAAAGACGGTAGCATTGGAGCTCAAGGACCTCGAGAGGGTTGTGCCACTCCCGTATATTCCTACTCCTGCCCCGTATTCCGTTTGATTTTACTCTTACGAGTTGCTGGGAATTGCAAATCACCTGTAGGTCACCCAGCTTTACTACAGGAAGGCTAAAAATAAAACTGGAGGGCGCCTGGTATCCAGAGTCCGCATATTTTGGGCTGATTAACCTATCAGCCATTCATCTTTCGGCATATGCTGTTCCACCTTAGATTAGGGTTTTTTGTCAAGGTTTTCTCCTTTAGCGCCGTACTTTGGCCTGTGCCAAATGGCCTAAAATGTGCCAAGTGGCCTTAGTTACCAGTGGTTGCCACGAGGAGGCAGTACGTACACTTGCGAATTGTGCACAGGTTACCCCTTACACAATTGTACCCATCACGCAGCTGCCTAATGACAAGACCAGAACAGCTCACGTGATGCGCACCCTACTGGAAGGTTACGGAGCTGGTAGATTAATCTACTCAACTTTGATCCCCCCCTCCAATAGACGCCAAACCACCTGCTCTGACCTTGATGTTGGTTATATTTTGGTTGGTTTGGTCATCCATTTTGATTTATTTCAGTCGACACGTTGACTTTTCTCACTTCTTTATCAACCATATGCATATCCACGATCTCTATACCTTGCACGATTTTTATTAACTCATCCAGTTCAACACTTCCTTTCTCGATCACTTTTTTTTTCTAATTCGGCATGTTTTGAATTATATACAATTTGATCCCGCACGTGTTCTTTCGCGTTGTCAAATTCGCACTTGGCAGCTTGTTGTCGTAATCTCACTACAAATTGATTAATGGTTTCCTCCCTATCTTGCTTCATGACTCGAAAATACCTCCTTTCTAGTGCTGAGCTCGTTTTGGGCAAAAAGTACGCATCTAATGCTTTTACCATAGAATTGAACTCATCTTCTTCCTTTTCCGCTTCGACTTCTGCGTCTTGCGATAAATTATAATAAATGTCTTGTAATTCAAGACCACCGCTATGCAATATCTTGAATTTTTTTATTTCGTTGTTTGTTATTTGGTTAGCTTTAATCATTATCTCAAATGATCGTTTCCATTTGATCCAGTTTACCGCGATGTTCCCATCTAGATCCAATTTCTGTATTTCATTTTTATCGGTTGCCATTACGTACAAATTTTTTTTAATTTTTTTAACCTCAATTTCTTCTCGTTTATTTCTTTTATTTTATCTGGATTTAACCATTCAATTATTTTGAATTATTATCAGTTAATAATACTTTTTTTTTAATCCTCGTCGCCAATGTAATAATTATCTCTTTACTTAAAATGACCTTTGTTGTTTTTACTGCACACGCTTTATTTTATCTTATCTTACTTTACATGTCATCTGTAATGTTGTTCTACTACGACTAATTTTATACATCATTTTACATATATAATATGAATGGCCCTATAAACCGCATCGCTTGGAATGCATTACTGATATATAATGGACGGTCATTACAATGACTCAAATGTAATAACCATAATAGCAAAATTTGATTTTGGTGAGTTAAAGTTACTGGGTGACTAAAATGTGTGATGAATATGATGAAGAAGCCAGAACTGTGTGAAATACATGCTAACAAAACCAATACACCCTTTTTTGATTATTTGCCGTGACAACTCCTTAAACCCGGAGAACACTGGTTATTTTCGATGTACTTATAAATACAAGTACGTCTCAGACGTTACAAAAACAGCATTGCTTCCGTCGAGTAGAGTTGTGCGGGCGGTTTTATACAATAAGTAAAAGAATTATCGCATTTAATTTTAATTAACTTTATTATATCGAAAAATTTTCACACGTTATTATTAAATCATAACATTTTTTTTTTCTAAACGTTAATAGATTGATTGGATTAAATAGTTTCGATCAATTTAATAAAATAATATTTTCGCACCTATATTATTTATGTCTCCCAAATTAATTAAATATCTATAAAATCCATATATCCATTAACTATATAGAGAAACTATTATGATTTCAATTTACATAGAAAGATAAGAACAAAAATATTCTTTTTAAATCAATTAATAAATAATAATAATAAATATATAACAATTGAAACTCGTCGGACAAATAAATATATAATATATGAAAACTATAATTTATCACAGTTATTATAAATAAAAATTTCGAATTTACATATAACGTATTAAATATTGTTTTTTAGATAAATTATTTTCAATAATATGTAGTATAATTTACTTAAAATTAATTTGAATTAAATATAACATATAAATAGCAAACATAAGTTAAATAATTTTATTTCTTTGATTTAGATTTTTTATCATCTTTACTTTTAAAAAGATTTTTTGCTTTATACCAAATTCTGAAGAAATATTCATCCTTTCGTAATAATTTAGCTCGAGCATATGATTTGATATCAGCATCCATATTATGATCTCTCATCCATGAGGATGTATTTTCTGTGCTGAAGCCAGTATGCTCGTTTTCAGTTCGTGGTTCGTCTTCTGTTTCGGAGCCTTTATTCGAAAATAAAAATAAGTGTATTAGTAATAAATAATTTCTTTTTCTTTTTGTTTTTTGTTTCGCCAAATATACATACCGAAATATGGTAGAACCTTATATGGTTCATCTGATTCTAGTGGTTCACTTAAACCAATTTCATTTCTAGCGAAGATTCGAATTAAATATTTATGATCTTCTTGTAAGTCTCTAATTTGATATTTCTGTTTATCTGCTGTAACACGACCAACCTCAATCCACATAGTCTTTTTCATATCACGTATAGCAATGTTGTATCCTTCTAATGGCGCACCTCCATCATATTCAGGAATACCCCATTCTATTAGGCTAGTATTACAACCAGTCACTCGAATTTCAAGTGGACCAGTCGGTGGTGATGGAACAGCTAACAAAATTAAAAAGTTGTATGTATAGTGTGTATTCGGGGATTTAAAAGAGATACACTTACTTGCATGTGTTTTTAATACTAGTTTTTCTAGAATTGCTGGCGGACTTAAACCTATAGCGTTTTCCGCATACACTCTAAATGATATTTCTAATTTATCTTTCAAATGGTCTATACAATATTGTAAACAATTCGCATCTAATGTAACTACTTTATTCCATTTGGTTGATTTCGATATACGCTTTTCTATTATATAACCTGTAGCAATATTGTAAAATTAATTAAATTTTTAGTATTCATTGTTAATTTTACGCAATTCATACCTGTTATTTCAGAGCCACCATTATTTGTTGGTGTTTCCCATTTTAATGTTATACTTCTACTTGTAATTTCAAAAGCGATTAAATTAAGTGGAATTGACGGTGGAGCTGAATGGAAAGAAAAATAAATTTAAATTTTTAATAATAGATTTACGCTAGGTTAAAAATTAATTTTGTATACAATAAATAAATTAATTAAGCAAATAAGCAGACTTACAATAAATAATTTTTTCATTTCTTTCTAAAAAGTCGATTCAATTTGTTTTAGTCGAGCGAGCAAAAAGCATTAGTTATTAAAATTAGAAAAAAATAAATTAAATCTTTTATATTAAATATTAACTTACTTATATTTTGGCCTACAATAATTTCACCCTCAGACACTAGTGGTAAACTTGTTCCGGCCTCGTTACGAGCACAGATTCGGAAATCGTATGCACAGTCTTTTATTACATTTTTAATTTCAATATTAGTTTGTTTCCCAACAGTATTCCCGTATGTTGTCCATGTGGTTTTTCTAGATTCTTTAATTTCAATAATATATTCTATAATTTCGCTACCACCATCAAACTCTGATGGATTCCAAACTAGCGTAAATGATGTGTCACTCATTCCAGTAAATTCAACTGGGCCAAGAGGCGGTGATGGTATTTCTATATGCAAAAAACAATCTCATTTATAAAAAACACTTCAATTAACAAAATGTGAATGTATACAAATAAATACCTGTTGGTTTCTTAATCATTACAGGTTCACTGTCCAATGGTAATGAACTACCAATTGGATTCGATGCAATAACTCTAAACAGATAAATAGCATTATTCAATAATTTTTGAATGGCAAACGATGTAATATCCCTGTCCACATCAGCTACTTTCATCCAAACACCTTTCTTTTGTTCACATTTTTCAATGGTATATTTCACAATTTCTAAACCACCATCGTCAATCGAAGGTTTCCATTCTATTGTTATAGCATCCTTCTTCATGTCTTTCACAATAATTGGTCCTTCAGGACTACTTGGAATATCTGTAATTATAGTTTCAAACATTTTAGTAAACTTTAAATTATTTATTAATAATTATTTTCTTACCAATAACTTTAAGATTCAAATCCACTGTATAAACACCAGATGTATTTTTAGCTTCAATCGTATATTTAGATGTATCCTCTCTGGTAACAGTTTTTATATGAACTACGCTAATATTTTCCTCATAAGTATGTGTGATTCTTTCCGATGTTTCGATTTTAGTGGTTTGTTTATACCAAGTTATTGTTGGTACAGGGAAACCGGTAACCTTAGCATCAATTTTCCATTCTGAATTTGTTGTAAGAGTTTGATTAATTAGTTTATCATCAACTGTGATTGATGGTTTTTCTTGAATAAGGACAAAGCATGATGTTTCCACATTTCCTATTTCATTCTGTGCTCTACATGTATATTTAGCAGATGTTGTTTCATCTGTATTTTGAATAATTAATTTGGCTGTTCTATTTTCATAAACAACAGTTATTGTTGTTGTTGTTGTTGTTATTATTTCTTTGCCATCTTTAAACCATTGTATCGTGGGAACTGGTGTCCCACTGATAATACAACTTAATGTAATTTTTTTATTTGGACCAATAATAATATCAGATAATGGTTCCTGAATTGTTGGCGGTTCTTTGACAGCTTGTGCAATGACTTTATAATAAGGTGAGTTGGGTGATGGTTCACTTTTGCCTACTGCATTGACAGCAGTTACACGGAAGCTGTATTCTGAATTTTTGGTCAATTTGTGTACGGTATATGTTGTGTCTGTAATACCATCAAATGTAATCCATCTATAAATAAATTAAAAAAAAAAACATTTAATAATAAACGTATAACAAATCGTGGCTAAACGATTTACTTCTTTGTTATCTTTTCGGTATATTCTAAAATATATTCTATTATAACGGAATTGCCATCGTCTTCAGGTACTTTCCAGTAAATAGTTAAGGAATCATCTGCAGTGTCAATTAGTTCTGGTGCTCCAGGTGATGATGGACGTTCTAGAAATAATGAGCAAAACTATAAGTAACGAACCACACATTTAATATATAAAATAGCAAAAATTCTTACTCATAATGATCAATGTGAGTTCGGCTTCAGCTTCTCCATAATCATTTTTAACTTTAACAGTAAATTCACCTTCATCAGAATCTACGACTTTTTTAATTGTAAGACTTGCTGATTGCTCATCGGATGTGAAGTTCACTTTTGGAGCTTTCTTAATTAATTTACCTTTAGTGTACCATTCAACTTCCGGCTTAGGTGACGCATTAAATTTAATATTAAATGTGACATCGTCGTCTTGTTTGATTTTGTACTCTTTAATTTCGTTGGTAATACTTGGTGGAATTTTCAATTCTAAAAAAAAAAAAAAAATTTTTTTTGGTTAAAAAATGTGTTTTACAACAATGATTACGTTAAATATTTACCTTCGACTTTCAAAATAGTAGATGATTTGACATTGTAAGCGATACAGCAATAATCGGTTGCATCATCATCTTGTGAATTTTTAACAACAAGTGTTTTGACTGTATTCTCACTAGTTATTATGTATTTGTCGGATGGTTTAATTTCTTTGCCATTCCTAAACCATACAACATCTATATTTGGTTGCGATAATTCCACGGTGAATACTGCATCAAGTTTCTTCGTAATTAATGTAACATCCGGTAATTTTCTGATGAATTCAACAGCAGGTTCTTCTACCGTTAATGTACCGGTGCTAATTTGTTCGCCAACTTCACACGCATATACTCCAGCATCTTCTAACGTTGATTTATATATTTTTAATTTTTGACGTTTACCGTCAATGCTCAATTGTATATGGTCCGATAATTGAATTTCTTCGCCATCTTTTAACCATTTAACCCATGCGTCTCCCTTTGATAATTCAATTTCAAAAGTGGCTTTTTCTCCCCTTGCAATCGTTAAATCTTTCATAGGCGTAATTATTTTTGGTGGCAATTCCATAATTGTTAATTCAGCCGTACAATCTTGATCTTGTAAAACACAAGTATATTCGCCTTCATCTTCGATAGTTGATTCTTTGATAGTGAGCCTTCGTATATTGCCATCTTTTTCAATTTTAATGTTTTTGTCCGTCACATCTACTTCCATGCCATCTTTTAACCAAGTAACATCGGCCGTTTGTGATGAGATTTCGACTTCAAGTATAGCGATTTCTTTTTCTTTTGCATCGTAATCCTGTAACACTCGAACGAATTCTGGTTTTCTTTCAAGTACTTCGACTTTAGTATCAGTAGTTTGGTCTTTCACAGTACATTTATAGTTTCCAATATCTTTGAGCGTAGTATGCTTAATAATCAGCCTATGGACTCTTCCTTCTTGACTGATGATTTTGTGATCCATTCCAGTAACTTCTTTATCATTATGATACCATTTAGTTGATACTGTATGTGATGTTTCGCATTCCAATGTAAGTAGTTGAGTTTCTTCAATTGTAAATGATTTTTTGAGATTTCTTGTGAATTTCACCTTATCAACTTCAACGGAAACTTTAGCGCCATGAGAAGCTTTGCCAATTGGATTACTAGCAATACATTTATAATCACCAGAATCTTGTTCCGAATCAGCATTTTTAATCATTAATTCGATGTTTTCACCATCATAAGCTAATTTCACTTTATCAGTTGGCAAAAGTGGTGAATTATTTCGCAACCAAATAACTTCAGGTACCGGATTTCCAGTAACCCTAGCGAATAGTTTGATTGTTCCCTTTTGTGGTACAGTAAGTTCTTGGAATCGTTCAATAAATAATGGTGGTTCTGGATTACCGCTTTCAAGTTCTATAAAGTGAAAAATAAAATAAATTAGTTTAAATTAATTCTAATTAGTTCTGCCTAAACAATTTGATTATTTATTATACCTTCTACAGTCAAATAGGCGGTTGTTTCTACGCTTCCAACTGAATTAGTAGCCTTCACTTTGTACTCTCCAGTATCACTGATCGTCGATGAAATTATCGTCAATGTATGAATATCTTTTTCCGTTTTAATTGTTCCTTTCACGGGCTTATCGTTTTTGAACCAAGTTATTTTCGGTGTTGGATTACCAACTATTTGCGTACTAAGTACAATACTCTCGCTTTCCCGAATAATTAGATTTCTTAAAGGCTCTAGAATTTGTGGAGCCTCTTTATCGCCTGTTTTTACTTTAAGAATAATTGGCAATTTAGATTCTCCTTCACGATTTTTGGCGACAACTTCGTAGACCCCTTCTTGTTGTTTTTTAACTTTAGTTATTTGTACAACGCTACAATACATGTGCATATCGGATTCCGTTACTATTTTAACATTCTTTTCCGTTGTAATTTCTTTGCCATTATAGAACCAACTTATTTCGGGTTCTGGAACTGCAACAAGTCTGCATTCCAAAATTACGTTCGTTCCTTCATCGACATATTGTGCTTTTGGCTTCCTGGAGAATGTTGGCGGAATACCTTCAAGAATATCAGCTAGTGATGACTCTCGAGATAAACTTCTTCTTGATAAACCTGTCATATCTGATCCGTGATCTGACAGCGGCGATTCGACTACTAGTTCCGTTGTACTTGATGCAAAACCGGCTGCATTTTTTGCAACACAGGTAAAAGTACCTGCATCTTCGGGGAATACTTCACGAATAATAAGTGTTGCAACATTATCATCGTCATAGTACATTTGGAAATCTTGGGATGGCTTAATAATTGCTGTTTGCCGGAACCATGTAATTTGTGGTCTAGGTGTACCTTCAACTTTGCACTCGAATTGAACTGTGTAACCATCGGGTGAATGTTGTGGTTGTAGTTTTTCAATAAATTTAGGAGCAATACTACGATCATCTGGACCAGGTTCTAGAAATATTTATGCCATTTAATTTATGTTAATTCCAGTTAAAATAAAGATTTTGCACTTACTTTCGAAAACTGGAAGTTTATCAATCTTTTCATTGAGTTTCTTTTGCACATAAATTGCGTAGTTTTCTTCATCCATGAGATATTGTGAAGGAACCCATCCCTTTTCTGCTGTTAAATGCTTTCGGACAAACCACCAATCAGCATTATGACGTTCTAAATTTAATTGATTCAATAAATTTAAGATTTCAAATTTTTTTTTTTTTTGGCATATTCACCTATGACGTATACTCGCTCTCCTTCTACTAAACTAATAGTATTTTCATTCTCAGATATATACGTGTATATCGCAAACATTAATTCGGCATCTCCTTCTTCTAAAATGTAATTTAAATATTAATTATTTAACCAACGTTTAATTAATTAATTTATTAGATTGTGTTGTAACACTACATACCGCCTGCGAAAACCTCCGTCTCTTTTGTTATATTAAGGCTTGCTTCTTCTAAAATTTCATTTTATAAATGGACACAAAAAAATATTTTTGTTAAGTTAGAGTAATCTAGTTTTGCCAAAAGTATTGTAAAATCAAATTATTTTATTAGAATTTTAGTAAATCCCCTTTTAAGGTTCGCAACTAACACGTATGTATATTGAAATTAGGCAGAATTAGTAAAGCATTTACCTGTACTTCTGTTATCGTTAGCAAGCACCTAAATAATACTACGTTAAAAATTTAAAAAGTTTTATTTTATATTTTAATTTTAAAATTATTTGTAATAAAAAATTAAATAAATATATTGCATAAAAACCTTGAAGATAAGATGATGTCATCGGTTTCATTTTCGATTTAAATGTTAATGAATCTTCATCATAAGCAATTCTGTTTTCGGGTAGTTTACGTGGTCGCCCAATTAATACCTCCTCTTCAATATCTTCAACTTGATATTTAGGTTTTTCCGCGATTTCTGATTTTCTTCTTAATTTTAGTTGTACATTTTCGGCTGGGAGTTCCTCAATTTTATCGAAAAATTCATCAGGCTCATCAACATCAAACATTGTATCCGAAATTACGCTATCATCATCAATAATCTCTTCGATTATTGGTCCATCATCATCAAATTCTTCCATGATTTTGATCGATGCTTCACCAGCATGTTCGCCATATGTTAACGGTTTAGTTTTCTTTTTTAATTTAATTTTACCTGACATCGATATTTCTTCCTCAGCGTATGAATCAAGTTTGATACTGAATTCTTGATCCACATCTTCTTTGGTTCTTGTTGATTTTGGACGGAATGTAACATTTTCTACGTCTGTCACCTCTGGTATATCTTGTCTGGGTTTCTTTTTTGGCTTAAGTTTTTTAATAGTCACTTCTTGGGCGTGCTCTTCATGCGCAAGCGGTTTAGGTTTTTGTTTTTTCTGAATAACAAATTCCTCAGCAACATCATCCTCTTCATCATCAGGCTGGTCAACAATATAGTCTGGTTCATCCTCGTCGAAAGATTCTGGTTTTCGTACAGTTTCTTCAATAGCAACTTCATCATAGGTTTGGACATCCTTAATTTGTGGAATAGTTTCGGAAGCCTCGACTGTTTCGGTGGGAGCTTTAAATTTAATAGTGGCTTGTTCTTCTGTTTCCTCGGTTTGTACAGGTTTAACAGGTTTTTTCTTCTTTTTAATGGTTGCATCGAGTATATCCTCCTCAACGATTTGTTCAACTTCTTGAACGACTTCTGTTGGAACTTCAACGGTTTTTTCTTCCGAAATTTCTACCGGTTTCTTTGGTTTTTTCGGTTTCTTTATTTTAAGTTCCTCAGATACATCATCTGCTTTTGGTTGCGGTTTAGAAACCATAAACTCTTCGGAAATTTCACTTACTTCTGGTTTTTCAGGTTTTTTGATTGTAAACTCTCCTTGAACTTCATCTGGCTCCTGTTTTTCAACCTTTGGTTTAATAACGATTTCTTCAATTTCTTCTTTAGGTATTTCCTTCGATTTCTTCTTCTTCTTAATTACAGTATTTATAACCTCTTCTTCAACAATTTGTTTAGTTTCCTGAACAACTTCCTCTGGAATTTCAACAGTAGCCTCTTCATTAATTTCCTCGGGTTCTTTTGGTATAACCGGTTTTATAAGTTTGAGTTCTTCTTCAACTTCGTCTTGAGTGACTTTTACTGGTTTAATGACAAAACTGTCTTCATCGTCTATTTTTTCTTCAGGAGCTTTTTTCTTAAATACAGCTTCGATTGGCTCTTCAACATCTTTAATCTCAGGTTCCTCTACCGTATCTTTAGGCGCCTCGGGAACTACAACTTCAGAAATTTCAGTCGATTTTTTGGTTTTCTTTTTAGGTTTTTTCTCTTCGACAACTTCGGATGGTTTTGGTTTTTCTTCTGGAGTTTGAATCTCTTCAACTGGTTTTTCTTCTTCTGGCTCTGCTGGTTGAACTTCCTTATACACTATATCAACCACTTCTTCTTCTTCGAACTGGTCAACCTCTTCTTCTTGTTCTAAAGTTACTTCAATTGTGGCATCCCCAGATATTTCAGATGGTTTCTTTGGTTTTCTCTTCTTTTGTATACGAAGTTCTTCTGATACATCTTCACCTTGAACCAATTTAGGTTTCTCTCGAGTGACGGTAAATTCTTCTTCAATATCTTCAACATCTTCTGTAGTCTTTGGTTTTTTAGGTCTTTTCAGGGTAATCGCTTCTGTGATGTCTTCAGATTTTGGTTTTTCTGCTTTTGGTTTAAGAATAACTTCCTCCTCTATCTCTTCAACTTGTGCAGGCTTAACTGGTGCAGGCTTCTTTTTGATAACCGCGTCGATAATTTCTTCTTCTACTATTTGTTCTACTTCTTGAATTTCTTCCTTCGGAATCTCAATAGTGGCTTCCTCAGAAATTTCTGTTGGTTTCTTAGGCTTCTTTTTCTTTGTAATTTTCAATTCTTCTGCCACATCTTCTGGTTTGGGTTGTTCTTTTTGGATTGTAAACTGTTCCTCCACTTCTTCAACTGGTTTTACTTCTTCAGGCTTTTTCAAAGTTACTTCTGATGTAACATCTTGTGGTTCATCTTGTTCTTTAGGTGTTGGTTTAATTGTTACAACCTCTTCTTCCGTTTCTTCTGTTTTAACGAATTTAATGGGTTTCTCTTTCTTTTGAACTATAGCATCAATGACTTCTTCTTCAACAATTTGAACAGTCTCCGTTTCTATATCGTGAGGAACTTCGACAGTTTGCTCTTCAGATACTTCAACAATTTTCTTTGGCTTCTTTTTCTTCTTTAATTTCAGTTCTTCACCAGTTACGTCTTCCGTTGATTTTTCGGGTGCAATAGTGAAACTTTCCTCAACATTATCTACAGGCTCAGGTTTCTCAGGTGCTTTAAGAACAAAATCAGCAACCGTTTCTTCTTCTTTTGGTTCTTCTTTTTCCGTTGGGCGTGGTTGCTGCAAAATAACTTCTTCCGTTTCTTCAGGTTCTTTTGTAGTCACAACTTTCTTTTTCCTTTTAACGACTGTATCAACAACTTCCTCTTCAACAATTTTTTCAGTTTCCACTATTTCGTCTTGAGGAACTTCTACTGTGACTTCTTCTGCAACTTCTTCGATCACTTTCTTTTTAGGTTTCTTTTTAAGTTTGAACTTTTCAGAGACTTCTTCAGGTTCTTGTTGTGGAGCAATCGTGAATACTTCTTCAACATTATCTACTGGTTCTGGTTTCTCAGGTGTTTTAAGAACAAAATCAGCAACCGTTTCTTCTTCTTTTGGTTCTTCTTTTTCCGTTGGGCGTGGTTGCTGCAAAATAACTTCTTCAGTCTCTTCAGGTTCTTTTGTAGTTACAACTTTCTTTTTCCTTTTAACGACTGTGTCGACAACTTCTTCTTCAACAATTTTTTCAGTTTCCACTATTTCATCTTGAGGAACTTCTACTGTAACTTCTGCTGCAGCTTCTTCGACCACTTTCTTTTTAGGTTTCTTTTTAAGTTTCAACTTTTCAGAGACTTCTTCAGGTTCTTGTTGTGGAGCAATCGTGAATATTTCTTCAACATTATCTACTGGTTCAGGTTTTACAGGCTTTTTCAGAACAAATTCAGCGGCGCCTACCTCTTCTTCTTCTGGTTCTTCTTTTTGAGATGGACGCTGTAAAATAATTTCTTCGCTTTCTTCGGGTTCCTTCGTAATTAATACTTTCTTCTTCCTTTTAACAACTGTATCAACAACTTCCTCTTCAACAACTTTTTCAATTTCCTTTATTTCGTCTTGAGGAACTTCAACTGTAACTTCATCTGCAAC
Source organism: Tipula vernalis (assembly GCA_958295665.1). Lineage (NCBI taxonomy): Eukaryota > Metazoa > Arthropoda > Insecta > Diptera > Tipulidae > Tipula > Tipula vernalis. The sequence continues at coordinate 153,203,674 of OY282560.1, read as the reverse complement.
TTCCTCGATCGTTTTCTTTTTAGGTTTCTTTTTAAGTTTCAATGGCTCAGCGACAACTTCTTTTTCCGTGGGTTCCTGTAATGTAACTTCCTCTTCTACATCTTCAGGTATTTCTGGTTTTACAGGTTTGGTAATGGTGACGTTTGGCAACTCTTCAGGTTCCTCTTCAATTGGCTTGCTCTCTTCTGGAATTGGAGTTTCTTGTTCCTCCGGCTCTTCTGGTTTTTCAGATTTCTTCTTAGGTTTACTGACCTTTTTCTTTGATTTTTTATCTTTGATATCTAGTTCATATTCGGGTTCGTCTTTTTCTGGTTTTGGTTTAGGCTCTTCTTCTGGTTTTTCTTTTTCAACGATTGGTTCAACTTTTGGTTCTTCTATTGGTTTAGGTATAGGTTTCAATTTAATAGTGTCGCCTTCTTCATCTGGTTTTGGCCGTTCCGGAATTCTAAACTTAACATCTTCTGGTGGTACCTCTTCAATTGGTTTAGGTACACCTGGCACAATTGGAGTTTGTATTACTTCAGGTGTTGGCTGCTTCTTCTTCTTTCTGATGTATTTTCCTTTTGGTTTTTCTTTATCCTCAGGTATTTCTTCTTCGTCGCTTGATACTTCTGGTGATTTTCTTGGATAATCTTGGAGTTCAATAGGCGTTGGCTCAAATTTATCCAAATCAGGATACTCCTTGGCTTGTTTTGGCTCTTTCGGAGATTCTTCTTTTTGTTTTGGTTTAGGTTTTTCTTCAGTTTCTTCTTCAATTTCTTTAGGTTTAACTGGTATTTTCTTAAGTTTTACATTTTCCGGTTCTTCCTCTTCTGGTTTTTTGACTTTGCCTTTTCCTAATTTAAGCGTATGCTCATCCGGTACTTCTTCTACCTTTTCTTTTGTTGCTCGTTTATATTTTTCACGTTCCGAAGCTTCATCCGAACTACTCTCATATTTTTCGTATTTTTCTAATTCAACCTTTTCAAGATCATCTTTAATTTTTTTCATTCCTTTGAACTTCTTCTTTTTGAATTTTAATCTTTCATCTTCCTCTTCTTCAGTTCTAGTTATTTCGCTCTTGTGTACAACGGCGTTTATTTCAGATAGTTTTGGATACAATACTTGTGGAGGATAGTTAACGACTTCCATTCTACTTCTAAGCAGAACTTTTGGAACACTCAAATCTTCTTCTTCGGAGGGTCCCAATGTTTTTGGTTTACGTAATTTTAATTTGTATGCTTTAGGTTCCTCTTCAATCTTAAGTTTAGTTGGTTTTTGATCTTTTCGAACAATTTTTATTGGTTCCAATTTCGTTAAATCTAATTTTTCTCTAGCTGGTTTGTCGAGCTCAATTTTTTCATATTTCTCTAGTTCCGTCTTAGAAATTTCCATATCCAGAAGTTTTTGAATAATATCATCTTGGTCATCCTTCTTTTTCTTTTTTATTACCTTCTTCTTTTTGGATTTTCGTACTCCATCTTTATCTTCCGCTGGTCCTTCCTCTGGTACTATTTCTTCTTCTTCTTCTAAATTATCCTCTAGAGGCTCTTCTACAGCTTCAATCGCTTCTGGTTGTGCTATAATTAATTTAAATAAATTTTAGGTGATTGAAATTCAATTAATATGTGTATTTGAAAATAATCTAATATTAAAAGTATGAAGCCTGGTAAAATTTTCCGCCGAAATGTAAAATGTACGTAAATGTAAAACTTACGTTCATCTTCAAGTGATTTGTGTTCTGGTATAGTGTGTTTTTTAAGGGTTTTGTGTATGTGTTCAAGTTCATTTGTTTCTGGAATATAAAGTAAAATATTTAAGTATAAAAGAACCTAGTGAAAAATAATTAATATTAATGAAACCTGTTTCTTCTTCTAATTTGATAGGTTCAATTTCTTTTTTCGGTTTCTTTGGTAATTTGAAAAGTTCTTCCGGTTTTTCTTCTTCCAAAGGTTTTTCTGGTTCAGTTGTCTTCTTTTTAACTTTTTTAATTTTAGGTTGAGGCTTTTCAGGTTCTTCTACTTGTTCGATAGGTTTGGTAGTTTCAGTTGTTTTCGGTTTTTCTATCTCTTTCGGCACATCTTCTTCAGAAAGCTCTTCCTCTACCGGACGTTCTTTTATGGGTTTCTCTGGTTCATAATCAAATTTCTCATATTTCTGTAACTCGGTTTTAGGTATTTCCATTTCTAATAATTTCTTGATAATTTCATCTTGCTCATCCGGTTTCTTTTTAATAACTTTCTTCTTTTTGGGTTTCTTGGGCTTACTATCATCAACCACACTCTCTTCCGGTTGATCTTCTTCTGGGAGCGATTCAGTAACGGTGATAGTCGTCGTGGCTGGTTTATCATCATCTTGAACTGTTACAATTTCTGTAACTTCTTCTTTGTCGCCTGTTTTCTTTTTCATAACTCGCTTCTTGGTAACTCTTTGCTTAGGTGTACCATCTTCAGACGGGATTTCAGTTATCTGTATTTCTTCAGGAAGTAATTCAGTTTGTGTTGGCTCATCATCGCCAGTTAGCGGAACCTCAGTTACAGTAATGGTTGTTTCTTCTGGTTTATCATCTTCCTTAATGGTCACAACTTCCGTAACTTCTTCCTTGTCATTATCTTTCTTTTTAATGACACGTTTTTTGATTACCTGTTTCTTGACAGTTCCATCCTCTTGAGGTACTTCTTTAATCGTAACTTCTTCTGGTAATTCTTCAAGAGTTGGTTTGGAAGGTTTTCTACGTTTTTCTGGTTCAAAGTCAGTTTTCTCGTATTTTTCTAATTCGGTTTTCGAAATTTCCATTTCAAGAAGTCTTCGAATTATTTCGTCTTGTTCATCGGGTTTCTTTTTAATTGTCTTCTTCTTTTTCGGTTTCTTTGGTTTATCGCCAGGTTCAACAACTTCTTCGGGACCTTCTTCATCTTCCGGTTGCTCTTCATCGGGAACGATAGATTCGGTTACGGTAACAGTTGTTTGGTCGGGTTTGTCATCTTCTTGAATAGTTACAATTTCTGTAACTTGCTCTTTGTCACCAGTCTTTTTCTTAATAACTCGCTTTTTAGTTACTTGCTGTGTAGGTTTACCATCTTCTGACGGAATTTCTACCACCTTTATTTCTTCAGGGAGTTCTTCGATTTGAACGGGCTCCGGTTTATCTTCTTCTTCTTCTTCTTTTGGAACCTCAGTCACGGTGACAGTTGTCTCTTCTGGTTTGTCGTCTTCCTTGACGGTCACGATTTCGGTAACTTCTTCTTTTTGACCAGTTTTCTTTTTGATGACCCGTTTCTTAATGGTTTGTTTCTTTATAGTACCATCTTCTTGTGGGATTTCTGCCACTTTAATTTCTTCTGGCATTTCTTCAATTTCGATAGGTTCTGGCTTTTCTTCTTCCTCTAATGGACCCTCAGTTACGGTAACTGTAGTTTCTTCCGGTTTGTCGTCTTCTTTAACGGTTACGATTTGAGTAACTTCCTCCTTGTCATCAACCTTCTTTTTGATGACTCGCTTTTTGATGACCTGTTTCTTAATGGTTCCATCTTCTTGAGGCACTTCTTTAACCGTAGTCTCTTCTGGCAGTTCTTCAATTGTCGGTTTGGATGGTTTTCGGCGTTTTTCAGCTTCATAGTCTGTTTTTTCGTATTTTTCCAGCTCGGTTTTTGAAATTTCCATTTCAAGAAGCCTCTTGATTATATCATCCTCCTCGTCAGGTTTCTTTTTAACTTGTTTTTTCTTTTTCGGTTTTTTTGGTTTATCGCCGGTGCCCTCTTCAGGTGTAATTTCTGTTACTTCTTCATATAATTCTTCAGTTTGTGGTTGTTCTGGTATATCTTCTTCCTCTATTGGAACCTCAGTTACGGTAACAGTAGTTTCTTCTGGTTTGTCATCTTCCTTAACGGTTACGATTTCAGTAACTTCTTCCTTGTCATCAACCTTCTTTTTAATGACACGTTTTTTGACAACTTGTTTCTTTACTGTTCCATCCTCTTGAGGCACATTTTTGACCGTAATTTCTTCTGGCAATTCTTCAATAGTTGGTTTAGATGGTTTCTCACGTTTTTCTGGTTCAAAATCAGTTTTTTCATATTTTTCCAATTCAGTTTTTGATACCTCCATTTCGAGAAGTCTTCGAATTATTTCGTCTTGTTCATCGGGTTTCTTTTTAATTGTCTTCTTCTTTTTCGGTTTCTTTGGTTTATCGCCAGATTCAATAACTTCTTCGGGACCTTCTTCATCTTCCGGTTGCTCTTCGTCGGGAACGATAGATTCGGTTACGGTAACAGTTGTTTGGTCGGGTTTGTCATCTTCTTGAATAGTTACAATTTCTGTAACTTGCTCTTTGTCACCAGTCTTTTTCTTAATAACTCGCTTTTTAGTTACTTGCTGTTTAGGTTTACCATCTTCTGACGGAATTTCTACCACCTTTATTTCTTCAGGGAGTTCTTCGATTTGAACGGGCTCCGGTTTATCTTCTTCTTCTTCTTTTGGAACCTCAGTCACGGTGACAGTTGTCTCTTCTGGTTTGTCGTCTTCCTTGACGGTCACGATTTCGGTAACTTCTTCTTTTTGACCAGTTTTCTTTTTGATGACCCGTTTCTTAATGGTTTGTTTCTTTATAGTACCATCTTCTTGTGGAATCTCTGTTAATTTAAGTTCTTCTGGCATTTCTTCAATTTCGATTGGTTCTGGCTTTTCTTCTTCCTCTAATGGACCCTCAGTTACGGTAACAGTAGTTTCTTCCGGTTTGTCGTCTTCTTTAACGGTCACGATTTGAGTAACTTCCTCCTTGTCATCAACCTTCTTTTTGATGACTCGCTTTTTGATGACCTGTTTCTTAATGGTTCCATCTTCTTGAGGCACTTCTTTAACCGTAGTCTCTTCTGGCAATTCTTCAATTGTCGGTTTGGATGGTTTTCGGCGTTTTTCAGCTTCATAGTCTGTTTTTTCGTATTTTTCCAGCTCAGTTTTTGAAATTTCCATTTCAAGAAGCCTCTTGATTACATCATCCTCCTCGTCAGGTTTCTTTTTGACTTGTTTCTTTTTTTTCGGTTTCTTTGGTTTTTCACCGGTGTCATCTTCAGGAGTAATTTCTGTTACTTCCTCGGTTTGTGGTTCGTCTGGTATATCTTCTTCCTCTATTGGAACCTCAGTTACAGTAACAGTAGTTTCTTCTGGTTTGTCATCTTCCTTAACGGTTACGATTTCAGTAACTTCTTCCTTGTCATCAACCTTCTTTTTAATGACACGTTTTTTGACAACTTGTTTCTTTACTGTTCCATCCTCTTGAGGCACATTTTTGACCGTAATTTCTTCTGGCAATTCTTCAATAGTTGGTTTAGATGGTTTCTCACGTTTTTCTGGTTCAAAATCAGTTTTTTCATATTTTTCCAATTCAGTTTTTGATACCTCCATTTCGAGAAGTCTTCGAATTATTTCGTCTTGTTCATCGGGTTTCTTTTTAATTGTCTTCTTCTTTTTCGGTTTCTTTGGTTTATCGCCAGATTCAATAACTTCTTCGGGACCTTCTTCATCTTCCGGTTGCTCTTCGTCGGGAACGATAGATTCGGTTACGGTAACAGTTGTTTGGTCGGGTTTGTCATCTTCTTGAATAGTTACAATTTCTGTAACTTGCTCTTTGTCACCAGTCTTTTTCTTAATAACTCGCTTTTTAGTTACTTGCTGTTTAGGTTTACCATCTTCTGACGGAATTTCTACCACCTTTATTTCTTCAGGGAGTTCTTCGATTTGAACGGGCTCCGGTTTATCTTCTTCTTCTTCTTTTGGAACCTCAGTCACGGTGACAGTTGTCTCTTCTGGTTTGTCGTCTTCCTTGATGGTCACGATTTCCGTAACTTCTTCTTTTTGACCAGTTTTCTTTTTGATGACCCGTTTCTTAATGGTTTGTTTCTTTATAGTACCATCTTCTTGTGGAATCTCTGTTAATTTAAGTTCTTCTGGCATTTCTTCAATTTCGATTGGTTCTGGCTTTTCTTCTTCCTCTAATGGACCCTCAGTTACGGTAACAGTAGTTTCTTCCGGTTTGTCGTCTTCTTTAACGGTCACGATTTGAGTAACTTCCTCCTTGTCATCAACCTTCTTTTTGATGACTCGCTTTTTGATGACCTGTTTCTTAATGGTTCCATCTTCTTGAGGCACTTCTTTAACCGTAGTCTCTTCTCGCAATTCTTCAATTGTCGGTTTGGATGGTTTTCGGCGTTTTTCAGCTTCATAGTCGGTTTTTTCGTATTTTTCCAGCTCAGTTTTTGAAATTTCCATTTCAAGAAGCCTCTTGATTACATCATCCTCCTCGTCAGGTTTCTTTTTGACTTGTTTCTTCTTTTTCGGTTTCTTTGGTTTGTCACCGGTGTCATCTTCAGGAGTAATTTCTGTTACTTCCTCGGTTTGCGGTTCTTCTGGAATATCTTCTTCCTCTATTGGAACCTCAGTTACGGTAACAGTAGTTTCTTCCGGTTTGTCATCTTCCTTAACGGTTACGATTTCAGTAACTTCTTCCTTATCATCAACCTTCTTTTTAATGACACGTTTTTTGACAACTTGTTTCTTTACAGTTCCATCCTCTTGAGGCACCTCTTTGACCGTAATTTCTTCTGGCAACTCTTCAATAGTTGGTTTAGATGGTTTCCGATGTTTTTCTGGTTCAAAATCAGTTTTTTCATATTTTTCCAATTCAGTTTTTGATACCTCCATTTCGAGAAGTTTTCGAATTATCTCGTCTTGCTCATTGGGTTTCTTTTTAATTGTCTTCTTCTTTTTCGGTTTCTTTGGTTTATCGCCAGATTCAACAACTTCTTCGGGACCTTCTTCATCTTCCGGTTGCTCTTCATCGGGAACGATAGATTCGGTTACGGTAACAGTTGTTTGGTCGGGTTTGTCATCTTCTTGAATAGTTACAATTTCTGTAACTTGCTCTTTGTCACCAGTCTTTTTCTTAATAACTCGCTTTTTAGTTACTTGTTTTGTAGGTTTACCTTCTTCCGACGGAATTTCTACCACCTTTATTTCTTCAGGGAGTTCTTCAATTTGAGCTGGTTCCTCCTTTTCTTCTAATGGAGCCTCACTTACGGTGACAGTTGTTTCTTCTGGTTTGTCGTCTTCCTTGACGGTCACGATTTCCGTAACTTCTTCTTTTTGACCAGTTTTCTTTTTGATGACTCGTTTCTTAATGGTTTGCTTCTTTATGGTGCCATCGTCTTGTGGGACTTCTGAAACTATTATTTCTTCTGGCATTTCTTCAATTTGAGTTGGTTCTGGCTCCTCCTTTTCCTCTAATGGAGTCTCGGTCACGGTGACAGTAGTTTCTTCTGGTTTGTCGTCTTCCTTAATGGTCACGATTTGGGTAACTTCTTCTTTGTCCCCAGTTTTCTTTTTGATCACACGTTTCTTAATGATTTGTTTCTTCGTGGTTCCATCTTCTTGTGGAACTTCTGTCACTTTAATGTCTTCTGGCATTTCTTCAACTTCGATTGGTTCTGGCTTTTCTTCTTCCTCCAATGGAGTTTTCTTTTTCTTGATTACCTTTGTTTTTGGTTGTTTTGGTATTTTTTCAACAATTTCTTTAAGAAGGCCTCCAAACAAGTTAAAGTCTTCGATGTTTTTGGGTTGGAATTCTGGTAACTCTTCTGGAGAAACAGTAACTTCACTTACGGTAACAGTAGTCTCTTCCGGTTTGTCATCTTCTTTAATAGTCACGATTTCAGTAGTTTCTTGCTTGCCACCTGTTTTCTTTTTGATGACGCGTTTCTTTGTGATTTGTTTTTTTGTTGTACCATCCTCTTGTGGAACTTCAGTTACAGTTACTTCTTCTGGTAACTCTTCAATTTTGATTAGTTCTGGTTTTTCCTCTTCTTCCTTTATTGGAAGTTCAGTAACCGTAACAGTGGTTTCTTCCGGTTTGTCATCTTCTTTAACGGTTACGATTTGAGTAACTTCTTCTTTGTTGCCAGTTTTCTTTTTAATGATACGTTTTTTAATGGTTTGTTTTTTTATAGTACCATCTTCTTGTGGAATCTCTGTTAATTTAAGTTCTTCTGGCATTTCAACAACTTGAACGTCTTCAACTGGGGCTTCACTTACGGTAACAGTAGTCTCTTCCGGTTTGTCATCTTCCTTAATAGTCACGATTTCAGTAGTTTCTTGCTTGCCACCTGTTTTCTTTTTGATGACGCGTTTCTTTGTGATTTGTTTTTTCGTTGTACCATCCTCTTGTGGAACTTCAGTTACAGTTACTTCTTCTGGTAACTCTTCAATTTTAATTGGTTCTGGTTTATCCTCTTGTTCCTCTATTAGATGTTCAGTAACCGTAACAGTGGTTTCTTCCGGTTTGTCATCTTCTTTAACGGTTACGATTTGAGTAACTTCTTCTTTGTCATTAACTTTCTTCTTGATAACTCTTTTTTTGATTACTTGTTTCTTTATGGTGCCATCCTCCTGTGGTACTTCTTTAACCGTAGTTTCTTCTGGCAATTCTTCAATTGTTGCTTTAGATGGTTTTCGTCGTTTTTCTGGTTCAAAATCAGTTTTCTCGTATTTTTCCAATTCGGTTTTTGATGTTTCCATTTCGAGAAGTCTTTTGATAACATCATCCTCTTCGTCAGGCTTCTTTTTGACTTGCTTCTTCTTTTTGGGTTTCTTTGGTTTTTCACCAGCCTCAACTGTGTCTTCAGGACCTTCTTCTTCCGGTTGCTCTTCATCAGGGACTTCTGTATCTTTAATTTCTTCAGGAATTTCTTCCTTTTCGATTGGCTCTGGCTGTTCTTCTTTCTCTAGTGGAACTTTCTTTTTCTTAACTACCTTAGTTTTAGGTATTTTCGGAGTTTTATCAATCATTTGTTTGAGAAGGCCACCGAACAAATTGAAATCTTCTACATTTTTGGTTTCGAATTCTGGTTTTTCCTCTTCTTCTTCTAGTGGAAGTTCAGTAACTGTAACCGTAGTTTCTTCCGGTTTGTCGTCTTCTTTAATAGTCACGACTTCAGTAGTTTCTTGCTTGCCACCTGTTTTCTTTTTGATGATGCGCTTCTTGATGATTTGTTTTTTCATGGTACCATCCTCTTGTGGAACTTCAGTTACAGTTACTTCTTCTGGTAACTCTTCAATTTGGATTGGTTCTGGTTTTTCCTCTTCTTTCTCTAGTGGAAGTTCAGTAACTGTAACCGTGGTTTCTTCCGGTTTGTCATCTTCTTTAACGGTTACGATTTGAGTTATCTCTTCCTTGTCATCGACCTTCTTTTTAATGACTCGTTTTTTGATTACCTGTTTCTTGATAGTTCCATCCTCTTGTGGTACTTCTTTAACCGTAGTTTCTTCTGGCAATTCTTCAATTGTTGCTTTAGATGGTTTTCGTCGTTTTTCTGGTTCAAAATCAGTTTTCTCGTATGTTTCCAATTCGGTTTTGGTAATCTCCATTTCGAGAAGCCTTTTGATAATATCATCTTGGTCATCAGTTTTCTTTTTAATTGTTTTTTTCTTCTTCGGTTTTTTGGGTTGATCACCAATCTCAACTTCTTCTGGTTGTTCTTCGTCAGGAGCAGTGGATTCAGTCACTGTAACTGTTGTTTCTTCCGGTTTGTCATCCTCTTTAACAGTAACAATTTCCGTAATTTGTTCTTTGTCACCCGTTTTCTTTTTGATGACTCGTTTCTTAATAGTTTGTTTCTTTGTGGTACCATCCTGTTGTGGAATCTCCAATTCCTTAATTTGTTCGGGAAGTTCTTGGAGTTCGGTAGTTTCTGGCTGGTCGTCTTCTTCTATCACGGATTCGACTGTTTTTACAGTGGTTACTGGTTCTTTACCATCTTCCTCGATTGTTTCAATTTCTGTAATTTCTTGTTTGGGTCCTTTCTTTTTCTTTATAATTCGTTTTTTTGTTGTTTTTGTTTTGGATTCACCATCTTCAACTGTTTCTGTGATGTGAACCTGTTCAGGTAGTTCTTCGATTTCTTCTGGTTTGTCTTCTGGGACATCTGTTTCTTCAACAGTTACCGTATTAATTGGCTCCTTTCCTTCTTCCTCAACAGTTTGAATTTCAGTTATTTCTTGCTTAGGTCCTTTTGTTTTTTTGATGACGCGTTTTTTCGTAACAGTTATTTTTGGTTGTCCTTCTTCGACAGTTTCCTTCACAAATACTTGTTCAGGAAGTTCTTCTATTTCTTCGGGCTCTTCCACAGGAGCCACAGTTTCCTCCACTTTGACGGTTGTAATTGGTTCTTTTCCCTCTTCTTCTACTGTTTCAATTTCAGTTGTTTCTTGTTTAGGACCTTTGGTTTTCTTAATAACTCGTCTTTTAGTGATTACTGTCTTAGGTTTGCCATCTTCTACTGTTTCTTTAGTATGAATTACTTCGGGCAGTTCTTCGATTTCTTCTGGTTTTTCCTCAGGAGCAACGATTTCTTCAACAGTAACACTTACTACAGGTTCCTGACCATCTTCTTCTACTGTTTGAATTTCTGTTACTTCTTGCTTTTTCCCTTTGGTTTTTTTAATAACCCGCTTTTTGGTGATTACCGTTTTCGGTTGACCATCTTCAATAGTTTCTTTTATATGTATTTGTTCTGGGAATTCTTCAATTTCTTCTGGCTTTTCATCAGGTATATCAGCCTTTTCGACGGTTACAGTAGTTACTGGTTCTTTACCATCTTCTTCGACTGTTTTAATTTCGGTTATTTCCTCTTTAGGGCCTTTCTTTTTCTTAATAATACGTGTTTTAGTGATGGTTGTTTTTGGTTGATCCTCTTCTACAGTTTCTTTCACAAATACGTGCTCGGGAAGTTCAGTAATTTCTTCTGGTTGTTCTTCATCGACTACGCTTTCTTCAACTTTAACCGTTGTAACTGGTGCTTTTCCTTCTTCTTCAACAGTTTGAATTTCAGTGACTTCTTGTTTGGGTCCCTTTTTCTTTTTAATAACCCGAGTTTTAGTTGTGGTGGTTTTTGGTTGACCTTCTTCTATAGTTTCCTTTACTAGAACATGTTCCGGAAGCTCTTCAATTTCTTCCGGTTGATCATCTTGTACATGTTGTTCTTCAACAGTAACTGTTGTTACAGGTTCCTTACCTTCTTCTTCGACAGTCTGAATTTCAGTTATTTCTTGTTTTGTACCTTTCTTCTTCTTTATGGTTCGTTTTTTAGTTATCGTAGTTTTTGGTTGATCATCTTCAATGGTTTCTTTTACTGAAATTTTTTCAGGGAGCTCTTCGATTTCTTCTGGTTGTTCTTCTGGTGCTGATATTTCTTCAACAGTAACAGTTGTTACCGGTTCCTCACCATCTTCTTCTACAGTTTGAATTTCCGTTATTTCTTGTTTGGGTCCCTTCGTTTTCTTGATGACACGTTTTTTAGTGATTGTTGTTTTAGGTTTACCATCTTCAATTGTTTCCTTCACGAATATTTGCTCTGGAAGCTCTTCAATTTCTTCTGGTTTTTCGTCTGTAGTGGGACTTTCCTCTACTGTAACAGTGGTAATAGATTCTTTTCCATCTTCCTCAATTGTCTGAATCTCAGTAATTTCTTGATTGGGTCCTTTCTTTTTCTTGATAACACGCCTTTTGATTGTGACAGTTTTTGGTTGACCTTCCTCCACTGTTTCTTTTACAACCACTTGTTCTGGAAGTTCTTCGAAATCTTCAGGAGTATTTTGAGGAACGAATGTTTCTTCAACTGACACAGTAGTTACAGGCTCTTTACCCTCTTCCTCGATAGTTTTAGTTTCAGTTACTTCCTGTTTTGGACCTTTTTTCTTCACAATTTTTCGTGTAGTTACTTTAACATTAGGTTTGTCATCTTCTACTGTTTCTTTAACGAAAACTTGTTCAGATATTTCCTCAGGTTTATCATCAGTCAATTCTACCTCGTTTACTTCAACGGTTATAACCGGTTCTTCACCATCTTCTTCAACAGTTTGAATTTCAGTAATCTCCTGTTTTGGTCCTTTCTTTTTCTTGATAATTCGTTTTTTAGTTGTAACAGTTTTCACTTCACCATCCTCAATTGTTTCCTTGACAAATACTTGTTCTGGTAATTCTATAGTTTCTTCTGGCTCTTCCGCAGGCGTTATAATTTCTTCAACTGTAACCGTTGTCACTGGTTCTTTATCATCTTCCTCAACGGTTTGTATTTCGGTTATCTCTTGTTTCGGTCCCTTATGTTTCTTAATGGTTCGTTTTCTCGTAATTACCGTTTTTGGTTGTCCATCTTCTATCGTTTCTTTTACAAATATTTGTTCTGGTAATTCTTCTGTTTCGTCATTTCGACCTTCTGGTAAGGAGATTTCTTCCGTTGTAACTGTAGTGACTGGTTCCTTCGTATCTTCTTCGACAGTTTGAATTTCAGTTATTTCTTGCTTTGGTCCTTTTGTTTTCTTAATGGTTCGTTTTTTAATAACTGTTGTCTTCCGTTGGCCATCTTCAGTAGTTTCTTTAACAGTCATTTGTTCTGGAAGTTCTTCAATTTCTTCGACTGGTTCTTCGGGAACTATTGAATCGCGTTTGGTAACTGTAATTACTGGTTCTTTGTCATCTTCTTCAACAGTTTCGATTTCAGTAATTTCCTGCTTAGGCCCTTTTCGCTTTTTAATAATACGTTTTTTCGTTACAATGGTCTTTGGTTGTCCCTCGTCTATTGTTTCTTTAATAAACACTTGTTCAGGCAATTCTTCTATTTCTTCGGGTTCGTCAACCGGCGTTATTATTTCATCAACAGTAACTGTTGTTATGGGCGCTTGGCCTTCTTCTTCAACTGTTTGAATTTCAGTTACTTCTTGTCTTGGACCCTTAGTTTTCTTAATGGTTCGTTTCTTTGTGGTGACTATTTTTGGTTGTCCCTCTTCAATTGTCTCTTTAACAGATATCTGTTCTGGAAGCTCTTCAATTACTTCGGGATGGTCTTCAGGTATTGTTACTTCCTTAACTGTTATACTAGTGACGGGTTCTTTTCCATCTTCTTCAATCGTTTGAATTTCAGTTACCTCTTGATTTGGTCCTTTCTTTTTCTTTATTGTTCGTTTTTTGGTTGTTGTTGTTTTGGATTGACCATCCTCAATGATTTCTTTGACAAACACTTGTTCTGGTAGTTCTTCGAAATCTTCGGGTTGTTGCTCTGGCTCAATAATTTCTTCCGTTGTTACGGTAGTTATTGGCTCCTTTCCTTCTTCTTCCACCGTTTCTATTTCGGTTATTTCTTGTTTGGGTCCTTTCTTTTTCTTGATAACTCGTTTTTTAATTACTACTGTTCTAGGTTGGCCTTCTTCAACAGTTTCTTTGATAGTTATTTGTTCGGGAAGCTCTTCAATTTCTTCAGGTTTTTCTTGAGGAGAATCTTCTTGTACGGTGACCGTAGTTATAGGCTCCTTGCCATCTTCTTCTATCGTTTCAATTTCAGTTACTTCTTGTTTTGGTCCCTTCTTCTTTTTAATTATACGTTTCTTTATTATCGTGACTCTTGGTTGTCCCTCTTCGATAGTTTCTTTGATTTGTATTTGCTCTGGTAATTCTTCTATTTCTTCTGGTTGTTCTTCTGGTGCTTCATCAGTTGTAACTGTAACGGTGGTTACAGGTTCTTGGCCATCTTCTTCAACCGTTTGGATCTCAGTAATTTCTTGTTTTGGTCCTTTTGTTTTCTTTATAATCCGCTTTTTAGTGATTGTTGTTTTGGGTTTTCCATCTTCTACAGTTTCCTTGACGTAAATTTGTTCAGGAAGCTCTTCTATTTCTTGCGGCTTTTCTTCAGGTTCAGTCGTTTCTTCGACTGTGACGGTTGTAATGGGCTGCTTACCGTCTTCTTCTACCGTTTCTATTTCAGTTATTTCTTGTTTAGGTCCTTTCTTTTTCTTAATAGTACGTTTTTTGATTATTGTCGTTGTGCTGACACCATCTTCTACCATTTCCTTTACAGTTACTTGTTCGGGAAGTTCTTCTATTTCCTCACCCGGTTGCTCTACCGCAAATTCAATTATTGGTTCTTCGTCTTCTATGGTTTCTGATTCGATAATTTCTCCTACAGGTCTTTTCTTTTTCTTGATTATCTTTTTCGTTTTCTCTGTCGTTTTTGGTATTTTTCCAACCATTTGTTTTAGAAGACCACCGAATAAATTGAAATCTTCAATATTTTTGGGTTCCGGCATTTCGTCATCCGGTACCTCTTCAACTATCGGTTCTGTTTCCTTCACTTCTTGTGTTTTTTGTGTTTTTGTTTTTTTCTTTGGTTTTGTATCGTGTATTTGAGTTTCAGGTTGTGGAATTTGTTCTGTGTGAAAAATTAATGTATATTAAGTGTATGTTTTTGGCCATGTGTTTGAATTTTGTTGTTTTAAATTATTGACATGTGTGCATGATAGTTTTTCATTGATATAAACATTGTGAAAATGTAACGCTATTTTCCTTTTATTTACATTTTTGGTTTTGTGTTTAAATTTAATTAATTGCTTGAAACTGTTTGACAGTAAAATTAACATTATTCATCTGTAGCAATTAGTGTTTGGCGTAAATAAAAAATATTCAATATTTAGACTACTATCAGCTAACAGGTTGTTTTATTTGACTGGATCTAATATTTTTTATGTTTATGTAAAAACGGCTAAGTAAAAACGTAAGGAATATATTGGCCTAAAATTTTTAAGCAAATGGTAAGTTTTAGAAAAATTGAATTATTACTAAAAGAATATTCTGTTACACTTGATTTCAAATTAACGGGGGGCACTTCGATACTTACAGTGGCTACATCAACTGTATCCAATAAGCCAAATTTGAAACATTGGCTTATAGCAATAGACGTAATATTTACCTTCGAAATCATCGACCTCTTCAATTTCCACAGTAGTTTGAGGTGAAATTTTGAACTCATCTGGTTTTTCCGTATCACTCAAATCCTCTTCTATGACGGCAGTTCCACGCCTTGTAATTTTTTTCTTTTTAGTTTTGATTGTACCGGTTGCATCATCCGTTTGGCTTTCAAACGTTGTTACGTATTCAGTTTTTTCTAAAATTAAACAAAAAAGGGTTTAAGTAAAATGTTGCTATTATGTCTAACCTAAAATTGACACTAATCTGTTTTGTATTAGGTGTTTGTATTTGATAAATTGTGTGTGAAAACCTCTTACCATTTTCATGGGTGTGAATGTGTTTTGTGTCTTGTGTAAATTGTGGTGTAATTATGTGTTCTATGTTTTCATTTGATGTGTTGAGTATTTCAGGAATAAAATCGACTAGATCACTGACATTGATAACATCATCATCTGAATCTAATAACTCAGATACGTTATCTACTATATGTTCATTGTCGTGTTCTGTGCGATCGGTATCATCGACGATTAATTGAATATCTTCCTCTAATGGAACTTTCTTTTTCTTAGTTATTCGTTTTTTCGGTTGTTCTTCAGGGACACTATTATCTGTAACTGTGACCGTGGTAACGGGTTCTTTACCATCTTCTTCAATAGTTTGAATTTCAGTTATTTCTTGTTTTGGCCCTTTAATTTTCTTGATAACACGTTTCTTTATGACTGTTGTCTTAGGCTGGCCATCTTCATATACTTGTTTCACTGACACTTGTTCAGGTAATTCTTCTAAGCTTTCGGGTTCCTGTTCGTCAGGCATGGACACTTGTTTTGTAGTTACTGTAGTAACTGGTGCTTTGTCATCTTCTTCAACCGTTTGTATTTCAGTGATTTCTTGAGTTGGTCCTTTCTTTTTCTTGATTACACGCTTTTTAATAACAGTAGTTTTGGGTTGACCGTCTTCAATAGTTTCCTTCACAAATATTTGTTCGGGTAATTCTTCGATTAGTTCATCGTCTGGGTATGGAATTTCTAGAACAGTTACTGTTGTAACTGGCTCTTTACCATCTTCTTCTACTGTTTCAATTTCAGTAACTTCTTCTTTAGGACCTTTCTTTTTTCTAATTACCCGTTTTTTTGTGATCACAGTTTTTGGTTGTCCATCCTCAACTGTTTCTTTGATAAATATTTGTTCGGGTTGTTCTTCATTTTCTTCAGGCT
Source organism: Tipula vernalis (assembly GCA_958295665.1). Classification (NCBI taxonomy): domain Eukaryota; kingdom Metazoa; phylum Arthropoda; class Insecta; order Diptera; family Tipulidae; genus Tipula; species Tipula vernalis. Next base: position 153,187,696 of record OY282560.1, on the reverse strand, counting down.
GTTCTTCGTCTTTAACGGTAACTGTTGTTACAGGTTCTTTACCTTCTTCCTCAACAGTTTTGATTTCGGTAATTTCTTGTTTGGGTCCTTTTGTCTTTCTTATTATTCGCTTTTTAATTATCGTTGTTTTTGGTTCACCGTCTTCGACAGTTTCTTTGACGTAAACTTGTTCAGGTAACTCTTCTATTTCTTCAGGTTGTTCCTCGATTATGCCGGTTTCTACTACTTTGACAGTTGTAACAGGTTCTTTACCATCTTCTTCGATAGTTTCAATCTCAGTTACCTCCTGTCGTGGTCCCTTCTTTTTCTTAATTGTACGCTTTTTCGTTACAATCACTTTAGGTTTACCGTCTTCAATACTTTCTTTCACAAATACCTGTTCCGGAAGTTCTTCGATTTCTTCAGGCTGATCATCAGTTTCAGGGACGTCGTGTTTCTTGATTACTTTTTTCTTAATAATTTTTTTCTTAGCTTCTGTTGTTTTTGTTTGTTTTGGTACATTCTCTACAATATGTTTAAGAAGTCCACCGAACAAGTTAAAATCTTCTATATTTTTGGGTTCCGGTAATTCTTCCGGAATAGTAGGTTCTTCCACAGGTTCGTCATCAGTAATTTCTTCTTTTGGCGTTTTCTTTTTCTTTACTAATTTTGTCTTCTTTATTACCTTTGTTGTATCCAGAACTTCTCGTGGTAGCTCTTCTTCGATATTTTCTGTTGTTTCTTCTGAAGCTTCTTCCTCTGGCAGCTCTTTCACTGGCTGAGGTTTATCTTTTGAAATTGGTTCTTGTTCTTTTACTGTTACAGTTACAATAGGTTCCTTTCCGTCTTCTTCGATAGTTTGGATTTCAGTGACTTCTTGTTTAGGCCCCTTCTTTTTGGAAATAACTCGTTTTTTAATTGTAATTGTTTTAGGTTGGCCTTCTTCAATGGTTTCCTTGATAAATACCATTTCCGGAAGTTCTTTGATTTCTTCTGGTTCTTCCGTAGGTGTCGGAACCTCATCTAGAACGGTAACTGTTGTAATTGGTTCTTGACCATCTTCTTCTATGGTTTCAATTTCTGTTATTTGTTGTTTTGGTCCTTTCTGTTTCTTAATTACACGCTTTTTGGTAATAGTTATTTTGGGTTGTCCGTCCTCCACAGTCTCCCTTATTGTCACTTGTTCAGGAAGTTCTTGAATATCCTCTGCTAGTTTTGGGGTATCTTTAACAGTAACCGTTGTTACTGGCTCTTTACCATCTTCTTCGACAGTTTCAATCTCGGTGATTTCTTGTTTTGGTCCTTTTTGTTTTCGGATTACTCGTTTCTTTGTAACAGTTCGTTTTGGTTGACCTTCTTCAATGGTTTCCTTGACAAATATTTGTTCCGGGAGTTCTTCAACTTCCTCTGGTTGTTCTTTGGGCGCAACACCTTCTGTTACGGTTACCGTTGTGACAGGTTCTTTCCCATCTTCTTCTGTAGTCACAATCTCAGTTACTTCTACATTGGGACCTTTCTTTTTTCTAATTACTCGTTTTTTAACGACAGTTGTCTTAGGTTGATCGTTTTCTGTAGTTTCCTTAATATATGTTTGTTCTGGTAATTCATCGATTTCTTCTATTTGATCTTCTTCAGGAGTATTCACTTCATGCACCGTAATGTTTGTTATAGGCGCCTTACCTTCTTCTTCGATAGTTTGAATTTGAGTGACTTCTTCCTTTGGTCCTTTTCTCTTTTTAATAATTCTATTTTTAATAACAACTTTTTTCGGTTGACCGTCTTCTATAGTTTCTCTTACAATCACGGTTTCGGGCAATTCTTTTATTTCATCCGGTTGTTCATAAGACGATTCACTTACTATTGTTGTAACTGGCTCCTTTCCGTCTTCCAGTACAGTTTGTATTTCGGTAATCTCTTCTTTGGGACCTTTCTTTTTCTTAATTGTCCGTTTTTTGGTTACTGTTGTTTTTGGTTGGCCATCTTCAATAGTTTCCCTTACTGTTACTTGTTCAGGAAGTTCTTCAATTTCTTCAGGCTCCTCAGATGGTTTCTCGGGTGCAAAAATTACTACTGTTGTTATGTATGTTACTGGCTCTTTACCCTCTTCTTCAACTGTTTCTATCTCAGTGACCTCTTGTTTTGGTCCTTTAGTTTTCTTTATTACTCGTTTTTTAACGATAGTGGTTTTTGGTTTACCTTCTTCGATTGTTTCTTTAACGGTTATTTGCTCAGGTAGTTCTTCAATACGTTCCGGCTCTTCATGAGGGGCATCTACTTCTTTAACAGTTACCGTAGTAACCGGCTCTTTATTATCTTCTTCTACAGTATTTATTTCCGTTATTTCTTCTTTAGGACCTTTCTTTTTCCGGATTACTCGTTTTTTCGTGATTATCTTTTTAGATTCACCGTCTTTGACTGTTTCTTTTACGAACACTTCTTCTGGCAGTTCTTCAATATCCTCAGGTTGTTCCTCGGGTGCAAAAATCACTACTGTTGTTATATATGTTACTGGCTCTTTACCCTCTTCTTCAACTGTTTCTATTTCAGTGACCTCTTGCTTTGGTCCTTTAGTTTTCTTTATTACTCGTTTTTTAACGATAGTGGTTTTTGGTTTACCATCCACAATTGTTTCTCGAACATGCACTGTTTCTGGCAGCTCTTCAATTTCTTGTGAAGGTTCCTCAGGTGTGGCGATTTCTTCTGTTGTTACTGTAACGATTGGTTCTTTTCCATCTTCTTCGAGAGTTTCAATTTCGGTTATTTGTTGATTTGGACCTTTTGTTTTCTTAATGACCCGCTTCCTTGTCACAGTTTTTCTTGGTTGGTTATTTTCAATTGTTTCCTTGAAAGTCACTTGCTCTGGCAATTCCTCAGTTGTCTCTTTTGTTGTCTCTGTTATTGGCGTTTCTTCTACCGTAACGGTTGTGACTGGTTCTTTGTTGTCCTCTTCAACGGTTTCTATTTCAGTAACTTCCTGTTTTGGACCCTTGGTCTTTTTGATTGTTCGTTTTTTAATTGTAACGGTTTTTGGTTGGCCCTCTTCTACGGTTTCCATGATACGTACTTGTTCCGGTAATTCAACTATTTCATCGGGTTGCTGTTCGGTTTTTTGTGGTTTTCTGACAAGGACCGTTGTGACTGGTGCTTTATCGTCTTCCTCAGTTGTTTCAATTACAGTGACCTCTTGGTTTGGTCCCTTATTTTTCTTAATTATACGTTTTTTAATGGTAACTGTTCTGACAAGATCGTCCTCATCAACCGTTTCCTTTATTGTCACTTGTTCAGGAAGCTCTTCGATTTCGTTTGGACTATCTTTTGGCATTTCTTCAACGGTTGTATTGGTAATTGTTGGCTTTCCTTCTTCTTCCACGGTCTCAATATTTGTAACTTCTTGTGTTGGGCCAACTCTTTTCTTTATTATCTTTTTCTTAGTAACTGTTCGTTTTGGTTGACCCTTTTCGATCGTTTCGTGAGTAAATGTTTCTTCTGGAATATTTTCCTTCTCTTCTGGCTCATCTTCAGGAATCGTAAACTCTTCAACCGTGATTTCAGTAACAGGTTCTTTACCATCTTCTTCGGTTGTTTGAATTTCGGTTACTTCTTCTTTCGGACCCTTTCGTTTTTTGATAGTCCGTTTTTTTACTATGATGGTCTTTGGTATTCCATCTTCAATTGTTTCCTTAATATGTATTTGTTCGGGCAGTTCTGTAACCGTATCAGGTTGTTCTTCAGGCTCAATTATTTCATTTATTTTGACCGATGTTACTGGTTCTTTGCCATCTTCTTCGACCGTTTCGATTTCGGTGACTTGCTCTTTGTCTCCTTTTCGTTTTTTGATAACACGTCTTTTGGTTGTTATTGTTTTTGTGACACCATCTACAACGGTTTCTTTAATATTTGTAAATTCAGGAAGTTCCTTTATTATTTCGGGCACGTCGTCAGACGTTATTTCCTCTACGGTTACCGTTGTTAAAGGCTCTTTACCTTCTTCTTCGACGGTTTGTATTTTGGTAATTTCTTGTTTAGGACCTTTTTTCTTCTTGATAATACGTTTTTTGATGGTAGTAGTCTTAGGTTGCCCATCTTCTATGATTTCTTTAATAGTCACCTGCTCAGGAAGTTCTTCAACTTCTTCAACTATTTCATCGGAAGTCAATTGATCATTAACGGACACTGTTGTTACCGGCTCTTTTCCTTCTTCTTCAACTGTCTGAATTTCCGTGATTTCTTGGTTTGGACCTTTATGCTTTTTGATAATACGTTTTTTAGTAACGATTGTTCTGGGTTGTCCATCTTCGATTAATTCGTTGACTGTTATTTGTTCAGGGAGTTCCTCAATGTCATCTCTTTCACCGACAGGAGCTGTTTTCTCTTGAATAGTTACTGTAGTGACCGGTTCTTTACCATCTTCTTCTGTAGTTACAATCTCAGTCACTTGTTGTTTCGGCCCTTTCTTTTTCTTAATTGTTCGCTTTTTAATAACAATCGTTTTAGTTTGTTCACCATCGACCACTTCCTTTGTAAATATCTGTTCTGGAAGTTCTTCTACTTCTTCGGGTTGGACTTCCTCCTCCGTTTCTTCAACGGTGACTGTTGTGATGGGTTCCTCTCCATCTTCCGTTGTTGTTTGAATTTCAGTAATTTCTTGCTTAGGTCCTTTAGTCTTCTTTATTATACGTTTTTTGATTACTTTTGTTTTTGGTTGGTTATCTTCATAAGTTTCCTTCACTATGACCTGTTCTGGAAGTTCTTCAATAATTTCTGGATATTCTTCTGAAACGGGCTTTTCTTGGATCGTAACAGTTTTGGTCGGGACTTGGTCATCTTCTTGTGTGCTTTGAATTTCTATAATTTCTTGCTTTGGTCCTTTCGTTTTCTTGATCACTCGTTTTCGAATAACAGTAGTTTTGGGTTGACCTTCCTCAACGGTTTCTGTGATAAATACTTGTTCAGGTAGCTCTTCAATTTCTTCGGGCTCTTGATCAGGTACAGGGATACTTTCAACAGTTATTTCTGTAGTTGGTTCTGATCCATCAGCCTCAGTTGTTTGAATTTCTGTAGTTTCCTGAGTGGGCCCTTTTCGTTTCTTAATTGTTCTAGTCTTTATTATTGTTTTTCTTGGTTTACCATCTTCTATTGTTTCTTTTATTACAATGTTTTCTGGCAATTCCACAATTTCTTCCGGTTCGTCTTCTTCATTGTCAGTCTCCTTTATTGTCACAGTTGTAACAGGTTCTTTACCGTCTTCTTCGATTGTTTCAATTTCAGTGACTTCCTGTTTTGGACCCTTCTTTTTCTTAATTGTTCGTTTCTTGATAACAGTTGTTTTTGGTTGGCCATCTTCAATAGTTTCCTTAATAAATATTTGTTCTGGCATTTCCTCAATTTCGTCAAGTGTTTCTTTGGGGACCGATTTTTCTTCAACGCTAACTATTGTTACTGGTTCTTTACCATCCTCTTCGATTGTTTGAATTTCAGTGATCTCTTGTTTTGGTCCTTTAGTTTTTTTGATAACTCGTTTTTTAATTACGGTCGTTTTTGGTTGACCCTCTTCGATGGTTTCTTTGACGGTTATTTGTTCAGGAAGCTCTTCTATTTCATCTTGTTGTTCATCAGGAATTATTGATTCTTCAACGGTAACGGTGGTTACTGGTTCCATGCCATCTTCTTCAACAGTTTCTATTTCTGTAACCTCTTGCTTTGGTCCCTTTTTCTTCTTAATGATACGTTTTCTTGTTACTGTTGTTTTTGGTTGCCCTTCTTCTACGGTTTCCTTAACATATACCTGCTCAGGCAACTCTTCAATTTCTTCTGGATATTCTTCTGGTTCTGATTGCTCTTGAACCTTGATGGTTGTGATAGGTTCTTTACCTGTTTCTTCGGTCGTTTCAATTTCAGTAATTTCTTGTTTTGGTCCCTTTGTTTTCTTTATGATACGTTTTTTGGTTATTGTGGTTTTGGGTTGATCATCTTCTAAATGTTCATGGATAGTTATTTGCTCCGGAAGTTCTTCTGTTTTTTCAAGTTGGTCTTCTGTTGCGAGAACCTCTTTAACTGTTACAGTTTTAATTGGTTCTTTTCCATCCTCTTCAACAGTTTGAATTTCAGTGATTTCGTGTTTCGGTCCTTTCTTCTTTTTAATAGTTCGTTTCTTAATGATTACTGTTCTTGGACCTTCTTCTTCATCCGTTTGTTTAATTATCACTTGTTCAGGCTGTTCTTCAATTTCTTCAATTATATCTTCTTGATTCGGAAGTTCTTCGACCGTAACTGTAACAATAGGTTCCTTGTCATCTTCCTGTACACTTTCAATTTCTGTAATCTCTTGAACAGGTCCCTTCTTTCTCTTTATAATTCGCTTTTTAGTTATGACGGTCTTTTGTTTACCATCTTCGACAGTTTCTTTTATAGTTACTTGTTCAGGCATCTCTTTAATTTCTTCAGGTTGTTCTTCTGAAGTATCTTTTTCTTCCACTGTTACAGTAGTCACGGGTGATTTGCCTTCCTCCTCTACGGTTTGTATTTCAGTAACCTCTTGTTTTGGTCCTCTCTTCTTTTTGATTACACGCTTCTTAGTAATTGTTGTTTTCCGTTCTCCATCTTCAAACGATTCTTTAATGTAAACCTGTTCTGGAGCTTCTTCAATTTCTTCTGGTAATTCAACAGGGCCGGTAGTTTCTTCGACGGTTACTGTTGTTACAGGTAACTGTCCATCTTCTTCGACAGTCTGAATTTCTGTCACTTCTTCTTTTGGACCTTTTCTCTTTTTTATAATACGTTTCTTAATAGTTATTGTTTTTGGTTGTCCGTCCTCTTCAGTTTCCTTGATTATTACTTGTTCTGGAAGCTCAATAATTTCTTCTGGTTCTTCTGCGGGACCTAAAACTTTTTCAACCGTCACAACTGGCTCTTTTCCATCTTCTTCAATAGTTTCGATTTCTGTTATTTCTTCTTTGGGACCTTTCTTTTTTCTAATAATGCGTTTTTTCGTAGTGATTATTTTTGTTTCACCATTCACAATTGATTCGTTAACAAATGTTTGTTCGGGAAGTTCTTCGTTATCCTCTGGTGTTTCTTCAGTAATATCCGTCTCTTTAACAGTGACTGTAGTTATTGGGGCTTTATCTTTCTCTTCAACGGTTTCTATTACAGTGGTCTCTTGTTTCGGTCCTTTTCTCTTCTTTATTACTCTCTTTTTGGTTGTAACAGTTTTTGGTTGGCCATCTTCAATGGTTTGTTTGACAAATATTTGTTCTGGCATTTCTTCAATATTTTCTGGCTCTTCATCTTCGCGGTTATATATTTCTTCAACATTTACAGTGGTTATTGGCTCTTCACCATCCTCTTCAACTGTTTCAATTTCAGTAATTTCCTGTCTTGGTCCCTTCTTTTTCTTAATTACTCTCTTCTTGATTACAATAGTTTTTGGTTGACCATCTACCATAGTTTCTTTTGTGAATATTTGCTCGGGTAATTCTTCAATTTTTTCAGGTTTCTCTTCGGGTGTTGGTATCTCTTTGACTTTGACTGTAGTAATGGGTTGTTTGTCATCTTCTTCAATGGTTTCAATTTCAGTGATTTCTTGCTTTGGTCCTTTTCTTTTCTTAATTGTTCGTTTCTTGATTGTAATTGTTTTTGTTTTACCATCTTCAACGGTCTCAGTGACATTTATTTGTTCAGGCAGTTCTTCGAAATCGTCATTCGGCTCGTCCGGCGTGTCACTTTCTTTAACAGTCACACTTATTACTGGTTTTTTACCATCTTCTTCAACAGTTTGTATTTCAGTGACCTCTTCTCTTGGTCCTTTCTTTTTCTTGATGATACGTTTTTTGATGATGGTTGTTTTTGGCTGACCGTCTTCAATAGTTTCCTTGATAAATACTTGTTCAGGTAGTTCTTCGATTTCTTGTGTGTCTTCGTGTATGGTTGTGTGTGGTGTGGAATCTAAGTGAGTGGCTTTGTGTAGTATGTGTATAGTGTTTTGTGTTTCTTTTTGTGTTAGTTTAGTATGTTTAATGTGGTGGTTTCTAATGAATGACTTACCTTCTGTTGAAACATGCTTTTGTTTTTCAATTTTATTGGGGGTACTTATGATAAGGTTTTTAATATCATCGAAATTTTCATTTTCGCGAGGTATTATATTGCAGAATGTTTCTTTTTCAGAAATGGGTTTAAATGCTGCTTCTTCCACTAAATCTACGGTGTGAATTTGTATACCACTTTGTTCTATTGTTACGTCAGATGTGACGCCTGTAACTGAAGTAGGATAAGGGATTTGATCGGGTAAGTATTGGTTGGTATCTAATTTTTCTGTTAATTCAATCTGTAGTCCTTCATTGAAAGATAATTTTTCAGTTGCGTGTGCTTTAGTTGTCTCGCGCGTATCTAGCTTATATTCAGATTCATTAATTTCTACGTGTTCTTCGTTAATATAATGTTGCACAACATGTTGGCTAGTTGCTTTACTGGTCTGAGGTTTAAAATCGAACTCGAATTGATCACCAATTTCACTAATTTCATTTTGTTGTATTTGAATAGCTTCATGAAGTGGTTGAGATATATTAGCTTGCGCTGAATAGGGCTTAGCCTTTTCGTTTAGTTCAACTTCAGATTCATAAATATTTAATTGCTGATTTTCCAGTGTTTCCTGTATTGGAACACGGTTGATAGTAATTTTTTCCGTTTTTATTTTGTCTGCATTTATTAAATTTTCAATCTGTTCGAAGGTGTGAGGTTCATCTACCGAATATTCATGTAATGGTATATGACTTTCGCTTGCTTGGGGATTTATTATGTTGGGCTGTTTGTCAAAATTGCATTCCTTCTCTAATATTTGAGTTTCCTCTATTTGCATACTTTCAATCAGATTTGATGAAATCGTTGTTTTTCCAAAACTCGTTTCAAAATTGGTTTCAAACAACTTTTCTGTTTCTCCTACCAAAACTTCTTCGACCTGCAAACCTTCAGTGACATTAGACTTAATTATAGCGGTTGCTTGTACTTTGGTTGTTGTTTGATTGGGTAAGTCAACTTCTCTCTCGAGTGGACTTGCTTGGTGTATTTCAATTTCATTAAAAGGTAACCTTGAAATATTTGCTTTCGAGGTAGTTGCAGTGAATTTGTCCGTAAACGTGCTTTCAGAATCATTAGTTTGTATTTCTTGAACTTGAATCCCTTCACTAAGACCGGATGTAACATTCGCCACTGTTGATGATGGTTTACCAGACTTTTCGAACTCTACTTCACACTCATTTATATTAGGATATTCAATTTGAATTCCCTCTACAAGAGTTGTGCTTAAAGTAGCTTCAGTTGAGATTGGTTTTTGAATAGCATCGAATGGTTTTTCGGATTCATTTACGATGTTTTCATTTGTTTCTAATCCTTCGTGAGTTACGTGAGAGACACCAGCTTTTGATTGTTTAGGTTTAGCAAACTCTTCTAAATCCAATTCTGATTCCATAATACTGGTTTGTTCTGTTTGTAAATATTTAGAGGTACTCTGGGTAATATTAACCCTAGTTGTAATATTTTCTAAAAGTGATTTATAGTCTGTTTCATTTTCTAAACATAGTGTTTCGGTTGTTAAAATTCCAAGATTTATCGGCACATCAGGTTTCACTTCATTTTGAAGGTACGATGTAGGTTGTTTTTCTGGTAGATGGGTTTCTTGTTCATAAATCTCTATAATTTCTTGTTGTATACTATCCGTCGATATCAATTCAACGTTACACGTTTTAGACTGACTGGTTGCTGTGAATTCTTGTACATCATTAACTGTATCTTGAAATACAAGAACATCTTGAACATTTGTCGATATATTTTCCATTTGGATTGATTTAGCAAAATTCTTATTTTCTTCCAAAGTTTCTAATCTTCCTGGAACATCGTGCGTTCCAGCCTCTTCAACAATTATTGATTTTAGCTCATCGAGAAGAACTTTTGATGCATTTTGTGGTTTTATAAATTCTTTATCTTTTAGATGATTAGCCGTTTCAAGGGGCTCGTCTATTAATACATCAAGTGGTTGGAAAGAGTTAAACATTGGTTTTGCACAATCTTCTTTTACTACAGATTCTGTCAGGTTTGCCTCACTTTCAAATATACCTTGTATCACCTGTTGTATACTCTCATTTGGTGTAATTTCTATGTGACATATTTTAGTTCCCTGGCCTGGAATATTTATCGATTTTTCAGTAGTTTCTTGGAATACCATTGTCTCTTCTACGGTGGTTGATTCATTGATGTATTGAATAGATTGAGCTTTATTTGAAATTTGCTCGAATGGTTTTAAATTATCTGGTAAATCATTTATATCAGTTTCTTGAATAATAATTGACTTGAGCTCATCGGGTTGGACTTTAGACGCGGTCTGAGATGGAATAACTTCTTTATCTTTCAGTTGTTTAAACATTTCAAGTGGTTCATCGATAGAGACATCTATTGATTGGAATGTATTATAAGATGGTTTAGCCAATTCTTGTAAAAATGTACTCTCGGTAAGGTCGCTCTCTTGTTCGAAAATACTTGTAAATGATTGTTGAATCCCCTCAATGTGTGTAATGTCAACATTACAAAATTTGTTATTTAAATTTACCGGAGAATCCGGTTTAGGTATTACTTCTTGGTATATTAATTGTTCTTCTACGGTGGTAGACTGATTAACGTCTTGTATGGTTTTAGCATAACTTGATGGTTGATCAGTCGTACTCAAAGAGGTTGGTTCGTCATTAGTTTCAATTTCTTGAACAATAATTGATTTTAATTCATCAAGTTGAGCATGCGATGCCTTTTGAGATGGAATGGTTTCCTTTTCTTTTAACTGGTTATTCATTTCCAGTGGTTCGTCTATAGACACGCCTAATGGTTGGTAAGTATTAAAGGCGGATTGTGCTGAGCTGAATTGTGGCGAAATCTCAATAATGGTGGTTTCACTTTCAAATACGTTTGTTTCATCTTGTTGAATCCCTTCAGTTGGTGCAAATTCGATTTCACAAAATTTAGAGACTATCTTTGTATCAGTTTCCTCTTGTTGTTCGATTGTACCTTGAAATACTAATGTTTCGTGTATAATCGTGGGTTGATTTATAAACTCTATCGATTTAGCTGTGTTTGATATTTGTTCAAATGGTTTGAGATCTTCTGGCAATTCATTTGTAGCCGCCTCTTCAATAATTATTGATTTAAGTTCATCTCTTTGTACTTTTGTTGCTTTTTCTGTAGGAACAGTTTCACGCTCTTTAAGCTGTTTAATCATTTCAAGAGGTTCATCCATCGATACATCCAACGGATGTAAAGTATCAAATGCTGTTTTAGCTGATTCTTGTTTAACAGGATTATCAGATATATTCGTTTCACTGTCATATACATGTGGTATTGCTTGTTGTATGCCCTCCTTTGCGGTAAATTCAACATTACAGGTCTTCGTCTCCAATCCTGTTAATGGGTATTCTGGTTTTTCAACGGTTTCTTGGAATATTAAAATTTCCTCCACCATTGTCGATTGATTAATAAACTCAACCGTTTTCGCATTTTTTTCATTTTTATCAAACGGTTCAAGATAAGCTGGTACATCGTTTGTTTCTGTTTCCTCAACAATAATTGATTTTAATTCACCCGGTTGAATTGGTAAAGCCTTTTGATGTACAGCCGATTCTATTTCTTTCATAATTTTGATCATTTCAAGGGGTTGATCTTGTGATACGTCTAATGAATTGTGCGTATTAAATCCGGTTTGTGCAGAATCCACAATCGGCATTATTCTATCTGGAATTTCATTCTCCTTTTCATGTAACATCACCTCACTAATTTCTTTTGATCGTTCAAGTAAAATATTTTCAGTACCTGTTGTTAATTGTGGTTTTGGTTTATCACTAAATATACTTGTGGTCTCCAGTATTTGTTGTTGGTTTGTTTCAAATTGTTGTTGCAAGGAATATTCCGATTTTGCATGAAATTGTTCTGCCAAATCTTTTAATGAAAAAGGCGATTCCTTTTCATTTGTTATGACAACAACATTTTCAATTGATTCATTTGTAATTAAAATTGAGTCGGACACCATGATTTTATCAACTTTGTTTTCAACTATTTCCAAATTTTCTGTATACATTTCCGTAGTAACTTCTTGTGTGGTTAATGACTCCTGAATTGGTATTACCGTTTTTGCAAACATTTCACTATGCGTGGGTACATTTTCGAGAGTATTTTCTATTTCTTCTGAATTGGTTTCCGTTACTGTAACTGGTATAGCTTTTTCAACATCAACTGTTGCATTTTGAGAGATGGGTGCTTTTTGACTGACATAAACTCCTTCCTCTTCAAACGGTAGTGTTTCCTCTACGACAAATGGTTGAAGTTTTATAATTGATTTATTTGCTATTTCCGTTGCAACTATAATTTCTGGATAGAATTTTCCAAATGAAATTTCCGATCTAACTTCATTAATTTCGACACTTTCGGTCTCCGAAACTGTAAATTTAGGATTTACAGCTACTGTTTTGTTTGGTATAAATTCTGATTCTTTTTCAGATTTCATTGTCTCGGTAATTTCAATTGGATGTGTTGGTGACACCATCAGCTTAGCTTTTTCATTAATAGGCGTAATTTTATTAAAATTCACTTCACTTTGGCTGGCCGCATTTTCTTCTACAATCTTTGCCTTGTATGTTAAAAATTCTACAGTTGCATTTGATTGTTCCACGATCTCGGGTGATTTAAATTCACCTAATGTATCGTTTATAATCGAATCAGTTATTTCAACAGATTGATTTGGAATTACAGACGAATCTGGTTGACGTTGTTCTGGTATTATATCATTGGCCATACGATTCACTGATTCAAATGTTTCAGTTTCAGTAATTTCGATTACATGTTTTAAATTGTTTGTAATAATTTCACTTTTAATAAATTTATTTGGAATTTGTAATTCGTTAAGGTCCGTTTCGTGTTCGGTTGCGATTACTTCTTTCGTAACAATAGACTGTTGTGGTAACAAATTAATACTAGCTTTAGCATCGCGAAGAGATTCAGGAGCTAAATTGGATGTGATTGATGTAACGATTGTTTCACCATCTTCCATATAAGTTTCTAATGGTATTTGGTTAATAACCTTTGGTAATTCGGTTATAAGTTCACTTGTTATTTCTTCGTCAATAATTTCCTCTTTCATTGATATTGGCCGAAGTTCAAGTTTTTTGATTGTTTCGATTTCCTTTTGAATGGTTTCTACCTTGGTTTCTTTAAGTTTCTTTTCTATTTTCACTTTGGAAATAGTTTGCTTAGTGGTTTTACTAGTTGTTTGTTGAACTTCAACGGTTTCTGTGAATGGTTTTACATAGGAATGGGATAACAATAAAATTTGTTTTTTTAAACTAAATAACAGGTTATGTACACCTATATTTTGAGAGATTACCCTAATTATTTTTGAAGGTTTCGGAGGGGTTAATTAGATTACGGGATTTTCAACGATTAATTCTCGTTATATTATGTTGATAGTTGCAGGTTGCTCGAATTAGTGCTTTTATTTATTAATATTATTCTTTATATAATATACAATTTTATGAAAGATCACAGAGAGACTGAACTGAATTATTAATTCGATTTTGATTTCCGTGATTTGTGTGTATTAATTTAATTTGATAATCGATTTAGTGGTCTCTGTTGATCTTTAAACCAGATCTAAGATTTATTTATACAATATTTCGCTTACAAAAAGAGAGGAGGAACAGGTGTGAAGAGTACTTACCGTGTAATTCGTAGACATATATTATATTTACAATATTTTCTGTATACCATATTTAATCAAATCACTTTTCAAATCACTTTAACACTTAAGCCGAGCAAGTAAACACAAAAAAAAAAAAAAAAATTTATAATAATAATGGTAAGTGCAGCAAAAAATTATCAGTGGCTTAACGATAACAGAAAGCTTGTTAAATTTTAGTTGCTTAAAATAATATAAATGATAAAAGTATTAAAATTGAATTCATTCAAACCTGTAACTAATATTGGTAAAACTTTTGGTGGTAATCTAATAACGGTTTCCGTAGATGTTTCTGAAAAATGATTAGCAAATGTAGGATAAAATAATGCAGGTAACTATTTCTAATTCTAATATCCTAAATTATGTATGAAATGTTTTTATGCAAAAATTTTACTTTGTTGTCTCAAAATAAAAAAATATCTAATTTAAATCTAAATAAAATTCTTTTTATTAGTTTTAAATAAAAATAAATATTTGTGCCGAATTAACATAATAAATAAAGACGTTATATATGGAAATATATCTGCTAAAACAACGTAGAACAACGCTATGTTAACTTACCAATGATATGGTCTTCTTCTTCTTCTTTATATTCAATTATTTCGGTAACAGTTTCTTCGGCTATAGTCTAAAAGTACCATTTGTTACAATTTAGTTTTGGCAAATAAATCATTAATTTTGGCAAACCTCTGTTATGTGTACACTTTTCCATATTTGCGTTAAAAAATCTTCACGTATAAAATGTGTTATAACCTCTTCTATTGACGTATGCTTCAGCTCGATCATACGAAGAAATGCCCGAAAACCTAACGTCGATGCCAAAATAGTTTCCTCTTCACTTACTTCAGTTAGTAATTCACTTATAATTTTTGCATGTCCTTCACGTTCAACTAATTGCACTAAGGCTGATTGTGATTCAGGTAATTTTAATGCAGCAAATTTATTCTCATTGTATAATTCAGTTATAACGCTTATTGTAACGCCACTTTTAATTAAATAGGCAATGGTCACCAATTCACGTAGCGCCATTTCACCGGTACCAAATTCTGTTGCCCTAATAATTGTCAACATATCGTTTACTTCGTTGCAATATTTTGTTTCCTCAATATTTTTCACTAATTTAAAAGTGTAATCGACATTATATTCTTCTTTTGTATAAACTGTTTCTATCTCAACTTGGGTAATAACAACACTTTCGGATGTCGTTTCCTGCGCATATTGTTCTTCATCCTCGTCCATTGTTTTTAGGTCGTGTGATTCAATGAGAATGCTGGGAGTCGTTGATCGTATCATTTCGTCCTCACTTTCCGAATAATATTCTTGTACCTCAATTGTTTTTTTGGCAATTTTTTTTGTTTTTTTCGATTTTGATGTTGGTGGTGGGGTAGCAGTTTTGGCTGTTGGAATCAGTTTTGCCCTTGATACATTCATTCCTATTTCATTTGTTGCCCTACAAGTGTACCATCCCTCATCATCGTAACTAACATTAAATACCGTTAAAGAACTACGATTTTCTATTGTAACTATTTTATATTTATCAGAACTACTAATTACTTTGTCTTTAAAGAGCCATTCAATTTCTAAAAGTTTTGGAGTTTTTAGTATTAGTATATTATATATCTAAAAAAAAAGCGTATGGAAAAGCATTTTTGGGTGTTCTTACCTGGGGCAGGATTGCCAGCAAATTGGCATTTAAATGTTGTATTTTCTTCTAAAGCTGGTCGTTTATTGACAATTTCATCAAAGAATGATGGCGAACATTTGATAGCTGAAATTTAGTTTTGTAAAGCATTTGGGTTAGTGTAAGCGAGAAAGCAATTAGTTGTCGCAAATAATGCCTACTAAGTTTTAGTTTATATACTTAAAAATACCATTAAGAAGACTCCAATCATATTATCAATCAGTTGTTTTGTTTATTTTAATTTTAGGAAACAATTTTTTTTTGTGGAAATCGGAATGGACTAATTATGATGGCAGAAAATTGTGCCGAAACATTCCAGATGACTGCTTTTATATGTAATGTAATGTAAGTATATGAAAAATTTAATTACACATATTTTGGAATTTAATTTATACTTTAGAGTTTATCTGTATGTTTGTAATTGCAGATTATGACGTTTATGTGTGAATTGATAATTAAATGGAGCTCTTTTGAAATTCAAAGACTACATTTATATGGAATAATTTACTTTACCCATCTCTTCCTACCTTTGATATTATAGAGAAATATTTTTTATTGACTGAATGAATTATTGTAAGTATTCTTGATTAATCTTGATTAAAATATTTTAACTGAATTAAATGATTAGTTTTATATTGGTTTGTTAGTAATGAAAAAGAAAGGTATAATCATCAATTTTTATGTTATTATAAATTATATGGATTGAATACGGATATTGGTTTGTTGATTGAAGCAGCTTAAAGCATTCTTAAAACTAATTTCTTAAATTTCTTATGATAATATGAAAAATGAAATTTTGACTTTTATAACAAACAAAAACCTGATAAAAAAAAAAAAAAATTTGTTCGACTTTAACACGGTTTTAGAAAACTCAAACCAAAGTAAATAAAAAAATACAAAAAAATAAAAAAAAAAATCGTGAAAATATAAAAAAATCGTGAGCATTTTTTCAAAAATAAAAAAAAAAAAAAAGTAAAAATTAGACTTAAAAATCACAAATAGTATGTATTTATGGAATAATAAATGAAAATTAATTAAAAAATTTTTTTTGATAAAAATTCCACCCAGAAATCGAACAATTTAGAAAATGTTTGTTTTTTTATCGAAAACAATCTTTTATAAAAAAACAATAAATAAATATAGGTTTATAATAATTACCTGCTAACACTTTTTGCATTTCTTCCATTTGTGTGACCCATTCTGGTTTTCTATAGTCTTTCGTTCCCACAATACCTGGAATGAGAAATTTAGGGTATCAATATTTTTGGCAAATCACACACATCGATCTACACATTAAGTTTGCTACCAAAAAAAATTTATTTGTGTTTAAAGTTTAAACATTTTTGTTTCGTGTATAAATATATAGTATTTGGTTTGGAATTTTTGGGATAAGATTAAAGGTAAATACGTCTGCTCCATATATATAAAATACACTGAAATTAATCTTAATTTAATAAATCCTTTAAACGAAAAAAAATATTTAATTTGTATTTCAATAATATATATAGATATATATGTATATACCTAATCCTTCGACCACTAATTCTGTTGTTGTAACCGCGGTCCCTAGAGGATTAAATGCTTCAAATGTTATGTCGCCTGTATCATCTGGATAAACATCGTTTATAACCAATATTGATGTACCATCTTCGAAATTTTCAATAGTATACTCATCAGATGGATGAATCTCTTTACCCTGTTTGAGCCATTTAATTTCTGGTTTTGGTTTACCTTTAACTTTAACCTCCAATTTTGTTGCTTGATTTTCTTTTGGTTTAACTTGTTTCGGTAGTTTTTTGACAATTTTTGGTGGTGAACCTTCAGTCGGCTCCTCAATTGATGGAATCTTTTTTCAAAAGTTAATAGAAAATTACACATTTTTTTTTTTGATTATTATGCTACATACCTTTTCTAATAAATCCTCTTCAGAACCTGCCGTTGCAGTTATTTCAGAATCTGGCACATATTCGTATGCTGTAAATTATAAATGTGTTTCGGTTTAATATACAAATAATTTTCTAATATTGTGATATCATTTTAATTTAAACTATTTATAAATTGTGATTTTTAGTTGCATGCCTACCCCAACTAAAATCTAGATGCTCTATTAATTAAATAAAATATTTTTAATTCTAACGGTGAGTTAGTGAGTGCTACATAACCATATATAAGTATACCTTCAACTGAGACGATGGCCATACAAAATGATTCACCAATGTAATTTATTGCATGGCATACATATTCGCCAGCATCTTCTGGAAATACTTCTGCAATGGAAAGAGTACAAATTCCATTTGTATCCTGCGATATATTTATGTCCTTTTCAATTTTAATTTTTTCATCATTATGATACCATTCAACTTTTGGTACAGGACTAGCTTCTACTTTACAAGACAATACTAATTGTTCACCATCCATTACTAGTACTGGTTTTAATTCTTGTATAAACTTTGGGGCGGTTCCATCAATTATATCGCCTTCATGCGTTATTTGAATCGTAGCTGTTGATGTTGTTGTTCCGGCCACATTTTCTGCACGGCACGTATATGATCCAATTAGATTTTCATCGAACCCGTTTATTAGTAGGATCGTTTTATTTTCATTATTTGTGATACGAGTTTGTTCTGTTTTTTGAATGGGTTTATTTTGTAGGAACCATTGGAATGATGATGTGGGATATGAATCAACCACAGCTTCCATAATCACTATTTCGTTTAGGTGTACCAGTCTTGGTTTTAATGGTTCAATAAATTTAGGTGCTCTTAGGTCATTCGTAACCACTTTATCGGTTACTATCACAGATCCAGATGATTTACATTCACCGTATGGATTTTTAATGACAATTTCATATTTACCAACTTTCTTCTTATCCATTCGGGTAATTTTTAAAGTTGCAACATTTTTGTGGATTGTGCTGCTAGTACATTCGTCAAGTAAAATCTCTTTACCATTTCGGAGCCAATTTATTTCTGGTTGTGGAATACCTTTGTATTTTATATTAAATATTAAATCATTTCCAATTGGTACTATTTTAGCATCGAGCGGTGTTAAAATTTCTGGAACTTCATAGTAGTCTTCTTTTGGTTGTTCTATAAATAAGGTAATATTGCGTGTAAAGGGACAGACATTTTATTCTGTGATTCTATCATTTCATTCAAAACTTTTCTTTTATCCAATACAATAAGATAGCGACAATACGTATAAAAACTGGAGATAGACTTTTAATACCTGGTTTCGTTAAATTATTTAACAGTTGAAGTATATTTATATATGAATATGTTAATAAATGAATTAATGGTATCGGGTTTAGAATGAAATGATGAAATGTACATATAAATATGAAACAAATAAATTAAACATTTAAAGCAAAATAAAAATATATTTACATAAATCTGTGAGGCCAAAAAATAAGCATTATATTTACCTAGAACAATATTGGCACGGGACGTAGCAATGCCAGCTTCATTCGAAGCAACACATGAGTAAACACCTATTTCCTTTGTAGTAACTTCTGTTATTTCCAAAGTAGCCACATTTTCTGTGACTGTCATGATATAATTTTCACTGGCAAACAATTCAACTTCATTGAATAGCCATTTTACTTCTGGGAATGGATGTCCGTCCACCTTTGTTTGTAGAATGGCTGGTTGTTTTGGTTGACAAATGGCTGGTTTTAATTTTTCGATAAAGCGAGGTGCTTTAAGTTTAGCAGTTGTTTTCTTGACTTTCTTCTTCGGTTTTTCACCAACTTCTACTACCTTTGGTTCAGTCTTTTCACTTACGACACTGTCTTCAATAAGTTCTTCATCAGGTATTTTGTCGATACCTTCTTGGACTCGTTTTTGTGTAATTAATTCAAGCTCAGGCAATAATTGACCTTCATCAATGAACTTATTCTTTTTGTCTTTTTTAATAATATTTGATTTAGTTTTGATTGTAATGTCTTTTGTAAATTCAGGTTGCTCTTCAAGATCGCTTTCTTCTTCAACGGTTTTAGGTTCAAGTGGTTTAAGTGTAACTTTGGTTGATGAAATTTCATTCGTATCTTCGTCCACAGTAGCTTCAACTTGCTCTTCAACTTTCTGCACTTGGATTTCTTCAGTCTTTTTAACTTTCTTAACCTTTTTAATTTTTTTAACCTTTCCATCTTCAATGACTTCGACGACTTGTTCAGTTACGGTAACTTTATCGTCAGTAATTTCTTCTGGGATAATCTTTTCAGGTTCTGGTAATTCATCAATAAATTCTTCAGTAATCTCAGTTTCAATGACATCTTGCTCCTCCATTGGTTTTTTAATTTTCTTAGTAGTTTTCTTAGTTTTCTTTATTTTACCATCTGTTTGAACTTCAACAGTCTCTTCGACAATTGGTTTTTCTTCGGGAACTTCTTCGATATAGGTTTCATCGGGAATCTCTTCCGTAACCTCTTCTTTAGGTTTAGTTTTCTTAACTTTTTTAATAATTTTCTTGATTTTCTTCACCTTACCATCTTCCTGTACTTCTACCGTTTCCACAATTGTTGGTTCCTCCTCAATTTGTTCTAGTATTTGAGATTCATGAGCAATGAATTGCAAGCTTGTAGATTCAGTAGTTTCAATTGATTCTTCTTCGATGGTCTTTTTAGGAATTGGTTTTAGGTGCACTTGTTCCATTTCCTCAACTTCTACTATTTTCTTACGTGAAGTAGGTTTAAGTTGGATAACTTCTGGTACTTGAGGCTCTTCTGGTTTCCGTTTCGTAATTTTTCTGATTTTCTTGACTTTGCCGTCTTCTTGAACTTCAATGGTTTCTTCAATAACTGTCTGTTCTTCTGGTTTTTCTTCAATAATTTCTTCTGTGACCTTAGGTTCTTTTGGTTTCTTGATTTTCTTAGTAATTTTCTTGATCTTCTTAATTTTACCATCTTCCTGTATTTCATCAATTTCTTCGATAACCGGCTCTTCTTCAACAACTTCCTCCGGTTTATCTTCAATAAGCTCGGGTTTAATCTTTTTGACCTTCTTTGTGATTTTCTTTATTTTCTTGATTTTACCATCTTCTTGAACCTCAACAGTTTCCTCTACAGTTGGTTTTTCTTCAATGTTTTCTTCATACACTTCTTGAGGGAACTCTTCAATTTGTTCTGGTTGCTCGTCGGTAATTTCTTCTGTGATTTCGGTTTCTTCGACCACCTTATTTTCTTTTGGTTTTCTGATTTTCCTGATAACCTTTTTGGTCTTCTTGACTTTTCCATCTTCTTGTACCTCAACCGTTTCCTCAACAACTGGTTTCTCTTCCGGAATTTCTTCCTGTGGCCTATTCTCAATCACCTCTTCGATGATTTCTTTCGTTTTCTTAACCTTCTTGGTGGTCTTCTTAATTTGTTTAAATTTACCACCTTCTTCAATTTGAACGGTTTCTTCGATAGTAGGTTGTTGTTCCACAATTTCCTCAGGTATTTCTTCCGGTGCTGTTTCGACAATTTCTTGAGGTTTAGTCTTTTTGACCTTTTTGATGATTTTCTTGATTTTCTTGACTTTACCATCTTCTTGAACTTCAACAGTTTCTTCAACGGTTGGTTTTTCTTCAATGATTTCTTCATACACTTCTTGAGGGAACGCCTCAGTTTGTTCTGGTTGTTCATCGGTAATTTCTTCTGTGATTTCAGTTTCTTCAACGACCTTGTTCTCTTTTGGTTTTCTGATTTTCTTGGTAACTTTCTTGGTCTTCTTAACTTTTCCATCTTCTTGTACCTCAACGGTTTCTTCAACAACTGGTTTCTCTTCCGGAATTTCTTCTTCTGGCCTATTTTCAACCACCTCTTCGATGACTTCTTTCGTTTTCTTGACCTTTTTGGTGGTCTTCTTAATTTGTTTGAATATACCACCTTCTTCAGTTTGAACGGTTTCTTCTATAGTTGGCTGTTCTTCTACAATTTCATCAGGCTTTAATTCCTCGAGTTCCTCAGTAACTTCTTTAGGTTTAGATTTCTTAACTTTTTTAATGATTTTCTTGATTTTCTTCACCTTACCGTCATCTTGCACTTCAACAGTTTCCTCAACAGTTGCATCTTCTTCCGTCTGTTCTAGCATTTGAATTTCATGAGCAACAAATTGCAAACTTTTAGATTCAGTAGTTTGAACGGTGTCCTCCTCGCTCGTCTTCTTAGGGATTGGTTTTAAATGTATCTGATCTGGTTGCTCAGGTTCTTCCGCTTTCCTACGAGTAGTAGGTTTAAGTTGGATAACTTCAGGTACTTGAGGCTCTTCTGGTTTGCGCTTAATAATTTTCCTAGTTTTCTTAACTTTGCCATCTTCTTGGACTTCCACGGTTTCTTCAATAACTGTTTGTTCCTCTGGTTTTTCTTCAATGATTTCAGTTTCTTCAGTGACCTTAGGCTCTTTTGGTTTTTTAATTTTTTTAATAATCTTTTTGATCTTCTTAACTTTACCATCCTCCTGTATTTCCTCAATTTCCTCAATAACCGGTTGTTCTTCAATAACTTCCTCAGGTATTTCTTCTGGTACCTCTTCGACTGTTGCTTGAGGTTTCGTCTTCTTCACCTTCTTGATGATTTTCTTGATTTTCTTAATTTTACCATCTTCTTGAACCTCAACAGTTTCCTCAACAGTTGGTTTTTCTTCAGTAATTTCTTCATATACTTCTTGGGGGAACGCTTCGATTTGTTCAGGTTGTTCATCGGTGATTTCTTCTGTGATTTCAGTTTCTTCAACCACCTTGTTTTCTTTTGGTTTTCTGATTTTCCTGATAATTTTTCTCGTCCTCTTGACTTTTCCATCATCTTGCAACTCAACAGTTTCCTCAACAACTGGTTTCTCTTCCGGCATTTCTTCCTGTGGCCTATTATCAACCACCTCCTCGATGATTTCTTTCGTTTTCTTGACCTTTTTCGTAGTTTTCTTAATTTGTTTGAATTTGCCACCTTCTTCAATATGAATGGTTTCTTCCATGGTAGGTTGCTCTTCAATAACTTCTTGAGGTATTTCTTTCGGTGCTTCTTCGACAATTTCTTGAGGTTTGACCTTCTTGACCTTTTTGATGATTTTCTTAATTTTCTTCACCTTGCCATCTTCTTGCACTTCAACTGTTTCCTCAATTGTTGGTTTTTCTTCGATTGTTTCTTCATAAATTTCTTGAGGGAACTCTTCAGCTTGCTCTGGCTGTTCATCAGTAATTTCTTCTGTGATTTCGGTTTCTTCAACAACCTTGTTCTCTTTTGGTTTTCTGATTTTCTTGGTAATCTTCTTAGTTTTCTTAATTTTTCCATCTTCTTGTACCTCAACGGTTTCCTCAACCACTGGTTTTTCCTCAGGAATTTCTTCCTGTGGCCTATTATCAATCACCTCTTCGATTATTTCTTTCGTCTTCTTAACCTTCTTGGTGGTCTTCTTAATTTGCTTAAATTTGCCACCTTCTTCAATTTGGACGGTTTCTTCGATAGTCGGTTGTTCTTCTACAATTTCAGGTTTAGTTTCTGGTCCTTCTTCTGGTTTTTCTTCTTTTGGTTCATCGACAGTTTCCTGAGGTTTAGTTTTCTTGATCTTTTTAATGATTTTCTTAGTTTTCTTGACCTTACCATCTTCTTGAACCTCAACAGTTTCCTCGACAGTTGCATCTTCTTCTGTTTGTTCGAGCAATTGAGTTTCATGCGTAACAAACTGCAGAGAAGTTGATTCTTTAGTTTCGATGGTATCTTCTTGTATGATCTTCTTGGGGATTGGCTTCAAATGTATTTGTTCTGCTTGCTCAGGTTCATCGGGTTTCCTACGAGTAGCTGGTTTAAGTTGGATAACTTCAGGTACTTGAGGCTCTTCTGGTTTTCGCTTAATTATTTTCCTAGTTTTCTTAACTTTGCCGTCTTCTTGAACTTCAACGGTTTCTTCAATAACTGTTTCTTCCGCTGGTTTTTCTTCTGTGATTTCAATTTCATCAGTAGCCTTAGGTTCTTTTGGTTTCTTAACCTTCTTAATTATTTTCTTAATCTTTTTAACTTTACCGTCCTCTTGTACTTCCTCAGTTTCCTCGATAACCGGTTGTTCTTCAATAACTTCCTCCGGCGCTTCTTCAATAATCTCTGGTTTAACCTTCTTGACCTTCTTTGTGATTTTCTTGATTTTCTTGATCTTACCATCTTCTTGAACCTCAACAGTTTCCTCAACAGTTGGCTTTTCTTCCGTCGTTTCTTCATACACCTCTTGAGGGAATGCTTCAATTTGTTCAGGTTGTTCATCGATAATTTCCTCGGTTATTTCGGTTTCTTCAACCACCTTGTTTTCTTTTGGTTTTCTGATTTTCTTGATAATTTTTTTAGTTTTCTTAACTTTTCCATCTTCTTGCACCTCAGTAGTTTCCTCAATAACAGGTTTCTCTTCCGGAATTTCTTCTTGTGGCCTATTATCAACCACCTCTTCGATGATTTCTTTCGTTTTCTTAATCTTTTTGGTGGTCTTCTTGATTTGTTTGAATTTGCCACCTTCTTCAATTTGAACGGTTTCTTCGATAGTAGGTTGTTGTTCCACAATTTCCTCAGGTATTGGTTCTGGTACTTCTTCCTTGATTTCTTCAACAATTTCTTGAGGTTTAGTTTTCTTAATCTTCTTGATGATCTTCTTAGTTTTCTTGACTTTACCATCTTCTTGAACCTCAACAGTTTCCTCAACGGTTGGTTTTTCTTCGACGGTTTCGTCATACACTTCTTGAGGGAATTCTTCAATTTGTTCAGGTTGTTCGTCGGTGATTTCTTCTGTGATTTCGGTTTCTTCAACCACCTTGTTCTCTTTTGGTTTTCTGATTTTCTTGATAATCTTTTTGGTCTTCTTGACTTTTCCATCTGCTTGTACCTCAACGGTTTCCACGACAATAGGCTTCTCTTCCGGAATTTCTTCCTGTGGTCTTGTTTCAATGACATCTTCGATGATTTCTTTCGTCTTCTTGACCTTTTTGGTGGTTTTCTTAATTTGTTTGAATTTGCCACCTTCTTCAATTTGAACGGTTTCTTCAATTGTAGGTTGTTCTTCCACAACTTCAGGTTTAACTTCTTGTACCTCTTCTGGTTTTTCTTCTTTTGGTTCTTCGATAATTTCTTGAGGTTTAGTTTTCTTGATCTTCTTGATAATCTTCTTAGTTTTCTTCACCTTGCCATCTTCTTGAACCTCAACAGTTTCCTCAACAGTTGGTTTTTCTTCGACGGTTTCGTCGTACACTTCTTGAGGGAATTCTTCAATTTGTTCAGGTTGTTCGTCGGTGATTTCTTCTGTGATTTCGGTTTCTTCAACCACCTTGTTCTCTTTTGGTTTTCTGATTTTCTTGATAATCTTTTTGGTCTTCTTGATTTTTCCATCTGCTTGTACCTCAACGGTTTCCACGACAACAGGTTTCTCTTCCGGAATTTCTTCCTGTGGTCTTGTTTCAACAACGTCTTCGATGATTTCTTTTGTCTTCTTGACCTTTTTGGTGGTTTTCTTAATTTGTTTGAATTTGCCACCTTCTTCAATTTGAACGGTTTCTTCAATTGTAGGTTGTTCTTCCACAACTTCAGGTTTAACTTCTTGTACTTCTTCTGGTTTTTCTTCTTTTGGTTCTTCGATAATTTCTTGAGGTTTAGTTTTCTTAATCTTTTTGATGATCTTCTTAGTTTTCTTGATCTTACCATCTTCTTGAACCTCAACAGTTTCCTCAACGGTTGGTTTTTCTTCGACGGTTTCGTCATACACTTCTTGAGGGAATTCCTCAATTTGTTCAGGTTGTTCATCGGTGATTTCTTCTGTGATTTCGGTTTCTTCAACCACCTTGTTCTCTTTTGGTTTTCTGATTTTCTTGATAATCTTTTTGGTCTTTTTAACTTTTCCATCTGCTTGTACCTCAACGGTTTCCACGACAACAGGTTTCTCTTCCGGAATTTCTTCCTGTGGTCTTGTTTCAACGACATCTTCGATGATTTCTTTTGTCTTCTTGACCTTTTTGGTGGTTTTCTTAATTTGTTTGAATTTGCCACCTTCTTCAATTTGAACGGTTTCTTCAATTGTAGGTTGTTCTTCCACAACTTCAGGTTTAACTTCTTGTACTTCTTCTGGTTTTTCTTCTTTTGGTTCTTCGATAATTTCTTGAGGTTTAGTTTTCTTGATCTTCTTGATAATCTTCTTAGTTTTCTTGACCTTACCATCTTCTTGAACCTCAACAGTTTCCTCAACAGTTGGTTTTTCTTCGACGGTTTCGTCATACACTTCTTGAGGGAATTCCTCAATTTGTTCAGGTTGTTCATCGGTGATTTCTTCTGTGATTTCGGTTTCTTCAACCACCTTGTTCTCTTTTGGTTTTCTGATTTTCTTGATAATCTTTTTAGTCTTCTTGACTTTTCCATCTGCTTGTACCTCAACGGTTTCCACGACAACAGGTTTCTCTTCCGGAATTTCTTCCTGTGGTCTTGTTTCAACGACATCTTCGATGATTTCTTTCGTCTTCTTGACCTTTTTGGTGGTTTTCTTAATTTGTTTGAATTTGCCACCTTCTTCAATTTGAACGGTTTCTTCGATTGTAGGTTGTTCTTCCACAACTTCAGGTTTAACTTCTGGTACCTCTTCTGGTTTTTCTTCTTTTGGTTCTTCGATAATTTCTTGAGGTTTAATTTTCTTGATCTTTTTGATGATTTTCTTAGTTTTCTTCAACTTACCATCTTCTTGAACCTCAACAGTTTCCTCAACGGTTGGTTTTTCTTCGACGGTTTCGTCATACACTTCTTGAGGGAATTCTTCAATTTGTTCAGGTTGTTCGTCGGTGATTTCTTCTGTGATTTCGGTTTCTTCAACCACCTTGTTCTCTTTTGGTTTTCTGATTTTCTTGATAACCTTTTTGGTCTTTTTAACTTTTCCATCTGCTTGTACCTCAACGGTTTCCACGACAACAGGTTTCTCTTCCGGAATTTCTTCCTGTGGCCTTGTTTCAACAACGTCTTCGATGATTTCTTTCGTTTTCTTGACCTTTTTGGTGGTTTTCTTGATTTGTTTGAATTTGCCACCTTCTTCAATTTGAACGGTTTCTTCGATTGTAGGTTGTTCTTCCACAACTTCCGGCTTAACTTCTTGTACCTCTTCTGGTTTTTCTTCTTTTGGTTCTTCGATAATTTCTTGAGGTTTAATTTTCTTGATCTTTTTGATGATCTTCTTAGTTTTCTTGACCTTACCATCTTCTTGAACCTCAACAGTTTCCTCAACGGTTGGTTTTTCTTCGACGGTTTCGTCATACACTTCTTGAGGGAATTCTTCAATTTGTTCTGGTTGTTCATCTGTGATTTCTTCTGTGATTTCGGTTTCTTCAACGACCTTGTTCTCTTTTGGTTTTCTGATTTTCTTGATAATCTTTTTGGTCTTCTTGACTTTTCCATCTGCTTGTACCTCAACGGTTTCCACGACAACAGGTTTCTCTTCCGGAATTTCTTCCTGTGGTCTTGTTTCAACGACATCTTCGATGATTTCTTTTGTCTTCTTGACCTTTTTGGTGGTTTTCTTAATTTGTTTGAATTTGCCACCTTCTTCAATTTGAACGGTTTCTTCAATTGTAGGTTGTTCTTCCACAACTTCAGGTTTAGCTTCTGGTACCTCTTCTGATTTTTCTTCTTTTGGTTCTTCGATAATTTCTTGAGGTTTAGTTTTCTTAATCTTCTTGATAATCTTCTTAGTTTTCTTGACCTTACCATCTTCTTGAACCTCAACAGTTTCCTCAACGGTTGGTTTTTCTTCGACGGTTTCGTCATACACTTCTTGAGGGAATTCTTCAATTTGTTCAGGTTGTTCGTCGGTGATTTCTTCTGTGATTTCGGTTTCTTCAACCACCTTGTTCTCTTTTGGTTTTCTGATTTTCTTGATAACCTTTTTGGTCTTTTTGACTTTTCCATCTGCTTGTACCTCAACGGTTTCCACGACAACAGGTTTCTCTTCCGGAATTTCTTCTTGTGGCCTTGTTTCAACAACGTCTTCGATGATTTCTTTCGTTTTCTTGACCTTTTTGGTGGTTTTCTTGATTTGTTTGAATTTGCCACCTTCTTCAATTTGGACGGTTTCTTCGATTGTAGGTTGTTCTTCCACAACTTCCGGCTTAACTTCTGGTACCTCTTCTGGTTTTTCTTCTTTTGGTTCTTCGATAGTTTCTTGAGGTTTAGTTTTCTTGATCTTTTTGATGATCTTCTTAGTTTTCTTGACCTTACCATCTTCTTGAACCTCAACAGTTTCTTCAACGGTTGGTTTTTCTTCGACGGTTTCGTCATACACCTCTTGAGGGAATTCCTCAATTTGTTCAGGTTGTTCATCGGTGATTTCTTCTGTGATTTCGGTTTCTTCAACCACCTTGTTCTCTTTTGGTTTTCTGATTTTCTTGATTATCTTTTTGGTCTTCTTGACTTTTCCATCTGCTTGTACCTCAACGGTTTCCACGACAACAGGTTTCTCTTCCGGAATTTCTTCCTGTGGTCTTGTTTCAACGACATCTTCAATGATTTCTTTCGTCTTCTTGACCTTTTTGGTGGTTTTCTTAATTTGTTTAAATTTGCCACCTTCTTCAATTTGGACGGTTTCTTCGATTGTAGGTTGTTCTTCCACAACTTCAGGTTGAACTTCTTGTACCTCTTCTGGTTTTTCTTCTTTTGGTTCTTCGATAATTTCTTGAGGCTTAATTTTCTTGATCTTTTTGATGATTTTCTTAGTTTTCTTGATTTTACCATCTTCTTGAACCTCAACAGTTTCTTCAACGGTTGGTTTTTCTTCGACGGTTTCGTCATACACCTCTTGAGGGAATTCCTCAATTTGTTCAGGTTGTTCATCGGTGATTTCTTCTGTGATTTCGGTTTCTTCAACCACCTTGTTCTCTTTTGGTTTTCTGATTTTCTTGATTATCTTTTTGGTCTTCTTGACTTTTCCATCTGCTTGTACCTCAACGGTTTCCACGACAACAGGTTTCTCTTCCGGAATTTCTTCCTGTGGTCTTGTTTCAACGACATCTTCAATGATTTCTTTCGTCTTCTTGACCTTTTTGGTGGTTTTCTTAATTTGTTTAAATTTGCCACCTTCTTCAATTTGGACGGTTTCTTCGATTGTAGGTTGTTCTTCCACAACTTCAGGTTGAACTTCTTGTACCTCTTCTGGTTTTTCTTCTTTTGGTTCTTCGATAATTTCTTGAGGCTTAATTTTCTTGATCTTTTTGATGATTTTCTTAGTTTTCTTGACCTTACCATCTTCTTGAACCTCAACAGTTTCCTCAACAGTTGGTTTTTCTTCGACGGTTTCGTCATACACTTCTTGAGGGAATTCTTCAATTTGTTCAGGTTGTTCGTCGGTGATTTCTTCTGTGATTTCTGTTTCTTCAACCACCTTGTTCTCTTTTGGTTTTCTGATTTTCTTAATAATCTTCTTCGTCTTCTTGATTTTTCCATCTTCTTGTACCTCAACGGTTTCCACGACAACAGGTTTCTCTTCTGGAATTTCTTCCTCTGGTCTATTGTCAACAACTTCTTCGACAATTTCTTTTGTTTTCTTAACCTTTTTCGTTGTCGTTTTGATTTGTTTAAATTTGCCACCTTCTTCAATTTGAACAGTTTCTTCGATGGTCGGTTGTTCTTCTACAATTTCTTTAGGTTTGGTTTCTTGTACTTCTTCCGGTTTTTCTTCTGGTTTAATTTTCTTAACTTTTTTAATGATCTTCTTCACTTTACCATCCTCAACTGTTTCCTTAACAATTGATTCTTCCTCAGTTTGTTCCAGTATTTGTGTTTCATGCGAAATAGTTTGTAGTGTAGTTGATTCGATTATTTCTGGACCATCTTCTTGTTGTTTCTTTTTAGGAACAGGTTTTAGTTGAACTTGTTCAGGTTGTTCAGGTTCGGGAGCTTTCTTGCGCGGTGTTGGTTTTAGTTGAACGGTTTCAACCTTTTGAGGCTCTTCTGGCTTTCGTTTTACAATTCTTCTTGTTTTCTTCACTACCCCATCTTGTATTTCTGTAACTTCTTCTATTAGGGGCTTTTCTTGGATGATTTCTTCGGGCATTTCTTCGGGTTTATCTTCAGTAATCTCTTCCGTAGTTACTACTTCTTCGATTATTTTTTGTTTGGGTTTTCGTATTATTTTGGTAACTTTTCTAATCTTCTTTATTTTGCCGTCATCGTGTTCGTCAATTACTTCTTGAACAATTGCTTTTTCTTCAATTATTTCTTCCTTACTGGTTTCCATAATTTCTAGGTCGTCTTGAATTTCTTCTTCAACCATTTGTTTAATTTTCTTTACTTGATTGACGGTTTTTCGAACTTTTTTAATTTTGCCATCATCTTGTACCTCAATATGCTCTTCAAATGTCGGTTTTTCTGGAATAATTTCTGTTATTACTTCTTCCGGTTTGGGTTTTTCTACCACAGTTTCCTCTGGTTTCTTAGATTTTTTGGTTGTTCTCTTAACTTTTATTAATTTACCATCTTCTTGAATTTCAACAATCTCTTGACTGTGTATTTCAACCGGTTGCTGAGTAATTTGAGCTTCGTGAACCAATTTATCTGATATTGTTGATTCAACCAATTCAATGGTTTGTTCCTCAATTTGTTTTCTGGGAGTTGGTTTGAGTTGAATTTGTTCAGGTTTTTCAATTACCGGTTGTTTGCGCCTTGGTGTTGGTTTTAACTGAACCACCTCTGGTTGTTTTTCCGGTTCTTTTTGTTTAACCATCTGTCGTTTAGGTTTTTCTTCGGGTTTTTTCTCAATTTCTTCCGGCTGTTGTGGTACCACTTCTTGATATTCCGTAACTTCAGTTTCATCTTCCTCATTAGTCTTAGTTTTTGGTTTTAGTATTTTCTTTGTAATTTTCTTAATTTTCTTTACTTTTCCATCCTCTTGAACTTCAATTAATTCTTCTATTTGTGGTTTCTCTTCAGGGATTTCTTCTTGAAGTGGTTCTTCTGGTTGAATTGCGTCGCCAATTGTTGGTTGTTTAGGCTTAGGTTTTCGTACCTTTTTAGTTACTCGTGTGATACGTTTGATGTTTCCATCTTCTTGTATTTCTTCAAATTGTTCAATAACCGGCACTTCCTCAGACTTTTCAACCGAAAGCGCTTCGCTTATTACTTTTTCAATTATTGTGCTTGATCTAACGGTTTCATCCAGAAGATCCTTTTGAACCGATTGTTTTCGTGGAGTGGGTTTTAGTGCCACTTCTTCCGGTTGTTTTGGTTCTGGTTGTTTACGCCTTGGTGTTGGTTTCAGTTTAACTTGTTCAGGCTGCTTTGGCTCTTCGGGCTTTACAATCTGTTTCTTTGGTTTTGATTTTTCTTCAGGTTGTCTTGGTTTACGCCAGTTAACAGGTTGTTCTTCTTCAATTTCTTCCACTGGGCGCGGTTCAATAAATTCTGACGATTCCATGTGAGTTTTCTCTGGCTCTTGTTGTTGTGGTTGTCTTGGTTTTCTCCAACTTACCGGAACTTCTTCTTTAACATCTTCTGGAGCATATGGTTGAATAAATTCGGATGATTCGGTGTGAACCTTTTCTGGCTCCACAAACTGTGGTTGTTTTGGTTTGCGCCAATTAACAGGTATTTCTTGTTGAATGGCTTGTTCATCATAAGTTGTAATACGTTGTTCCGATTCAGTGTGTTGTTTAGTTTGTTCGACAAATTGTTGTGTTTGTTGTCTCGGCTTACGCCAGTTGACAGGGACTTCTGGTTGTGGCTCTTGTTGCACGTAAGACTGAATGAAATGTTCAGATTCAGTGTGAATCATTTCTTGTTCTGTCAATTGTTGGACTTGTTGCATTTGTCTAGGTTTTCTCCAACTAACTGGGACCTCCGGCTGTGGATAAGATTGGATCAAATGTTCAGACTCTGTATGACTTTGTTCATATTGTTGTTGTTGTTGAGTAAATTGTTGTAGATTTTGTTGTGTAAGTTCTGTTTGGTTGCGAACTTGTGTTTTAGTTTGTCTTTTTACGTGCTCTTTTCTTTGCATTTGACGTGACTCACGAATTGTTTGTGGTTTTGGTTCTGATTCTTCAGTTGGTTCACGATATTCTCCGGTAGCAATCATTTGCTTTTGCTCTTGAACTCTTCGCCAGAACGTTGGTTGATCATTCATTTTCATAAGCTCAGCATATTCCTCGTTTTGGTCTAGTTTTAAGATTATTGTATCTTCAACATCTGTGACAGATTGTTTATACATTTCTTGGTGAAGTTCTGATATTTGCCGTTGTTTCTTTTTCAAATCTTCCTTCCGTTCTTCGAATTTTTGTTCTACTCGTTTTAAGCGAGTTTTTAATTCCTCTTTGTTTTCTTTCGACGTTTGCGCCCGTTGTGTGTCACGCTTAATAATTTCTTCAACATGTTTAGTCAATTCAAGTATTGAAATATCTTCTTCAGTCTTAATTCTTTCAATTGCAATAATATCATCTTGCCTTTGTTGTTCATCTAATTCATAGTAACCAGCCTGTGCCTGAATATCTTGAAGCTCCGAAAGTAGGGTTAACGCGTCTTCTCTCACAGATTTAAGATCAACAATTTGCATAGCCATCTTAGCAAATTCATATCGTTCAATTTTAGCTGGTCGTAATTTAACAGTTTCCTCAATTTTAGGTTGTTCAATAACTTTAATTTCTCTTGGTGCTTTTTTAAGCTTAACTGATGCTGCCCATGGACTTATTGGTACGTCACGATAAACATTTGATAATTTTCGTGGAGCATCCAATGATCGATCCCGGGTGGCTTGTACCCACGGCAATTTTGATGAACTTGGCTGCAAACTATTACTCCTCGGGCGACGCCATGGAAGCTTTTCATCCCCATCTGGTAAGTCTGTAGTAAGTATGGTTGCATGTTGAACTGTATCACTAAATTGTACTTGTTTTGCTTGGCTGTCGCTCCGGGTGGTCGATTGTGATCTTTGCCTTTTTTCATGTTGCTCTTGTAAATAATTTATATCTTGTTGTTGTTTAATTTCACTTAAAATAATTCGTGATGTTTTTCTACGTCCTAAAAAAAATAATTAGCCTTATGAATCATCTGTTTATTGTTTGTGATTGCGTTATAGGTGTCAAACTAAATTTAAGTATGTTTGTTTATGCTTTTCTCATCACATATTTTAACATTAACAACGATGACTAAATACTAGCAGAGTCATTTATGAAATTACAGTAGGTTGAATTATTGTTACATCAAATTTATTTTTAATCATTGCAGATCAACCAACAATTTTCTAAATGCAATTTATAATAATTGCTACATATTTAAATTTGGTAAGTGATTTATATTTGATTAAATTTTAACAATAATTTTACCCGTTGCTTGTATAGATTAAAACATTAGACCAATGACTAAATAATTATCTTAAAGCATCAAAAATTGTTTTAATTTACTTTTGTTTTTGGCAAAATTTCAAAAATTATCAGATTAACAACTTACAGTATTTTTTATACATTAATATACATACATACAATTCACAAATATGATGCACAAACAGGACATATCGGCAACTCATTTACAGGTATATACACAAAACACAATATATATAGTATATAATACATAACACCGAAAATTACTAATAATTATAATTAAAGGTAAAACAATTATTCATCAAAAAGTTATTTTTGGTACAAAAATTGTTTCAAGTTCGGATGATTCAGTTTTCAACGTGGTAGAACGATATGTGATGCACCACATCTCAACAAAAAAAAAGCAAAAAAAAAAAAAATTCTGTGGGGTTATTCGGGAACGGGGGAAAATGATTCAATCTGGAACTGTAAGAAAGTTGAAAAAGTTTATGTGTGTGTGTGTGTGTGTTTGTGTGTATTTGTAAGTACTTATACTTAATAAATCTCTTTAATAGTTTAATTTACTTCGTGGGAATAGGTTTTTATAAATAGTTCGTTGTATTAGTATATAATTTGAAATATGCTTGTATTTGTGAG
Organism: Tipula vernalis; assembly: GCA_958295665.1. Taxonomy (NCBI): domain Eukaryota; kingdom Metazoa; phylum Arthropoda; class Insecta; order Diptera; family Tipulidae; genus Tipula; species Tipula vernalis. Next base: position 153,154,352 of record OY282560.1, on the reverse strand, counting down.
GTTCAGAAAAATAATTTTCTTTCAAAAAATATTTTCTCGCAAGTTTTTTATTTTAATATTTTTTTCATCATTCATTATAACAATTTAGTCGTGTACCTGGTTTTGTGAAGTGAAGTATTCATTACTACTTAGTGAAATTTTGAAAATTGGTCGATTGTTTTTTTTTTTCTGTGGATTAAGTTCTGTGACAATCGAATTCTGTGTGGAAATAAAGGAAATTAGTGGTGTTTTTTTTTTTGGTTGTTTGTTGTTCTATTGATAAAGGGAAATTAACAAAAAAAAAATAATTTATGTAAGAAACACAAAAAAACAATTACAATAGTAATGTTAAACTAAATAATAATAAATAAAGTTAGTTAAATAGAATTTATGTATTTAATTATGTTTAACATAAATACTATTTTACGAGGATCTTTTAAACGTTTTATACTAATAATTCTTTGTGTTATAGGTTTTTGGCAGATGTAAACAGTATGCTGGCAGCTAATAAAAAATCATCACAAAAAAGCAATAGCAGCAGCAAATTACATGAAAATGGATGACAAAAAAAAATGATCAAGGCATAATATTCATGAAAATTAGAAATCAAAGTTTTCCGCGAAACATTTCGTTTTACATGCTATTGATCACATTTTTGATAGATTGTTTCAACTTGAAGTAAAACAAAACAAAATAAAAGTAAAAAAAAAAAACAAAAACAAACAAAAATATAAATAATGAAAATAAAATAATTGTCTTCGATTTTTCAGAATTTTTGTAAATTAATAATTAACTAAATATTAAATTTTAATTTTATGTTGAAAATTTATATATGTATATAAAAAAAAAAAAACTTTTTTTTAACATCATAAATAAATTAAATAAAGCAAAATATTGTTTTCAATGAATTTTTATTTCTAAAATAAAATGAATCATAAAGGTAAGCTGGCATTCCAAATTTAGATTGGTAATTCAATCCTACATAGAGATATTATGTAGCGTTTCTTTCTCGAATATTAAAAATATAAAATAAAAAAAAAATAGAAGAATTATAGAAAGTTATAATTAGATCGCGGGAGTCTGTCGGTTCGTGTTTTGCGCTCATCGCGCTTGATTTCTATTTTTTGACCTTCACTTTTTCAACTGTAAACGATTTTTTTTTTGTTTTCAAAAGACCATCTTCAACATAAAATTAAAATTTCATAAATTTTCTACTTTGAAAATTTTTCAATTTTAAAATAACAATCAGTCCCTTTATTATTATTATTATTCTTTTTTTTTTTTTAATTTTTATATTGAGAGTGAAAAAATTAAATAAATTTGTGTTTCTTTCATAAAATTTTCTTTTTAAATTAATTCATCATTTAGCACGAAAAAAATAACTATGATATTTAAGATGTTCTTTTTTTTTTTTTTTATTGCACTCTCGTAATACATAAATTTATAAATTAAATTAAAATTAAATGATTTGTTTTCTAATTTCTTTTGAAATGATTAATTAATTTTATTTTCATTGAATTTTTTTTTTGGATGAAAAATAAATAAATAAATAAGCAAAATATCTAAATTATTTATTTTTTTGAATTATGTTTAATTTACAATAGAAAATACATGCACCATTATCGAGACCTGGCTTCAGTTATGCAAATATCCAAATATAAATTCGGTTGTTTCTCTGATCTGTGTGTATTATAGAGTATAAGGTGTTGTAGTAGTCTGAAGCGGGGCCTGATCTTTATTGTAAATTAAACATTGTTCAAAAAAGAAAAAATATATTTTTTTGTAAATTTTCTTTTCTTATTGAAAAACGACTAGTTAATAATTAAATAATAAAATTAAACACTCATGTAATTAATAAATAAATAAATATTTATATATATATGTAGTTTTTTGTTGTTGTATTTTTTTGTCGTTTTTTGGCAAAATATTAAATTAAGGCAAAAAATTAAAAATGTTATTATAAATATTAATTAATTTTTTTTTTTTAATTTTAAAATTTTTTAATTTTTTTTTTTAAGATTTTTTTTTTTTTTTTTTGGGGGTGTGTAAAAATTCGGTTCGGTTCTACGTTTGAGTTTTATTTCTTTTTTGGTTTGAAACTAATCTTACTTTTGACAGTTAATTTTCCTGATGTTTCAACAACACCAGCTGATGTACTGGCACGGCATGTAAATACTCCTGTATCTTCCTCAAATGTTGTACCAATAATTAGGATGGCATTATTACCTTCTTGTACCATCTGGAGAATAAATAAAAAATTTGAATGTTAGAGCATAATGCCATATTGCTTAATCATAATTTGATGAAATCAACATTTCGTTAGACTAATTTGTTTTTGTTTTTATATAATAAGATCGTAGGAAGAAACAACCCACAACTCTATAAATTTGAATCACACAAAATGACTCTTGCCCGTAAAAATGTAACCTTACAAACTCAAAGGCGTTACAGTTTAACGGCCATGTGAAAATTTGAATGACTTACTCGTCGTTATTTTATTGTTTTTATTATCTACAGAATGATATATAAACAGCTGTGGGCTTTGGCACTAGAACACATGAAAAACATGTTTTTTCAGGTAATTTAAATTAAATACTTTGTCTAACAATATTCGATAAATAGTTAATTTTAGTAGAAGAATTTTTCATTGTACATCTAGCTAGTTAAAAAAATTTAATTACAAATTTCAATTTTGATAGATAATTTCCATATTGCCTCATAAAAGTAAAATATGTAGAATAAACGAAAATATTGAAAATCATGGGGCCTGTTAATTATAAAAGCAAAAAAAAAAAATTTTTTTTTCAAACATTAAAATTTATGATTTTATTATTTTTTTTGTTTCATTAATTTACGATGTGGGTGAATTTTCAACAAAAAAAATAAAAATTTGTTCTTTGTAATTTTCTTTTCGTTTTGTTTAAATTTTAAAAATGCATTCCGTGACACCATTTTCAAAGTAAATTTAGATTAATGTAATTTTGTGTATTCTTTACGCAACAATGTCTAAATATATATTTAAAAATTTTAAAATAAACATCACTCAGGTGAAAAATGTAGGTGAGGGCAGGTGGAGTTTATTGTATTTGGCTCCGTTTTAAATGCTTTGATGTGTCACCGGGTGATTCAGAACCGATTCATATTTTAATGATTTGTTTGATTTCAAAATTAAATTACATTCGGTGGTTTGGCACACTATACATAATATGTATCAGCTATACATACATTGTTTATATAACGTACATATAGACACCTAAAGTCTGTCTTTTTATTAATCGTTTATAAAAGAACTTTGTACAAATCTAAAATTAAAATATCGTTTTCAAGCGATATATAAAAAATCAAAATCTTCTGCGTTACACCTGTTTCTGTTTTTTTTTTTTTGTATTTTATCTAAATGTGTTCATACCAAATGGGCTAGAATCCAAAACGAAATATATCAGGGAAATTAAAAATACTTCTAGAATAAAAAAAGACAAAATTCCGAGAAATGAATCGTGTTAGGCGAATTATTAATTAGAGTTATAATTTTATCTTTTTGGTGGAAAAAAAAATGTTTCATCAAGTTGCAGAGTGTTTGTTGCATTAACAAATATTTTACTTACTTGAAAATCTGGTGAGATTGGGATCAAAGCACCTTCACGATACCATTGTATTGTGGGTTTAACTTTTCCAGAAACGGTTGTTTTAAATTGTGCTGGTGCACCTTCTTCAACGGTCAAATCTTTTAATTTTGTCAAAGTTGGTAATTGATCTTGAGTTCCGGGGGCGATCACTTTTAATTTAGCTGCTGTTGCAATTTCACCAATATTATTTGCTAAAATACATTTGTATGTTCCCTCATCTTCGGGGAAAGCTTCAGAGATGCGTAATGTATAATATTCTCCTTCTCTCATCATTTGGAAATATTTCGATTGTTTTATAATATTTTCACCTTTAAGCCATCTAGCATTTGGATTTGGTTTACCAATGACACGACATTTGAAGATGACAGATTGTCCTTCCGGTACACTTTGATCTTTAAGTGGCTCAATAATTGTGGGAGATTTTTCTACACCGGGTGTTGTTGGTTTTTCACGTTTCGGTGATGTTGGCGATAAAACAAAACATTCAGCATCGCATCTTGCTTCTCCTGCACTATTTACAGCAACACATTCATATTTACCCGCATCTTCTGGTTCAGCTTCAATAATTAATAATGTAAAGGTGTTATCTTCTTCAACCATTTTATTCTTAATATTTTGTGGTATTTTCTTTCCATTTCTTAACCAATATACATCTAACGGACGTGTGCCTGTAATACGGGCATCGAAACGTGCCAATTGGCCAACATTAACAGTTGTATTTTGAACTGTTGTTAAGAAACTTGGTGGAATTAAATTGGTTTTTCCTTGTCGACGACGTTCTTCAACAACTAAATTAGCACTACATTTAGCTGTACCACCACGATTTTCGGCAATAACAGCAAACACAGCTGAATCTTCAAGTAATACTTGACGAATCATTAAAACTGATTTAGTGCTAAACGTATGAATTTGAATGTCACGTGAGTTATGAATTTCGAAATTTTCTCTATACCATTTAACAGTTGGCAATGGTTCACCATCGAATTCAACTTCAAATCTAGCTTGTTCGTTTTCAAATACGCGACATGGTTGAATCTTTTTAGTGAAGAAAGGTGCTTTAGCTGGTTGTACTGGTCCTTCAACAACACGCTCTTGCGTTTTACCATGATGTTCAACTTCAGTTGTTTCGGTGGCTGTAATCTTTCGGGTTATTTCCTTATCACCGACTACTTCCTTTTGGGTTTGTAATTGTTTATTTACGTAAACCTCGCGACCATGTACAGCCGATTCAGATGGATCTGGTTTTGGGATAACCCTCTTTTGGTATTGAACCTTTTGCATTTTTGTAAAATCAGTTATTTCTTCAGTTTTTTCTCTAGAAAATAAAATAAACAAATGATGTACATATATTAGTGTTAATGTCGTCATATTAGTATTAGTATTTTACTTACAGTGTATCTTGATATTTTTGCGCCATTCCTTTGGCTACCGAACTTGTGGCAATTTTTTCTCCCGGTACCGTCGATTGATGAGTATTTTCTCGTAACTTTGTTTCTTTAGTGACCTGTTCACTTTCCAAATCAGCCAATTTATTGTAATACTCTTCATTTTTCTTCGTTTTTACAGCCTTTTGCCATTCCGTTTCCTGTTGCTTTTGTATTTTGGTGCGCATATGTTCGCTCAATTTAACACCTTCCTGTTGCGCTAAATGTTGTTTACGTTCTTCAAATGTTTTTTCCAATTCGTTGTCGACACGTTCCTGTTGGTATTGTGCTAGCTCATGATCATACCATGCTGTTGTCGTTTAGAGAGTTATTCGGGTAGAAAATTATAGGATTTTATATAAAAAAAAATTGATTTCATGAATATATTAAAACGAAAATGATTGGAGAGATTTTACATGCATTTTTAAAATTTTAAATCAGATTAAACTTAATACTAAAAAATAATAATTAATTATATAAAAATTAAAAATAAAATTGTTATTTAATTAGAGTTCACCATACGTAATAGTAAAGTGCACCACGGTTGGAATACAACAGTCAGAGAGATGGGAATATGATAATAATTCATACCTTGATTTTCTTTTTATATCTTAAGATAAGTGTTATACTTATTTCTAAGTAGTAACTGATGATTACATACATTACTCTTAATCAGACTTATTACAGTTGATATATCTTGCAGCACAAACAACGCAATGAAGCAATAGGAGCAGTCTTTAATTTTCATTTATATATTTATTCATAAAAGGAGGTTCAAAGGTATAATCAGGACAGTTTTAAGTTTTGTTTGTATATTAAAGTTCAAGTGCATTTTGATGATATAAGAAAAAAACTGCGTGATTCTTGTTATTATTTAGCGTGTTGTGAATATAAAATAGTTTTATGTATATTTAAAAATGTGTTAGAGAACAGTGAATCAAACTAATCGCCTGAATATTGCATTGAGTTTAAAAGATCTGATTTGTCCCCATATTTCGCGGGACATTCCATATCACTAAACTACAAAATGCAAAATATTACATTATTTTTTAGTTTGAACCACTTTGTTGTGTTAGAGTAAAAACCTTAAGCCATCATTTCGTGAGTGATTTTTTTTGTACAGTGAAAATTTTATTGTTGTGAAAAATATTTGTATGTTACGGTGTATACTAGAATAAAACCACTTACGTTTTGGTGAATTCTTCAAGACACCGCGATAATCATCTTTGCGTGGTATAACATTTAAATCGGCAGTCGCAAGTGCTTCTCCAACTGAGCTACGAGCAATGACCTCAATTTTGCCGGTGTCATATTGACGTGTCTTTGGAATATCTAAATGATACATACCATCGTATGTTAGCTTATAACGTGAACCCTAAAAAATAAATTTTGACATTTTATACATTTAAGAGCGCTTCTTAAAATATTTCTTACGTTAACAACGGTGTGTCCATTGACGAGCCACATGACACGTGGACGTGGATGCCCTGTTACACGAGCTTGGAATCTAGCCCATTCACCCTCTTCAACCGTAATGTTTTCTGGGTGGCTTACAAATACTGGTGGTTGTCTAGGCTTAGCATCCTCATCTGGTGCTTCAGGCGCCCTAAATTAAAAAAAAAAACAATGAATCATCAATAAAATAAGAAAGTTACTTAAATGGCACAAAATTAATAAAGATACACGTACACTTGCCATGCCGCTTCCATTTCACGAATTCGTTCGATACTCTTCATATGTTTCGGTAATTGCGAGTCATAAATAATACCTGGTTTACCAGTTGTTTTAATAATCGCACGTGTTTCATCCATACCATACAAATTAGTGGCTCGGCATACATATTCTCCACTATCCTCGGGATAAATCCATCCAAAGTTCATTGCAACATAGCCAAAATCGTAAATTGGTGTGAAACGATTTTCTGTAACAAAAATTTTCTATAATATCTGAAATTAAATAGCAATTGTGGAATTTGCTTACTGTATGGTAATGGTTTTCCATTGAAGAACCATTCAACTTTCATATTTGGATCACCAACTGGTGCCAATTGGCATTCAAATTTAGTAGATTGCATTTCGATCAATTTAGTTTGCTCTTTAATTTGTGTTACGAATCGAGGTGGTTGTTTTCTGTCGGGATCAAACAAATCATCTTCAGTTAAGAATATTTCAGATGTATATTTCTTAATTGTTGCCTCCATTTGCATAAGTGTTTCAGATCTTTGTAATCCCTTGGGTATTTGATTTTGTAGAATAATCGATGGAAGTTCTGAAATTATAAAATCAGGTAAATTAATTGATGTGTTTCAAAAAAAATATTAAAGCTATAGAATATTACGTTTGCATGATACTGTAGCTCTGGTTGTATCTTCTCCTACATTGTTTACGGCACGGCATACATATTCACCAGAATCTTCGGCATAAACATACAAAATATCCAATGAAACGAATCCCATATCATAAACTGTACGATAACGATGTCCTGATGGTAATAATTTACCATTGCGATACCATTCAATACGTAGCTTAGGATCTTCTTTTGGCTCAACACGACATTCAAATCGTACACTTTCTGATTCATCGATGGTTAGCGATGCAATTTGTGTAATAAATTTAGGTGCTGCAAATTGTTTTTCTTCTTGTGGTGCAGCCACAACGGGGCCACGTTCCAATTCTTTTAATCTGTCGGCGGTCATTCCGTCAGGTAATTGAGAATCAAAGATAACATTTCGGCGTGATTTGCATGTTACTTTAGCGGTCGTAGTAGCTGATCCCCATTTATTAATCGCGCGGCATACATATTCGCCTGAGTCACGAGCATACGTGTAATCAATGTCCAAAGCAACGAAACCAAAATCATTAAGCATATGTACTCTTGATCCGGTTGCAAGGGGACGTCCATTGTGGTACCAGTCAATTCGCATTGATGGATCACCAACGGGTTCAACGCGACAATCAAAGTGTACGGGCCCACCTTCGGGCACATCTTCATTATCAGAAATTTCAACAACGAATTTAGGTGGTTGTGGTTGCTCTTCATCAATATAAATTTCTTCCCGTTTGTATAAGTTCTCTTCCAATTTTTGAATACTTTCGGTGCCTGAACGGAAGTTCGATGGTAATTGTGGCTCAACAATAATACCTTGTCTACCACGAACTTGTAGTTTACATGAAACAGATGCTTCACCATGTTTATTTGTTGCTTTGCATGTGTATAATCCAGAATCGCGTTGATAACATCCAGCAATTTCAAGAATTACAAAGCCAAAGTCATTAATAGTCTTAATACGTGAACCAGACCATAAAGCTTTTCCATTATGGAACCAATCAACTCTCATGCTTGGATCATTAATCGGAGTCAATCGGCATTCAAAGTGAGCTAATGAATTTTCACCTAGAACAAGATCAGATGGTGTGGTAATAAACTCTGGTGGTTTACCAGAATCATCTTCTTGAATATATTGTCCGGGTGCAACGCCATAACCTTCTAATTCAGCAATACGATCAATTGTACCTTCCATACCTTTTGGTAATTGTGATTCAAGGATGATACTACGTTTTCCTTGTACCTTCATGGAAGCTGTTGTTACAGCTTCACCATAATCGTTTGTAGCACGACATGAATATTCACCAGAATCTTCAGGATAAACGGGTGATATTTCAAGAATTGCAAATCCAAAGTCACAGAATGTACGGAATCTTGAACCAGCCTTAAGTGGTTTACCATTCCAGTACCATTCAACTTTAAGTTTAGGATCATCAACAGGAATAAGTCGTGCTTCAAAGTGAGCATTTTCACCTTCTCGTAAACTATCGATATTTGATAGTGGAACGGTGAACATAGGTGCCCGGCCTTCAATTTGTTCCGTTCGTTCGTCTCTAGTCCGAACTAGGGAATCTTCGAGTGTTTGGATTTTTTCTAATCCACCTTCCATGCCCTAGAAAAGAAATAAAATTAAAATGTAATCAAGCGGCGGTCACAACAAATTGTTGATCAAATAGTTTTCGGAAATAATACTTACTCGCGGCAGCTGCGAGTCCAAGATTAAGTTTGCCTTCGATAAACATTTCATTGTTGCTTTTGTAGTATCTTCGCCATATTTGTTGACAGCACGACATTCATAAACGCCAGAATTTTCTTCATAACAATATAAAATATCAAGTATGACTATACCAAAGTCGTGGAAAGTACGATATCTGTGACCGTGAGGTAATTTTTGTCCATTGTAATACCATTCAACTACTAGATCTGGGTCAGTAATTGGAGTAAGTCTCGCTTCAAAGTGAGCACTTTGTCCTTCAACCAATCGGGCAATATCTGTAATGTGCGTGGTGAATTTAGGTGCTTCACCGGTTGGTGTTTGTGGTACATGTGGTTGTTGCCCAAATGCACTTTCAAGTTCCAAAATTTTAGCCAAAGAATCTGGTTGAAGAGTATCACGCAATACACCGCTTTTGCCATAGCATTTCAATGTAGCACGAGTAAAATCTTCACCATATTTATTTGATGCACGGCATACGTATTCACCGGAATCATGGCTTTGAACATATGAAATATCAAGTAATACATAACCAAAGTCTGAAACGGGTTTGATACGATTTGAATGACGCATTGGTTGTCCATTATGGAACCATTCGACTTTCATTAATGGATCGCCAACTGGAACTAGTGTACATTCGAAGTGGGCTGCTTGACCATCCTTCAATCCTTCTAAGCTTTGGATTTGTGTTGTAAATCTTGGTTTTTGGCCAGCTGATTTATCAACGCATCCAAGATCAACACTAATTTCGGCTGTGCCCCATTTGTTGGTTGCTCTACACGTGTATGTACCAGAATCTTCAATTTTGGTGCCAAGAATTTCTAGAACAACCATGCCAAAGGCATATACTGTTCTAAATCTGTGACTAGCATCAAGAGTTTTACCATTATAGAACCATTCAATAACCATTGATTGATCTCCAGTTGGGATAAGTGATGCCTCGAAATGAGCAATTTCACCTTCTGTAATGCTACGTAATGGCACAAATTCGGATGTAAATCTTGGTGCATGACCGGCATCTGATTCTTTTGGTCCATCTTCTGGGCGGCGTAAAGATTCTTCGAGATCTTGAATCTTTTCCAAACCTTCAGCTCCTTTTGGATGTTGAGTTCTTTCAATAAGATTTTCTTTACTTGTACAGAACACCGTTGTAGACGTGAATGCTTCTCCGGCTCTATTGAATGCTTTACATGTGTAAATACCTTGATCACGATCATAAACCTCAATTAAATCGAGCGTTACAAAACCAAAGTCTTTTGTCATCTTAAATCGTGAGCCGTGTTGCAATAATTTACCGTTAAAGTACCATTCGATTTTAAGATTAGGATCTTCTTTAGGTTCTACCTGTCCTTCTAATCTTAGAGGTTGGGCTTCGGTGAAATGTAATTCGGGCGCAAATGGAACAACCCATTCTGGTTTAGGATAAGCCTTTTCTGGTTGTGAAACCTGTCTCTTGTATTTATCTGCAACGGCTTGTTCAGTCTCTTGAACAGCTTCCAAACCTGAAATACCTTGTGGATGTTGTGTATCCAAGAACATTGTTTCAGTGCTTGTGCAGCGTAACGATCCGGATGTTGAAGCGGATCCTTTGGTATTGGTTGCTTTGCATGTATAAATTCCTGAATCTTCTGCGTAAGCATGAGTAAGATCAAGAGCAACGTATCCAAAGTCGTATGTTGTTTTAAATCGGGCAGCAGCAGAAAGTGGTTGTCCATTCACGAACCATTCAATCTGCATAGTTGGATCTCTCGAAGGTTCAACGGAACATTCGAAGTGAACATTATCACCTTCCTTACATTGAACATTGTTGAGATGGGTGATAACTACTGGTGTATCGTAGGCAGTTTCAGGTTCTTCTGGGCGACCAACACGTGGTGCTTCAAGATCACGAATACGTGGTAACGAATCTGGATGTAATGAATCTCCAATCAACCAATGACGATCGGCAATTTTGAGTGTGCACGTTGAAACAGCTTCACCTAAGAGGTTTGTTGCTTTGCAAGTATAAATTGCAGAGTCATCAGCACGAAGACCATTGATTTGTAATGTTACAAGGCCGAAGTCGAATGTGCTACGGAGTCTAGTACCAGTTGTCAATGACATTCCATTTTTGAACCATTCAATTCTGAGATTTGGATCGGTTCTTGGTTCAACTTGTGCCTCTATATGAACGTGTTGTCCTTCAGTCAAATTATCCTTGCTCTGAAGATGAGTTGTAAATACGGGCGCTTGTTGTGGTGCCGTGTCGACAAACATTTGTGGTACACGATTCATAGCTGCTTCCTTCAATTTAATTTGTTCCCATGATTCTGGTAAAAGACTTTCTCCTTGAATTGATGATCGAGATTTTACCTTCATAGCAATCGATGAAATAGCTTCCCCACTTTCATTGTAAGCACGACACATGTAAAGACCGCTATCCTCTGCAACAACCGAAGTGATATCCAATGATACGTATCCGAAATCATGCGTTGTACGTATTCTTGATCCCATTTTTAATTCGACACCATTGACATACCATTCATAGCGGAGGCTTGGATCACCGACTGGAACGACGCGTGCTTCAAAGTGAGCATTTTGTCCTTCCCATAATTCGGATGGCCCAGTTAATAATTGAGTAAATATTGGTTTTTCAAATAAGCGTTCAGGTTCGTCTGGTCGACGTTGGGTTGGTTTTTCTAATTGTATGATTTTCTTCATGCCTTCTGGATGTTGTGACTCGAAAATAATTCCACCTTGTGTTTTAATTCGCATTGAAGCTGTTGTTACAGCCTCACCAAGAGGATTAACAGCGCGACAAATATAAACACCCTCATCACCTTCGCGAATATGTGTTATATCCATTGAAACAAAACCAAAGTCATGTTGCTTACGTATTCTTGAACTATCTTCAAGTGGTTTTTCGTTTCTGTACCATTCAACACGTAGAGTTGGGTCTCCAACTGGAATAAGACGACATTCGAAATGAGCAGTTTGACCTTCATTGATAAGATCAATATTTTGAAGGGGTTGTGTAAATACAGGTCTTTGCATTGTAACTGGTTCAGGACCTTCTGGGTGTCTGTATGGTTGATGTAATTCAAGTTGTCTGATTTTTTCTAAACCATCTGGATGTTGTGGCTCCACAATAATACTATCACCAACAATTACTCGCATGCTGATTGATGATTTACATTGTCCAAGAGCATTTACTGCACGAACGGTATATTCACCGGCATCTTCAGCGACAACTTTCTGTATATCCAATGCAACGTAACCAAAATCGAATGTTATATGGAAACGAGATGCTGATGGCAATGGTTTACCATTATGATAGAATTCAATACGAAGATTTGGATCGTGAATTGGTTGAACTTGGGCTTCGAAATGAGCAGTCTGTCCTTCGTATAATTCAGTTGTTCCACGAAGTTCTGTGACAAATCTGGGTGGTGAAAGTGGTATTTCATCAATTTCTGGGCGACTAGGTGCGGCACGTGATTCCAATTTTTGGATCTTTTCGAGACCATCAGGATGTTGTGAATCAAGAATAATGCTGCGTCGATTGACACAACGAATGCTGCATGTATTAACAGCTTCTCCAAGAAGATTTGTAGCTTTGCACATATATGTGCCAGTATCTTCACCATAGACATACAAAACATCAAGTGCAACATATCCGAAATCGTGTGTTGTACGGAAACGATGTCCAGCGCGGATTGCTTTTCCATTGATAAACCATTCTATTTTTAAGTTAGGATCGTTTATTGGTTCAACGCGACACTCCAAATGAGCATGGTCACCTTCTTTAAGATTTTCGAGGCTTTGTAAAGGTGTTAAGAATATTGGTTTTTGTCCAACTGGTTCTGCTTCTTGGCGAAGTGGTCTTTCATAGTTTTCTAATTCTCTAATCTTTTGTAATCTATCGGCATCTAATGTGTCCAAATAAAGGCCGGAGTTAGCTATAAGATAATAGAAAAAAGAAACGATTAATTCAAGGAATCCGTATTTTGGAAATATCAGCTTGACTTACGAGATACTCCTACAGAGCATGTTGTAACGGCTTCACCTACGGCATTCTTTGCTTTACACATGTATGTACCAGTATCTTCAGCATAGGCATATAGTATATCCAAAGCAACAAATCCAAAATCGTATGTAGTCTTGAAACGGTGGCCTGTTTGAATTGGGCGCCCATTGCAATACCATTCAACTTTCATTGTTGGATCATTAACTGGTAATAAAGTTGCTTCAAGATGTACTGGTGTACCTTCATCGGCATGTGCATTTTTCAATGGTCTACCAAATTGTGGTTTTTCAAGAATAAAACCATCATCATCTTCGCGTCTCTGATTACGATCAATTTCGAGAAGGTGAAGTTTTTCTAAAGCGCCTTCATGTTGTGTATCACGTATAATTCCAGCCCTTGGTTGCACACTTAAGTTAATGCTAGATTGTGCTGTTCCCAATCGGTTAGTAGCAACACATGTATATTGTCCGCTATCTTCACCGTAAACGGTGAGAACATCAAGTGACGCAAATCCAAAGTCGTTTGTTGTTCGGAAACGATGCCCAGTAGTTAATGGTTTACCATTGTGGAACCATTCTACTTTCAAATGTGGATCTGGGTATGGTTCTATGCGGCATTCATAATGTGCACTTTGACCTTCGGCTAGATTTGTTGGTCCATGCAATTGTGTTGTAAATCTTGGTGCTTGAGTTACAGTAATTTCTTCTTCTTGTGTTCGTTGATATCTAGAACTATCTTCTAAATGATGAATTTTTTGTAAAGCACCTTCATGTTGGGTCTCTAATTGCAATGCGGCCTTAGCTGTAAGGTAAAATAAATTATTTGTTAGTGACGTAATTTCGTGTTTCTTACGAAACAATTTCTTTATACATACATTGAACTATTAAGGTTGAAGATGTAACTGCTTGACCCAATTCATTAATTGCTCTGCATGTGTATGTCCCGGAATCTTCTGGATTCACATATTTCATATTTAATGCAACATATCCAAAATCATTCATTGTTGTAATACGATTTGCTGGAATAAATTAGAATAAATTTAAGTATGACAATGAAAAGAGTACATTTATTAATCGAAACTTACATGCCGTAAGTGGGACACCGTTACGTATCCATTCTACTCGTAATTTTGGATCTCCTACAGGGATGAGACGTCCTTCAAAGTGTACTGCTTGATTTTCGGCTACACGTATATCTTTTAATGGCAACGTAAAAACAGGTGCTTGTGTAATTGATTCATCGACAACAAATTCCCTTTGGTGACGTGACGTATTTTCTAATTGATGTAATCTTGGTAAGGCACTTTCATGTTGTGAGTCCAAGTAAATTGCTTTCCTGCTGTGTATATTTGAAACAGCCGAAGTAACCGCTTCACCTAATGCATTAACAGCACGACATGTATATGTTCCACTGTCTTCTGGTAAACATCCCAAAATGTCCAAAGCGACAAAACCAAAATTGTTGGTTTCGGTGAAACGTGATCCAGATTTTAATGGCACATTATTGTGATACCATTCAACTTTAAGGGTTGGATCAGAAACGGGAATTAATCGGCATTCAAAGTGGGCACGTTGACCTTCTTTAATATCAACATTTTTCAATGAAGTTGTAAATATTGGGGCTTGCTTTGTGGTTTCATCGATTATTTCGGTACGATTGTATCGTGATTTATCTTCCAAATATTGAATTTGTTCTAAACCAGCTTCGTTTTGTGTTTCAGTGAGAATTTGTTGGCTGCTGCGACATGTAAGTGTACAGCTTGTCTCATCAGAACCGACAAAATTGACTGCTCTGCATGTATAAGTAGCTGAATCTTCCGCAATCAAATCAATAATGTCAAGAGCAACATATCCAAAGTCATGAATTGGGCGGAAACGATGACCAACCGTAATTGGTCTACCATTTTTATACCATTCCACCTTCAAATTGGAATCGGTGACCGGTTCCAATTTGCACTCGAAATGAGCATGTTGCCCTTCACGCATATTCATCAAATCCTTTGGCTTTGTTTTAAATTTTGGCATGATGTTAACCATTTCATCAACATGTTCGGAACGTTGATAACGTGAAGCGTCTTCAAGATATTGAATCTTCTCCAAACTCTGTTGATGTTGAGTATCAAGAATTAAATCTTTTTTGGCAATCACACGAACCGATGATGATGTAACCGCTTCACCTAATTGATTGCGTGCTTGGCATGTATACACTCCAGAGTCGGCAGAGTATACGCTTAACAAATCCAAAGCAACATAATCAAATTCATGAGCGGGTCGGAAACGATGACCAGTTTTTACTGGATATCCATTGACAAGCCATTCAACATGCATTGTTGGATCACCGACTGGTTGTAACCGACATTCTAAATGAATATTAGTTCCTTCAACAGTTTCAATATTGTGAAGCGCCCGAGTAAATTGTGGTGCTTGCATTACTGTAACATCTTCGGTTATTTGACGGCGGCCACGGGACGAGTCTTCTAACTGTTGAATTTGTTCTAGTGACATCTCATTTTGGGTATCAGTTACAATATCTGAACGTGTAATAATACGAACACAAGACGAAGTGTGAGCGGATCCTAATTGATTTGTGGCGCGTACTGTATATTCTCCAGCATCAAGTGTTGTTGCATGAATAATATCAATGGCAACAAATCCAAAATCATAGTAAGTGCGGAAACGTGATCCTACAGTAATTGGTCGTCCATTATGGAACCATTCGACACGCATTGTTGGATCACCCATTGGTTCTAATCGACATTCCAAGTGAATATTTCTACCTTCTGGAATTGGATTTGGATCGTGTAATGGAGTTGTGAAAATTGGTTTTGATTTTGATAACTCTTCAATGTCATATTGTGGTTCTACAAATTTCGTCCCTTCAATGCGTTGAGTCTTTTCAATTGCTCCTCTATGCATGCTTGATGTATCGATGCTTGAGCGTGCTAAAATTATTAGGGAATTATACAATATATATCAGATTAGAAATCATGCTGCATGGTTTACTTACTTTCTACAATCATTTGAGCTGAAATTTGTGCTTCGCCGGCTTTGTTTCTGGCAATGACCGTGTATACACCTGCATCATCTGCACGTACTGCATGAATATCAATTGCTACATACCCAAAGTCATGATATGTTTGAATACGATTAGCAGCTGTAATTGGTTTACCATTGTGATACCATTCAACTTTCATTGATAAATCACTTTGAGGTTCAACTCGTGCTTCAAAGTGAGCCCGTTGTAATTCTACAATCTTGGTGGTTCCTTTAAGTGGGCCTAAGAATTTTGGTTGTTGTGTTACATAGGTATCTTCTTCAACAGTCCGAGAATAACGGGATGAGTCTTCTAAGTGTTGTATTTTTTGTAATCCATCAGGATGTTGTGAATCGTACGCAATGTCCTTTTTGGTCACAACAGATAATTGGGCTGTTGTGACTGCTTCGCCGAGTGCATTATATGCACGGCAAGTATAATTACCAACGTCATGAATTGTTACTTGTTTAACAGTTAAAGCAACATAACCGAAATTAAAGAATGATGTTATACGTGAGCTAGCTTCGACTGGTTTATTATCCTTGTACCATTCGACTCTCATTGTTGAATCGCCAACTGGTTCGAGGCGTGCCTCAAAATGAGCATATCCACCTTCACGAATATTTAGTTGATCCTTAATTGGTGTCTTAAATTCTGGTGGTTGGGTTGTTTCGGGTATTTCTTGGACATAACGTCCTTGTTGTTGTTTTCGATATGCTTCAAACTCTTCAACACTTTCAATGTATCGCTGTTGCTCTGGTATACCCAAATCACCAGTAACGGTGCTTCGTGTATTTATTGAAATTGAAGCGGTACTAATGGCTTCGCCAAGTCGATTAACAGCACGAACTGTATACGAACCAGCATCTTCAGCCCGTAGGTGCAAGATGTTAAGGGAGACATAACCAAAGTTGAAGATTGCAGTGATTCGTGAGCTCGCCGTTATTGGACGACCATCTTTGTACCATTCAATTCTCATTGTTGGATCGCTTACTGGTGATAATTGGGCTTCGAAATGAGCATTTCGACCTTCTTCAAATTCACCAAGCTCGAGTAGTGGACGAATAAATACCGGTTTTTGATTGATTGATTCCTCAATACTTTCTTGTCGTTGGTACTTTGAATAGTCTTCAAGATGTTGAATTTGTTGAAGACTGCTTGGATGTTGTGATTGTTGTTCAATTGAAGCGCGTGTGATAACACTTAGCATGGCTCGAGATTCTGCAATACCAGCTGCGCTAATCACACGACATGTATATTCGCCACTATCATAAACAGTGACGCTAAGCATATCTAAGGCAATAAATCCAAATTTGAAAGTGTTTGTTATTCTAGAACCTGTAAAAAGGGCGAAAAAGTTTATTAAAATTCATAAAGAAGAGGGCTTGAGTTAGAATTTATGATTCTACTACATACTTGCTGTAAGTAATTGACCGTTAAGTAACCATTCAACACGCATTGTTGGATCACCAACTGGTTCAATTCTAGCTTCGAAATGGATTTTTCCACCTTCAATTTGTTGAATATCTCGAAGAGGGACAATAAATTGTGGTGGTGGATATGCTCTATCATCTTCTTCAGGCCGTGCACTTGGTCGTGCACGTTTAACATGTCGTAAATAAATAATTTCTGGTTCCGGCTCAGGTCTGTACAAAAAAAAAAAAAATAATTTATTATTATAGAAATTGAATAGTTAACATAGTTAAAATTAAATGTTTATTGCTTACTCTGGCTCAATAATTTTTGATGGACGTGGTAAATGTAATCGTCTTTGTTCAGGGGCTGGTCCTTTTGGAGTTTCGACAAAAAGACGAGCCCTTGTTGCTGTTGAACCAGCGATATTTTGTGCGGTGCACTGATACCAGCCCGCATCCGACGCCAGTGCTCGTGGGATATCTAATGTAGTTGCTCCTCCTTCTATAGAAATGTTTATGTCAGAGCATGATGAAAGTGGTACACCATCCTTCTGCCATGTAATACGTGGTATTGGTGTACCAACAGCTCTTGCATCTAATGTAACAGGTTCGCCTTCTCTAACATTTACAGTTGTAAATCTTTCAACAAACTTTGGTGCAACAACTTGTTCTTTTTCTAAAACAATTGATCGTGCTTCAATCGCAATTTCGCCTGCTTTATTTCTAGCAACGCAGGTTACCGTACCCGAATCATACCGGCTAACATTTGTGATCATTAACGAATGATTTCCAGATTCGTTTACCAAAATCTTATGTGTTGCATCATCATTAACTGGTGTCCCATTAATATACCATGTTACATCTGGGTATGGACGGCCAGTTACACGACAATCAAATCGTGTTAATTTACCTTCAGTTGCTTCACGATCTTGAAATATTTTTACAAAATTTGGTGCTAACGATTTGCCAGCAGACATTGTATCAGCTGTTTCATCTTCAAGACGTGATTCAATAACGGTTGCTTGTACTGGTTCAATAACTAGAACGGCAGATGATACAACACAGCCTTGTATATTTTCAGCTAATAAAGTGTAATGACCCGAATCTGTATAGTTAGCATTTCTAATACGTAATGTTGCCTGATTATTTGAATAAGTCGTTTCATATTTTTCATTCGATACAATTCTCTGGCCATTTTTAAACCAGGTTAAACGTGGTTTTGGATTTCCACCAATTTTTAATGTAAATACAGCATCTGAACCCTCGATTAATTTTGAGTTTCGTGGCTTCTGTAAAACTTGTGGCGGTGATGCTGGCCCTAAATTGCGATCAACAATTGTTGTTATTTGGCTATCAATTTCGCCGATTAAACGGCGGGTGATCGATTCACGAAATGATACTTCGCGCAATAATCTATATTCGAATGTATCAACTTTAAATTCATCTTCATAGCCATTTGAGAAGCCATTTGAATATAATTGTTTTTCTTGTTGTTGTAAATATTGCTGTTGTTGCTGATAGCGTTGGCTTACTTGTTGCTGCTGTTGGCGCTGTTGTGTTACTTGTTGCTGCTGTGTGATTTTAGTAGCATGTGTTTGTGTTTGTGGTGGTCCAGGATAGCCTTCTGGTTGTATATAAACGGAGCATATTGCTTCGCCATATTGATTCCGTGCAATACAGGTGTATTCGCCTTCGTCACCTGGTCCTATTTGGGTAATTAATAGGGAAACCTCGCCAGTCACTTCATTATAGGTGGTACTATATTTTTGTGACTCGATGAGTGGTGCGCCTCGTCGAGTCCATGAAACTACTGGTTTCGGATTACCTCTTAATTTACCCTCAAATAGAGCGTTGCCACCTTGAGCAAATCTAGTGTTTTTGAATATTTGCTCAAAGATTGGTGGTGAAAATTCACCATGTTGTGGCATATCGACAGGATATTGTTGGTGCGATTGTTGTATTTGGTGGTACTGTTGGCTTTGTTGTAATTGCTGTTGTTGCTGGTGCGGTTGCAACATTGTACTACCTTGTACTAAAAAAATATTAAATTCGTATTTTTGTTTTTGAATTTTTGTTTTAAAATTAAAAAATTAAAATCATTATAATAAAATTTAAATTTAGTAAAAGTAAAATTTTTTTTGGTCGGGTATATGGAGGAGGCTTAAAAGAATTTCGAGATTTCTTTTTTTTGTTTTTTTTTTCGTTCACACATACAAAAAAAAAAAAAAAAATTAAAAATTTTTCCGATAAAAATAAATTTGTTGGCAACAGTTCCGAGCATATACTAATAGTGAATAATAGTATAATAATAATAATAATAATATACAAATACTATGACTACCACCATCGTTATATTATTGGATTCATCCGTGCTATTTTCAGAACACACGATATATTATAAGAGATCACGTTACGCGGAACCATTTTAGGAGTAACAGAGTTTAGTCGATCATCAAATTTTGCATAGAACGGATCACAAATTTATTTATTTTTTTTTTTTAATTTTAATTATAATTTTTAATGAAATACAAATTAATTATTATTATTAATTTTTTTTTTTCAATTAAGCGGAATTATTAAAAGTTTTAGGTTTTGTCTTTATGAATAAAACCATTTTTGGGATGAAATAAAAAGTTGATTTTTCACGTAAATCTTATCCATAAATAGAAACTTAGCACAACCTTGGCAAATTATTCATTCATAAATTTTCCAGTTTTCAAACAAGATATTATGTTTTTCTAGTGAACAAAAATTATATCTAAAAATGTACAAAAAAAAACTGACCTCTTTGTTGGCTTGACGTGACTTGACGGCTCATTGTATGCTGTTCCGATCGGCTAATCCTTTCACTATATTGTTGTTGTTGTTCTTGGCTAATAAACTGCTGCTGCTGCTGACTTTGCAGCGTGTTTTTATTAAAACTGTTTGGCTGCGACATGATTGCATTAAACTATAATTAATTTTTTTATTCCACAAATTCACACAATTTTTTTCACTTTTTTATTTTTTTTATTTTTTTAAATCTAAGCTAAGAAGCACTTCTTTCTCGAAAAGTAACACACTTAAAATTATTTTTCGATTAATTCACTTTTTTTTTTTTCTTTCAATTATATTTTATTTAGAAGAACTACAAAAAAAAAAATTCACACACGGATAATTCTTTTTCACACTTTAAAATTTTCACTAACTTTTCTTTTCTTTTTTCTTTTTTTTTTTTTTTTTTCTGAGCAGAAGTTATTTAAGTAATCATCCCCGAGACACTAAATTTAATTTGAAATAAAATTTTCTAACATTTAAAAATTAAAAACTAAAAAATAAACTCTAAGACGTCGGTCGTTTAAGAAATAAAAATGAAGAGTGTTACAAAAATATACGATCGCGAGATATAATTGTATCTCTATTTTAAAGTAAAGTAAAACAAAAAAAAAAAAAATAAATAAAATTGTCGCGATCGGGTTCTATTTTTAAAACAAAATTTTCACAAAAAACAAATTATAAATAATTTTCTTATTTTCATAAGCGGGAGAAAGTTATACGAAGCATAATGTGAGAGGAGCAAGTGTACGATCGGGTCTTTAACACCGTTTCTCTCGTGAATTTTTGATACCGATCTGAGATTCTATTAGCCGAAAATATTAAATCAAATAGCTAAAATTTAAGATCAGCCGAATACAATAAAAAAAAAAAATCTTCAAGATGATCTTCATCGCAATTTTTTATTTTATTTACAATTTAATTTTTTTTTTTTTTCTTTTGACAAATTTAATTAAATTTAAAAATATGGAATAATATTTACGAAATTTTTATTTGGATGTAGGTTAAATCGATAAAAGTACAAGGTCAATTATTTTTAGCCCTGTATGATGTGTATAAGATCCCCTAAATTGGGGTGGTGGTACCCCACTAAATTGAATATCTGTCTCAATTGAGAAATATTCTATTTTCGATTGTATACATGTTACACATTTTTTATGGTGCATTAACGTCCATTTATCTATTTATTATTTTGTCAATTGATTAGTTATTTAATTAGTTTATTTAGCGCACGCTGTAAACCGGGTCACATATGGCCGCTATTAATTTGTTATTTGGTTGTAATTGAAATTGATCGGTTTTAAATTTTTATTGGATTAATATAGTTTTTGGTGGAATCGATCGAGTCTCTCTTTTTACACAGTAAAAATAATGACTTCATTTTGCGACAGAAAGTAACAATTTTTTCAACGAATTCTGTTTGGTTTTTTTTTTTTTTTTTTTTTACTTTGAAGTGGGTTCACTTATGATGTTCAAAAATGATTTTTTGTTATTCTTTTTAAATTTTACTAATCAAAATTTTTATTTTTATAAAGAAAACTTTTTCGGAACATTAGCGGTGTGTGCAATCATCAAATCCTACATAAATTTTCAACTACCGACAACTCATACAAGAACAATTTTCTTGTTTCTTTTTTCATTTTTATAGTTCAAGTGTCACACATTGGGAAATAAATCTATTTTCTTTTTAGTTTGCTAAAAATAATTACAATATAATTAATATTTTATTATTCAATAAAAATCTCTTCGCGATCTTTCGATCTGGGAGGATGAGCGAGAAATAAATACAAAACTAACAGCCAGCCAGTGCTTTTGAATACAATTTTCACTCGTATTGTTATTGGCCTATTTATCCTAAAGTACTGTCATAACAATGTACATTTTTGTTGAGAACATTTTTTTAATGTATTATTTTATAAACAAACAAATCATTAAGAACATTTTTTTTTTGCTTAAAGACTCACATATTCTTGATATTTGTAATTTTGTTTTCTTTTGGTTAAAAATAATCGATGACTGATTAAAGAAAATTTTTCGATTGTGTTTTCTTCACAGTAATTATGAGTATTATTTTAATTAATTCCTACAGAATTATTTTAATTCACATGCATTCCGTCTTAAAATCTAATAAGATTGAACGAGAAAAAAAAACCGATTACCACCTTTTGCTAAAAATACATTTTGTTTGATTACAAATATTTTTATAAGTAATGTATAAAATATTTTAGGATCGTGTTCAATGCAAAACAGACTAATTAGAAATTTAATTTTCATCTTTACTAGTAATCCAATGTTTTAGGAAAATAAAAGTATTCCACCCACACATGCTTAAATTAATATGTCGCTGAAAATAAATTGAGAATTGGTTTTGCTCTTCTAAAAATTGACCGAATTATAGTTAGTGGTTTAGAGTTATGTTAGAGGCTCTATTATAATAAATTTGTATAATTCTTTCTAATATGACATGTTCATCAAATGCATTTTTATCAATCACACCTCACGCAATAATGATTTTCAAAATGTAGACTGGTTTACATTTCGTTCGTATGAAAGCTGTAATTAATATCCAATTATTGCAAGTATAATGATACGCCTATTTTCACTTAGTTTTACTAAAAAAATCTCGTACCGTAACATGTCACGAATTCCCATCTAAGTGCTACACAAACAACTTCATTTTATACGGAACAATCGTCACAGGCCTGTCTTTCGGTTGATGACAAGAAACTACACTGAAAGTAAAATTTGTCTAATTTCAAAAAACAACTTCTCAAATAAATCGTTCATATATTATTCTCAATTATTTCGTAAAGGTTAAGAATTATTACGATCAAATACAGAATTTTTGATGCTTGAACAATAACCACACATACATGTAGGATCGCTATACTTGGTTTTGTTATATTCAAAACTGATCACAATAAAAACACGTTTATACCGAAAAATATTTCCTATCTTCCTAACATCGTATCTATCGTTCCCACCAAGGGCTGTTACTTCGTATGGTCCCAAATACTTCACTCGAATTTTCAATCCTGTCCCAAACTGCGAACGACTTATTGCTACTAAATCACCTATATTATAATGTGTAGCCATATCTTCCTTTTCTGGTTAAAAGATTTTCTATTCTTGTCCTGTAGATTTTTTATCTGCTGCCTAGCGTTTTCATGTAACTCTACCCTCTTGTCACTGAACTCATTAGCCAGCTTTTCCTCGATTATTTTGGTCAAATCATAATTTTCTGACCTAAACATATCAACTCCAAACATAAGCTTAAAAGGTGTGTTGTTGGTACTTCGGCTAACCGTGGAATTTATCTGCTTCTGTAGAATTTTGATTTGCTTATACCATTTTAAAGGTTCCGCCAAAGACAATTTGGTCAAGATTGGTATAATTATTCCATTAATATGCTCGACCTGTCCATTTCCCCTGGGAACACCTGTTGTGATTTTTACATGGTGTATCTTTTGTTGAGTGCAATACTCCTCAAAATTATGCGAGGTAAAAGCCGTTCCCGTATCCGAAATAATTCTTTTTGGATTTCCAAATATGGCTTGTTGCTGATCAAGTTTTTTTAACACTTCTTCTATTGACGTCGTTTTAACTGGATATATCCACGTGAACTTTGCAAATCCATCAACAACGACAAACAAATATTTGTAATTCTTTGCGGTGGATGGTAATGGCCCTAGATGATCCACATGGTATGTGTGAAGTGGAACATCAAATTTCTCGATGGGATTAAGGTAACCTTCCTGTTTTCCGTATTTTTTTGTTGCTAATATGCAATGTACACAATTAGAAATTGTTTCATTGATTCTCTTACTCAACTATGGTATGTCATAGTCCTGCTTCGCTACAGCTTCCACTTTCCGTCTACTGATATGCCCGTTTTCATGAAAGTTTTTTAGTATTTCATGTTGCATAATTCTAGGCACTGTGACTACATGACTTCCGTTGACAAATTTAAACATGATCCCGTTTCTCAATAAATATCCATTATATTCCTGTTCTTTCAGGATTTCTGCAATTAACTGGCATTCCTTGTCTTGGCTTTGGGCATTTCTGCCCCCCTGGCTATTTTGGCACATAAATCTTTCTTTTTCATCGTTAACTGAAAAGCTTTACAATCTGTATAGATTTTAAATGTCGGTCCTAACAAATAAACCCGTAGTTTCTCCAAACATTTTATAATTGCCAGAACTTCTAATTCGTAACTGCACCGTTTCGCCTCTGCTTCTGTGGTTTTGAAACTTACATAGTACACCGGATGAAATTTCCGATCGTCTGGATATTTTTGTAGAAGTACACCTCCATATCCTTCTTTGCTTGCATCCGAATGCAATTCAGTTTCCAGTTTTGGGTTGTACATCTTTAAAATTGGTTCATCACATAACCTTAGCTTCAATGTTTCAAACGCCTGCTTTTGACAGGTACGAAATTCAAATTTAGTATGCTTTCGTGTTAAATCACTTAAAGGGTTCGCGATAGCAGAAAAGTTTCCTATAAACTTTCTGAAATATCCAGCTAAACCGAGAAAACTTTGAACTTGTTTGCACGTTTTTGGCTCTGGAAAATTTCTAATGCTTTTGGTTTTTTCAACTGACGGCTTGATTGACCCATTTGAAATGATATGGCCCAAGAAATCAATCGAAGATCGAACAAATTTTGATTTTCCAAAATTTATTTCTGAGCCATTGTCTTCTGCATTCTTAAATATTATTTCAAATTTTTTTAAATTTTCAGCTTCACTGTTAGCATAATCTTATCCCTTATCAATGGTTGAAATATTGTGTTTATGTACCTTTGGAAAACTGACGGAGCATTACAGAGCCCAAAAGGTACTTTTAAAAATTCATAATGCCCGTCCGGCGTAACAAATGCTGTATATTTTTGGCTACTATTCTTAACATCTACATGAAAAAAATCCGTTTTTTTAAGTCTAATGTAGAAAATATCTTCGCGTCGTATAGATTTTCAATTATATCCTCTATTAACGGCAATGGATATCTATCTTTAATTATTTTTGAATTAATCTTCCGGTAATCGATGCATATCCTTTTCGAACCATCCTTCTTTCGCACTAAAACAATAGGGATTGCATACTCGGAATTTGAATGTCTAATTATACCTTCTTCCAGCCACTGATTTATTTGCTTGTTAACCTCATCTTTTTCTACTTGAGGCAACCTTCTCGGATTTTGATATACTGGTGCTTCGTCTTTGAGCGTAATTTCAAGTTCCATATTCAAGTTCCGCACGACTTTGCTGTTTTTTCGGTGTATAATTATTTATTAAAGTTGTAATTCTTTGTTTAATACTAGGATTTTGAATATCTGCTATGCATTCCATTTCATTTGCAATGGTAAAAACTGACTCCTCAACGACATTAATGTTGTTCTCTGGAATGTCATGACTTTTTTTAACTTTCCGTAATGTGACTTCCCCATTGATTATGTTTACTTCAACTGTGTTTAGTAAATCCTTACCAATAATTAAATCGTGGTTCATAACAAAATCATCCACAACATAGCAATACAGGTCGAATGACTTGCGGTCAATTTTTATCGGTAAACTTAAACAGCCATACGTGTGTGTAATTTTCTTACCCAATCCGGTTAATGTTAAATTGGATATATCCAATTTACGAAAATTATTTAATTTACCTAAGATTGATTTTCTGATTAGGTTTACATCGCTACCAGTATCAATTAGCCCTATGATAGAAATGCCAAACATTTCAACACTGACCTGCATACTAGTTACTGCCACATGACCTACGTCTTTAGAAGTAGTGGGAACTAAGTCTAAACAATTCTTGGCAATGTGCCCAAAGTTATTACACTTGAAGCACCTGGTTCCTTTACTTTTATTAGGACAGCTTTGCGTAATATGACCAATAGCTCCGCAATTAATGCAACGAGTTCCCCCGATATTGACTTTGGGTTTTACAAAATTGAAATTTTATGTTTTTTGGAAATCGAGTTTATTTTACAGTCTTTTGGCCTCAATAAATTCTTTATACACATCTAGCTTTCCTCTTAACCCACGTATGTTTTTTGCATCGTATAACACCATTTTATTTAGCTTGAATCTGGTATTCCTGCAATAATATATGACACAAGGGACTTTTCATATATTAAATTGTTCGCTACTTTTTTCATGGTAAAAATACATTCCAAGTACGTTTCTTGGCTTTGCTTTTTTCTAGATGATAATTTTCTGTGTAGGCCCATACTAGATAGTTGAGCTGCGAATTCATCTTGTAATAATTCTTTCAGTGTTTCCCAGTTATTTATCTCTGGGGATGCTTCTACCGCAAGCTTTGCCGCACCTCGCAAAAGTTTACGCAAATAAACATATTTTTGTATGTCACTCCATTTAAATGCCGTCGCACTAGCTTCAAAAACCGCTATCCACTTATCAACATCTTGGCCTGATTCCCCATCAAATGTCACCATCGATTCTTTAACTTCGCGAAGTGGTAGGGTATTATACACACTACGACCTTCTTGTCCATTACTGTTTGTAACCTAAATACTTCCAGAACCACTCTCTCCGTTTGCATTTTCTCCCGTCCTCTTAGTACCTTCTATGAAATCTGCCAATCGTTTCACTAACTCTGATTTTCTTTTAAAATCAAATGGTAAATTATGCTTCTTCAAAATCGTTTGTATTTGTTTAGCCGTTAGTACCTTTAAGGAATCATCCATACAAAATAAATTCGTATTCTGATTTCACTTTACCTTATCAAAACTGCGTTCTTTTCCTTTTATTTTCAATAGCTTAAGTAAGCGTGGCTGTACAGAACTTAACCTCACTTTTCTTTATAAAGATACTTGGCTTCACTTTCCAAAACTTATCTTTTCGAACTTCACAAATATGCACTTCACTTTTCCACAATTGGACTTTTCATTGAATAAATGTTTATTTCTAAACCCGTCTCACTGTTAACAAGTGATTATACCGCCAGGTCAACCCTTCGGAGCAAATAACCACACTTACTAAAAAAAACTGAATTTAACCAATTATTAATTTTTTTTTCAAAAATTATTAATTTTTTATTTTTTAAATCGTTTAGGTTGAGCCCCCAAATTGTAGGATCGTGTCGCTATACTTGGTTTTGTTATATTCAAAACTGATCACAATAAAAACACGTTTATACCGAAAAATAATCTCTTTATTTTTAATTCTTCTCACTTCAACGTTTTTCTTTCGACTCCCTTTTGTTCTCCTTTTTATATGGCATCTCTGTTTTTCGCAGTGGCGGCGTAATTTAGTATGGGTTAAATGCGACAGTGGCATTACTTACCCCACATACATTTCTAAATTTAATATTTTTATTCTTAATTTAATAGTTTAATGAAATCAAATTAATCTCAAATTAATCATCACGTAATTTATCTTTCTTAAATGAAGATTCACATTTGACGGGCAGTAACCCAATGGTTACTCCTGTTTGAATTTACATAATAATTATTTTTCTCTATTCTAATTAAATACAACTGCCCAATTTCAAAGGTTTCTGCCTTTGAAGTCTTCTTACTGCATTGGTGGTATCCAACAAACTTCGTATGTCTGCATTTTGGTGTCGAGATATCCGCTGAATGTGTTTCTTCGCATGATTTTGTATTTCTTCACTTACTTATTCCATTTTTAAGTCCCTATGGAGGTTATCATTTCTAATGTACCATGGTGCGTTTACAATACCACGCAGCACTTTGTTTTGAAAACATTGAATCATTTGTACATTTGTCTTCTTGGTACAACCCCAAAGTTGAATACCATAGGTCCATACTGGTTTAAGTATTTGCTGATATAATAGCAATTTGTTATGTATTGTAAGCTCAGAGTTTCTACCTATTAGCCAATACATTTTCCTATATTTGATGTTCAATTCTTCTTTTTTCTTTTTAACATGCTCTTTCCATCTAAGCTTCCAGTCGAGAGTCATGCCGAGGTATTTGGTTGTATTTGCATTTGGAACCGGCCTTGAATTAAGTTCCACTGGAATCCAGTTAACTTTCTGGTTTGTGAAGTTTACGTGAACCGATTTTGCCTCGTTTAGGCTAATGCGCCATTTCTTTGTCCAACTACTCACTGTGTCGGTTGCTTTTTGAAGTTTGGTCGTTGCTTCTGATATACATTTTCCAGTCGCCAGGAGTATGCCTGCTGATATTCTCTTTAGTTCAGAGTACTCTCCTTTAAATTTTACATGGAAATGTCGGTCTGCGCTATAAGATTTAAGAATTTGATAGACCTGCTTAGGTAGATCTCGATGCAATTTAAATTAAAGTCCTTGGTGTCAAACTTTGTCGAAAGCTTGTGCTACATCCAAGAAAACGCTGGAGCATATCTTCTTATTCTCAAGTGCGTCTTCGATTATGTCCGTTATTCTGTGAACTTGTTCTATCGTAGAGTGATTTTCTCTAAATCCAAATTGGTGTAGTGGAATTAAATTTCTCTCTTCTATTATTGGCTTGAGTCTCTTGAGCAGTAATTTTTCAAATAATTTTGAAATTACAGGAAGTTGTAAAATCGGTTTGTACGACTTTTTATCGTTCGCTGGTTTGCCTGCGGTTTGGGGATCATAATTACTTCAGCAACCTTCCATTTTCGTGGGATATATTTTAGTCTGAAGACAGCATTGATAATTTGAACCAATTTTCGTAGTCCCTTCTCGGGAATGGCTTTTACTACTTGTCCAGTAATTAAATCATATCCTGGAGCTTTTTTTGCGTTCAAATTACACTTGATCTCATTTTTCAATTCCTGTAATGTTACACATCGAATATTATATTCATCAATTTTGCTAACTGTTATTATGTTTTCATCTGCTGTTTGCCTAGGTAACGGTTGAAAGGTGTCTTCCAAGTGAGCCGCAAATAAAATAGCTTCTTGCTTGTCGCTTTTGGCCCAGGTTCCTTCCCCATTTTTAATAGGCGGCACATGCATTTTGGTTCTTTTTAATCCCTTTGTTACTTTTCAAAGAGAGTAATCAGTATCTTTATGTTCGGTGAGACCATTTAAGTTCTTGTTAGTAGTTTCGTACTTAATTTCTTTTATAAGTTGTTTTAGTTTATTGCATAACAAATTGAGGATTTTTTTGTTTTCCGAGGCGCGTGTCCTTTGCCAGGTCTTTCTTGCCTTTCGTTTCTCTCTAACTAATTCCCTGCCTCAATAGGATAATTTTGATTCCTACGGGATTCGGTGTGACTAGCAGGATAATCTTCCCATACTGCTTGTTGAATAGTACTGTTAAATACCTCTATATAGTTCGTCTTCCAACTGTTTGGAATTTATTTATATCAGCAGGCCAGTATGTTGGTTTATCTCCAGAGCGGAACTCGCAGTTATTTATTCGTCCGGCTTCGAATAGCTTTTTTCCTTTATGGGTTGTAAGTCTTGATCCCCAATAGGCGGTTTTTTCATTATAGTCACCACCAATAATAAAATTGGATCCTAGTGATCCAAATAGTCTATTATAATCTTCTTCGTTTAGATTATAACGTTGAGGGCAGTAGATAGAGGAAATACTGTATTCATTATTATTGTAAGTTTCAACTTTTATGGTTTTAACTTGCATACTTTCTTCTTATAGGTTCTTCATAGTGTTTGAGATTCTTTTTCACTATTACTGTTGATCCTCCTCTGGGTTTTCCTCCTGGATGAACAGCATGGTAACATTCATAATCACGTATTTCAATAAATGATGTTTTTGTCAAATGGCTCTCCGATATAAGGCATATATCTATTTTTTCTAGTCCGTTCGCGTTCCAGGTGACAATTCTTAATGTTCTGCTCATTTTATTATATGAGGGCTGTTGCCTCGTTCATGGTTTGATGCATTTCTAGACACTTATCCGCTAAGGGGGTTATCATTCATAGGATTAGATGATTGCTGTACAATTTGTGAATAACATTTCCGCTCTTTACCTATAACTGGTGGTTTTGGCTCCGCTTGGGTTTTAGTTGGTTTCTCTCTGGTAACCTTAGGTTTTAGAGGAAACTGATGCATTTTGTTTGTTACCCTTTGAAGTTCTTTGGCTACTTCACAGCCTCTATAATTTGCAGGATGATGCCCTTTACAGTTTATATATTTTGTAGGGGTGTTTCTACTTTCTGTACACTCTTTCGCGTTGTGTTTTCCAGCACATTTTACGCATCTTGGCTCCCGTCTGCGTTTTTTGCATTGAGGTATTAGCCTCGTGTTTTTTTATAGCGGTTTTATTTTAACCCTCATATTGAGAATTGCTTTGATGTTGAAGATGTTTTCAACTTTCTCCTTTTTGTTAAAAGTAAGCAAGAAGAATAATGAAATCAAAAGTTATGAAATCGTTAAAATTTTGTTATATTTCATTTCAGTATGAAAATTTCACAGAAACAGTGCGTAAAATTAAAGGTTTAATGAAATTTCTTTGTAACAGAATTGTCAAAGTTGCCCAAGAAAATACCAAAGTCTATTTTTTGTACCGTTTACTCCAGATATATCGTTTCCGGAGTATTTTTCAACGCAAAAAAGGATTCCGTAGTTCAAATTTACTTCTGATTCTTCATTATCCCAAAAAAACACGTGTCATCAAAACGGAGTTGGCCCATTATCTGGCTAAGTCGCTGGGTTACGGCTTTCATGCCGTCATGGCAACCACACATAAAAGGGTACCACACAGTAGAGGGATACCCCAGTAACGGCGGCTGGTCAGGGTTGGAAAGTGGGCCCGCTGGCGTCGTCATCATGCGACCGTAGCTCCTGAAGGGTAGGCAACTTGGCCCTTGAGGAGTATAAGGCTACGGACCTGAATGTGTTTTGTTACATTTGTGGTATATTTGAAATAGGTAAATGTCGGAAGACTATATCTTACTCGACTAAAACTATATACCACGAATGTTTCGGTAGAGACTTCCTTGTATGCAATGCATGTTCAACTATGCTACCATTTAAGCGTCCAGCGGGGAAGAATTTTATTTATTTATTTATTTATTTATAGTATTTATAAATAATTTAGTATTAAGAGGAAAAGCACACATGGAAACAAAGCAATCGAAACAAAAAAAGAAAAAAGAAGTTGCTTCCATTAGGCATAAAAAACTCTTAAATTTTTTCAAACAATTTCCACCTCGTGCTTACACATTCTATTTTGAGCAGTAGCTCATTTACAATAAAATGTACAGCACGAGGTGAAATAATATTAAAAATTAAAAATTAACAAAAATAACATGGTTATTAAAAATAAATTAAAAAACTACGTATTGCCCATCAATCACGCCACTCCAAAAATTTTCACCTAAACAATTTTGCCGATCCTAATCTCTTAATTTCCAATGGAATTGAATTCCAAAGGGAAACTCCCCTAACTCAAAATGACGCGTTTAACGACCTACAACAATTTTTAGCCGGAATTAGGCGGAAGTTAGAGGAATGAAACCTACTAAACATTAATTTCCTATATAGATAACAAGGCTCCTTAGCTTTAAGAAGTTTAAAAATAAAAAGACAAACGCGAAATTCGTAAAAAATAGATAAACTACATTCTAAAACAAGGCTAGAGTAGGCAGAAATATAATCGAACTTCCTAATACCAAAAATAAACCTGGTACAAGCATTGAAACATCTTTGGAGAACATTCATATTTTCCTGAGGCATACCGAATAAAACTATGTCACCGTAAATAAAATGAGGAAGAAGATAAGACAAAAACAATTTTTTCCTAAACTGACTATCAGAAAATCCAACCACTTTATACAAACAACTAAGCATGCCAAAGACCCTCTTACTAATAGTAACTAAATGGTCACCCCAAGTAAGAGTTTTATTAATAACTAAGCCTAAATCCCTAACAGTATTTGAATATTCAATTAGCGAACCCTGCAGAAAAATACCAGGAAAGGACGAGGTATCTAACGGTTTTTTATAAATTATAATCGACTGAGATTTATTCGCGTTTAAAACAAGCCTGTTAGAGACCGACCAGCTAACGATATTACTTAAATCTTCATTTATCAGACAAATATGCCTAACAATAGAATCCTGATCTAAACGACTATTTCTATAAATTTGAACGTCATCAGCGAAAATATGAAATAAACAATGTTGAATGGAGGATTCTATGTCATTTATGTACATAGAAAATAATAGAGGACCCAGCACTGAACCCTGAGGCACGCCGGAAATTACAGGAAGGAAATCAGACAAGGAATTGTCGAAAAAAACTGCCTGAGAACGATTAGAAAGATAGTTAAAAATCAATGTGGCAGCAGAAAGCGAAAATCTAAACTGAGATAAGAGTTTATTGAAAAGAATTCTGTGATTAATAGAATCAAAGGCCTTAGAAAAATCTAACAAAGTTAAAGAAGTTAATTCCCTATTATTCATATTACGCCTAATATCATCACATACATTTAATAACGCAGTAGAAGTACTATGAAATTTTCTAAACCCAGATTGGAAGCAACTAATTAAACTATTGCTATGTAAATGCGATTGAATTTGATTTTTAACAACTATCTCGAAAGCCTTAGAGAGAGAACTTAAAATGCTAATTGGCCGAAAATGGGATAGATCTAAAGGATTACTGATCTTTGGAATCGGGATTATTTTACTTAGCTTCCACTGATCTGGATAGGAAGAGGACGTGAGAATAAAATTGAAGATATGTAACAAGTATTTTGAGACGAAAGGGAAAACTACCTTAACGAATTTTAAATTGACGTTATCCAGACCAGAAGATTCCGATTTAACCTTCCAAATAGCAGATTGTAAATCCTCGAGAGAAATATTTGAAAACGAAAACGAATTAGAGGACGCGTTAGAGAACAAATCGACGGAACTACTGCCCGAGTTCAGACTAGAGCAAAAATAACTATTAATTTCATTGGGTTTGAAATCCCCACTTGAACTAATCTTGCATTTACCTAGGCCTAAATTACGAACATTACGCCAGAAAACCTTGGGAGGAAGAGAGGAGTCTAACTTGTCCTTGAAAAAATTACGTTTAGCAATTCGAATTAACCCTACAACTCTGTTACGAGCCTGCTTGTAATCTAAATGAGACTGACTATTAGGACACCTTTTCCATACACGATATTTACTAACTCTAATATTTATGGCATTCGAAATTTCCTGAGACAACCAAGGCGGAGATTTTGCTTTGCAAGTAACCTTTTTAAGCGGAACGCAACTATTAAACACCAAACTAATATACGAGTTGAAAAATTCTATTTGGCTAGTTGCCGAACTAAGGCAAAAAATATCCTCCCAAGGAACTGAGTTACAAACTAAGTAAAGGCGGGAATTGTCTATACTAGAAAAATCTCTAAAGCTAAAACTCTTAGGTTTAGGTGGAGAGTAAGAGTTTACAGAAAAAACTAAAAGATCATGATGGGATCCCATACCGAGAGACAACTGATTGAAAAAACAAATAGAGTTATTAGTAAAAGATATGATATGATCAATAAGGGAATAAGATGCCCCGCTAGCGGTTGGACAAGAAAACGTTGGTGCCACAGTGTTGTGTACGGATAAATTAAGACTATTTAAAAGATTCAAATAATCCCGAGGGAAGCCGGACTTTTGGAGTATATCGAAATTAAAGTCACCTGATATATACATTTCATCGAATCTACAAGAGCAATAACTAAATAAACTTTCTAAGTCTACAAGTGATTTTTTAAATTTGGCATACGATCTCTTACTAGTTTTTGGTGGGTTATAGATGGTACCGACTAAGATTTTACGACCATTAATAAAAATATTGACAAATAAAAACTCTAAATCCGATACTAACAATTCTGAAATGGAAGAAGGTATAGTAACTAATCTAGCCTTAATGTGATCTCCTACAGCAGTGAAAATGAAACGGAGGAGAGTAAAGAAGAGAAAGTGGCAATACTATTCACTCAGAATGACCTCAATATCTGAAGACTTAGTTAGTGAGCTGAAAAGTCGAAACTTGGTATTTTCTGGAACAAAATCTTCAATTTATCGAGAAAGAGAAAATGAATTTCGGAAGCACTTTACCCAAGATAAAAAAACTATATTGGTGTATTGCGCAAATATACCAGCACTGATGAATGATTTAAAACCTAATATTTACAAACCTAACGAGTGGAGACTATTCATTGATTCCTCAAAACTCAGCCTAAAAGCGGTACTACTGCACAATGGAAATAAATATACCACTGTCCCAATAGTCCACTCAATCTCTATGGGAGAGAATTATGGAGATCTAGGATATATTTTGAAAAAAATCGAGTACTCGGAACACAATTGACAAGTTAGTGGGGATTTAAAAATTATAACAAAACTGCTACGGCAGCAGACTGGTTTTGTGAAGTACCCTTGTTTTAATTGTCTCTGGAATAGTAGAGACCGAGAAAACCATTACGTTAAAAAACAGTGGCCGCTAAGAGACTGTCTTCAGCAAGGAAAACCTAATGTAATTGAAGAACTTTTATTAGATCCCTCAAAAATTCTCTTACCTCCACTACACATAAAACTTGGGCTGATGAAGTAATATGTAAAGGCATTAGATAAAAAATGTCAATGTTTTCAATACATAGCACAACAGTTTCCAAAACTGACAGAGGCTAAAATTAAGGAAGGTATTTTTAATGGTTGAGGTCCGTTACTAAACGAAAACTATTTCAAGAAAATTTTTTTCGTTAAAACCATGCAAAAAATGAGGAAGCTGCCTGGCTCAGTTTTAGAGAAATTTGTGAAAACTTTTTAGGAAACACCAGAAGTTAGCATTACAAAGACATTGTTATAAAATTGATAGAAAATTACAGGCAATTGGGATGTCTTATGAACTTAAAGCTCTATTTTTTGGATTCCCATCTTGATTACTTCTGATAATTTAGGCGACTATAGTGAAGAACAAGGAGACCGCTTCCACCAGGATGTAAGTAAAATGGAAAGGATATATCAGGGAAGATGGGATGTTAGCATGTTAGCGGACTATTGTTGGATGCTCAAGAGAGATGAAGAAATAAATCTGAGAAAAAGATGTAGAAATCCACTTCATAGGTCATTCGAGGACAAGAGAGTACGTTATAAATGCAAGAAATGACAATGAAAAGCAACAAACTGTAACTCAATCTTGAGCAGACAAAGTCAAACTGCAGCAACTTCAGGGGAACCTCGATTCAGCTAAACTTTCTTAGTTAAGTTTCACTTTCCACTTCGGATTGCCAGTAACTTTGTTTCAGTCACACAAGCCGGGAATTTGTCGTATTTGTCTTCTATTTGTAACTTATACTCTCTGAATTTCAGTTTGCTTGTCCATAGTTGAAGTGTAAGTTGTGCGTCTGGGTTTTAGTATGAGTTTCTTTGTCTGACTTTCTAACAATGGTTTAGTCAA
The DNA here is from genome assembly GCA_958295665.1 of Tipula vernalis. NCBI lineage: Eukaryota > Metazoa > Arthropoda > Insecta > Diptera > Tipulidae > Tipula > Tipula vernalis. The sequence goes on along the minus strand of OY282560.1, from coordinate 153,118,657 downwards.
AAACCATTAGTAACCAAAATAGAAAGGTAAATTACTTCGGAAATTGTTTGGCCATTTTAACGTAAGATTAGACTTTTTTGGGTTACTGAAGTGTCGCAAGTAAATTTGGACTATGGAATCCTTTTTTTTTGCGGTTAAAAATACTCCGGAAGCGATATATCGGGAGTAAACGGTACAAAAAATAGACTTTGGTATTTTCTTGGACAGTTTTGACCCAAAATTGAGGTTTTGTGCATCAAAATACATAAGAATTTACATGTCAGACCTCGGGTTCAGAATTTTTTTTTTTTTGGTAACCCATTCGGATTGGCGAAATTCAGTAGTTTGATAAACATCTGGTCTAAATTATAAATTTAAAATGCATCACTTAATATAATTTTTTACTTAATAATTATCAATTTGCTTAACAAGTTGGGTACGGAACAGTATAGTGAACAACCTCTTGTTAAAGTGTGTGTCCAATTTAACTCTGCGGAACTTAACTCCCCTAGAACTCCCTGAAACATTGGCAGTGAATCAACAACAATTGATGCAATTCAGCTGAGCATTGAAGCTCAAAGGCCCACACTATGCCAAAAGACATGACAAAGTGATCTTTTAGTATGACAACGCTCGACCACATGTTGCAAAAGTCATCAAGGAAACTTTGGATTATACGCCGTATTCACCAGACATTGCTCCTTCCGACTACCACTTGTTCCGGTCGATGATTCATGGCCTAGCCGAGCAGCACTTCACTGCTTACGAAGAAGCCAAAAATTGGGTCGATTCTTGGATCGTTCCAACAGACGAGGAATTTCGTCGATGCGGAATCTGTGTGCTACCTGAAAGATGGGAAAAAGTCGTAGCTATGAGTAATAGTTGCGGAAAATGTAAAGGCAATACATCAAAACGGGAATTATTGCGTTGTGGTGAATGTAAATTGGCCTTCTATCGTGGTTGTGTTGAAACTTCAAAGTGGATCAATGGATTAAGTAAGTCCTACGCTAAATTTGTCTATTTTGACTGCCAAATGTTCTTTTTTGAAATTGCAGGATAATTTGGACAAAGTCATTAGAATAGTTAATACATTATCTACCAAAGTCGATAAGAGGCTTGATGAGCTTCAAAAGGGCATGTTAGCGATGAATGATTGCATTTGTATGGGCACATGTAACGATGTTGCTGATTCAATAAAGTTTGTTCCCGACAGAAGATATATTTACTCATCTAGGTTCGCTTATACTATGTCACAAGAGTCTTTGCGTTTGTTTTTAAGTAAAAAAATTAGATGTGTCTGAAGATATATAGATTGTCGATTTCTATTAATTACAAAGTTACCCCAATTTCGTTTCTTTCAAAATTGATGGGGATCCTGCATTGTTTCATTAGTTACTTCAACCCTGTCTGTGACCATCAGGTATTTTGGTGAGAGAGTTCATTAACCGACCAAAAAACTTAACTCCGGTTGTTAAGTAACACAGTCGTCTAATTTATAAACATCATCAACGTCCGACACAATCAAAAAAACGACAGAGTTTTTTCCTTCGTGCTATTCTGTGTTTCGTCGTGATCGCGATCCCGACAATACCAAAGTAATTGGAGGCGGTTTTATTAATGCGCTGGGAGGTGAGTCAATTATTATCAAGATCAAATGCGGCGCGTTTTAGCTTTTTGTTGTTGCAGTTTATATACCTTGTGGAAATTATTAATTTTTTCAACAATGAAATTCTGCCGTTATCTACTGAATGTAATCATATTTTGACTGCGAGAGATTTTAATCTACCGAAGGTTCTTTGGTGATGCATAAACGATGATTTCGTAGGATCTACAAATAATGATCTTTCTAATTTTCTGTTAGACAGCTTCGCTAATTTTCGGACATGTCAATTCAATGCTGTATTCAATAATTATGGACGACATAAAGTCTTGCCATGATTTATCAGGACATTCTAGTATTTACCACACGCCACTTTTAACTAAATTTTTTTTTGAAAGCTAGTATCGATTGGACTGTTATTTTTGGTCTTCGAGTTTTATAAAATTTTGGATAAACATTTTGAATGATTTGGTTCGAAAGAAATTTGTTGGTTCGAATTATGACGAGCCATGGTACAATTGTCGATTTAAAAATTGTAAAAGAAATCACAGGGCTACCCACGGGTTATGACGTACAATAATAATGCTCTATTTTCAGGTTCTCATAAAATATGCAATGCGTTTGCACATTATCTTGGTCGTTCAATATAGTTTTCATTATGTTTATTAATGTTGTACTTCAATGGTTTAAGTTTTGTAAGTGTTTATTGTATGCAGATGACCTAAAAATTAATGGGAACTATTAGTCTGTTATTGACGGTTTTTGCGATGCAAGAAGAGCTCGATGAATTTTGTACTTGGTCTACATTAAATTAGTTGCCGTTAAATGCTGATAAATCTAAAGTCGACATTTTCTAGAAATGCAACTGTCGCGTCGTGCGAAAGTAATGCTTGAGATATTTCGCTTTTATGCTCCACAGTGAGCTTTTAGAGCGGGTCCAGGGTTTTTGCGTATCCCGTATTGCGCAAATAATTTTAGATATACGGAATCTTATTTTGAAAACTTTTGATACTTTCAATCGAAATTACAAAATTGTTAATTTTAATATTTAAGGACGATGTTTAAGAGAAGGCTGTGTCAGTCACAATATTTCATTTTTATGGTTTTAACTTTATTGTTTTAATATATTTGTTTTTTTGTATTAAATTTATTAAAGAATTTTATTTGTAAAGTTAAATGACGCGGATTTAATTCATATTGAAAAATAATTAAATTGGTGCGGAATATATTTAAATTTATCGATGAAATTAATTTAGTTTCCTACTCTCCAACGTCTTAAAATAAACTTGAATTGAAATGACACACATACTAAAAATCTTCATGAAAAAGTACTAAACAGTTTATTGGATTACAAACAAGGCTGGGCAAATTACACTACACTGAGTAATTAAAATACTTTTCCGAGTTACAGCAAGCTCAGTAATTAAAATACAAATTAACATTATTTTCGAGTGGAGTAATTAAAATACAAGTTACAATTACTTTGAATTGTCATTTTAATTAAAATACAAATTACAATTACTTTACATTTGTAAATTGATAAATTTGATTTGACAAAATTCATTTAGTGAAAAAACCAATCATTAGAAAAAGATTATTATGATAAGTTTTATGCTGATGACTCTGGAACCAAATTTTAATAAGCCTTGTAAAAATTTAAATAAGAAATTTCAAAAACTGGGGAATTTAAGTAATTAAAATACAAGATACTGTTACTTGGAGAATGAGTAATTAAAATACAAATTACAAATTGTAATTTCTATTTTAATTACGTAATTCAAATACATGTAATTCGTTACTGCCCAGCCTTGCCTAATTAAAAAATCCTAATCCATACGAATCGTTCGTTTAGTAAAAGTTCTATAAAATTATATTTATGAAATCGCACTCAACTCTTAAGGGCCAATATCGGCCATTGCCAACAATGATGATAAAGGTTTGGCTAGCACATGGAACGGGCCCTTCAATTACCCAGTCAAAAACCCGAATCCATACGAATCGTTCGTTTAATAAAACTTCTACAAAATTTTATTTTTGAAATCGCACTCAACCCTTAAGGGCCAATATCGGCCATTGCCAACAATGATGACAAAGGTTTAGCTAGCACATGGAATAGGACCCTTAATTACCTAATAAAAAAATCCTAATCCATACGAATCGTTCGTTTAGTAAAAGTTATACAAAATTATATTTTTGAAATCGCACTCAATTCTCAAGGGCTAATACCGGCCATTGCCAACAATGATGACAAAGGTTTTGCACTTGGAATAGGCCCTTTAATTACCACAAGTCAAACACTTGGAATATGCCCTTTAATTACCTAGTCAAAACCCCTAATCCATATGAATCGTTCGTTTAGTAAAAGTTCTACAAAATTATCTTTTTGAAATCGCACTCAACCCTTAAGGGCCAATATCGGCAACTGCCAGTAATGATGACAAAGGTTTGGCTAGCCCATTGAATAGGCCCTTTAATTACCTAGTCAAAACCCCTAATCCATACGAATCGTTCGTTTAGTAAAAGTTATACAAAATTTTATTTTTGAAATCGCACTCAACCCTTAAGGGCCTATATCGGCCATTGCCAACAATGATGACAAAGGTTTGGCTAGCACATGGAATAGGACCCTTAATTACCTAATAAAAAAATCCTAATCGATAGATTGAAATGAATTTCAATAGATTGAAATGAATTTCACACATTGTCAAAATAGTATTGTACAAATAAATTATACAAAAAACAGTTTAAATTAATTCATAGTTAACCATGAATTAATTTCGCGTCGAATTCAATTCATAACTAAAAGTGAATTAATTCCTCGCACAAAACTGAATTCATTCCGCGCGGGTTTAATTTAGTTTGTAAAAATAATGATGTCGCGGAATTAATTTATAGTTAAAAACGAATTAATTTCGCATTGAAAATGTGGCGAAATTGATACATTTTACGGAGTCGCTAAAACAGCGTAATTCACTAAGCCCATAAAACATTTCAAGTATCTGAATTAATCTATACGAGGTTAAGAAGTATTGTCAGCCGAAACACAACTCATGCTTAATTTTTATTGATAATTATTTATGAATTAAAATACGTAATAAAATAAATTAGAGCACGTGTTGTATTTGGTGAGAGAAAACAACTTTCGGTCAGAATTCATCTTTCTTTCCTATCCTTCGGTCTTGTTATTTGTAAAGTGTGTACGGAGGGCCCGATGTCATCTGGGAGTTTAGCTTAGGCTTCGTCGTACATTCTGATCAATCAATCGATCATTCAAAATGCGGTCAGGATTAAGGAGTAGAAAATTGGATAATGTTGAAAAAATTACAAAAACGCAATAAGCAGTTACAGAAAAGAATTCAATCTCTCAATTGACGCCAAATACTCCCTGTGTGAAAACTCACCAACACCAGAAGAATTCTCCAGCAAGGACTTTTAATAGTTTTTTATACGATACATTAATGTATTATTAAGAATTTAATTTGTCTGTCTGTAATCAGTTGATTTTTCGGCATTTTTTATAGACTAATATATTAATTGTTCATGGCAATCCCAATATTTTCGATTTGGTAAATCAGAAAAATACAGAGGCCAATCGCTCATAACATATCTACTGAAAAGAAAAGTAGAAATATCTTTCCCCCTCCCCGTAATTTTGACTGAAGGCCCAAAGAGTTATACCAATGTATTACTCTGCAAAAATAAGAACCCTCCATGAGTTCTTTATGTTGGTAGTTTGGTTTCTTACTGAAAAGTTGGTCTACTCATCAGGTAGCTACAACTAAACTACAAAAAATTCCACTGTATCCACTTACATTAAGTATCTGGCCAGAACGTACTGACATAGCGAATTATTACGGGAAGGGGGGAAGATATTTCTACTTTTCTTTTGCAGTAGCTATGTTATGAGCGATTGACCTTTGTATTTTTCTGATTTACCAAATCGAAAATATTGGGATTGCCATGTATTTCCAAATATAACAAAAACATAAAAATAGCTTTCCGGTCTCAACAACTAGGTAAATCTAATCTGTTCATTGTACATATATTCGGAAAGATAAATTTTGAGATAAATATTTTTTACTACTAATTTTTGACACGTATTTGAAAAATATTCCCCTACGGTCACAATTTTTTATTATGCTTCCCGAATACTGTAATAATTGTCTGACATATTTCCGTGCCTCGTATATTTGTTGTGTCATTTCAAATAATACAGTAATTTCTGTTAAATCGGATGATTTTTGGCCGGAAAATGACGTTAATGGCAATCAGAAGGAAACTTGATGCTATTAAGTTATCAGGAATTGTCCGAAAATACTCGTAGACACGCCGGCTAGTGTAATACGAATAGAGCCTGCGGATATGTGATATAATACAGATCAGGTGAACGACAAAACCTGGGCGAAGTCTGCAAACGTTTGAAAACCTGGAAACAGGAAAGTTATTAAGTCTCGAAATATGTTATTGATATTTGATTTAAAAATTTAGTTCATAATTTGGATGTGCTGCAACTTGTCAATCAAATTTGCTGGTTAAGTCAGATATCAAATATCATTAGAATTGGAGCAAACTCGCAAAAGTTCCATTTGGGACTCTGATGGAGTTTCTTAAGTAAAAAAAGCCAACGTTTAACAAATATTGCGGGATACTTAAATTTGTTTTTAAGGTATAACCAATCTTTATCGTTTCCAGTGCCAAATGGAACACGCACGTTTGTCAAGCCGATTTTGAAGTAGTCCCTAAAATAAAACAAAATTACTCACGCTTTTAAGAATTCCTTGGGTCATATCATCTTTTATAAATGTAGTGTTACTTTTTCAATGGATTTAAGATTTAGTGTCTTTAAAGGAAAAGTAACACTACAGTACAAATACAATACCCAATTATATACAAATACCCCAACACAAGTATTTTTTTTTACCACCTGGAGTCGAACCCAGAACCTCCAAGTAGCAAAGAAAATGCTATTTTCTCAGGTTAGGCGGGTTACTATGTGTCCACCTCTAAGTGAACCTAGCACGTTTGTGGAAGAATTTGAATAAAATTGTATATTTTACATCTGGGCTGGGATCAGATTTTTGAAAATAAAACAGAGCTAAACGGGAAATAATATTTTAGAACACTATTCGTACTAGATTTGCCGATTTAATTTTCCATACAGCAATAAATGGAACACACACACATTTGTCGATGTTTTTTAGCGAAATCACGCGCTAAGGGATTTCTTTGACTCGATTTTTTTAAATAAAAAAATATTTACCTTAGGAATACTTACTCATTGTATCGAAAGGAATTAAAAAACTTTACGCAGCATACCTACATCTAACGAAATTGATTCCCTTTGCTCCACTGGATCTATATCAAGGAACATGCCCGCTTCACCTTCTTGTTATATCCAAAAGGGCAATCAACGTATTGGCACATTTTTAGTAGATCAGAAAACAGTTCAATATAATTTTTCTGGTTCCGCCGGAATTGTGCATTGCCGCTTATAAATTTGGTGACCTGAATGAATATTACATAAAAGTAGTCAGGAAAATGTAAAAAAATTGGGCGAACACCAGCAAAAGTTTGAAAAATCAGGGCGTCTGGTCACCGTACACATCACCAGAAATAGGAAATTGGCAGTAATCATGTTTACGGATAATATTTAAACCAGAAATTGTCTATTATTTTTAATGCCAATATATCACGTCAATTTCCAATTTTTGAATATATTTATCGGATGTTCACAACAATTTTACACTACACAATAGGTCAATTTACAAATAATGAACCCTCCATGATCACTGGGTCTGCCGTTTAAAACTAATTAAGGCTCAATTTTACGATTTAAATGACAATAAAAATTATAGCAAGAGAATGGGGATTGTCCCAGTTGAAATAAAACGCTAAGCCGACTATATCAATCATTAAATGAATTTATTTTGTAGATGTCAAAAATTATCATAAGAATTGACTGTGATTATGCGGTTTTTTGTATGCGGTATTTTCAAATAAATGTCAAAATTAGTACTAAAAAATATTTATCCTAGGTTTCGGACGCAGTCTTAATAACTAAAGATGAATAGGAAACCCTAATGTGTAAAAACATGAATTTTGTTTGACCACATCAGTTTTCCGTTCATTTTACATAATTAATTCATTTCTATTTGATATCGGATGTTTTTGAATCCGACTTATTTATTTATGACATTTAAGAAATGGCTATTATCGTGTATTGTATAGGCTTTATGTTTCGGTTAGTTATCCTAATAAAACATAGAATATTCTTTTATCTTCATTTGAATGCCACTCTCAGGTAAATTTCGATGGACTTTGCTCCATTCATTGTTCTGACGATAAAGTGCCATGTACCCACTCCAAATACTGAGAAATCCCCATATCATCATAGATCCACCACCATGTTTAATTGTAGGTATAGCAAATTATTTATCTTCACTTCGGTGTTTGGTGTCCTCCTTACTACTTTTGCCCTGTCACACCCAAAAATTCTGAATTTGCTTTCGTCAATAAAGAAAACTCGTTTCCAGAACTCGCAAGCTTTATTTGCATGACATTTTGTAAAATTTAATGGTATTTTGCCACTCTCCTGAATGGTGAATGGCTTTTTTAGAGCTAGTCTGCCATTACACGCAGCCTTTTAAATATAGGCAATTTTCTGGGTGTATCTATATTGAATAGAGCGTTGATTTGTGCGGTTATATTAGTATATTATGTATTTCTCGGTAAATTCTCCACTCGATGCTCAACTTCATTTTTTTTTTATGTCATACTGTTTTGTAGAAATATGTCTTTGCATCATTTGGCTCATTTCTTTTAAAGTTTTCCCTGCTTTCCGATGAAAAACTAATAATTTTCGTTTCATATTGCTTTCGTCCTATTTTATTAAAACATGCACTAAATTAATTGTACATCAAGTAAATTCGAAAAATCGAGGAGTAAAAAGCAAAACCGACAGAAAAAGAAAATGACAAGGGCAAATAAGGGTAAATTTGGTGCACCTAACAAATTTTACGAAATACGAAAGTGATGTCTATTTTGCTTTAAGTATAGATTATCGTACCGTTATCAAGTTTCGTTACTCATACTGTTCTGAAGAGTTAAGATTGTAGAACTAACTTCAATAATAAATGAGTATCCGAAGGCTAGTAATGAAATAATCAAGAATTACATGGACGATTATTTGGATGGTGCATCAGAAGTATAACTTTGTGAACTGCAACCGGGTTTCCGACTCAAAAGCTATTTTATAAAACATCGACAATGGGTGAAAAAATTCTGATGCAAAAAATATGAGAAAGTGATATCAAATCAATTGGGACTAGACAAATTACTCGAGTTTCAAAGTACTCGGATTCATTATTCTCTTTAATAAGAATAACAGATCCATTCGCGTTTAAAATTCCTACTCTAGGCGTTCGTACATTTATTGTTTTATTTTCTAGTCGCTTTAGGTAACGATGATACCAAGTTTGTTAATTGATTAAAAATAACCTTTAGCCTTATGGATTTCGAGACACCTCTTACAATTTGGCCGTCGCTCAGTGGATTGCCAAAAAGCTGGCCAAATTAAAAAATAACAACAACTTTATATCTAGGCCTTTTTTTAAGCTGGGTTGACTTTAGTAATAATCTAAAGGTCATAAAACAATCATAAGAGGGCCAAACTACCTTTACCTGCTCTAGAATTTTAGTTCCAAAGTGCCTTCGTTCAAGCTGCAGTCGTTGTGTTAAATTACTTACTAAAAGACATTAGTGCAAAAGCATACGTAGAAGTTTAAAAATATGGAATCAATTCCTGAAGGTCTGTAGAATATAATAATACATTTTAAAGTAGTAGTGTTTTAAACTATAAATATTAAGACAACAACATCACGTACATACGAGGTTAATAGTATTACCTTTAAAATAAAATTAAAATCAGCTGCACCTAGGTGCCCTCGATTTTTTATGCACGTTTCAAAATAAAAAATTTTGGCCTTACTAAACGAACAAAACGGGAAAGAAATCAAAATTTCATAAAATTTAGGTTATTTGACGAGTAGTTGTTCAACTAGGGGTTGTTAATAAGGAATGAAGGGGATCAAATTTTGTAAATGTGACTAGAGATTCGTAATCAGTGACCCAAAAATCATGAAAATAGTATGCTTCTTGACTGTACTAAGATATACACGGTTATTTGCAAAGGGGTTGTAAAAAAAAGATGGATAGGGTGACCCAAAAAGCCATGAGAATGACATGCATTTTAATTTTAATATGATATTATACCAGTGACTCCAAAAACGCCCGGGAATTTCAGAATTTGTCCAGCTTTTGTGTGCCGGCGGAAAAAATAGTAAAAAAAAAAAGAAAGAAGAGGGAGGGACAGAAAAAAGGAAAAGGAAGGAAAAAGGAGGAGCAAGAAACAGAAGAGAGTGTAATATAGAGTAAATAATAATAATTAATTGAGTTTCTCACAGCTTTTCAGATCTTGTGAGAAAAAAAACCTATCGATTGCATACGTGGCTGAAACCGGGTCGAGTCTCTGTACTAACATTCCTTTTCTACCCTTCGGATTTATTTGTATGTGAAAGGCTGCACGGTGGACACGGCATACTCCGGGAATCTTGCTTAGCCTTGGTCGTACAGATGTATGAATTAATAAATCAATGCCTTAATAAGTCTACGTATTGTGAAATACAATATTTGTCGATTCAAAATCGATTTCAATGCAATAGTATCTTCTTCAGATAATTACTTATTCAAACAGCAAGATGATGCTGTTGCATTGAAATCGATTCTGAATCGACAAATAAATTTGTATTTTACGATAAGGAGCTATTACGTTTTGCTTGTTACAAAAACGTAATTTTATTTGTTAATGGATAACACTTATCCAATTTCACACGCGCACATATAATTAAATGATAACGCACTCGATTTGTATCAGAAAATGAGTTTTAGAATTAGGCGGCGATCCACATATTTTATATGTGTATAAAAGAACACAACTGTGTAAAATACTAATTTTATTAAGTAATTAACACTAATTTTATTAAGTAAGAATTTAATTTATAATTCACCACTGTTTGCATGAAAGAAAATTAAATATGCGGCACTGCGTAGTTACGGTATACGCACACGTAGGAAATTTAATAAAACCGACGGTTTGTGTCAAAAGTTCAAAAGCGAAAAACGATGTGTATACAGTGGTGGACATATTTATAAAATAGGTCGAATTTTTAAGCTTTTTGTTCACTAGAATAATATTTAATAAAACGAGAGTGAGTTTTTAACGACTTTTCTTATATTACAAAATAAGCTTTAATTTAAAATGTTTATTTCTTGTTATAATGCTATTTAATTAAAAAAAAATTCGAATTTATGATGGACATAATTATAAAATAATAAGTTAAAATTGCAAAATTTTTCAAAGTTAATATTTATTATTTCCTCCACGGTTCTTAATTACTTCAAAAATGCGTGATGACATTGAATTAGCTAATGATTGAAGAGTTTTAATGTTAATTTCACGCCACGAATCGCGACTTGCCACTGATAATTGATTCGTGTTAGAAAATTGTCTACCGATGGTATACAGGTCACGTGCAAGTGGCTCCCATAGATTTTCTATGGGGTTTGGAACCCCCCATAGCTTTTCTATAGGGGTGAACCACTAAAACTAAACGAGCCTCAAATCATTCCTGTGGCACCAGCAAAATTACGTGAAATGTACTTTTCTAGTTCCCTTCTGAGATGGCGCCAATAATATTGGCAGCCATCTGGGCCATCAAAGTCAAATTTTTTTCAAAGAAAACAAAATTTTTCCACTTATTACTAAAGTCCATTTATTTTCGCAAAAGCTAATCTTGCTTTTTTATGTTGCTCAGTTAACTTAGGTTTCTGAGCTCTTTTCGTCCATTTTACGTTTGCGTTACTTGATGGAAGATTTTCTTCCAGATCAGCTCTGCACGTTAAAATTTTCACCCAAAATGATGTAATTCCGTATATCGTAAATGGCCTATTGGTTTTCGTCGCGATATTGTTCATAGAATATCCAGAATCGAAATATGCAGCGATTTTTCCCTTTTCTTCAGCTGACAAAGATTTTCCACGTGGCATGATTCTAACCAATGAAATTGTTAATTGATTTTATTTTATTTGTATTTTTTAAGATATTAGAAGGCTTATCTGATCAAATTGGCACTTAAATTCACTTTACCTAAAAAAAAAATCACAATATCTTATAAATATGTCCACCAAAATTGGAGTATAAAACAAGTATGGCACCAGTATTTTCACAGTTAAACAGTGAACCACGTTATGGCTTAATTTTTATAAAGTATGTGAAACAAAATTAAACTTTTATAAAAAATTTCTAGTCTTGCTTACTGTATTCGAAAATGTTGTGAAATAATTATAGCTATTTTCTAAATATGTCCAGCACGTAAAAATGAAATTGGTATATATTGAGTGCCCGAATTTCGAGACGATGAATAAAACGGACCAGAAAAATGAATCATTTTGTTTTATTTATTGGTGCACTGTAAAAATAGCTATGTAAATGAATTGTGATGCCAATATATATGATTTACAATTGTGGCGATGAAGGAATATAAATATTTTTGTATTTAAATATGAATGAGTCGCTAGAGAGCCTTATTAAGAAATATAGCAAATATTTTTAATTAATTCTTTAAATTTTCCTTACATATATCCGATTCTTAATTAACAAGTGAAATAATCATAATTTTTATTGAAAATTAATTTTTAGGAAGCGTTTGACTGACGTCTTGTCCATTCACCGAATATTCGAGTGCCAATAGTTTTGTCTGTCAGTTGACATTCCACTCTCTCCCGAACGACTCCGTAGAACCTATTCATTTCTCAAAAAAATCAAACAAGGTCACATCTTTTCCTAAACAGATCATTCCAAGGTCACACTTTTCCTAAATAACTTTTTCTAATTCAAAATAACCCTATGATGTAAAAGGGAACCGAATATCTACGATAACCAAGATAGATTTATACAATTCAAACCTCTGGCTAATTCTAATTCCGCTTTGAGGCCATCGGAACCTCTGACTTTTTCACCAATTCAGCTACTATTATCGTTGTTGGGATATACCACTTTCATCCTATCCGTTCATTGAGTTTCGGTAGCCCCTACTGTCCTAACCTTGTAAACGCTCAACCGTTCCGACTTCTTAGATGACCTTATTGCATTTGTTTCTTTCAATGTGGGAACCTTTTGTTGTCAACTTTTCGTACACCAATCTCCCACTTAAAACAGGCGATTTCCGAGAATACACCATGATAAGAGGAATCTCAACAATCACAAAACGATGTACGTTCATTTCCGACGACTGGTGAGGGTGGGTGGCGCCCATTCACTGTGTGCCCCGGAACAAACAACACCAAACTACACAAGAAAAAATGACAACAATGATAACAAGTGCTCTTGATTTAGTGAATATAATTCTCTAAATCAGTACGTTCATACTTAACACTATCTGTGTTAAGTAGGAATTGTATCTTTGTAGTTTGGTCGTACCTACCTGATGAGTAGACCAACTTTCAGTACGAAACCAAACTACCAACATAATGACCTCAAGGAAAGATCTCATTTTTTGTTCAGGGTTATTTATAGTTCACTTTGTATAACTCTTAAGTGGGTGGATATATTATGAATAATTGGCCTCTTGATTTTATTTCTGATTAACCAATCGAAAATCTTATGAATGCCATTTTCACTAATATATTTGTATCTATAAAAAGCAGAAAAAAAAATCATTTGGTAAACGGACATACTTCTCTTAAACTTCTTAGTATTGTGTTTGTGTGGGCAATTGGACATTAAATACACACAAATGAGAGTTTTCCTTGACTTTTTTGATTTAGTGAACATAATTCGCTAAATCAGTACGTTCATACTTAACATTATCTGTGTTAAGTAGGAATTGTATTTTTGTAGTTTGGTCGTAGCTAACTGATGAGTAGACCAACTTTTTCAGTACGAAACCAAACTAACAACACAATAAGCTTAAGGAATGTTCTCATTTTTTGTTCGAGATTTTACACTTTGTATAAATCTTGGGGTAAAATACAGGGGTGATTGGTATTTCTGGGCAGCAGACCAAATTCAGAGGTAAAATGGGATTTTCGGACTTAAACCAGCGGTTTATTCATGGAATTATGTAGACGGTGCTCACATATTTCTGCTGCGTTATGATTGTTATGAATTATTAAATATTAATTCTTAATTCTTATTCTGTTTCAGAGAGCTGAGTTGGGATTTTGGAGAGCGTTTCGTGATACGCTGTAGAAGTAAGGTGGTGTGTAATATATTGGTATTTATTAGGATAAACAACTGCGATTTGTGGTAGTTTTTGATTAAACTGTTTATAGGGCAAGCAGCATTAGATTCCAGTGTTTGAGATGCACGCCTATAATTTACGTACTGATATTATTGACTGACTTTCTCTTTAATTTATGTACTGATATTATTTTAAGGTTGCATTATTAAGTGGTAATTGGTGAAAAATTAAAATTGACAGAATTTCATCTATTTCTGGCTGTAATTCAAGGAGAGCCAGCTTGAATCTATGTTTTCAGTGATTTAGTAAGCAATACTGTAGAGTAAGTAATAGGAAGCGTGCTGGAATGCGTTCCTAATTAACTTATTAACTTATTCTAGAATTAATAAAAATACAAAAGTGCAGCATAGTCCAAAGCGACATCAAATTTTAAATCCTCAAAAAATTATCTTACCAGGCAATTTAAATCAAAGTGAACTTATTAATTTAAATAACATTGGTGTTTTGAACCATAATGAAACTAAAAGTTCATCGTCGCCAAATATTGACGATAAAAAAACAATAAAATAAACAGTGATGTAGGTCAGTGTTTAGTGCAAACGGGAATAACAAGGAAACGGGAGCAAAAAAGGATTGGTTGTTATATTTAATAGAGGGTTACGTGGATGCAAACGAAATACAAGCTGCTCCCGCTTAAAAAGCTTACCAATGCAGAACTATTACCAATATTTTTAATCGGGAGAAGGTGCTTCGGGCATTGTTTCGTCTGGAACTAGAACCAGACAATAAAAAGGTTAAAGGTGACCATGCAATGTTTGACCTAAAATATATACTGCACAGAAGGGTTACCATCGAGGAATCCAGGAAAAGAAATAGGCCGGTACAGTGTGAACTCCATAATTCAAAGGTTTGTAATAAAGCAAAAAAGGAAACATCAGTGAAAAAATGCGGCAACTGCGATGGAAATCAGACAGCTAATTATAGAGGGTGGCCAATTTATCTAGAATTGAAAAGGAGAATCAATCCAAAGCAGCGAGCAGAGTAACGAATCCTTAATCTTCATTCTTCAGCCAGAAAAGAAACCAGAAATTGTAAACACAAACGCTCAAAAATGGAAAACAGTACGCAACTGTAAACGGTAGCGTGCGCCAAGGGGTTTCATACGGAAGTGTTCTTAAAGGTACCGCTCCTAAAGTGCAAGCAAGTGAAGGGGGAAACATCTCAACAGATCTCTCTCATGATGCAAAGCTTCATGGCGATGATGGAGAGAACCATGTATCTAATAGAGCACAATATTGACAGAAACATGCTTCACCAAAAATAGCTATTTCAAAATTAATGGGGACTCTATTTATGACACCAAGCACCCAGATGGTTAAGCACATGGAGGCACTGCTGTATTGATTAAGTGAAGATTAAAACACTACGAACTTACGAAATATAAGAAAGAACATATACAATCAACGAGCATATCTCTGCAGGAGTGATCTGGAAACTGTGTCATATCGACAGTGTACTGCCCTCCAAACATGCTATACAAAATCTCCAGTTCTTGGATTATTTCAGCCAGTTGGGTAATACATTTGTTGCAGGGGTGATTAGAATGCTAAACATACTCAATGGCGTTCCAGATTAACATCGCCGAAAGGCAAACAACTTTATAACGCTATAAAGCAGCATTTCCCAACGTTCCCAGTGTTGATAAATAGGTGTTCCGTGAAAAATTGGTTAAATACGGAAAATTTAAGAAAACTTGGGCCCGTACTTCTTTTGAAAGATATGTTGCTGAAGAAGCGGCTTCTTCAACTAAGTGTAATACTAATCATATAAGAGTGCTCCAAAAAGTAAATACGATGAGAGTTATTTATGTTGGGATTCTACACGTACTTGTACTGGCAATACAGATTCTTCTGACGCATTATGTGTTTTATGTAACAAAACTCTAGTCAACAGTTCAATAGCCCCAGCTAAACTTCGGAGGCATTTAGAAACAAACCACGCTGATTATAAAGAAAAAGATTTACATTTTTTTTAAAGGCAACTTCAGTCTCTGGAAAAATCGCAAGCAGACGCTTATTAAACCATGTGTAAAAGATGTTGTGTCGTTTATGTTAAATGAAGAATCCGTTAAAAAAATTGTTGCATTACAAGTATCCAATAACACTGTTTCGCGCCGCATTCAAGATCTTTCTACTGATATAGAAGCAGAGCTAATTAGTCGACTTAAACTTTGCAGTGAATATGTTTTGCAAATTGATGAATCAACAGACTTTGCGGGTCTCGCTGTTTTACTGGTATCCCTGCGATATGTATGTAAGAATAATATTGAAGAAGATTTACTTATGTATGCATATTTGGAAGAAAAAACCACTGGATAAGATATATTTAATTGTGTTAACAGTTACATTACACAACACGTACTGATATTTGCACAGACGGGCACAAGCCATGGTAGGAAAGATGAAGGGTGTTGTCACACATATTTTGCAAGTAGTTCCATGTTCAACAAAAAGTCACTGTGTTTTCCATAAACAAGCATCAGTAACAAAAAAAATTTCGCCCTATTTAAAAAATATTTTGGATGAAGCCGTAAAAATTATTAATTATGTAAAATCACGACCACTTGTGAACATACAGTACTAGAAGAGATTTTAATTGAAATAAATTCTAAAGTACAATAGATGATAAACTTTCCTTACTAACTTCCCGTTCTAAGCATTTTACAATATTTTTCAAAGCCACTGAGGATAACTCTTGGATTACCCAGTGGGTTTCAGCACAAATGATTATGAAAACCTAACTGATTTAATTGCTGATTCTGGTTTAAAACAAAAATACAATGAACTTCCACTAAATGATTTTTGGTTAAATTTAACAGAAGAGTATACCAACTTGTCAAAACTAGCCGTTCATATTTTACTTTTTTTCACAACAACATATTTGTGTGAGACCTGATTTTCAAATTATGCTGCAATAAAATCGAAGTACAGAAACCGTCTGAACGCTAGACTAGATGTAAGAATTCAGTTTTCTAATATTCAACCTGATATTAAAAGAATTTGTAAATCAAAGAGCCAAAAACATCGGAGTCATTAGGAACCTAATTTATTTATATTCAACAGTTATTTATATTTATGTGGCTATAATTCTCAAAAATACATGCTTAGTTCCTATTTAAAAAAAGTGTTCCTCCAGTATTTGTATTTAAGCGAAGTATTTCTCGGTCCGAAAAGTTTGGAAAACTCTGCTATAGTGGAACAGTCCCTGGATTATTGATCTGTCGGTAACTCAAGTTGCTGGTCCACGGATAAAAAGAAAATTCCTGATTTAATTGACTTTTGTTTAACTACATTTCACGTACATATGCTAAGGCCACCGATTGCTATAATCTGTCTTCTGATCACTCACCGGTAATAGTAACAGTGAGTACCGAGTCCTAAGGAACGAAATGCCAAACCGTATTACAAACAAGCAAACTATAATTGGGATCAATATTGGAGGTTAGTCGAACAAAATTATCTACTTAATATTCCTCTGATCACACCAGCTGATGACATTATCCGCTGAAAGTTCTGAAAAAGTTAATAAACTGTCTGTAGTTCTGAAAAAGTTAATAAACTGTCAGGTTCAAAAGCGAAAAATTTGCCGTCAATGGCAGCAAACAAAATCACCGTTATTGAAATGGTAGAGGAAGGCCCTAAGATTTGCTTTGCGGGAAGAAGAAAACCAGCGCATAAAGAACTATTTAAGTGATCTCTCGGCAACCGAGAGGACAGATTATTCTTTGCGTCTTTGGCATCAAAAAATTTAAAAAGGCCAACAAATTCGAATCCACCGATTAGACTACCAACTGGAAATTGGGCGAGAAGTGATGAAGAAAAAGCCAATGCTTTTGCTGCTCATCTAACAACAGCATTCGTCCCACACGAAGAAGATAATTATTTCGTGCTACCCTAGCAAATGGTTGATGGTTTATCCTACAAACCTAAAAAGTATAATTGGAAGAAAGTTAAGAATACAATTAAAACTTGCATAAGCCCGAAAAGGCACGAGGACATGATCTCAAATAACATTTGTATTCAACGCAATCATGCGAACCAGTTATATTCCTCAAAAATGGAAGGTATCTTTGATATCGTCCAATAAGCATGCTGCCCACAATCTCAAAGCTATTTGAAAAAATGTTAATAACGAAATTGAAACCAATATTAGAAGAACGGCGCGTTATTCCAGACCATCAATTTGGGTTCCGAAATCATCATGGTACTATAGAGCAAGTACACAGAATTGTAAATGCAATCAAAATAACTTTCGAGGAAAGCAAATATTGTTTTGCTGCCTTTTTGGATATCGCACAAGCCTTTGATAAAGTTTGGCACGATGGACCAATATATAAAATTAAGGTGCTTCTACTGAAAAATTTCACTCAGTTTTGGGAAACTATCTTATGACTACAGGTGTCCTGCAACAAAGTAATAATATCAACAATTGCCGATGACATGGCCAGCTTGTTGTCTCACACTAATCCCGAAATTACCTCAAAGGAATTACAGAATCATTTAAACGAAGTCACAGACTGGCTGAAGGCATGGCAAATAAAAGTGATCGAAAACAAATCAACTCACATCACATTCATGCTGAACAAACGCACCTACCCACCAGTGAAATTAAATGATAAAAATATTCCTCAACAAACGAAGGTAAAATACTTAGGTTTGCACCTGGATAGAAGGTTAATGTGGAAAAATCATATTGAAACCAGGCACAACCAAATAAAAATGACATTTTCCAAAATATATTGGCTGATTGGAAGAAAATCTCGACATCTGGACATATACTGTTAAAGTTAGCAGAAAGTTGCCAGCCGAAAGTGAAAAGTCGACAATGCAGATTGGGTTAGTCCAGTCGAAAGTAAAGAAATGATAATGCAGATTGCGTAGTAAAAAGTCGATAATGCAGATTATGTTAATAATATTCTAGCCTAAAATAAAAAATTTAATAGTTATCAGGAGAAAGTAAATAGGATACATGGATTTAAATAAAATTTTTTGTAAATAGTCTTACGTGGAAAACTTTGTTTAACCTAATCGTGAAAAATATCGGAAAATCAGAAGAATCCACAAAATTGGAATAAAATCAGCCGCTAGAGCGTATATCTGAAGTTGAATCGTTTTTATGTGATTTATCAATAGCTATCGAATGAAAACATTCTGTTCAAGTTTCCCGCGGGAAATCTCGGAAAATTCGATTTTCCAAAAATCATTAGAAAATTTGTATAAAATCAGCCTCTAGAGTGTTATGTCTGGAGATGGATCATGTTGATGTGACTTGTCAATAGCTATCGCAGGAAAAAAATTCAGTTCAATTTTCCAGTGGGAAATCTCGGAAAATTTAAAATTTTGGAAAATCGAATTTTCCGAGATTTCCCACGGGAAACTTGAAATGATTTTTTTTTCTGCGATGGCTATTGACAAGTTACATCAATGCAATCCATCTCCAGACATAACACTCTAGTGGTTGATTTTATACAAATTTTCTAATGATTTTTGGAAAATCGAATTTTCCGATATTTCCCACGGGAAACTTGAACTGAATTTTTTCTGCGATAGCTATTGACAAGTTACATCAATGCAATCCATCTCCAGACATAACACTCTAGAGGCTGATTTTATACAAATTTTCTAATGATTTTTGGAAAATCAAATTTTCCGAGATTTCCCACGGGAAACTTGAACTGAATTTTTTCTGCGATAGCTATTGACAAGTCACACATCAATGCAATCCATCTCCAGACATAACACTCTAGAGGTTGATTTATACAAATTTTCTAATGACTTTTGGAAAATCGAATTTTCCGAGATTTCCCACGGAAAACTTGAACTGAATTTTTTCTGCGATAGCTATTGACAAGTTACATCAATGCAATCCATCTCCAGACATAACACTCTAGCGGCTGATTTTATACTAATTTTCTAATGATTTTTGGAAAATCGAATTTTCCGAGATTTCGCACGGGAAACTTCAACTGCATTTTTTTCCTGCGATAGCTATTGACAAATCACATCAATGCAATCCATTTCCAGACATAACACTCTAGAGGCTGATTTTATACAAATTTTCTAATGATTTTTGCAAAATCAAATTTTCCGAGATTTCCGACGGGAAACTTGAACTGAAGATTTTTCCTGCGATAGCTATTGACATCTTTTTTGAATTTTCTGAGATTTCCCACGGGAAACTTGAACTGAATTTTTTCTGCGATAGCTATTGACAAGTCACATCAATGCAATCCATCTCCAGGCATAACACTCTAGAAGCTGATTTTATACTAATTTTCTAATGATTTTTGGAAAATCGAATTTTCCGAGATTTCCCACGGGAAACTTCAACTGCATTTTTTTCCTGCGATAGCTATTGACAAATCACATCAATGCAATCCATCTCCAGACATAACACTCTAGAGGCTGATTTTATACAAATTTTCTAATGATTTTTGCAAAATCAAATTTTCCGAGATTTCCCACGGGAAACTTGAACTGAAGATTTTTCCTGCGATAGCTATTGACAAGTCACATCAATGCAATTCATCTCCAGATATAACACTCTAGAGGCTGATTTTATTCATCCATTTCTTACTTTCAGGAAGAAACTTTTTTGAATTTTCCGAGATTTCCCACGGGAAACTTGAACTGAAGCGTTTTACTGCGATGGCTATTGACAAGTCACATCAATGCAATCCATCTGCAGACATAACACGCTAGAGGTTGATTTTATTCAAATTTTCTAATGATTTTTGGAAAATTGAATTTTCTGAGATTTCCGACGGGAAACTTGACCTGATTTTTTTCCTGCGATAGGTATTGACAAATCACATCAATGCAATCCATCTCCAGACATAACGCTCTAGGGGCTGATTTTATACAAATTTTCTAATGATTTTTGGAAAATCGAATTTTCCGAGATTTCCTACGGGAAACTTGAACTGAATTTTTTTCTCGATAGCTATTGATAAATCACATCAATGCAATCCATCTCCAGACATAACACTCTACAGGCTGATTTTATACAAATTTTCTAATGATTTTTGGAAAATAGAATTTTCCGAGATTTCCCACTGGAAACTTGAACTGAATTTTTTTCTGCGATAGGTAAACACATTGACAAATCACATCAATGCAATCCATCTGCAGCCATAACACTCTAGAGGCTGATTTTGTTCCAATTTTGTGAATCCTTCTGATTTTCCGATATTTTCCACGACTAGGATAAACAAAGTTTTTCACGTAAGACTATTTACAAAAGTTTTTATTGCAATCCATGTATCCTATTTACTTTTGGCTGTCAACCACCAAATTGTTTATTTTTGGCTGGAATGTTAATAACATAATCTGCATTATCGACTTTTTACTTTCGGCTGGAAACTTTCGGCTAACTTTAACAGGGTTATGTACATATGGTATACATTCAGTTATGAAGATCCATCAGTGCTTCAAACAGAGAACTACTGCAACGAACCCAAGCGAAAATACTTCGCCCTAAGGCCGTATGTATAAATGTAAATTGTAATATACATGACGACCTTGGGATTAAAACCGTTAAATAAACAATTAATTCAGTTCGAAATATTACTCAAAAGTAAAAGCACATCCCAACGAATTGGCCAGGGAGATACTAAAACAGACGGGATCTAGGCGACTGAGAAGAACAGATCCACTCGGACTGATGAACCTGTGAACCTGTAAATTTATTAAATGATCTTGTTATACATAAAAGTATAATCTAAGAATAAGTATTAACATTGGTTAAGACTTAAAATATGTAATAATTTTAGCTTAAGATTTGATTACTTCTTGTGAGTTTCTGCTTTGCTTTAAAAACTTAAATTCCAGATTCCAGCTGTTCTTTTTATTTTGTTTTGTGCTATGATTATTTTATGCACTGAGCAATAATTTTCATTTTATTGAAATACTTATGTCGAATTTTATATTTTTTACTTATTAAAATCCATCTCTAAACGTATATTAAAACTTGCAACCTTGTTATGATAATAAACTGGGCAAAAAACAATAAAAAAAAGAATCCACCATTTGTTATATTAATGAGATCATCTTATATTTCATCTTGATCATAGCAAAGTTGCTATTATATTTAAACAATAAAAAAAAATGATTTGCTTAATAATGTTAATCTGAATTTTGTTTTTATATTTTGTGAAAATTTCGCTGTACATATATTATATAAATCATATATACATACTGTATGTACCATGTATTTTAATTAAGACATGACAAGATTATTTCTTTGATAATCACATATTCGAAAAAATTTGCGAAGTTCAACATGAAAGAAAAGAAATGTTTTATGGTTATACATAGCTTTCGTTGTTTTTCTGGAAATATTTTAAATTTCACAAATTTTTATGGCTAT
Source organism: Tipula vernalis (assembly GCA_958295665.1). Classification (NCBI taxonomy): domain Eukaryota; kingdom Metazoa; phylum Arthropoda; class Insecta; order Diptera; family Tipulidae; genus Tipula; species Tipula vernalis. The sequence goes on along the minus strand of OY282560.1, from coordinate 153,096,352 downwards.
TTTTAATATTTGTTTAGAATCCAAATATTTTTAAGTTTTTTTTTTTTGCTTAGAATAGCTAATTATACATTTTTTCTTGTTTGCTTTTAACACAATCTTCTACATATTTAGTAAGTCCAATGAAAATAAAACACTTTACATTATATATATTTAATAAATTTGGTTTTCTCAATATACATAATAAATTTATTTGATTAAAATTTGTTTAGTAACATTATTTGTTGTGGCATACATAAATCAAAAATGCAGTAAAATCTAGGGGGCAAAAATTAATTGATTTGAATTATTAACATTAATCTCCCCCCGTCATACTAATTTACATCATTTAAATATCCATCACTGTGTACTGTAAAGAAATAAGTTGCTGATTTTAAGATGCATTCTTAAATTATTCGATTTTTTTTTTGTTAAATACTTTAATGTTGTGATTATTAAACCCAGCGTATAATGTTTATAGAACTGAGATTTTTCTTGCTAAATAATGCCAAATGATAATAAATGTTTGATATAACAGATATAAGCCATGCAAACAAACACAATATAACGATCGTATGGCAAAAGATGTAAATATTTTTAAGCTTTGGAGAAAAATGATTAATGATCAATTCGATTTATGATTCGATTTGTATGTGTGATCGCCTATCTATCTAATAAAGGATATGATATTAAGGAAAATGGTTGAAGAATGGAATTTGTTTTATTATGAATTTACAAAGCTTTATGTAATTAATAAAAACTCACCATTTTCTGGCGGTGATTTATTTGATTTGATGTAGCATACGGATTCAATTGTATTCTCCCATGTCTGTCTAGCATTGATTGTGCCCGGCTGCAATTCCATTAGGTTACCAATTATTTGGTATGTTGTTTCTGTAACGATATAAATAAATAATTACATGTTAAACATTGTTCTAGACTTAGAGACATGGTGCATTAATCGAATGTTAAAATTTGCCCACTTTAAATTTAAAAATGAGATGAGCCTCTTAAAATTTAAAATATTTTGCATCTGAAATACATTTCTGACACATTTATTATTGATGATTTTCTGTTAAAACAATCTTTTCGTGAACAACAATAAAAAAAAAAATTGTGTATAGAAACTAAAACGCAAATTTTCCAACCTTGGGAAAAATTTTCAAATCACAGTAATTGTGAAAAAATGTTAAAACCAATGCCAAAAAAATGAGCTATCACCGTCATTTGTGAAATTAAAATATTAAAAACGTTATCCTAAATGTGTTTCACATTGGGAAAGTATATAGCTGAAATATTTATTCTTCAGCGAAGATATTATAATGTATAGTCGAAAATTGGTTGAAATTTTTCTCGATGAAGATGGCGATAGAGGTCGATTATACAAAATATAGAACTACGATGCCAATAATAATTATTTTGATGAGACAGTATGTCGTAATTTATGTTTTTATGGGATGTAATGAATAATAAATAATGCAACATTTACTTAGAATGACAAATTGAGATTTTCTTTGCACCTTGGCCATGATTTTTTTGATTTTGTATTTTTATAATATTTAAAATCATGCTAGCAGGAATATCTATAAATAATTAAATACTCCATTTTATTTATTTAGGCCGGCACCAGCCGAGAGGCTAAATTTATAAATTATTTATCGAAAAATAAAAAAAAATATAAAATAAAATAAAAAATCGGCGAGATAATAAATTAATTTGATGAAAATTTGGTTGTTGGTGGGTTGAATTGTTTTTCCTTCAAGCCGGTTGTGGAGAATGATGAAAAACAGAATAAAAATGTTTTCATTTTTAAATATTGTTTAATATTGATTTGAATTATTATACTTTTAATTAAGTACGATCGTTAATTATAAAGTAGAATTTTAGGGCTAAAAATAATTTAATTTAAAAAAACAACCAATTTAGCTTTGCTTGTTTATGATATCAAGGAAAACATTAGTGAAAACTCAATTATCAATTATAATTTTTAAAAATATGTTTCATTGTAAATAATCAATTTATACTAATGAACATCCGTAAATTTTGATTTAACTGATTTTACTAGATTTTTAGTAAGTATCTATAAAGCGATTAAGAACCAACCGATTTCATTATAAAGTAAATTTGATTAACGCACTAATCGCCATATTGATCAAAAAGTCCATCCTGATGTTTTATCCAACCCAATCACTCGGAAAACCGCAAGGAGAAATACACGATATTGTATAGGACAAAGAAGTCAAATTAACGTAAATATGTGTCAAAACCAGTGACCTGCCTAAACAAACAAATAAGTGGCCTGGAGTAAGTTGGTCCCACAACTCACAAAAACCGTTGCAACAATTTTTTGATGCTTACAGTTGCTTTGAAATTCAAACGTTTCGAGAATTCTAAAGTGGAGGCAAGTATATCAGATTCAAAAGGCATCAAAATATGAAACAAATCAGCCTATGAAAACAGTTTAATATGAGGCAAGGCAGCGAGCGCTTAAGAATCATTAGAATTGCTGATAACTATACATGAGGTATATCGCTTTGTAGACAAAGTAGTTCAATTATTTTAATTTTCCGAAACCTCAAGGCCGTTGAGACGGGTATGGCCCCAACCAGTGGTAATCTAACTAGTTATAAACTTAGTTTTGCCTTACAAACCAAACATATATTTGTTATAAATTAACATTGGCCCTTCGAACCATTCGAAGAGCTATTCAAGAAAATACCCTTATAATAATCGATAAAAATGGAGCCATTAAGGGGTAATAAAACCTTGTGAGGGCGAAATGTCATTTTTTTCAATTGAAATACACAAAATGGCGGCACAATGGCTGATGAAGGAAACTCCTTTTGTTTGAATGAGGCAAACGGGCGGAAATCTATACAGGTCAAAATTTTCAATCTAAAACAAAAAACGAAAAAGATTTTGAAAAAATGTCAAAATTTAGTGAAGTACGTCAGATTTTTGACATATTGATTTGACAAAAATTGCGTCAATAAGAAGGAAACCAATTTTTTCATAAAATCGTTAAATTTTAATTGATCAAACTGTAGAAACATCATTGTTGAAGACGTAAAGCAAAGTGCTCTTTCTTTATTATTTCAGTTTACACTTCTCTAGTACTATGTTTACAATGTTACTATACAGCAGAATTATTATTCAGCGCTTTCAGCGTGACATCCCCCTTATTAATTTAAACAAATACACCCGATGTAGTCCATTATCACTTTCGATAGTGACTGGTATACCGTGCACAGAGAACCAGGACTTGAGCTTCTTGATGACCTCATCAGTTGTGCTATGCTTCAATTTTTCAAAGTCGAAGAATCCGGAATAACTATCGGCCAGTAACAAATATTCTTGTTCCTGGAAATAGAAAATATCTACTCCTACTATTTCAAACGGTAGACTGGGAACTTCCTTTAGCATCAACGGTTCTTTAGGTTTTGATGGTTGCATAGACTGGCAGATGCTACATTTGCGTATATATTCGACGATATCATTACTCATACCTTTCCAGTAAACGTTTTCACGTGCCAATCTGAGACACTTTTGCTCACCGAAATGGCCAGAATGAATACTGCATAATATGCGCGGTACTTGATCCTTTGGAATTATTACTTCTGTTCCTTTGAACAAAACTCCGCCATAGTACGAGATTCTGTCCCGAAAATTCCAATAATGCTTTACATTAGCAGGTACTTCTTTTTGGTTGTTTGGCCATCCGTTCAGTACCACGTAAATTAAGCTTTGAAGTTCTACATCTTCTTCCGTCGAAGAAATCATGTCTTTAAACGCTTTATTTGTCATGTTCAATACTATATGGACCTGTAACTCCTCTTCATCTGGATCTATGCTGTTCTTGCAATCCCGACTTAAAGTGTCTGCGATATAAAAACTCGTCCCTTTTTTATAATTTTTGTTTGGTGAATAAGGCATGACGTCAAACAAGATTCGTTGCAATCTTTGTGGTGCCGTATGAATTGGCTTTTGGAAGATTATTTTCAAAGGTTTATGATCAGACTCTATAGTCAGCCTCTTACCGTATATATATATATATATATATATATATATATATATATGAATGGTATTTCTGGCAGGCATATCGTATAGCAGCCGCCTCCTTTTCTATCTGTGGATAGTTTAGCTGAGCAGAAGTCAACGCCTTTGATGCCTATGCGACTGGCTGCTCATTTTGCAGAAGTACGGCCCCAAAGCTTTTGCTGCTTGAATCTACTTGCAATGTGACCTCCGCTTTAGCGTCAAAAAACTTCAAAACAGGCGTTGTTGAAAATTTTTGCTTTTGCACTCGAAATGCCGCCTCCTGTTCCTCCGTCCACAAAAATTCTACATTCTTGTGCAATAGCGCTCGCAATGGCTGTGTTATACCGGACAGATTTTCAATGAATTTACCCAAATATGTGGCCATTCCTAATATCCTTTGCAGTTTCTTTTTATTAGTAGGTTCCTTCAGATTATTGATTGCCTGAATTTTGTCCGGATCCGCAGATAGACCGTTTTCATTTAAACGATGTCCGAGGAATTTGATCTCAGTAGCCTCGAAAATGCATTTTTCTTTATTTAATTTTTGCCCCACATGATTCAACTTCCTCACAGCGCGGTTTGTAATGTCCCTTAGCTTTTCCTTTGTTTCGGCGTAAATTAGTATATCGTCCATTGAAACTTCAGTGTTTTCAAACTCTTCCAGAATTTGACTCATTCGGTCTTCAAACACTTCCGGTGCTGAAGCCAAACCGAACGGTAGCTGTTTGAACGAATATCGCCCCCAAGGTGTTGCCATAGTTAACTATTTTTCTGTTCTCTCTGGAACACGGATTTGCCAAAACCCCTTTTTGCAGTCTAATAGAGTGAAATACTTAGCTTTTTGAATTCGAGTGGCAATTTCCTCGATTGTGCACAACGGGTGACATCTTCTAAGAATATTTTTGTTTACATGCGTCAAGTCAACGCAAACACGCAGTTTACCATTTCGCCTAACTACCACCATTGAAGATACTGCTGGTGTAGCTCCTTGAGTCTTGATTAAAACTCCAGCTTTAACTGCTTCCTCGATGTATTTCTTCGTTTCCTCCCGAAGTGTAATGGCCAATGTTCGCGCCGGAAAAATTTGAAATTTTGGATCGTCAATAAGATCTATGTCATACTCATAATCCTTTAGACATCCCAGACCCTCAAAAATGGCTCCTTCGATCTCCGAAACTTTAACGATCAATTTCAATTTCTCGCATTCAGTTTTTCCTAATATTGGGCTGACATTTGCATCTACCACTATAAACTTCAATTTACGGTTTTTATTTCGCACTATACAATCAATTAAACTTTCCCCCACTACCTCGATTGGATGGTCTCCGAACGTTAGAATCCTTTTTGTATGTGGCTCATCGATTTTTACTCCAATTTTATCAACAATAGATTTGGAAAGCACGTTACACTGCGCTCCGGTGTCTAGCTTGAAATTAATGCTAATTGCATCATTTAGCTTGACAGCTTCGTAATAACTATTTTCGTTGTCTTTATTCGTAATGGAATTTACGAAAAAGTTAGATAATTCATTCTCTACCTCCGAATCGGTTGCGTCATCTCGAATAGAGTTGTTTTCATCTCCAATGAGGTTAACTTTTTTCGAATAGCAAAACTTTGCGAAGTGGCCTTTATGTTTACATTTGTCACATGTTTTTTGATAAGCTGGACAAGATTTTCTGCCGTGAATTGTGCCACAATGTTTACAGTTCCACACTCGGCTTTTATTCACCTTCTCGCTCACTGCACTGTTTTTTGATGTATTTTCGGGTTTTGTGTTATTTTTATATTTCCTACACAATATATTATCTACTGTTTTTATTTGTGTATTACCGAATTTATTCAGTTGTTTGGTCGTTATTTCACTAACTCGACATATTTGTATGGCTTTAGCTAACGTCAGATCTTCTATTTCTAAAAGTTTTTCGCGCACAGCACCATTAGTAATTCCTACGACTATTTTATCACGAACCAAATCATCGTTGAGATCTTTAAAATCACAATACTTTGCTTTTAACTGGATTTTAGTTAAAAATTCGTCGAAAGATGTTTCATCTTGAACCATTTTGTTAAACTCATAGCGTTCAAATGTTATGTTTAATTTTGGCTCGAAATATTCGTTAAATTTAGCTTGAATTTTAACTAAATTTTTGCTGTCGTCTTTTGTTAAATTGAACGAATTAAATATATTTACTGCATCAATTCCCAGCGATGACATGAACGTAGCTACCTGAATAGATTCTGTTTTTTTATTCAGTTGCGCAGCCTCAGCAAACCAATTGTACTGCTGCATGAAATTTTTCCACGTGATCGGCATCGGTCCATTTATATTTAAGAATTTCGGTGGTCTCCAAAAACTTGCACCGGCATTTGCGTTTTCTTCATCACCAGCCATCTTTATTTCGTTGTTAATAAAAGAAACGTGTCTCGCTTTTTTTTTCGATTATATAGAATGTTGGTTTTCGTGAGAAACTTTGTATAAAAACTTGAAAATGACGATATTATCAGTTTATTTTTATATTTTACACTATTAACATTTAAATAATAACTCCGGTGATTCCCGATTAATTTTTTATTTATTTTAGACTTCTGACACCATGTAGAAACATCATTGTTGAAGACGTAAAGCAAAGTGCTCTTTCTTTATTATTTCAGTTTACACTTCTCTTGTACTATATTTACAATGTTACTATACAGCCCAATTATTATTCAGCGCTTTCAGCATGACACAAACAAATCCTACGTCTTTTTCAAACCCCTCTTCGTCTTTTTTTCAAGATTAATAATTGTAACCTGTAGAATTCCGCTCGTCGAGTTCATTAAAATAAAATAAATTACCTTTCATCAGCCATGGCCACCATTTTGTTTTTAAATAGTTAAAAAAAAAAATTATTTACTTCTTCAAGCCTCATACAAACAAAGGTTTTACTACCCCTTAATTGAACAACAAGGTGAAATGGCCGAAAAGTTGTTCTAGATACACACCAACTACAAAAACGGTGAAGAGCTGCGAAAAACAACAAAATATTTTGAGACAAAGACAGCAGCACTAAAATTGTTGTACAACGAATATTTAAGCAACAATAACATAATTATGTTATTCGGAATACCATACCAACATCAGAGACGACCCACCAATACTTTCAAGTGTATGTATTATACACTACTTTGGATACTTTCAACAGCTTCATAGGTAAAATACGTAGGCGTTTCTAGAGTGTCCCACCATTAACTTCAACTTTAATGAACAACAGCAAATCTGGTCAATAAAGTTTAAAAATGCAGGTTCTATACAAAGGAGGCCAATGAGAGTTCAGATCTTCTTGACTCTAGGCCTAGAGGCACCAATTAAAATCGGTAAAGCGAACATTAATCAATCATCCGATATCAAACTACCACATATGTATACTATTTAACTATCGCACTCGAACGAAGAGTAAACGAAATGGATGGCAATCCGTGGCAGATGTTAAGAACCGTAGAGCAATCTTGACAAAATATAACCACACTTTGGTGACACATCCAATTATTTCTGATGAATTCGCTTCCGCCTTACAAGCGCTGTGGGACACAACCAATGGGTGTTTAGACTCCACCAAGTCCCTACGAAATGGTTCTATAAAACTTAAGGGGAATTCAAACCTTTGCGAGCTATACAAAATTTTTGTACTGGTTTCTACGGCATTGGAAACAGCTACCCGATACAAATCTACACATTTTCGGTAACTCCCCATATTTTCCACAGGAGGATCATGCAATCTCTGCAGACAAATTCATCATCTTTTCAAATCCTTGAATATTACCGACAAACCCAACTCGTGTCGCTACTACAACCTACGGAAACTGCACCATCAGCATTTTTACATAACAGAAAGGTTGAAAATAAGGACACAATAGCAACGAATACTGAACCCATAAGAAACAAGTAGGATTCGTATCACACTACTGCAAAAAAAGAAAAGAAAATCAACAACCAGGTACCCATCTCACTGAATTTGGATGGATAATTTTTGGGATAACTACGGAGTCACAACAAATCCACCGAATGAATTGAAAGGCCCCACCGTAGATCTCGAATTACAATGGACTTGCGCTTGCGCAGCTTGCGCACGTCTTTTAAAATTTCTGGTATCGGTAATCCGAAACAATATCAAATAGATGAAGTATACACCATGAAATCATTGGAGCTTCCAAGACAGTCGACCCCTATCGACATCACAAAATACGAACATCTACGCAATTTACCAATAAAGGAGTACACAAACGCAAAACCACAGATCATCATTGGTGCGGATCACGTACAATTAACCAGCACACTTCAATTACGCGAAAGGCATCGGGGGGAGCCCGTTGCAGCAAAAACCAGAATCGGATGGGCAATTTACGGGCCGTATTGCTCAAGCGGGTATAATTCACCACCGTTTCTCGGATTTCATCGCATAGCTCTGCGATCACCAAATGATGAACTTCACGATATTGTCAAATACTTTTTCTCCGTCGTAAACTTTGGTGTAGCTTGTCCAACAAAGTTACCCGAATCGAAAGAAGATAAAAGAGCACGAACCATCATGGAAAACACAACACGGAAAATCGGTAATCAGTATGAAACAGCACTTCTCTGGCGATACGAGAATGTCAAATTACCAGACAGCATGCCCATGGCAATTCGTTGTTGTGCAAGTTTGAAAAACAAAATGATTCGTGAACCTGATACAGCCGTTATTCTGAACAACGAAATTTCAAAGTACGTTCAAAGTGGGTACGCGCACAAATTGTCGCAAACGGAAATCGATGACACAAATGATAGAACCTGGTATTTACCAGTTTTTTCCGTCAAGAATTCGAACAAACCGGAAAAAACACGAATCGTTTGGGATGCTGCAGCGGAGGTCAACAAAACATCACTCAACTCTGTTCTCTTGCCTGGTCCAGATTTACTCTCACCGCTCCCCGCTGTTCTTCTTCGTTTTCGAGAATATCAAATCGCGATATCGGGAGACATTCGTGAAATGTTTCATCAGGTAAAGATAAGAAAATCAGATCAAAACGCCCAACGATTTTTTTGGCCAAGTTTAACTGACAAACCTGATATATACGTATTAACGGTTATGTCATTTGGCGCATGTTGTTCTCCGAGCTCAGCCCAGTTAGTCAAGAACAAAAACGCAATGCTATTCCAAGAGGAATACCAAAAGGCTGTTAACGAGATCGTCAAAAATCACTACGTGGACGACTGGTTGTCTAGTTTTAGTATAGAAGAAGAGGCTGTCAAGATCATCAAAGATGTCGTTCGTATTCATGCAATGGGTGAATTTCTCATTCACAAATTTATCTCCAACTCGCAAAATGTTCTTCAACAAATTAATGGATCCGCTGAACCTAGAAATCTAAATTTAGGTGGCGGAAGTGAGGCTCGCGCCCTCGGTATATGGTGGCCTACAACAGACAACGCATTTTTCTACTCATTGAATGTTAAACGTGCCGGTGAAAACATCATCAATGACGAACGAGCACCCACCAAACGAGAAGTCTTGAGAGTTTTAATGATGATATATGACCCGCTCGGGTTGATCGGATTTTTCATCGTCTACATGAAAATCGTCCTCCAGAAAATCTGGAAATGCGATATTGGATGGGATGACCCAATCATTTGTGAACACTATGATATGTGGCTCCGGTGGACCAAAAGTTTTCCCCTCTTGGAGAATATTCGCATACCACGATGTCACTTTTCTGAAACACCAATCTCAGTGCAACTGCATGTAATGGTAAACGCAAGCGAAAATGCGTTCGCAGCCGTTGCGTTCTTCCGAGTCCAAAATTTGAATGGTATCCGGTGTTGTCTCGTCAGCGCTAAAACAAAAGTCGCACCACTACGTCCAATGTCAATTCCCAGACTAGAATTGCAAGCCGCAGTATTGGGAACTCGATTAAGCAAATGGATTCTAGACTCACACAGCGTCAAACCGAGAAAAGTTATTTACTGGTCCGATTCACGAAACGTTTTATGTTGGATCCGATCAGAAAATCGAAGATATCGCCAATTTGTGACTTTTCGGGTATCCGAAATTTTAGAAACAAACTCAACATCGCGGACGAAACAACAAAGTGGAAGGGGAATCCCGAAATTTCAATCAACAGTCGGTGGTTTGAAGGACAGCCCTTTCTTCTTGAACCCGAAGAAAAGTGGCCAGTTGAAGAAAATCATCCACCACCCCAGGAATTGGAAGAGATTATGCCAATTATGCTTCACGTTCCGACGAAAACGTCAACAATCACTCCAATGGCAAAGCGATTTTCGAAATGGATGCGTCTAGTACGAACACAAGCGTATGCAATGCGATTTTTTGATATTACACATCATCAAATATCACCGCACAATAAAGATACGATCGATCCAACTAAAATTGCGAACGCCGAAAACGAAATATATCGATATGCGCAACAAGCTATCTACGCTCGTGAAATCGACCAACTAAAACAAGATCCCAATACGGCACTGGAAACTAGCAGCCTCCTTTTTCAACTAATACCCTTTCTGGATGATAATAATATCCTACGTCAGAGAGGACGGCTCTCAAAAGATAGATCGATTCCGTTTGATACACGATATCCCATCATCATGCCAACCGATCATTGGATAACATTTTTATTGGTTCGATACTACCACGAAGACGAAGACTATCAAAATCATGAAACCGTCGTGAATGAATTATGATAACGTTTTGTAATATTCCGATTACGCGTATTGCTTTAGAAACTTCGGAAGAAATGTAATATGTGCAAACTCATGAGGGCAAAACCAAGGGTGCCAATAATGGCCGATCACCCTGTATCACGTCTAGCAATACACACTGCGCTCCGTTTACGTATACTTGAATCGATCTCTTCGAGCCTCTCGAAGTCAAAGTAGGTCGACATGTTGAAAAAAGGTGGGGCGTTCTTTTCACATGTCTGACAATTCGCACAATTCATATTGAGATTGTACACTCATTAGATTTTCACTCTTCCATTATGTCCATACGTAATTTTATTGCACGACGGGGTCAACCGCTTAAAATATGGACCGACAACGGTACAAATTTTCATGGCTCGAACAAGGAATTACAACGCACATGGAAAGAAAATGAAAAAGATCTCCAGAACACCTTCGTTCGCATTAAGTGGAGATTTAATCCTCCAGTAGCGCTACACATGGGCGGTTGTTGGGAACGCCTCATTAAATCCGTCAAAAGGAGCATCAGACATGCATGCTATGCCAGAACGTTATCCGAATGATGATACATTGAGATGCTTCTTGATGGAAGCTGAGAGTTCCATCAATCCACGCCCCCTCACCTATGTACCATTGGACAACGAATCAGCTGAAGAAATTATGCCAAACCATTTGTTATTGGGCTCCTCTGGAGGAGCAAAACCATTTGGACCATGTACAGATGACGTATTAATCCTGAAAAACAGTTGGAAAATTTCACAACGGATGGCAGACACTTTCTGGCACCGATGGATACGAGAATATCTACATACCAGACTTATCAAGACGAACAAAGTGGTACAAACGAGTAAAACCTATCGCTAAGAATGATCTCGTCTTGATAATTAACGAAAATCACCGTAATGAATGGCAGAGAGCCATTGTTATTGAAACATACCCAGCAAAAGATGGCCAGGTACGACAATGTCTATTAAAAACAGCGAACGGCACACTTAAACGACCAGTGACAAAACTTGCAATACTGGATGTCAAGGATGTCGATCCAGATGACTCTCACCAGTCTCGACCGGGGGGAGAATGTGAAAAATAACTTTATTATTTATAATGCAGCAAGCTGGGGAAAACAAAGGAAAAAAAAAGGAAAAAGAAAACATCAATTGAAATACGTGGTTCAACAAATTAGAATAAAAAAATAACCTACTCGTATAGCATATGAAAAGACATTGTATTTTGTAATTCTACATTTCGGTGTATATATGAATAAAATAAGTGAATTTAAAAACGGTGTTTAAGCTGCGGTTGGTTTCCTGGTTGTTCAACATTTCAACAAGGCCAGTCCCATCATACTTGGCCATATTCCAGAACTTTATCCAAAAATCATTTTAAAACCCGCAAACTGCCCCCCCACTGAACCCTCAACCCAAACGCAAACTATCTTTCAATTCAATCCTCAAACCAGCATAAATGGTATACTATATAAAACATTAGCCAACTGCTCACTATATCTTTTTAAACTCAGGGACTTTCAAAATGTCGAGAAAAGTGGTTTTGGACCAACCAAATTTTTGATCATTTTTGACAGGATTTCAATACTTTGGTCTTTTTAGACCAAAATAATTGGCCATAATTGGTTGATCGTTCGTCATTATTCAAATTGCCTTAGAACTACGATTACTCACTCCAAGTGCATACTAATACTGGAATTTTTTAATATAAATTAAATTAAATTATTTTCAATGGAGATTGGTTCCAATTGAGATTTACCATTTTTAATGGCGTCGTCATCAATTTGGCTTTTTTAAAAAGCTCCTTCAATTGTACCCTTCGAATTGATTTGTAATATTTTGATGTAGATATTGGTCGTGTTCCAGTTTTATATTTCGGGATTCAAAACATCTTTAATACTTGTACTACTTCTAGACTAAATGCTTCGACACACCATAGTACTCAGTACACAGAAATTTTTTCTGTTGATTATCTTTAAACATACGGAATGGCTGGAAATCGAACAAAATGTATTTCTGCAGCTTTCCGATAACATTCTTTCCGATAATGTAATAGGTATTAAATTGGCCTACAAATATTTTTGACTAACATAACCTAAACTTTTTTTACAAGTAAGAAAAACGGTCTATACATAGTTTTGATGCGTTTTTGCATTAGTTTATGAGTGTTACAAAAGACGCTCACAAAACGTTGTGCAAAGTTGCTAAACCATTATAACAAAATAAAAATTCCTAAAAATTTTTTTGTTTCTATGTTCATACGTACATTCATTTTTATAGATCTATAAAATTTTGGGGAGAAAATTGTTGCAATTTTTGTGTAATTTTGGTTAATCCACTTCAAAGCGCCGAACACACGCACGTGAGTTTGTAGCAATGCGATTTAATTATTTGGTTTTATTTTTCTCGCCAAACCAAACAATAATAAATTAATTTTGTTTACAGTTAATTAAATTTTTTTTAGCTGCCCTGCTTCTTATTATATTATATTTCCATTAACAGTGAAATACATGTTTGTTTTTGTCTTTAAAGTCAGCCAGCCGAGTGTGCCAAAAAAAAAAAAAAAACAAAAAAAAATAGCAATAAAGAATGGCCCAGATATCTTCCTTCAGATAATTATCCAATCCATGTTATATGGATTAATGGTTATATTTTTTGCATCGCTAAAAGTTGCCTTGCCACAACGCAATATGCCTCTTGTAATTCTTATAAGTTGCATGCCACATTCAATTTTGCTACAGATAAATTCAAAATGATGTGTGCAAATATTCGTTTTGTTGTTGTGTAAATCGAAAATTGGAGAGTGTTTATGAGATGGATTTTTATATTTTTTATTGAAATTTAATTTTTTGAATATATTTTCCGCCTTTTTTGTGATATTATTGTTATATGAATCGTTTTAACCCAATTGGGTCGATTTTATATTAATCTATATGTTGTATGCTAAGAGAAATTCACAAAATGGATAAAAGGTTAAATTGTAGCAGCAAAAAAAAAAAAAAAAAAATAAAAATCTATAAATGATATTTGATTATTGATTTGCCAGAAAAATATTTATAAATTTCCATATGTTTCATATTGAGAAATGATGTACATACATTGGTTTTTTGCATTAAAACGGAAACAGACATATCATATTTATGGTAATACGCGCGCTCGTGTATTTCTTATTTATGCGTGAATTTTTTTGAACGCACTGTCTATTTTATCAATCATAATAGGAGCCGTATCAACGTCTCGAATTAGTTTCATGATTAACTCATATTCTTTTTGTAAAGTTTCGTAATTAAATTACAGACACAAATTTTTCATTTTCTCAATCAAATAAATTAAAAGAGTTTGTAAGCCAAAAAAATGTAAATTAGAATAAATAAAATTAAGCAAAAAAAAAAAAAAAAAAAAATTTTATAAATAACCTCGCAGAATGTCTAAATTATGATTGAATGATGAGTTTTATTTAGTTTTTAATTCATTAACGAAATAAAAACTAAAAAAATTTATTATTGTTGTATGGTGCCAATAAATAGTTTTGTTGTTATCAATCAAATCAAGTGTTTCACATTCCTGGGGACCGCCATAATTTAATTACGTATGTAAATATACCCTGTTTATTGTCTCTCATTAAATCATTTCGCGGTCAAGTACACGGCAATTTGACTTTGTAATTAGATTTATGAGTTTATATGGTGTGTTTTTTGTCCGACAGTTGTTCGTGAAACTGCGCGATAATAATTAATTAAAATTAGCCATAATAGATTTGAGATTAAATTAATAATTAATTCACATTTGCGGAAAATTGCAACTTAGTTTTGGTGGTTTTGTGCTGAAAATCTTATTATTTTCGACAAATAATCTAACAAATTTATGTCTACGTAAAAACATAAATCTCATCGAAACCCAAAATAAACAAATTCTTTAGAAAGATTCGGTGGATTTTGCCAAAAAAAAAAAAAAAAAAAAAACAAAGAAACAAAAAGAAAAATGAAATGAAAATGTTTTAACTAAACAATCAATTTTTCAATATTTTAAATCTGACACGCTAGTTTATGGGCCTTGATGGTGTTGTTTTGAAAGTGTCTACAAAATTTTCGAATCGCATTAATTACAGTATGTCGTATAGAAATTCGATTGTGGTTCAACTGTACCTGTTCTGAAATCAATTTTTTTTTATTTACTTATCTTATAAATAGAAACAAATTCTTTTATTTTCCCCTTTTTTTACAAAGAGCGCAATCAGTTGACGGAATTGTGAAATCATTTTCATGAGGAATACAAAGAATTACACAAAATTGTGTAATTTTCACCAATATTATTTTCATTTTTTGATGCGCTTGCAAATTATGTGATGATTCGTCCGTTTTATTATTTTCTGTTTTAAATTAAATTAACAAAAAAAAAAAAAAAAAAAATCTTGACTCACTGTTCTAATTTTGTTGCAATTCGCTATTCTTTTTACTTTCCAGGTTTTTCTATCATTTTAGAGGTGAAAAATTATTATTTAATTCTTGTGTGCAATTAATATATGTAATATGCAAATTAGGTCATTTTTAAAAAGGAGTGGGCGATAGGTTTACACTTTGTTGTACACATAATCATGGTGGTTTAGAGTCATCGTCTCGAGAAAATGCCAAGAAAAATTATGTTTTATGATTCATTTTTCAGGTGTCACCACTTATCAATATTAGTTGAGTGCGGGGACTATGATTCATATACAGGTAAAGTTTACGCTAAGTGATTGAGAAAAATTAATTTACCGCGGCACATACATATAACACAACTCTTAGATCATCTTATAATGTGTTTTACTTTGTGTGTGGGAGATTTCATTTTTCTTAATTAAAAATTAAACAAAAACAAATTTTTTTACCGAATATAAGTGTAATTTGATAATTTTCAAATGGCCAACAACAATTTTACGAAAACAAAAAATTAAGAGAAGAATAAACAGTGAAAATAAGAGAATAATTTGTTCCATCTGGAGGAAATTTACGAAAAATTTTCACGATGCAAGTAACTATAACTGCTTCTAGCCAAACGAAAATGATTTGTTAAAATTTTAACACATCGTGGGTTGCAGAAAATTTTGGGTGGGACTATATTAATTATAGTAGTGCATCATTGTTTTTTGTATAATAAAGAATTTTTTTTACAGATTATTTGTTTTTCGTTTTTTTTGTAAATAATTTTGGATCGTACCCAGGTGAGATGAAGAAGATTCTATATTTGTAAATTTAATGGGGAGAAAAGTCTTTATGTTATTTTTTGTTAGGTAAATTATGATTTCATCGAATAAATTATTAACTATAAAATGGGTTCATAACATATGTATTTATGTATATACTATATGTTTATCGAGCTAGTGTTGTCAATTTTCCAGATTGTGAACAAAAAAAAAACACAATATTCGACAAAACCGTCCGTCCGCTTGTGTTGATTTTATTTCTAAAAATATACATGTTTTGCGTTGATGTTTTTAAACCATAAAATCGCAATAAAATTAGCGAAGAACAAACCAATGAATTATATTTTATTTGTCATTTTGGAAATAAAAAATTTTCTCGTCATTAAAAAACTACCCGCGCAAATTTCGTGCTTCACCATTGATTTGATTCATTCATTTATCATAATATTCTAATTTGAAAATTTGGCTGGGCCACCGAAGTGACCATTTTCCATAATGTACACCGCTATTGTATTTTGATTCGCGCCGATTTATAATGTGAAAATATTTTCTATATTTTCTAACTCGCATCCACATAATATAAATGTAGGTCAAATTATTATGAACGAAAAACACTTGCGTTTATATTTTAACAGTGACACTTTTGATGGAATTTTCTTTTCAAATATTTTGTTTGTTTTTAATTAAATGTATGTTCGAGTATACTACGTACATAATATTGAATAAGGGGGTCGCAAAATACGTCTCAATTTACAACAAAATGCGCTCATCGCTTATTATATTGGTTCATTGTGGTCTCGTCCATATACGTTAGATTTTTCATCAACGTTAATTTTTTTTTTTTTTTTTACTTTTGAACCGTAAATGGTTCTAAAATTAACTTGGATGTCGCTCGTTTTGTGAGTGCGACACGATACGATAAAATTCTGTATATTTGGTGTTTCATTTTTTACTTTAGATATCGTTGTTGTATTGGCTTCGGCGTTCACTTGGCGCTTGTTTGACATAATTTATGGATTTTAATTGTTCATTTTCGTTTTATGTTGTTTTTATTTTTAAATAAAGTTGGTTTTTGCTTTTATTTTTACGATAATCAATTTTTTATGTTATTTGTGATTTTTAAGTATTTGGTAGCCAGGCAAAAGTATATGCAATCTGTTTGGCTTTTAACCGTAAATAAATTTGTTTGCAATTAAGATGAAGCCTTTTATGGCATTGTTGAAGCACAGGAAAGGTGACTCATTTGGTGGAGAGCCCAGAAAGTGCTGAATATTTATTGAGGATCACAAATAATTTATACAACGTAGGAATCTCAACGATCCCAATTAACTGTAGTAGAAGTTCCATTTTGAGGTAGATTATTACGATTAATTAAAAAAATATGTTTTCTTAATTAATTAGCAATGAAAAAAATTAAATTAAAAAATATTTTAAAAATTATTAGCCAAGTGCTCCTGACTTTTTGTTTGTGGCTACCCCAAAGAATCAACTAGGCAGACTTTAGCACGTTTTAAAAAGAGCACACACATTTGAACCCGCCATTTGAACTTAAATTTATTTAAAAATAAATGAAATTTTAGGCCGATAGGTTTATCGGTCTGAATATTGGGATTACTAAAATGTTATCACAGAATTATTTCTCTGTTATCACAGAGATTTGCAATGGTCCTGTCCAAAAGTGTATTTCAATCTAAATTCCTGTAATTTTCTAGTAAATTTACTTTAATTTATTGCTTTTGGGTAAAGAATATTTTCGGTTTTGATTGAGGGGAAAAATATGGAGATTTGTACGATTGTCAACCGCTTAACAGAGATGATTGATTTGTAGTACAAGGTAGCTCCAGTAATTCAATATAGAATGTGGGTATCTAACATCTTAAACATTTCAAAATTAATGCAAAATTAAGGAAATAAATCAGTTTCGCTTTTAAATGAAGAAATCGTTTTGAAATAGGTAGTTGGCCAGTTTGGCGAGCGACTGCAGCAAAACACAAAAACAGCTTCTTCCACGAGAGACTGGTGTGTGCTTGAAGTGTCTTGTTTAAAATTCCGTAGTATAGTTAATTTTGCTTGTGGGAAAACTTCTTACACTTTTCTGGAGTAAACAGAAGCCTATCCCTCTAGTGATTTGTGGTGAATGGTGATGCTAATTCTAATCAATCAATATGAGGAAGTTCAAACATTAATCATCGAGGGACTTCTCTATTCAACTACATAAGCTCTTCTGAGCTTGAAATACTCAACCAAGACTGTGAGGCAACACTTGTTAACTCTGCTCGACAGGAAGTTTGTAGTTGATTTAATTTTTAACTGGAAAGTGACAAATGATATTCTCACTTCTGATCATAGGTGTATCTCTTTTTCTGTTAAACTTAAAAGACCGCACCTTTTAAACTATACCGTAACAGGAAATTAACCGATTGTGACATTTTTCTCTCGATCCAGTTCCTCTACTTGTTACACCGATGTAATTTCGACCTGCTTTAAAAATTCTTGTTCCCTTGTCACTAAGAAAGGTTAAGAAAAGGTTAAGAAAATTAGTTCGGAAGCTAAAAAATAAAGCCAAAAAATCTAAACTTCAGGCTGATTGGGGTAACTTCTCAGTGGCTCAAAGAACTTCGTGGATTCATTTCTGTGGGAAAATTATTAGTCTGTCGGCTGTAGCTAGCTTACCTCTTCTAAGTGGGAGTGATCTGTTTATTTCTGTTTATTTCCTTGGTTGCTTACTTTATCAATTATATTTTAGTAATTTAGTTGCTTTCCTGTTCTGGTGGTCCAGATGGGATTTTTTCCAGCTGAATTACATCATCGTTTTCCCCATATTCGGGATCATCTGCTTTGCCCCTTCTGCGATTGCATTGCGTTTGGCATTGTACTGCAATCTTGGAGTATAACTAAAGTAGTTTTTATAACAAAGGCTGGTAAGCCTAATTATACGGATCGTAAGTCTATGATTTTAATATGTTCCGAAGATTGTAAGATAATTCAATCCAGTTTCGAACTGATGAGCTTATGATTATGAAAAAATCAATCTTCTCATCAGGCCGCGGCGACTGGACAGATTATACCACAATTTACATTCTATATGTACAGAATGTGCTGTGCGTTAAGTACTAGCGAATCATACTAATACAGATGAACTCTCTTACAATTTTTCTTCTTCACGATATTCACACGGCTCTGTTTGTAAGCTAATTTTACTTTATTAATTTTTTGTTGAATGTTAACTAATTCATGTAATTTCTAATATGCTACCGGTGATTAGACCATTTTAATTGTGTTTTTATTAACACGAGAAGTACATTAGTATTTACGAACCTCGGAACCTTCGGAACATATTAAAATCATATACGAGTAATTAAATAAATAGAATTCTGTCTGTTAGTCGGTTTCGTTGAATTACTGTTCTAATATACTTCTCGTGTTAATAAAAACACAATTAAAATGGTCTAATCACCGGTAGCTTAGTAGAAATTACATGAATTAATTAACATTCAACAAAAAATTAATAAAGTAAGATCATAAGTCATTATGAGCTTTTGACAGTACTTCGTTCGATTCGATTACTACAGTAAATCATCAAAGAGTAATCACAGAGTAATGTTCTCCCTCCTCTACTGTATCTAATGGCCATTGATGAGCTGCTTGTTAAACTGCAGCATTCTGTCTTCATTGTCCAGAGCTTCAATCCAACTTTCCGAGCTTTGATCCAACAATCCAACAATCCTTAATTATAGTGGATGCATGTTGTATTGAGAAGTGCTTACACTTTAATCCGTCTAAGTTCGGGGTGTAGAGATTTTGAAGCTCTATCTGTTCCCTGTGTTTTTGTGAAAACGATTTCTAGATCCGAGCATGTCAAGCATTTTGGTGTCATCTTGGCTAGTCAACTATCCTGGATTTACCAATTTGATTGTAAAATTCAAAAAGCTACTACCATATTATGGCAGTGTAGAAGAGCTTTCGTAAAATCCTGGGGCTTGAGTCCCAAAAATAGTGATATTTATTTATAAATTGCTGATTTTATCAATCCCCTCATACGCTTCCATTGTTTGGTGGTCTGTTGTCAAATTAAAGTGTTCTTTAATCAAACTTAATGGGCTACTGAAGCAATGGTTGTGACTCCATTTCTTGCTACGGATCTATTCTGTGTTTGCCTCACAATTCATTGATACCAGAAATCGATATAGTTAATGATAGGTTATTGCCTGAGTTCAATTTTAACCTCGGTAGTCCAGTTATCCATCGAGAGATTTGTGGTTCTCGCAGCAATTTCTTGAAAAATATCCGTGTCACTTGCCTTCTTCTCAGAGGGCTCTTGCTCGGACACTAGTGCTGCATTTGGAACTTAGCGGCCTCAATTTCATTTAAGATCGATTGGTAGTCTGCGTTCTAATCGCACTATTTAATCGCATAAAATATTTTTTCTGTACGCAACCCCCTTGACAATTCGCAAATTTTTCAAGGACTGTAAACAATTTATTAACCTTCTTTGTTCCAACAATAGAGTCACGGTGAATATAATGAGATCGTTGATTAATAGCCACAGTTGGATTGCGATTTTCACTTGTCATTCTCGAACAGCGACCCCCTTATCTTTAACAGCGGTTAGAAGGCTATAAAAAACTTCGCTCTCAAAGAGTTAAGGCTGAAATGGCTTGATACTTCTGGTTGCGGTAATGCGAAACACTTGATTAGTGAACCAATTCGAAGGTTTACTAGGTTTGCTTTATCTTTAAAAAAGGATCCGTTAAGAATCTTGGTCAGGATCATTTGGGGCCATGGTCCGTTAATTACCACCTCCGTCGCTTAGGTCTGCTTTAGGACGATATATGCTAGAACTAATAATCCTCTAATATATAGGTTTCACAAACTTGTTTATTCTCCATTTTTTGGTTATCGAAATAGAGGCCAATATTGTAAATATGAAGTGGCACTCATAAAAATTAGCATTCGATATTTTGTTGATTGAACTGTTTAAACTCGGCCAAGGACCAATAATAAAGAATGGTTTCAGCCAAAAAAAACGTGCTTGTATAAAGAAAGCTCTCATTCTTATTTTCGAAGACCCTTGAATGTATTACTTTTGTTTGGATTAAAGAAGAAAATTTGACCATCTTTAAAGTAAACATTGCTGCTGAAATTTTATTTCAATTTTCTACAAACCTGAACGAGCACAGTGCCCTATTTATTTTTGTTTAGAGTAGAGAGTACATAATTAATAACATATGCTCTTGCATTGATACATTAAAAAACCTCTATGCATGTAAATGCCTTCTTAGGACCGGCCACAAGGAGGCGACATCGTCAATTGTAATAATCAGTGGCGAAATGATTTTGGTGAGGTAGTAAAGCACATTCGCGCTTGTGTTTTCCGTACTGGAATGGAAACTTCCGTGTAAATATGTCCTCGGCACGTGAAAGGAAGAATAGAGTGCAGAACATTCATGATTAATCCAGAAAAAATCGAATAATCTCTTTATTATGTGAATCCTAGATTGATCTCGAACAATTTTAATAATACCGAAAAATCTACCGAAAGCCCATATAGGTGTAGAAAAACCCACGAAAATTTCGAAAATTCGTGTTAATATCGAACTCTTTGTCAAGTAGCTTAATGTTACTAATACTACTAAGCAAAATGCTACTAAGCAAGTTAGAATTAAGCTCAACAAAACGATATGCAATAATGAACCATCAAATTGTATCGCATAATTTCGTAAATATCGAACAATGATATTCTTCGAAGAGGCTCTAACATTCTCGAGTAACTATAAAATACACCCGGCAATCTCAAACATACTCGAACAATCTCGAATAACTTAACTGTTTCGGAACACCGAATTTTTCAGAGAAATTTTTAAAAGTGATCAAAAGATGATATCCGAGACAAGGGAATATGAAACAGGAGAACCTCGCCGAGAACAAACCAAAAAGAAAACACCATCACTTAATGTGAATTAAATAAATTCGTAAAAAGAGGGTTTTACACTAACCCATATAAAGAAACTTAGGACATACTTAGAACAACTTAAGTCAACTTATTTGCTTATTTAACAATTTTGTCAGGGAAAAGGTATTATCACATTTTTTTTTTCAAGGGAATGTTTTGTGGAGTTTAGAAATGCGTCAACACAATTAAGCTTCTCGGATGTATACATGCAGAATGTATAATAAAGCGCTAAAAATTAATTTGAATTAAAATTGGAACAGAATTTCAAGGGATTCGAATATTGGATAAAACCTAAAATTTTAATTTTAGAAATATTTAACACTGCTAAATACCGGAAAATTGCATTCAAATAATTTAATAAACAAAGTAACCAATTTCTACAATTCTGTCCGCATTATTAATTACACTTGTAACCTGTTGCAAACCTTGGAAACATTTTTCCCCAAGGCAAATTTTTTATTTTCGATAATTTTTTTGTTTAATTAGGTATACAATTTAACTATGCAGTACCACCCGGCCGACTGTCACAGGCGATTAACTTCGGGAATTTCGCGTTTTAATTTATGGCGTATTTGTGCGTTATGCCGCTTGAAAATTGTTCAAATGCCACAGTAAAATGGCAAACCGGAAATTTTAATAGAATGAATTTAAATTTTTTATTTTTTTTTGATATTTATTTGGTTAGCGGCCAAAAAATAATAATTATTTGTTATTTTAATTCACTAACTCTATATGTGAACAGTGAACACCCCAAGGTTGATAAATGATTGTTTATTTTCTGTACTGTACATATAATTTAAGATTGGAAATTTTTGTTTTTTGTTTGTTTATTTTATTTTTAACCATTAATTTATAAACTTAATTTATGTAATCCAGTTTTGATAAAAGTTGTTTGAACCCGCCATTGTTAATATTTTCAGCAGTAGAAAATTCGTACAAAATGATCAACAATTTTATTAACCGATTTACAAAAAAAAAAAAAAAAAAAAAAAAACCAAGACAATCATCGATATGAAGTAATTTTATTATTTTTAGATAGAGAATATTTTCAGAATGACGTCACGGACACAGGATTTCTATTTGCAATTTTATGAATGTATATTTATACAATGAAAATGCAATTGAAATGTTTGTTTAGAATTTTTGTTTCTTTTTGGTTTTTCGGTTACAAAATCCGAAGAAAAAATTTTTATTTTTAGATGGGAAAATATTTTTCTTCTGAGAAATGAGTGGGATTTTCAATTCAAGTTGTAGATGGCAGCATAATGTTAGGTGATCGTGGTCGATGATTTTTTTTTGTCCGATGAATTTGCATTTTATAACGATCAGTAAATGTTGAAACGATATTTTGTTTTTTTTTTTTGAGCTATTGTTGAAAAAATGGTAGCTCAGAAAACTACTACTTTTTATCGGGATGAAGGTAGGGCTATAATTTTGTAATGTTAGGGAACTACTTTGAAATTTAGGTCATTATAAGCGATTAAAATATTCCATTTTGTAGTTGTGGTAGTTGTGTATATTTTGTGCATACATATGATTGGTAGAACAATAATTTACAAAGTAGAATTCACAAGTTGCATGAGAACAATTAAATAATTTGTAAGTAGCTTAAATGAAAATTGTATACCTTAATGTTTCCTGATGTAAAATATCTAAAACTCGAAGTTAAATACAAAATTACAATTTACAAATAGTTTGTTGTTGTCATAATTTTGAGGCTAGATTGAAGGTCGAATTCAAATTTGTGGTCGAACGTCGTTAGATTGATTATTAAATTTGATTTCAGAATCATTAGCACCGTTAATAGTTAAGCTTAATGGAATGGATGTTTATGTCATTGGTTGTAGGCATTCCAAAATTTACTCGCTTTTGCAATATAAAGTTTTATTAATTTTGCATTTGTGAACCATGTTTAACACTAACGTTTGTTTTTAATATGGTTGATTTGAGTTTTAAGTATAGGTGATATTTCCAGTACTATTTCTGGTTGTTTCTGAGCAGTAAATCACCGCATCGTTGGTATCTCAAAAATTTTCCCAAAACCTTTATATTTGAGTTTTTTTTATTTAAACATTTTAAGAAGAAACATGAGCAGTTTATTTCAAAATTTAGAAGGTTTTGTAACTCTATTAATATTATTGTTATTAAAATTGTCTGGAACCAATCGAGGTTTCGGTTGTACACCGCCAATTTTTCCAGGTATTCCATCCTAAATCGCGAACGCGTGCTGTAGCCTTAATAAACTGAAGTAATTTAAACCGAGGCTGGGCAAATTACATTGCATTGAGTATTTAATAGTTGCGAATTTCTCAAATTGTATCGGGGATTTCCTGTTTTTTGAAAAGTGAAGAATATTGATTTCTATGCACCTCTGCTGCAGTTTTGATCCTATAAAAAAGAATTGAAAGTTTGCACTACAGGCTTTTAATATGTGGAAAGAACCCAAATGACAAAATGTTTGTCATGCAAGCAAGCAAGTGGTTAGGAAAATCTGCTCCCTGCCGTTAACCGCCAAAGACACCGTCATTTTGCCCAATCAGCTAATGTATGCATTTTTTGAGATTCAAGAAAACCTTTAACGAAACTTACATACACATATTGGAGCCAACGTTCGAGATCGATTATTAGTAAACCTTGTCCTACGTAGGCATGGGTTTTAGGTTGGAAATGAAGCAAACTTTAGTCTATGCTGCAGTCTTCATATCACTAAAATTATATCTGGAGTTAGTTACGCATTTGTTATCTGATGCTTTTAACGCTGCACTCCCCCTTATAACGACAATGTGGTACGTTTTATTAGAGTGAGGGAACAACTGAATCATTCAACCACGACATTGCCAGTCACTTATCGTAAGCTTCGAAATACTGGAAGCCTCTCCTGGCACCAATGCTTTATTTTGGTGGCAGAGAAATTTGTAAAACTCCATATCCGTCCACTAATAAGAGATACTGAGCAAAAAAATGAGAATATTTCACATTCACCTCTTGTAATTGAGGCCATTTTTGGAACCATAGGGCAAGTTTGCCGTAGAAGAATGTCGCTTATTGAGAACAGCTCGTAATAGTTCGCTTAGCCTTACCTTTTCGCACCAAATCTGTTGTTCATTGATTGATTTATTGTTACATTTTGTTAACATTCCTTCATTATTATGGGATTTTCAACATTTTAATTCGAATTGCAGATTGCACGCATATGAAAAATGCTGCCCTTGCCGAAGAAAAAAGAAACATTGGTTGACTGCACGCATGCGAATTTCGACAAGTGGAATAAGTGCTTTTTTCGGATGACGAAATACCCAAATGGAAACTGTTGGATGCCGGATAGTACAAACTTCGATGTGCTTCGTGGTTCGTTTTTATTTTTGAACAATGTCAAACGGCAACTATTTTAAATGTGGCTTACGGTCGGTGCCGTAGAGGCCATATTGCAGACGCTGCATTACAGTATTTGTTGAAAGGGGAAGAAAATATGGAATTTTGTGTTACTTAATTTTATGGGAGATCCTTTATTTAAATATTCATTTATTAACAATGTCGTTCCAAAGTAAACGTCGGATAGCGAAAAAAGAATTAAGCAAAGAAATCTATCTAGTTTGAATTTGAACGAAGTTTTGAAATATTGTGTTTGAATAGGATAGGCCATTATAATTCAAAAATAAAGTAATACCGCTGCTTCCTACCATTAATTTTCCAACAAAACAACTGTATACGTCAAAAGCATTACTGCTGCTTTGGTGTGTTTCAATCCCAATCACTAGGAAGGAGTTGGTCGATTTATGGGTCTGTCTGTTTGCCGATGGGTACTATATCAGTAGAGAGGTAACAGAAAAGCTACTTCTCTATGGGCTAAACAGAATAACGGATCGGCCAGCAATTTATCATTTAAACTTTCTGTATAAAATGCGGAAGATCCCATTGAGGTTTAAAAGAAATCGGATAATTCTACTAGACATTTTGTAAATATAAATAGCTAGGTATGCAATAGTTTATTAAGCCGGTAAACTAAAAAAATACGATAAAAATTCAGGTAAAAAATATTCTGAGCTTACCACGATATCTAGAAAAATAGAATCTGGAAAACAAATTTCGCATAAATAAAATCCCTAAAAAAAAATCTCTACGCGACAAATTCCCGAAAAACAAAATCTCGGAAATAAAACTCGAAAAACTATGAATTTTTGTGACAAAGGTTACAATCTGCGCACGCGGATAGTGATTCGACATTTATACATATTCTGCACTGTCCTGAATTTACGATTTTGTTCACGTTTTTTTTGCCATTACGATATAAAAAATGGAGGTGTGGCCAACACACGACTTTCTTTTACGAACAGAGAATTCTGAGAAATTTAATTTTTTTTTCAGATTTGGAAACATTTTGTATTAAGCAGTTTTTTGTAAACCTTATACTTTTTAAGATATTTGCAAAATAAATTTTCTGAACCAAGGGAGTGGCCGGTTAGCCGATTTGGAGAAAAATTCACTGGGATCTCCCGATTTATCAAAAAAGCTTAAATCTGAAGTTTCAGTTCGATTGGTTAAACCATCTGGGCTGTAGAGAGGACCCAGATCAACAGACAGACTGACAGACGGACAGACAAACACCATTTCGAAACCCACTTTTTCGGACTCTAGGGACCTCAAAACAGATAAATCACTAAACATCTCAAGGTCCAAAATTTTCATGATTACTATACTTTTTTTTACTAGAGTAAAAGAAAGTAAAAAGGAACTTTCGTATTGCGGTTAAAGTGGATATTTTATTTTCGAGCTATTCAGAATCGGTGAAATGATCCAACCACACAAATAAAAATGTAACGGGCTGAAACCTCACGAACTGATCAGAACTTCGGTCTGGAAAATGACGTGTATACGTAAACTCATTTCAAGTCAACTCAATCTAACTTCCAACTCAATCTAACCTCCTGAACTCAATCTAACTAAAACTTAACTCGACCCAAATCGTAACCGTCAATTCAACGTTGACCACAGTCAGAAAATAACATTCGTGTATAAACTCAACCCCCAAATAGATCCCCACATGAAACCCTTACTCAACCCCAACTCCACCTAACTGAACACCAACTCAACTTCCACTCAAACCCAGTTCGACCCAGATCTACATAACTCCAAGCTCAAAAGCCAACTCAATCCCAAAGACGTCTAGATTCGAAAATTTGCATGCGTACATGAACTCCACTTAAAACAACTCATAACCCTCAACTTGCCTCCTAGTCATCCCTAACCGAACTCCTTATTCATCCCCAACTCAGCTTCAATTTAAGCTCCATTAAACTCCAACCCTCCGAACCACCAACTCAACAATTTAATTTAATGTAAGTTCAACCCTGACTCAATCCCAACCTCACCTCCAGCTTAACCCCCAGCTCAAGCCTCAACTCAACTCCAAACTCAATACTCAACTCAATCTCTTAATCAAACGGTCTGATAACTTCAAGCGCGCATGAACTCAATTTAATCTTATCTATAACCAAACTTTCAACTCAACTTAGAAATAGACCCCCCACTGAATCCTCATTCAGCCACAGCTCTACACCCTAATCGACTCAAAATCGACCACAACCCTCAAATCACAACCCAAGTCAATTTCCAACTCAAATATAGATTTACTTCAATTCAACCTCCAACTCATTCTAGAAATCAACATGATCAAACATGATCATCATCAAATCGCTAACTGAACCCTTCATTCAACCTGAACCCAACGCCAAACTGTACGCACAACTCAAACCCTTGATCAATACGATCCTTAACTTAACGTGCTGTTGGGTTAATTCGTATGGCAGGCAACCGATCGTTTTGACGTACAAGTTCCAAAAGTTACGAATTCTCCGCTATGACCATAGAAACAGGTTCTCCAGATATAGGGCGTACAGACGTCCAATCCAAAGTGGTTTTGTATAAACAAAATTTTTGGTCATTTTAGTAATTGAAACAAGATTTCAATAACTTTGGTTCTTGTGCTCCAAAGGACCTGGCCTAACACCCATTATTATTCAGATTTTTAAGCCGTCGTAGAGCGTTTGTCGGAAAACTGAGCAAACAGTAGTAGCTAATTATTTAGATTATTCCTTCGTGCTTGACGTTCCAGTACTAAAAGATTTCGAAGTTTCATCCAATTACAAGGTGGTACTACAAAAAAATATCCTGCAAAATGTAAATCAACTAGAACGTCGACAATAAATCGAATGCCATGACTCCAATATTTCCAGGAAGGAAATATGAAGATTGCCACAATTTGAAGAGTTCGAACAAAGTGTTGATGACGAATTTGATGCAGCGTAGAGTTGGCGAATTAGCCAAATTAGCCGTGTTTTGCCAGAAAGCCAGTCGTAAAATTACTGTTGGTAAACTAAGAATATTTATTAGTAGTAACAATTATCACATAAGCCTTCCGATTGCCTTCCGTGTACCTTGAGTGTGACAGCCTGCGAAAAAATACCGTTTCAACGACATTTTGCAATTTCTCAATTTGAATTATTCTGGCTGAAGTGGAAACCTGAATCCAGACAAAATGAGGGGGCTTCGTCCAATTGCGGACTGTTTATAAAAGCTAAGATTTTGTTACATTTTCATTCGAAGCCAAATTTGACTTATGATGAAAGTATGATGGGCTCCTAGGAAGATATGGATGTAACTTACTAAAGGAAAGCCATTGCAGTTTGGCTACAAAGTCTAGTCATTAAGGTCACGTCTGAATATAAGGAGAATGGAAGAAATTCCCGTTCGAATGTCGACTACAAGAAAGATCGACGAATTGCCACCACCACTCCAGAGAATGATCGACAAATTGCCTAAGGCTATCATAAAGTTGCGATTTGCATTTTACTTATAAAACAAATGAAGAAGGAGAATCGCGGCTATTTCAAATCGGAAACTGAAAGTGGAGTTTGTCTAACAAAATGGGTCGATAACAGCGTAGTTTATATGGTTTCAACCACTTTTGGGACACATGGACAAAGAACAAAAGAATAAACACATTGTTCCTCAGGAAACTGCTGGTCGCAGCGGCTCAGACGCAGTGGCAACAAGACATGTTGCTAATAAATTTAAATGACTCTTGCTTAAGTTTGGTGAAAGAGGATAATCTTCTGATGGTACTTGTTAATTTATTCCATTTCCTGAAACAGTTAAGTAAAATAATGGCTTTTCTATTAGTTGGAAACATCAACATATTTGTCCTTCGGGGGTTTGGAAAACAGAAGTTTAGCATACAAATAATTTGGCTCACGAAAATTAATCAACTTATAAATAAAAATTACTACACGACAGAAAAAAAACTTAGACAATGAGGTACCAAATACATTACAAAAATAATGCGATACATGATCATACGAGGGCGAATCAAAATGTCTTGCAATATCATATGAAAAAAAAGAGTGAGTGAGACAGCAATATTTTTATTTTTCGACGTAATCTCCTTTAAGGTTTATACTTTGTTACATCGATCAATTAACTTGTCTAAGCCCTCTAAAAAAAAAGTTTTCTTTTGCTCCATAAAATATCCATTTACAACAGACTATACTTCAGAATCACTGGAAAATTTCCGGCCCCTTAATTTTTTTTTTCAAATTGGGAAACAGAAAGTAGTCACTGGGTGCCAAGTCTGGACTGTATGGTGGATGCGAGAGGCAGGTAGATGGAACGTACCAAGTTGCATTACCATTCAAGGAAGATAACTTCACATTAGGCGAATCAAAGAAGAAAGCGGCAGCCCGACTATTTCAAATGGAAAGGAAGTTAAACAAAAATTCGACAATGAAGAATGAATATAACAGTTTCATGGAAGAATACATGGTGCTAGGCCATATGGAAGTAATAAACAATCAGAATGATGTGGACAGAGGTTATTTTTTGCCACACCATGCAGTCAAGAAACAAGAGAGTTCAACAACCAAGTTAAGAAAAGTTTTTGACGCTTCTGCAAAAACTTCAAATGGGGTCTCACTCAACGATATAATGTATACTGGTCCAACAATACAACAAGAGCTAGTAGAGATCTTACTGATATGGAGAAAACACAAATTCGTGTTTAAAGCCGACATCGAGAAGATGTTTAGACAGGTGAGAATGCGCCCCAGAGATCAAATCTACCAATTAATACTATGGAGAGACCAACAAGGCAAGATCAGCACTTATAAGATGGAAAAGGTGACGTACGGATCAGCAGCAGCCACATATTTGATATGGTCACTAGAGTACTTCATCAGTTAGCACAAGATGATGATAAACAATACCCAGCAGCAAAAAAGGCGCTCACTGAAGATTTTTACGTGGATGACGTATTATCAGGTGCGAACACGCTATAACAAGCAGTATTAATACAACAACAATTGACAATGCTATTAAAGCAAGGCGGTTTTAATCTAAGGAAATATACTAATATATGGAACAAAATAAATGGAATAAAAGGAACATATGGACGCATGCAGCCATATGAAACTTTAGGTATCATCTGGAATCCTATAGAGGACATATTCCAATTTAAAGTCAAATCATTGGATACTAAAGCACCTGTTACCAAGAGGAAAATGTTATCCGAAACATCGAAATTGTTTGATCCAATGGGATGGTTAGCCCCCGTTATCGTAAAGGCAAAGATTACCATGCAACAACTATGGACATTAGGTTCAGACTGGGATACCCAATTACCAAATGAATTCGAAACAAAGTGGATTTCATATGTAAACTAATTACAAATGCTAGAGGAAATTAGGTTACAAAGATAAATCAGGCACGACAAAGATGAGCTAGGTGAACTGTCCGGTTTCTGTGACGCATCGGAAGATGCATATGCAGCTTTAATTTATTACAAATCTGGTAAGGCCGATGATGGCAAGATTGGAGTTGAGCGCCGCAGTGCTTTTAGCAAAACTGCAAAGAAAAACAAAAAAAAGCGTTACAACTGCCTGATATCAAAACATTTGCGTGGACAGACTCTATGATAACTTTGGGTTGGGTCAGAGGAAAACCAAATAACGTTACTAAACTATCAATTGTGGTGGAGTGGCCCAATCTGGCTTAAGCATCCACAGGACACCTCGCCACAACCACAGATTGCAGAAGCCACAGAAGAGAAGATCAAAATATCTACACTAATTGCCACGATCAACGAAGAAAATGGTATATTATGTGCTATAGAGCGCTGTTCATCACTCACTAAGGCAGTAAGGATCATCGCTTACGTCCTTAGATTTGCAAAAAGAACAACTACGTCCTTACCGAGATACCTGACAACTAAGGAACTTAATGATAGTCAAATGTTAGCAATGAAACTAACGCAACAGTTAGCATTTAAAATAGAAAAGAACCAACTAGAATCTCAAATTGAATCTCAACTTCGATCACTTGATCCGAAAATAGATGAGAATGGGTTACTGCGATTAGGTGGCAGACTGTCTAACGCCAGGATTGCTTTCAATTCTCAACATCCGATAATACTGCCTACAAGAGTCACTTAACTTGGCTTCTAATAGATTAAGCACATAAGATGACCTTACACGGAGGAAAGACGCTTACACTGGCTTTTATTCGGCAAAGGTACTGGATTATTAAAGGTCCATTAGCAGTAAAAACTTACATCAATAAATGCATAATCTGCCACAAACAACGCGCGCAAACCTTAAATCAAATGATGGGAGATCTTATAATAGCGAGAGTAACTCCGACAAGGCCTTTTACTCATACTGGAGTAGATTATGCTGGGCTATAAAGGTTACCTAGCAGTATTCATTTGCTTCGCAGTAAAAGGTATTCACATAGAAGAAGTAAGCGATTTGTCATCAGGAGGTTTCATAGCAGCATTTAAACGTTTAACAGCACGCCAAAGGTTTTGCTCGGACCTTTACGCTGACTGCGGTTCCAATTTCATAGGAGCTTCAAAACTCATGCGGAACGAACTCACACATGTAGTAAAACAATTATCGGGAAAATGGTCAGAAAAGCTTTTAAAAGAGGGTATTCAATGGCATTATATACCATCAGGAGCACAACATATGGGCGGACTTTGGGAATCAGCTGTTAAATCTATCAAACACCATTTGCATAGGATAATTGGACAACAACATTTAACATTTGAAGAAATGACTAGGGTAGTTTGCCAAATAGAAGCATGCTTGAATTCTCGACCACTATTTCCGATGACATCTGACCCTAACGATTTCACGACATTAACACTAGGACATTTTCTCATAGGCAACCTCCGAGAACGATGCCCGAACCAAGCATTCTGAACGAAAATATCAACCATTTAACACGTTGGAAGCTCCTGCAAAAAATAACTCAAGAGTAATGGAAAATTTGGGTAACCGAATAAATGTTACTGCTACAAAAACGAAGCATATGGACCAAAAAACAAGATAATATATCAAAAGATTGTTTAAAAGGCCAATTACCAAACTCAGCCTTCTTCCAATTGAGAACAGTGACGAGATGGAAGAAATGGGCCTGCCAAACCCTAACACGGAAGCTAGGCAGGCATCACCGGCTGCAGACGGTTGTGAAGTAAACACTTCGAAACAAAGACAATCGAGAGCAAACAGCAAATTAACATTGTTAATGTGCTCGCTCGCAATAATCTGCATGATGGGACATACAACCGCACTAACAACAGCAAAAATCAACATAACACGGTTCACTTCCCACCCTGGTATTTATTTTGATAAAATTGGTCAAGGGAATCTGATTAATGGGGAATGGAGGATTATATGCTACTACAATCTCACATCCTATTGGGCAGAGCTAGACCACCTCGAAAGAGGCGCTCGTCAGCTTGACGAATTATGCGCTAATGCAACACTAATACCAGCGTTCCACGCGGACACATTCAAATATTGCGCAGCAATTGTTTCGCAAATAAGAATTTTCTACGCTGAGTTAAGGGATCAAAATGACATACTAAACGCTCTAAGTGGGAACAAGATCATCCGCCAAAGAAGATCACCTTTTGACTTTGTTGGTACAATTGCCAACGAATTGTTTGTTGGATCAACGTGCTGGCAATGCCTACAAGGATAGCATAGACAAATTAAATTCAAACCAACAACACCACCAGAAGCTATTACAACAGCAAATGTCGATATTAGAATCAACGATCAATGTGATTAAGCACAGTTACGAGGAGACCGATAAGAAATTTCAGGCATTCCATGAGGAAATCACCGAACTGGCCCTTCATGCTATGATCGAAATGATGAGACTTCGCGCATTTCAATCCACGATAATTGACACCATCACCGAAGTTCATCAAGGCAAACTCGATCCTCTAATTTTAACACCACACCAACTTTAGGAACAGATTAAACAAATCATACATAATCTAAAACCCAATCAGGATGTTCCGTGCCATAAGTTAGACAAAGCAGCTATATATAAGATAATCGACGCCAAAACAATCAAAATTGCAGAAACCGTAATCTTTGAAAATAAAATACCACATTATACCAGTTCCCACGATCCACCAGCAAGAATATGTCTACATCATGCCATCTTCTAACTACTTGAAGGTCGGACTACAACAAAACCAATACATGGCCCTAACTGCGGATGAGTTCAATACGTGTAATTGCCTTAACGGGGAATATTTTTTTTATGTTCATCAGTCGCTATATGAATACAACTCAAACAAAATGGTGACATTCCGAAGAGCTGTCAGATTCACAAGATGGACGTTACTACGCTATGGATTCCTTTGCGTAGATACAATGCGTGGATATTTGCGATGAAATCAAAAACCGTCGGTAATTTAATATGCGAAGATAACAGCAATGGAGTTATCAAAACCACCACTGAATTCATTGAAGGAGAAGGGATTTTAGAACTTGATCCAAACTGTGTTTTAAAAGGAGATACGTATACAGTGGCAGGACATAGGACATTTAGCAGTAGATTTATTCTTTCCTTTATGCCGCAATTTAATTTAAGTGATAAAGTACAAAGACACTACCCGATATTCGTAAAAACAAGCTCAACAGGCACCTTGTCGGAGATCAATGCCATTGAAGCTTCCCTCCAAGACCAAAAGAAACATTTAGAGTCAGCAACAATCGATTTAAGCATACACGATTATCACCACTACCTGGCAATATATTTACTCATTCCAGCAGTTTTGGTTACAGTTACGTGGTGCATGTGCAGAAAGATCAAACAAAGTACAGCTGTAGCTGAACCTCAAGCCCCACTACATAAGCCATAGCAGTTGACCTCATAATCCGCAAGTGGGCCCGGAGAACATGTTACCAATTCATTAGGTAACATGGAATAACCGTATAACAGAATCATATGACAAATTTACGTAATAATTTGTTTTCTTTATAATATTTGTATCATGTCACATTACACCTTTTTTCCGGCCAAATCAATTCTGTTTTAATATGTTAACTAAACGTTAATTACTTTCTTTTACTCTAGTAAAATAAAGTATAGTAATCATGAAAATTTTGGACCTTGAGATTTTTAGAGATTTATTTGTTTTGAGGTCCCCTGAGTCCGAAAAAGTGGGTTTCGAAATGGTGTCAGTCTGTCTGTCTGTCAGTCTGTCAGTCTGTCAGTCTGTCAGTCGGTCGGTCTGTCAGTCTGTCAGTCTGTCAGTTTGTCAGTCTGTCAGTCTGTCAGTCTGTCAGTCTGTCAGTCTGTCAGTCTGTCAGTCTGTCAGTCTGTCAGTCTGCCAGTCTGTCAGTCTGTCAGTCTGTCAGTCTGTCAGTCTGTCAGTCTGTCAGTCTGTCAGTCTGTCAGTCTGTCAGTCTGTCAGTCTGTCAGTCTGTCAGTCTGTCAGTCTGTCAGTCTGTCTGTCTATCAGTCTGTCAGTCTGTCAGTCTGTCAGTCTGTCAGTCTGTCTGTGTCCTCTCTTCAGATTTAAGCTTTTTTGATAAATTGGGAGGTCCCAGTGAATTTTACCCCAAACCGGCTAACCGGAAGTGGCCACTCCCTTGGTCCAGAAAATTTATTTTGCAAATATCTTAAAAAGTATAAGGTTTACAAAAAAATACTTAATACAAAATGTTTCCAAAAATGAAAAACAAATAAAAAAAAAAATTAAAAATTAAAAAAAAAAAATTTAAAAATTAAAAAAAAATTAAGAAAAAAATAAAATTTCTCAAAATTCTCTGTTCGTAAAAGAAAGTCGTGTGTTGGCTACACCTCAATTTTTTACTATGTATATATAAAAATAAAATAAAAATAGTTGTGTAGTGAATAATACACACATTGCCAATGGGATTCAAACCGAGTAAATCGTGAAAAGTCTGGGCCGATTCGGGTTAAAATTTTCGATTGAATTTTCCTAATAATTTTTTTTTGTCATTATTGCAATTTAAACTGAATGCCTGATTGAAATACAATGAAATTTCATAACACCACCTTTAGCCTCAATTTGTCCCAATTGGCAATGAAAATTGACAAAAATTCGATAACAACAAATAAAATTGAAAGTTTATACCAATAATTTAATTTTATTTAGATAATTGATTTCTTACACTTCACATCACTTATATTTGTAGACAGTAATGCGATGAACTTGATAGACAGCTAACCGTTGCAAATAATAGAATTGGAATGGTATTTGAAGGAAAGAGACGCCATCCAAGCATGTTGTATAATATATTTATTATTGCGCTATAAATAATGCCCTATTTAGGGCCATTAATATGTGGGCCTGCCAAATTTTTTTTTAAAATTTTTCTTCAATCAACTTAAGAAACAAAACAACATCTTAATTATATTACTTTTTATTTTTGTTTTTAGAGTATTTTTATTCACGGATTTAATAGTTCTGATGAATGGTTTATGTATAGGTATGATGAGAGGCAAGTAAATGTATGCACACCCATATGTCACACAGACCATTTAGTACAGTTACGATACATAAAGTTTTTATTTTATAGTTTTTTTAATTAATTAATTATTATTTGCACAAGCACACAACATAAAAAAAAAAAAATTAAATTAATTTTTTTATTCCAAATAAAAATAAAAATTTTGTTGACTAGAATTTTATAAATTTTTGACTGTCAAAAAATCAAAATTCGAATTTTTTGTTTTAATACTTTTTTCTCTGTTTGTTCATATTTTTGACGCAAGCTTGATTTTTTTGGTTTTGTTTTTTTTTTTTGTTTTAAAATGCAAGTAAAATTTTTTGATGGGTTTACAACATAATGACATATAGCTTTAGGAAAAAAAAAAAAAAAAGTTAAAATTAAAATTAAAACTTAAATATTAAAGATATAATTAATATAAACGATTAATTAAATATAGATTATTTTCGGGGACCCCATTTTTCACCGGGTACCAGCAGTTCACTTGATGTGGTCACAGATCCTATTTGATTTGTTGCCGTACAAGTGTATGTACCTGCGTCACCTGAAATTAAAATATATTCTCATCAGTAAATGATGGGTAAAATGAAAATTTTTGATGATGAATATTTTACCTGGAAATGCGTGCGGTATCATTAGGCGACATACGCCATTACGAAATTCTATTATAAAATGATTTTGATTTTCATCAATTTTTGTGCCATTTTTTGACCAAAATGTAACTGGATGCGGATCGCACTGTACGATACATTCAAATCGTGCAGTTTGGCCACTCACAACAGCTATATCCTTTAGTGGCTGTAAACAAATGAAAGAAGGTAAAAATAATTTACACACAAACAAAAAAAAAATTTATAAACTCACTGTAATAAACATTGGCGGTCGTTTCGGTACCTCCGAAGCAGCTTGATTCACAATCTTCGATGTACCCAATTGGCTATGTGAATTAAACGTCCGCTCTTATGGATGGAACAGAAGAAATTACGTTTAACATTATGTTCGCCTCTTAAAAAAACTGTGACCACAAAACTGCATGCAAATAGCATTTGGTTATTAATTGCCATACTTACCCTAAACATCAGCAAAATTGTTCTTTTAGTATTTTTCTTGTGTATATGTTAGATGAGAGTGGATAAGCACAACACGTTAAAACATTGGGTTAGAAATAAACAAACATGCACGTAAACACAATAATAAATGAGACAAAAAACATTAAGTTAAAAAAATTGTGAAACACAGACACACCTCCTGTCCCATTGGTCGACGTTAAAAAACCATTTGTAGTATTTGGTGTTTTATGAAATTCATCGACACTCAATTGAATCGGTAAACTAAAACGATTCGATCGTTTTTCATATTCCCGATCATACTGATAATTACTTGTTTTCTCATTCTTCACCGGAATTTCAATGTCATGGGTACGATTTGTTTTAATCGGTTCGATACTTTTACTGTGCGTTGAATCAATATGATTTATATTTTGATTACCACCGGCAATAAATTTTTTACCCTCACCCGGGAATATAATACCAAATTCATAGCCGAAATCATATTTGAAATAAATCAAACCAGTATTTGGATCAATATGTTTGGTACCTTTGAACATATTATTTAATTTAAAGTGTTTAATGAAATTTTTGTTTTTGGAATATTTTATAATTTACTTACCGTATTGTGAAACACGAGATTCTTCGCGATACGCTTGATTTTCACCAGCACCACTGTCGCTTACCGTTTTCTTGAGAATCGGTTTTTGTGGCTTTGTTATGTCTTGAATGAAATGTTGGGCTTTTGTCTTAAATGTTTTATTCATATCTTCCATCTGAGTTTGAGCAGATTGAATGTATCCATATTGGGGCGGTGATCCTGGTTTAATATTTATATCGTCCTGTGTTGTTGTGGCATTAAGCTCTGATAAATTAAGGGTGTGATATTTTTTTGTGGAATATCGATCGATGGTTTGCGTTTTTGTTTGATGCTGACGATATGATTTAGATTGATCATATTCATAGTTATTATCTTTTGAGACTGATGAGGATTTCATAAAGACTGATTGTGGTTGTGATGGTGGTGGTGGTGCTGCTTTATCAAATTCCATTGGCGATACAATTCGGCCATAATTGTTTGTGCGTGGTAGACTAGATGCACGTGTTGGCCGTGGTGGATTTACTGGTCGATATTTTGGATCGTCCGTATCAGAAGGATGTGGTGTCCATAGGGGACGAATTCGGGCTGATTCTACTTCGCTCTCATAGTCACTTTCACGGAATTCACCAGGAACAAATTTGGTTGGTGTTGGTGGTGGTGGAAGTTTATGACGGTTTCGGTATTGTGTATGAGATGTCTGGTCTGCTTCGTAAGGGAATGGTTCCAATTTTGATTCAACATGATTATTAGTGGTTTTTATAAATCCATCTAATGGAATAACTCGACGGGTTTGTGTAATATTAACAACTCGATGACTACTCTCCGTCGATTCATTCATATGCATCGTATTAGATGTTTCAGTGGCAAATGATTTTACATTGTGAATTGGTTGGCCAGCTATTGCTGTATAGTATCTAACTTGTTTTATTTGAGGTGTTGGTTCTGATTTCATTGGTTTTGCTGCCACCGGTTTTGGTTTAAATACAGTAGGCTGTGGCTTTGGCTGTAATATTTGATCCAATTTAATAGTTTGCTTCGGGATATCGATTGGTTCGAATTTTGGCCTAGGTGGACCATCAAATTGTGGTGGTCGATCAAATTCTGTGGGCGGTGTTGGGCTTTTCGCCCCATCAGAAAAATTTGATCGTCGTCCAGTTGGTGTAAGAATTGGCTTGACTGGTTTATAGGCCGGTTCTGAATCCGAATCGTAAGGTCTCCAAACCGCAGCTATTCGCCCCTCATAATCACTTTCATAATCACTTTCACGAAATTCTCCTTTTATAAATTTCGACGGACTTGGCGGTGGTGGGCCTTTCATTGTTTGCTTTGGCTTTGGTGGATCAGGCTTGAATGGTAGCGGTTCCAAATTAAGCTCTTTATTGTATTTGATTTGTTTTGATGTCATCGAAATATTTTTCATCATCGTAGACGAGTGTGAGGATTCCTGCAAAATACATCAAAATTCAATTAGTTATGACAGTATGACAAAATTACAAATTACACGGCGACAAACTAACACAAGGTGCAAGAAACAAATAAAAAAAAAAACCAAACGAAAAACTAAACTAAAAAAAGTCGCATACCAAGCAGCATGGCGCAAAATATATATCAAGCATCTAGAAACACCTAGAGTGTCACATTCACTTAAATAAAAAATACCGAACCTTCGTATAATCCCCAGGAGACTCATCTTTTTTATCGGACTTATGAATGTGATGTCGATAAAATTTTACTGGTGGGGATGGGGTTGGTTTTTCAAAAGGAATTTGTGGTGGCTGGACTGGTGGGATTGTAGGTGATGTGAATGAAGAATTTTCGTACATTGATTTCTGATAGAAAGATGACGTCGCTATTGATTTGGTTGTGTGAATATCTTCAGTGTCGGCCATATAACCTGCACTAATTTGTGTTTTATTTAATTGAGTTGGTGTTGAGGCAGTCGATTGTGGTCGTGGTGCCTGGTGATCACTTTCATAATCACTTTCGGTTGTTTCGGGTTTTATAAATTTATTGGGGGTAACGGGTGGCGGATGCATCGGAAGTTTTTCTTGAACAAATGCAGGTCTGGCCGGAATAGGAGGGGCTTCTTGTTGTTGATTTTCGCGTGGTGGGACTGGAGGTGGTGGTGTTGGTAGAATAGGTTTAGGTGCATAACAAACTTCAGGTGGTGTTCCCGGTTCCAAATGGATTTCGTCTAATATATTAATTGGTGATTTCGGTGGCTTTTTAATCACAATTGGCTCTTCCTTTCTCAATTCTATATTTTTGACTAACATCGGGGCCTTTAGTACCGGCTCTGATGTACTCGATTGAAATGATTCAAATATATGCTTTGTTTCTTGAATAGATTTGCTTGAGAAGCTCTCCATTGTTTGAGTGTCATGCTTCGGTTCAGCAGTTGCAATAGTTTCGAACATATTTTTAGTTTCGTGAACTGGTTTAGTTGCCTCAGTTTCTATATGAGATTCAGGCTCCGAGTCAAGTTTAGGCTTGTGCGCCCATAATTTTTCCATTGCAATACCCTCTGCAGACGGCCGACATGGTGATGCACTACGAAAATCATCAGTCACATCGATGGGGTGAGATTTTAAAACAGCTTGTGGCCGATAAATTGGCTCACCCAAAGTTATATTAATGACTTCACTGTGTTCCTTCTTATGGTGTTGTTGTTCTTTATGTTCATAATTGTTTTGTATATTTTGTTGAATTGGCATGTATCCAATTTCGGGTGGTGAACCTGGTTCCAACTGTATACTGTTACTATTACAATCAAAACTCGTTTTTAATTCGGTCGATGATGTTATTGTTGATTTTTCGAAAACTGGAATCGGTTCAAGTGAAATATGAGCGTCGGTGGCCGTGGGTGGTTGTTGTGGTAGATGAGTTTGTTGTACATTTTCGAATTTTGTATATTTTGGTATATGCTGCTCATCGTCGCTTAACTGACTTGTTTTCAATTTGTTCATAAAGAAATCAAATGCTACTTGCTTTGAAATCGATTCTGAGTCAACCACACTGTTTTCAATTATTGGTGGTGTTTCATTAAGCTGAATCAATTTCATTGGCTTGGGCGGCAAAGGAGGTGGCAGAGGTTTTTCTTGAACAGTTTGAGTCGAATCGTGTCGAACGGTTTGTGTTTCATGCACTGTTTGTGTTGAATCATGTTTTACGGTTTGTTGTTCAGTATTCGTAGCGATTGTTTTAAGATTACTGTCAAACATGGTACCTTCGGAAATAGTTTTTACGATTGGGGTTTGACTACTATTGTCCGTGATTTTTTGTGGAGAGGACAAAGTTTCTGGTAAATCAGGGAAAGTTAATTTATGCTCCATACGCATTGTTGCCTCTGTCGTACGGGTCGTTTCGGTGATTATGGTTGATTCTTCATTTGCATGCGGTTCAGAATCGGAAAGGACTGTTTGGTGGGAGGTATGTGAGGATTCTATATGTTTTAATAGCTCCGATTCCTTCGACATAGATTCAGTATTCTAGGAGATATTTTGTTGTTTCGTTAGAACATCGAAATTATTTCAATCGCAGTAAAAATAAAAATTACGGATGTCTTGACTTACCTGAATTGAATCTGGAATTTTGACATCATCAAATACAACGGTTTTGACAACTTCTACCATTCGTTCAGGTGTTGGTTCCAGTACAGCAAAGTCTGCAATACTTTGTGCCTCTCCTCCAGCGTTTGTGGCACGGACCATATATTTTCCAGAATCTTTTACGGTTGCTTTTTCTATTATTAACGTATGGCCTATTCCAGATTGTTTCACACGGTACTGAGATGTCATTACTTCATTTAATGGACGATTATCTTTAAACCAAGTCACTGTCGGTTCTGGTGTACCAGTAATCTCCACTTCCATAATAACTCGTTCACCTTTCTTTACTACTTGAGCTTGAAGGCGACGTCCGAATACCGGTGGGAAGATTGATTCTGAACATATAAAAAAAAAAATTAGTTTTATATACATCTAGAGCAATATAATTTTAGTATAAACTTACTTTTGACTACTAAGTCGGCTGTGCTAATCGAAGAACCAGCATCATTTTTCGCTGTGCACGTATATCGACCAGCATCTTTTATTCCCACATTTTTCAACTCGACCGTTACTTTATTGAATGAATGTTCAATTTTACAGTTATCACTTGGAAACAAATCATTTCCATTTTTAGTAATCTTCACTTCTGGTGAGGGGAAACCGTCCAAAATCGCTTCAAATTTAATATCAGCAAATTGGTCGACAATTTTTCCAACAAATGGCGATACAAATCGTGGTGCAATTTGTTTACGTTTTGATGGTTGGATTGCATTTGGCATAATATTTTTCGTAATTGTAACCGTTGATCGCTGCTGAATAGCCGATGGTTGATTATCAGTTTGGTGATATTCTTGGTATTGTTTTGATTCCGTAATTTCAGGAGTTTGATTCCCTTGTTTTTGATAGGATCCATCTTGTTTTGAAAGTGTTGTGTGAATTATTGTTTGTGGAATTCCATTTTCAACATTTGTGCTT
The DNA here is from genome assembly GCA_958295665.1 of Tipula vernalis. NCBI lineage: Eukaryota > Metazoa > Arthropoda > Insecta > Diptera > Tipulidae > Tipula > Tipula vernalis. Next base: position 153,054,484 of record OY282560.1, on the reverse strand, counting down.
GTTACTTGAGACGTTGAAGTTGTTGTGAACATTTGCTTTTTAATTGTAACATTCGAAACGCTCGTATTATGTTCTTCGATTATGCTTTGAGTGTCTAGATTGGATGATGGAACTTCGTCGAATATATTCAAGTAGGCAACACAAGTCGCTTTACCGGCATCATTTTCAGCTGTGCACGAAATTTTCCCAGCAATGTCACGCGTCACTTTTGGCAAAGCCAATTGTTGGCGTTCTCCGTTGGTTGACATCAAAAATTTGGTGTCTGTTTCGTTAATAGGCTGATCATTAAAATACCATTTAATTGTTGGCAACGGTCGACCGATGACGATGCATTCGAATTTCGTACACTCATTCTCGTGAACCATTTTATTTGTAAATAATTCTTTGAATGTAGGTGAAATGAAATTTTCATTTTCATTCTGATTTGGCACATTAACCGATTTTACAATAAGATGTGAGAAACATTTTGCTTCACCCGATGAATTCACCGCTTTCACTGTATATAATCCTTTGTCATTTGGGGTAACATTTTTAATTATTAATTTAGCGTTACCATCTTTATCATGTGTTTGTTGGTAACGTGGCGAATTTTGTTCAATCACTTGATTATTTAGAGACCATTTAATGGTAGGGTGCGGATCACCTGTCACTTTACACTCAAATTCTATTGTTTCACCTTCACGCCCTAATAAATCAATAAGTAATTTCTCAAACTGTGGTGGTGTTTCCACTGGTAAAATTCTCGTTTGCTGAGCTAAATTTAGTTGACTACTTCTTGTCGCCGGCTCTTGTTCATTCAATGGAATCACGCTTAAATTACATTCACTTGATGCCTCACCGGCTGAATTAATTGCGACCACACGATATCGGCCAGTGTCTTCTAAAAATACCTCTTGAATTAACAATGAACAACGATCACCTTGGAATAATAGTTGAAAATCTTGTGATTCTTTCACTGGACGGTCGTTATGATACCAAATAACTTCGGGCTCCGGTTGGCCAACAATAATACAATCTAATCGTACTGGTTTCCCTTCGGTGGCCGTTAAATTTTTCAACGGTAACTGAACATTTGGTTTTATCGGTTCCATATCACTAGCCAATTCTGAATCAGACGTTTCGTTTGGTAGACGCCCTTTTACACTAACATTACACGCACTTGATGCTTCACCAGCTAAATTTTTTGCGGTCGCTATATAAATACCACTGTCTTTGGGGAACGCTTCGTTTATAACTAAAATTGCCTTTTCATTTTCATACTGCAACTGCAAAAAAAAAAAAAAAAAAGAAAAAAGAATGGAAATGAGATGAAAATCTGTTCGGGTTTTTCGTGAAATCTATTTTGGTATTTAATTAGTTTTTTTTTTTTTTGTTTTTTATGTGTAGTGTACAAACATATTTTTTTTTTTTTTTTGTAATTTTGATCTTTCATCATCGCGGATTAATAAATTTTTCATTTCGATATTAGTGCGTTTGAAGATCGCGCGTCTCCTTATATATAGTATGTTTTCAATTTTTGTGTTGTTGATCGAAATACTGTAGTCACAAAATTGTTAAACCTACTCGCATTAATAAAGAAATCGATACTTTAAGTAGTTGTGAGAAACGCGTTGTGCGCCGCCTACACATAAAATGTACTAACATATTTCCCAACTGATGTCACATGAAATTAAATTTTCATTAAAATGTTTGGTTTTCGAGACATTAAAAAGAAAAAAACCAAAATTACGTCCCAAAAACAAATTTGTGACCCTCTTTAAATGCGTTTGGCGCATAGCCCATAATTACATTTTCATTAAACAACAAAAAAACATTTATATTTTACAACCACAAATTACCTTTGAATCACGAATGTTAAATGGTTTTCCATTGTGGGTCCAGTATATATCGGGCTTTGGAATTCCGGTAACAAAACACTCTAGTTTTATTTTTTGTCCTACTCGTGCCATTATATTGGAAAGGGGTTGTTTGAAAACGGGAATTTCGGTAGGCTCGAGCGCTGTTAAATAAATATTTATAGAAATTATGTTAAAATCGTAAACAAAATTAAACTTACGCTCTACATCCAAACTGGCCCAGCATTGAACTTGTCCAACCGGATTTACCGCTTTACAAATGTAGATCGCTTTATCCTCGAGGAATACTTCCTCAAATCGTAGTTTCCCTTCACCATTATTGTAAGTGATAACATAATCGTTGGAATTGTCTATGCACACATCATTTTTGTGCCATTGAAGTTCGGGAAGTGGATTACCGCTAACGGTACACATAAATTCAAATGATTCACCTTCTTTTGCTGTACCACTGCTTAAATAACGTGTAAACAGTGGCGCCGTTAAACCTGTAATATTTGATTCACGAACAGTAAGCGTTGCGGTTGTGTCGGCTGTTCCAACTGAATTTAATGCTTTACAAGTAAAACTGGCGGAGTCTTCAGCAAATGTTTCATCGATCGTTAATGTGCATAAACCTTTATTATAGGTTGTCTTGTAATCAGGATTATTTTGTATAGAAATGCCATCTTTAAACCATTCCACTTTTGGTTCTGGCACTCCCGTTACGACACATTCAAATACAAAATGATCACCCTCTTGTAATGTTGCATTTCTCAGCGGGTGTACGAAACTTGGTGGTTCATGGCTAACTACGGTCATAACACCATTTTCACTTACATCTTGATGTTTTTCGACATTCGTCACATTTGTAATGGTCGTCACAATCGTCGATACGTGTGATTCACTTTTTAATTGATTTTCACGAACAATCATCTTATCAATTTCATCGATTTCATTTTGTAATTTTTCATTTTCATCCGTCTTAAATTTCACAATAATATTTCCAATGTCCGATTTTAGTTTAACATACGATTGGAAAAGTGATCGTGAATCATTTCGAAGTTGTTCAGTTTTGTCAAAATTGAATATTTCGTAAGAAAGTTGAGATAAAGTTTTTAAATTATCCATATGAGGCTGTTCATGTTGTTTAATGTATTCGTCAATGTCATCGATCATGTTGGCCGCCTGTTCAACCGATGTGATTTGTGGCAGTTTGTTCACTGTATTAAATAGGAACGTACTATGTTCTCGGTAATGAGAATCAGTCTGAAATAGAAAGCAATCGGTTATAAAAGTGTTACACAAAGGCAAACAATGCAAACATACCGTGTCATATAAACTAAAGTAGGTATTGGCTCTGTTGATCATTTCACGAATAGCTTTGCCAGATTTTAAGAATTCCGCCCATTTACGATTTAGTGTGTCTAAATCACCTTTAATTGAACGTTCCAAATCAGGACTAGTATTTTTGTAAATATTTTCACCCGTCGATTTAAGAGTTTCGATACGTTTACCTAAAAGCTATAAAAAAAAACATTACAGCAAAAATTTAGTTTTGGATGGCAATGACATGAAAACTTTAATATAAATAATTTAATTCCGAAATTGAAATTTTGGCTACTCTTGCCAATGATTACCCACGCGTTATTAATTTTCTTTTTGCTCTGCATTCAAAATAATTATAATTACATATGTTTGTATTTGCGGAGGGGGTACAGATGGCATATTTAAATTTTTTTTTTTTTTTTTAATTTCAAAGACGAAGATCAAATCAAGTTTATGACATCAATTGCATGTGTCAGTTCAAAACGGAAATTACACCAAATTATTTATATTAAGCATTTTCATTTTGTATCAAATAAATAAATGCGACAAGTGCATTACTTGTTGACTTACCTCAATTGTGTGTTCAAAATATTCAAATGCTAATGATGTGGCTTGTGCGGCGCTAGCAGAATCGCCGAATTGTTTTCGCACATCAACCAATTGTCGTTTCATGTCCTCTAAATTACGTGTGATTTCCGTATAATCACGACGATAAGTCTCATATAAATGCTTATGTTCTAAATCGACAGTCACTTTATTATTTTGTGTTTCAAATTGTACGCGTAGCCCTTCGAGCAAACTGATCACACGATCAGCATCGTATTCACTCGATCCATGTGGCTCTTGTTCTTTTATACGATCAATTAACGTATTACTTATATCGATGAGACTACGAAATTCAGACATTGTAATCTCTTTGAATTGATTATAGTCCGAATAGACATTCGACAAATTTTCTGCCGTAACAAATTCCGAACTACGATTGAAGAACTTCTCAATATTTTCCTTTAATCCATTCAATTGTCGCAAATAATTAACGGTCATATCGAGTAATTGTTTATATTCATTTTTGATTGTTGTCAATTTTGAGTTGACCGTTGACAAATTTATTCGGATTTGATTTAATTTTTGTATCACCCCTTGATCGTCTGTATTGTCTTCGGCCTCATTTATTATTTGAATGCGTGACCGAATATCCTCTTGTGCCTTGTCAATTTCGGATAAAACATTTTCAAGTTTTTCTTCAACATGTTGTTGAATTTCAATCGGTTCATTTGATGAAATATTTAATACTGGATAAAGTTGGGCATCTAATTTGGTTGTGGCATTTAAAATCTGTTGATATAAAAAAATAATTAGAAGAATAGTTTCTCTTGTATGTTAAACGATATTTTGTGACGTCAAAATTATGTCAAATGAAAATTGCTTAAAATAATTTGCAACAAGATACCAACGACATAAAATTTTAATTAAGTATTTTCTTTGACTAGGAAAATTGAATTTAAATTTTATTCAGCACAAGGTTTAACAGGGAGGGATTTGTATCCATTGTTTGATGATCGCCGACGATTTAGTAATAAAAGGAAAATACAATAATTTCAAGAGAAAAGTATTTTATTTAAAGTAATGTCAATCGCGGAGGTACTGGACGTTACCTTTGCATCGGACTTCATTATACATATAGTCAAAAAATGGCGGGTGGCGAAGGAACACTCCTTCTCGGACCATCGGTACGTGACGTTTAATATTGACATTCACCCTGTTACCCGGAAATCCTTCAGGAATCCTAGAAGGACTAACTGGAACAAATACGGGGAAGTGTTAGTAGGACTCTTACCGACCGATGCTCCGAAGCAGCCAGCCACACAGAAGAAGCCGGATTTCCTGGTGGAGGAAATCACAAGCGCCTGTAACTTGTCCTTGGACACTGCTTGCCCCAGGAGAATACCTAGAGGGAAGCAGAAACCGGTGTGGTGGTCCAGGGAGCTGGGAATCCTACGTTCAGGGTGTAAAAAAGCATTCAATAGAGCAAAGGGCTCTAGGAAAGCTCAGGACTGGGACTCCTATAAGGAGCACCTTAAAAAGTATAAAAAGGAATTAAGGAGGGCGCGGAGGAGGTCTTGGAGACTATTCTGTGAAAAAATGGAAGGTGTATCGGAGACTTCGCGCCTCAGGAAAATCTTATCTAAGAGTCCAGCGAGCCTTAGTTACTTAATCAAACCTGATGGGCTGTGGACAACGTCTACTGGGGAATCACTGGCGCTTCTGTTGGATACCCATTTCCCAGGCAGTGTGGATGTGTCGACGGAGCTTGGCGGGGAGGGGGAAAGAGTATCGTCGGGGTGCCCGGAGGAAATCGTGTGCAAGAACCGGATCCTATGGGCACTAAACGGCTTTAAACCCTTTAAATCGGCTGGCCCGGACGGTATCATCCCAGCGGAACTGCAAAAACACTCGTCGATCATTCTCCCATGGCTGGAGGTGATCTTCAGGGGGTATCTAAAACTTAATTATATTCCTAGAAAATGGACGGAGGTTAGGGTGATTTTCATCCTGAAACGGGGAAGAATTCACAGGCCTACCCAAAGGACCTAAGACCGATAACTCTATCATCCTTTCTGTTGAAAACATTGGAAAGATTGATCGACGTGTACATACGTGCACAAATAAAACCCAGTAATTGGGCGACGTCTCAACATGCGTACTGGAAAGGGAGATCTGTGGACACGACTCTGCATTCACTGGTGCGAACAATTGAGATATCAATCCGCTCGAAAGAGTACTGTATAGTAGCCTTCCTCGATATAGAGGGCGCCTTTAACAATGTCAGGACGGAGGCAGTTCGGGAAGGACTGTCTTTCTTAGGTGTGGACGACCCCTTAGGGATATTGATAAATCAGATGCTAGAAGGCAGGATTATTAACGCGGATATAGGGGAAACCACTATTATGAGGCGGGTAGTTAGAGGAACTCCGCAAGGTGGTGTCCTATTACCTCTTCTCTGGAACATAGTTATCAATGGATTACTTTTGGAACTGGAGAGGGAGGGAATAGGAGTGATAGCGTATGCAGATGACGTGGCGATTGCGATCTCGGGGAAGTACCTAGGCACGATTAAGGAGGTCATGCAACACGCGCTCGTAATCATTACAAAGTGGGCCAGCAAATGTGGGCTGGGTATAAATCCATCCAAAACAGAGCTGGTACTCTTCACAAAGAAATATAAAATTCCGGTAGTCGCCGGACTTAAATGGCACGGCACTGGCCTTTACTGATAAGGCAAGATTTCTGGGCATAATCTTGGACAGTAAGCTAAATTGGATGCCCAATATTTTAGAGAGGGTAAAGAAGTCTACCATGGCTCTGTACTCATGTAGGAACGCCGTCGGAAGGAGATGGGGTCTTAAACCAGAGCTGGTACACTGGCTTGTCACCGCTGTAGTCAGACCGATTCTGTTGTACGGGGTGAGTGTGTCGTGGCCAGCACTAGACCAGAAAACTTACAAGAATAACATAGAGAAGGTACAGAGAACGGCCTGCTTGCTTATAAGCAGGGCACTGAGGACAACCCCTACACGTGCTCTGGAGGCTATGTTCTACCTTCTTCCTGTCGACATCTTTGGTAAGCAGAGAGCGGCAACTACGGCTGCACGACTCTCTGCCGTGTGTGAGTGGGAATGTCTTCAGACGGGCCACTCGCCGACTGGCAGGTCGCTAAAGGCAGATATGGAGAATAGTGACTACACAATACCGATTGTATGCTTTGAAAAGGGTTTCTTGACTCTTCTCCCCTCAAGGGAATCCTGGCGGAACAGGTCAATAGCAGAAACTATTTGTATACAATTTTACACTGACGGCTCCAAGCTAGACGGCAAAGTCGGAGCAGGAGTCTTTTGTGACAAATTAAATGTGAATTTATCCGTTCGTCTTCCTGATCACTGCAGTGTGTACCAGGCGGAGGTGGTCGCGATTGAGGAAGCGCTGACTTGGTTGAGGCATAATGTCATATCCACAAGGGATATAACAATATATGTGGACAGTCAGACGGCAATCAAGTCGCTGGAATCAGTTTCTCAAACATCCATGGTGGGAGTGAAGTGCCGCTCATCTCTGAACGAGATGAGTGAGCAATTCAATATCCAGATAGTCTGGGTCCCCGGTCACTCGGACGTACTGGGGAAATGCAGGGCGGACGAACTGGTAAGGCAAGGTACAACTCTCCAATTGAAACCGGAAAGGGCAAATCTGGGGAGGCCCATAGCGGCGATTTTTAGGGCGCTTGGTAATGAGGTTATAGCCTCGGCACAGAAGAGGTGTACTAACACCATAACATGCAATGTAGCACGGCAAGTCTGGCCGAAACTGGGCTTGAAGCGCTCCAAGACGCTACTATCCCTACGCAGACCTGACTTAGGTATAGTCGTGGGGGTACTCACAGGACACTGCCTCATTGGGGAGCATGCGAGGAGGCTTGGGTCAATGACAAATGACTTCTGTAGAAGCTGCATGGATGAGGAGGAGGAAGAGACTCTGAGCGACTTTCTCTGCTCATGCCCGGCGCTAGCTTACTGGAGGCATACATATCTGGGCAAGTATAGTTTGGACGGCCATATGGATCTCAAGAACTTCAATGTGCGAGATATCTTACGCTACATAAGTAGCTCAAATTGGTTCCAGTGAAGGTGGAAGGGGAGTAGGATCCCTCGGTATCACAACGGACCGTCATCGGTCTAAGTGTGCGTTTTGGCAGCCGCTCTAACCTAACCTAACCTAATGTCAATCGCTAGCCACACATTTCCTCCATCATTCAGGTAATTTGTGGATATCGTCCCAATAGAACTATTTTTGTTTAGAGGCAAACCATCTAGAGACTCAATTTTTGACTTCTTCGTAGGTTTTGAAGTGCTGGAGCAGTTCTATAGTAAATACTGTGGGTCGGTTAATACTTCCCAGGCATATCGTTTAATAACGTGACTTTGTCTGATTTTGAAGTGGGTGATGGTGCATTATCATGAAGCAAAATTACTTTGTCATATTTTCTGGCACATTCTGGTCGTTTTAATTATTCGTTGTCAAGATCATCGCTATTATACCCGCCCGAATCATCTATTCGCAAAGATGACCACATCTGAACTGTTTGCAGCTCACTGATCCTCAAGATCGACATTATCCAGCCGGAAGGAATCACACAAGGAATTAATTCGTCCCCTATTGCCTAGAGTACGAAATTAGGATACGTCTTATATGGGAAGGTGGGCCGTCCGAAACCAGCCAACTTTCAAGTGAGACGGTGATCATCGAAAATCATGCAATGGTCAATAACCTATATAAATCATTTTGGGAACTCGAGAATGTTCCGGCACCACGAACTCTAACCTCCCACGAAATTCAATATAGACATCATTTTTAAACAAAACATTTGCGCACTATCGAGGGAAGGCACACTGTTTACCTACCATTCACAGAAGAAACCACACCATTATGATTATCCCGCGAGAATGCGAACATCGTTGCATGAGAAATCCGCAATTAGGCCTTGAGTACATTAAATTAAATTAAATTCATGAAAGACTACCTCGACCTGAACCAACCACATGGAAGAAGTTCGGCTTGATGAAACCTTGAACATCGACACTCTCAGCGAATCGTATGGAGAAACTACCCGATGAACCAATCAAAGACTACCTTGAACAAGTTTTAGAAGAATTTCGTGAGCCGCACTCATCATTAGAACTAAACTGTGATGAATCGATCAAGGCAGATGGATTGCATTGGTCCCTCCTCATTTCAAACCAAACGAACCATTTTTGGCAGAATCATCAGGAACCTTCAAACCGCTTGGTTGGCTAGCTCCCAGCGTTATAATTGCCAAAATTCAGTTCCAAGAGCTGTGCTTGGACAATTGGAGAAAGTTAAGACCGTCGGCCTACCTCTCTTGAAACTCTGTGAAAGCGTGTTACTCGCTAAAGAGATTTCACGATGTCAGCCTGGAGAAAAGTTTCTGAATAAAAATCCACTTTGTTCACTTAACCCGTTCATCGACGAAGATGGAATTCTACGTATAGGAGGATGCTTGAAGAATTCAAATTTATCATACAGAGTGAATAATCCTCTCATAGTACCAAAGAATGTAAAATTCACTAAATGCGTTATCGCACAGGCTCATTCGACTCTTCACGGTGGTCTATAGCTCATAATGGCTTATCTCCGAAAACACTACACGAGTGTGTCCTTTGCTTCCGTTTTCGCTCAATAACTAATGGGCAATCTCCCATCACCTCGTGTGACACCATCCAGATCAATCTCACTCAGTTGAGTGGACTACGCTGGCCTGATTCCAATTAAGTTAATTCCAAAGAGTCTATTTGTATGCCTCTCCACGAAGGCGCTACACTTGGAGTTGGCATCCGACCCATCAAGCCATCAATTGCCCATCAAATGTCAACTTGGAGATCGCCGCCCTGCTAGCAGACGATGGTACCACTTGGAGCTTCATCCATCCTGCTTCGCCATACTTTGTTGATATGTGGGAAGCAGGAGTAAAATCGGTCAGATATCATCTTTGCCTCATCATGGGTGAATCTTTGCTTACCTTCGAGGAGGTGACCGTTCTTCTATACCAAATCGAATTATGCTTTAACTCATAACCACTAAGCCCGATGTCGGACGATCCTGATGTTATGCATATGGGACTTGTACCAGGAAACTTCCTGATCGGAGAAAAACCAATCACTACACCAGAACCATCATTACTCGAGATGAACTCAAACCGCCTCAAGCGCTATCAACAAATTCAGCCTATGTACCAACATTTTTGGAGAATCTGGTCTAATGAAGAAGGAAGAAAGAATCAACGAAAGAGCTGCATCCGTGAAACTCCATGATAACACGGTGAGACGTTCTGTGGGAAAGTTATGCCTGCTCCCGATCAACGACAGCTTCAAATGACTGTTAAAGAACGTTGATCCTATATCATTATGGTGAACACATTCTAAGTTGTAAAAAACTCACCAAGTCGAGTTTAATCCTGGTTTAACCATTACTAAATATGGAGTCAAGTCATTGTGTAGTTTATTTAGTGACAGTTAAACTGGATGCGACTCGCAGCATAAATACATTATAAATGTGTGATGTCATATGCACAACAGAATTATTATCAATTATTTTTAAATTTTTATTTTTTCCTTTGCTTTTCTATAAATTTTTAACTTTGCCAAATTATACAGAGCTGGTCGTTAAATTTCATGTTGCACAAAATAAAGTGTACATTTATGGATAAATTAGCGTTAAACGACGCCCTTCGTTAGAGAAGAAGGGTTCGCATATCGCAATAACGCCAGAAGTCGAATCAATTTTAATCATGGACCTTCGTTGTTAGAAAAGCCAACCAAACAAAATTTGTATGAAATATAATTAAGAAACCCTTTGAAAATACTAAACAGTTTTTCGCAACAAACTTATTGATCAACCCACCAGAGTGAACCTATTACACCAAATGCCTGTTAAAATACATCACAATCAGAAGGTGAAATCAACTATGTATATTTTCAATTATAGTAAATAAACTAGCTACCATTGTTCTATCAAGCTTGGTCTCTACACTTTTGTGATAACCAAGATATAAATTAGTAATATGTTTTTAAGATTATGTGACTTATAATTAGAAGTCGAAACATCAATGTAACGTTATCCGATTATCCGGTAGACTGAAACAGAAAACTATACGAATTCATCAATGGCGTATACATCTTCCTGGCATTAAGTTTACTTCCCAATCTGACAAAAAAAAAATGGAAATTTATAATGCGACATTACAAATAACATAAAAATAAATTTTCTGTGCTGTGGGTGTAAATATCGGTGAAATTTTGCCAACATATTTCCAGCAAACTGCTACATACTTATAGTGCTTAAAATAAACGTCAAAGCGGAATTAAATAGTCAATATGTAAAAGTGATGCGAGTTTACTTTGACATACATATGTATGTCACGATGATGAGCAAGTAAAATTTCAAGCCATCCGACGCCAACCTTGGAAATTACCATCACTGTACCTTGTGGGAATCTATCATTGCAAACTTCTGCTAGTGCCTCCATTTTGTTTATATTTGTCCAAAACTATCCAAAAACTAAATCTTATAAATTTGAAAAGTAATGACTACCAGTCAACAAAAATTACAGGCGTTTCAGACGGAACACAGTGTCACTACTGAGCAAATATCTAGATTAGCAAAATATTTTCGACAGTTACGGCCTAGTTCAGACATTTTTGGTATATCTGTTCGTCAAAAACGTACTAATAAATTGTTAAAAAAATGTTGGTGAAGTGGAACGGGAAATATTTTTTATAAGTCATGATGAAGCCTCGGGAATCCATATATTCTAAGACATTTAGTTTAAATAAACGGAGTCGAAAGGCAAGCACGAATAATACAGATTCATCATTATTTGATACCACAATGAATACTGAAAGGTCTATACAAGTGAAACTGACAAAAATTAATGTTCTTCCATTTAGCGGAGAATATATACGGAATGGCAGTTATTCTATGACCTTTATATGGCTACTATCCACGAAAATACGTCGCGTTTCAATTTCTGAACGGTTCACTACGGTTTCTGAACTAACCTTCGGAAACTACTAAATAATTCAGACGCAAATATTAGATAGCTGGAAGCATTGGGAGGAAACTGAGCAACGGGATTCTTGACTCATTATTTTGCTACTCAATAAAGTCATGCGATGTACAAAAGACGTGCGATGTAGATTTTTCAACTATTGACGATTTTTTGAAATTCTTAGGCAAAAGATCAGATGGCCTGGAATCCCGTAAGTCAGAAAGTAGAAGGACTGCTCCAAATTCTAATGGAGAACTTTTACGATCGCTTGCAATCATTTCGGTAAAATGTGATGTTTGCGATTCTTACGATCATTTTTTGTTTCAGTTTAAAAACTTCGAGAATAAATCGATTGACTAGCGGAGAAACGATAGTAAGGAATCAAAGCGTTGCTTTAATAGTCTCTTGGACACTCGCTCAGTATACCAATATAAATCAAAAAGAAGGTGTTAAATATGTACAAAGGAGCATCATACATTGTTACACTTAAATCCAACAGAGTTTAAGTTAATCGCACCAGGCATCGGACGTGTTATCAAGGAAATCTGACAAAATTCCAAATAATAAAGGTCAAATTATCGTGCAATAGACCTTCTTTGGATGGGTTTGCTGGACGCTAAGGTGATATTCGAACCACCGCTCTTCATTATCTACAATATCAAAATATTCAGCTGATTTCAATATTGAAAAAAAGTTGAAAGCCTTTTGGGGAGTTGGAGGAGATTCCAGAGCCATCGAAATAGCCAAATGACGAAGAGAAAAGTGAAGTCTATTTTGTTGCTAATACCGTAAACGGAAGCTCATTGTGAAGTTGCCGTTTGGCGAACCCAAGCCAACCCTAGGAACACCGCTCTATTTAACAATTAGCAGGTTGCACGCCAGGGAGAGAAAATTTGTCAAAAGCGAAGAATATCAAAAGATATATAAATCGTTCATGCAGGAATATATTGAACTCGGACATTTGGTGAAAATTAGCACAGAAAGGGTGACCCAAGATACTTGTGTATTTTTACCACATCACGGAGTTTTCAAAGAAGATAGCATCAGCAGAATGTTAATATTAGTATTCGATGCACCAGTCAAAACCGGATCGACCGCTTCACTCAATGATGAACTCCTAGTTAGACCAACAATACAATCAAGTATCTTCGAAATAATTTTGCGGTTTCGGGAACATGCCTTTCTCACGAGTTCAGATATTGTCAAGATGTACAGGCAGATTTTATTGAATGATGAAGTTCAGGAAAACCAATGTACGTACAGAACTTGGTCACCTATGGTACCGCTTCTTCCCCATTCTTAGCAACAAGGATTATGAAGGAACTAGCCAGACTAAACCAAAATACATACCCGGCTGCCGCAACTATACTTAATGCTAACATGTATTTTGAAGAACTGATGATTGTGACCAACGAATTGCGGGAAGCAATAACTTTGAAAGATGATATAACCAAAACCTTGAAGGCTGCGGGAATGCACTAAAGTGACTGAGTCGCTCAAGTGAGCGATGTTAAAAAACAGAAAAACAACTAACAAAACTTGTATTTTTCTTAGAAACAAACGCACAGGTTAAAGTTCTGGATCATACCAATATCGATCATCGAAAGCTACCTGGCTTCAACAGTGATTTTTAATGAAAACTTTCACATATAAATACAACACATATATGACATCTCTTTCTAGGGCTACGGACCAATAGTCGGTTTAATTGACCTTTTACCTACTTTTTAACAGTGTACAGGGTAAATTCAAATATTGTACTAAAAAGTTGGGTAAAATATGAAAAAAAAAACGTTGTTTTTAACTTTTTCATGTTTCACTGATTTTTGTTTAAAATTTTCGCGTTTCCATTATATGTATTAAATTTACGGACAGGTAATAAACGAATGAAAAGCAGTAAAAATATTTCACGTTTTTCTTTGCACCTAATAGCCAGCGATTTTAACCCTCCAAATCATAAATTGTGCCCATCAAACCATTTTCACTTCTACAGAATTGGTACGCCAATTGAGGTAAATTTGTACTAAAATTAAAATTTACTGTGCTAAATGATTTACCCGGCTATTGGTCCGCAGCCTGGATTGTGAAAAACTACCTCATATACATTTTCAGACATTTAGGTTTGTCTGATACCTTTATGTTAAGGAGCGAACGTATGCTTGTAGAATGTAAAGCAATCGAGAAAACAAGAAATAGAAGCTATTGTAAATGAAGATAATTTTATGCAGTGTAATATTTTTTCTTAGAGAAATAATGAAACGTTATTTTAGTTTCCTTTTGGAATTTTATTTCAATTAGTTTTTTACATTTAGAGCGGGTAGATAGTTGTTTTTTTTAGTTCGCTCTCCAGCCAATATGAACATTTTAAAGAAGCATATTCGCATTTTGAGTTAGAATTATAGGGAATCAGTGCTTCCCTTGCTTCCAAAGACGCTACGCCCCTGTATGTAGTGTTTGAAGCCTATCTCATGAAATTAAAAATGTCTGATCTATTGAGAGTAATACCTATATTTAGTATTTTTTACTCATGTAGTATTTTTTGACAGTTTTTAAAACTTTTTTTCTGATGTTATCGATGTTTACATTTACACTTATGTCCATTCCTTTTCACCGAGAGACATCAAAAATATTTGATGTATATCGAAAACTATTCTACGTTCCATAATATCTGGAAATATTGTCACTTCCTCAAGTTCAACTTGATTTTCTAAACGTCAAATGTGTTATTATTACCAATATAAACAAAAAACAAAAGTTTTAAGAATTGTCAAAAATTAGATTAGCAAAACACAAAAAGTAGAATTGGTAAAAAAAAAAATTCGTATTACTGTCGTGAGAACAGACATTTTTAATTTCATGAGACAGGCTTGACGGGCTTCATAGTTATTAAATTCTCAGAGAGAGGGAGAGAGTAAAAGAGATTCCATATAAAATGGCAAAATAATAATTAAAATAGGAGAGTTGAATCGGTTAATTACCAAAGAGTAGACAAATTTAGAATTTTTCCGACATGGCAATTTTGATACAGTTCAGAATCAAGAAAGTTCGATGTTTAAAGGCCGAATGTCGGAAGGCCGAATGTCGGAAGGCCGAATGTCGTATGCCCGATTGGGTAGAAAGGCCGAAAGTGTTGGAAAGCCGAACGTCTAAAGGCCAAATGGGTCGAATGGCCGAACATGTGTAAAGGCCGATTTGGTCGAAAGGCCGAATTTTCATTAAATTTTCCTTCACTTAATTGATTGAAATCAATATTTAAAATCATCGAATTTATTTCTTAATGTCTAGTAATTTAAATAAATTGAAAATACGTGCTAATAAATCCTGTCTATGTAGCATTTGTGATCAAATTTTGTCGGAAACAAAATTAAATTATTTTTAATTTTTTATTATAATTAATTAATTTTTCATTATATGACAAAGAAACGTAAGAAGATTTTAATATTTAAGGCGGTTTAATATTAAACCATTAATTGTCGAGTTTGCCAAGTGATCGGACGAGTTTGTTTTATACTACAAAGTGTTTGTATATACGTTTGTGATTTGCATTTATATTATGTAAAAACATTGTCAATTAATGTATAAGTTTGTAAATAGTGTACATTTGGGAGAAAAACATTTGTACTTGGTTTTGGGATACTACTATCAAACCATACTACTATCAAGAATCTCGAGTTTTATCTAAAGTGTGACTTTACAAAACGTGATTCATCATGGGTGTAGACTGTTTTAGCTGCGCAACAAAAGTTACCAGCCGCGAAGCCGTGTCATGCTTTGGAAAATGGAAACAAGCATTCCACCCTGGTTGTGTCGGCTGTAATTTTGAAAAATGGGCCAATTTGTTCAAAGAATGCCCTTATGCGAAATTCGTTTGCAACGGCTGCCAATCAATTGAGGATGATTTGCTTAACCAGGAGATTCACGATATTAAGGTGAAGTGCGAAGAATTACTCAACTTGGTCACCAACGGTAACGTTATAATGGATACCAAATTGGACAAATTGAAAAGATTGATCAGTCCCCAGCGCCACGTTCAAGTCACTGGTGGCCTAACGCCACACTTCCCACCTTTGTCGCCCGATGAAGTTATTACAAACCTTCCAGCCCCTATTACAACATCTATTATTTATCGGACTCTTCTAATCAGCCATTACAGTCTAATCGGGAAGCCGTTCGGGTTGAGAATTCAGATAATCTCTAAGTACCTGTGGTTCGAAGGAAGTATTTGTATATTTCCCGTCTTCAACCAAATATTACCTTCGAGTCGATATTCCATTACATTAGATATAAAAACAGCATTTTTAAACCATCGAACATGTCCTGCTTCTCGCTGTCGCCGAAAGGCCGGGATCCAGCAGAACTAATGTTTGTGTCTTTTAAGATTGGAGTTATCGAAAACTTGCATGGTACCTTAAAAAATCATGTTTTTTGGCCACCTGGGTTTATAGTTCGCGATTTTCAAGAAAGACGCCGTTCAAAAAACGAGGAAGGAGCTCGCAGCGAAGTATCAATTTAACTTCAATCAATACATTGAATTCTAATATTTTAAATACTAATTTGAATACTAATCCTAACATTCTTAATTCACAAATATATCTAAGTTTAGCAATATCATCAGCTTATCAATTTTTTATTTTAATTGTAGTGACATGCGATTAAAATCAAAAAATTTCCATCTTGGAATTTTAAAATCTAATTACGACGTAATAATTCTGACCAAAACATGGCTTTCAGTTAATTTTAATGATGCGGAGTTTTCCCCTTCGGACTTTTGCGTTTACCGTCGCGATTGGTATAACTTTAGTACAAAATTTAAAGGTGGTGGTGTGCTTATTGCAGTACAGAAAAATTATTCTTGTGAACTTGTATTTTCCGACCCAATTATGGAGTTCATTGCTGCTAAACCCAAACTACGAGTAGGTACATTTTACATAATAATTAGCGCAGTTTACTTTCCGCTAGAACCAACCTCGTCATTTTGTCAAGATTTTATTGATAATATCTCATGTAATTTATTATTTTTTATATATGATAACACTGAATTTGTTATTTTGGGCTACATATTCAACTTTCCAGATCTAATTTGGATGATGGATGACAATAATTCATCCCTGCTAATACTAACGATTCATCAGCCCTAATTTGTAATTTTTTTAGCAAACATGGGTACTTCGCAAATAAACAGTGTTCCAAACAGCCGTGGCATTTATCTGGATTTGATTTTCTACACTAATAATATATCTTTTAAACTAGATCTTTTTTTGCCGGATCTTCGAGTGTTTATTATACCCCGGTTTCAATTCAGGTTTTCTACAAAATTTCTAATAATTTGAACTTTACTAAAAATTTTACCATATTTGATTACTCGCGCGCCGATCACAGCTCATTAAAAGATTTTTTAGCTGAAGTGCATTGGGCTGATACTCTATCAATCATTGATATCAATAGTTAAAGGTTGCTATTGAAAAATTTGTTCCTAAGAAAATAATTAAAAAGTCTCATACCCGGAACGACCCATGGTTTAATAAACCACTTAAACAACTTGAAGACCTGCGTAATAAAAGTCACAGGAAATATAAGCATACAGGGTTGAACCGTAAAAACGGCTTGCTGTTATTTTTAGAATTCCATGGTCAGAAATCAGATAATCCCATGACAATCTTCGATTTCTTCGCTGAATACTTTAGCAGTGTTTCTGATAAGGATAGGTCACACACTCGTATATTATCTGACTCCAATAATTTAAAAATTATTTTTTCAGAACTGGACGTGATGAGGGCTTTGATGAACATGGACGTTCCTAAGGGTCCTGGACCAGATGGTTTACCAGTGTCTCTATTGAAGCTGTCTGCAGTCGGTTTTGCCGTTTTTTTATGCCATTTATTTAATTTGAGCCTCAGTCAAGGCCAATTTCCGAATCTTTGAAAAATATCAAGTATCAGACCGATCCACAAAAACGGCCCCCGTAGTGATGTAACTAATTATCGTGGAATTGCAATACTAACTTGCATTCCTAAACTATTCGATTCAATTTTTAACAATGTGATCTAGTTCCACTCCAAGCAACGTATTACCACCTGTTGCATCGAAAGTTCAACTCGATGTGGTTTATACAGACTTCTCTAAAGCGTTCGATAAACTTAATCACAAGATTTTATTGAGTAAGCTCAGTGAACTTGATTGCGACATTATTCCCTTAAATTGGCTTATGTCAAGATTGGCAATACGATCTCAGAATGTTTTATTGCGACATCTGGGGTGGCTCAAGGTAGTCACTTGGGTCTCTATTATTTTTATTGTATTTTATTAACTGACGACATGAAAATATATGCAAACATTTCTTGATTACGCGAATGTCATATGGTCACCGTTCTACGAGTCTCATTCAAACAGAATTGTGTTCAAAAACAGTTTTTATTATTTGTTCTCACAAAATGACCGTCTTTCGAGCGTGACAACAATTTTAGACTATCACCATATATAGACCAATATCGTTTCCTGGATCTCCAATCTTTAAGTGCTGGGCCATATTTGCGCATGACATCATTTGTGGTAAAATAAACTACTGACATTCTGTCACGTTTTAATATTTATGCTCCTCAACGCAACTTAACCCCCGAGAACTTCTTTATATTCCGACTGCAAGTAGCAACTACAGCTTCCATGGTCCTACAGCGCGCATTCAACGAGATCTCATCACCGTTGCGGATTGTTTTGATTTTAATATTTCCAGAGAGGAATTTAAAAAATGAGACGCTAGGCTTTTGTTGTAAAGATTATTTTAAAATTTGTGTTAATTGTTAGATCTGTTGATGTTGGTATGAACTTTTAATTTTTTATTTTATTTAATTTTTAACTTGATATTTAAAATAATATTTTTTGTATATAAATAGTATATACATTTTGGTTTTCATAAATATATAAATTTTGAAAATTTTCATTCAAATTAAAATCAATTTCGACACAAACGGCCTTTCGACATTCGGCCTTTCGACTTATTCGGCCTTTTGACACACTCGGCCTTTCGAAATTCGGCTTTTTGATAATCTTCCTTTCGACCCTTTCGGCCTTTCAACATTTGGCCTTTCGACATATTCAACCTTTCGATACATTCGGCCTTTCGATACATTCGGCCATATAGTTCATTCTTCTCTGTGACTTCACTGTCAATAATATATTTGTCATTCGACTGTCAAAAGTTACTGGACTGAGAGGTTGTATCTTTTGCTGTTTTTATTGTGGTTTACGTACGTCTGAAAACGTTATTTCAAGTGTTTCAACTACCAAAAGAAAGAAAGTTGTTATAACTGAAACCAAAAAACAAACAATGAAACGTTGTTGTTTAGAAGGGAAGGAGTATACGAACACATAAGGCAAAACTGAAGAATCTAAATTTCAAGCTTTCCACGAATTGTACAGTCTCGGTACGAAAAACGAATAAGAAATTTTTCTTCAGAGCAACAAAGACGGCCACGGCTAGAAGTGCCTGTAAAACCGAGAAAATGCTCATTAAATTATTTTTTAAAAGCACATGATGAGAAAATACTTGTATGCAAGAAATCATTTTTGAGCATTCACTCCATAAAGAACAAATCACTCTTCCGACTTTATAAGTTACTTCAAGAAGGAAAATTACCCCATGATAGAAGGGGCAAGAAACAAAACTAAAAAACTATTCCTGCGGATATCATACTACAGATCAAAAATCATATTGAATCATTTCTAGCAAGCAATCACATTATTCTTCGAAAGAATATAATTATCTGTCTACAGAATTGAATATTAAGAAAATGTAAATCATGTTTTAGAATTTACACCCAGGAGAAACTGATGACATTCTCAACTTCAAAAATTGGTGGAGTAAATTTTCAAACAAGAAATGTTCCACGTTCTGAAAAGCAAAATTTTCTGGTATCGAACTTTATAGAATTCGAGTACTCCTCACAAATGAAAAGCTGTGTTATAACCAGACCTTTCATTGGGAATGTTGTGAGAAAAAAACACATTTGATTTGAGGAATAACAAAATGCAAACAGTAACACTTCAAACGGAAAAAGTGTATGATGGGCAAGTGGCCATCAAAACTAATAAAATAGAAGGCTTGAGGCATACCTAGCAATATAATACCATATACCTATACTGAGCACAAAGGCTACTATGAACATATAATTGAAAATTGGCCTAAATGCCTAACAATATTTTTTTAAGACTAATGTGTTTATTTTTTTCTTTAAAACTATGATTAGTAACCGAAGGGAATAAGTCAAGCAACTTGCTGTGTATAATAGAATATTTACTTGTCTAAATTAAAAATTAATATAGTTGTCAAGAAAAATTTTAGAATAAACAGTTTTTTATCCCTGCTATAAAATTAGGGATGCTTTACTTAATCCCTTTGGTAATTAACCGATTCAGTTAGTCGTTCTCGTACACTGAAAGTGCAAACATGAAAAATAAATAAAAAAATTAAATTTAATACGAAAATTAACATTGTCTTTCTAATTTATTTATAGGTTAGCAAAAAACTATTCCTACAAAATTACGGGGGCTCAACCAGGAACAAGTTATTGCATTCAATTATTCGTTAAAATAATTGTTAAAAGACCTAACAGGTTGATTAGTTAATTAGAAAACGAAATTATAATGCCGGGCACGTGTAATATCAGAGCTTACTGTATAAATAAGAGCCTCCAGTATCGACTGTATTTTTACTAAGCTTAAAATAAGGTACACACAATTTTGCCTTTACTATGAAACTATATGGGAAAACGAATATTTTTATTTACAATTTTAGTTTATTAAAATTATGAGCTTTTGGTTTGTTTTATACGAAAATGTTGAAGAAACATGAAATTTTATTTGATTGAAAAATCGAGTCATGAAAATGTTTATTTCTTAGTGAAAATCGTCTTCAAAAATAAGGTATTTTTGAACTTTAAAATGTTGTTGTTTTTGTAATATGTATATGTACGTCAAAAACACATAACTCATAATTTATAAACAATACAATAATCATCTCTTTTATTGACGAATGGAATGGTGTGCTCTAGCGGAAAATAGTGAAATTTGTGTTAGGCTGTAACAAAAATTTGCTACATGAAGTTATATGGAAATAGTGTCTATTTAAATAACATTTTTATTTGTGAAAATTTTAATGATTAGAAAACTGAACTAATGCAATAGTGTGATTTTTCTATATCTGATTCCTTTGGGACATCCTTAAAATTTTAAATATCAGAAACTTGTGCTTCAAAATTGCACAAATTTAATTAATTCACTATAAATATATAAGTGGGTCAATTAACAATTTTGAAGCTTGACTTATTAATACAATGTAAAATTTATTATTTTTAAAACATTTATGTTTTTAGTAACACAAGCTTAATTAGAAATTTCTGCAATGTTTAAGTACATGTTTCTGATATTTAAAATGATTAGAATGTCCCAAATGAATCAGTTATACAAAAATCACATATCGGATTAATTCAATTTTCCAAAAAATGTAATTTAATTAGACACTATTTCCATATATATAACTTCATGTAGCAAATTTTTGTAACACCCTATCACATATTTTACTTTTGTACGCTTGTGGCGCTTTTTAAACTTTTCCATTCGTCAATTGCCTCCATTCAAATTTGAATTCGAATATCTTTCTATTGTTATTTTGAATTTGGAAGCATGCTCGATTGGTTTGAGTTTTATTTCCTTCACTGTATTGTGTTACTTTTTCTGTTGGGCTCTTTTTGCTTTATTTTAATTTCGATTGTTGAACGGAGACGTGTCGTGTTTTTTCTTACCATTGGTTTTAGGTAGGTGTGGAAAAATCAAAACGTCATTAAATTGAATTTTCTCTTTTTAATACATATTGACATTGTTGTAGAATGGGGAGCGGTTGTCGTTCAAAGAGGACAGACGTGTTTTTGTCGTCCTCTTTGTAAATTTATTTTAATTTAATATACATAATATAATATAAGTTTTTCTTTTATTTGTGTTTTGTTTGAGTTTTAGTGTTAGTGAATAAATTAAATTGGAATTAAAATTAATACGTTAAATTAATATAAATAAATTCACTATATAAAAATATGCATTAATAATTTTTAATTTAGGTTTAGGTTAACATTAATAATTTTTAATTTAGGTTTAGGGAGTCCTGAGTATCCGGCCCTGGATTCCAGAGAAAAGATCATCTAAAAATGTAGTTAGATTGTGTTGTCTTTTGTGCCGTCTATTTACTAACTATCGATCGCATTGGTGTCTGTAACCGGGTCGAGTCTGTCCCAACTAATAATCCTATCCTATCCTTCGGTTTTGTTATGTGTAAACGGGTGTACGGTGTGTGCCCGGGAGTCCGGGAGACTTGCTATAATGCTTGGCCGTACACTCGCAATCAATCAATCAATCAATCAATCAATCAATATTGACATTGTTGTAGAATGTTTTTTAATTTAATTTCCCTTATTTTCTTTTGATTATTTCTGGAAAATAGGGAGATTTGAGAACTGTGTTTTAAATGAGTAAGACATTGAATTGGTTTTTAGCGATTTCAGAAAAAAATATTTAACTGTGTTTAACTTTTTATTAGTCGTATTTTCCATGAGAAAATAACTATAACTCGTTAAATTTCAAATTCGTTTTATTCTATGTAAACAAAAAAAAAATCATCAAGTGCTAATGTGTAGTGCATTTAACATAAATACACATTTTAAGTTGTTACCGCAATAAATAATTACAATTCTAGCTTATTTTTTAGTTACACTTGATAAACCCATGAATGTATCGAATGTGTAATGACGTCAGCAAGAAATAAGAAAATATTGATGAAATAGCTGAAAGGGGAAATTTTTAAACTTAAAATCTGTACTTATGTCGAATATATACTTAAATTTTTTTCAGTTTACATAGAATAAAAGGAATTTAAAGTTTATCGAGTTCTAGTGCAGTTATCATGGAAAACTCGGCTATTCATACTTTATCGTCAATTGAAATCGCGTTTTTTCATACAAACTCTATGAAAATAAATTATTTTTAAGTGTTTCAATGTCCCTTATTTTAAGTTCATTTTTCACATGGCGGCTCTATTTACATCAAGATGGTTCTGGTAATATAGAGTTGAAAGAGATAATGATGCTTTTCAAAAGATATTGTGACGGTGACATCTAGGGTGTAATAGAATAACTTAAATTAACAGCTCAATGTTTTACTGTACTAAATGGAATTTTCCATGATAAAACAGTTCTAAATGTTTCTACACTATTAGTACTGAAAAAGTCATGAGCTTTCTAGAAGTTTGGTTTGTGTATATAAAAAGGCGAACGAAATCAAATTAGATTATTAGAATTTGGAACGTGATAGTGTAAGCTTGTAAGATTATTAGTATTTGGTAAGCGATAATGTGAAGATTATAAAAAGGAATTAAAAAATGATTTAAAAAGTGTTTTAGTGCGAAATAAAATTTATAAGTGTACAGTAAAATTGTGAGAATAATTTATTTAAAGTGATTTTGTGAAATACCGTTAATAAATAGTGTTGCTATAATTTTTGTGTGATATAAATAAATTCGTTGGTGATAAATTAAATTGATTTTGTTTTATTCACAATCCAGTGATACGAACCTTGATTGACAAGGCAAAAACGTAACAATAATATAAACGAATTGAAAAAAAACAACAAACCAACGCTTAGAGGTGAAAAAAATAACAAAAGCAGATAATTCTAAAAGATAAATCAAAGCAACCTATTAGAGTGAAAAAAAAAATAAAAACCCCCAACAAGGGGTACATTCCTGTGTTGTTTTCCAGTTACAACAAAGAGTAGTAAAAGAGTAGAAAAGGAGTTGAAAAAGCTGTCAATAAGACCGTTTTTTGACATTTTAAGTGGAACATACAAAAAATATTTTGAAATGACTTTGGTTTTTTACATGGATGTCAATTTACTATTTTGACAATTAATACGTCCACTTTGCAATGCAATGCAATGTAGATGTAAATGTATTAGTTAGAGGAGTTTGCTACTTCGTCAATTTAGACGGATTTCAAGATTGCGGGTTGGAGTAGCTTTAGAGTAGACTAGTGTGTAAGCGGAAAGCGACATTATAAATGCATTAAAATGAATATTAAGATTTGAACTTTAAATCAGAAGGGGCAAAAAGTATCGACAAACAGGCTTGTAGGCTAGGAGTTCGGACGCTGACGCGGCAACTAACACAACATATAAAAGTGTCAACGATTACTCTTAAGTTCAAAAATCATCAAAATTAAGTGAGGATAACCTTAATGTTGGTTGCGAAATATTTAACGGATGACAGTGACAGTGAAGGGAAAATAATAAGGCAGAACTTTTGAATTGGTCGAATATTCAAAGGTTTAGCTATGCCAAAGAGATGATAAAAGGATCGACCAAACTATTCATGAGTTTTAACACAAATATAAATTCCTAGGAAATATTTAAACTAACATTAATTAATGAATTGAAAACAAAATTGAATAGTGCGACTGTCAAGGCCGGCTCTACAATGGATTCAAGAGATCCAAAGCATCCGGGCACTTTTAAAAAAGGGCGAAAAAATATATACACAAATGTTTTTTATTGTTGCAAAGGTAATATTTCAATGGTTTTTTTCGAGTAATTTTTTGATAAAAGCATTTTCCATAGTAGTAAACAAACACAACAAAAACCACAATAAACAGACGAAACCTACGTTGGGTTGATCAAAATATCTTATGTATGTACTTATATTAGGTTGATAAAAATATGTCAAACTAATGCAATTGAAGCTGAATATTTATCCACGTGATGACAACGGCCGGAGTTTCAGTAATATTTTTTTAGCCGTTAAATAGTGTAAAGGCCGGGAAAACCGTCATTTAAAACCGTCGACTCAATTTTTCGCTAAGTTGATTCACTTTGCAACATGAAAATTTATTAATAAATAGTTCGAATTTATAAGTTCCACTTTATTCGAAGAAAATTTTTAAAAATGAATTTAGTTTCATTCAAAAAATCCCAAATTTATGAGTTTGGGTTTGTCTTTCGTACCGGTCGGACGTGTTTGTTTTTTCGACGGTACGTGTTTGTGGCTGTGATAAAAAATTAAAATTAAATTAAAGTGAAACAATAAATAGTTTTTTATTTTTTATTGTACAAGTTTGTGATTAGTTTATTACGGATATTGGTTTGGATTATTCATCATCAAAATTTATATAACGCAGGATTGCAGATGGCAGTTGGCAGATGGCAGGTAATCTCACGCCATATGTTTTTTGCATATAGTATTGAAATCAATTATTATGTTATACTCTTATTACATTAATTGTATATTGGTTTTGTAGTACAGTGAAATTTTACGGTAAATACATGTTATGTATTGGGAATTTCATTGTATTCCATATACTGTATGTATATTGATGTTGGATTCATTTCCCATATGTGCGTGTATTAATTTTTATTATTGTGTTGTTGGAGAATATAGTTTGTATTTTGAATGTTCTATAATTACTGTTATCCGTAACCAAATACTTGTATATAGATGAGGTCGTATTTGTATTGTGAATGTGATATATTTTAAGGAAAGGCAATTCATCAAGTTAATTCCACTGTTGGGTTATGCGTTACTAAAATGTTCATCTAAATGAACTTGTGCACTCGAGTACATCCGCAAGGGTGTGCTAGTGAGGCGTGAGCAGTTCTAGTAAATCTAATGTATTGCTTAGCGGCATTAGCTCCTTGAATTCGTTTCGCGATGGTCTAAAGAGGGCAAATAATTTGTTATTGATATGTCGCCAATAAAACAGCAGAGATGATTTTGGTTTCGGTCCAAAAAAGTAAAATGAGTATGAAGCACCCTATCCGAACGTGAGAATTACACCTCATGACTTAAAATGAGTTCGTTTATATAGGCACGTAATTTTGTGAGATTTCATCCCTTTAAATGTTTTTTATTTCAGATTTCTAAGTAGATTTTAATACTTTGCTACTTCGATTACAAGTAAAGGAGTTTAGTTGAAATTCTGAAAGAATTTGAAAATTTAAATTTTTATTTAAAGTTTGCTTTAAATAAGCTACCCAAGATATATATGTTTATAAATTCCAATTCCAATTGTTTAGGTATGCACAACAAATAAAGTTTAAAAGTAGTTTTGAATGTTAAATTACATTTAATATTTAATTTAAAGCTGCAGAGAAAATAATTTTCATTACATCGTAAGTTAATTAAAACTTTAAAAATTTTCGGAGTTCTATAACCACCTTGTTCTACAAAATTGTTGTTTTATATTAGCAAAACCGTAATACAGCAGCAAACTAAGAAACCATCAATCGACTACTGATTCTTTCAATTCACGTAGTTATGCTAAAGCAATCAAGGTGCTTAACTCCGAAATTTTAATAAAAATGAGTCTTAAGTCTTAACGTAATGAAGCACAAGGCAGCTTTAATTTGCAAAAATAAATCCAAACCACCCAAAAAGGTAGCACATTTGTTAACTTCCGAAATTTTTATTACCTTAGGATAAGCATTTATTATTTCGGAATTAATCTGAAATAGATTTGGAAGATGACCTCTATTCTATTAAAATGAAATTAAACTTTCATTTATGTTTTTTATTAGGCTTAATATACCCAGCTTAGTAGCTTAACATTCACTTTCGACATTTTTCGGAGTTCTATAAACCATTTTTTAGTATAGCACGTGTGGCCTTTATCATTCCATATAGTTCACAAAATTAAACAATTACTGAGGGAATAGTGTACAACCTACCTTTTGAAGTTATTTTGAGAGATGATTTTGGTATCCTACTAAAGAGGAATGATTCCGATTGGTATTGGTAATTCATTGAGCGTAAACCTTTCTCGGATTGGTTTCAACTCAAGGCTGGTATCGTTGAACGGTTCAAAGATCGTCGTAAACAAGTCGTCACGTAAACAACGTGCAGACTTAGAATTCTTTGATACAAAATGAACGTTGGTCCTCAGAATCATCTAGCTGACCAAGAGATGGAATCTATTAGTGCTTTAGTTAGGACATTTTAATTTTTTCCATGCACATTTTGCACCATGCACTATATTCTCCAATTTTACTTCACTACTTTTAAATTTAAACTTTATTTATCAAATGTCACGAGAAATTTTGATTTTTTCACAAATTTCGATTAAAGGCAAATGGTGAGGTTGTGGATGAACAAGGGCTTTATATAGTAAATATTTACTGTTTAAGATTTTTGATGATAGGTATAACAACTAACACATTTCATCAATAATGAGCGGAGAGACATCTATTAGAACTAGTTGGAGTGTACTTATGGTTCAAAATTTTATTTCAGATGGGGTATGCTGGAGGAAGAAGAATTTAATAGAATTGATCCTTAATGTAATTAATGCCTTAAGGCTTAAAATTGAATTATGATTAATAAATGGTAATGTTACATTTAGGGATAGGAACATCTTTACATTTGAATTTAGATTATGTTATATTTATTGCTGTTTTAATATTTCTCTAAATTGTTGAAAGCTAATACTTAAATATTTGAAATTATAGAGCGATTGGACTAAGCGAGAGTAGAAATAAATAACTAATTTGTTTTTTGGTTTCAGAAGAACATCGAAATATATTTTATCATCAATTTTGTTAATCGGAAGTTTGGAGTATTATATAAATATAAATTCTAGTTTAAGATATTATTTCAGATCGATCAGGTTCCAACGTTTTATTATTAATATTTTAATTGTGTTGTCAATGTGCTGTCATAAAACACTAACTATCGGCTTTATTAGGTGTCTGTAACCGGGCCGAGTCTGTCCTCACTAACATTCCTTTCCCATTCCTGGATTTTGTTATATGTAAAAAGGTGTACGATGGCTGCCTGGCCAGGGGCGGATATCACACTATTAGACTTATGTGGTTATCGATGTGGCGCCTTTCTTTACGGGGTGAATATTGCTATGTTTGGCTTCATGAAAAGCTGAGTATGATGGTACATATTTCCTTGGTGAGGGAGAGTTATGGTGTCGTGTTGTAACATGGGTATAGTGGTGTGGTATTCGCATTTATAATACGGGAGACTTGCTTAATGCTTGATCGTACATTGAAATCAATCAATCAATCAAATTCAAAAAATCCCAAATTTATGTTTTGCCGGCCGTCAAGCAAAAATCTGTCCGTCGAAATATAAAAATAGGGTTTTTTTTTAATGAAATTAAATCAATTTTAATAAAATTTTCTACGAATAAGGTGAACTTATAAATTCGAACCTTTTTTTAAATAATTTTGACTTGAAAATCAAACAATTTTGTCAATAATTGGATTTGATGGTTTGAAATGCCGGTTTGCCGTTTGTGCATGGGGCAATGCATTAATAACATGACTTGTTTGTATTTTTTGCGTTTGTTGTAAAATTTTATGAAATTTTATCTAGTAAAAAAGGTTTTCGTAGCTGGAATAATTTGTCAAAACACAACAGAATCATGAAGTTTATAAAGTGGGCAGAATTTAAAAAAGTATGACTGAGTTTACATCTATCGATTCTGAACTTGACAAAGTATACGCCATCGAGAAACGTCATTGGCATGCGATTTTTGAGAGAATATTAGAAATCATAAAATACCTTGCAAAACAATGCTTGGCGCTTCGTCCAGATAATATTTATGAAAAAAATAACAGAAATTTTTGAACACTAGATGAACTTTTTTCTTGATTTTATATAGTAATGGCCAATCATTTAGCTAGGATACAACATAGAAAAAAGCGAAGGGTTCACTATCTAATATCGTTGGTTTCCGAACAAATTTTACAAAGAATTATTAAAATGGTGTCGAACGCCAAATACTTTTCCCTTGTACTAGATTGTACTCCAGATATTAATCATAATGAGCAAATAACTTTTATAACTAGGTTTCTCCATAAAAATGAAAACAATATAACTACAATTAAGGGGCACTTTCTAGGATTTGTAAAAATAACCGATTATACTGGAAAGGATTGGTCAACATGCCTTATCGATCAGCTCAAGGAACTTAAATTAACTATATACGATTTAAGAAGGCAGATATAAAAAGTTGTTTTCAAAATCGTTCAGGAAATTTACAATTTCTTTAGCTGTTCAACGATAATGTGGGATTTTTTAAAAAAGACAACTAATATTAACTTGAAACCGTTATCTGATACAAGATGATAATCGAGAGTAGATGGTCTCCGTCCGCTGAGGTTTGAAACCGGTGGGGTTCTAGATGCTTTAATCAATATATATATATGAAAATAACGAAATAGATAACAATACAAAGCATGATGCTAAATCGCTGGCATTTAAGTTGAAAGAATTTGAATTTATACATACCGTATGTTCCATCATTATTTGGCATGATATTTTAAGTAAGGTTAATGTGGCTAGTCTAAGCAAAGCAAAATCTAAATAATGCATTAACTTAATATTGTTATTAAGAAATATTTAGAAATACCGTGCAACTTTAAAGAAAACACATTACGAAGACGCAAAAAAAGAAAGTTTGACTATGAATGTGTTTACGAAACGCCTGTTGATGGGAAATTAAACTTTAAAACATCGTTTTTTCTTCCGATTTTGGATGTTGCTGGATATTGGACGTTGTTTACACAATTTTACAGAAATTGATCAAATGAGTCATGTTAATTTAAAAGAACAGTGTAACAATTTAGAACTAGTGCTTACTGATGGTGAAGAAAAATATATTTACATAGCATCATTATTCATTACTACACCCTCGCATCCTTAATGAAGTTTTGCATCGGGGCGCTACTAACCCAAGAGCCGGCCCTGGCGACTGTATACAATCAACTATTAAAACACAGACAAACTAATAATGAGACTGATCATATTTTCATTGATTATTGTAAATGTAAAAAGTCCAAAGGGTTTCAAGTGCAATGAATTCGGACACATTGCACTTTAGGTTACATCGGGTCGCAAATGTCATTACATTTTACTATAGATTACAATGAATTGGCAAAGATTTTAACCGACAAGTAGAATATTTTTGGCACTTGAAAAAGTCGAACTAATTCCATTCGGAATGTTGGAATCTCAAATTAGGATTGATGATTCATGTCCCTTCAAATAGACCATCAGTATAAGCAAAGAGAATGTAATATATCAAGAGAAACGAAACTGAAGAAAAATTTTCATACAAAAAAGGGGTTATTGATGGGGTTATACAACCGTATAACTCTATTTAGGTGTTTCCAATTTTAGAAATAAATTAACGGACGAATAGGAACTTTAAGACATAAACGATTAGTTAAAAAATGTTGTTGTGATTGGTCGAAAAAACTAAAAAACTGCATTTGTTGGTGCCATATCTGATTACATTTTTTATTCAGCTTCGGTACTCTTGATATTCCATACTCTTTAGTATAAGTATATAAAACAACCACAAAAACTATTTTTTATTAAAGCAGTGCAAAGCTTAATTTTGAACGTACCGTTAAATGATAATTTTACCCCAAATAATCCAAATCTACATATATCGTGTAGTTAGTACATCGTGTCTTTCAAAATATATTCGTTAGAATCAAAACATTCGATTTTTTAGGCTAACTATATTCGAAAAATTATTCTGGTTTGTGAATTCTAGAATTTAAAGTTAAGGATTTTCACACAATTATTTAGAAATTGTATCAATAATACCATAACAAACTTTGTTCAGGTCATTCGTGTCACTCTTCTTGTTCACTAGAATTTCTTATTTGGCGACGATATGGGCCATTTATAAAAACAAACGGTTCTTGTAAAATTTTTTCATATTCCAGGATTTCGATTTGATTAAAATGAAATCGTATCATGGGAATGTTCGCACAATGTCGTGTCTTGAGAATTCCTTATTAGTACTTTACTACCTGATTTATATTAACTCAGTCGATTTTTTAATAGTTGCTTCGTAGTTCCCACATATTTAAAACTCCAGATGCCACACGGAACCAAATACACTAAGTTAGATCGGAGTGACTCCGGTTTGCTGTTTTTTAGTTGACTAAAAATTTTTTCCCAAGTACATTGGCTGCGGAGAGTGATTTTGCAATTTATGTTTACATTACATAACACTTTAGCAATATGCTCACTAAAGCCTTGCACATAGATGATGGGTTGGAAGATAAAATTTGTTTATTTCGGTTAATTTGGTTAAACCGGCTAATCAATTTACTATTTGGGTGCGGTTTATAAATCTAAATGCAGTATTGAAAATTTGACTTAACGGATGGAAACTATTAAAATTTAGAATACGGCACAATACGGACGATACATTTTTTGCGTACCAGACAGTAATTTTGCCGTTGCCTTTACAGATCAATAACGTGTCCAAAAAAGGTAATTTGTTCTCTACTTCTATTTCCAAAGTAAATTAAATAACAACAGATCATCGACACATTTTTTAACAAACAGAATATTAAAATTAATCGGGCTAAGTATTGCGTCGAGCAAAACTTTCACTATCATATCTGCTTTAATTGGCAATAACGGAGAAATATGTTAGATGCTGTAAAGTATCTCGATTTTAAAGATCTAAAAATTCTGTTCTAACCCGAGGTTGATGTTCGTAAAAAGTGATACCACGTATAAGCTAATCAGCATATATCGCTGTGGAAAAATCTGCTCTTTAAAAAACTCAACTAAATCAAACGAGTTTTTAAAGTAGGGCCACTGATATAACGGTGCGGTTAGTTTTTGTTTAGTTTTTTGGTCGATCGCTGTGAATCAAAAGCGAATCTGTACGCATACCTGGTCGGTTTCGCACATATCACGTGTTAATCTACGCTAAACAATATCTGTATCGGAACGTCTCAAAAATCAATTGGAGTCAGATTTAAAGAAATTATATGGTCACAAACACGAGGAATAAGTTGGAGCAACAATCAGTGAAGCGCTCCAAATTGTACACCGCGCTACTACGTGTTCCACCTCGCATCACCAACCAAAGTGGTAACCCCAGCGAGCATGGATAAATACTCAACATTAGAATTTTAAAGCAAATTAAAATCTAAAACAAGTTTCGGAAATTTTAAGGTTAAATTCGCCACGTGGCAAATTACACAGTTACAACTACGATAGGGTTTCGAATTGGACGAGCAGCAGCATCAATTCATTGTGTGACGGACGGTCATTATTATCAATTTTCAGAATTTTTGTTTTTTCATATTTTTCTAATTTTAATACCACGCTCGCGTATATTTTATTATCTACATCGTTTTTTCGTGTATAAAACATTTGTATGCAGCTACAATTTTTAAATACATAAAATCTACAAATTAAATAAATATTTTACGAATTACAATGCCAAATACACCTCCACTAGCGGAGCCTGATCTGGGCGTTTCAGCGGGTTCAAATCCTGCCGAGCTCATTGAGCAATTACGCATATTGCTCGAAACGGCACGTTTGACACAAACGGGCGATACTAAATTGCTCGACAACAACGACCCAGGTACTAGCGTAATCTCGAAATTGAAACAGTTGGCTGATGCACATATTAATCGTGTAGCTTTCAAGACATCACAGCCTCTCTTTCAACAAAACCCGTCAGTATGGTTCAATATTCTTGAACAATTATTTCAAATGTCAAGTATTACGACTGAGGGTATAAAATATTCGCATGCTCTTAGCGCACTCGATCCGCGTCTTCACAATACGTTCGCGGATCTTTACGTGACAAAGGCGACAATCCATATACGACTTTTCGTGACGAAGTAACTCGGGTCCTCGGCGATTCAAAAAAAGCGAAAATTAATAACATTTTACACGGTCTTTCGCTTGGTGACAAAAAACCGTCACAACTTCTAGTGAATTCAAACTTAATGCTGGTAGTGATTTCGCTGATAAAACGATCCAACAACTATGGATGTCGCGCCTACCGCAACAGGTCCAAATGGTACTCACGTCGTTTGAAAACGACGTCAACCTATCTACATTGGCTGAACGAGCCGATGCGGTTTACGAGACAATGTTGCACTCGCGAATTAACGCAATCGATGGAATTTCTCCACAAGTGCAGTCCACAATCTCCGCAGCCAAACAAACGGTGAATATTGAGAGTTTATTGGACCATTTTCGCAACAGCATTATCGGCAAAGTCAAACAGTTGATTGGGGCTAGCAATAGTCAAGCAGCTAATGCACGATCACGTTCGCCGGCGAGTTATAATCAGCACGGTACACGCAGTCGGTCTAGTTCTAAACGTCGACTTAACAGCAAGTATACAACTTGTTTGGCGATAAGGCTCAAAAATGCGTCGAGGGATGTACTTTTCGGTCTGCAAACAATAATGGTAATACCAAAGGCTCATCCCTTTCACATCAATATTTTTAAAGTATCACCAAACGTTGGTGACAGTCAACGATGACACCACTTCCAGTCGCCTTATCATATTCGATTCTACAAATAATCTCAAGTTTTTGATCGATACCGGCACAGACTTGTCTATCATTCCTTTTGAAAATTTCAAATCAGTAAAAGCGACATCTACAATAAATTTATACGCTGCCAACGGCACACCGGTGTTAGCGTATGGTACCAAATGGTTAAAATTAGACATTGGGTTACGTCGCGAATTTCGTTGGGAATTTGTTATCGCAGACGTTTCGACGCCTATATTCGGTGCAGACTTTTTGAAACATACAGGTATAATAGTGGACATTAGCAAACGGAAGATCATAGATCCGGTGACTTCACTGTTCGTCACGAGTCTTATTACACGTATGGCAACGCAAGGCTTGTCATATATTAATCAGACAACGGTCCCATCAAAGGTACACGATCTGTTTAAACAATTCCCTGCGATAACGAGTCGCTCATTAAGCAGCACTGCTATAAAACATAACGTCACGCATCGGTTAGAAACAACTGGACAACCAATTTTCGCGAAAACGCGTCGTTTAGCACCGGATGAACTCCTTATCGCAAAAGCCGAATTCGATAACATGTTAGCACAAGGTATTTGTCGTCCTAGCAAAAGTCCGTGGGCAAGTCCTCTTCATCTTGTTTTGAAAAAGAATGGAAACTGGAGACCACGCGGTGATTACCGTTCGCTAAACCGAGTTACAGTTCCTAACAGTTATCCCATACAGAATCTAATGGACTTTTCGTACCAACTCGCGGGTTGTACAGTTTTCTCGACTATCGACCTTGTTCAAGCGTATCATCAAATCCCGATCGAACCATCACATGTCTTTTTGAATTTACCAAAATGACTTTTGGGCTAAGGAATGCAGCACACAGTCTTTTCAAAGACTAATGCATTCTGTTTTATTCGGCCTCAAGTTCTGTTTTGTCTACTTAGATGATATTCTGATCGCATCCAAGTCTTTCGAAGATCATCTCGAGCACCTCAAGATCGTTTTTCAATAATTATCAGAACATGGTTTGATCATTAATTCCGACAAATACGTCTTTGCATTACCCGAAATTAAATTCCTCGGTCACTTAATAAACGAACAAGGCATTCTTCCACTTCCAGATAAAGTTCACGTCATTAAAAATTTCGAACGGCCTGTAATGGTTAATCAACTCAAACGATTCTTGGGAATGATTAATTTTTACAGACGTTTTATTCCCAGCGCTGCTGAAGATCAAGCTGTACTTAATAACTTCTTGAAAGGTTACGAGAAGAACAGCAAAACTCCAGTCGAATGGACTGCAGCATCTATATACGCTTTTAACACTTACAAGGAGAAACTATGTCAAGCGACACTACTCGCACACCCAATCCCTGACGCTCGTTTAGCAGTTATGGTAGACGCATCAGATCACGCAATCGGAGCAGTGGTACAGCAGTTTGTCTCGAATACATGGCAACCGCTCAGTTTTATCTCGATACATCTTAGCGAGACGCAACAACGTTACAGCGCTTATGATAGAGAGCTGCTTGCAGCCTACTCCAGCATTAAGCACTTTCGGCATCTTCTCGAAGGTCGTAGTTTCACTCTGTTCACCGACCACAAACTCCTAGTCTACGCATTTTATCAGAATCCGGATAAATCATCTCCGCGTCAATTTCGACACCTGGACTTCATCGGTCAATTCACAACCGATATCTAACACATCTCCGGCGTTAACAACGTCGTTGCAGATATCTTATCTCGTATAGATCAAATTTCTGTTCCTGAAAGCATTGACTATACAATAATCGCGGTAGCACAAACCAACGATGCAGAATTGCGAGAACTCTTGCATAGTAACAACATGTCACTAAATTTCAAGCAAGTCCCAATAACGTTTAATTCCAATAAACATATTTATTGCGATATTTCGACTGACATACCGCGTCCATTTATTCCGTTAAACTTCCGGAAACAAATTTTCGAATCATTTCACAACCTTTAGCACCCCGGAATCCAAGCCACAACCAATATTTTAACTAAAAACATTATCTGGCCCTCGTTACGAAAGGATTCGAAAGTTTTCACTCAACGATGTGTTCACTGCCAAAAGTCGAAAGTTACAAGGCACACCAAGTCCCCTCTCAGCAACTTCACATTAGCTTCGCAACGTTTTGCAGAGATACATCTAGACATCATTGGTCCTTTACCGATTTCTGATAATCAACGATATTGCGTTACGCTAATTGATCGTTTCACGCGTTGGCCTGAAGCGGTTCCTCTACGGGACATATCGGCTGCCACTGTAGCGTTCGCTGTTTATTCTACCGTTTTGGCGTTCCAGTGTCCATTCTTACAGATCAAGGAACTCAGTTCGGATTCGAACTTTTCAACGAGTTATCTAAATTACTTAGTTTCAAACGAATTCGAACTACAGCTTATAATCCTAAGTGCAACGGCATGGTTGAGAGATGGTACCGCACTCTCAAGGTCGCGATTATGTGCCACGAGCGAGCCGACTGGACCAGCATTCTTCCGACAGTCATGTTAGGGCTACGATCGTCGTTCAGTGATGAATTACAAGCTTCATGTGCTGAACTTGTTTACGGAACAACAATTCGATTGCCAGGACAATTCCTGGATAACTCAAATACGGTTCCGCAAAGCGATTTTGTGAAACAGTTAAAAGGGCATTTCTCTGAGTTAAAACCAACACCAGCATCTCGACATTGCGTTAAAAAAACTTTCGTGAGTCAAGAATTTAAAACTCGTTGTCACGTGTTCTTATGCACGGGGACAAAAATTTCATGATTGAATTTAACAACAGGCAGATCAACGTCAGCATCGACCGGCTTAAGCCTTGTTTCACGACAACTTCGACATCTGACCAACAACCTTCCACGCAGAACCCAGACACGTCGTCAATTCACAGACAGACGGATACTCAAGTACAAACTAAGTCAGCGAAAAAACACGTAACGTTTCACGAGCCCGAAATAATCGAACAGTTGCCTCTCCGCTCTGGCAGCGGGCGTCAGATAAAGTCACCGGCGCGTCTTTTGGACTCGTTGTCTCGCTCGAGGGAGTATTGTAGTGTACGGAATTACAAATCGTTGTTTGTTGGGAAAATGTCAATGTTAAAAAATATAGAAAAAACTACTCATCGGGTAACACGTATTCGATGTTATCTTTGTTGATAAAAAAAAAATCAGTACCAAAAAATACTTTTCCTTGTTAACACAAAAAATCCGACGCCATTTTTTTTTGGTAGTCATTCTAGTGTTGTATAAAAATATAAAATTATCATTTTTTTGTAATAACTAACTTGTAAACGAATTTGTGGTTTTAAAATAAATAAACCTTGTAAAACTAAAATAATTCTTATGTTGCGGGTTTAGTGAAAACGGCAAATCGAAAAACGCATTGTATCAAATTCTGTTTTCGTCCACACACATCGTGGCACATGCGATTCTTTTAATTTTGGTGTATACGCATACCTCGTCGGTTTCGCACATATCACGTGTTAATCTACGCTAAACAATATCTATCCCGGAACGTGTCAAAAATCCATTGGAGTCAGATTTAAAGAAATTATTTGGTCATAAACACGAGGAATAAATTGGAGCAACAATCAGTAAAGCGCTCCAAACTGTACACCACGCTACTGCGTGTTTCACCTCGCATCACCAACCATAGTTTCCTTGCCTATTAAGCTATTTGAAAATAGTTTTCTAATCTTTTTATTGTTTAAGTTTTTGATATGAGGTTGTCGGGTCCTTATTTAACATTTGGTATGTATTTTGGTCTTGTAGTAGATCCATAAATTTTGTGTCATACTCTGACTTCAACAAAATTACCGACATATTTCCTTTATCAGCATTTAACACAATAATGTTTTGATTATTTTTCATGAAATTCTTAGTTTCCAGGGTGGTCCCAGTAGTCCCAGTAGTCACTTTGTTGGGAAAAACAAAAGACTTAGCTAAAAGAGAATTTTGGAATACGAAGTTAAAGGGAAGTAGGTAAATATGTATAATCCAAATTGTATGAAATGTATTTTGCTAAACAAGAAATCAGGAAAGTACAAAGTTATTCAAAATAACATAAACAAAGGGGTAATTCCATTTAATACTTTTAACGTAGATTAGATTTCCAAAGATGTTCATTTCAACGGTTCAAACTGGTTTGAATATCCCACTCCAAAGAACCATAAGCACAACACCATTTGAACTACTAATAGGAGTAAAATACCGTCAGATACAGGATTTTGAAATGTTGACAGCTGTTCAAGAAGAAATGC
Organism: Tipula vernalis; assembly: GCA_958295665.1. Classification (NCBI taxonomy): domain Eukaryota; kingdom Metazoa; phylum Arthropoda; class Insecta; order Diptera; family Tipulidae; genus Tipula; species Tipula vernalis. The sequence continues at coordinate 153,017,070 of OY282560.1, read as the reverse complement.
TACAACATTTCGTAAAGGAACGAAATGAAATTAAACAAGTAGCTAAAGTTCAAATCTTAAAAGTAAAGGATGAGAACCTAAAACAATTCAATAAAAAAAACTCTGCAAGTAAAAGACAAAATTCGGAGTAGGAACAAAAACCAAATCAAAATTCTTAGGTCCATATAAAATAATAAAGGGAAAACGAACGATAGAAGTGATAAGGTATGAAGTTTTGAAAGTTCCAAAATCACCATTCTTACAAGTATATGAGCAATAGATTCGTATAGTAATCGTAGTTCTTCCAAATGTATCGAACGCAGTTACCTGAAAGCCTATACCTCTAAGTTAGAATGTGGATTAGAAAATAACTAAAACTTACAATTCGAGTTAGAAACTGAGTTCTACTTAGAATAGAATCCAATCTTAGAATGTGACTTTAAATTTATCTTCTGCTACAATATTTTATTTTTGAAAGTTAGAAATATTAATTTTAAAATTAACATGTAACACTTCGTTTTTGCTAGCAGTTGGCAGGTGGTTGCGTTTTTCATATTTAAATTTTGAAACACCAACAACCTTAACCTCTTTAAGTGCCTTTTGGATATTTTCATTAAATTAGCACAAAATTTATAAAGTTCGTAGCTGTCTCGGCTTATAGATTTTTTAGTCACTTAAATAAAGAGATAAGTACCGGCTTTTGGTTGTCCTTTAGTAAATTTTTGTAAAACGCAATGGTCACAGAGTATAACGGATTCTATTAATAAACCATAATGACAGACGTTTGATGTTTTGAAGTTAATTATAAAGTTAGATACCTAAAACCGCGTGGGCTTACCGAATTGCTTACTTTGCTTACAAATTGGCGTATACTTATGTGTGATGTCGACATTTAGTAAGTTTGTAACACAACAACATACATATGTTTCTACTTTTCTGTATACATACTTATATATATACATAGAGATGAGCACCATGTTTTAATTATATCCATGACAGGAAACCTCTAAATAGAATTCAATTTCACATTTTTTTTTTCTCTTTTTGTTTAAGGCAGAATTTCTAATAAATTTCAAAATATCTTTATAGTTTCAAGTGCCTGCTCAACATTTTAGTTCGAACCGAAAAAAATATAATTTACGCGGAGAACAAATTATCATTATCATGTTCACACATTATTACATTTTAATTTTGACACTCTACCGGCATCTTGTTTTTGTGATAACCGCTGCACAGATTTCAGAAAAATTTTCCAAAAATAAACCAACAAATTTCACATAAAATTTCCAATATCACGTCACTTTATGCGTACATCTTTACAATTTTGTCATCACAATAATTTCAGCTTTTCGTACATTTAACAGTACTATTTACAAATACATTTGCAATTGTTTTACTCTTACCTTAACATTTTCACTCATAATTCTTTCGATTATCAATTCTGTTTCACGTTTTTTAACAATTTTTATTGTTAAATTTTCCCAATTTTCCGTTATATCAAATTGACGATTACTGATTTGATTTAATGTATCTTCAACACTAAATATTGAATTTTTAACTTCAAGATATGGATCCGCGACCTGTTACATAAATAGAAAAAGAAAAATAAAGAAAATTAGACAAAAAAAAAAAAATTTTCTTGGAGAAAAGCCAGACGGGAGTTTATTTTTCTTTACAATATTTTTTTAAGACAGTTTTCTTCTTTGTCTTCTTATAAAATTTTATTTATCTAGTTGAAATCAACTTCTTTGTATTGATATTGTATTTAAATAAAAAAAAAAAAAAAAAAGAAAAACTCTGGACAAATTATTATTAGTGCAGTCCAAAGGAAACCAAAAATGCAAACGTTTACATACCTTTGAAGCATCATTTATAAATCGATTTCCAATAGTTTTCAAATCACTATAAATGGGCTTAATACGATCCCAGCTCTCTTCGAATTTTTGCAATTTCTCATCGTCTTCGGTTGTTCGAAGAATTTCCTCAGCAAATTCAAACATTTCCAATAATTTTGATGCATCGTTATGGAATTGTATAAAAGGTTGTACAAGATCTATACGATTCTCTAGCATTGTTTTAAGCTCGGTCCAATGCTGATGTAGAGTTTCAACCTTACTATCAATATCCTGCCTTTGTTCATCTTCAATATATTCCAATATTGGTGGCAATGTAAGTAGAATGCTATTTATTTCGGATCCTTTCATCTAAAAAAAAAAATAAACGCGGTTTAGATATAAATACAAAAAAAAAAAATGTTTCATGATCAACTTGCCTCTAAGTCAGATAAAAGTTGATGATGTAAATTAAGAAAATCCTCTCCTTCCAATGCATTTTCACCCATATTACTGGTGGTGCGTAAGAAAATCTCCACAATTGATACCAACCACGACAATATATTGTTGTGCTTCTCCCAAAACATGTTCAACGCATGTTGTATTTGCAAATTTCGTTCTCGGTTTGCGGAACAAACATTTTCGAGATAAATTTTTCGATTTTCCATTTCTTCAACCGTCCGTTTTATACCAACCGATTCTGATGGATTTTGGTAGGTGGCTTTCATTAGTTCATTGCCCAAGCGTACGGGTTCTTCGATAAGGCCGACTAGATCATTCAATACACGTTTATGTATTTCGATTATTTCGTCCGAATCTGGTGGTAATTTTAGTGTAGACACCTCGACCTCCAGGGCTTCTAATTTTTTTAATGTTTTTTCCGCTTTCTGGAAAAATTCGTGAGATTGTTCTAGGAATTGTTCTCGCCGTTCGATTTCATTGTAGTATTCGGTTGCATTTTCTAGTATCGAATACGCCTTATGACTAGCTTGATCGCCGGCAAAACAGCCAGTCAACACAAGTTGTTCGGTTTGTTTAGTTATTTTAAGTGCACGATCCCGTAAATTAATTGCATCATTTGTAGCACTTTGATATGTTTTTAATAGTAATTCGGTGGTAGTCACTGAATCGCCCAAACTAAAAGTTTGCAAAATTTCGGAACGTCGTTTCTCTATTAGGGTCTCTAATTCAATAATATCTTTGGCGAGTACAGCCAATGCGTAACACTGTTCCAATTGGGTTTTACGTGTTTGCCATGCAGTTTCAAGAGCATTACGACGATCATGTAACTCCTCCAGTTGAACTTCAATTTGTGTTATCGATTTGAGTCCATCAATTTTTACATTTTCCGGCCGAGAATCAATACTTCCCGTCTCTATAAGCCGTTTTAGTCTATCAATCAATGTGCTGCCCTCTTTTAACGTAACCATAACCGATGTGAGCACATCAGTTCGTAATTGCTTGAATTTATCTAAATATTCTAGCACCGATTCAATTTCAATTGGGATCATTGTATCGCGACATGACATTTCCAATGCAAACATTTTAGCGATACATTCTTCGTATTTCTCATAGAAATTAACATTTTGATCCAAAATGAATTTACGCTCGAGTAACATTTTATTAACGTCCGACCATGTCAGTTCCATCGATGCTTGAATTGCTTGTAATACTTCGGATCGTGTGTTCTGTTTTTCAACCAATTGTCTTATTTTAATATCTAATTCATCTAGTGGTGTTCGTTGTTCCTGCAATCAAATAATTAGAAAAAAAAAAAAATAAAAAATTAAGATCAAATCGTACATCAAATCTTTTAACGGTTAACATTTTCTTTTCTAATTAAATTCACCTTACATACTTCACATTCAATTAAAGACATAAACAAATAATAAATAACAGCGCAATACATAGACGTAGGTTATGGAATTAACAATACTCAATTCAATTAAAGTTTTCATTTCGTCTTCTTTATTTTTCATTTTCTTATCTTACATCAAAATTGTAAGAAATTATGAGAAGACGCTGCTAAGCCATTCATTCATTCATACAAGTACTGTTAACTGTACACACCGTAAATTTTATTTTGATTTAACAATTTATAATTTATTAATTATGTTTACCTGTAACTGGTAGAGCATATCGTCATGATCTTTTTGCATTTGGATTGCTTCATCTAAATTTACTCCAATTGCGGTTAATTTTGGTTCCATTTCGATAACTTTTATATTATAGATGTCACCTGACTGAAATAAATTAGAGAAACAAAATGTTTAATTATGATTTATTGTTTAAGGCGTATATTATTGTAAAAATGTCGATTATTTTGATTGATGTACGTGTCATGTAAATGATTTATTAATTCCCCTTATTTTGACCCTGATCACATAACAGATGAGGAAATCTCTGAATTTCATAATAGAGACAGTTCAATTAGGTGTATTTTTGACAATTTCCTATTAGGTAATATTAAACCTCATTTTGTGAGTGGAATATTAGCGAAACGAGCGAAGCGAGTTGCCAAGACTTATTTGTCAACGTTCATGTTTGTGCGTAATGTACCTTACCCAGAATCGGCCATTGAACCTCCACATTTTATCAAAATGGGCGATTTTTAGAAATCTCACGATTTATTAATAAGCGAACTAAAACAAAGTATAATTAATATATTGGCCATGATTCATATTTGTGTATAATGTACTTTAGCCAGAACGGCCAAAGAACTTCCATAATTGATCAAAATCGCGGATTTAGGAAGAAAGGTGATTTCTAGAAATCTCATAATTTAGTAAGATACGAACTAAAAGAAAGAACAATTAATACTTTAGCCACAGAACTTCCTCAATTTACCAAAATGCCGGTTTTCGAAGAGGCTATGGCCGATTTTCAGAAATCCTTCCTTTTGGCCAAGATTTGTGTTTTTCCATAAGATACTTTAGCCAGAATCAGCCATAGAACCTCCACAATTGATCAAAATCGCTGATTTCCGAATAGGTTATATGAGTGATTTCCACAAATCCCATCTCTTTGGAAGATGCGATCTAAAACAAAACACAATTAATATATTGGCCAATATTCATGTTTGTGCACAATGTACTTTAGCAGGGGTTGCTTACAATTAACCAATTTCAATAAACGAATTAGGCCTATCGAAGAGTACCAAATAAACAATTTTCTTCCCTCTTATCTTTTTTGATACGTGAATTTAAGAATTCCATAATACACATTTTCACTAATCGCACACTCCAATATTTTGTTTAACGCTCTACCAGACATTGCACTCGACAATTTGCTGAATATTTAGCTTGCTGTTTATTATTCTCTTCTGTAACGTCTCTTACAATCCATACATCTATAATTTGCTAATGAAGCCGAAATTTGTGAAGCCGGTAATGAAACATCTACATTTTTTTTAACATCGTATGCATTGCTTTCCTTTTTTACTGTGTTGGTCGAATATTATGTTTTTCGTTTTCTTTTTGTTTTTTTTTTCGGAGGTTTTGAGTTTTCCTTTTGTTTTTTTTTTTTCAGTTGCCGACTATTTATGAAGCGTTATTGACTTTGTTTAGTGTGTTGTTATTTTATGTAATTGAATATTACCTTTTCCGTTTTATTTGAGAATTTATTCGCTGGTAAGTTAGCACCTGTAATTTTTTATGAATAGGTGAAGTGCTCTGTGTTAGTTTGCAATATTCATTATATTTTTCGTTGTTTACTTTTTTCAGTTGCTGGCTAAGCGCTAATCACTTTATACCGAATTTATATAGGATAACTGATTTCATAAAATTTAGAATTAAAATAAGAAAACGTATCATGTTATATACGCTGGTAAGTCAGCACCTGTAATTTTTATGAATAGATGAAGTACTCTGTAATAATCTCACCTATCCATTATCTTTTTCGTTTTTCGCTGCTTATTTTGTTCAGTTGCTTTTGGAATAATTTTTCATTTTTATTAAATAAATTGAAAGAATGACAGAAGAAGAGAATGTTGTTTCAAAGCAAAGAAAAATAGAGCAGCAAAGAATACGACAACAAAATATTAGGATATCCGTTAATAATATGCTTAGAATGCCTGGACGACCCAGATTGACATATGGTAAGAAGAACGTATTGCTTCAAAACGAAGAAAAATAGAGCAACTAAGAATACGTCGACAAAATATTAGGTTAAATGGTAGAACGCAACGAACAGACAATATACTTGAGCCAACGGATGGATTTGATGAATCAACCGTTATAGAATTTAAATGTGGGGAAATGAATGTATGTTGTGGTTCATGCAACGCGAAACACTTTCCACGTGAGCTACCGCAAAACAAGCTTTTTACTCATTGTTCTCAAAAATGAAAGGTTGTTTTAGACCCAATTCCAATATCACCTATATTAAAACAACTGATGACTAACCAACATGAATATTCAAAATATTTCTTTGACAATATTCGATCTATTAATAGTTCATTGACATTTACATCAATGGGTGCTAATATAGCACCACCCCCAGGTTATGGCCCATATTGTCTTCGAATACATGGTCAAATTTATCATAGGGCACGAGCTTTATTGCATCCGGAAAATGGAGATCAAAGAAAATTCGCTCAACTGTACGTTCTTGAACCAGATGAAGCATCGGAACAGCGAATGGGAATTGCAGAAAATTCAAGGTACAATGCTCAACTCATGGGTGAATTAAGTTGTTTCAAGGCAACAATCAACCCATTTGGTCTGGCTTTTAAAATGATGTATGAAGTAGAGCAAGAATCTATCCGTGATGCTGAGGCAAATAATGTAGCGCCGCCTACAATTAGTATGGCAATAGTTCAAGATCGGAGGTCTGATCAACGGCGACACAATGCTTCTAGATCCAACGAAGTTACTTATGTATTCCAGAATGCTGATGAAGAACCTGCGCTTGAACGTGTCTTTTAATTCGTTGTCGAGTAAATTCAACTAATTTAAATTCCAGGAAAACTGAACTAATAGGCGTGCTGGACCCTAATTTAGATCCCATGGTGTACCCTTTTTTTCCATTTGGAAACCAAAGTTGGGGAGTAGACCTGCCTCTATTTAGGCCTCCAACACTTTTAAATATGAGAATTTGCCAAGCTCAAAACCAAAGAATTCGAATTACTCAATTGCGATTTCAACGCTTTTTTTGTGTAGTGGAAAACTAACACAACAATATTTTGTTGATGTATATTTAAAAACTGAAGCAAACCGACTTAATTACGTTTGGCAAAACCAAAGCAAGTTTAGAGCTGAAAAGTACAGTGGGCTAATGGATTTTCTACAAAGTGAAGCTGTCAACCAAGGCTTAGTCCCTGGAATAGTAATTATGTTGTCATCATCCTTTCAAGGTTGTCCCAGAAACATGGCTCAAAATTATCAATGCATGAAAGAATCAATCAACCTACTAATAAAGACACAATGCTAACAGCTTTTTTTAAATTTAATCGAATGGATGTAAATGCGAATGCTTTTCTATATCACAATATACCAAACCTCGACAAAGAAGTGGTAACACCACAATCGGACGCATTTTTTCTGTAAGCTTGACTGATACAAAAACATTTTGTTTACGATTATTACTACTTCATGTGTCAGGGGTTTCATCCTTCGAAGAATTGAAAACATTCACAGGTCCTACAAACATAACATCTAAAGAAGCGGCTCAACAACGTGGTTTATTTAATGATGATGCAACTTGGAATAATTCACTCGCAGACACTGTAATTGTAGGTATGCCACGCCAATTACGAGATCTGTTTGCATATATTTGTGTTTTTGCATCTCCTTCTAATGCTGCTGATCTTTTTAACAAATTTAAAAAAGAAATATTTGAGGATTACATTCATCGTCATGTAGGACATAATGATCACTGTTTTCAATGTGAGATGTTTGCTCTAAAAGATATTCAAGATACACTTAAGCTTCACGGTAAAAGTTGTTCTGATTTTGGACTTCCGTGTCCTCCTAACAATCTAATTTTACCTCTTCAATACTACAATATGCAATCTTCGTTTAATCGAGAACAACAGACATCTTTTGAAACTGTAATGAACGCTGCTAACGATGAGTGCCATTCCCAGGTGTTATATAAAGCATTGTTATGTACAATTCGCGGAGAGTCAAATATTGTTTTACCTGTTGCTTTAACAGGAAAAGCAGCTAACCTTCTTGATGGAGGTAGAACTTACCACTCCCAATTTAAATTGCCTGTACCAATTTTGGACACTTCTACATCCTCTATGCGATTGGCATCTGTTGACGCGGTAGCAATACGCAAAGCTAAATTAATAATAAGGGATGAATCAACTATGGCTCCTGGTGTTGCCTTAAAAACAGTTGACAAACTATTAAAGGAAATGATGAGAAATAACAACCCTGTAAAACAATGTTACTTAGAGGAGATTTCAGGCAGACACTTCCCGTAGTTGTATATGGCAATCAATCAGCAATTGTCGAAGCCAGTATAAAATTTACTAATTTGTGGGAAAAATTGAAAATTCTTAGGCTTCATAACAATGAGTTCCATTGACTCAGAATATAGTGATTGGTTAATCAAACTAGGTGATAAAACTTTAACTAACGAATATGGACTTCCTGATGACGTTATTGAAATTCCAGCGGATCTCATTTGTAACGATTCGATAACTACCGAAATCTTTGGGGAAACATTATCTCCTAACGAAGTTGATAGGTATTCCAAAATGTCCAAAGAATACACATGTAGATAACATAAACGAAGAAGTTTTGTTACGTTTTTCAGGAGAAATTAATACTTATTTGAGTTCTGACTCTATATTGACGATGCAAACGATGAGGATAAGCAGAACTATCCAATTGAATTTCTTAATGAACTTACACCTTCAGGAATGCTGCTTCACAAGTTTAAGTTAAATCTAGGGAGCATTGTTATATTATTAAGAAATTGAAATACTAAACGTTGCCTTTGTAATGGAACAAGAATATCGGTTAAAGATTTGAAACGAAATTTAATCATTGCAGAAGTACTTACAGGAAGTGCAGAAAAGGATACGGTATTTATTCCAAGGATAGATTTGGCACCAGTAAATCCTGATTTACCATTTATTTTACGGAGAAGACAATTCCCAATCAAATTAGCATTTGCCATGACAATTAATAAGTCACAGGGGCAAACTATGGAAAAGGTAGGCTTATTTCTATCAGAGCCTGTATTTGCCCATGGCAAATTATATGTGGCTTTGTCTAGAGTGCGAAGTTCTACAAGTGCTAAAGTCAAAATATTAAATGGACCGAACCAAGGCAACCTTATTGCTGGATCTGACGCCATTTTTACACGAAACATTGTTTATAAAAAAATATTTTCAAAATAAAAAATGTTATAAAACCTTAAGTACGATCATCTGTTTAACAGCAAATTTAATAAACAGCCACTTCCACTAGATTTACACTGCCCATCCCGTTTAGCAGTAGATGCGGTTTTGTATTGTGAAGGTGCACTTAGTAAACCATCTATTGCGAAATATGTAAGGTTTCAAAAAAACTTCTTACACACGTGAACTTTTTCATTTTTGGCTTTAAGGAAGAATTTACATGAAACATTTCTTCTGGATTTTACTGTTATTCCTGCTATAAGTAAGACTCTCTCGGTCTATGTAAGCGAATTTTTTTTTGTTTTGATCTAAAGTGTAAAATGATGTAAATGTAATACTTCTTTCGCTCTTGCTGATCATATAGGTGTATTTAAGTCTTAAAGCAACTAGGAACATTAACTTTTCTGGCAAACACCAATTTTTCTCTTCTAGAACAGCGGGGCGCTCCCATCGTTCCGATTTGAGTTCTGTTTTTTTGTTAAGTTGGTACATCTGTTGTTGATATTCCCTCTAAATCTTAGCGTCATAGCTTGACATTTGCAAAAGTTACGTAGTCAAGAGTACATCTATCTCTGTGTGTGTTGGCGATTATTTACAATTTTAGAAATTATTTACATTTTTAGACATGATTTGCAAGGCTGAATCCGATCCCACATTCATCAAAAGGATCATTACTGGAGACGAGACGTGGGTTTATGAGTACGACACGCAATCCAGACATCAGGCAAATGAATGGCGTTCACCAAAAAAAAACCACGTCGTTTTCAGTCAAAAAAGATGGCAATGCTCACGGTTTTCATGGATTACAACGGTGTAGTGCATCATGAATTTTTGCCAGAAGGCCAGACCGTAAACAACGAGTATTATTTGATATGATAACGCACCGTCGCACAGTGCCATCATTATTCGTAATTTTTTGACGAAAAATGCAACAAATACCATCCAATAGCCACCGAATTCACCTGATTTGGCTCCCTGTGACTTAATGGAAAGGAAATAATGGAAAAATCGCCAACACACAGAGATAGATGTACTCTTGACTACGTAACTTTTGCAAATGTCAAGCTATGACGCTAAGACTCTTCGGAACATACTCGTATTAAAATCATATAATTAAATAAATAGAATTATGTCTATAAGTCGGTTTCGTTGAATTACTGTTCGTAAATACTAATATACTTCTCGTGTTAATCGAAACACAATTAAAATGGTCTAACCACCGGTAGCATATTAGATATTACATGAATTAATTAATATTCAACAAAAAATTAATAAAGTAAAAATCTGAAGTACTACCAAATGGTATATAAACTCCCAAATTGACTCACCATAGTCATAATTGACGACGACGATCACACCACTACCAGTGATCTCTCTAATATTTGAATCGCGATCATTACGAAAAACGGTGTAGCATAAAGGAAAATATTCCTCCGATTTGAAATCAACGTGGTCTCCGTAAAAATAACGATGTCCTAGTTATAAGACAAAATAGATGAGTAAATTGGTATCCCGCTATTATTTTGGTAATATACGTGTAGATTATTGTTGCTGGAATTATTTGATGAAATGATGGGCATAATATTATGGAGTTTAGGTCGATAGAAAACGTTACTATTAACATTGGTAGATCATTCACGGTATTATTCCACAAGCATCAGTCTGAAGTTTTTTGTACGAGGTACAAACTCTCGGACCAATGCTCCGGCAGGCCATATGTGTAGTTGAAGGAGTTTGCTGAAATAGACTATATCAACGACGATTTTGAACGAAAATTGAGCCGACTAACGCCATGGCCAACTGACACAAGCACCCGACACTCAATCTCATCGTCAGAGATTACCAGCTTACCATACTTACCGAATTTTGAGGCATAAATAAACTTCCTATCCGGAACAGCTTTGATAGTATCATCGGTATCGTCGCAAGAGCCAACAATAAACTTCGCTTGCGGCGGTTGAATTGGAGCACTCGCAGATTCAACAGAAACAGGTGTAGCATTATTAGAATGGCCCGAGATGATTGACGTATACCTTATAATTTGAGCAATAAACAGGAATCTATTGTTAAACGTATAACAAGTTATCTTCAAAATGCTGGTCGAAACATAACTTGCGATAATTGGTTTACGACTCATCCTCTGGCTATAGATTTATTGGAAAAAACTACATTAGTAGGAACCATACGGAAAAACAAAAGGATATTGCCTGTATCATTTTGTATAGCCAAAAAAGGGCAGTTAAATCTACGATTTTTGGATACCAAAAAAAGTGACCATATATCATACGTGCCCAAAAAAAATAAATGCGTATTACTCCTTTCTACCCTGCATGGTAATGGGAATATTATTGATTCTTCAAAATCTTTCCACAGATTATTGAATTTTACAACAAAACGAAAGGTGGTGTTGATACTACCGATCAACTATGGCTACGTATAATGTGGCTCGAAATTCACGCCGGTGGCAGTTAGTTATATTTTTTTCGTTAATAAATTTGGCGAGTATAAATGCACGAATTATTTTGTTGCTTACCGAAAATCCACCACTGATATATATAAAAAACGGTCACTTTTTATAAAGCATCTTGGGTTTGCTCTAATGCAACCTCAAATTGATAGGAGGTCCTGTTGAAATATGAACTCTCGTCTTAAATTAAGTTGGCAAAAGTTTACCAGTAAAAGACCTACCGATGATCAACCCGAACAATGTCCTTCCACACAAAATCACTTAGAAGGATCTCAGCCTTTAGAAAAAAGGAGAAAATTAGTAATAAAGGGCCGCTATCAACTAAGTAGCTACAAAACCGATCGTAAAACTAGAACTACTTGTTCTAAGTGTAACTAAAAAAATTTGTGGGAGCCACTTAGTCACAATATGTATAAATTGTAATGAGCCAAACAATTTAATGCAACCAGAAATCTCAGATTCTGATGAAGAAATTTAATCAAAATAGTCAATTACAACAAAAAAATATCAAAAAAATATGCTCTAATGAATACAGCAATTTGCATGATATAATTTTGTTGGCTTTTCAGCTTTTCAAAATCTTCGTTCTGAAAAGTGTGACTGAAAAAGCTAGGCACTGTGAGATATTTTCCCGAACCATTACCATTTAAAAGGAAAATGTAACTGTACATTTCGTTCTACAAATCGTATCTGCACTCATGATATCTCGAGAACCGCTTATCTGATTTAGAATATTTTTCGCCAATCTGTTTCTATGGTATGACGGTACGTATGCTGGTATTATGGTGTACGATGATAAGATCCTATAATTCTATGAAGGTATGATTTTAACCCTTCGAGAACACACCTATTTTTTTAATCACGGAGAACACTTGCTTAATTTACCCTACAGACTTCTTCATCGTCTACCATTTTAAATTGTTCAGTGCGATCAACATGAAAAAATTCTCAGATGTACTTGAAACATTGATAAATCAATTTATATAAATCAAAAGTGCCGGTGAAATTATGAACCTAATTAACGAAAAATATATTGAATAATTTACAAAAAAATCGGATTTTTTAATTTTTCAATATTTCTGGTTAAATCTTTACCCGTACATATATTTCTGAAATATAGTAGAATTGAGAAAAAATGTATACTTTAGTGTTCTTTTAAAAAAAGGTATTTATTTGGAAAGGGTCACCTACTCGTAGGTGAATTTTAAGGTAAAAAAAATCGAACATTTTTGTGAAACAATTAAATAAAAATTAATTTTTTACTAAATACATGTAAAGATTCTATCAATTACAAAAATTGTTGTTGTAGTGTACAAAAGCTGGTTTATCATCAAGAATTAGCTGAATACCCTTGCGTATTGCTGAGCGCAGCGTAGCATTTTTTAGTTTTTCTTTCAAGTATGGTGCAAGTAGGTGAAAGACAAGTTGCTTTATAGCAGCCATAGCAGACAAATGTTCTTCCGCTTCATACATTATTGCAAGTACATATACAAAATTCTTGCATTTTTACTAGCTCGATCAAGTATCCCGCAAAAGAAGCGGATTAGGCATCGTAAAGGCGAAATATTGAAGCGAGCAAATACCGCGAGCCTTAGAAATCGGATCAGAGATATTAGTATTAGATTAAATTTTATATTAGCTTTCAAACAAAACAAATGTAATTATTATTATTCTTTTGACATTTGTTGATTTGACAGGTTAACATTTAATAATTGTAGTAGATATTACTGACGATTTTTATGTATCCGCTTCAATTTTTCTATCTTCCGTAAAGTAGGCAAACTTTTACTATCGTCAATAGCAGTTACCTTTTATTGTATCTTAATTAGTTAACTACTGTAAGCTAGATGTCACTATACATAACACATAGCAGTTAGCTCAGTTAAATTATTTTGTATTTAAGTTGGATGTCACTGTATGTAATTTTATAAATTTGTACCATTTTGTAAAAGGAAAAAAAAGAAAATAATTGAAAAAGAGAACATTCTTGTGACAGCTGCGAACGAAGTTACACTCGAGCGATTTTGGTCGATTAAATATAAAATAAAAATTAGTGTTTATCTAATAAAGATAGTTTGGTTAATTTTATTATCGCGAATTTGTATTGACCATCTATCGAGAAACAAACAATTGGTCCTTCGAGCCGGATAGAAATTGATCCGGAAAACCTCCTAATTAACAACTAAAATTAAATAACTGAATCAACTAGAAGTTTCCGAAAAATACAGTTAAATCAGGGCGGATGTAAACATTTTTGGCTTGTTCGAATTCAGTAGTCTGTTTGGGTTTAATAAATAATTTTGATATCGTCATTCCGTTATATTGACGCTAATTTGTGAAAATTTTCTTGATTGTTCAAATTTTATATAAATAACTGTGATAGTTTCGTTCCACGATATTGTTGTGAATTTTGTGAAAATTTAAAACCGTGCGATAAACTGCTATTTTATACGATATGGCCGAATTATGCAGCCTTAAACGTATTAATAAAAACATTGCGAGCATTAGCGGATTTGTGAACCAAATAAGAGATGCGACGGGGATCGAAGATGTTACAGTCAATTTAAAAATGCTTCAGAATGAATGGAGCGAATACAAGGACATATGTGATGAGGTCCAGGAAACGGAAAAAAAACCTGGAAATCCAAACTAAAATTGAAAACGGCCCTTTAGATGCGGAGCAAACGCGAATGCCGCAGCCTCGTGGAAATGACAATAATATATCGATGGTAGATTTCTTGGAACACCAGAAAACATTCTTAGAAGAGAAGTCAACGATAAAAAGAGCGGGGAAAACTGAAGTTCGGTTACCAAAGGTAAATATTCCTACAATTTCTGGACGGTACTCTGATTTCCCATCTTTCAAAGATTTGTTCGAGGCTTCGGTGCATAACAACCAAAAATTCCAAAGGTACATAAACTGCAATATTTGAAGTCTTCTTAAAGATGATGCAGCTCAATTAGTGAAACATTTTGAGATAACCGAAACCAACTACTCTAGCTTGGGAAAAAATTAAAACGCGGTACGAGAAAAAAAACCATGTCGTGAAGCAGCCACTTGATCAATTCATTCACCAGCCACGAGTAAAAGAGGGATCATCCAAGCAATTAAGTCAATTATGTGATTCCTGCGATGATTTGATACGAGGATTAAAGGTCCTTGGACAGAATGCCGAATCGCGTGATCCGTGGATGATTCACCTATTGTTAGAGAAACTGGACGAAGAAACAAAACTAGGATGGGCATATTTTAATAAAATCGACTTTCCGAAATTCGATGCACTAGTGAAGTTTCTAGAGACGCGTAGCCAGGCTTGGGAAAATTGTATGATATCCAGTAATAAAGGGTCATTTACTAACAATAAAGGAAAGCTTCAAGTGAAGGCCATGTATTCAACAGTAGCGAATACAAAGGTATGTTTCAAATGCGAAAAAGAACATTGCGTTCACAAGTGTCCAGAGTTTAAGGAACTAACTGTCGACCAAAGGGGAGGATTTATTGCTTAAAAGCGATGTTGCTTCAACTGCCTAAGCCAAACACACTTTTCAACTGTCTGTCAGTCTAAGTTGAGATGTAGTTTATGTAAGGCGCGACACCACACATTGTTACACCAGGCAAAACTGAACAGGCAAGAAGCGACTTCGATACCAACGGATTGTGAGCAGTCCTCCACAAATGGTGGTAACACTCAAGGTCCGCGTGACATTAGGACTAATATGAGTGTAAGTGAGCGTTCTTGCCGTGTACTGCCGTAGTAACAATTTGCGACAACTTTGGGAAATCGATTGAATGCCGTATATTGTTAGACTCGGGTTCGCAGGCGTCGTTCATCACCGGGTCATATGCCCAGCGATTACAACTCAGAAGAAGAAACGCGAACATTCTGGTTAGGGGAATTTCCAATTCTGGACTCCAAACAAAAGGCACAATGGAAGTGAAGCTTCAATCGCGAGTTCACCCTCAAGAAGCTTTGAAAATAGAAGCATTCATATTAAACAAACTGCCAGTTACCCAGTGCCGATTTTTATGTTATGTTCCATGGAGAAACCTCATTTGTGTGTGTATTATGCTCACACGAATATTTTTTAAGAATTTTAATTTGTCTGTCTGTAATCAGTTGATTTTTCGGCATTTTTTATGGACAAATATATAAATTGTTCATGGCAATCCCAATATTTTCGATTTGGTAAATCAGAAAAATACAGAGGCCAATCGCTCATAACGTATCTACTGAAAAAAAAGTAGAAATATCGTCCCCCCTCCCCGTAATTTTGGCTGAAGGCCCAAAGAGTTATACCAATGTACCACTCTACAAAAATGGAAACCGTCTATAAGTTCTTTATGTTGGTAGTTTGGTTTCGTAGTGAAAAGTTGGTCTACTCATCAGGCAGCTACGACCAAACTACAAAAAATTCCACTCTAGCCACATACATTAAGTATCTGGCCAGAACGTACTGACATAGCGAATTATTATTCACTACATCAAATATCAAAAATCTGCTTTAACGGTGCTACTTTAGTTTTCGCCGCTACGATGTTAATATGTACTTGCCCAGTAGTTGACCTTAGGTAAACTACCGCTGCATATGCTCTCTCACTCGCATCGCTAAACCCATGCAGTTCTACTTCGGTCTCATACTTAACTCGTCTAGGTATTTTGATTTCTTCTAGCTCGTTCACCTCACTTCTCACTTTAGTCCACCGTCTTGCTGTTTCATCTGGTAAAAGATCATCCCAAGCAAGCTTTTCCAACCACAATCGTTGGAATATTATTTTTAATATAATCGTGACTGGCGATAAAAATCCAAGTGGATCGAAAATCTTCGAAGACTCTGACAGCATCTTCCTCTTTGTAGGTACCGACTCAGCTAACAAATTTACTTTAAATGAGAACGCATCCATTAAAGGATTCCATTGAAGTCCCAGAATTTTAATCGTACATGAATCACCCATGCATGTCGTCTTATCAGCGTCAGATTCTGATAATTTTGGTAGATTTGACTTCCATTTTCGGAGATGAAATCCTCCCTCCATCAATGCATTAACCATTTCCAATTTTAAACATTGTATTTCGTCAACATGATCCGCGTCGGAAACAAAATCATCCACATAGAACTCTGTTTTTATAGCGGATGAAGCCAGGGGATGTTTGTATTGGATAACGCTCGCCAACTGATGGAGTGTTCTTATTGCCAAGAATGGTGCTGGCGCTGTACCGTAGGTAACCGTACTCAGTTTATATATCACCACCTCTTGATTTGGGCTTGATCGCCATAAAATTCGCTTGTAGTTCTGGTAGCTTTCTGACATCTTGACCTGCCGAAACATCTTCTCTATGTCTGCAGTTATCACAAATTGGTAAGTTCGGAATCTCGTTAATATATCCCAAAATGTCGCTTGTATGGTTGGTCCCACTCGCAATTTTTCATTTAATGAAACCCCGCTCGAGGATTTGGCAGAGCCAATAAAAACCACTCTTTTTTTTGTGGTTTCTTTATCTTCCCTTATCACAGCATGATGTGGTAAGTAGTAACACTCCTCTTCACGTAAATAAACTTCCTTTGCATCAATTTTCTTCATATGACTCAGTTGCACGTATTCCTCCATGAACCGTTTGTATCCCGCCTTCAGTTTCGGATTTAAATTCAGAGGTTTCTCCAACGTGTAAAACCTCTGTAGAGCAGCATTGTAAGAGTTGCCCAATTTTGGGGTGTTTTCCTTAAACGGTAATTGTACCGTGTACCTTCCGGAATCGTCTCGTGAAAACGTTGAAGCAAAGTCTTTATCGCATGCTGTTTCATCAGGAGTGTAATGCTGTTCCTTCCTTGGTTCGTCGAATTGACAAAACCGTCGAAGAGTTTCATCAATATTTGTCTCTAACTCGACTTTAAAACCAAGAACCTCTGATATTTTAAATTTGTCCTTCTCTTAAAATTTAGAAGAATGCATCGGCTCCAATGAGAACATCTATATCACATGTTTGGTTGTATCCCGGATCAGCAAGTTGGAATTTATTTTATTTATATATTTATTTATTCTAAAAATCAACGGGATAAAAATCCTTTTTTGATTACAATAATTATAATTATAAATAGTTTTATAATTTAGCTTTGATTTGCTTTTTAAAAGTACATTTAGAAATATTAAAATCAAACACATCAAAATTATGATTAAATTGTCGACAAATAGATGGGATCGGAGCATTATATGCATAGTTCGATTTAAATGTCGGCAAATATATAAAATCCCTGACCCGAGTAGGTTTACAGGGCACATGAATATCAATCTTTGCAAGTAGTTCCGGACAGTCAATAGAATTGTTCAGCAAATCAGCGATGACTGTTGAAGCAGCACATCTACGTCTTACAAGCAATGAGTCCAAATTAGCAATTTTAGAACGGTCATTATAGGATGGCAAATTCTTTTTATTCAGCCACATTGGAAGGTCCGGATCAAACGGCCAATTCAATTTATGAAGATAGTCAATACTAAATTTCTTCTGTACCCGTTCAATTCTATCGATTTAAATATGGTAAGCAGGAATGTAGAGGTAACTCCTTCATCAACATAAAAATCGGCACTGGGTAACTGGCAGTTTGTTGGCTGGCAGCTGAGTCGGTACCTACAAAGAGGAAGTTGCTGTCAGAGTCTTCGAAGATTTTCGATCCACTTGGATTTTTATCGCCAGTCACGATTATATTAAAAATAATATTACAACGATTGTGGTTGGAAAAGCTTGCTTGGGATGATCTTTTACCAGATGAAACAGCAAGACGATGGACTGAAGTGAAAAGTGAGTTGAACGAGCTAGAAGAATTAAAAATACCTAGACGAGTTAAATATGAGACCAAAGTAGAACTGCATGGGTAGCACCGTTAAAGCAGATCACGCTACCAAGGCTTGAACTTTGTGCGGCGGTTTTACTGGCGAAGCTATTGAAAAACGTGATGGCGGTTATAAATGAAGAAACCAAAGTGTATGCCTGGTCAGACTCTCAGATCGTGCTTGCATGGTTATTTGACTATCCGTCACGATGGAAAACCTTTATGGCCAATAGAGCCAGTGAAATCCTGGAAAGTGTACGTATAAGTGAGATAATCTTGATTGTTTAGCAATTGAAATAGTATGTTTACACAATATTAAAGAAGATACACGGAAATCTAAACAGACAACATATTTCTCACAACCTCGCCTAAAAATAATTTTTGGGTCACATTTCGTTCTATTCGTTGGAAACTTCAAAATTCATCATAATCGGTTAAAAATAGCTAGGTTATATTCTTATTGACCATATTACAGATTTTGGAATCCTACCCCTCCCCCCAAAAATCATTTTAGAATCCCATTTCCAATATCCAAGCTCCATCCTAATTGGCTATTCATGTAAATTGCTAAGGGTTCAATTTGAAATGTAAAGGTTCAATTTGGAATGTAAAAGGTCGAATTGGAAATGTAAAACTTGTATGATGGTATGATGGTATAATGGTATGATGGTATGTAGGTATGATGGTATGATGGTATGTTGGTATGATTGTATGATCGTATGATGGTATAATGGTATGATGGTATGGTGTTATGAAGGTATGCCGATATGATAACATGATGGTATAATGGTACGATGGCATAATGGTATAATGGTATGATGGTACGATTGTATGACGGTAGGATGGTATGATGGTATAATGGTAAGATGGTATGTATGATAATATGATTCTGTGATGTTATGGTGAGATAGGGGTAAGATGGATTGGTGTTATTGTATGATGGTGTGATAGTATGATTGTGATACAACGTATGATGGTATGACTATTTATTCTAGAATGATGGTTTGATAGTATGCAGGTATGATGGTACGACGGTATAATGGTATGACGGTTGATGGTATGATTATATGATGGTATGATCGTATGATTTTATGATGGTATGATAGTACGATGCTACGATGTTATGATGATATTATGATATGATAGTATGAAGCGATGGTGGATTGGTACGGTGGTATGACGTGGTATTACTATGGTACGGTGGTAGGACTGTATGATGGTTTAATGATATATTGTCATGGCGGTGTGATGGTTTATTGGAATAATGGTATAATGGAATTTTTGTTTAAGGTTGTCATGGTAAGACGCTACGTGTGCCGATTGAGGTTGAGTTGTAAATTGAGGGTGATGTTGAGCTGAAGATTAACTTAATAGGTTCATTTCGGTATTGATTTGGGAGTTGAATTAATCAAGACCGAAGTTCTGATCACCTTATGAGGCTTCAGCTCTTTATGTTTTTGATTTGGTATTTGTCGTGCTGTGATTGGTCTAGCAAATGTTGGAAAAATATACCCAATGCACTAGAAACATTGAAAATGAAGAAGAATAGTCAATGTTTGTGATGTGCAATAAGTATTGTGGTGTTGGGAAGAGTGTAGATTGGAGTGGATCTATTGAAGTGGTGACTAAGTGAACCGCTACAAGCTAATTGAGAATTTTTAACAATACAATCAGAAATAACATAATCGAGACACATGGAAATTGTATTAGATATATACGGCTACTATAAAGTATTTCCCTACTTTTAGGTCACGAAATGTTTAATGAGCTGATTATTTAGGTAAATTATTTCAGATTTTTGGCTGCAATTCCAATTTATTTATAGAAAGTATACTCAATTGTAAAATTATTTAAAATTTTTAATTAGTTTACTAACTGAAAAGTTAATTTAACAATTAACTTTTATTTTATTTTGTTTTATTTAGTTTTAAGAATATATTAGTACTAAATTGTCATAAATACACAAACGACTGGAAGGGAGTTCAAAAATCTGTATTACTGTTCGTGCCTAACAGGACGAAGAATAATGGGACACATTTACTCAGCTCACATAATAAGCATTATATGGTATTTAGGCTGGGCGAGACATCCAGATAATAGTTTGTTACCAGCAAGTTTTCTAGACGAATTAATAGCGGCTTTATGCTTAATTCAAATACCTACTGTTATTTTCAATGAGGAATATGAAAATAATCAAAAAATTCTAAGATATATATTTTGTAAATTGTCAAAAATTAGCCGTATTATAATGAAATAAACCATATACTCGTATTGATGTCAGACGTAGGGGGAAAATTTATGCAATAGTAGTTGGTCCAAAAAAATTTTAAAATTTCAAGATAATATCCTACTTCATCATCTGATTACGATCAGTGATGAAAATGAACACATCTATGACCCCCCGTTGAGAGTGCAGAATCCATGGGCCGACCCACCTTTCATGTCAGCACTACAGGTTGGCATGAAGCAATGCAATGTGCAGGTGGTTTTCAAAGACGGATCTGTAGCCGCCCGTCCTCGATTTGGCTACTCCAGGCGTAAAGTAGGACGGTAAAAAATAAATCAATAATTCAAACAAACAAACAAACAAAGAATATCCTACACTTTACTTGAATTAAAGACTAACCAATTTTAATAACACACGCAAGCAAAAAATTTCCATGATAAAGTAATGATCAATGGGCCACTGCACCCTTCGAGCTAATCTAGGCAAAACCTGCTTTAAGCTACTCTTAAATAATTGAGTCCGCATATTATGATATTATGTACTTAATTTATATGCTGGACAAATACTAATAAACCAATAATATATTCCGTCTAGATCATTCATTATTAACACTCGCTTTGAAGAAAATTTGCAATTGAAATATAATTTGAAAATAAATAAATAATTGTCTTGCATTCTTAATATGGTTTAAAATGCTTTAAACCCCTTAAATGGTAGTATTCGACTGAATCAATCAGTTTTGTGATCACGATCACCAAATTTGGATTATTAATTGACGGTACACCATAGTGAAATTTAATTACTCTATTGATTATTTATTAAACATTATTAATTCATATTTTAATACATATTTTCAGTTCCCCTTCGTAAAATATTTTCTACGTGAAAATCGGCGACCGTTTAAAACATGAATGCAGGTCGTTTACCTGTACATATTCGCAATTTTTCTTATGTTGTGAAAAAATACTAGGTATACTCGTATGTACATATGTATACCTAGATTTATTGTAAACATATGTTTGATTCTCGTTACACAAACATAAAAAAAAAATACGATTTAATGCCAATAAAACAGTGCTCACAACGATTGCCGCTTAAATAAAAACATTTGCTTTGCAATTTAATAATTTAACAATTATTTGTTGTGTAGACGTGCTTAAGATTTAATCGGCTGTGTAATTCTATAATTCTAAACATGGTCTAATTTATTAAAAAAAAAGAAAAAGAAAAAAAAAACAAATCACGATCACTAATTTCTAAACATAAATTGATTACACATTAAAAATTGTTTACTTTTGTTTTGATTAATGAGCTCGATCTAAGAGAATATTTACAATATTTCTGACCTATAAAAGTGAAGTGTATTTTTAATCTAAATATGATCATGAAAAATGTTTAATGTTCATTTTAATATTAAATGTATACAAATTGAAATTACCTAATCGATCGCCATACACTAAAGAAGGTAACACAGGAAACGTATACTGGTTTACATTTATGTTTTTAAGATCACACTTGATCTCTATTTTAGTTTTTGTGTTTAAGTTCGGTTAATATGAAATATATTGTATATACAACACTGTAAGAATTTGCCATAACAAGGAAATTTATGAAATCCGGTTATTAAGTTTTCTGTAATTTCACTAACACTACGTATAAATATTTTG
This sequence comes from Tipula vernalis, assembly GCA_958295665.1. Taxonomy (NCBI): domain Eukaryota; kingdom Metazoa; phylum Arthropoda; class Insecta; order Diptera; family Tipulidae; genus Tipula; species Tipula vernalis. The sequence goes on along the minus strand of OY282560.1, from coordinate 152,994,719 downwards.
TTGATACGTATTTGCTGTGTTCTCGCTGGACCAGGCAGATTGATCTTCGATTTATTTAAGTAGATCATTATAAAATTATAAAAACTAGTTAAAAATTATACGTGATTGTACGTGAATTGCATTTCTTTTTTTATTAAATCAATACATTGATCAACGAGAAATTTTATGATCGTTTGACCTTTTTGATCCAACAAACGACACTATTAAAATGTTGGATACATTAATTTTTGGTTTCTCTGTTATTCAATTCAAAATATACTCAAGTGGTATTCAGACACATTTCAACACCAAAGAGATCGTATACAATTATTTCTTACTAAACAAAAAAAAAAACAAAAAAAAAATTGTAAAGTATTTTTCCATGTCTTTTCTCATACAATGAGTACACACACTCCAAGAAGAAGTTAAAGAAAACTAATGAAAAAGTTATGATTCCATAAATGGTAAACATGAATGAGAGGTAAAAATTATTTCTATTCGATATTTTTTTTCAACGCGGTGTTTCTTGAAAATTATTGCTGAAGCGAAATATAATATGTAACCATTTCAAAATGAAAGTACGACATTGAAGGATTAATAATTCTAAATGAATACATTGTAGGCACTTACAAAAACAAAATAAAAGAGGTGGCCAAACCTAATGGTTTGTGTGTAGTTCATGTAGCCTATTATTTAACATTCATTGCTTCTCGCAAAACCGACGTTGGTAGTATTTTACGCTAATTTGAATTTTGCTGCATATTTAGTATTTTATTTACAAAAATATGGTTGAAGAGAACAAAATATCAAAAGAAAAAAATCGTCAATTCACTTTAGTAGTTTTGTCCATAAACCCTTATTTTTTGATATTACGAGATAATCTTCCACTTCCGGTTTGGCCGGGTTTTTCCATTTTGTATACGGGGTTAGTAAGTGAGATAACCAAGTAACTCAACTAGTAAATGAGTCATTTTTTAAAAAAATGTTCCAAAGAATGTTGGTTTGGCTGTCAAAGGGAAATAATTTGGTGTAATTTATTTTTGATGGGCGTTTTAAAAACCATTTCTAGGTCAAGGAGAGAAGTGCCTACCAACTTCGCGTTGGTTATTACAGTTGTTGCTTGTTTCATTTCTTGTCATATATTAATTAAAAGTCAAATATATTATTGTATAATTTATCATAATAAACAAAATTTAACATTGGTGAAAAAATTGAAATGATTTTAATTTATGGTGATAGTAAAATAAACTTAAGCTCATATACAGTAATATTTTCTACCAGTAACATTCCGTCCCGGTTAATATTAAGTTAAAGCAAGATTCCGGGGCGTTATTCTCGATTTGCCTGAGAAGTGTTGGATTTGCACTTCAATGGTCGTTGAATAAGATGTGCTGGACCAGTGATGTGGCTTGCTCAACCACCGAATTTGATTTGTCTCGATTTTTTTTGTTGAGGGGATATCTAAAAGAGAAGGTATATGTAGTTACAACAACGAAGGGCACCATTTCAGAACTATTCCTCAATCTTTTATTAAACGTCTTGATAAGCTTTTGAATTCTCAGAAAAAATGTCTTAAATTTAAGATAATAAAATGACCTTGAAATAACCTTGAAAACGTTTAACAACTCAAAAATAAATCACACCAATGCATTACTCTCTTAAAATGAAACCAGTCCGATGACGATTTATTTGTATTTAGACTAAAATCACAGATATTGATAACTGGGAACAACTGGAACGGTTCTTGACAGACCAATTTCATACCGAAGCGCACAGCGAAAATTTTTTTAAACAACTAGAACCTACCAAAGACGAAAAGACGATTGCTGGTAAGATGTTTTAATTTAACTTCAGAATTCGAGCTTGAAATTGGAGATCACAAATATGCTGCTATGATCAAGAAAATATTTCGTAGCTACAAACCAAAGTGCAATCGGAAAACAACTCCTGGGATCCGACCAACCAATATATCAAGCGCCAAGAAGATTGGATCCAGCAGGTGTGTAGAAGACAATAACAGAATTGCTACAGAACAAAATTATTTTACTTCGCCGATTCGAGTACGTCAGTCCAATCAGCGCCTTTTTGAATAAGTACTTTTCCAGCAGTGTGTCAACGCTTCATAAAACACATATTTCCCAGCCAGCGGATACGCTTTGGTCATTATTTGGAAGAAATGTAATTTCTCTAGAAAAAAAATAGAATACTTGACTAAGCCTATGAAGATGGACATGGATCAACTAAACCATCCATTAAGAAGACGTTGTTAGCTGTGAGAAGCTTGCCTGAGCCGCATTCAAAATAGAAGATCCGGAGTTTTCTTGGACTGACTGGATATTTTCGTAGACTCGTCAAAAATTACTCCATAATTGGAAGACCATTATCGAATCATTTGAGGAAAGACCTGGTTTCCGATGGAAAGACAGCTTTCACTTCAATGGTTTTCACAGAATATTGCATCCATCGCAATATTAAGCATATACGAATTACCATGGGAGTGAAATAATTATACCGGGACTGACCAGTTAAGGGAATTCCATTATAGCTTCCAGCGGATCGTGAAGAAGATTCCATTTGAATTATTGTTTGGTGTTCAGATGAAGAATAAGAAAGATGTTCGATTAGCGGAAACCTGAGAGGTGGAATTTGCTGATCATTTCATGAGTGGAGACGTTATTTGATGTTAAGCCAAGCAGAATATAATAACTAAGCAAACTGAGAAGAAAATCTGCAACACTATACGAAGAAGGTGACGTTGTAGCGGCTTGTTGGTAGACTTGGCCAAACATGGCCAGCGGACAGCAGAAATCGGTTGATCACTCTTTAGAAAAGTGCAACGATCGAAATAAATTTGCAATAATGCCGAAAAAAGTTTTTTGACGACGAGTCGCAAATGAAGATTTTTTGACAATGATTCGCAAATGAAGATTTTTTGACAACGATTCAATTTAAACGGAATTCCACAAAACAATGGTTATACAAAGCCATAGCAGAGCCTTCTAGAGTATAGAGCCATAATCATAATGACGTAATTTTTAGAAACTTTTTTAGTTGTATAACTTTTCACTGATTTCCATAGGATCCATAGTAAAAATGGTATTTTTTAGCTTCAAGTTTTTCAATGAAAAAAGTAAAAATATTATAAAATGTTTATATAAAAGGTTTCTACATACCTTTAACAACAATCTACAAGAAGGCTATATTGATATTAAGTAAATATTAATTGCAGAAATATCAAAATAAAAATAAAAATTATGACGTTGTGATAGTTCACGAAATTTTCGATTAAACTCCCTATCCATCAAGCTATAAACGTATCCTCTAACCAGAAAAATAAATGTGCTGCCAATTTTTATTGATAAAAAATAAAAAATTGATAAAAGGCCATTAACGGCCATTGTCAGAGATTTGGACTCAAGTTGTGATAGTTCACGAAATAATCGATTAAATTCCCTATCCATCAAGCTATAAACGTATCCCCTAACCAGAGAAATAAATGTACTGCGAATTTTTGAGTTCAAATTGCGATTTTGCATGAAATTAATAAAAGGTCATTAATGGTCATTGTCAGAGATTTGGACTCAAGTTGGGATATTTCACGAAATTACTGATTAAATTCCCTATCCATCAAGCTATAAACGTATCCTCTAACCAGAGAAATAAATCTACTCCGAATTTTTAGTTCAAATTGCGATTTTGCATGAAATTGATAAAATACCATTAACGGCTATTCTCAGAGACTTGGACTCAAGTTGTAATAGTTCACAAAATTGTCGATTAAATTCCCTATCCATCAAGCTATAAACGTATCTCCTAACCAAAGAAATAAATGTACTGCGAATTTTTGAGTTCAAATTGCGATTTTGCATGAAATTAATAAAAGGCCATTAATGGCCATTGTCAGAGATTTGGACTAAAGTTGTGATATTTCACGAAATTACTGATTAAATTCCCTATCCATCAAGCTATAAACGTATCCTCTAACCAGAGAAATAAATCTACTCCGAATTTTTTAGTTCAAATTGCGATTTTGCATGAACTTGATAAAAGGCCATTAACGGCCATTGTCAGAGCTTTGGACTCAAGTTGTGATAGTTCACGAAATTGTCGATTAAATTCCCTATCCATCAAGCTGTAAACGTATCCCCTATTCAGAGAAATAAATGTGCTGCGAATATTTATTGATAAAAAATAAAAAATTGATAAAAGGCCATTAACGGCCATTGTCAGAGACTTGGACTCAAGTTGTGATAGTTCACGAAATATTCCATTAAAATTTCTATCTATCAAGCTATAAACGTATCCCCTAACCAGAGAAATAAATCTACTGCAAATTTTTGAGTTAAAATTGCGATTTTGCATGAAATTGATAAAAGGCCATTAACGGCTATTCTCAGAGACTTTCTCTCAAGTTATGATAGTTCACGAAATAATCGATTAAATTCCCTATCCATCAAGCTATAAGTTTATCCCCTAGCCAGAGAAATAAATGTACTTCGAATTTTTGAGTTCAAAATGCGATTTTGCATGAAATTGATAAAAGGCCATTAACGGCTATTCTCAGAGATTTGGACTCAAGTTGTGATAGTTCACGAAATTACTGATTAAATTCCCTATCTATCAAGCTATAAACGTATCCTCTAACCAGAGAAATAAATGTACTGCGAATTTTTGAGTTCAAAATGCGATTGTGCATGAAATTGATAAAAGGCCATTAACGGCTATTCTCAGAGACTTGGACTCAAGTTGTGATAGTTCACGAAATAGTTGATGAAATAGCCTATTATATTTTCTGCCTATCAAGCTATGAACGTATCCCCTAACCAGAGAAATAAATGTGCGAATTTCGAATTTTAAACTTCAAATTGAGGTTTTGTATGAAATTGGCCACAAAGTCCATTAACACTTTTTGCGACAGATTAGAACGCAGTTTTTACGGAATACCTGAACAAATTCGCGACCTATTGAATTATATTCATTGAAAAGTATTTTATAAACTAATTGTTTGCTTAACATTTTTTTTGGTGTAATTTATTTTTTCTATTGGACAGAAAATTGAATTCTTATTGGAACAAATTTATAATTTGTACTAAAACTTTGATGTTTATTTTTATGGTTCGGAACTTTGGTTTTAAATTTAGCACATTGATATTTATCGGAATAGATCGATAGGTACTAACAAAGTAAAATTAATTTAATATATTTAATTAAACTACTTTAATGTTCGGACTAAGCTAAACAAAATAATCGTTGTGTTTTAATAAAACACCTAATATGTTTGTTTTATTATTTTACTGTGTCGTGAACATTAAGAAATTCAGTAAAATAATGCACGGTAATAGCACAAATTAACATAATGTGACGGTGACACCTAGTGTGTAATAGAATAAGTAAAACTAATAGCTCAATGTTTACTGTACTAAATGGAATTTTCCATGATAAAAATTGTTACGTAATGTTTCTACTGGAAAAGTCGTGAACTTTCGAGAAGTTTGGTTTGTGTATATAAAAAGGCGAACAAGATCGAATTGGATTATTAGTATTTGGAACGCGATAGAGTAAACTTGTAAGATTATTAGTAATAGTTGGTAAGCGATAGTATAAAGATTAAAAGGAATTAAAAAGTGAATTAAAAAGTGTTTTAGTGTAAAATAAAAAGTAAAAGTGATCAGTAAAATTTAAGAATAATTTATATAAAGTGATTTTGTGAATTTTTATTGATAAACTGTGTTGTAATAAATTTTGTGAAATAAATAAATTCGTGGGTGATCAATTGAATTGAGTTTGTATTATTCACAATCCAGTGATAAGAACCTTGATTGACAAGGCAAAAACGTAACAATAATATTGTGACGGTGACACCTAGTGTGTAATAGAGGAAGTTAAATGAATAGCTCAATGTTTAACTGTACTAAAATGGAATTTTCCATGATACAAATTGTTACGCAATGTTTCTACGCTATTCTAACTGGAAAAGTCATGAGCTTTCTAGAAGTTTGATTTGTGTATATAAAAAGGCGAACGAAGTCGAATTGGATTAGTAATATTTGGTAACCGATAGTGTAAAGATTAAAAAGGAATTAAAAAGTGTTTTTGTGGAAATAAAAATTATAAGTGTACAGTAAAAATTTGATTATAATTTATATAAAGTGATTTTGTGAATTTTTATAATAAACTGTGTTGTAATAATTCTTGTGTGAAATAAATAAATGCGTTGCTGATAAACTAAATTGATTTTGTATTGTTCACAATCCATTGATACCAACTTTAATTGACAAGGCAAAAACGTAACAATATGTATTCATTTATGGACCGAATCTTTATGTTTCAAAATAAAGGAGCTTTTACATTTTACAAATTTTCTTACATAAGTTTCAATTAAAATTATGTTCTTTTATTCACTTGAATGTAATCGAAATTTATTTTAATAACAAAATACCTATTTATAGATAAATTCTGAATTATTAACAGTGTACAATAAGCACCAACACATACCAAAATCAATGAGAATCTAATAGAATTTGTATACATATATCCCAATCCCATATTCCAATAGGGTTTGTATACATATATCTGGGAAAAAAATGGGAAAAACTTCACATCCATAAATTATACAATTTTATATTTAAATCCAAACGAACGTTAATTCTTTCCTTTTCTTCAAATTCTACCATGGCATAAGACTGCGGTAATTTTAATGAGTGGGTTTTATGGTGTGTTTTACGTCAAAAACTACAACGGGAAAATTATTATCACAGTATTCGAGCAGGCCCACAGATGACAGTGATGGCAGTAAAAATTTGGTAAAATCGTTCCAAAAATAAACACCTGGGGAATTTCAAGTTGAAAAATTTTGGGAAAAGCAAACCAAATTCACCGGAGATATTAAGAACGTGTGACAATTTTGTGATTAAATAATATTTTTCGTATTCTTCTGTAAGCATCTTAGACATCTGACGTACAGTAGTAAAACTAAAGATAAATTTAGCAAGTATTATTTTAATTCGTCAAAGCCAACATTGATGTATTTTTTCAAATTAAATTTCGAAAAATATATTTTAGACATAATTTAATTTTAATATTTCTGCAAATAATATTTATTTAATACCTATTGTATGTTGTTTTTAAAGATTTGTAGAAAACATGGACATAAACGTTTTATAATATTTTTACCTTTTTCATTGAAAAACTAGAAGGTAAGAAACATCATTTTTACTATCGATTTCTATGGCAAACATTGAATAGTTATACCACTAGAAAAGCTTCTAAAAAATTTCAACGTATGATTATGGCTCTATACTCTAGGAGGCTCTGCTTTGAGTTGTGATGAATAAAAGAAAATTACGTTTGTTGCAATTGCAAATTTGCACATACGGCGATTTTTGATTGGCTTTCGCATTAACAGGATTAACAAATTATGATAAAATCAAATTAAATTCATTACAGTCAGTTTATACATTTTTATAGAACATTTCAAGGTTGTATTCGAAATATTTCTAATTCTTTTTCTAAACAGGGAGCGCGCGCGGTTGACCTATTTCTGACCACAAAAATCGTAATAAAATTATTTGTTTTTTTTTTTTAAGAAAACAGAAATTTCTGAATCGATTAAGTCATCTGTTTTTTTTTTTTTTTTTGTATTTTTTCCTTCAAATAAGTGTAATAACACAAAAATAGACTAAAAATTGATTATGTCATATTAAATAAACGAGGTGTCCAGAGAGCGGAGCGTTTATAATAAAGTGTAGAATTTACACTAAAAATATTTTTCTTGCCACTGTAGTTAGATCATTCAAGTTAAATTTAAACGAATAATTGTACATATAGTAAACATTCCTCCCACACACCCACAACTCAATAAGCATCTTGTATTGTGTGTGATTTTATTTTCGTTTGCGTGATCAAAATATGACAAAGCTGATTTCGTTGAATTCGTTAACATATGTGTATACATACAATATACGAGTACGTATATACCCAACACAATTTTTGGACCGGATTGAGTAATTGGATTATCATAAATCACATCCGCTGAATTTTATTTAAATTTATTTTTTTATTCACAATCGGTATCGCATTTGACCATAACCTTAAGAACAATGCAAGTTAAAAAAAAAAAAAAAAAAAAAAACTCTGGTATATTTTATACTAAGATAAAAAGAATTTGTGTTGCGTGGTCGAATTCTTGTTAGTTTGTGTTATCCAATTTTCTATTTAAGATTACATTTATTTGATCATATTTTAAATGTTATAACTAATGCCCACCATTTCGTCGCGTATTTTTATTTTAAATTGGTTTTTAAAAGCTGTACAGTGGATTAGAAAAGTGGTGTACAACCCGCGGGTTTATTGAAATATTCAGACTATTGGATAAGTATTTTTAAGTTATTTGCTTAATTCGTCGACTTCTTCTAAATCATTTACATCATAGGACCGCTAACTTTAAAGTTATACCAACGATGCTTTGTGGAAAAGAGGTTTCTTGATCGATTTTACAAAAATTGGAGTATTGTAATATGACTCAAATTAAGCTATAACTTTGGAAAATTAATCTCCACCTTGAAATCCAATCCATCCTCGAACCATCCACTATTCTGAATAAACATTAATGCTTGTGCAGATGGCACAATAAAATTGGCGGCAACTATTTAAAACAACGTATTTATGCTTTAATAGCGATCGTGAATATACTAAATTCTCAGAATTCAGGAATATTCCTTTTGTAAAAATTTAAAAAAATTTGACAATATTAAACGTAAAGATTTTGGAAGTTTTAAGAATTTAAAGAATTTGAAGAATTTAAAAAAAATTTAAACTGAATGTTAAAAATTTATAGTAGTATATTTATTGTGAAAATAGAAAATTTTAATAAATAGTAAATTTATTAAAGTTTAAAAAATTTTAAAAAATTATAGAAAAATTAAAAATTTAAAAAGTTTAAATTTAGCGAATTTAAGAAATTTAAAGAATTTAAAAATTTGATGATTTTTCGGGATTTTAATTATTAATTAATTTAAAGAGTTTAGAAAATTTAAAGAATTTAAGTGTCAAAAGATTTTAAAAATCTTAAAAATTCCAAATTGGATTTCAAATTATAAAGTTCAATGGGTTTAAAATTTAAAGAATTTAAGGAATTCACAGAATTTAAGGAATTTAAAGAATTTAAAGGATTTAAAAAATTTAAAAACATGTATATTATAAAATTTAAAAATTTTAAATACTGAATTTTAAGAATTTAAAAATTTATTTGTCGGCCGATACATACGTGTTTTTAACATTATAATTTATTTTGATTTAAATTTCAATTATTTATTTGTAATTTTTTTTTGATTCAAATAAAAGTTTTAATAATTATAAATATTATTATTGAAACTATGTGGTGAAATAAAAGTGAATCTTATGGCTTTATAGACCTAAAGGATATAACTGCGTTAGCAACAAGCTTGCTCTCGCTAATTTGATGTTAAATATAATCCTATGATCTCAAGAGTAATTGTCTGCAAGGTGTAATTTAGGTGAATATTATGAACATTTAAAACTTTTAATTTAAAATTTACACCTATATGATTCATACTTTGACATTGTCCATGGTTTGACCTTTAATTAAATAAAATTTGTTCGTCGTTTATCTTGCTTGTTTAGTAGCATTAAATATAGTACTATGCATACCTACGCCAATTTGATGTACAATATCATTTATGAACTCGTGTGTACGTAGATTCAACTGTGTTACATAAATATCTGGTTTCAATCATTGTCAAAATCAATTTTGTGTTACAAACAGTTTTCAATACATTAGTGCATTTTCCAGATTTATTTCTCAAACATTTCATATTTTTAGATGAAATTCTAGAATATTGCTGATCGGAATGGAACTTGGTTGTTTCTTAACCAATTACTAGGGAATTCGCCTTGTGCGATGGAAATTATATTGTACATTTATTTTTTTGTTTAGTTCTGCAAAATGGAAAATAAGTTCTGAGGACTGAACACATAAATATTGGAGCGGTTAAAACGATTTTATCTTTTCGAATATTGCGGCCGAATTTCTTGTTCAAAATATCATTTCCATCAAGCTTGTCGAATTTCATCATAACTGGTTTTGAAACGGCCAAACTCCATCCTAATCGGCCATATTTCAGAGCTTAATCTAAAAATAATTTTAGAATCCGATTTCCATCGCACATGTCGAATTTCATCAAAATTAGCTAAGAAACGGCCAAATTACATCCTGATCTACATTCCGGTTATGATCAACTAAAACGATTGGGTTAAAAACATTTTTTCGTCTTTTTATTTCTCAACTGATTTTTTTCGGAACTAGAATTTCCCTAAATTTTTCCGAACAGTAACATTTCGAAAAAATTTAATTCTGGGATTAAATGGATTAATTAAGAAATAAAATTTGTTTTGATAAATATCATTGGCAAAAAGTTGAATTTGAATTGTAAAAGGTTCAATTTGAAGTGTAAAACCTGTATTGCTAATTATTACCTCCACACCAAGCTAAGTATAAACAGTGACATTACGTGATCCGGCACAATTTCTAATCATCTGGATCCAAACAAAATGACATATATTTGTTTTAAATTGGACATTGATGCAAATTTATGTAAAAGAGTTTATTACCAAACATTGTTAAAAACGAGGGAGTTTAACTTCTAAACACCCTAACATAACGAATTTGATACCATCGACAATTAATCTGAATATTATGTTTGATACATTTTTTAATTTCCATCTAATTTATTCTAAAGAGTTTACGGAATATTAAATATTGAAGAAATTAAAGAGTTTAGAGAATTTGAATAATTTAAAAAATTTAAAACTTCCATATTAAAAAATTTATCGGAGTTCAATTTATACAATCCAAAGGATTTAAAGAATTCGAAGAATTTAAAGATGTGAAGGAATTCAAAGAATTTAGAGAATTTAAAGAATATGAAGAATTTAAACAAATTATAGAATTTAGAAATGTTAAAGAATTTAATGACTTGAATGAAGTTAAGGAATTTAAAGAATTTAGGAAGTTTAAAGAATTTAAAGAATTTAAGAAGTTTACAGAATTTAGAGAAGGTTTAAAGGAGGAATTTAAAGATGTTAAAGAATTTCAGAATTTTCAAAATATAAAATTTAACGAAATTCAAACTATAAAATTTAAAGAATTCAAAAAATTCGAATATTTTAAAAAATTTTAGGAATTTAAAGAATTTTAAGAAATTAAGATATTTTAAGAAATTTAAAGAATTATAAACTTTCCAACTTATAATTTCAATTAATAAAATTTAAGGAACTAAAGGAAAAAGAAATAATTTGAAGAATTTTAAAGGATTTAAGAGTTGAAGGATTTAAGAGTTTCAAAAATTCTAAAAATTTATAAAATTTAAAGAATTTAAAGTAGTTTTTCAAAGAAGTAGAATTTTAAAAATTCCAAAATATAAAATTTAACAAATTTCAATTTATAAAATTTAAAAGTTTTTAAAAATTTAAAATTCAAAATATTCCGAGAATTTAAACCATTTAAAGAATTTAAAGAATTTAAAGGATTTAAATTATTTAAAGAATTTAAAGAATTCGTAGCAATCAAAGTATTTAAAGAATTTAGAGAATTTAAAGAATTTGAAGAATTTAAACAATTTAAAGAATTTAGATAATTTATGGAACTTGAAGAATTTAAACAAAATAAAGGATTTAAAGAAGTTAAATAATTTAAATTATTTAAAAAACTTAAGGAATTTAATGAATTTAGCGAAGGTTAAAAATTTAAAGAAGTTAAAGAATTTTAAAATTTCCAAAATATAAAATTTAACAAATTTCAATTTGTAAAATTTAAAAGATTTAAAGAATTCAAAAAATTCGAAGAATTTAAACCATTTAAGAAATTTAAAGAATTTAAAGAGTTTAAAGAATAGGATGAAGCAGGAAAAAGGTATAGATTGTTATATTTTACAGCCAAAATTTGGTATTGTAGGTTAATAGTACATAAGGAAGTATAATGCAGTGTTGTCACAATTCTTTTTGCATTTAGACTAGTTGAGTTGTTTGGAAAAAACATTTTTAATTTATGTTACCGATTATTACTTCGGTAACAATATTACCTAAAATTACCTATTTTACCGATAATATTACCACCGATAATATTACCGTTTACATCACTAGCTTACAGGTGTTTATCGCTACTTTGCGTAACGTAGTTTCCTATTTGACTTTAAATAATTGATCAATCAATTTGCCATATTAATGCCCGTATTCACGAAACTCGATTTATTTTAATCGATCATTACATCATCATTTTCTAAATAAAACCATCGTCAACAAACTAACGTGAATACGGGCATAAGTATGTTAAGCGAAACATACATCTCTTAGGAGCTTCAGCGATTTTTGTTTTAAATAGCGAATTAAATAACTAACTTTGTAATTTCCCGTAGAACAACATTGTCATTTAATATTTTTTCCTAAAATGTAAACTAATCGAGTTATTAGCGGAAACGTGACCGCAAGCCCCTAAACTATGTAAAAACTTCCTTTTGTTTACCCTTTTCCCCATTCGTCGTTTAAAAATACATCGATTAAACAAAACCTTTTGATAAATTAATTTCCTTTCTAAAACCCTAATTCGGCTGCTGCACTATACCTACTGCGATAAAACGACGTTTCCGTACAAACAAACAAAATAAAATAAAAGTTTCCGTAGTTTTTGCAGCTCTGGAAATTGTGAAAGGAAAGAATACTATAAAGATGCTTTTGGCGGCATTCGTCAGTTTGAGTACATCGAATTGCGAGTGTTTTACTGCATAATTAATCCGTTACGCCAATATTGTCGATATCGATAGGTCGGCGCCGATACTTCCGGCGAAACCAATAATATGGACGACGATAGGATAATCTGCGCTGTTGAAGTGTTGACTCAAATTTTTAATGCATCAACAGTGAAAAGATAGATCTTGCTTTCGCGCAGTAAAGGAAACGAGCTTATTTTGGAGAAATTCTTTTTTAACATTACTACCAGTAACGGTTTTTGATATAAATTTTCAAGCGTGCAATAAATTGACTTTTATTTATTTAACTAGCGGAAACCCGGCGTGCGCTGCTACGCCTGAAAATTAATTTTGATCTGTACACATAACTAATTTCAATTAACATAAATATCAAATTTCATCTTAATTGGTTAAGAACACATTGGTTAAAAAATCACATTTTAATCCCATTTCAATTCCACAAATAGATAAATGAATTTACGAAAATTAGGTAATAACCAATATTTTTTGTCTTTCCGTTCGGAGAGAAAACACATAGCGCCGATGGTTTACGTCGAGCACGCCACGTACGACTGCTCATGGGAAAACTTGGAAATTCAAGGTTTACTCCACACACTTCCAAAGATTGGCCTTGCGATTTATTAATCGTTATTGCAAATGCAAGGCGAACAGGAAACTGGACCCGATTAAATTGAAACTGCAAATCAGTTGTAATCAGTGGTATTCTTGGAATCAGAACATCCTCGCCTTTGAACTTTCCTGTGATTATCGTTGCTTCAATCACGTTGTTCATCAGCTTCTTAACAGCGAGTCTTGTTCCATTACTTAGTTTCGGTTGGTTTTGGTTAGATTGCGTAACATGATTATCACCGAGCCGATCTTGAGTTGCAAATTATGCGGCGGCATTCCTGGCAAATCCAATGAATTCAGGATTCCAAAGGATTCAATAGTTCGGAGAATTTGGAGAATTTGAAAAATTTAAAGAATTTAGAGAATTCTAAGAATTTAAAGAATTTACAGAATTTAAAGAATTTGAGGAATTTAAATAAGTTAAAGAATTTAGAAAAGTTAAAAATTTAAAGGATTTACGAAATTCAAAAAATTTAAAGAATTTGAAGAATTTAAACAAATTAAAGAATTTAAAGAATTTAGAAAATTTGAAAAAATTAAAAGGATTTTGACAATTCAAAAAATTCTCGGCTGTGGTTGCTGGTGTTCCTTAGGGTAGTATTTTGGAACCTCTACTGTTTAGTCTATATCTTAATGACCTGGTGAATAACATAAAATTTGTGGGGAAATTTACCATATTGAGTCAATTTTCGAAAAATTGAATGAGGATTTAGATAATATTCATGGTGGGTCTGCTAAAAATGGCATTTGCTTAAATATATCTAAGTGTAAAGCATTAATTTTATCAAAACACACAATTTATCCTGGAATAATTATGTATTTAGGTAAGCGAATTGAGAATCTATTTAGTTAAATATTTTATTCTTCCCCACATAAATTATTGCGAAGTAATTTATTCAAACTGCGATGCCGCGACTAAGTATACTTTGCAAGTTTCATTTAGTTATGCTATCAGATATGTTTACAATCTTAATCGTTATGATCATGTCTCAGGTTTCGCCAAATCTATTCTTGGACATAATCAGTCCTTGACGCACCATCTAATTTTAAGGATGGATTTTCAAATTGATCAAATTTTGTGAACCAAAATATCTATTTGATTAGATTGTGTTTACCTCATCAATCAGAACGGGTCACATTGTCATACCGCGTAATTGTTCGAACATATGTATATAATAATTCGGTGCTAGTTTCTTGCATTTCATTTTGGAACAAAATTCGCAATCAATTCGTTAATAAATAAATAAATAAATAAATAAAAAGAATTTGAAGAATTTAAAGAATTTAAACAAATTAAAGAATTTAGAGAAGTTAAAGAATTTGAAGAATTTAAAGAATTTGAAAAATTCGAAGATTTTAACACTAGAACTACCAACCGGTCAAAATGGCCGGTTATATATTTATTGAATTCAATTTTTTTAATTATTATGTTAAACCGTTTGTGGGAATCTGTGATGACTTTTAATTTGACAACAAAGTAACCATGTTAAAATTCATCATTAACTTCGAAAAAAATTTTATCATAATTAAAAAAATTGAATTCAATAAATGTATAATTCGTCATTTTGACGGGTTGGTAGTTCTAGTGTTAAAGAATTTGATGGATTTAAAGAATTTTAATAATTAGACGATTTTGCCGAATTTAAAGAATTTGAAAATTTTATAGAATTTAAAGAAGTTTAAGAATTTAGAGAAGATAAAGAGTTTAAAGAATTAG
This sequence comes from Tipula vernalis, assembly GCA_958295665.1. Lineage (NCBI taxonomy): Eukaryota > Metazoa > Arthropoda > Insecta > Diptera > Tipulidae > Tipula > Tipula vernalis. The sequence continues at coordinate 152,979,632 of OY282560.1, read as the reverse complement.
AAATTTTATCCAAATTATAAAATTTAACGAATTTTAAAAATTTAAAGAAGTTAAAGGATTTAAAGAATTGTAAAATTTCCAAATTCGAAAATCTAACAAATTTCAATTTATAAAATTTAAAAGATTTGAAGAATTTAAAGAATTCAAAAAATTCGGAGAATTTAAACCATTTAAGGAATTTAAAGAATTTAAAGAATTCATAGCACTCTTCGAAGAATTTAAAGAATTTTAAGACTTTAGAGAATTTAAAGAATTTGAAGAATTTAGAGATTTTAATGAATTTGAAGAACTTAAAAAAATTAAAGAATTTAGAAAAGTTAAAGAATTTGAAGAATTGAAAGAATTTGAAAATAATTTAAAGTATTTTAAGAATTCAAATTTGATGATTTTAAAGAATTTGAAAATTTTATAGAATTTAAAGAAGTTTAAGAATTTAGAGAAGATAAAGAGTTTAAAAAATTAGAAATTTTATCTAAATTATAAAATTTAACGAATTTCAAGAATTTAAAGAAGTTAAAGGATTTAAAGAATTTTAAAATTTCCAAATTCGAAAATTTAACAAATTTCAATTTATAAAATTTAAAAGATTTGAAGAATTTAGAGAATTAAAAAAATTCGGAGAATTTAAACCATTTAAGGAATTTAAAGAATTTAAAGAATTCATATGTAGCACTTTGAATTTAATGAATTTAAAGAATTTAGACAAATTAAAGGATTTAAAGAAGGTTAATAATTTAACTTATTTAAAAAACTTAAGGAATTTAATGAATTCAGGGAAGATTAAGAATTTAAAGAAAGTAAAGAATTCTAAAATTTCAAAAATATAAAATTTAACAAATTTCAATTTATAAAATTTAAGAGATTTAAAGAATTTATAATATTCGAAGAATTTGATCCATTTAAGAAATTTAAATAATTTGAAAAATTTAAAGAATTTAAAGAATTCAAAGAATTCGGAGAATGTGAAAAGTTAGAGAATTTAAAGAATTTGAAGAATTTAAACAAATTAAAGAATTTAGAGAAGTTAAAAATTTACAGGATTTAAGAAATTCAAAGAACCTTACGAATTTAAGGAATTTAAGGGATTTAAACAACTTGAATAATTTAAAGTATTAAAAGCATTTAAAAATTTTAAAGTTTCCAAATTATAAAATTTAACGAATTTCAATTTATAAAATTTAAAGGATTAAAAGATTTTAAAGAATTCAAAAAATTGGATGAATTTAAATAATTCAAAGAATTTGAAAAATTTAAATAACTTGACAAATTTAATCAATTCGAAGAAGATTAAGAATTTAAAGAATTTAAGATACTTAAAGAGAAATTTAAGAATTTGATACATGAAAAGATTTTAAAAAATTAAAAAAAATTTTTTTATTTTTCTTAATTTTATTTCAGACATTGTATTGTTTTACATAATTACATTTTTACAAATCTTTTTATTTAACTAAATTACATTAATTACATGAATTGTGTTTGGAAGTAGTTTATTTGCTCGAACCAATAATGCTTATAACGCATTATTGGTTCGAGCACACAACATCGTCAAGTTTATAACTTTCATTCTTTATACGCTACAATATCATTTCTAGTTTCATTTAACATTTTTAGTTTTATAATTTGGTTTTGTGAATCTTAATTTGAAGACTTTGGTTGGAAACCACGTGCTTTGTCCGGTTTATGGCAAATACATAAGGTATAATGCTCTTCTCGATTTTTTGGATGTTCTGGAACCACCTAAGCTTACTAGATATAACTAAGTCCATAATATATATTTGTCCACTCGTTTTAAGGAGATATTGTCATATTTGATTGAATTATTGTTCAAAATCTCGACGTCTAACTGCTTATTCGCCAGTACCATAAATTTACTTTCTTCTAATACAGTGTAAGATGGTTTACATCAAACCATTAAAACAATTTAAACTATACATTAATACTGTATCATCAGCGTACAATTTTATTTTTCCTTCCAATTGGAGTGAGTAATGTCGTTTATATACATATTAAATAGAGCCGATTCTAATATTAAGCCTTCAGGAACACATTGGTTAAAACTAATCACTAAATTGAGTATCAATTTTCTTACAATTTGGGTTCTATTGAAAAGAAAACCTTAGAATAATTGAATTTGTGTAACAGTAAATCCCATAATTTTAAATTTTATTAGCAGTGTGCTTGGATTTATCGTATCAAACGCTTTACGAAGATCTAAAAATAAACCAGCACAATATAATTTCTGATCCACATTTCTACTGACAAAGTCCATTAAACTCAAACAAGCCGTTATAGTATTTGATTTAGAAGTAATTCCGAATTGACAGCAGCTTAGTATTTTGTTAGATATTAAAAATTGATCTAGTCTTTATAAAATTATTTTCTCGAACACTTTATATGTTGATTGATATGGACCAGATTTAAAAACAACAATAATTCTAGCTACTTTGTAAACATATGGAAAGTCGTCTGTTTTTAAAGTTCCATTTATGTTGCCAATAATCAGAGATTTTATGTAATTTACATTAAATTTCAATTATTTTGTTTATATCTGATCTAACTCTGTCTTCATCATTAGTGGGCGATAGTTGAAATTTTTGACGAATATCATAATTTATATAGGAAAAGTCGCCAACCGTAAATGAAGTAAATGTATGAGACACTGCCAATGCTGAGTTAAAAAAATATTCATTAAAAATTTGGGCTATTTTTAACACAGTGGCTGAATTGACAGATTTATTAAAAATAATTTCTTTAAAATAATTCCACAAATCTTGAGTTTTACTATCTTACATAGCTGTAACCTTTCGCCATTTCATTTTTTTTTGATTTTTTGTAGCAATCAAGGAGCTTTAACTTGTATGCCTTTGAATTACAATTTTAAGCTCCTTAATGCATTTGAGGAACAGGCTTTGACTTTCGAGTCAGCCGGATGCTTCTAATTTTCTTATAAATTTGTAAACTTTTTTAAATTTATTGTAAAACGTATTGTAAATGTATAAATTCCCCCAGTGGCATAAAATGCGAACATGCACCAACCGCGGATCGCCGTCGTCGTTAGGAACATTCCAAAAATCGTGAAGGAAGGTTAACACCAAATAACGATATATGTATGTCCATCATATGAATAATACAATATTTACAAGCGACATACATTCCAATTTACCGGGTGAATTATAAACGCTGCCGGCTGAGCTGTTATAGTGCAAATATAACAACGAAGATTTAATTTGTATATTAATGCTCCCCTTATTTGGCACAACCTGCTATGAATGAGCTTTAGCTCAAAGTAGCTTGTGTCAGTGGGGTTGGTATACTAATAAATAATTCTTGAATTAAACAGAGATCGTTTTGGTGATTTCTTTTTAACTTAAATCAATAATTTCTTGAGGCAATGAAAATTGTACATTGTTATTTAAACTTTTTGAAAAACTGTAACATTATTTTTATTAATAAGCTCTGTTAATTTATTCACAAACTCGTTTAAATTGGTTGATCTTAACAGTTTTACCCCATATTGGGTCAGAAAATGTTTTATTATAAACACCAGTACCTTTTTTTAGGAACACTAACCTAATCTTGTTTATGATCAAATAGGGGTGAATCCGTTGTATCCAATTCGTACGAAAATTCCATTAAACCAGTAAATACATATATGGTCTACTAAGGTAGTCACACCATGCTTACATATATCTTGTCGCATGCAATTCATTATTTTTCTTCAAGCACACATGACCAAGTGAAGCACCAACAGCCCCATTATACTTAAAATTAATGACTCATCAGAATTTAATAAATTAATATTGAAGTCACCAAAAATGATTTGAAACACAATTAGTTGTATCCTTTTTTTGTGACCGATGCATCCCTATAATATTTTACATTTTTATCCACAAATTTAACACCGATCACTTGACAAAAGTTTTCATTCTCTGCGACTACTTTAACTTCCCTTATATTTGTTCTATAGTAAAAATTCCAACACCTCCGTCCCCACACCTATTCGAAAAAAAAAAACTATTAAACCCTTTTATATTAAAAAAAATTATTTTCATTTTCTTTAATTCATATTTCAGATGCAACAAAGGCATCGACCTTACACTGTATATTGTTAACCAATACTTCAACGTCATGCAATTTATTTCTGATGCTCCTTACGTTTAAATATAAAATATTTAAATCTGTACTATCGATCATAATTGTGTTTTGATTTAATCCGATTGTGTGTGAGTGAGTGTGTGTGTATGTGTGTGTGTGTGTGTGTGTGTGTGTGTGTGTGTGTGTGTGTGTGTGTGTGTGTGTGTGTGTGTGTGTGTGTGTGTGTGTGTGTGTGTGTGTGACTGTATCCCAACATAACTTTTGATAGTCGATTTCATATTCATCATCCGTCATTCAAAATTGTTTTAAAATGTATGATTTAAAATGTATAAGAAGACTAATAAAAGTGAATTTTATCCGTCAGTACTTAAGCTTTGATTCATAACATCGGGAGCGACATAGTAAAAATACCATAGTATTTATTTACGAACTCTCTATCAATCAAATCACTTTAAATGACATAAGCTCCTCCTACTTGTTCCTTACTCGAGTTGAAAAATTTCTTACTTTGAGCAAAGGGTAGCGCAGGGTTACCAACCAAAAAACAAAAAAAAATGATTAGCAATATTTTGCTCTTAGTACAAAACGCGCTAACTAGTTTATGTACAAAAGGCGCTAAATAGCTTTTTTTGACGTTTTATTTGATTTGATTTTCTGTTATTTAAAATTCGATGTTGATGTGTTTTGTTGTGCAAATTACAAAATATTAAAAAAATAAAATTAATTATGGTAAATTAAAAATATAATATAATAAATTTAATAAAAATAAATATTAATGAAACCCGGTTAAAACAATTAAATTAAAATGACGCCAATAAAAAGTTTAATAAAGGAAAATTTAAAGTTTATAGGCAAAAATATTAAAATTAAAAACTGAAAAACTTGTAAAATGAACTAAAAATTGAAATTAGAAACAAGAAAATAAATTAAGAACGTTGTAGAAACTCGACAAAAAATTAAAAATATTTTTAAAATCTCACAATAATCACAAAACTATAAAAACTTTGGTATTAACACAGCCAAAGCCAAACGCAAATTAAAATATGTAATGAGAAATATCACAAATAAAATGACGTACAAAATAGACAAATATTTTGAGCAAAACCAACAGCTACTAACTTCAACTCAATACTATGGTATTTTTCCTATGTCGCTCCCGATGTTATGAACCAAGCTTTAGTGTTTAAGAAAAGAGCTAGAATTTAAAAAATTTAAAGAACTTAAGCGAGAACCATAGTTAGAATAAGAAAAATAAAAAAAATAACGTAAGAGAGCGAGAAAGGGGATTTGTGTGTATTCGACCATACTTAAAATAAGAAACTTAAACTTTTTTTGGAGGGGAAATGGAAATTTCAGCTGTCACTTAAAAAACCTAAAAGTAGCGAAATTTTTCGTGTAAACTTGAAAAACTTAAGAAAGGTTGCACAAATTTTTAACGCGGGAAATAAAAATCCGGTTTAGTGAAAAATTATAACATTTTCATTAATTATTAATAAATAAATTAAAACGAGAGTATTTGAATATTAAATTAGACTATAATAATAGAGTATTTATAATGTATATGGTGAAAAATACGTCAAATCACAAATTTGGTATATGGGACCGGAAGTCGTTCGTGTTTAAATTTTTTATTTTTTATGTTTTCAATTGGTAGTACTAGTTAAAAAAAACATTTTGTAGAACATGATTTTTTGTGTTGTTGTTTAAAATACAGGGTGTCAAATTTTGAGAAAAATGATAAACATGATGTTGTGTTTATGGCTATAAAAGGAAAAATAAATATTCGATATTTATGATATAGGGCTCGTTTTAAAGGTAGGTTAATACGGATTAATAAAAAAGTATAAAAATGGTAAGTTCTTTAATTTCTTTATTTTCAAATTTCCCGCCAAAATTTTATTTTTGAATTTTCTCAATGATCGTCCAATTTTTATTTTATTTTTTTTTTTATTTTAAATTTTACGTCCTTTAATTCTATTGAACATACTAAAAACTTGCGCTATCAAAATTTTTCGTTTTCATGCAAAATACGTTTAAGTATGAATTTACCCGTTTTTGGAATACAAAATCAAATTGTTATATGTTATTTTCAATTTTTAACTAATTTACGCTCGACCTGATAATGTAATTGTTTAAAATCATTTCGTCGATCTTTAGTATATTCTTACTTCTAATAGAAAATTAAAAAACAAAGAGGAAACAGTTTGTAACAGTCATAAACAGTCAGTTCATAAACTACGTCAAGTTATTTTGGGCCATTCTTAACTCCGTCTCTCTCACTCCTTCATCACAATTTATCACAAGTCCTCACAAAACTGAATATGTGAGCAATGATTTAATCATTTAAGAACATGAAGTAAGTGGTAGATTAAAGAAATACGCCTCTAATGATATACCTGCAAATTATTGTATTATGTCATATGTAATATCCCATAACAGCAACTTCTTATAATTACATGACGTCATCTTTTACGAAATTCTCCCTGCCCAGCCTAAACGTGACGACAATTAATACTCCTTCCCCAAACAAAGGCGTAACGTAGTTTAGGGATAGCCCATAAAGCTATTAGTAAAAAAATAAATTTTGGTTTGAGTCATTTATTTTGTTTGTTCCAACCCTAAAAATTCTTCCCAAAATATTACGTTCTGGTACATAAACCGTAACGTAATCTTTTGAAACAAAATGACGCATATTTAAAAATTTAATTATAAAAGAAGGGGTAGGTAGGCCTGTAAAACAACATAAAATATAAGCAGTGGTTTTTGTTAACATTTTTTGGTATAAATTAGTGTTTAAATTAATATTTCAGTTAGTTTAACTTGTGAAGTTCTATTTAAATCATTTGCGCATTTAAATAACATCAAAAGTATTTCAAATAATAAGTGTAATAATGGTTGGGTACAAAAAGTGTTGTAAGCCGTTTCCTGAGTTGAAATGTTCTAAAAGTTTAAGAAATGTTAATGATTATATTAAAATTCGTTTGCCGCACTCGATTCATGTAACTGAAAATTCATCGATTTGCACATCATGTTATTACCGGGTGACTAATAAACATCAAAAAGTTGAAAACGAGGTATCACCGGTTAATATTTCGTTAAATTCACCTGCTACTCCGGAGACATCATCAACAGTCAATGACGAGAATTTTTCGAGTATGAGTGAAACTGAGGAATGCCAAATAAAAAGTGCTCTCGTTCGTTAAAAAATATTCAAATAGTGAAGATTATATAACATGTAAATTTTAACCGTATAAATTTCTATCCTTGTTTTGTAATAAATTTTTCTACTGTCAATATTTTTTGTTTTAAATTTAATTTTGAATCACAAAAACGAGTGAAAAAATTAACCTGGAAAAATGAAATAAAATCGAGTTTTTGTAAGAGGGCCAAAAATTTACCATTCGATTTTTGAAATTTGCAAAATAGGTAGAGTCATACTTAAACGTATTTTGCATGAAAACGAAAAATTTTGCTAGCGCAAGTTTTTAGTATGTTCTATAGAATTAAAGGACGTAAAATTAAAAAAAAAAAAAAAAAAAAAATTGGACGATCATTGAGAAAATTCAAAAATAAAATTTTGGCGGGAAATTTGAAAATAAAGAAATTAAAGAACTTACTATTTTTATATTTTTTTATTAATCCGTATTAACTTACCTTTAAAACGAGCCCTATATCATAAATATCGGATATTTATTTTTCCTTTTATAGCCATAAACACAACATCATGTTCATCATTTTTCTCAAAATTTGACACCCTGTATTTTAAACAACCACAACAACAAAAAAAATCATGTTTTACAAAATTTTTTTTTTAATCAAGACTACAAATTCAAAACATAAAAATCATAAAATTAAAACATGACTTCCAAAAATTTGTGATTTCACGTATTTTTCACCATATACATTTAAAACATCAAACAAACACTGAAATATAACCTAAACAAATGTAATTGAGATATTACATTTTTTTATAACAAAAAACATTGCAGAGTGTTTCTGAATCACTAATTAGAAACAGTTAATGTAAATTATTTAATTTTTTACGATATAAATGAATTTAATATAATTTTTCAGCTTATAAAACTTGAAAAAGGTTGCACAACTTTTTACTGTAGAAAGTAAAGGACTGGTTTGGTAAAAATTATAACATTTTGATTAATTATTAATAAATAAATCAGAACGGGAAGATTTGAGCATTAAATTAGACAATAAATAATTGAGCAATTATATTGTACATACATTTAAAACCCAAACAAAAATTGAAATATAACCTAAAAAAATAAAATTGAGATATACAATTTTTTTAAAACAAAAAATGTCGCATAGTGTAGTGTTTCTGTATCACTAATTAGAACTAGTAAATGTAAATTAATAATTTTTTACCATAAAAATGAATTTAGTATAATTTTTCCTAAAATATCTGAAAAATCAAACAAAAATATTTCGTTTTGGACTTAAAATTTTTTAAGTTATCTATAGTCGAAATGTCAAAGTGAAATAAGAAAAGCTCAAATTCTTATTTTTTTTTATTTTTCTTATTCCAAGTATGGTTACACCTTTAATTTACAAAATTTTAAAATTCTAGAGAATTTAAAAATTAACGAATTAAAAAATTTAGAAAGTTTATAGAATTTAAGGAATTTTCAAATTATAGAATTTATAAAATTTAAGGATTTTGCAGTAGAAAACTAAAATTAATTTGGAATATAGTGAACTTAATCCTATCAATTTAAGCTTTACATTTAGTCAATAAAAATTCGAATTCCGACTATTAATTGAGAATTTAAGTGAATGTAGTAGGATTTCGTGTTCTTAGTTCTTAGCTTTTCTTCTATTTCATATAAATTTACTGCACTTCATTCATCCACTGTACTACTGCCTTACAATTTTTTTGTTTGTTTATAATTTTTATTTGTTGTTGTTTTTGTCGTTTCATTGAAAGAAAAGTGAAATAAAAAAGTCACGTGTATATTATGCAAATCAGTTTTAGTAGTAATTATAATTAAGATATTCGTGTTTGTCTGTGAGTTATATACAATTTGACAAAGATGTGAAAATACAAATGTGTTTCTCGTACAAAAATATTTCATAACAAAATGATAATTTTCGCAACAAAAAAAAAAAGTTGAATAAATTTATTTTGAAATCGAAAGTACGCCGCCCCACAACTAAGCGCCATGTCTGCTAAACGTTTTTCATTCACAGTTGCTTCCAAATTATAAATTTGGTGGTGAATACCGATAAATTAATATTTTTTTTTGGAATTTTTTTTTTTTAATAGCAACCATATTGCAAAAAATTGAGAAAATTAAAATTGAAAACATTCCTCTTCTTATTTTAAAGAAAGCACACATTACATACATAAATACTCACATAGTTTAAAGTTAAATTTAGAAAATCGCGTAATTTATCGTCATATTTTAATTTTATGATACAAAATTTTTTATTTTTTTTTGTGAATTTGACGCAGGGTTGTATTGTATAGATAAATACGTTCATGCTGTAAACATTATAAAAAACACGAGTACATATTATGAAATTGGAAAAACATTTTTTGATTGCTGTAGACCAGATGTGAGACATGCTTGTTTTTGTGCTCCGGCCAATATCTACTTGACTTCATTTGTGCACTAAATTTAGAATCATGAATATTATTATTTCATATGTACATAATATGAAAATGGGAAAATTAGAAAATTGGTTTAATACATTCAAATACAAAATAAACTAAATTTAGAGTTTTCAGAAAAACATGGAGTGGCCATTTCGAATGTGCAGCATATTCGACGAGAAAATATCGCGATTTACATAACATGTATATTTTATTAACGTGTATATTTCTTACATTAGTCATACATAAATATACATATAAGACGACGACAAAAACATATTTATATGCTAATGACCCACAGTTCTTAAAACGTTTTAGGAATAAAATTTTTCTTAATTATGATTTTAAAATTCATATACATAGTAGCTGTCATCGGTATACATAGACTTGCATTTTATATTTGTATGGTGTTTAATCGTTTATCAACATGTTAAATTCGATATCCGTTTTATGTATACCTTTTTTACCAATTTCCGCACGCATTCATTATAAATTGCCATGCGAAGGGAAACGTATCAAAATGTTTTGTTTAAAAATAGTTTTTTTAATTTTATTATCTTGTCACAGCTTGTAAATGAGGTCATAGTCGCATGGTGTGTTAAGATACTTGTTTGTCTTGAGACGAATTGTTATTATTATTATTACGTTTTATTACAGTACCATTGTGTGAATCAGACTGCGGTAATTAAAACTTACAAAACATTAATAGTCTAGTGCGAGAGAAATATAAAAAAAAACAAATTAATAAAGCGTCTTCTTAATTATGATCGAATGTGCGGTAATTGTTGTTTCACCGTGACGAGTATATACAACAAAAAGGCGTTAGATTGAAGATTACATTTTATATTAATATGTGCAGTGTGCGATGTGTGGGGAACTGAAGGAATTTCTAATTAAACTTTTGAATACAAAATTGTCGGATATATGAGTACGTTAATAAAAACGTTTCTTAATATTCTATTTATAGAAATAGAAATAGTACCTTGATTGTCGCGCTTATCAGATTAGATGTTAGAATTTAGAGAGAGTCTGTCATTGAAAAGTTACTCTAAAATTATAATTAGCCTAAGGTCTCTGTCAAAATAAAAATCCAACCAATTTCTGATTGGAATTGGATTTGATTTTAAAGGTTGGCATGCATGATTTATACGATCTTACGATACATACGGATCTTCAACGCAAGAAAACCTTGTCCTGGAGAACGTCAACTTGATACTTATTTGAGTTTAAAGGCAACTTTTTTATTTTACTACCTAAGAAGGTTTAGGCCTAACACAAAAATGAGAAGTTGATGTTGCTGACGTTCTGTATCAATAAAATCGTTAAAATTCACATAAATTTTAACCTCTTCAGCATATAAAATACACATAAAATTTAAATTGTTTAACGATATTATTAATAAATGTTGTAAAAGATTATTGGACCAGGGACTCCCTTGTAAGAAGATTTATTTTACTCGTATAACCTAAAGTATATGTGTAGAACGTATTTGAGTCTTCGAAGTATTAGATTCTTATTTGAATTGAATCAGATTCTGTTAGCAAAGATTAGAGATTTTTTAAATTAAATTTTAATCTGGATTTGCAAAGGAATTCGAAAGGCTTAGCACTACATATGATTGTTTCTATTTATTTAGCCATTTAGTATTCCAGAGCCAGTGAATTGAAACAAAAAGGCATCTTGGGAACTAACCATAAGAATAGGTACTAGAAGTGCCAAATATATCGGCCAACTCAAAAGTGATTTGGAAAACTCACAAAGGTATCGACAAATTGAAAGTGCGGTTTGACCTCACAAATCATTCGTATTTAAAGGGGATAAATGTTTCAGTAAGAAACGAAGCAAAAATATCATACATTGTCTACGTCTGTCTAATACATCTTGGCTTGGATGATTAGACCCTTTAAGGGAGTACAAAACGTTATGTTAATTTTGGCCGTCAGAATTGTTCTTATTTTCAGTCGAAATTAATATTTTTTAAATTAGAAAACTTTTCAACTAACACTAGTAAAGTACAAAGTTTACTAGATGGTAATGTATTTATCGGTTTGCGTTGTTGATGTAGTCGTCAATACCATCAAGAACAATTTTCGAAAGGCTTGATTATTTTTAAAATAAAGAGTGGGGTAATGAAGATTCAGGGTCTTTAAGGGTATTGCGAGCTTGGAGGGAAAAATAAAGTTTTGAGTACTTTTATAGAAGACGAATCTGAGGAAGATGAAGTTGAAGAAAGAAGGTCCACAATTTCGAACATCACTCGATATATTGCACCTGCTGTCGAGATGTATGAGTACCTGATTCGGCTCACTACTTCTTTTAAATATAATGTAGAATGTAGATTAATTTATTCAAACCCGGTCAGCCTATAGTATACCTTGTTAAAGTTAGCCGAAAGTTTTCAGCCGAAAGATATAAAATGTCGGTAATGCAGATAGTGTCTTGGCTATATCAGCCGAAAGTTACCAGCCGACATATTTCAGCCGAAACATATTATAAATAAAATGAAAAAATAACAAAACAACCTAGAAACTGGTATTTTCATGAAGTGAATTTACGGCTGAAAAAAGGCTCATTTTGGTTTGTCGCTGTTTACCATAGGAATTTTACTTAAAATTTCATCAAAAAAGCTAAATATAAAATTAAAAAAATTGTATAAATTCAACCTTTAAAGTGTCATGTCTGGAAAGTATTTCAATTAATGTGCCTTACCAACAATTATCGCTTGTAAAATTATCAGGGCAAGTTTCATGTGGGGAGCTCGGGAAAATTCGTTTGAATGAAAAGATCATATAAAATTAAAAAATTTGTATAAATTCAACCTTTAAAGTGTCATGTCTGGAAAGTATTTCAATTAATGTGCCTTACCAACAATTATCGCTTGTAAAATTATCAGGGCAAGTTTCATGTGGGGAGCTCGGGAAAATTCGTTTGAATGAAAAGCCAATATAAAATTAAAAAATTTGTATAAATTCAACCTTTAAAGTGTCATGTCTGGAAAGTATTTCAATTAGTGTGACTAGCGAACAGTTATTCCTACAAATTAACAGTTCTGTTTAAAGAGCATCCAGTTACTATATGAAGCTCCGTGGAAGCCATCAATGAAACTCCACCCCATACCATTACTGATCCACTACCAAGTATAATTTTTTCACGATTATTGCACTGCGCATAATCCGTCGTGAAATTTGTGGTTGTCAATTTGAAGAATACCGCGAAAATCTCGATTTGTCCATGAACAAAACGCCTTGCCATTTATCAAGTTGCTGGTATTATAGAAAGCATGTAGTGCTCTGCAAGACAATCCCTTAATTTAATAGAGCGTACTAAGATTGTGGACGCCCCTTAGTTGCATTTACAGTTTTCTAGTAGTTGTGACTTACCTTCTTAATATAATCATTATTATAAAGCGATCATGTGTGGCTAGTGCGACTCCTAAATGCGGCTTTTAATTTAAACGAATTTTCCCGGGCTCCCCACATGAAACTTGCCCTGATAAGGATAATTGTTGATAAGGCACACTAATTGAAATACTTTCCAGACATGACACTTTAAAGGTTCAATTTACACAAATTTTTTAAATTTATATTTAGCTTTTCTGATGAAATTTTAAGTATAATTCCTATGGTAAACATAACTTTTAAACTGATCATCGATGCGGCATTACACAAAAATTTCTTATTCTTGTTACTGTTATCCTTCAAATTGTTCATTATACACAAACATTCTAATAAAAATTTTCTAGTAAAATACAGTGAATAAAATACTTTGTGATAATAAATAACAGTGAATTAAGTAGCCACAGTGGTTTTATTTACCCGGAACATAATTGGACACGAGATCTGCCGCAACTATATGCAAATCTTTTGAAAACGAGAAAGCAGCACTGAATAATTTAGATCCCATATTCCTATTGCACAAGGCAAGTTTGATCAATTTATTAGAGTTTACGATCGGTTCGAACAATTGTGGTATTTTAACAGTGAGAAGCGAACCAGCTGAACACAAAGATTCAATGGAGTACACTGCCAACTGTATATTGGCCCTTCGAGCCGGATCTCGAACCGGAACTTGGCGCTAAATTGCGTTTGGGTAAAATCGGTTGTAGCTTATTTTCTTTAAACTTCAGTGAACTTAAAATGGCCCCTTTTTTAATAAATCAATGAATACAAAGTCCGACCTTTTCTCACACCAAAGGTCTGAGTAAAAGCCCAATCTAAAAAACGGTAAGTGAAATTTAATACATGTGCGAGTATTAAATTAACAAAATCAATTTAAAACAGTGATATAGTGAGAACCCGAGAAATAAAAAGTTATTGAAAACATTTCAAGCATAACTGAACTGTTAAAAAATATTAAAGCTCGGGTGGAAACTTTTAGCGATAAGCTTCTAGCAGAGGAGTGGAAGGAATCCCTAGCTATTGAAAAAAGAGTGTATATCGAATTTGATGAAGCGCAATTGGAGGACGTAGAAGCAAATTGAGGAAGTCCATTTTGATGTGAAGTATAAATTAATCAAATGGGAAAAGTATATGAAGAAAATTGTGCTTCTCAAAATAACATCTCAAAGAATGAGATAATTGTCAATCAAAATAATTTTCTTCAACGATTGCCAGGTCAGTACTTCGAATTCACAGAAAATCTAGAAAATGGGTGTAAAGCGATGATTCCAGAAACAACTGACGAAATATATAATGGGATATTATAATTGTGACATTCAAACGGAAAGTGCGTTATTTGCAGGAGCGAAGGCACGATCATCAAATCCAGAACCAATCGGAGATTCAGTGCATAATTCCTCCTCATTGGATGAAGATCATATAACATATAACGTATGTTTTTTTATAGCGTTGTCCACTTCACCGGTGACTTTCTGATTAATTCACGTTTTCTGATTAATAAACGATATGGAGGAGTTTTGAAATTGGATTTGTCATTCCCGGGAACGGGAATACTTATAATTTCTCAAACTCCCGGGAAATCAATCCCGGGAACATACATAGTTTACACTATTCGTAAATTCAACCAACTAAATGGATTAACTTTAAATTAAAAGTAATCTACTAAAATATCACCTCCACAGAAATAAACTAACACAAATGTCCCTATTGGCACATTTGTGTAAGTTTATTTCTGATGTCAATTTTTTTTTATCGGTTGGTATTATAATAAAAATAACATTTCGAAAACATCTCGCAACTGATTGCAGTTCTATGTTAAATTTTGTGTTTCCATTTTTAAATTATTTAATCGGTTTTTTAATACAATTAAATTTTTTATGTGTTCACAAATAATCAAATTTCGACGTAAATTGCCCATTAATTTTTGACAGCCGCCAAATTGACAATTAATTTCTTTACTACCAACTACATTAGACAAAAAAAATATAAATTATTATTCTGTTTCAGTGGGAAAACCTTCAAATTTTTACTGTCTTTCTCATGTCGATTTTTTCAATCATTGTCTTTCCTAAATTACTGACTAGTTTCCGCCAGTTACTCATATATGGCAGAAGGGTCAATAAGGCAAGCTGTACCAGGAATGAAATTGGCATAAATTCCAACGAACTAAAATGTTGAGCAACAAAGGACTAAATTAGGCTTTAAAGTACTTTTTAATTTTTTGATGTGTTTACATATCGTCGGCTCAGAATTATCCTTGTCCTTATATGCATTTTGCCTATATTGGAGAAAACGGCATTTGAAAATTAAATTAAGTTAGCTGGAAAGTTAAAGATGTTCCTGAGATTTATTAGAAGAATGCTTAATTACAAAGTACAATGCTTGAAACTCAACAATTATTTTAACTATTTGAGTTTCAAATTTAATAGTTTTGGACCAACTTTTCTTAAAAGGCTTGTCTATTTTGTCTATATCCTCGATTTTTTGTGAATACTAATTTTTAGCATACATCAAGCAAGTAATGCTTATTAAAACTATAATATAAAACAAAATTTTAAAACCTATTTCTTTACACTTTCTCTCCACCTGCTATTAACATCTAGTTATACCATTGAAATTCGAACAGTTGCTAGTGTAGACATGAAATTTCAACGACTTGCCAGATGTCATACAATCATTTGCTGCCAAAAATGCATAACTTGATTTTATACCAAAATGAACGCACCGTTGGACTTTTCGAATGCACCCATTAACATGAAAACGTCAGTCAAGGTAGACATTTTTATCATGGTGAAGTTCGCAAATCTGAGCCGGTGGTCGCAACTTTTAGAGCGCTTACTTCAATTTTCCGTAGTACAATAATTGTCCCACCAGACGGGCTCTGCATATTACAGCCGATAAATTCGAGTCAAAATATTCAATATTGGATGTTTTTGTGCCAGAAAGAGGTCAAATTATTGATAATATCGCAGCCTTAAGTGCTTCAGTTCAAAATGAGCCAAATCAATTGATTCCACACCGTTTATAGGAATTGTGAATCTCTCAAAACACATTGTGGCGACTTTTGAGTAAAGATCTTGGGTCACACCCTTACAAGATTAAATAACCTCAAGAGCTGAAGCCTCTTGATCATTTGAAGCCCCGAAACTTCTCCGATTGGGCCTTGCTAAAGTTTGGAGAAACTGAATTTCATCGAAAAATCATCGTCTGCGATGAAGCTCATTTTTGGCTTAATGGCTTTGTCAATAAGCAACATCATCATTGGACAGCAACAAAACCACATCTGCTTCAAAAGACTCCATTACAATCACAAAAAGTGACCCTGTGGTATGGATTTGATGCAGGAGGTGGAAAATTGGCTCCATCAAATCGGTCGCTGCAAACGTGCTTGCGATGGTAATATAAACGAGATCGAATTCCGTTGTTAAATGTAATGTAACATGTGTATCTAAATTATTCTGTGTTTCTCTCCCTATGGAAAAACCCGATATAAATTTGTTTTTAAAATTTTTTTCCAAAACGCTATGCGCAGAGTCAATATCTTGTATATTGCTGTGGCCGCTTCCGAAAATGTCTGTTTAATCCAGTTATGAGCTTGTATTTAAACATTTCTGTAGAGCAAAGGTTATAATGTAAATCCATTTTTACAGCACACACCTATATCTGGACAATAAATGATGGTTTATACTTTCGGATGAAATCGGATTCGGATTAATTTAGTTTTTCAACATTTTTACTAGCGCGTTTGCAATGTGAGTACCGCCGCGGCCACTAACAGATTCTTACCTAAAAATGTGAAAGTTGTTACATATTTCGAATTAGTATGTACAAAATTCCATTTAAAACTTCCTTATCACCATGAACCTTTCCCTTTAAATTATAAACGCAAAATTTTCGCTTTTAAAAGAAGTTTAAGTTGTTAGCTGAAAGGAATTGAAAGATATTTTGCAAATCAAAGCTGAAAATTCTAAATAGTTGGTCTTAGGTCATTTTTATTCAGAATATTTATCGCAGGACGATAGAACACCAAATTAAATTGTTTGTTGAACGTGTCTCTGTATTGCCAATTTTTGAAGTTGATGTCAGGAGATTTAATAATCTTAAATAAGTTGAACATCTTGCTGACGTTGAGTGAGCATCCCTCAAGGATATTGCAAAACTCAAGGATATAGGAAAAAAAAGAACTGAAGAGAAAATTAGCGGATATAGACCAAATCGCACGGATATAGATAAAACCACATCTAACAAAATTAAATCAAAATTTTTTTACAGATTTGCTTTGGAGGTAGACAAAAAATGAATCTCAAGGATATAGACAAAATAAAACAATTAGAAAATTTGGTCGTTTTACCCTAGGTTTACCCTAAAATTGGACATAGACAACAATAATTTTAAAACAACGAAATTTCACTAACTGACGACTTTTCACATTTATATCACTAAAAGTAGCAAAAAGGTATTTAAACATTTTTCTCTTTCGGAGGGTTCAATTAAAAGGCTAAATGCTGATTTTGTGAAGCAATGCAGAAAGATATGAATTTGTTAAGAATTAAAGGCTATCCTGTGAAAAATGTATTTAAGACCGTTAGTAAAAATTGAGGTGAGATGTTTTACGCTTAGAGCGCTTTTAGTGTTAGAAGACACAATAACGATATCGGTGCCGCCACCCCTACGTAGCTTTCTCGAATTAAATGAAACCCTTTAATCTTTTCACGAATCATCCACTTTAAGTGACACTATTTCCAAAATGAACGAAAACTATTCTGAATTGAATCAAACTTTTTTTGGAATGAATGAAGCCAATTTTCAGAATTATGTGAAACCAATAGATACATTGTGAAATAAAATACGCACTGATTCTCCTATAACAACAACTGGTTGTGTCATCATGTCTAAGATGAAATTTAACCAATCTGTAGCTGTGACTTTTTAAATTCGGTTTTCTTAATAAATGTTCTATCAGACTTATAGCTTTTGCAGGAATTTTCCAATTTAAATTAAACTATTGACGATCGTAAATTTTCTTCAATCAATTTTAAACGAAAACTAACCTGTTTTTTGGAAATAGTTAAAATCAATTGGATAAAGTTTAGTTATGACTTAAAAAAGTTTAATTTATGATCGTTTATTTGTATAGTTTAATTTAAATAGGCAAAAGGTTATTTTAACTTCTAAAAATAGTTTAATTTATTTGTCAGGAAAAGTTAAAGAGTAAAGGTTATCATTGGAAAAATTAATTTAATTTAAATTGTTAAATAGAAGACAGTAGGGAAGAAGACACCTTTTATGATTTTGTGCTAGTTAGATAAAGCCATTTACATTGGCCCTTATCATGATGTCCGCCGTGAAGCATTTCTTACATGATACAGTACATTTTGGATCACCAAATTCAATACCTCGAAAAAATTTCTTGTGGATTGTTTGTTTATCTTGTGGTGCCCATTAGCAGTATTTTTAGCAGTGCTTACTGAGTTAAAGGTAAATTGAAAGGATTGAGTTCGTCCCTTAAAATTGCCGTTCCATTGCCGTTCCTAACCTTATTTTCATTTTGATTTGCAAAAAATTAAAAATTTAGACACTTTAATTCAAAATATAGTTATAGCCCAAGCCATAAATATTTAATTTAACATAATAAAGCAAAATTATCATTCGAGCCAAAATTTACCTCAAAGTAATGTTTAGGAATTGATAGTAAGAATGTTAAAGTGGGTCGAAGAGAGCATGTCGGAATATTTTAAGATTCGCTGCAAAATTCATGAGGACTCAGGGTAGTGTGATGATTCGAGTATAATCCGTTATAAAATTTTTCATGAGCAGAATTTGTAGGAGCTGCATGTACCATTCAATATTATTTTATGATATCAAACCATTTATCTGTATGACTTTGTCGTAAAAGAAAGACTTGATCTACGCAGTGCAAAACCGTGTAATGTTTCTTCAAGCGTATTAACTGCCTTCACAAAGGTCAAAGGAAATGAATTTATTAAGTTATATGAGAGAATTTAATTTAGAAAACGATATCCAAGGTAAGGTTTGAAAAGCACCAGCTAGATTGAGTGCTTCATTTAACAAATAAAAAATTAAACAATTTTTAGTGATTTTAGTATTTATTGACTTCATTCATTGACAATTTTGGTTTCATTCATTCCGTACAAGTGAAACGGGTTCGAAGATCATACTCCCAATCATGGGTGTTGGGTTCGCCTCAATAGGGTAGGGGTTGACCGTCCATAGCTATGTATCTCGTGATCTATATTTAATTATTGTTGATCTAGATTCCAACTACATATATATAACAATACAAATATGGAAAGTAGTGCCCCTGGTGGTACACCTGTTACTCAGTTAAATCCACCCTCTTCGGATATCGGTGTCATGGATTCTGGGGAGACCAGCCATTGCTACAATTATTTTAATCAATCTCAAGGCATGTTGGTGAATAAACCAGCTCAATTGAGTGAGACAGAAAATGATAATTCACATCCCTTCCAGAGGAGTAAGAAAGTATCGTATTCTCCGATAAGAGGCGGTAGTCCCTCCATTGGGGCCAGCAGCCACCACACTCGTTCTACAAACGAAGAAAAGCTTCACACTGAATTGTATAAAGCTATAGTTGAATCCAGTAATATAAACGAGCAACTGAATGATACAATTGCATGAATGCAGAAGCGTATGAAGGCGCTTGAAAATAAAGTTAAAGCTCTTAAGCCAACGGAGGACATCGGTTCTACTCCTAACCAGAATACAACTCTACAAGAGTACCATACGGATAAGATAAGAGTTAAAGGTGTAAGAATACAAAGGAAACGGAATAATTCGCCCTCCCCACCTCAACTAAAGGATGATGTTCCAAATATTAACCAGAAACAAACAAAAAAAGCTCCATCACTCAGTAAACTCGGAAGATGGTGAAACTTACAGAAAAATGATAAAAATGTTAAAGGAAGAAAAATGTGTTTGGCAAACGTTTGAGAACAAACAAACCAGAAAAAATAAATGATGACCTGAAAGCAAAAGGATTTAAGGCAACTGAAGCATCAATTAAGCTAAAACGGAGAGGCAAAGTACCTTTCAACATGTTTATCTTGACCTTCGACACTGGTGAATGTATCGAAAAAATTTATCAAATTAAGTACATATTGGAGTGCAACGTGGTTATTCAGCCTCTAAGAAGATCTAAGCTTATCAGATACCACAATGTAAGCAATGTCAAGCCTATGGACTTAAGTAAACGTCATACAATCGTCCGTTCAACCTAAATGCGTGTACCGTTTAGAAAACATTCGGCTAACTACAGAGGATGCTGCGTTGCTATTGAACTGCAAAACATTAAAAATAAGAATGTGATTGCTAAAAATCCAAGTTTCTTCAGGAAGCAAGCAGTTAAGATGAACGAACCCGAACTAAATCGTAGAGTGTCGGGAACTACTCATGGACAATTGGGTAAACTAACTTATGTTCAAGTAACGATGAGTAACGGAAATCCAAGAAAAACTGCTCAAAATGACGATATAAGCCAAACGGCCAATAATCTTAGAATCTTATGTTGGAATGCCAATGGACTGATGCAATATCAACAAGAACTGCAAGTGGTCCTGAACACAGAAGAAATCGATGTATGTCTCATCACGGAAACACACTTCACTAGACAATCAATCATTAAATTTAAAAATTATCAAATATATTACACTATTTACTCTGGAAACACTGCTAAAGGAGGTAGTGCTGTTATAATTAAAAATAGTATTCATCACTTTCGTTGTCTTTCCTGCCCACCGAAGCACTCAATGAAAGAAAATATTATCTCGAGTTCCTCAGTAAGCTAGGTAAACGATTTTTACTTGGAAGAGATGTTAATGCAAAAAATGTATAGTAAGTAAGTTAACAGAAAATGCAGTTGTGAAGCCCTCTCAACTGTAAAACCAACCTACTTACTGGCCAACTGATCCAAACAAAGTACCAGATCTGATTGATTTCTTCATAATAAAGAACGTATCTGTAAATTATGTACAAGTAGATGAAAGTCATGACTTAAACTCTAATCATTCACCGATACATCTAATGTTAAATGAAAAAATCATACAGAAAGCAAGAAACCCATTTCTAGTAAATAATCACATTAATGGGGGGCGAAGTTCTAGATTCACACCTCCTTGCGATGCTCCCTGGATCACGCTAAATGAATCAGGCGGTGTAGTGGAGACGAGCAGGGGAAATCCTGTTTATAGTCATGGACACTACATGTCAGGGCGAGTCATTGGCACCTCAAAACCAATATCAAATCAGCGTCTGTTCTCCAGGTTAGGTGCGGCTGAAGCGGGCGTCTGTCTTGTATCAAGCGGCTCGCTATATGAATGTGTTCAAGGTAGGACTGGATGCCTTAAGATTCTCACCAGTACGTGGCCCACACACGTAACAAGCGGGTTGAGCAGCAGGCCAACAACTTGCTCTCATTAAAACAATTAAAGTTATGAACCCTAATCAAAGGCCTCGAATTACCATATCGGATTCTTCACAAAATCAACCTCGGAAATTGTACACGAACAACGCTTTAAAAATGGGAACATGGAACGTGCTTAGCCTCTTGAGACCTGGAGATCTCCAGATCCTTTCGAATCAAGCAAAGAGTTACACATTAGACGTGGTTGCACTACAAGAGCTTAGATGGTCTGGGAGTTGGATCCATGACACGACCAATGGTTACACTCTTCATTACAACGGCCATCAGAATGGAGGAGAATTTGGAGTTGGCTTCCTTATCCATCAGCGCGCGAAGCATCATATCATCGACTTCCGCCCTATCAACATGCGGGTATGCACGGTCAGGCTCCGCACCAACAAATTTAACATCACGATCGTTAATGTGCATGCACCCACCGAAGATAAATCTGATGACATCAAAGATCTCTTCTTTGTCGAGCTGGAGGAAGTCATCAATAACATACCGCACCACGACATTAAAATCATCGTGGGCGAAGTAGTAACAACAACGGCCAACGCGTCACCGACCTGGCAATAACGTACAACTTAGTTGTATCAAGTACGTTTTTCCCACACAAGAGAATCCACAATGTAACGTGGAGATCGAATGATGGAAGAACGGAAAACCAAATCGATCACGTCATGAGGTCTAAGAGACACTTCACCAGCATATCCGACGTCAGATCTTGCAGAGGTGCAGACATGGACAGCGATCATGTGCTTGTCATATTTAAGTATAAGTGCAAACTGTCATCTACGTTCAACAGACAAGCACAAAGACCGTTCGGTGGAATATTGATGCTTTAAAAGACCAAGCGTCACTGCAGAGTTACCAATCAGCTGTCACTAATTATTTAGACCGGCCCAATAACAACGAAGAAGCTCCTCCTAACATCCAGGAGCAGTGGCACGCTTTACAGTCAGCCATAACCACCGCGGCGCAAAGTTCCATCGGAAGAAGGCCTCCGAGGTCCCGCAATGATTGGTTCGATGATCAATGCTGAAGGGTCGTCGAAAATAAACGAAAGCTTCGTGAGAAATGGTTGGCTCGCAACACTAGAATCACTCTAGCAGAATATCTCCGCGCTAGGAAAGCTATGACCTTCGACAAAAGAAGCGCGATCATATGAGATCTTGCATCGAAAACATCAGCTTCCAAGCGGAAATAGGAAACTCAAGGGACTGTTTTGCTAACGCCAGAAATCTAACTAAAGACTTCCACCCAAAAAGTGCAGCCATCAACGACGGAAATGGAGAGCTGAGAACAAATGTGGCTGATGTTCTCTCTGTATGGCAAACCTACTTTCAAAATCTGCTAAATCGGAATGACGAAATGACCCCAATTAGAGCAATAGCTCCTCCAGGTGAAGAGGTCTTTGTCGAATATCCCACAGTAGAGGAAGTAGATGTAGCTATTAGTAGATTAAAAAATGGAAAAGCACCCGGTCTCGATGGAATCCCCGCAGAATTGATTAAGCTCGGAGGCGCTACTCTTGCAACAAATCTATACGATCTCATCGCCTCTATTTGGAACCAAGAAGAGCTGCCGGAGAATTGGAAGACTGCACTCATATGTCCGTTGCACAAAAAAGGAAACCGTCTTAAATGTGGAAACTATCGTGGTATCGCCCTATTGAGCACTGCTTACAAAATGTTGGCTAATGTTGTACTTGCCAGACTCATGCCTTTCGCCGAAAACATCATTGGCGACTATCAATGTGGTTTTCGTCCCAACTGATCGACCACTGACCAATGTTTTACCAATGAGGATTATCTTGGAAAAATGTTGGGAGTACAACATAACCATACATCAACTGTATATAGACTTCAGACAGGCATATGACGGTATAAACCACGAAAACCTATGGGACGCGCTCATATGCCTAGGAATTCCAGAGAAACTCATTTCTCTGTGTAAATTAACAACCTCTGGGTCTGTATGTAGAATCGTAATTGAGGGAGCTGTGTCAGACTCCTTTGGAATAATATCTGGTGTTCGATAGGGAGATGCACTCGCGCCTGTGCTGTTCAATTTGGCGCTTGAATACATAGTGAGAAAAAGCAACATTGAAACTTCGCGCTGTATATTTAATAAATCAGGCCAAATTCTTGGATATGCAGATGATATCGTGCTTCTTGGCCGAATACCTATCGATATCAAAGACAGTTTCATACAGCGTTCATATCGCTGCGCAAGAAGATTTGGTTTGGAGGTGAACAGCAGCAAAACAAAATTGTTATCAACACCCAGGAACATCTCCATGGTAAATCTCGGAATTGGCGACCATAACTTTCATAGCGTCGAAAACTTTAAATACCTCGGGTCAGTTATAATATCGTCGAATGATATGCAGGCAGATATAAAAGCCCGAATCGCTGCCGGATAACGAATTTTCTACGCCCAATCGAAATTATTGCGATCTAAACATCTGTCGCAGTCGTGCAAGCTCGCACTTTATAAAGCACTCATAAGACCTGTGCTGGCTTTCGGAAGCGATAGCTGGACCATAACCTCTAACGATTGTAGATTGTTATCTACCTTCGAAAGGAACATCATTTGCTCAATCTTTGGTCCAATTAAAGTCGCGGACAACGAATATCGGATTCGTATGAACCACGAGATAAGGCAACTTCTTGGAGGCTGCGATATTATCGGATTCATCAAATCCAATCTAGTTAGATGGCTCGGCCACGTTACACGATCTCCACAACAACGAATGACCAATAAAGTGTTCCATCAACAACCAGCCGGTGTTCGTCGTAGAGGAAGACCCCGACTGCACTGGCGTGACGACGTCGAACAAGATCTACATGTATTAGGATGTCGAAACTGGAGGACGAGAGCGATGGATCGAGACGGATGGAGGACCTTAGTGCAGGCGGCAAAATCCCTTCATGGGATGTGAAAGCCAGAGAGAGAGAGAGAGAGAGAGAATCACACTAATTGGGAATGCTTTAGACTAACGCTAGAAGAAAAAATTAATTTAATGGTTCCATTAAAGACCGAAGAGCAATTAGATAAGGAAATTCCCAAATTTGTAAACGATATACTGCAATCAGCTTGGGAAAATACCCCTGAAATTAAAAAGAAAATCAAGGGAAACAACTAATAATGCAGATTCCTATAATAAGAATAGCAGGTGAGAAATGGACTAGAAATAATGAAGGCAAAGCTCGAGAATTTGCTGGACACCTCGAAAAAATATTCCAGCAACATGAAGACGAAACGTTGGAAGACGAGATAATAACTGAACAAGCTATACAAGAAAGTAAAGAAATCCTACCGACAACACCAAAAGAAGTCAAGCATGAGATAAATGCTAATATGAATACGAAAAAAGCTCCTGGGTACGATCTTATTACTGCAGAAATCTTAAACGAACTGCCAAAAAAAGCTCTGGTGAAGCTTACCAATCTTATAAATCCAGAATTTAGAATCAAATGTGTACCAAGCTTATGAAAAATTGCAGAAGTAATTATGATCTCCTCAAACCTGGGAAACCATCACACATAACCTTATTTTATAGGCCAATTTCGCTATTGCCAGTCATGTCCCAACTCTATGAGAAGCTTCTGGTTAAAAGTTCGGTTTTCGTAACCAACCCCAATAATTGATCAAGCACGCAGAATAACCAATATAATTAAGAAAAACACTAGAGGAGAAAAAAGTCTGTTCAACAGTATTTCTAGACGTTGCACAAGCGTTTAATAGAGTGTGGTATGAAGGACTTAACCACAAGTTAAGAAATCTTCTACCAATGAAATTTGCTAAAATACTGGAGTCTTACTTGAAAGATATGATCTTCAGGATTAAGTTAGATGATACAAGTTACAATCAGCTATACTTCGAATATATAAATGGACAAAAAGATGGAGAATAAAACTAAATGGACACATCCGCTGGATGCTAAAAGGCACACGTCAAGAATAAAAGTTATTTATCAACATACAACAAGCTTCTACTTTATAAGTAAAATATTGAAAGCGATTTGGACTTATGGTATTCAGCTTTGGGGTTGTACCAAACAGAGAAATGTAAATATCATCCAAAGATTTCATAATATGGTATTAAGGAAAATCGTTGATGCACCTTCGTATGTCAGGAACAATGACCTCCATAGGGACCCTAAAGTGAACCTCAACAATGTGAACATTGAGGCAACTCAGCTCCTAAGCAACACGAACTTAGTATGCAGACTTAAAAGAATCAAACCTTTTGAGCTGGTGTGATTGTCAGCTTAAACAGTATTGTGCTGATCTAAAACCCACTACAAAGATGTGGTTTACTTCAATTTACCAGACACTATGGAATGCCATTGGGAAGAAGCCCTAAATGAATTTAAGTTCTGCGGAGGGCACAAATTTCCAAACTTATCTAAAGCTAAAAACGGTTGAGATGTTAATTTATCTGCACATTATGGATTAACCATCGTAAGTTGTATCCCTGATTCAGGGTACAATCACAGAGAGCCCAATCTGGTACGTTCTTTCACGCTATACTGGTTAATTTCCGTTATACAAACTTGGGGCAGTTCAAGCAAGAGGTTTTTCGTTAGCAGTCTAGTGTTTAATAGCATAATATAGCATAATTTGGTTGGAGGCACACAGCATTAGAATCTTGAAGAAAACGAGACACATTTTATGGTAAATAATGAATTCCCTAAACAATTTACTGTACTGAAGAATTTTACCAGCATTTTTGAAATTACTGTCACTTCAGCATTTCTGCATCAACAAATCCACTGTATATATACTGCTTATAAATAATGTCAGAGATTAACCTAATTATTTTTCCAATTTCGAATAAAAATTGATCGAAGCGTGAGAAATGATTATGAAAATTTTAATTCATTTTATATTTCAACACAATATAAAATGCATTAAGTGAAATGCGATGAACGTTAACACAATCAGTCAGTTATTTAATCATATACCATGGGACATAATAAATTCCATTTTCGTTGCGATCCAAAAATCCGAAATTCCATATATGTATTTTTATTAACTTAATCCATTTATTTATATATAAATATGTAAGTATTATGTACATAAAATGTATTTAAACACAATAACGTTATGGACTTAAGTTAATAATGGTTTGAACGCAAACTCGCTTGCCTGACATCATGTTACCAAAAAAAAAAAAAAAAAATTTTGAAACTCGATCTCTGAATTTGGACGAAGAAAATCTTTTTCCTCCGGATGATTTTTCATGTGGAATTTAGTTTTTTTTTTCTCTTCTGTTAAAAATAGAAAAATTTGGAAAATGATTTTTCTCAAAATTTTTCATTGTTTATTTTAAATTAATTTCGACAAAAAAATAATTGAAATGAAAACTCAAAAATAGATTTTGGTTTTTACCGCCGATTGGAAAAGTATTTAAAATTAATTGAAAATTCGATTGTAAGTAATGTAGACAGCACATGATGGATACTTGCAAATAAAATTGCAACAATCAATGTAAAGAAATGTGGTTTGTATAAATATATATTTAAACCACAATCCACAACGGTTGGTATCGTAAGAAGAACCATGTTACTTTTCAAACAATATATATGTACGAGCGTTGAACACAATTGAATTCAACCCACCCAGAATTCCATTATATGCATTATATTATGTACTTGGAACAT
Source organism: Tipula vernalis (assembly GCA_958295665.1). Lineage (NCBI taxonomy): Eukaryota > Metazoa > Arthropoda > Insecta > Diptera > Tipulidae > Tipula > Tipula vernalis. Next base: position 152,952,414 of record OY282560.1, on the reverse strand, counting down.
ATATTAATTGGCCTCGTTTATTTTCACAGAACAATAATAATAACAACACAATACAACCGATGAACGAAACACAAATCCATGACATTGAATGCGTCGCCTGTGATTTTTATTCGAATCGTCATCGAAAACATGATCTTTTTCAAATGTGATCTTTTGATCTCGCGAGTAAAAATAAAAATAAATAAAATTTATGATCATCAATTTTGAGGTTACATTTTTTCTTATTTTTTTATTTTGTTTATTTCAAAATATGTATGCGAGAGTTTTCTCAAGTCGTGATATTTAATTGGTTCCCATTTCGTGTTTGCGGCTGCAGCCTATGTGTACATATATATAATTATATTGTTCAATAAATTATAAAATCGTATTGCCGCGCTTATCACTATCAAAGGTTAACTACTCCATTTCAAATATATGTGTTTAATATATGAGTAGCATTTATTATAGTCCCATATTTACTTTCGTCGAAGCAACAAAATTTAAAGTTTTTTTTATTATTTTGTGTAATCACAACGAAATACATATTCAAGCGACCCTGAATATTCTATTTAGCTGCTGGGTGTGATGTCATCATTTCTCAAAAACAAAGTATCATTTAATATAAAACAGCGAAAACTCTAAAATTAGAATACCCATTATTACTATGACACCACATTATTTACAATTCCACCAAAAATTATGCATTTATTGTTGAACATTTATTCAAATATTTGTGCAGAAAATAGTGTTCAGTATAAATAATGTCTCAACAAGCATGTAAATATGAGCGCACTGAACGTGTGATATTTTTGTTTAAACAATTTCAATGTGATTATAGCATCAATTAAAATAAAGGCCATACCATATATTATATTACAGTACAATTTGACCACAAGTCACCGGTTTTATTTTTATTTTATTTTATTTTACCTGCAATAAAGCAACAACCAGTTGAAATGATCCATTATTGACAACAATTGTACTAATCGTTGTTGTTTCAGGTGAATCCATATTATCCGTCTTGCCATTCGAACGATTATAAGCGCCTAGCTCATTTTCGTAATTGGGCATTTGGGTATCCATACTGTTATTGAAAAACTGTTTATATTTATAATGGTTAAAAAATTCGGCGAGGATTAGTTTTTTTATACAAATATATCAACAACAAAAAAAAGAAGAAAATTAAAGGTATTTTTTCACAACACAAAACTTTTGAAATTTACATTTTTTTTTTAAATCAATTAAACCGGAAGTTTAATTTTAAATCGACACTATTTGAACTTCACTTTTTTTTTTTTTTAACACAAATCACACTTTTACACAATTTATTTATTTATTTATTATTATTATTATTTTTGTTTAAATATTTTAATTAAATTATTTATTATTTTGTTAATTTATTTGTTCGGGCGTTCAGCACACACGTATTGCGCCAAAGAGACTGAATATTTATTGACTAAAATAATAAGAAATGAATTTTTGTTTTTTTATTTTCTTGATTTTACGATCGCGAAGAAAAGATCGCGTAAAACAGACTGAAAAAAAAACTAAAAAAAAAAAAATTTATTACTTCTTTCATGGTGATTCAGTTTTCTTACATATTATGTATAATATACATACATATATTCTCTGTGGTTTACAGTTGGGGAAATAAGATTTGTAACTGGATTTTGAATTGATCGAAATCTGTTATTTACCTAGTATTACCTAATAAATTTCCTTATGTAAGATGTCATGGGTTATTATATCGGTTGAAATCCTTGACCTCGTTCCTCAATCACCAGACTAAAATGCAGAAGTAGAGGCCACGGATAAGGCAAATGCTGCTTTGGCTGCTAAGCTAACTCATATCAAATAGTCTGGGAAGGAGTAACACTGAAGTCAGAGATGAGCAACTTGCGATTTTCTGATCCAACATTTTATTTGGAGCACCTTTCTTTGCTCCGGATCCGGGCTTAGGTGATACAGAAAGATTGAAATGAAATTTATTTTTTACATTTGTTACCGTATTATTGGAAATACCGGCAAATTTAGCAATTTTTTTATTAGTATACTCCGGACGATCATTGCACAATCTAATTATTAAGTCACGTTTTTTTACTTCTGATTCGTCCATTTCGAAATAAATAAAAAAATTCACAATTTGACGTTTATTCGTTTTTTTCAATTGTTTTTCTACAAAATAACGGTACTATTTTTTCCCTTTGCGCAGTAACCCATAAGACAATATACATTTGCGAATCACAAATTTCTTTCGGTACACATAATACATAAACTCATCTTAAGTCAACTCAACCTGACCTCCAACTCAACTCCCAAATCAATCCCTAACTAAACTCCTTAAACCCTAATTCACCCCGAACTCAATCTCCAACTTAACCTGCTACTCAATCCCAATGCATTCCCCAATGTAAATTCAGGGTTCAGATTCTTAGGTAAAAAATATTTTTTTTTGGAAATCGAAATCAAAAATTTCTTGAATATTTATTCGTTTTAGGAGAAATGAAAGCGAATAAGCCCTATATGTTACCACATATTTTCACATATTTTTACTTACTTTGTGATTTAATACATATTTCATACATTTGTCGCATAATTTCCTTTTTTTTTTTTATTGGGATGAAATTAACTCCAAAAGTTTGTTCTAATAAACGCCTAAAACTATTGTGACGGTGACACCTAGTGTGTAATAGAAGAAGTTAAACGAATAGCTCAATGTTTAACTGTACTAAAATAGAATTTTCCATGATAAAAATTGTTACGTAATGTTTCTACGCTATTCTAACTGGAAAGGTCATGAGCTTTCTAGAAGTTTGGTTTGTGTATATAAAAAGGCGAACGAAGTCGAATTGGATTAGGAATATTTGGTAAGCGATGGTGTAGAGATTAAAAGAAATTAAAAAGTGATTTAAAAAGTGTTTTTGTGCGAAATAAAAAGTAAAAGTGATCAGTAAAATTTGACAAATTTTTTTTTAATAAATAATTTTTATTTATAAACTGTGTTGTAATAATTCTTGTATGAAATAAATAAATTCGTTGGTGATAAATTAAATTGATTTTGTTTTGATTCACAATCCAGTGATTCGAACCTTGAGTGACAAGGCAAAAACGTAACACTATATAATAAAGAGTAGACAACTATTTTTCGATAGATTTACTAAAAACTGTTTCTTTGCTAGTTAGATAAATTGTATTAGTTCTTTTTGTTTACTCTAGGTATCACTAAGATAGAAATGTTATTTTTACGTTTTTGCCTTGTCAATTAAGGTTCGTATCACTGGATTGTGAATAATACAAAATCAATTTAATTTATCACCAACGAATTTATTTAGTTAACACAAGAATTATTACAACACAGTTTATTAATAAAAATTCATAAAATCACTTTATATAAATTATTCTCAAATTTTATTGTACACTTATAATTTTTATTTCCACTATCACTTCAAATCACTTTTTAATTCCTTTTTAATCTTCACACTATCGCTTACCAAATATTAATAATTCTTACAAGTTTATACTATCGCGTTCCAAATTCAAATAATCTAATTTGATTTCGTTCGCCTTTTTATATAAACAAACCAAACTTTTCGAAAGTTCATGACTTTTCCAGTACTAATAGTGTAGAAACATTTAGAACTGTTTTATCATGGAAAATTCCATTTTAGTACAGTAAAACATTGAGCTATTAATTTAACTTATTCTATCACACCCTAGATGTCACCGTCACAGTTAGTTTAGAACTACGATTTTTGGGAAAACTTTTCTTGAAAAAAATACCAACGAAAGAGTACCGGATGAATCGTCCCCATGCCTGGTGCATGGTTTGCATCGAGTTGCCGAGGCCATTCGGTTTAATTTTAGTGACGTCAATCGTCTAATATCCAGCGTTAAAAGTGTTTTTTTAAAAGCACCATCACGGGTTCAGATTTTTTAGTCTGTGGAACCAAACTTAGAACTACCTCCTCAGGCTGTGATAACTCGTTGGGGAAGTTAGTTAAGCGCTACGTAAGGTTCTACGCCAAAAACCTGGAAAAATTACAAATTATATTCAAACTTTTGCGCGAAGATGAATCGATACACATTAAAATGGTAAATGAATTGATGACACAACCAAATATCAAAAATGATTTGGCGTTTATATCGGCGAACTACTGTCATTTAGTAGGCACAATATAATAAACTCTAGAATCACCCAAAAAATCTTTAAAGGATCAATTGAAAATGTTGCAGGACACCGAATTTTTAATTGAAAATGTCGATGGCCCAATTGACAAAACAATTAGCGCAAAATTAAAAAATGTTTTAGACAAAAACAAAGGTTTACAAACAGTTAAAACAATTAATAAAATTTTGAAAGGGAATGCAAATGCTACAGATTTACCAATTTTTCAGCATCTGAAGTTGCTTTATTGAAGAAATATGGCACCATCACATCTGTGGACGTTGAACGCAGCTTTTCCATGTATAAAAACTTTTTACGACCAAACCGTCAAAAATTCAAATTTGATAATATATATATATATATATATATATATATATATATATATATATATATATATATATATATATATATATATATATATTTGTGATATTTTATTCAAATAAATGAATTTTGATATTTTGTGGTAAATACTCCCTGAAGTTTCCTTAACAATTCTGAACAAATTTTGGTTTTTTTATTTACATATTTTTAATTTTTTAGAACCTAAAAATTCGAAGCCTCTAATCACCAAACCAATCCCCAACTCAATCAAAAATTTAACACGAAATCAAATTCTAGCTCAACCCAGAACTCAATCCGCAAATCAACACGGTCCTAAAAACTATAAATGCATACATGAACTAAACTAAAATCGACCCAATTTAATCATCAACTCAACCCCAAATAAATTCAGAATAAAATTCCCCACTCGACCCCAACTTTTTAATTAGCAAATTTTTAATGATTTTCTTTTTTACTTTAATTTAAATTAATTATTAAATTCGTGCAATCGCCAAATACGGAAACAATCCTAAAGATCATTTTGATGTGTTTAGACGACAGTTTTTCACTATTTTTTAATTTTTAATTTATTTGAAGTTAATATTTCTGAAAATTGTAAGAGAATTTAATCCAGTTTCGAACTGCTGAGCAAATGGCTAAGAAAAAATCAATCTTTTCATCAGGCCGCGCCGACTACACTGAATATATCACAGTTTTCATTCTATATACATATACAGAATGTATATTCTGTATTAGCGAATTATACTTTGTAATAATTATGGCAATTATTAAAAATTAAAAGATTTTCGATTAACATTTAATCTCATGCGTAGTTTTGCCCTGATTCTGTTTGACTTACAACTAAAACTACTCGATATACATGGTTAAAATACATTATAGAACTAACAATGACATCTAGCGGCAACCAATATTGTTACACGTTTTTTTCTTTTGAAAGAAATTGAAATTTGAAATTGACATGATATCCAAATAAGTACTAGTAAATTATTTAAATCTAGTGGTTGTTACATTAACTTAATCCCAACCATATCTCTGAGGTGGACGACGAATGCGACCACTACGAGTTCTCTGACCCCCCGACTCATCAGCTACAACTGGTTCAGGTATCTTTTGATCGCTGGCTGACCCTGCTTCTGAATCAGAACTACTAGCGGTCTGATATTCATCTGATGCTGCATTATTCTCATTCAACACTGGTCGGGCTGGCTCATCCGCATCACAAATACTTGGTTCATTGCCATCATTAACATTCTCCTGTACGTTACGCCCAAGTGGCGGTACAATTTTAACAGATTTCAAATTATCCTGACCCGCGCAACATTACATCTAACATTTTTTTTCAAACATTACTTCTCCCCTATTCACTTCGTTATTCTTAGTCTTGGCGATGAACCGTCGGTTGCGTCTAAAATAATTATTAAAATTATCCCTAACGATGTATGATCGACCAATCACATTACCAACAATTGAACCATAATTCCATTCTTTTCCATTTTTTTTAAAAATCACGAGATCACCCACATTTAGTACTGGCAGTGCTTTTGCATTCCGATTTAACAATGAATCCGAAATCGCCATTCTCATCTTGACCACCCGCCCAAAAAATAACTGGCCTGGTGTCAAACGCATACTTGCCACAGGAGTTGTGTTATATTCTAAAATTCGATGCTGATAATTTTCCGTGTCTCTATCTTCAACACAATGTTTCAAAATGTTTGTAGCAATCGCAACACCTTTGTCAGCTAATCCATTGCTTTGTGGATACCGAGGACTCGAGAACTTCATTATCATATTGTAGTTAAATGGTACATTAATCGATTTTACTACAGTTGTATATACGATTCTATCAAACCCTCTTTTCAATCTTCCAATGATATGATGCGCTGTTTTATTCTTCAAATGTTCAACAATTAAATATCCTGAATATGCATCGATAACAGACAAGAAGTCCTGTCCAGCATATTCAAATAGATCCATCGACACTATATGAAACGGATACTTTGGTAGCTCTTCTTGAACTAGTTCTTCTTTTTGGCTGCTACGCGTAAACTTTTTACAAATGGCACAAGATGCAACCATTTCCCTTATCTTACCATTCATATTAGGCCAATAATAAAGCATTCTTGCACGTGCAAGAGTTTTTTCGACTCCCAAATGTGGTGCATGTAACCACTTGCTAAGTTTACCTTGTAATTCTTTTGTAGTCACGAGTCGATGATCTCATTCTTGAATTTGAGAAACATATAGCTCAGATCGTCCAGCAGATGATAATTCGGCCAACCGTTCTGTACATATCGACAAACTCGTAAAAAAATTTCATTTCGTTCAATGGTTGAACGGTACAAATCATAATTTTTTTTCGAAAAACACGCCGATTTAGTTACTGAATGAATGATTCCCGATAAATCCGTGTCTCCTTGACATTCCGATAGTTGGGCCCGTGACAGGCAGTCAGCCACAAGCATTTCCTTGCCCAGCTTGTAAATAAGTCATCTTTGGATATTTCAAAAGTGACATGAGCATATGTACGCTGAAGTCGCATTGTCACATCATCAATATCCCGCCTGACCAATGTTTCCAAAGGTTTGTGATCACTTTCCACCGTAAATTCACGCCCATACAAAAAATAATGAAACCGCTCACATGCAAACACAATTGCCAACAACTCCTTTTCGATCTGAGCCCACTTTTGTTCACTTTTACTTAACGTCTGAGACGCATGTGCTACTGGGTGTCCTCTCTATAAACAATTACACAACCCAATCCATCTTTTGATGCATCCGTTTGCACAATGACTGGTAACTTCGGATCATACATCGCCAACACCGGTTCCGATGCTACGATATCAAGTAATTCCCTGAATTCCCGATCATGATTTTCCGTCCATTCAAATTTAACATCGTTTCGCGTGAGGCTATGTAAATGTGCCGATTGCTTTGACAAATTTGAAATGAATTTAGCTAAATATTTAAGAATACCCAAAAATCTTGAAACGGTCGCTTTATCCCCCGCCTTCTTCACCTTTAAAATTGCGTCACGATATATTTACGCGCCTTTTCCATGACCCTTTCCATTATCCGATCGTGTTATTCTTCCGTTTTCGCGCAAATACCCACATCATCAAAATAAATTATCACTCCCTCAATGTCTCCCAACATTTTAAACATTTCACGTTGAAATAATTCCGGTACAAAATTAAGCCCAAATGGCACGCGATTGAATTTATATCTCCCAAACGGAGTCATGAATGTTGTTAAATCGGAGCTCACTACGTCCAGTTCCATTTGCCAATAGCCATTCTTCAAGTCCAAAACTGAAAAAACACGTTTATCTGCCAAACCAGACGTCAAATCATTAATCGTTGGAATCAAAAAATGTTCACGCCTGATGCACTCATTGAGTGGTTTCGGATCCAAATAAATTCGCAGTTCACTTGAGTTAGGCTTGTCGACTACATATTTGTAAATTAACCCAGTCAGTCGGGTAATCAATATGTGAAATGATTTCATCCTGTACCATTCTATCAAGCTGCGACCTCAATTTATCCCACAAAGAGTTTGGCATCCGTTTCTTATAGTGAAGAACCGGCTTTGAATTTTCCTTCATATTTATCGAAAACGTTCCCGGAAATTTACCCAAACCTTCAAAGACATCACGATTGTTTTTCAAAAATTTCCCTTGTGTTTGTGACAAACACGCAACAGAACCTACATCAGTTCGTTTAATTAATCCAAATCTTTCACATGTTTCGAGACCGAGTATCGGTTCACATACGTCATCGATTCACTCGTTACAATTTTGTTTTCAATGTTCTAAAAATTTTTTCGGAATGCAGTCCACATTAGATTCAGTGTCGAGTTTAAACTTAACTAATTGATTTCCTACTTGATACTCCTTATACCATCGCTTCATATGGTTGGCACTATTACTTGAAATTTATTCTATAAATAAGATCTACTTTAATAACCCTATTCGCACTTCCATCACTAATTTGTACACAATTACCTGAGCTATCCCAGTTAATTGATTGTTGTTGTTGTTTTCGATTACTGTTATTATCCGGCTTACGGTTTCCAAACGTGTTTCCGGATTTGCTTCCATTGCTGTCTGTTTGCTTACCCTTCGATTTACAAAAACGCTGAAAATGGCCCTTACGTCCACATGACCGGCAATTGATATCCTTGGCTTTGCATGATTGTAAATGATTTACTGTGAAATCATTACCACAATTGTAACAAGGACGTATTGCAGCATCGATTGTTTCCTTTGGCCGATATTCAGCTACACTATTAACACATGGTTGACTGTTTGTGTTCAACAACGCCTTATGTGCATTAGCAGCTGCACGTTTCAATGACTTTTTTCAATGATTCATCCTTTCCTTCCAACAATTTTAATTGCAATTTTTTATCATTCACCCCAATGACGATTCGCTCCTTCAACATATGCTCGTTGTACGATTTTCTTTTCAATTTGTACTCACAAAATTCAATTTGTTCACAAAATTCAAATGGTTGTTTTTCTTTTTGCACAATGTTGTGAAATTTGAACGATTCCATTAGTATGTTCTTCTTTGGTATACAATACCCAGCAAACGCTTTCAACACCTCATCCAAAGTTCTTGGAATATTGGCATTTGGTACCACAGCCGTAGCATCTTTATTCTCTTGCCCAGTTTCGTTTGCATTTAACCGTTTGAACAGCAACTGGCTCAATGACACCATTCTGATTTCCAAGAATCCCATCCGTTGTTCCATCATTCGGGAACAATGTGTTATATATCTCCATCGCCTGGGAACCAATTAACCACAGAAATGTTGCTATTTTTTCCGATTCAGTTTTAACATTTTTTCCCGTTGCCATCATATACATTAAAAATGTACGTTTCCACATTGACCACCCCTTTTCCAAATTCGCGCAATCCAATTCCACTGGTAACCGTTCGTTCGACATTATTTTGGGTTAATGTTCGATTTTTCCAAAACTAATCCAAAATATTTACGATAAATATTTTACAACGTGACGTCACCGCTTCCTTTGCTCGATCTCGCACACAATTCCTTTTCCAAACAATCCACAAAAATTCACTAATTTTCAATAATCCGCTTATTAAACTTCGTTTCCAATTATATTTCCGATTTTCCTTCTGACACCATGTAATAATTGTGGCAATTATTTTAAATTAAAAGACTTTTATTTAACAGTTAATCCCATGCGTAGTTTATTTTATTCTTCTTGCCGTGATGCTGAACTAAAACTACTCGATATACATGGTTAAAATACATTATAGAGCTAACAATGACATCTAGTGGCAACCAATATTATTACAATACTAATACTAATGGGGTGTTGACTAAATATTCTTATTTAAATAAACTAATTTACTTCTACGTGTTAATCTGTAAAACAAATTAAAATAACCTTTAGGATCAGTTGTATATTTGGTGATTTCACGAATTTAGTAATTAATTCAAATTAGAGTAAAAATGAAAATTATTAAAAATTTGTTTACACAGGAATACCGCTGTGTGATTGTGATGAAGAAAAAACTTGGCTCAGAATTTGGCTATATTAGTATAATTCGCTAATACAACCTGCAGAAGTATATATAGAATGAAGATTCTGTATATATAGAATGAAAATTGTGGTAGCACTTTCGGTGCCAGATTTAGCACTATCTATTTTATTTTAGCACCCTAAAAACCAGTTTTGTACCTAGTGCAATTTGGCGGTATTTCGGTAAATTTAGCACTAATTCTAGCACTTTCGAAAAAGTACTAATTTTTATAAAATCTAAGGAATAACATGAACTAATTTTAATCTTGGGCTTTTTGTCAAAATTTAAAAAATAAACAAATACGTACTAAGCCAGATCAGAGATGGGTAGTGTCAAAAACTGAGTTGTTAACGGTCTTTAAAAATCTGTGTTTACTACACATTTTGACAGCGAAAAAAAAAATTGAAAAATTACTAATTTTATAGATTCATTTACGTTCATAACTGCTTCTACAATTAGAACAGTTTCAAAATTTATCGGTATATTTAAAAAATTTCCTCATAAAATAATAAGAATATTTTGTTTCCTCCTTTTGAAATAACATACCCACAGTTTCCGACAGTTTTTAACACTTTTCGACTATTTTTGACACTTTCGGACAGTTTTTGAGACTTTTCGACAGTTTTTAACCATAATTTAAGGATTTTGACTTATTTTTAACACAATCATTGGCTTTTACTTTCGAGTTAGTCGGTTGTACATTTTTTTTTTTGTATAATTTTTCTGAAATTTTTTAATTTTTTTAAAATGGCGAAATGCTACAACCTCGGGATATACTTGAATCCAATGATCGGTGCCGCCCAACCGAATAAAATAAGGAGTATATAGAAACAACCCTTGGAAGAAAATAAAAGGCATGCAAGTTTTCTGGATGGTATGGTGCATTGTAAATTTAATGTCTCGTCTATCTAATTTTCACGAAGTATTATATGAGATTATGTTTGTTTGGTTATGTTAACCACCTATTGCTGCCCGCTCTATTGTAAGGAGCCTAAGCTCAAAATAGAGTGGACACGCGTATACAAATTTATAAGATTAAATAAATTAAATTAAATAAATCGTAAAAGTCAGGTTTTTTAGCGTTTTACCCATCGTTGTAAATTTTTTTTAATTTGTAGAGAAGTTGTGTTGTGTTCAGACTATAGGGATTAAATCCCGATTTTCTTATAGTATGAAGAACAGAGATTAAGTTAATTCAGTTTCAATTATAGATTAGACTAATAGTCAAAAATTGACGGATTTTGCCTATAATGTCGATTAATAGCGAGAGCGCTTAAAATAATGCGGCGTTAGAGCGAAATAATTTTTTTTTATTCGAGACGTTAATAATTTCCATTCTATTTAGTTTGTCATTTGGTTAGATGTACGTACATACATATCCTAATATTTAGTTACCACGTTTCACGCTGTACTCTTGTGAATTTTATTAGTTTTCATTTCCAAATTTTGTCCCGACGACGAAGAAAATTGACATTTCATAATTTAAAAGATATCTTGCTTGTTGCTTTGGTAAAATGTATATGGAAAATGTACAGTACATCAATAAACTTTAAAACAAGTTTTGTCAGTTTGCCTTTGTTCTAGGAGGAATTTGATCATTTTCCAACATTTGCTAAATGTTTCATTTTATTTTATTAGAAATTATTTTACTTGAAACTATGAAAACATTTTATGACGACTAAATTCTAGATAAGCTTTACTAAATTTTCCAACATTTTCGCTTACTCATAAATTCTTCAACTCTAGTATTGATGACCAGAAGATAAAAAAAAATATATACGGATATTTTTCAGCTAAAAAATGAGCGCATCCATCAGATCGGTATATTTTTAACTCTATATTTTTGTATCTTTTAGGAATCTTTTGATAACTGAAACGAAAAAGAAAAATTTCTGGGGAAAAGTGTGAAAAACTGTCGAAAAGTGTCAAAAGCTGCGTGTGTGTGTGTGTATGTGTGTTTGGTATTACAAACCAGAGGAAACAAAATATTCTTATTTTTTCATGAGCAAGCTTTTGAAATATTCCGGTAGATTTTGAAACTGTTCTAATCGTTGAAACTATTCTGAACGTAAATGAGGTTAAAAGGGTGCATTTTGCAATTTTTTCGCTGTCAAAAAACCATGTTAAAATGTGACGAACAAATGGTTTTTGAAAGATTGCCAAGAACCCGTGTCAAAAAGTGTCGCTATCTGTGTCATAAGCACCACTGTTCTCCCTGCAAGAATTTTCTGTAAGATTTTCCCAAAGGGACACCTCACTCGACCAACTCTAGCTAACTCAACCCTAGTTCCCTAAATTTCAACCCTCTTTTCAACTCAAAACTAAACTTAAAACTCAATCCCGAAATGAACTCGATTAGAAAAACTAAACGCGTATATGAACTCAAATCAACTCAATTTAGCCTCCGAACTCCGACTAAGCCCTCAACTCGACCCTCAAATTAATTCCCAACCGAACATGTATTCAAACCAGAAAAATTCAAGCCAATTCCAACTGAAATTTAAAATAAACAACCAAATAAATCCCTAGTGGTACACGATAACAATAAACAGCCTTTCAATAAACGCCCAACTCAATCCCAAAATCATGATGGCTCGAAAAAATATATACCTATATGAACTCAACTTAAGCTAACTTCCAACTCAACCTTCAATTCACCCCCAAACGAATCCTTAACTAAACTCCTCACTCAACTTTAACTCAACCCCAATTCCACTCCCAAGTCAACCCCAAACTCAATTCTCAAATCAACACAGACTGCTCATCCAAACTCAACCCAATCCCAATTCAACTCCAACATAAATTCAACCCCGTAAATCGTCTTCCAACTCAACCCTCAACTCCTCTCTCCGAACTCAACTCAAGCCGGCTTAAATAAAAAATTATTGAACGTGAATGCAAACCCAAGTGCCTGGTATTAATAAACAAATGGTTTTGGATCAATTCATATGAGGGGTATCCGGTTTTCTTAATATACTGGTTCCAAAAGCTTCTGAATTTTCTGCCTTGATGATAGAAACGGTTGGTGAGAAAAATTCCAAATTGAAACAACCGTTCTCGAGATATCGCGGGTACAGTCATCCATTCATCCAGATTTCGAGACGAGCAGATGTGCAGACAGACGGATGGACATTATGCTTTTTTTTTACGAACTCAAGTATCAACAAAAAGATCAAGGAAAGTGGTGTTGGACAAACAAAATGTTTGGTGATTTTGGCAGGATTTCAACAACTTTGGTCCTTGCGGACCGAAGTTAATTATTGTAATCCAACGATAGTCACAACAGTAATGTACCTTTAATATTTTATTATTAGGTTGGGGAAAAAGTGTTGAGACTTTTTTGTCATTTTTTGATTAAATTTTTGTTTTATTCAAAATGAATTTTATTGAGGTATATATTGGCCATTATTATCTATCACATTTGTCATTTTTCGGGAAGTTTCATAATTCGATCGGTGTAGAACTTCTGTGGTTTAACGGCGAGACGAAGGAGTTTTGCAGAGTTCGAAACAAACGGTAGTCAGAGGATGCAAAGTTCAGGCTTTACGGTGGATTCATTAAAACTTCCCAGCCAGGGTCATCCGGCCAAGTTGCCACCCGTGGAATGGAAGTGAGCAAACGATCCACATTCTGTTACATTCGATAAAGCATCTTGACCGTAAACAAACACAATGAATTTCACTCATTTTCACACTAATATAACTTTTAACACGATTGACGAAATACAAAATTCTTCACAAAAATTGTAGCGTGTACTTTTTCTTTGTTTCAAATATATTTCCTTTTCATTTTTTGGGGTTACTTATACTATACATACATACTTTTTGTTGGTTATTCTTGTATATTTTTTCACATCAATAACAGCAAACTAGGTTCCTAGTTTTACAGCACAACATTTTAGTCACAGTCTAGTTTTACATTTTAACATATTTTTAAACCAATCTAGAAAACCTGAATTAAACCAAATTTGTTGTATTAAGCCTGAATTCCATTATGAAATATTTACTGATAGTATAAACAAAATTGGATTAAAATATATATTCGAGTGCTGGATGAGAGAGATGGTCGGACAAAGCTTTTAGACGGCAGCTGTTTGAATCTGGACAACCAATTTTTTCTAAGCAAAACTGAAAACGAAAGATAAGTTTAGCGAAACATTGGAAAGTCCCCTCCCAATGTCGCATCGTCGAACGTTATAATAGCCTGTCTCCTGAAACGCTGTGAGGTGGTTCTCAAAAATGTTTTTCTGTTTATTTCCACATCAACACTTTGAGCCAATCATCGGTAATTAGCCTCACAGTTCTCTCTCTTCAGTTTACTTTTAGGCAACAAACGTTTCTCGTTTACATATTCATACATCACCATATGCAAAAACTTCTAGTCGCTGTTTAGATGGCGATAATGCCATCTGTATTGTGCGTGCTAACGGGAATGTTATTTGAGAGCAAGTTATTTTAGCGATATTAAAGGTAAAAACTTGTTGTGTTTATAAAGGTGATATCGCCAGCAGACAAAATATGTATTTTGAAGACGTCGTTCATAATCATCGCTCTTGTTCTCACGGCTCGTCTGAACGCGGCTCAATCCAAAGGTGCTTGCACTTCTGTTTTTTTTATGACATCATATTCCCTAAGGTCTAACAAATAAGATAAAAGTTTTTTTGAAATCATCCACCGACCAGTTTACATTTTCGCGCCAAAATTCGAAAATTGGAACCAAAAAAACGGTTTTTTGGTGTGAAAAAGTGAAATATCTTATTTTGTATGCCCTTCCGGAGGATTCCAGCATACAAAGATCGAAAGAGGAAAGTCTCAGGAAGAGAATGCAGAAAAGTACAGGTCAAAAGGTTGCTAATTTGCGAATTATTTCTCTCTTTGTCGACAGATGTCTTCTAAACACATACGTGGGGATATAGTCGGGAAGAACAAAAACCTTTATTTCAGTAACATTAATTCAAGTTTGATTCAATTAATTATATGTGGTAACTATTATATTCCATTACAGCTCTCATTAATTTATCATTATAATCTGGGTGGTTTTCAGAAACTTGATATTTGTTCCACATTGTCTTGAAATCAGAATGCACTGTCTTCATGGCCTCCAATGCACTGTCTCCATAGCTAGTCTTGAATTGAGCTATAGATTCTTTATAACAATCATTTAATTCGATTCCAAAACAATTGTGAACTACACGATCAAAATCCTTCACTGTATCCACATATTTCAAACAACCAATGGAGCAAAACGATTGGAGACTATCCACTTTTTTCAATAATATTCTACATGAATTGCCATTGAATTTGGTACCTCCTTGAGTAAATTCTCGTTGAACATTGCATAGGTTGATCCATTCTGTTGTATCAGTAAAAAATTCATCTTGCATATGGCTGACTATTTTACTAACCACACCAAGCATTAGATGTAGTTCTGGAGGAGGAATAATGTCAAGAATCTTTCTATCGTCATCAGCTGAAAAAACTGAAGGATTGATACAGCTTTTGAAATTTTTCGCCTTTTTCATTATCGATCCGCCAGCGCGTTTCTCCAAGCTTCAAAATATGAGGTTGAGTTTCCCACAGTTCGCCGAGGTCTGACGTGCTCAAAATTTGTGCTTTCACAAAGGCACCATGTACAAGGGTACGTCGATGAATGAGACATAATCTCTGTCAGAATATTGACTAATTTGAGATCAGTCGCTATCGTACCAGAAAAATCCTCAATTTTCAATATTTTCCATATTGCTGACACGTTTTCATAATTCTCTTGAGCCGATTTCACAAAAGCAAGAATAAAGATTTTCTTAACGCCTGAGTCAGCAAAAGCTACAGCAAACACGCCATCATCATACTTTTGACGTTTTTTCTCCTGTTGACAAATTTCAGTTGAATCATCTTGAACAGACAGGCACACCTTCAAAAAACCACCGCCACCGTCAATTCCAAATTTTAAGTGCTGATTTCTAATATCCCGCTGTTTCTCGATATGAGAAAGAAAATCTTCAAGAGTATGGCAGTAAACTATGGGACATTGGATTGGTGTGCTCATTCGAGCTTTGATGGTTACAAAATCTATTGTCTTACCACAAAAGAAACTTTTTATCTCGCCATTCTTCTGTTCCAGGCTTTTTTTCAATCCTGGCTCAATTATCGCCCGCTTTTTGGTAGCAACTCTCAAAGCGGTCGCTATATCAAGAGTAATCTTTGTACTAAGATTAAATTTTGTTTTGATTTTAAAGAAATCGGCTGTGGATATATTCGAAGCTGGTTCCTCTTCATTTTTCTCGTGGGGATTTATGAATAATTTCATGGAGTTTCCTCCACGTTCCTGAGTAAGGGTCGAATCTTTTTTGTTTACTTTGTCATCAATGTCAAGTTGTTGAATTGCAATTTTACTGATTAATGTTGATGCCACTTGTTCCATTACTTTCTCCCCCATTGTATTTATATAATTGCAAACATTATCTATCAACTTGGGCAGTTTTCATGCATTTTTGAGGTGTTCCTCGTTTGGAATCGAAACATTTGGAACAACGTTTGATGCATTTTCCGTCAGCCAATTTTTTTTTGTTAAGAAGTTGCATGGATATCATATAACTGGCACAAATAGCACTGACAGGGATTTTGGGTCATAGATCTCGTAGTTAAACTTACACTCAAAAACTTAGAATAATCAGGTAGCTCGACAGTCTTGGAGGGAACGATTCCTGAATCGGCACTGGGAAGTTGTCGGTAGACGTTCCTTTTGCATTCGGCACAAAGAACATTCGGCAGTCTTTCTTCACATAAGATATTGTCCACACGATGTTTCAGTAATTTTTCTAGATTCGATTGCAGCGAGGCTTCTATCTTGAACATGACATTATTCTTTTTTAAGCACAACAAACAAATTTTACTCCGGTTCTCTTCGTGTGAAAGTGCGCGGGCAACTTTTGGAGGGTTAAAAATTTTCGACATTATGAAAAACTGAAATGAACTGACCGAGGAAGAAAAGTTTTCTGCTTTTCTTGTAACCTGCCTACTGCATACTTTTCCTGAGACTTTTCATAAAACATAAGATATTTCACTATTTCAGACCAAAAAATCATTTTGTGAAAACTGGTCGGTGGATGATTTCAAAAAAACTTTTATCTTATTCATTAAACCTTAGGGAACATGATGCCATAAAAAAACAGAAGTGCAAGCAATTTTGGGTTGAGCCGCGTTAAGACGAGCCGTGTTCTGTTTACACATTTAGAGTACTACAGAAGGTTTCTTAAAATTTGGTTTAAATTAATTGTTCAAATACAACTTTACTATTTTTTGGGTGACGACATTGTCATAGATAACCCATTTTTCATCACCTGGTACAATCCTGTCTAAAAATGGCTCAATTTTCATTGCCTTGTTTAAATTCCCTAAGCGTCACTTGACGAATATAAACTCACTTTTGACTCACTATTTTAGGGATTAGGAACAACATTTTAAAGTTAATTTAACGTGCACCACACATAACAGTTTTCAGAAGACTAACAGAATCCTTATCTATTTAGTGAAATAAAGTTTCAATCAGTAGATTCTACTTAACCTAATACAATGGAACTCATAATAAACTTTATTCTAAATACTGAAGAATCATTATTTTTATGAGATCACGCTACTCAACCCTTTGCAAATTGACGAATTTTCACAAAACAATTTGGAATTTACCCGGAAAACGTTGAATAAACTTAGAGTCTTATAATAACATTAAACAATTAATAGATCACTAAGAATATTGCATTACTTCACACCCATTAATTTAGATTAACTCGAAAGCCTCAAAATCTGGAATTTGGAGAGTCTCATCCAGTAGCGGCTTGATGATTTTTCTACAATCCTGCGAAGCCCTACCTGAAAGTACTGTGACAGTTTTTTCTAGTAGATATATTTTGAGCCTCCTCTGCTGGTGTTATATTATTTTGGAAATGCTAAAAAGGCTGGAGGCTCAACTGAAGCTCAACGGGCAAGTCATGTTTATCCGTGGAAATTCGGAATTTTTATTACCAATCAACCACTTATTTCTCCTAAAGGGTGTAGCTGTTGCTGAACTTATCTATGTAAGATCAAGTAACTCAGTTCTATATGCCTAATTCAGTTACAAAAGCGAAAGTCGAGTAAAATATCGAAATTCTTGGTATATCACTAAGTTTATAACATCATGTAGCTACATCACATTGCAAATTTATAGTAATATTGAAAAACCCGAATAGACCCAAACTTAAAATCCTAGAATAATTAGATATTCTTAAAAAATTTCAAATACTCCCGAAAATCTTGAATACTCATAGAATCGTAGAATAATGTTCAAAAATCTCAATGATATTTTGATATGTAATTCAAAATCAAAACCTTTTAGACCTGGATCCGTAGAGGTATGGCAAATAGCGACAAGGTACACGGCATCACACTACACTAGCCAAAGATACTGTAAATTCGAACTGAAACGTTAAAGTAAAAAAAAACTTATTTCGATGACGATGTCCTTCAAAATGTCGTTGATAAAAAAAATCGATGATAAAAAAGGTAAGGTTTTTGCACAATTGTTTCATTACCTTAAGTAGATGCCCCGAATTAAGACAAAATATTTGAAACGAAAGATTTGAAGCGAATACTGTCATTGTTAAAAAACGACGAGTAATTTTTTTCTGAAAGCGTTGACCAAGTTGGTCTATTTTACAGAATCGTGTCAAGGACAATTTGGGATTTTTAATAATTTTATTTCAAACTGATTGTGCCTCTGTAAATTGGAAACAAATGAAAATTTTAAAAATGGAGACAAAATAAAGAGCTAACTCGCGATGGAACCCGATTGGGCCAAATTGTTTATTTTGTATCCGCTACCGGTGGTTACTCGGCACTAAATGCCATTTACCTAAGGCTTATAGCGTATTTAGCAGTGTTCTACAATACTAAAAATAGATATGGTTTGAATCAAGTTTAAAAATACAATTATAAAATTAATCCTCCTTTTTGAAGTTGATTTTTTGAGAAATGTGGCAGACAGCATATGGGCCAATCAAGTGGAAAGGCAATATGCGTAAAGATGCGAGTGAAAACGCGGGAACTAGTCGCACCAATTTGCGTCGAATTTTTAAGTATGATTTCAAAATGTACGCTTACAAAATTAACAAACACTTTGGTACTATTGGATCCACAACAAGGTTTAAATTACGCTCGTAATGTCACAAACATGGTTGTCAATAACCAATACAGGCCGTTACTGAGGAACCGAAAACTCTTGAATTATTCACGAGAAATGTCAATTCGAAAGTAAGGGATTTCCTGTAAATGATAATCGCTACAGACTCTGAAGTGACTCTGAACCACTTGAAACGGAATATCTTTACTTTCAACAGTATGGTGTCACATACCACACAGCCGGTCACACAGTGACCGATATTCGGCGATATAATATGGCGACCCAGATTGCCTGATTTGAATCCACCAGACTTTTTTTTTAAGTGTTTATCCAAAAAGCTAGTTGTACATCAATCGCCCACGCAGGATCTTGCTGATCTGAGAATCAACATTCGACAAGAAATTACTGACATTTCGACTGATACACTGTGCCACGTCTTGAAAAGTGCTCAAAAACGAGAAGAAGTTTGCATCAATGCTAAAGGTGGCCATTTACTGGACATAATTTTTCATACCTAAGCAAAGCGAATTGTTATGATGCCAATATAACACTTAGACATTTTCTGTGAATATAGAATTATTGTAGAACTCTAAGATTTTATGAGCTTTTCTCGATAATTCTTGAAATTTTCAAGGGGTTTATTTCCATCTTATACGTAATAGTGATTTATCGATAATTTAGTTTTTAAGCTTTCCAAGGTTTGCATATCGTTCAGATACATGCAGATGTACAGTTTAGATAAGTCTGGAGGATGTTGAGTCATAAAGGCGACATTTTTATAGAAAGTTTGAATTTTTTCGAGATCCTCGAAATAAATAAATAAAATGAAATAATCAATTTTGGATTAATTAAAAAGTTTTAAGATTTTTGCGATCCTTTCGAGATGATTGTTGAAGATTATTCGAGATTAGGTACTCGTTGATGTTACTCGCGTGGTGTGACAGATTATTTAAAATTGTTGAAGATGTTCGTCGATATTCGAAATAATTTCAAATTTTCAAATTTGTTGATAGTACTTTTAAGTTTTGTTACATCATGATCTGTAAGATGATCATTTGTAAAGCCATCTGTAAGGCCATTCAAAAATTGTTTGGTCACAAAAGAGAGGTCATATGTATATACCGTAAATATCGATCCAACAAGGTTTTGGTTGAATTCGTTGTTGGTTATAACACGTACATAAAGAGATGAGAATAATAAAATATGAATATGGAAGAATTAAACATTTTTGGGGCCCTATTGTCTCAATTTGCCAGATGTGGACATCTGTCAAAATTCATAAAAGCATAAAAACGTTCGGAAATCTAAATTCCTGTATTCTTCCCTATTCTCGAATTCCACAACCGTTTTTCACATGCGGACATCTGTCAAAATTCATAAAAACTAAGGGAATATTTCCGAATGGGTATAAGCAGGTGAAAAAAATTCCCCATATCCGAAAATGTCAATAATTACATAGATTTTGACAGATGTCCACATGTGAAAAATGGCTATGGAATTCGAGAATATGGCCCCTGGTTGGGTTAAGTGGTTCACTGAAAATGTTGATGGTGTATTGAAAAATCTGAACAAAAAGCCGCCTCTGCAAATTGGTAACAATTGGTCTTGATTAATTCAACACCCAAATCAATCCCGAAATGAACCTTTTAAGTCAATCTTCAGCTTAACCTCCAACTCAAACCTCTATGACAGTCGCAACACAATCTTAAATGCAATCACCAAATTAACGGCCAACCTAGCCATCAATTAAAGCACCAAATCAACCCTTAACCTAAATCCACATCAACCCTTAAATAATTTCCCAACGTCAATTCAACTTAGCTCGACCCATCACACCATGATGTATATCTTACCATAAATCCAACACACCTTCATACCATCATACAATCATATCATCTTAAAATCGTACCATCGCAGTATCATCACACAAACATATAATCATACCAACATAACATCATACTACTATACCGTCGTGCCATCATACCGTCCCTATAATCATACCATAACAACCTCGTACCATCATATAATCATACCATCATACTGTCAGGCCATGATATGATTATACCATCCAACCGTCATACCATGACACCGACATGCCATCTACCCTCATACCATCACACCTTCACTCTAGAATAAATACTGTCATACCATCGTACGTTGTATCATATGTACAATCATACCATCCCACCATCATCTAATAATATTATCATAATAACATCACACAATCATATTATCATATATACCATCTTACTACGATACCATCATACCATCATATCATCATTCCATCATACCATTATACTATCAAACCAACATACTATTATACCATGATACAGGTTTTACGCTTTAAATTGATCTTTTAACACTTCAAACTGAACTTTTTACATTTAAAATACAAATTATATGAATGGCCAATTAGAATAGAGCTTGGCTATTCCTTAACCGATTATGATCAAAATTGTCATGTGCGTTTTAAATGAGATTCTAAAATGATTTTTGGATTAGGTTCTGTAATATGATCAATAAGAATATAACTTAGCTATTTTAACCGACTCTGATGAATTTTTACGCTTCAAATGGGTTCAATGCGCATATTCCGGGACTTGATTTAAAAATCATTTTAAAATCCAATTTCCAATGCACAACCCGAATTTCATCATAATTGATTGAGAAATTGGTAAGTTCCATCGTACTTGGCCATATTTCAGCATTTCATCCATAAACCATTTTAGAATCCAATTCCCAACGCACATGTAAAATTTCATTATAATCGGTTGAGAAATAGGCAAGTTCTATCGTACTTGGCCTGCCTGCAGAACTTCTGCCAAAAATCATTTTAGAATCCCATTTCCAATGCACAAGCCGAATTTCATCATAATTGGTTGAGAAGTGAGAAAGCTCCATTTTATTTGGCCAGATTCCAAAACTTCAACCAAAAATCAGTTTAGAATCCCATTTTCATCGCACATGTTAAGTTTCATCATAATCGGTTGAGAAATAAGCAAGTTCCATCGTACTTGGCCATATTCCAGAACTTCATCCAAAAATCAGTTAAGAAATAGATAAGTTCCATCATAATTGGCCATTCATTTAATTTGCTAAAGGGTTATTTGAAATGTAATTTAATAGTTAATTTGAAATGTAAAATGTTCAATTCGAGGTTTGAGATATTAACAGTGACCTTTCTTAAGTCTTAAACAATATTTGTGTAAGGTTCGGTTCAAATCGACCAAGTCGTGTAAATTTGTTTAAATATCATACACATATGCTGTGTTATATATTGCTCAACTGCTCACTAAACACTGGTTAAACACCATCTTAACCCCAATTCAACTCGCAAACGGCCCCCAACTTAACTTTCAACCCAACCGCAAACTCTCTTTCAACTCAATCCTCAAACCAGCATATATACAAAATTGGTTCACTATATCTTAACCCAACCCCAACTCAACTCCAACATAACTTGAACTCAACCCCAAACTCAATACCCAACTCAATAACCAGCATATATAAAAACTTGGTAAATATTTCTATAACCAGAAATTTTGGGTCAATTCGAATGGCAGGTACCCAACCCTCTTGACGCACAGGTTCCAAAAGCTTTTCAATTCTCGGCCTTGACCGTAGAAAGATATTGGCAGAAAAAGTTCTAAATCGAACAAGCCATTCTCGAGATACCATGGGTACAGACATACAGACATCTAGACATCCAGACTAAGGGACTTTCGAAACGTCGAGAAAAGTGGTTTTGGAACAACCAAATTTTTGATCTGTTTTGACAGGATTTCAATACTTTGGTCTTTTTAGACTGAAGTAATACACTTGGGTGCAAAAAATTCGCACATTGATAAATTTTCACTAAAATTTCAAAAATATCAAAAAATTCAATGTTTATTTAATTTTCTTAAGTCCTTGAAACAACATCTCTGGCTCGAATCCTTTTTTTCAGCTCATCCCATAAATGCGGCTTCAGACGACGACAATAGCATGATGATCGCTTTCTTGTGACTACTTCTTTGCGAAATCGTCGTTTGAATGCGATTCAACTGGGACAGCGGCTCTAAAAAATCGTGAATCCGAATTCAGTCGGTGGACAGTTAGGAGATGACTTCAAGAGGTAATCTGACTGCACACCGAACAGCAAACGGGCCGAAATTGACCCCAGCCCACCGGTGAGTCCGCTTTCAGTTCGTTCGAGAGCATTTGGATTAGACAGAAGAACAATGGAGAACAGCCATGTTCTCTGACGAGTGCAGGATGTGTTTACATGGCAAAGATGGGCGAAGAAGAGTTTATAGAAGACCAGCAGAGCGATTTGCACAATATTGCATTGAAGAACGAGTCTGATATGGCTGTGGATCATGTATGTTCTGGGGAGGCATATCATTGGAGGCGAAGACAGATCTTGTGTTCATCTCCGGAGCGAATACTGGCCGTCGATCAAGAGGATTTACTTCTCAACGGTACATTGAGGAAGTACTAGAGAACTATTACGTACCTTTCGAGGTGAAAACTTCTTGTTAATGCAGGATAATGCGAGACCGCATACGGCTGGTATAGTTTACCAGTACCTTCAAGAGGTGGATGTGCCTGTTATGGAGTGGCCAGTTCGAAGCCCGGACCTCAATCTGATCGAACATTTATGGGACGAGCTGAAAAAAGGGTTCGAGCCAGAGATGTTGTTTCAACGACTCTACAGGAGTTGCAACAGGCGATCGCAGAGGAATGGAAGGCGATACCTCAAGATTTGGTGAAAACTTTGGTGAAATCGATGAAACATCGAATGGAAGCTGTCATTCGGGCTAGGGGAGGAAATACTTCTGATAATTAAAAATGTTTTTTTTTGCTAATTTCTATGTTTAATTCGATTTTTACCACTATAATTTTCATGCTGATAAATTCACAAAAAACGTGTACTTCAGATGTTAACCCCAAAAATCACTTTGTTGACACGGTATAAGTACAAAAATGGTGCCACTGGATAGGCGTTGAAATAGACTTTGAATCTGCATTCAAGAAAATTAAACAAACATTGGATTTTTTGATATTTTTGAAATTTTTGTGAAAATTTATCAATGTGCGAATTTTTTGCACCCAAGTTTAGTTCATTGATAATGGGACAGAAAAACAAGGTCCTCTCGACAACATAAGATTACCGTAGCTCTTCATGGCCCAAACAACTTCAGATAAAAATGTACAATAGTAAAATTTCTAATTTTCAGTGTTTCAACTTTTCATAAGACTTAAAAGATTCAGAAAACATTAGAAATCAAAATCAGTAATCAAAATGCGATTTAACGTTAGAATAATATTTTGAAGAATTTGAAAATGGAAAATAATTTTGAACATAAAAGATACGAGTATTTGGTTAAAAAGAATAACTGCATAAATTTAAAAAATATACATAATTTGGTAAACTGTAGAATATAATTAAATGTAAGTTTTATTTACCTTTAATTTTGTTATTATTTCAAAATTTGAATATTATTCAAATATTGAATTAGACTTTTAATTTTTCCAATTTTGTAGTTTATAAATATTTGCCTAACATTTTATAATAAATTAAGAATAAAGCATTGCCGCCTAACTTATACATAAACACAAATTAGATTGGTTAAAACCAAACATTAGTTTCAAAGAACTAAATTTAATCAAATTATGAGAATTCGACCATTCTGAAATTTTCACATTCAAAAGATTAAAGCTAGTGTAATTTGAGAATATTGTTCAAGAATCCCTTCTTAGTTTCTAAGCTAAATGGTGCTGATACTATTGGAATTAGTCTTTTGAATAAATTTGTGTTCTTCTTCTGTTTTCAATTTAAATATATTATGTACAACATCCCAAATCTAAATCGAGATCATTACTCACATTTTAACACAAATAAATTCTCAATTTCATCTCTCTTGAGATTTAAGTTATGTTTTTTTTATGTGCTATGTAAATATACGAAAACAAAATAATATTGTACGTATACATAAACTCGTATGTTGTTAAACAAAATTTTAATAAAAATACCTTTAAGTGATCTTATGATCATTATAATACTATTTAAAACAAAAATTAACGATCGTCTACAATTTTTTTATTTTTTTTATGATTATTTTATGTATGGAAGTACATACTTTCACATATAAACCAGCTTGTGCGCGATCTTGCTATTTTTCCATTACATTTCCAGTACTACAATAAATAAAATATGATCATGAATGAATTTTTTAATTCTGATTATGATCATGATCTTTGAATTCAATTTTTAGGTTTGGGCTACATATAGTAATTCAATTAAATTTATGCTCGTCGTCGTTGGTGTTATTGAAGACAGATGTGTTTCTGGTTTAAAACATAATAATTTTCTTCCTGTTTAAGTCATCTTGTAGCTGCTTTCGTGGCTGCCGCGATCAGTCAATTTATCTAGCACAATCAATCAAAAACGCTTCGCATATGTACATTTGTACGTTTACACTGTTCGCCGTATACATGCATACTAATCAAGTTCACACATTTTAAGATTTGTACATATGGATAAATAAATTTTTTTTTTTTGTTTTCTCTCTAGTCTTCACTAATTACAAATATAAATAAATCGATCAAGATTCGAGATTACCAAAATGTGTACATATTGAAATGAGTACAATCATATGTGTACATTAATTTTTTGTGTTTTTGATCTAAGAAGAAAAAAAACAAAAAAATTGAAATATACGAGCAAAAAATAATTTTGGCAATAAAATTAGATAAATTTTTGCTAAAAATACAATTAATAATCATTTTAGAATTTTTAAACTAAACAGAAAAAGATCAACAGAATTGGGTCATATAAACTTGTTCATTTCCACTGTACTCGCTTAGTTGAGGGTTTTTTTTTTTTGTTTATTTATGTTATCCACAAATTACATAATACCTAAAATTTGCCAGACAAATACACCGTTACCTAATCAATTTAATGGAAACGATTAACACATTGGCTTAAAGTGGATTACCATTAATTAAATTAAATAAATGTCTATCCAGCGCAAGAAAGCAGAATGAAACGAGAAATAAAATCGATTTGCTCATTATAATCAAAAATGTTTTACTAGCCGACATTCAGGCGATTTGTTTAGTGTAGCTCAATTTATATACGTGCTCCAAAATAAAATGAAATTATTGTAGTTTAGTGGTAAGGGCATCGAACCGAAGATATGGTTTAAGAATTTTGTTTTGATGTTATTTTCGTTTTTTTTTTATTTTTATAAATAGATCATCGAAATAATAGATAAAAAATATAAATTTGAATTACTTGGCGTGGTGGCGCGAGAAATTCAAAAATCAAATTACAATCTATCAACACCGATACTTAGGTACTCCCATACGTATGCACATAATAACCCTAATTGTGGCAAATTCTATTTTGGTACCAAAATAGAATTTTCGAAGCGAATTTTTGGAAATTTAACAATTGGAATAAGCATTTTATGTATTTAAAGTTGAGAATATCTAAGAAAATTAATCTAAGATATTTGGACTTTAAACAGAAATAACGTATGGATCGGTCTATCGATTAATAAACGGAAATTACTTCCAATTAGTGAGCCTGATCTTGATATACATTTAGACCAAAAATCGAAAATCATTTGTTGAACATAATTTTTTGAGGTTTTAATTGCATGTCCACTTGTATTACATCGCAACTGCACATAATACCTTAATGCAAAATATGTTTTAGCAATAACGAACATGGATGGAGCAATTAGTAGTTAAGAATATAATCTAATCTAAGTGAAATAAAATTTTTCTAAATAAATTGTAAACGACATCTCTTGAATAACCTCGGTATTGTCTTGTCTTTTATTGTACCTCGGGTAACCCCTTTGTCTTGTCTTTTATTATATATATCGGGTAAAGCCTTTTAATATAATGAAATATAGAAATTGGCCAGCCCTACTTCCTTTTTTCCACTAATCTTCTTGAACAGTTAGTTCTATAAAAACTAGTGTTGTGAAAGGACGTCTCGTGGAGTAGTGTCAAGTGGTGTGAAAATATATCAATTAGGTAGGATTGCATTGCATTGAATAGTTTGTATTGTAGAATTGTATTGTATTTATGTGTGCCTAATGAATATGTGTGAAGTGACGGCATGAGGCCTGCGTGAGTGTGTGAGAACCCGTATACCTTGTGGACAACCACATGGTACCAACATACTAATCCACTGTGCTGCGAAGATATATACAGTGTTACTCCGAACGCTATTGGTACCTATACTAACCCACTGTGCTGCGATGATATATACAGTGAATCGTCAAAAATGAGTGAATCGACCTGCGCTGCTGTGGCCTTGCCCATCGATTGATCTTTGTTGATTAAGTCTACGTATGATGGTTGCATCGTCTTCCGTTGGTGGAATTGTGTGATAGAGAAGATTGGTGGTGATGGGTTATATGTGTGAATGTGACGCGCCTACTCTAACAGTTGTTTTCTTACAGTTTATATCTAAACCATCGGACATCGAGGGTGGGGATACCCACTAAATGCGTACGAAATAAAATGTAAGTCTTTCTTTACTTGTGGTTTAATATACATATGAATAGCCCTCTCTTACATATCAGAAGTGGGATCTACTCTCAAATCTTGTACCTAATCCTACAGTGATCAAAATAAAAAAATTGTGCGAACATGTCAATCCCAAACGTGGAGTGCGCCAGAGTGGCGATGCGACGTGGGCCTGGTTGTGACACCGGATGCGCCGTTAGACCTATCTGCGGCGGAGGGCGGAGCAAATTCACAGATATCTTCTCCAGAGGCGATTGAGGAGGGCGATTCTGAGAGTTTCGATTATCAGCAGAATGCGAATGGTGAACGAGGTCTGGATCTATCATGGACCGCAGTTAGGGACACTACTATGGCTACCAAAAACATGCCTAGATAGATTGACAATTCTGATGTTGCACCTCAAACATCAAGAAATCAGCAGTGTGGTTTGGAAGGTGTTGTGTTGCATCATCGGGGACAGCCGGAATATTCCCCCACAACACTTAGAGACTAAGGGGGTCAGTGTGCTTCACTGATGTTACCGCACCCACAAATCCGTCAGACGCAGTTGCAACCGCGCCGGGAATATGAATAGGCCGGACCGTGCACCACTGTCGCGCGTGCAATTGATTTACTGGCGGATGAACGTATTCAGCAGGCCCCAAGGTCTATAAATCAGGAATTGCAACCCAGGCGTGCTAAGGGTAGTTATTATCCACAAGTGAAAGTCTCGCTCCATTGATAATGGATTTTGATCCGGCGAAAACATCGTTGAAGGCATTCTTGCAGAGTATCGATCGCGTGATGACTGTGTTTAACCCTCCTGAATTAGTTATAATGCATGTGGTTACCTTGAAGCTAAAAGAGAATGGTCGGAAATGGTATGAATCATTGGACACATGCTTTAAATCATGGATATTTTTCAAAAAAGCATTATCGATGAGTTTTCCGATTCGCGAGATGCTGTCGAAATTCACCGTGCTTTGGAAAAACGAAATTGTGCTGCGCACGAAGATGTGGTTGATTATGCCTATACGAAATGCGACGAATTGCCTCGGAGGAAAACATCGATGAGAAAAATGTAATAAAATACATCATAGGCGGATTAGGGAATTCAAATCTAATTTAGTCACTCAGTGTTATGAGAATTGCAACTTTCTCGGAATTAATGTTGAGACTCCGGGCACACAACTCGATGACAAAAACATTTTCAGACCAGGGTGTTTTGGCGAATCGATCATCCCATACTCAAGTGCATCGACCTGAGAGACGCTACGACTACCAGCCGTATAAACGAAACATGCGGTCAGTTATATCTAACTATTATAGAAAAGAGGGGCATTATGCTGCCCAATGTAGCAATAAAAATCGGAATCAGAGTCTCACCAATCAAAACAAACAGGAAAAACCCAATTCTACAAATACCAATGTCAAAACTATTAATTGCATTGTTGCTAGCAAATGTGAATATTCAAAACCTATTAGAATAAACGGGATCAATGTGGACGCTTTCGTTGATTTGGGAAGCGAATGCACGATATTGTGTCAGAATATTGCCGATAAAATGGTTTTGAAGTATGAGAAACATAGCCAGAAATTGCATGGATTTGGAGATGGGGTATGCAGTACAGTGGGGAAATTAACGGCAGAAATACAAATTGATGACGTCACTCTGACCAATTGTGAAATATTGATTGTGTCCGACGTTCTCCAACCATTCAATATGATTGATGGCAATAATGTACTTAATCGCGAAAACGTAGTTGTTGTCAAGGGCTACAATTTCTTCAAGCTGTTGAGTATTGCTAAAGATGCCAATAACGTCAAGAATGTTGTGAATTGTCTGAAAAGGGAAGAGGGATGTACAGGAATAGAGGAGTTGGCCGTACTGACAGTACAAAAAGATGATTTTCGTGATATCATAGTGGAACTCATTAGAAAGGATGTTACCGGATCTGTTAAGGCGGACATTGTGCAGTTGTTTGCCGAGTATAGAGACTGTTTCGCATTAAATATGAGCGAGCTTGGCCTGACTACTAAAGCAACAATTAAGATAAAGCTAAATGATGAAAGACCTGTTTGCTATCAGCCCTATCGACTTGCTTATACCAAGCGGGAAACTGTTAGAAATCATGTAGAGGAAATGCTGCAAAATAACATCATAAGACCATCGACTTCACCGTATGCATCTCCAATCGTGATCGTCAAAAAGAAGAGCGGTGAAGATCGCATTTGTGTCGACTATCGCAGGCTCAATGACAGAACTGTGAAAAATCATTTCCCATTGCCAAACATGGATGATAAATTACAGCGGCTGGCTGGCATGACATGGTTTTCGGTGGTTGACTTGGCGTCTAGGTACTATCAGATCCCAGTTGATGAGGAGTCGCGTGTTTTAACTGCGTTTGTAACGCCAGATGGGAAGTACCAGTTTAATCGTATGCCTTTCGGGCTTGTTAATGCACCATCAGCGTTTCAGCTTATGATGAATTCAATGGCTGGTGAACTCAGTAACCGGATTGTTACATATCTCGATGATGTGGTTATCCCATCAGCGACTCTTGAGGAAAGTATACTACTACTAAAAGAATTCATGGTCAAACTACGAGAATACGGGTTGAAAATGAAACCTTCGAAGTGCAGGTTTCTGCAAACACGAATCGTGCTCTTGGGCCACGAAATTTGTTAGGAGCTACGTTGGATGTGTTCTTGATAGAAGACAGCAATAAATGGATGATTACGTTGTAGAAAACCGATGAAGAAGTTTCTACAATGAAAGACCAAATTTTACGAAGATCGAGCGATGAGTAATTTCGTGATTCGAGATGACTGTGTGTACTTTAAAGGAGAAAGTGGGGACGAATTGTTTGTTGTTCCAAAGTGCCTTCGTGGCCGATTGGTATCAGAGACTCATTCAGCAGGACATTTTGGGTTAGAGAGAACACTTGGTATTACAAGCAAGAATTTTTGGTTCAAAAAAATTCGACCTTATGTCAAAAGGCATATCGCATCCTGCGTAGAATGTTTGTATCAGAAGGATAAAGGTGGCGGTCAGGGAATTGAATTGCATCCGATCGAGAAAATCCCAATCCCGCAGCATACGTGGCACATAGATCATTTAGGACCCTTTATCAAGTCATCAAGGAAGAATGCCAACCTCATCGTCATTACTGACGCATTCACCAAATATGTTCACTGTCGACCGTCAAAATACACGTCCACTAAATTTGTGGTTCGAGCTACAGAAGATATCATCATCCATTTCGGCACGCCGACACGGATATTAACAGATGGAGGTTCTGCTGATCGAGCAAACAACGAAGTACCGAGAGGAAGCTTCTCAAAACATTCAGCGGCATCAGAAGTACAGTAAGAAATATTTCGATTCACATCATAAGAAGCCAGATGTCTATCATGACAGAGATCTGGTTATGGTGAAGCGTGAAACGGTTTCAACGGGGAGTAGCACCAAGCTACAGCAGCGTTATAGGTGCCCCTACCAGGTTATACAGAAACTGCATGGGGATAGATATCGGGTTACCGATATAACACCTGTGGGCAACAAACGAAAGTTTTTACCGGCGTTTTCCCAGCCGAGCGAATGAAACTGGTGGAAAGATCAGCAGTCAGTAGCGATTCAGAGGAGAGCGAAGATTGAGGACAATCTTGAAGGTCAGGGAGGCCGAATGTAATCTAATCGAAGTGAAATAAAATTTGAATTTTTCTAATTATATTGTAAACGACATCTCTTGAATAACATCGGTACTGTCTTGTCTTTTATTGTACCACGGGTGACCCCTTTGTCTTGTCTTTTATTGTATATCGGGTAATGCCTACTTTCCTTTTTCCACTATTATTCTTGAACAGTTAGTTTTATAAAAACTAGTGTAGAAAGGACGTGTCATGGAGTAGAATAAATGTGGCAATTAACAGCGGGATCAAAGCAAAGATCGGGGTCGGCCGCGAACCCGTTACCAGTCAAATCGGTCTAGATGTCACGGTCATTTTCACTCTTATTTTCGAGCACGAAACGGCAGTCAAAATAGAGGTAGTGGAAATCGGAAATCTTGCTCATAATAATAATTCGCAGAGAAATCATATATATGTACATTGAACTTGATGGAATTAATATGTTAATTTGATTTTAAACGGAAAACTGTTAAAATTTTTATTGGATACCAATGACTGTACTAAAAGGGATACGTAAAACTGGGAATGCCGCATTGATAACTTCACAGCATTTCTTAAAAGCATATGGTGGTAGTGTGATTCCATTGAAAGGTTCGCTGAAGGTTAATGCAAAATGTAAACAAAGCAGTAAAATGTTATAAATTATTGGTGACAAATACCGAAGTTGGTGGCAATATCTTAGGCTTAATCTTAGGGTCAAAGATTTCCTGTTGGTATTTCAATTTCTGCTGCCATCTTTCCAAGTTTTTTAGAACAGGTATTAGCTGGTTCGCCTGGCTGCACTAGAGCTATTGCCACAAATCATTCTACTTTTCGAAGTTTGGGTTGAATATCATGAACTAGAGGGCTATAAGATATGAGTGTAAAGTTTATGCTAAAAAAAAAATAACAAAAAATTACACTGTTAAATTAGCTATTTTCCAATTGGAATTTAAATTATATGAAAATTTAAATTTTCCGATATTTTTTTAGCATATACTTCACACTCATTAAGAATTAAGGTATTATGAGCCAAGCTAAAATATTAAATGATTTCGTTTCACAAGGATCAATCTATTGCTTATATTTAATTTAATTCCTAATTGAGCGTTTTCGCTGATAACCTTGTGTTCATGTACAGTAAAACTGAACGTAACAAATGCAATCGGACCTAATCCTCCTGAAGAACTGGTACTCTTCCGAAGTACAAAACTTAAGGTTGTATGTTTTTTAAGATTAGCGATGCTTTTTCTGTAAACCCTAATGCGCTTTATCACGCTCGTGACAGTGACCAAATTGTTGGTAACGATGGTTGTGTTAAAATTGAATTCTTTGAATCTTTTAAGTACTTAGAACTAACTGTGGATAACGCTATGCTTTGGCGAAACCATATCGATGACCTTCGTAGGTATCTCATAATAATGATTAGGAAATTTTACTTACGTAGATCATGGCCGAGAGCAGTTTTAAGAAATATATACTTTGCATTAATCGACTTCAAATTGTCCTATGGCTTATTGTATTGGGGTGACCCGTACTACACCAGAATTCAACCACTCATTATTGTGCAGAATCTTATTGTTAGGGTTATTCTTAATGCACAGAGGACTTCTGCCCCATGTCCTCTATTTCAATCCCTGAAGTTATTCCCACTTAAAAATCTATTTGTGCTCAAAGATTGAATTTTTTTTTTTTTGTTATAGTTGTGAACCAGCACTAGATACAACTTGAGAAACCAGAATAGTATATACTGCTTCTAAGATTTTACAAATCGAAATGATTGAAATCGAAATGACTTCCGGATGAATTGAAAATTTGTGGGAATCTCAAATATTTCAATCCAGTCTAAAAAATTGTTATTCGAATGTGATAGTGTGAGTGATTTGGTGCAATTTCAAGTGTAATTGCAAGTTTAAATTTTTATTTATTTATTGTATAAAATTGAAAACTTTTAATCTTAAGTTTAATGTAACTTTTTGAAAATTATAATGTATAGTGAGAAGAAACAACAGTTGCACAACCAGGTGTTGCCCATAACAGCGGCGGCTTCAGACTTAAATTTTCTCGCATGGAAAATTTTCAGCGCCACCTGTCTGCTGAAGAAATTACTGCACTCCATGATATGCCTCTTTTAGGTATGTAGTATGTTCAATAGAAAAATAAGTGGTGCTGTAAAATCATTCTGTGACATAAAAACAATAAAACGAAGCTAAAAAGTTCTTATTCATTTTAACTATAAAGTGTTGAATTCTCACTTATGTATATGCTGTTAAAATTCGTTAATTTGTTAAAAGGAAACGAAAAATTTTACTTGTCTACAATTTGGTAGTTAAACTAGAATATGGCACTTAAAAGATGTGAAAATAATGATTTATGGGTAAGTAAGAACACCGCAATGCAGACGGCCGATTGGTTATGGTTCGCTGAAAAAGTTAATGGTGCGTTTATTGAAAAATTTCAGTCATGAACCAGCCGCCTCTGCCCGATTAATATTTTGAAATTGGGTTAGGAATCATTTGTAGTCTAAGCGACCGATACAAGAAATATTGCTCAATATAATGAATGATGACAAAAGTCTTGATGTCAAAAAATCTTTCATCTCAAAGAAAGGATAGTGGGACATAATTGCAGGTTTTAGATTTTTAACACATAATTTGTGGGCGATGGCCTAGGAGGTGTTCAATAAAATTTGAATTTACTATGAAATGTATAGAAATATTTGAGTGATCTTAAGGTTAGTTGGCACATCAAATAAAGGTTTCGATACCTTCTGTTAGATGCACCAACCATCGCAATCGGAGTACTATTTTTAGCATAAAATACTTGTAGCCTCATAATTAACAGACTTCGCTGGTGCTCTAATGTTGTACGAGGTTCTGGTCCGCTAGAACTTTAAAAGGACTTAGTCCACTGCGTTATCTAGTTCTATATTCTGGGGAAAGGTGCAAGAGACTTTGGATTACATCCCTTGCTTATCTCTGAATTTTACTTGGGTAAGTTCAAGATGAACAACCTGTCGAATCTCGAAAACCGTAAAGTGCAAGATGTTGTACGGTACATAAGTAGCCCTAAATGGTTCCAGTAAGGGTGGATGGGATATACTCTCTGGTATCACAATGGGCCGTCACCTGTCTAAGCAACCACTCCAACCAAACCTAACCTAACCAATTTTAATCCGACACCCTCAGATCATGTACATACATCATTCACTTCAACTGGTTCAGACAGCAAGTTGTTTTGTGAACTACGGGTCACTACGGAAGTAAGACTTCCTTATTTTCAATTTGGGAACAATAAATCGAAAAAATTGTTGGAGAGGTTTACCAAACATCGACCGTGTGATTGTCCAGTTCAGATAAAATAAATACCAAAAACCATACAATTCTTAAAGAAGTTAGAATTATTATCATTCTCATAAGAAAATACAATTGAAACTGGGAGGGAAATAAGAGATGCAGAGATCAAATCCAAATAAATGCCATGCCAATTTGGTGTACTATTGAGCTAAGAAGCACCTGAATTTGCCATAATATCGCAAATTATAACGGTTGATTCATTTGTATTAGCTATGGAATGAATACGTTAGTACAAGCATCTAAGACAAGTTCGGAAAGTTGAAATCGCCGAAAAATAATAAAATAACAATCGCTGTTCATATCTGGCAATAGATTATAGGAAAAGCTGTCGAGGAGGTTTCTACGCCAGGTCTCTAGTACGCCAATTATTAAATGATCAAAATTTACTTTTTTTTTTAATTTTTGTTGAATGTTAATAAAATTAAAAAAATTAAAAAAAAAATTTAAAAAAAAAAAAAAAAAAAAAAAAGTAAAATTAGCGTTCACAGCTTATGTGATTGTCGTGAAGAAGAAAAAAATTTTGATTGAATTTATATGTATTTGTACGATTCGCTAGTACATAAAGCACAGGACATTCTGTATATATAGAATGTAAATTGTGGTATAGTCAGTCCAGTTGCCGCGGCCTGATGAGAGGATTGATTTTTTCATAATCATAAGCTCATCAGTTCGAAACTGGATTGAATTCTCTTACAATCTTCGGAACATATTAAATTAAAAATCAAAATTTAATTTAAGCTTGATTGCA
Source organism: Tipula vernalis (assembly GCA_958295665.1). NCBI lineage: Eukaryota > Metazoa > Arthropoda > Insecta > Diptera > Tipulidae > Tipula > Tipula vernalis. Next base: position 152,916,934 of record OY282560.1, on the reverse strand, counting down.
ATAAACTCCAAAATGGATCAGAAAACAAAAGTTCGAAACGGAATATTTTCCGAACAGCAACAAGCACTCCACCTCCTCTAAACTTTGTACTAAAATCATCCGGGTCGCCACAGATCGTTTTGGTCAGAACTATTATGCCATAATTGGATTCCAAGATGCTGATGCTGCTTTCCAAGATAGACATTATTTGAATATGACCAAATGGCACTAAAACTAAAGTAAAAATAGATGGGCTATTGCTGAAATTAGTAGGACCATTAAAACATTGTTGCTAGAAATGTATGAATCAGAATTAAAATTTTTAGTATTTAATGTGACAAAATTATAACAATTACTGTGTACTATTACGACAAGTACTGTTGCCATCATTTAATCCCGTGATGACCAATCGTCCTGCTTCGAATTTTTTGAACGCCCATTATTACGAAATTTTAAAACACCCGGAGGCCAAATATCCTCGTTTTCAATAATGTCGTAAAACTCCGGAGGTACCCCGAGTTTAAAAGATATTGTGACGGTGACACCTAGTGTGTAATAGAATAAGTTAAAAATTAATAGCTCAATGTTAAACTGTTCTAAATGGAATTTTCCATGATAAAACTGTTCTACACTATTCTAACTAGAAAAATCATGAGCTTTCTAGAAGTTTGGTTTGTGTATATAAAAAGGCGAACGAAATCGAATTGGATCAGTTATATTTGGTAAGCGATAGTATAAAGATTAAAAGTGAATTAAAAAGTGTTTTTGTGGAAATTAAAATTATAAGTGTACAGTAAAAATTTGAGAATAATTTATATAAAGTGATTTTGTGAATTTTTATTAATAAACTGTGTTGTAATAATTCTTGTGTGAAATAAGTAAATTCTGGTGATAAATTAAATTGAGTTTGTATTATTCACAATCCAGTGATACGAACCTTGATTGACAAGGCAAAAACGTAACAATATGAATGTCAGCTCAGAGCAGCTTCGCCCTTTGGCTAATATAGTGACGCATGACAAATTTGATGAATAAAATCTACTATTGCCATACTATTTAACTCCGTCATATAATTTATAATTTAATCCCACAAGTGGGTTGTTCATCACAAGTAAGGTCTCTTTGTTTTCTATTATTTGTCAATGTTACGTTTTAATCAATGCGAACAGACTGCTCTTTGCTGGAATGTGCTTTTGGCCACAAGGCGCTCTAAGTCAAGAAAAAAAACATTTTTACTAATTTGGTGTGTTTTCAGCCTTAGTGTAGAAATTTAGTTGACAAATTCGTCCGTACTCAAGTTATTGTGGACACGGACGAATGGACGGACGGATGGAAAACTGGAACCGTTCAAAAACTTTAGTTGAATAAAATATGTTTGAAAAGAGTTTTTTAACGGTAATACATTCTTGATAGCCCTTTCCGATCAGAGTTTTCACTGAAATATTTTCCAACGTGTTTGTTTACCTAGATTCTAAATAATAAAACAAAATTTATATAGGAACAGGATGAAGTCAATATGTAACAATTTTTTTAATTCTGATTTTCACTGAGAAGTGCGATAACTAAATGGGATGATCAATTTCAACACCTCCACTAAATCCTAATGGTTATTTGACTCCGTTTCCATTGCAACAAAACAAATTATTTTCAGTAGGTACCTGTTTCGTCCTTCACTCAATTTTTTTTGTGCCACATCTACATACCTGTTTAGTCCTTCTTAGCTCGTTTATTATCACACTTGATGAAACAAAATGTTGGCATTTTGTATTAAGACTTCATTCGACAAACGTTTTAACCATTTAGCCTCCTGAATAGCACTAGGTAGACATGGCCATATACACTGCCTTGCTGGTAGATAGAGCAACGGTGGACTAATCAGAATCATAATATCCTTGCGAGTCACTACCACCATTCCTGTGATAAGGTATCTTGTATTGTATGGTCGATCCACCTGGGGTGCAAATAACATAGCACCCACAGCTTCCTGATATGCGATTCTTCCCATCTTCTTTCGAGACTTTGCGTTATTCGGGCATATTTATTGTTAATGTTTGATTCACGTCAACTGTTTTTATAGAATTGCAGTTTCCCATCCCAAATCTTTCCTGCGGTTTCATTTCGAGTAATCTCCATGTAAAGAATTTGGCTGCTTGGATAAGCTTCATCTTGAATTCGTTTTGAAGATTCCGTTTTATATGGTTTTCTATGTTGACATCAAAGGAAAAAATTAAAAGATCGTCGACGTATGCAACAATTAAAATGCTTCTGTCGTTGACTTAATAATAAATGCATTCATCGACTTTATCAAAATTTAATAAAAACTGCATTTAACTTCCAATCCAAAGGCGACTGGCCTGCTTGAGCCCGCACAAAGATTGTTTGCACAGTTCTTGCGTTCCACACAAATCTCGTCATTTAGTTCACTTACAAAAAACTCGTTAACGTATCCATCTACTCAATCTGTAAGTTATGCTTCGCAGCCATGGACCAATCATGGATCGAACGGATTGAAACATAACTTACCACCGGAGAACACGTCTCCACTTAGTCTTTCCCTTGACGTTGCGAACAGCCCTTCACAATCACACGCGCCTTATATTCTGGTTCAAAACTCCGTTTGAATTGCATTTCATTTTAAACACCTACTTGCAGTTAATTGGTTTAGAGTTTGCTGGAAAATTAACTAATGTCCAAGTTTCATTTTCCATAAGCAACTCATATTCATTTACATAGCTTGCTGCCATTTCATTTAATTAGGTGAAGATATAGCTGAATCGGGTGCACTATTAGCAAAGCAACCTTGATTATACAAAGCCATAGTCTAAAAAACACAGCTTTTATAAAGGAATTAAGACTGATTTACATTCAACGACAATCGACGTCTGCAAAAATATTGAAACACAACATAGGAAAAAGTACAAAGCCAAAAAGAGAAAAAATATTTATCTGCTTAAAAAAGTCAATTGAAACCCGAGAAACAAACCCAAAAAACCTCGTCTGCTTTTTTTTGCAGATGTCGAGTTTCATCTTTTTTCTGTAAAATCGTCGATGCGTGAATAAATCACTATAAAAAGGTTACATATATAAGAAAACCAATCATTTGCATTGATTAATGACATTTTTTGTTTAAATTTACTTTTTATGTGTAAAGAAAACGAATTTTTGATTTGACATCTGCATCTGCGAAATTTTTTGAATGTAAATCAGTCTTTAGAAACGAGGAAAAAACCAAACTTTTCATAGTAAAATGCACAAAACAAATGGGAAATCACTTTTTTTTCTAAGACAAATTTTTAAATGAAAACGTTACAAATTCTTAATTATGATTTCTGAAATACTTTCATAAATATTTGAATTTCAACATATATGAATGTCGTTTAAGTAAATCGTTTTCATTTTTTTGTAATCAAAATTTGTATTCAAAATAATCAAAATTTAGTAAAATCATACCAAAAATTACCACCTGAGGAAATTTCCAGAAAAAAAATTGTAGGAAAAGCACAACAAATTCACAAAATATTAAGTACGAGTGATAATTTTGTGACTAATGCTGTGTATCTCAGAAGACTTTTCAAACTAAACTTTTGTAAGACCCAGTAATTCATGCAATATTTAAATAGATGTCACTAGGTTAAAAGTATTCAACTGTGCCTTATACCAAACTAAATTTTTTATATGTATATTTAATTTGTCAAGGTTTGTTACAGTATTATTTTTATTTTATTTGTAGGTAACAAGAAACTATAACAAAACTGAAATTTACAAGCATATATTTGCTAATGATAATGCTTATATCCGCAAACACATGAGTGTCTGCTAATTCGCTTAGTGAAATTTGCGGTCTCTTCGCTCAACATCAAACTTTTAAAGGTTTAACATTTTAAATAAAATTCCGTGTTTCTATATTGGATGGCCAGTGGAGAGCGGGCTATAGGGTCGCATTCTGTGAGAACAATTGTTCACAAAATTCTTGATGTTTGTAAAGCTCACACCAAAGTTAGTCAAATTGCCAAGTTAAATTCATTTGGTCTTGTCGGCGAACAATTTAATCGACAATCGGCCACTTCAATATTTTCGAAAGCGTCAAGTGCTATGGATATCACATAAAAATTGTTGTACCTACTGCAATACACAGTCAATATATGAATCTTAAACTTGATTAGAGCATTAATTTAATGGCAGTATGCGACAGTTCTGGTAAATTTATTAATATTTGTTGTGGATACTCGAATAGTCAAGAGTATATCGCAAACAAACATTCCCACCTCATGGATTTTTTCTATTAGGTGACAGTGAATACCAATGTTCATTAGACCCGGTAGCTATTATCACACCGTCCGTAAGAAAAGGCAACTTAACCGCAGTAGAAAAAAACTTTAACGTTATGCATAGCAAAGCTCAATGCATTGTGGGAAATGCATCTGGAATAATGAAAATCGATGACGGGCGTTTTTTTTAAATCACTGGAACTGAAAATTTTTTGTTTTTCAATTACAATTACATACTATGCATACTACCAGAGCACCCTGTATTTTATAGAGCCATAATCAAAAAATCTGAGCTTTTATAAGGGAATTAGAAACGAGGAAAAAACGAAACTTTTCATAGTAAAACACACAAAACATATGGGAAATCACTTTTTTTCCTAATACAAATTTTTAAATGAAAACGTTACAAATTCTTAATTATGATTTCTGAAATACTTTCATAAATGTTTGGATTTCAACATACATGAATATTGTTTAAGTAAATCGTTTTCATTTTCTTGTAATAATTGATTTATTTAAACCAAAATATTAAAAAAAAATCATAACAACAGGATTCTGGTCAAATTGAAATAAAAGCTTACTACGATTCGTTTGGTCATTAAGTAAATATACATTACATAGATGGCAGTGATGGCCGTAAAAATTTGGAAAAATCGTACCAAAAATTACCACCTGGGGAAATTTCAAGTTCAAAAATTGTAGGAAAAGCAAAACAAATTCACAAAATATAGGAACGTGTGATAATTTTGCGATTAAATAATTTTTTTTCGTATTTTTCTTTTACCATTTTAGACATCTTACGTACACTAGTAAAACTAAAGATAAATTTAGCAAGTATTATTTTAATTCATCAGAGCCAACTTTATTTATTTTTCAAAATGGAAATTGGAAAAATATATTTTAGGCATAGTTTAATTTTAATATTTCTGCAATTAATATTTATTCAATAACAATATAGTCTTCTTGAATGCTGTTGTTCAAGGTATGTAGAAAACATTTATATAAACGTTTTATAATATATTTGCTTTTTTCATTGAAAAACTTGAAGCTAAAAAACACCATTTTTACTATGGATTCCTATGGAAATCAATAAAAAGTTATACCACTAAAAAAGCTTCTAAAAAATACGTCATTATGATTATGGGCTACATTCTCGATATCACATTGCAAGCAAATTAGCAACTTTGTTAGCTGAAATCGAATTTTTACATTCTCAACAAGTTTTGCTAGCTATTAGCAATCAAAATAGCAAAAAATCTTGCTATCGAGTTTTTGAGATGTTAAATCAAACATGAATGTAATTTTAGGTTAGGTTAAGTGACATTTCTAATAAATAAACCATCTGTTTCAAAAATTCGGTTGTAAAATTGATTAGTTAAAACTTAAAATGTTTGTTTAGAATTAAAAATGGAGTGGTTACTAATACGTCAAAGCTATCGCTTCAATATTCAACGAAAATTGTTTCGTGATAGGGAGAATCCCTTTAAATGAGAAGATGCAATTTTTTTAAACGGTACAGGCTTACTATAGATGCCGCCAAATTTATTATTGAACTTCATTCAGCAGACCTGAAACAAGCAACTTTACGAAGCAAGGCTATTCCACGTTTTTGACAGTATAATCTAACTTTATATGGTATAATATTAACTTTAACGTTTCGGCGTGATAAAAATGCTGCTTTTGTTTGCAGGTGCTTATAAGTTTGAACATTTTGGGCTGTGGAAATTTTCAATTTATTTCTGGAGAACTGAACTTTCACAACCTCCGGCAACCAACAGTAAGTAAACTATTGCAACAATTTTTAAGTACGATGAATTCCAGAACAAAGGAGTTTATAAAATTTTCCATTTCACTCGAAAATTTGCATTTAGTCAAGCGGGATTTTTATAAAAAATATGGGTTTTCAAATGTTGTTGAGTGCATAACATTGCACGTTTGAAAAATGAGCCAAACATAACCGATGATGAATCCATGCAAAATAGAGACATACCATCTCATATTAGAGGTACCTTAAAGAGGAATATGCTTTTGAATTATAATTTTTAAAATAGACGAAATTAGACAACAATTTCACATAAATATTTTTTTATTAAATTCAGTCTTGTTTTCATTGTCGAATAAAATCATCTGTAAATACATACATATGTATATACAAATATTAAATAAAATAAATTCACGTTCTTTATTTTGTTCGTTGTTTATTCATGTCGTTAAGTAGTTGTGTAAAACTCTAATGTCAAAATTTAATTCAGCATCGCGCTGAATAAAAATAATATGGCGGATTTGCTAGACGTATTGAGAATGTAATTTCTTATTTCCAAAATTGTCGCTAGCAATTCCGCCATCTTTGCTACCAATCATCTCCTTCCTGTAATGTTTCAGAGTCCTGCAAGGATTCGCATTGAAGTTGTATTAAAAAAATCTGGATCTTCATCTTGCATCTCAGGAACTTCGACTCAGTTCTATTTTCCTCATTTTCTAATACAAAATAAAATTCACTGCTAGCTCATCTTCAAGGAAAACTATACATCACGGGTAACGATGATTTTTATTGTTGCTGGATCAAAATCAAACAGTCGATAAACCTTAGATTGGCCCAACATTATGCATGCTATACACTTCGGATCGAACTTTTAACTTTTTTCTATTGACACGTTCATCATAACTTTACACCCAAATACTCGAAAATGCGTCAACGCTGGACGAACGCTTGACCATACTCATTCCGGCGTATTATTGCTGCAGTGCTAAGGGCATCCACCCAAAATTTAACTCCCTTAAAAAATTCGATCAATTCTTGTTAAAATATTCCGTTTCGTTATACGAGTATGACCCATATAATTTTGAGCTAAGCAATTAAACTCCTTTAATATTGCAAAGACGTCCGACTTTTGTTTGATTAAATAAACGACGAATTTTCGACTAAAATCATCCAAAAAAGTAACAAAATAATGGAAACCACTAAATGAATCAATTTTAATTTGGCCACACACATCAGAATGTTTCAATTCCAAAGCTTGCGATTAACTGGAACAACTGCTTTTGAACAGTTTGCCAAATAATCAGAAAAACGACTTTTTAATTTGTTCATTCGGCCAAACCGCCGGTGCCATAATTATTGTTTACTTTGACTTTTAATATTTACTGTCATTGCGTTCGACTCCACTTGATCGAATTTAAATATTCCATTCATCAACGGTGCTCCCGTCAATAATTCGCCGCCTCTGTCAATATTGCGACATTCACCTGACGGATATTCCTTTCTGCGCTAACTTCGTTTTGATTTGATCGGACGAAATTTTGACACCCGAGTTTTCGATTGCCATGATCATTGGTCTATAAACATTGCTTAAACCAAGCAAGCAACAAAGTACCAATCCATGTCATTCCAGATCCTTCTAATTTGTGTACGGTAATAGTGATTCTGTTTACGTATTCCTCAAATAAACCACTGCATTCGAGTGAAGTTGTGATTATAGTTTGCAACAAATCAACTCGTCTCAGCAATCCTGAATCATCAAATGCGTTTTTAATTGAGTCCCACACTTCTTTAGCTGAAGTTGCATCGTGAATGTGTGCGTAATTAATTGGCTCCACCAGCAATATCAATTTCGCCTTCGCCCTTGTGTAACCCCACAAATTTTCCATTCCCAGGAAAGCACAAAATTGCCAAGCAAATTTTCCATTCCCAAGAAATTATTCTTAGAACGAAATATTTTTCATAAAATTTTATTTAAACGACAATCTGGAAATTACGTTGCTATCTGGATATTATGTTGCAAAAGCATGTGAACTATTTTTACAGCTATTGATTGCAGATAACCTTTCATTAATATCCAAACGCGTTGATGCTGGTTTTAAAAGATAATAGAATTTTTTATATAAAGAAACATCTATTGAGAAGTATGATAACTAAATAGAGATGTTCAAAATCTAAGATTTGCCGAATACTTGTTCGTCAGATTTTTTTACTCTCACCTATTACATTTTACCTAATTATAAAGACCAATAAACTCGGATTTTCCATGTATGTTCTAAAGTTGCAAAATTTTTATTCAGTACAACATCTTATCGAGAGCGGCACATGTTTCCGTTTATTTCTCGGTTCAAAATTTCCTCTTTTGCTTTAAAGTAACACTTCTGAGTGGAAACAATCGTGATTAACTTTCACATTATTTTTTATACGAAGCCATCAAATCTTTCAACAACGATCTGAAGTGGCAGAACTTGAACGATTTCAAAAGTCTACTGAAGCAATACTGCATTCATTGAAATCATCGTTGGTGTGTGTTAAAAAAACGAGTTTAAGCAAAAGGTAAATAAAAATAGTGCCGAATTTTTTCTCTGGGCAAAATCAAAAAAATTTAAATTGAGTACCGTGGCAATAATTTACGTAATTTACCTTGCAAGTAAGCGCTTTGCGCAATGCAGCAGTTATTAGCCCCTCGATACACATTAAAACTGGAATTTTAACCAATTTTTTTGTTAGACTTTGTGGAGATGAACACTTTCCTAGTTCCAATTTAAAATATCACAAAATTACCAGGCTTGACATTTGTATATTTTAAGTCAATTAAGACCGATGTGAAGTTAGCCCAGACTTTCATCCCAGGACAAACAAAAAATATCATCAGGCAACACTAAAATTACAACGTTATCCCATCCCAAAATTATTTCATAAGATATAATTTACTCTAGCCCTGAAACAAATTTTTATTTAATTTTATAACATATAGTATTTTATTACAGAAAATCGCAAAAATTAAAATTTGACATTATACAGAAAATTATAGAAGCAAATACTGAATTTTAAAGAAAAGGGCATATAAGTTAGTACACTACCTGGATTTGGCAGGGATAATTTCTTTTTTGTAAACTATCAGTAGGCCATTTGATTTGGCATTATAGGTTGTCTAACCCCACTAATCATGTCAAGAGGATTTGCATGTTTAAATTGGCACTATAATTATTTAAATTATCATAGTAATCAAGTTTCATGCAACAGGATGGGATTTGGCCCTGGGATGACCGGGATGTTTCTTTTTCGGAAACCATTGGAATGCTATTTGATTTGGCATTACATTATCTAATTCCAATAATAATATCAAGAAGATTTGCATGTTATGATTGGCGCTATAATTATTTAAATTAGCATAGAACCAAAATTTCATGCAAATTCAAGCGATTGGTCCTGGGATGATCGGGATGTTTCGTTTCCGGAAACTATCGAAATGCCATTTGATTTGGCATTACATTATCTAATTCCATTAAAAATATCAAGACGATTTGCATGTTGAGATCGTCGCTATATGTATTTAAATTAACATAGTGCCAAAATTTCATGCAACTGGATGGGATTTGGCCCTGGGATGATAGGTATGTTTCTTTTCTGGAAGCCTTCGGTATTCCATTTGATTTGGCATTGCGTTGTCTAATTTCATTGATAATATCAAGACGATTTTCATATTAAGATTGATAACTTTTAACGTTTACTAAAATTATCAACAGCACTTCCAAGTATTTCTTCCCATACCTTGACAATGGCAGCACCTAATGTCTCCAAAATTTTGCGTGGTATGGCGCAAAATAGTCGAGAGGATTTAAATCTAGAGGATACGGTAGCCGTTGCATAACGACGATAATTGATGAATTTGAGCAGTAGCTTTCCCACAGCGGTAAATGCAGCCCAAACTATATCAAATTTAAGTTTTTGGCGTCTAGCAATAATTATAGCTTCTTCGGGAGGTGTTTTTGACCAAATACGGCCATTTTGACGATTGTAGCATTGTTCAATTGTGAACAGCTTCTTATCGGTAAAAATAATTTTTCTGGATTTTTTGGCCCCGAACCGCTTCAGTAACACAGTCTTGATATTTTTAATAGAATTAGATAACGTAACGCCAAACCAATGGCGTACCGATAGGTTCCGGAAATGAAACATCCCGACTAAATCCCGGTAGTATTCTATCTTAAAGGCCTTTTTCTTTAAAATTTAGTGTTTTTTTCTATATATTCCTGTATAATGTCAGATTTTAATTTTTGCGATTTTCTTTAATAAAATATGTTATAAAATAAAATAAAAAATATTTTCTGGGCTAGAGTAAATTATATCATATGAAATAATGTTGGGCTAGGATAACGTTGTAATTTTAGTGTTGCCTGATAATATATATATTTTTTTCTGGGATGAAAGTCTGGGCTAATTTCACATACATCAATTAAGGAAAATAATTAGCAGTTTTATAAAATGTGCTACTCTCTAAATTTTCAACTGTCATATTTTCTGTATAGATATTTGGAACTTATTGAACAATCAGAAGGGTATGACTTCATATTTTTCCTTCATATTTCAAACTGGGCAATTTAAACAATTTTTATGTCGACTAAAACATAATAAACTATTCTAAGAGAAACTAAAAAATTTTCATCTATTAATATATGCGATGCGATGCGGGTGATCTACTTTTTTTTTTTTTTTTTGTACATGACCTTAACAACTAAATCAATTCGGAATTGCAATTTCGGTTTCATGCCGTCTTTTTTTATATATTTAAACTATATTATGTTAAAAGCTCACACACTCACCTTATATTTTTTTAATCAGGATATTCGTTGTCACGATGACGTCAACAAAATTTTGCTCCTTTAAATTTCTTCTAAAGTATATAACGCAATTTGTTCGGTATAAGGAAATATTTAGGATTTTTTTTTTAGGATAATTATGGAACATCCTCTAAAGTTGTTTATAATTTATAATATATTATATATAGTAATAATAAAAACAAACATGTTTATTTCATATAACAAAATCCACAAATAAAATAAAAAACAGAAAAATCATAAATATCTATAAACTAAATAAAACTACAAAATGAATCAAAAACCATAACAAAACAAACTTTAACACAACTACTCTCAATTAAAAGCATCCTTTTATAAGCGCTTGCTTTGTAACCAAATTTTGATAGTAACTATGCCACACAGAACTATTCACATTAGTTGGATTCGGGCTAAATTTACCCGCTACATTTTCCAATCTCACCTGCTGATGATGATGTTGTTGCATCTCCGGATCGATTGCATGTATTTCAGCCTTTGTCGTAAAGCACACCTCTTGATTTGCAATATTATTCGGGTCGAAGGGCAATTCAAGAATTTCATTGTCACTATTATCATTTTGATTTTGTATTCCGTTCACATGTTTCGAATCTTTCGATGAACTCATCGAATCTGTACTTAGCTCATCATTCGATAACGATGATGTTAAAATCACTTTTTTATTATTTTCATCCACATCGGTTGAGTCACTACTGAATAGTGAAGATTTTCGTTGATTCAGTAGCGATGTATCCGATTCATCGTATGGCATATTACTTAGGGTAATACTATTGAAGAGATTCAATGATGGTAGTTGAGAATCTAAATCAAGGGAATCAGCATCAAAAGAATGATGCTCATTATCCCACCATGGTGATGTGCGACACTCGGACGCTGTGTGATACGATGATGATCGTGATTGAGGCGTACACGTTACATCCGATGCGGTCACAAACGAATCATCTTCCATTGATGATTTAGATGATTTTAGACATGAGTTCCAATCCTTTTGAATTAATTAAATTAAAAAAAAAAAAAAAAATCACAAACAATTGATATAAATCACTGCGTATATTAGTTTACCTCAACCGTCGCCAATTCGTCTGATTTTTTATGATTCTCGATCGTTTCTATATCCACCGTATCCATACAAATCATTTGTTGATCTTTAATCACGTTATCCAGCTCTTCGGCTAGTTTTGAAACACTCGATAATTTTTGCGATATTGCTTCTGACGCAATTATATTCGATTCGAATGGAACTACATTTTTGACATTCGAATGTTCTGCGGCCACCGATGACAGCGCCTTCTGTAAGCTTGTATCATGCGACGTTGATGATGTTGCTCCTGGTTCTGAATTATCTGGCGAATTTATCGTTGATGATTGAGATGACAATGGCGAATTCATTCTATACACATAAAACACAAATTGATATTATTAAAATTAAAACACACCACAAATCACCAAAATTAATATTCGTAAATTAAAAAAGTTTGATTTAATGCCAGAAATTAATAATGAAAAAAAAAAAATAAAAAAATTAAAAATTGAAAATTTAATTTTTAATTTATCCCCGGCGCGACATCTATTTATACGAAAATACCGACAACAACTGAGATGTAAATTACAATGAGGTAAATTAACTCCTTAAAATTTAAAAATAAATAAAAATAAATATTAAGAATTAAACTAAAGGGAGTCGAATTGGTGGGGCGCCTATGACGATCGATACAAGACATCTGTGCGTGTATAATCTGTCAACTTTTTATTTTCGGTTAAAAAATTAAAAATTTGTTGAGAATTATTTTATTTTTAGAAAAATTAATAAAAATTTATTTTTGTTTGCCCCTCTTTGAAGCAGTACGTGAATGATTATCAACGACGTCATAATATTGACAGATTAAGTGATTTTTTTTACTATGGTTTATTATTTGGGATTTTAAAGTAGCAGAGATGGATTTAAAGTACATATGTGGTCATAAGTCTTTAAACAGGCCCCTACTTTCTCTATCGCCCAAAAAACAATAAAAAATGTTTATATCAAATTTCGATAAAACCAACAATTTACATATTTACATAATATCAATTTTCAATGTTATTGAACTTATATTCATAATATGCACGGTGTGTCTTAAATCGAAATGGGTGTGAACTGTTTGAATGCATGCATTATTGTTATTATTGTGTTAAGATATATTGTTACGAAATCAAAAGAGAACAAATTTCTTTAAACATGTTATGGAAATGAGTTAAAAACAAACAAAAAAAAAAAAAATTGTCTTGAACAAAAGAACAAATATTTACCCCTCGCCTTTCTCTTCTTCAAAGAAGAATGCCTCTTTTAGCCGTGATTTTAAGAGTCGACCCAATCGAACCATTCGCCCTATTTCCACCATCAAGTGTTCACGACATGCCAGATATTTTTTTAAAACTTGACGCCGTTCCTCCAATTCATCAATATTCTGGATTAATTGGACGGATTCTTTAAGTCCGCACAGTTTTACACAATGCTCCTCAACACTTCGATGGAATACGGCGGAAACACGTAACCGAGTCATTTGTTCTTGGCTCACGATTTGTAAATTCCTATAGATTTTGTTTATTTTCTCAGACATCTCAGAATTGCGATCTAGCGACAAATGGCAAAGTTGTCGTAATGCCAACGCTGCAGACAATATTTGGCAACCATAGTCAAATGTACCCTAAAAATTGCATGAAAAGAATAAAAAAAATTGATAACATACATTATGGATAAATTTACCTTCGCTGTTTCTTGAAATGATTGCAGCTCATCCTTTTGATTTTGTATTTCATAAACGGTACACCCTACATGCGTATGCGATTTAGTCATAACCTTATACAAATCTTCAATCCATTTAATTGTAGTCTCTGCATCTTTCTCGTAAATGTGTATATGAGTTATTTGTTCCAATGTCAACTTTTGTAATTCCAGACTATCTACAAATATATTTCGCCGTGCTATCGTCGCATCCAATATATCACGAACATTAACAATATCATTACTATAGTCGATTTCAATTTCTCGTCCTAATGCATCCTTAATTGGCATCGATAGCATGTCACTCAATTTTTCACCTTCTCGCGTTAATTCCTTTTCAATTTTATCCAAATTATATTGACTCTCTTTAAGCTTGCGCAAATTTTCACACGCCTTATCATGATCATCGATTTTACTACCCATTACGAGTGATTTAAATACATCATTGGTTCGATCAAAATATTCAGAAACCAGCCGATAAAAGCGTAATGATGTTATGAGAACATTTCGCCTGCGTTCGAGACGTGATGCAAAACTGCGACACACAAAATCCATAAAATCACGCTGTGATAATAAATCTTTGTGTAATTTCATGTTGGCACTGTCTAAAGTATTTAATTGATTGATTTTGTAGAGTAATTTTGCATAATTGCCGTACGTATCCCAACATTGGAGTTCTAGTTGTTCGTGTTGATTGCGTAATTCTTCGGCGGTTTGTACATCATAACCAACTTTATGCTGTTCTTTAAACATTTGCTCGGCTGATCCAAGTATCCAATTTGTCACGAATGTGACACCTTCACCCAGGTGTACCAATTCTCGGCCATCGTCGATTGTTTTTTCAAGGTCTATCCAAAGTGTGTACAATTGGGTGTCTCTCTTCTTCATTTCGTTTTGATAAAATTTTATTTTATCTCGTGCATCGAGTAAATCTTGTGGTAATCGCATTGGTGGTTTAGCAGAATTGGTGATATCTTGGATAATTTTTTTGCCTGGAAAAGAGTACAAAAAATTTATATACAATTAAACAACACCCTCACAGTTTTTTTTGTGTTTTGTCGTTTTATTCGAAATGAATTCCAATGTACAAGAAAATCTCAAGGTTTTCGCCTTTCGATAATTTTTTTTTATGTTGGTTTTGGTTTTCTCAATTTTTGAGGTGATTTGAAATAACTGTAATTTAACGGTGGAATGACAATATTTAATTTAATTTTTTATTTGCTTGATTTTATTCCATGGTTTAAATGGTTGTTATCGACTCGAGACATGAAACGTATATAGACAGACACCACCAATCATGTGTAAAAGATATGAATTTAGAAAGAACAAAGATAAAAAATGAGTTTAAGGCAAGGCAGTAAGTATGGAAATATGCGCCAAATTTAAGGCTTGGTATTTAATCGTATACAATATAATATTTTATGCAACTTACCATTATCGATAAAATATTTTATTCGTTTATTCATTTCATCTTTACGTAAGTAGTAAATTTCCGGTACTTTTTTCGTATCCGTAATTATATTCAGTTTGAAATCAATCAATGTTATATGAAAATTTTCATAATCGATCGTTAGTTGATCGTAAACTTTTTTGTATTCATCAATTCGCTAGAAAGAAATTAATCATTAAGGTATATGCATATAGCAAAATAGAAAGCTAATAAATTTCAGGTTTACTAATAAGGAAGCAAGCAAATCGATTATAACATTTACCAATCGATTTTGTATCCAGTGAACATGGTTGTAGCTCAGTGTTCCGCCTAATTCGTCCGGTAGTTCGCTCATTTCAAAAAATTTAATTAATCGTGACTTTGATATGATATTTGGCTGCAAATTAAAAAAAAAAATGTGTTACGTGTGCGCGCATAATATTTTTAGTCGTGTCGTCACTCACTTCGCCTTTTTTATAGCTTTTGGCACAATTCTCAACTCGCTTATTGTCCCAAAATGCATCCTGTCGCAGTACAATAAAATTTTCTAAATTTTTATCTAAAATTTGATTTAAATATCGTACACACGATTTGGCTAAACGCCATGAACACTTTTGGGCATCAAACACTATTACAAATCCGCTCTGTTTTGTTTCGTCACTAAAGCATGCCAACAAATATTTTATTGATACATCTAGCTGTTTTTGGTTTATCACGGATATATGATTTGTATCATTCTGTTGATTTGTATATGGCACTTGGATAACAATTAATATATGATTGTCTCGATCACGGCCACCATTTGCGTATACCATTTGTGATTCCAAGGCGTTTAAGACGTCTGCCTCCATTCTGGTATGTTGTTCAACAGAATTTATTGTAAACGACCTGTGTGTGTGTGTTAAAATTTTATTATTTAGTCAGCTTCTTATAGGGTTATAAATTTTAAGTGCATGCTGCAATATACAGAACATTATGATTTGTTGATAATAATTGCACATTTAAAAATTGTATTTTTGTTAAGTAATGCATTTTAATCGATTTTCACCGTTTTAATAGAAACGATAAATTCACTTGATGTATAAGGTAATTTATAGTCAAGAGATAGCTGTAAAAAAGATATTAACCTGTGTTTTTTTAACTACCTTATGTGTGTAATAAATTAATTTAACTTTACATTTTCATGGTATGATTTTACAGTCATTAATATTTGGCGCATTCGTAGCTTATACGCAGCACATGCAGCTGCCTGCGAGGCTCACAGTTAGTCAAATTTGTTTAATTAATAGGTAAATTGGTCAGTTTGAGTTTAAAAAGACAATGCAATTATTCAAGCCGTTGAGGTCAACAAATGATAAAACCGAACCCCATTTAATATCACTGTAACAGGTTGAAATTAACGATGACAAACGACGATTAACGATGAAAATAACTTTTGTACCAAACTTCGGCTTAAGGTATAGGTGGGCCTGGTACAATGAAGGCGCAATAACCTTGTGGGTGGTAAATTGGTGCTTTAGGTTCAATAACAGCTGGTTGATGTGCGCTTGATTTGGTGTTGCAATAAAATGGTGTCTTCGCTGGATTTTAATACACGTAACGCAATGATATTTATTTTTTGATGACAAGCAAACAACTATTTAAACACGTTACAAGCCGTACGATATTAATTTATTATTTAACAATTTAGTTTTAGATTTTAATTTACAAATATTTGATCACGCTTTATATTTTTTATTATTTATTTTATGTCCGTTCGCTTCGATGGTTGATAGGTAAGAGAGAATTATATTTTTTCGTTTGAGAAAATGACATACAAGTTTAGTTTGTTTATCTACCTAAATCTAGGTGGCTACGCTATTAATTTAACATAAAAATATTATTAATAACTAAATTTGACGCTAGGTGACTACTTTTCTATGTTCTTACCGAACTCATAACCAAAATTGAAAAAAATTACGAGAAAGATATGACAGGAAAAAGCACACTATATACACATTTATAAAAAATTTCATAAATCAACCATCAGTGATAGCTGCAAATGCTGCAAACGTGAGGCAAGTGCTTGATACATCCGATGAGATATTACGCGGGTTAAAGGCTTTAGGCGAAGAAGCCGAAACACGTGATCACTGGTTGATCCATATTTTAATAAATAAATAAATAAACTAGATAGTGAAACCAACAGCCAATGGGCTCAAATTTCGGCAGCGTACGATCTTCCAAATATAAGACAGTTTTTTGATTTCCTCACCCAAAGAATCGATGCGCTAGAATCAATAAAGTGCTCAAACAAACGCTCTCAGTCACATTGGAACCAATCCAAACCCTATGTTCGAAGCCACGTTATATCGTCCACACCAAGTCCACATGAAATTCCAATCTGCTCACTATGTCCCGAAGATCGTCACAGATTGTTTGAGTGTAATAAATTTAAAGGTATGTCTATTAATGAAAGAATGAATTCAATAAAGCAACAAAATCGATGTTTTAATTGTTTTAACGACAATCACAGCGTTTATATGTGCAAATCAAGGTTTCGATGTCGTCAGTGTAATAAAAAACATCATACACTGATGCATGAAGATCTATCAAGCGAAAACAAATCAAGTGTTACTGTGTCTGTTATCCAACCGAATGAAGAAAGTCAATCCAAATCCAACCAGCAAATCTACACTACAACAACCAATCAATCAGGAAGTGCCTTATTACCTACAGCATTAGTGAAGGTGGCAGATGTAAACAATCAATACCAACTATGTCGACTTTTATTGGATTCGGGATCACAAGGATCGTTCATCTCCGAAAAATGTGCCCAAAAATTAAAGTTGAAGAGAAGTAGCGCTAAATTGGCCATATCGGGCATAGGAGCAACTACCAACGGTTATACAAAGGGAGCAGTATCGTTAGTGATGATACCGTGGAACAAACCAAAACCAATACTTGAGATAGAAGCCTTTGTATTCCCAAAGCTGACCGCCAAACAACCATCGATATCCGATATTAACGTAGATGAATTCAAACATTATGACCTAGCTGATCCGCACTTTTACAAGACGTCTGAGATTGACATCATAATTGGAGCCGACATCGTTTTTGAGATGTTATCCAACGGGAAGATCATAACAAAAAGCGAATTAATTCTTCAAAACACCAAATTGGGTTGGGTAATCGGAGGAAGGACAAGTGGCACGATTCCAGCGCAATCCATCTCAATCAAAGTGGACAGTTGCGAGAGCAATCTGGATAACCTATTACGGAGATTTTGGGAGATAGAAAACCCAGAAGTGGAGAAGTTGAATTTAACACCGGAAGAAGAGTTATGTGAGAAATGCTTCAATTCAACAAAGACCGTAGATAGCTCTGGAAGAATCAAGGTGGCTCTACCATTCAAAATCCCACCGTCTGCATTGGGTGACTCTTATAAAACAGCTGTACAAAGAATGTACTCAATTGAACGAAGATTCGTTAGAGAACCAAGTTTCGCTGAATCATACAAATTGTTCATGCTAGAATACTTAAACCTAGGACATATGAAGGAAGTCGAGATAAACCAAAGGGACAATCAATCTCAGTGTTACTTACCACATCACGGGGTCCTCAAGGACACAAGTAGCACAACAAAACGGAGGGTTGTTTTTGATGGCTCCTCAAAAACAACTAGTGGGAAATCACTAAATGATTGCTTAGCGGTTGGACCGACCGTGCAATCAAGTTTATATCAAATATTGTCTCGTTTTAGAAAATTTAAAGTAGCGGTTACGGCAGACATTGAAAAAATGTATCGCCAGGTTCGTATAGCAGATAATGACACCAAATATCAAAGGATAATATGGCGAGAAGATTCCACAAAACCGTTTCAAACGTATGAATTGCAAACCGTCACATACGGGACAGCTTGCGCAAGCTATTTAGCTACAAGGGCAATTATAGAGGCAGCAAATACCCATATCAAAGAATTTCCTCTAGCAGTTGAACGCATCAAAACCGACATGTATGTGGACGACTTGATGACCGGTGCCGATACCCTACATGAAGCCGAGCAGCTAAAAATCCAGATTACATCAATCTTATCAAATTCCCAATTTCACCTCCGGAAATGGCTATCTAATGAAAGAACACTGAGTGATACCATAGAACCAATTCAAAAACCGAGCCTGTTAGAAGTGGATAATTCCGTCCACAATCATACCAAAGTATTAGGACTTTATTGGGACCCAGTCAGAGACTGTTTCCAATTCCAAGTCAACCTGAATGAACAACCAACCAAAACCAAACGAAGGATTCTATCTGAAGCCAGCCGTTTATTCGACCCCCTAGGATGGCTGGCTCCCGTAACAATTTCTATAAAAATATTCATTCAATCACTGTGGGCCGAAAATCTAAAATGGGATGATCAATTGCCAACAAATCTATTAAATAATTGGTTAAAGTTAAGAGGCAATTTAAGCAATACCGAAAACATCCGATTAGCAAAATTTCTAAATACCACACGCAAAACCAAAATCGTACTTCACGGGTTTTCGGACGCTTCCAAAGAAGCCTATTCCGCGGTTGTTTATGGTAAAATCATAAATCCAGATTGCGAACCCATAATTAAATTGCTATCAGCAAAAACGAAAGTGGCACCCATTAAACAAACAAACAATTATCAATTCCACGACTGGAACTCTGTGGCGCGGTACTATTAAGCAAGCTATTATTGAATGTTAAGAGGGCATTGGAAAATGAGATCATCGAGATATTCGCATGGACCGACTCTAAGATAGTTTTGGATTGGCTAAATTCAAATCCAAGCAAATGGAACACTTTCGTCGGTAATAGGACTGGTGAGATTCTCACTCACTTCAACAGATCACAATGGAGACATGTAGAATCGCAAGACAACCCAGCCGATTGTGCCTCGAGGGGACTCGAACCTGAAAAATTGCAGCACTTCGATTTGTGGTGGAACGGACCAAGTTGGCTAATAAATGACGAGGCTTGGCCAAAAAACCTATATCAACAATCAAATACCGT
The DNA here is from genome assembly GCA_958295665.1 of Tipula vernalis. Classification (NCBI taxonomy): domain Eukaryota; kingdom Metazoa; phylum Arthropoda; class Insecta; order Diptera; family Tipulidae; genus Tipula; species Tipula vernalis. The sequence continues at coordinate 152,896,860 of OY282560.1, read as the reverse complement.
AGAAGAGCTACATAGCAAGTCGCTGAACGTGCAAATCACAACATTAAACATAATCGACAATCTATCCAAAAATATATCCAGTTTCAACAAATTAGTTCGAATTTTGACCTACATATATCGATACATAAACCTAAAACTAAATCGAATTCCAAAAAATTCTGTTTCACCGTACCTCAGCGTAGCAGAAATTCAGAAATCGCATCATATCATTCTTCGGCACGCACAATACAAGCACTTCAGAACAGAAATTCAGCTACTTAGATCCAACAAGGAAGTACCTGTATCAAGTCGAATCAAGTACTTCAAGCCTTTTCTTGATGAATCGGGACTACTACGGGTTGGCGGAAGAATTAAAAATGCAGCCATAACGTACGACGTAAAGCATCCCATAATACTAACAGCACGTGACGAATTAATATTGCGAGAACATCACTTGAGACATCTACATGCTGGACCAACCTTAATGATGGCTACGCTGCGACAAAGATATTGGATACTAGGCGGAAGAAACCTCATTCGAAAGATCGTACACAGCTGCGTCAAATGTGTTAAAGAAGCGGGTAGAACTCTAAGCCAAGTAATGGGGCAGCTACCTAATCCGAGGGTAGATTTGGTTAGACCGTTTTACAAGGTCGGTGTTGATTATGCCGGTCCATTTCAAACGTACACGACGAGGCGAAGAGGAAACAAATCCGGCAAGAGTTATATTTGCCTATTTGTTTGCCTTGCCACAAAGGCCGTACATATTGAGTTGGTTTCTGATTTAACGACAGATGCTTACTTAGCCGCACTAAAACGATTTATTGCTCGTCGAGGGATTTGCAGAGAAATCCATAGCGATAATGCAACCAATTTTATTGGAGCTCGAAATCACCTACATCAACTTTTCACATTCCTAAAGGAAAACCATAATAACATTTCAAATTTTTTATTAACAGATCAAATCATTTTCAAACCGATTCCACCTAGCGCACCACATTTTGGCGGACTGTGGGAGGCGGCCGTCAAAAGCATCAAATATCACCTGAAAAGAGTAACCAATGGACAAATATTAACGCTAGAGGAGATATCAACACTTATCGTTGAGATTGAGGCTATGCTGAACTCGCGACCCCTTTGTGTGTTGGCAGAAGACGATATCGATTACTTAACACCGTCACATTTTTTAATTGGGCGACCATCAACACACCTTCCTGACCACAATCTAAAGGATGTCAAAATATCCAATTTGTCCAGATGGCAATTAATAAGCCAGATGAACCAGAATATATGGCGAAGATGGCAGCTGGAATATCTAACCAGTCTGCAACGAGCAACTAAATGGCACAAAGAGAAAAGAAACATCAATATCAACGACATAGTGCTCATCAAAGACGATAATTTACCTCCTTGTAAATGGTTTATGGGCAAAACAACGCATCTTCATCCTGGTGCAGACGGCAACGTCAGAGTTGTCACAGTGAAAACAAAAAATGGAATAATAAAACGTCCTATCCACAAGCTGTGCTTACTCCCAGTAAATTGAATCAATCGATTCAAGGCGGCCGGTATGTCGCAAACACAATCAAATATACCTGGAAGAAAAAATTAAGAATCAATTAGAAAATAATTCATAACAATTTAAACGTATATTTACATATCTTCAAATTGTTGACGTTTTTATTTTCTAATTGATTCTTAATTTTTTCTTCCAGGTATATTTGATTGTGTTTGCGACAACTTTAAAACTCCGATTGATATTTTTATTGGCAGCATAACGATTCGTTTTGCTTATAGGTACGAAAAATTATGTCCGGTAAATGGCCACCATTAGCCGTGAAGCAAATTTTGGTTCGTTTGTTTTTAGAACTTTTTGTGGCGTGGCACAGTGTTTCGATCGAAATGTTGATAAATTCTTGTCGAATGTTTACTTTCAAATCGGAAAGAGCAGGCCTCTTTATCCATTGGGCTGAATAGCATAATCCCTAGGGCACCACTTCTTTAAGGGCGCCGAATTTCCATTGAAAACATGTAAAGTGAATGGCCTTAATACCCAGAAGAAGGTTGTCAGTTTTTTTTTGAAAAATCGATTTATTTTTCAAAGGCGCTTTTGGAAAAAGCAAGATGTCACAGGGATGTATGTGAAGTTAGCCAGAAAAATGGCGTTTTCATTCCGAAAAATGATGTGTCCCCGCTAAATTCAATATAAAAAGCCTTTCAGCACGAAAAATCATAGAAATAAAGTAAAATTACACTCCATCCCGAAAAAAAAATATTTACCTGAATCAAGATTTATAGTAATGATTTTTTTCAGCTGATCATATAAACCTTTCAGCACGAATAAACAACTAAACTGCCATTACCATACAATATAGATGAGGGTCTTTTCTTTCTTTCTTTAAGACAATCCCTCATATTTCGAAATTTTATGTTTTTGTTCACAGAGGTTGACAGATATGTCGAAACAAGCTTTTGCTTGTACTAACGGCACAAAATTATGGCACTAACGGTACGGTTGCTTCCATAAAGCCGATATTCCATATAATCGATGGAAAAAATACTATTTTGATAATTATATCGGAATAAGGCATTTCATTATGCGGACATTATATTAGAATTGTTTTAACATTTAGTATAAATAGCCATATGTAGATAGACCTCGATGCTTTTTGAATTTCTGGCGATAGCCACATATTTTTGTAATTCGTCATATCGACCCCATTTGTCATTGCGTTTACAATAGCTGATAAAATGTCCAGAAAATGTGATCTGTAGTTTTATTGGGCTCAAACTGTTCATAGCTAATAATTCCTGATAAATTATAAGCATTATATTAAAAATCAGGATATTCGGTGTAGACAGCAATAATCTGATTAAATCTCTTATTTTAAGGATTCATTCTGCTTAGACATATTGGACAGTTCTGCGATGGAACTCCTCCTATACACTAACTAATATTCGAAAATCCAAACTCCGCTAATCTTAATAAATTAACCAGGGCGCTCTTTTTGAACTATTGTTTCACATTTCTGACATTTTAGCTAGACGGTTAGACTGGGAAGGGTTTTGAGCACATATCTTGCTACGTCTTGAATATTGAATTCACAGTTTTCTTGCACGCCGTAGATCTCAACCAAGACTTCTTTTCTAATACTATAAGCCAATTTCAATTCATTTTTTAAAATACTTTGTATAATTGTTTTGATTCTTCCCTCTATAGGAGGATAGGATAATTGCTGCTGCGACGGTCTGAACTAGTGAGTCAAAAGCACAAGTGTTTGAATAGTAGTCACAAATCTTAGTTCCATTTTATAATACAGGTAATGATTTACTAGGCAATTTGTGTTGAACTAAAGGTAATAATCGCTTTTTTTTTTCATTTTAAGTGGCCGTTTTGGTGTGCTGAATTCGTCCTCGATTTTCGAATTGCGGCTTAAAATCTTGAAAGTAGTGATTGCTCGCTCTGATGGCGATTGTGTCCTCATTTCTCTAATTTTACGTCTTTATTTTTCCGTTTTCACACTGATTGACTTAATTGTGTATCGTGAATGGATGGTGTAGTATTACACAACTTTATATTATTGTCAGGCTTTTGGAACATAATACATTTTATTGCATTTTTGAGTATGCCTGCTAGTATTTTTTTGTGAATTGCAATGTTCCGTTTGTGGATACTTCTGACAAATCTACCTACTTTGGTTGGTAATTTACCAATATTGCTCGAAGTTTTAAATCTTCGTTTAACAATAGCAAAGTAGTTTTCCACGTGACTGTTGCCTTGTCTAAAACCTTCGTTCTAAATACCCCCCCCCCCCCTCCCCCCATAAGGGCTAATAGGTCATGTATTTCTTTAAGGTTAGGTTCAAAAAAATTGGATTGTTCAAACTATAGCATTTAAACCACCAACTTTAGAAAACTTTTCGCCATATCTAACTCCACTTCGTCCATAATTTTTTTCAAATCTTGAAAATATAGGCTCTGTAAATAAATAGGTTGCATTATCTCTATGTTCGTCGAATAGATTATTATTTATATCACTTGCAGTAATCAGACTTGTCATAGAATCTAATGCTTGCCGCACTTGTCTGTGATATATTTCGAATATATTTCCATACGGCTTTTACGGTATCATAACTTTGTGTTATGAATATCAATGCAAGATCTCCTTAATAATTTTACAATTAGCTGGATATTTATAGAAATGTGAATCTATATCTTGTGCCATTGTATGTGTTAAATGACAACAACATAAATAAACTTTAACAAAAGATTCTTTGGATTTATAACAAGGGCCGTTATGAATCCATTTATGGGTTGCAGTTAAATATTCGACAATGTCCATATCGTTAAATGCACTTAATATAGAATTCAATTCAGTAAAAGAAAAATCTATAACCACAGAATTAAACATAGGACATTTTTAAAATTTGCCTCCACATTGATCCTAAACGATTTAAGCCATCCTCCAATTGAATCAATTGTGTGGCTCGAACTAACCATATCTATGGAAATATTAGTGGAAATGGTGTTGAAACATCGGAGTTATTAGTTTTGGCCGCTATTACTACTGCGTAATACAACATAGTAGGGCATATAAGAAAGTCGTAGCCCTTTATTTTTATTAGGCACCCGGTTATTTTTGTTAGATAAACCTGTTCCCTCCCTTACAAATAATATTTGCTTCAATATCTCCTCGATGACTACATTCATGCATATTAAGAGTTACAGGATTTTCAATTAAAATCGGTGTCTCACTGCTCAAAGATATCTCACTTAACCCAAAGTTTACAGAATGTTCATTAAAGTCTATACCAACACATAAATCAGGTTCAGGTTAAATTATCAGGTTTACTACATAATCGTCAATACGCGTTTCCATGGAATTTGTATTAATTTTTTCTGTAAGATGATATACAACATCAGCGGCTTTGGATGTTATTTGTATTACATCCTCGTTACCTTCTTTATCGTTTAAAACGGTGTTACTTTTAATATGCCTGCGATAAACAGAACACAACTGAACTCGATTAGAAAAATTGTTCACGACGTTAATTAATTTGCATAATCGAGACATATCCTCACTTTTAAAAGTTGTGAATTTCCACTTCTACCGAAATTCCATTTCTCTTCTTTTTATAATTAATTCGACGATTAGTTTTAATTTGAAAGCAGTGGTCAAATATTATATTATACGGAAAACGTATCAAAATTAATTTATTGGGTGATAAAGGATGTCCAAATTTGAAAGCCGAGGTCGAAAATAAATCAAAGCGCACTATAATAAATCAGAAAGAAAGAATGTCCGGAATCAAGCAAAAGGTCAATAAGTTTTAAAAAAAGCTGTTCTATTATATATTAAATACCAAAAAAAAATACAATAGGAATCACAAGAAAATGTTTAGATTATTTTAAAAATTCATAGCTTTAGTAAACATTATTCGAAGCAGGAAGAGAAAATATTTCAAATAACCATCGATTATATGGAATAACGGCTTTATTTAAATGGGCCGGAAAATCACACTTATCGCCATCGCATCGTTACAAGGGTATGCAATATATGTTCGGGATTGATATTGCTTTCTAGTGGCATACCTCGCTATATAGATCAACCTCGGTGAATAACGGTACAAAATTACCAAAATAGTGTTTTTTCCATCGATTACATGAAATAACTGCTTTATGTAAATGGGCCTGCAAATCATCCTTATCGCCATCGCATCGTTCCAGAGGTATGACATATATATATATATACGTTGGGGATGGATATTGCATTCTATTGGCATACCTCGCTATATAGAGCAACCTCTGTGAATAACGGTGCAAAACTATCAAAATAATGTTTTTAGTTTGAGCTGGCAGAATACGTTTTGGGTTGACATTGCATTCTAATAGTTTAACTTGTTGTATCTTGCAATCTTTTTGGATAACAGTACACTGAAAGTGTTCTTAATCATTGATGTAATATCGCGTAATAATATATAATAAAAGTAAAGTAAAAGTTAAATATTCGCGACTGTTTGTCATGTTGCCTGTCTTTCAGGCAACGATCACGATATATAGTATACATATATTTAATTTTGGAGTTTTTTGATTGTGGTCAACTTAAGTTAAGCAAGTCTTTTTTCGGGATGGATTTTCGGGCTAACTTCACATAGGTGTCACAGGGGACCAAATCTGGTGAATACAATAATAACATATCATAGCGTTATTCCACCAATTTGGTAAAGGTAACGGTGGACTAGTCATGGATTGTCATGGCAGGAAAGCACTTTTTTCCGCCAAATGTGAAGGCTTTTTCAACATTTTTGATTAAATCGGCCCCTTAGACAAACATTGTACTGCCCATAGTGAGGGTCCCTACCCTTTAAAAATAGTCAAAGTAGATAATGCCTTGTGAATCCCAAAAAACAGTCGTCATGATCATGCTGTCTGATGGCACCATCTGCACCTTCTTTGGTGCACGTTTGTTGGCAGAAACGAACTGTTTTGATTGAAACTTAATTTCCGTCATATAAACAGTCACATAAAGCTGCTGAGGCGTTAACTCCTGAAACTTGTTTGATTGCACTTGTACTTGTCCAAACACTGGAAACAAATACGATACCATTTTTGGTCTACGTTGAGCAAACACGGTAACCATAAGGGTTCAAGCCCAAATGTTCGTGTAGGTGTAGAGTATTTCGTAGGTGTTTGTTTTAGTTGTTTACCATTTTAACGCTCTAACCTTCACAAAACGATCGGCCAACATGATTTAATGGAGTTTCCCCAAATTAGGTACCAGTAAATCACTTAAGAAACATTTGAACCATGTGAAGGAGCAAATATTGTTCAAATATTGTTTATGTTGGTGCAGTAGAAAATATCAAACGCTCTCTTTCGGTGGCTGTCAAAACTAAATGAAATATCGGGTTGAAATTAAGGATGTGCGTTCAGAGAAAAGATTTTTATTTTTCGAATATGCAGTAACTTTTGCGATTGGACCGCCATCTCTCGAAAGTAGGCAACTTTTCACTTCATCCTGACAATTCGATTTCCAAGTTATACCCTAGACTGACTGTGATTTAATAAATCCGATTTAGCTAAACTAGTTTAAGAACTATTTGCAAAAACAAAGGGATTAACTTAAATCGAGGTTGACACACTGCGACTAATCTCGAAAAATTCACTAAAATCCGATTTCTTGGAAACGGTTCAAACTAATGAATAAAAGGCTCAAATTTTAGCTGAATTCCGCCACCATAGTAAATGTCACTGTTGAAATTACTCGGATGATTCCAGATAAAAGTTAGGATAAACTTAGACCAAACCCTACTCAAGTGAAAAATAAAACACGTCTTTTCGGTTGTTAGCTAGTACACACACTAAACTACCATTTATTTTTCATTTCATTGTCTTACTCAGTTTGACAACTGAACGAAATACACAACTGATCGAAATACACTCAACACTCCCACTTTTTGATACAGTTGCCTATTTTTGTTTTGCGTTACAATATTTTTTCGTTTAAATATTTTTGTGTCTTTCGACCTTTTTTATTGCAATCATATTGCAAATATTCTCGAAACGATCTTTGTTCAATCCTTTGGTAAAGATGTCTGCCAATTGCTCGTCCGTTGGCACATAATTGAGATCAAACAACCCCTTTTGATATCTTTCACGTATGAAATGATATCTCACGTCAATATGTTTGGTCCTTTTGTGAAATTCTGGATTTTTCACCAACCGTATTGCGCTCTGGTTGTTCATGTTAAGCACTGGTTTATCTCTCATGCCCACCAGTTCAGTAATTAACCCGTAAAGCCAGATCAGTTCTTTCACAGTCGTTGCTGCCGCCATGTACTCTGATTCCGTTGTTGATAACGCAACAAACTTTTGTATTGTTGATTCCCAACTGATCGGCCCACCATTCAACAAAAAGATAACTCCAGAAGTTGATCGTCTTGTTGCAGTGTCTCCCGCATAATCTGCGTCACTGTAACCAACCAAATCACACTGTCCACCTCCTTCAAAGTAGATTCCATAATCAGCTGTTCCCTTTATATACTTGAAAATTCTTTTCACTGCATTTACGTGTGCATTCGTCGGTTTTTCAAGGTTACGGCTTGCAACTCCCACTGCATATTGTATGTCAGGTCTTGTTGCAACGCATAGATACATGAGCTTCCAATAGCCTCCCTGTATTGAAAATCTTTATTTAATTCAGAGTTTTCGAACTTACTTGCTGTTTGATTTATATGGACCGGAGTCGATACGCTTTTGCATTCTTCCATGCCAAATTTAACCAAGATTTTTTGTGTATATGCCGCTTGACTTAGATAAATGTCACCATTTACCATTTCTCTTATCTCCATTCCAAGGAATGTATTCACGTCAAGCGTTATTATATCGAATCTTGCTTTTAGATGTGAAATCACCGGAATGATATCGTCTTCATCATTCGCCACAATCAATCCGTCGTCTACATAGATTGCCAAGACAATTTTCCTGTCGTTCTGCTTTCGTATGAACAGGGATGGATCAGCCTTTGATGCGCTGAAACCAAATTTTTCAATGAATCCCGTGAAACATTTATTCCAGCATCTCGATGCCTGTTTCAAGCCGTACAAACTCTTCACAAGCTGGCACACCCTTCCACTTCCATCGTCGTATCCAACTGGCTGATTCATGTATACTTTCTCACTCAGCTCACCATATAAAAATGCCGTTTTCACATCGAATTGACAAAGTTTCATCTTATCCGCCGCTGCAAGTGATAATATAGCATGAATTGAAGTGTATCTTACCACTACACTGAACGTCTCTTGATCGCCAATTCCATATTCCATCCTTCATCCACTGCATCCTCGAAATTGCTGACTTCTTCGACGTCATCTTCAGCGCATTTGTCTGTGTTGATTTCGTGTCCTTTTCCACTATCTACTTTCCCCTCGTGTTTGATCGGAAATTCAACAGTGTCTGCCTCTACAAACTTCACATCTCTAGCCAATTCAATTTTCTTTGACTCAGGATTCCAAATGCGATAGCCCTTAATGTTTTCATCATATCCAACAAAAATGCATTTTGTTGCCTTTGGATCAAGTTTTTGTCTTTGTTGCTTCGGAATGTGTGCATACACTTCCGAACCAAAAACCTTTAAATGATGAAAAACGGTTGGCTTGCTGTACCATAATTCAAATGGTGTTTTTCCAGTAATACTGCTCGTGCCCGTTCTGTTTAATACAAAAACCGCCGTGTTAACCGCCTCCGCCCAGAATTTTTTTTCCATCTGCTTCGCATGTATCATCGACCGTGCAGCCTCAACCACCGTTCGATTCTCTCTTTCAGCTGATCCGTTTTGCTCGGGCGTGTATGGTACCGTCCGCTGATGCTTGATACCATTTGCTTCAAAAAAACTCTTTACATCAGAATTTACAAATTCGGTGCCGTTGTCAGTTCTGATGATCTTTACATTGGACCATGTTGCTTCTCCGCAGACTTCACAAAGTTTTTTATTTTCTCAAAAACTTGTGACTTATTTTTCATACAATAAATAAATCGGAAATGTGAGTAATCGTCCTTAATTAAAAGAAAATACCTGGAGCCACCGAGCGATTCTATTTGAAAAGGTCCACACACGTTCGCGTGAACAATTTCGCCACATTTGTTCGATTTCGTCTGACTGCTTTTGAAGCTGTCACGATGCTGCTTCCCCATCAGACATCCTTCACAGAGAAATTGTTCGTCGATGTATTCAATGTCGTTTTTCAGCTTCTTAATCCATTCTGCTTTATCGCCACGTTTGCCGTGCCCTCTGTTGCCAATGCCTTGAACTGCATTCTAAATAGATTTCCATCACAAACTCCCACTGCCACGACATCTCCATTTCGCTTTAATTCACATCTATCTTTGTTCGATTCCAATGTGAATCCTTTATCTATTGCGTGCGTACCAGAAAACAAATTGCTGTGCAATTTCGGAACGTACAAAACATCTGATAACTGTTTCTTGTTCCATCGTTTTCCGTCGAATGACAAGATTTCAATCATGCCACAGCCCGGTGCTTCGAGTTTTCCACCGTCTGCAATTTTGATTATTCGTTCTGGCTTCAGTTCCCGAAAAGTTCTGAACCAAGCCCTGTTGTGACACATTTGATCACTCGCACCTGTATCCAAAAGCCAACTATCTGATCGTATGCCCTCTGACGTACACACAAAAGCTTCACCTTCTTTGTCTGAAGTATTTGCTGAAGAGAAAAAACTTTTATTTCCTCTCTCGGGACAAAACCGACGAAACTGTCCAATTTTGTGGCACTTAAAACATTTCAATGTTTTCGCTTTGTCAGTTACCTGCTTATTCTTTTCTTGACTTTTGCCTTGTTTGTGCTTTTGAGTTCCGTGCTTTATTTTTTGTTTTGCAAACAAAGCCTCACTCGATTCTGCCACACCTTTTGCTATCCTGCGATTTTCTTCCATGACTAAGCGTGCACGCAATGTGTCTAATGTTCGATCCGCTTTGCTTGTTGATTCCCAAGCGCTACTAAAAGAATTGTATTCATCCGGTAATGCCATGATAATACGCGCAGTTATCATTTCATCAGAAATATTTTGACCCAAATCGTTCAATTGTTGCACCATGTCTTCCACCTTTGCTATGAATGTCACCATATTTTCTGTTGCATCCTTTGTAATTGAGAAAAATTTCTGATTAAGCATTAACATGCTTGTTTCATTCTTTTGCTCGAATACTGTATTTAATTTGTCCCACATTGCCTTCGCACTTGTACAATTTCTGATGTGTGTAACAATGTTACTCGCCACGGTTGTTCCGATCATTCGCTGTGCACGTGCATCCTTTTTCAATCATGCACTCAATGAATCGCCTGCATCACTTGGCCTTTTACTTGTCCCATCCACAACATCATAAATTTCCGAAGCAATCAAACCAAGTTTCACTTGAAATTTCCATGCCAAAAATTGCTTCGCCTCCTGCAATTTTTCAATTTTAATTGTGTCTGTTTCCATTGTGTTCAATATTTTTCCACAATTTGTCCCGTTAATACATACGTGCATGCACAAGATTCTATCTTTTTTTCATCCAAAGATATCCTTCTCATAAATTGTCTGATCCAATTCGCACTTTTTGTATTCACGTTATCAATCGATTCTGATCACCGATGATGAATTATATTTCAATATATTTATGTCTTTATTACTTATTTTTCACTTTCAATATGTCCGTATGATAAATTTTCTATCACCACAATGCATGTAATTTTTCAAAAAATGTTTTAACCTCTTTTTTCAAAATAACACCACCACCATTGTGTTCAGCAATTTTTGTTTAAAAATTTAGCTATGGTCTGGGCCCATAACCAAAGTTAGGATAAACTTAGACCAAACCCTACTCAAATGAAAAATAAAACACGTCTTTTCGGTTGTTAGCCAGTACACACACTAAACTACCATTTATTTTTCATTTCATTGTCCTACTCAGTTTGACAACTGAACGAAATACACAACTGATCGAAATACACTCAACAGTCACAAAAAATATATTATGATGTTGAGTTTTTTCTGGGTGCCAAGTTTTTCTTAGCGCTCTATGAGACTGTGAACGATTATATAGCCCCACAAAAAAAAAAAAAAAAAAAAATCTGGCGATCGGGCAATTTGGGCCTTATATATCGCTGAATGTCGATACGACACGTCTACGAAACATTTGACGCAAAACGGTAATTATTTGGGCAGCTGTGTGACGTGTTTGCACCATTCTTTGCAAGTAAAGGCCGTCCGCATCAAGTTAGTCCACTTCTTTGTCCAAAGAGTTGCACATGCATTCACAGTAGCAGCTCTGTCCTCATGATCTTGAAAAAAGTGCGGTCCAACGATTCGCTCCGAGCAAATCAAACAGCAAACAATCACTAACAGCTAATTTAATTACTGACAGTGCCGTTAATATAAAAGTGCGCTTCATCGCTCACGATAATATTCGGTCAAACTGTGGATTATTGTACATACGATACGTTCGTTCGTTGTGGAGATCGAGTTCAAAATTTAGTTAGTTCGAAAAGCATACTGAGCTTCAGCCGGTTACATTCTCTATTGTTTAGAACTTCGTAAATTCCTAAATTTTTTACTTCCGAACCGAGCAAAAATAAACTTTAAATTTGAATCTGAAAACAACATTCTCTATAAAAAAAATTAGTTTTTAAACAGAGATTATTTTGGTCCAGTCAAACAATGTTTTTTTAACAAATCACTTTTGGCTAAGAATACCAAAGAATGTTGCAAATATTGAAGGTATATCTTCTAGGATTACAGGAATTATCCGATAATCTGAATTACCTGTTTGTTTAAAATTGGTTCATTGAGAGGAACTTAATTTGTTAAATATTACAACAACGTTTGATCCTCAAACGGGCTCATTATATAACTTTTGAAAAAGGCTTCTCTGATTTCTCTTTGGAAAATAAGACGTGCCGGGTATGTGTGGGTGTTATTACCGTTGGTACCGTTTAAAATACTAAAAATCGCCCAAAACCATAATAAACGCTAGTACTCGTCAATCTTATTCTACCTAATTTTGGTATGGCTAACTTCAGCAGGGAACTTTGGAATTTAAGAATGAAACTTTTCATATTGATCGTTAGAATCGAATTAGTGCTCGTTGGAAAAAATTATTGCTAGTCCAGAAGTCGATAAAATAGGAAACGAGTTTTTATATTGCGCCAAAAAGACGGTAACGAATGTAAAAATGAAACCTGATTTTCAGCGGAAACCAGACAACTAAAATCAATTAACTTGATACTTTCCATTAGTAAACAAACACAAAAATATAAATTGCCACTATTTTCATTCATAAAACGATGGATGGACACTATATCGAATCATCTAACACACAAGAGTTGTTGAATAATTTCTGAATTGAACAGCATAAATAATTGATTTAAACTATTTCCGACATAAAATGTTTTAGGAACTACTCCTAGAAATGTTCTAGAGTGTTGTTTTCTTGTTAGGGGTAATCTTCATTTTCGATCGTTTTATTAATGAGAATTTTAGAAATTTATATTTGTGAATATACAAATTTTTTCGATGTCATGGGTCAAATTTTTCTGGTTTCTTTCTGCTGAAATGAGGGTTTGTTTTGGAAAATTATTTTCCTGTTTTCTCACCTCCTCGACTAGTATTCATTTTTACGAATAACCACAAATTAACCGTTGGCGTAACTACAAATTTCGGGCCCCAGCAAAATTATTCTTTCATAATTCCGCCGGCGCTACATCACATGAACAGATTTGGCCGCCTCATTCGACGTGACAATTATCATGTCTTCAAGTATAAATTGGTATTTTCTCTTTCTCGACTAAGAAAATACCAAAATTTGATTGCCGAAACGTTTCCTAGCCATCATAACCTAGTCGTATTATTCGTATTCTATACGTGGCTCCCTCTTTGATGGCCCTGAAAAATTCTTCTTGTATACTATATCAGAACAACTGACACAAATCAGAAAAGAAATTTTGAATATAGAGAAGATCTAAACGTAAGTATAATACAGACATATTGCCATTAATTAAAATTTCTGTTGAAGCTCGTTTGTTATCGCCCATTTTAGTGTATGAATATTGCGAAGAGTATTATACCACCACACACCACATTTAAAATAATTTAAATTGGTTTGATTTCCAGAATAAATCGACATCAATTTTTTCGTCTATCAATATACAACGTAGGATTGTGGTCTGTTTATCTGTTGTGGTATTTATCTTGTAGCTGGTTTTGAGTTCGATCCTTTCCATTAACTAACATTTTTTTTTTTTACTACAGATTGAAACCTCATGAGGTGGTCAGAACTTCCGTCTTGATTAATTCAACTCCCACATTAATCCAGAAAAGAATCTCCTAAGTCAATCTTCAGCTAAGCCTTCAACTCAATATATAAATCAACCTCCATCTCAATCGTAACATAATTCTAACCACAACCACCAAATTAATCGCCAACCAAACCCTCAAATCAATCATCAAATCAACACCAAATCAACTTTCAAATTACCCCTCGAACAACTTACTTAACCCCAATGCAGGCTAACTAAACCCTAACTCAACTTCAACTCAACTTAGCCCGAACCCAATCTAAACCCTCTGCTCAACTCATACAATCATATCATCATCATTATACTACCATCACCATTACCATCATCATCACACAATCCTTATATATAAACCATCATATCATTATACCACCATAACAACATACCTTCATAACATCATACTGTTATCAAAAATCGACTAAATTTTTGAAGTAACTTTAGACCTGATTATAATCTCTCAAGGAGGAGATGAATGTTAGATATATTTACATTGACCTTTCTTAAGTCTAAAACATAATTTGTGTAAAGTTTGGTTCAAATCGTTCAATGCGTGTGCATTTGTTTAAATATCACACATATATACTGTGCTTATATATATAAATACTCACTTTTAAATACAGTGAAACCTCATTTCAACAGATACTCAATTTAGCGGAAACCCCACTTCAACGGACAAACTTTTAAGTCCCATGCAACTGAAGTTTTCCAATGAAAGCCTCCCTTAGATAAGCTGACACTTTATTAGAGCGGACACGGACAGATATTTCTGCTATGATACAGGTTTTAAGAGTACAATTCAAATTGAAACTTTACCACTTTAATTTGTTCCTTTTACACTTCAAATTAAATCTTTAACATTTCAAATTGACCTTTTTACATTTCAAATTCAACCTTTTGTAAATTATATGTATGGTCAATGTGGATGGAACTTGGTAAATTCTTAGCCGGTTTTAGTGAAATTTGATATCCATGAATGAAATGCGATTCTTAAATGATTTTTGGATAAAATTCTAGAAAATGGCCAAAAATGAATAAATAAATGAAATTTGACATGCGCGTTGCAAATGGAATTCTAAACTGATTGTTAGATCATTGACTGACATGTAAAATTTAATCATAATCGGTTAAGAAATAGCCAAGTTTCGTTCTAACTGGCCATATTCCAGAAATTCATTTAAAAATCACTTTAGAATAAGTTAAGAAATAGCCATGTTCCGTCCTAATTGGCCATATTCCAGAAATTCATTTAAAAATCATTTTAGAATTCCATTTACAACGCACATATCAAATTTTATCAGAATCAGTTAAGGAACAGCCAAGTTACATCTTACCTGGTCATTTTCCAGAACTTTATCCAAAAACCAATTTAGAATCCCATTTTTAACGCACATGTCAAATTTAAAATGCTAGATTCCATCAAAATCGAATAAGATATAGAATCCTAATAAGATTTTTATAAAAAAAATCACAAATCCTCAGTTTAATGGATAACGTTTTTGGTTCCGTCGATTTTCGTTGTAGTGAGGTTTCCCTATATATATATATATATATATATATATATATATATATATATATATATATATATATATATATATATATATATATATATATATATATATATATATATATATATATATATATAGATTGCTCAACTGCTCACTAAACCCTAATCCAACCCCAATTAAACCGCAACTCAACCCTGATTCAACTCGCAAACGGAACCCAACTTAACCCTCAACTAAACCGCAAACTTTGCGCCAAACTCACTCCTCAAACAAGCATATATAAAAAATTGGTTAACAACTCACTATATCCTATCCAGCCCCAACTCAACTTTAACTCAACCCGTAAATTGTCCCCTAACTTAACTTTAAACTCAACCCCAAACTTACTACCCAACTCAATATTTAAACCAGTATATATAAAAAATTGGTAAATATTTCTATAACCAGGTATTTTGGGTCAATTCGTATGGCAGGTACCCGACCCTCTTGAGACGCACAGGTTCCAAAAGTTTTTCAAATCTCGGCCTTGACCATAGAAACAGATTGGCAAAAAAAAATTCAAAATCGAACAAACCGTTCTCGAGATACCATGGATACAGACATCCAGACATCCAGGCATCCAGACAGACGGACGGACATTTTTTTTTCTTTTTTAGTGTCAGTGACTTTCAAAAAGTCGAGAGAAGCGGTTTTGGACCCACCAAATTGTTGATCATTTTTGACAGGATTTCAATACTTTGGTGTTTTTAGACCGAATGTTTGTTACTCGAAAGTTTAATTTGAAATAAAACAGGCAAACAGAATTTAGCAGCGTTTATTATAGTGGTAGTGCGATACATTGATACTTTTGGTCAAAGTAAGAATTTGTTCAACTCAAGGATTGAACATTGTGGTATTTTTTTCGCGATGTATATTCTGTTTGCCTGTTACAATATTTAAAACAATAACGATTTCTGTTTGAATGTAATGGGCGAGAAAAAGGAAGCTCTAACAGAAATTTACTAGATCCGATGTTGATCAGAAAAGTTCATTTGAAATATTTTTGTTATAACAGGCAAACATAACTAGAAAGCAACTGTTCTAAAAACATTTGGTTTTCTACCGACTTTTGATTAGGTCAAAAAAAAGATGAGTTCAATGTTCTTTTTCGGCATATCAGCGTAAGCCGGAACAATTGATAGCAGTATTAACGATATTTTAAACAGATAATAATTTTTTTAAATTAATTAATAATTTGGTAGAATATTTATTTATCGTATGGTGGCTCGGCTAGAATTTTATTAAACATAAATACAACCTAAACCCTTTGCTACTTAGTAACTGATTTTATTTAAGGGCCGTTTGCATTAAAACTTGTTTTCTATTACTTTTTTGTAGTCTATTTTTGCATTAAATTTAAACATTTAATATTTAAAAAAAAATTAATTCTTCATTATCATTACTCCCATTTTCTACAAATAAATCATAAAATATTTTTTTGTACGGAACAATGTTTTCGGAAAAGTGATACGTGATAATCACCTCTATCACCTTCTCGCATCTGACTACATGGTTAATTTTTTCATTTTTTACCGTCTTTCGGATGAAATATGAAAATTCATACATATTTCATCCAAAGTAAAATTTTACATACAGAAAACCAACCAAGTCACGATTGTATGAGTTGAATGTATTTCTTAAACCAACATTTTTGTAATAATGATAAATCCATTATACGTATAAACAAACATATAAATAATATTTTAATATATATGGGGTTGAACCCACTCACTCATCTATTAAAAAATAAATGACTTGAGGTTATTATTATTATTATTGATTGAAGGGCCAAGTGGGCGATAAGCCACCTCGCACCGCGACTTAAAAAATCTATTGTGCTGGACCCTACTTAATTATCCGTCCAGTCAATATTCAGGCTCTTAATGAATCTGATAATACTACTGGCCGGTACAACATACATATTATCCGGGCTCATTGTTCTCCCTCCTAGATGTTGCAGTCTTTGCTGGAAAATGGCTGGGCAATGGCACAGAACATGTTCCGCTGATTCCGCTTCCAGATCGCAGAAGCGGCATCCATCTGTCGTACTTAGGCCCATCTTCTTAAGGTGATACCTTAAGGGGACATGACCTGTGAGGAAGGCAGTAAGCAGCCTAAACTCAAGTTTCCTAAGTTCAAGACACTCCTTAACCCTGACAGACGAAGGTGATATTTCTTTCAAGTAAATATACATACTTACCTTCAGAATTACTTCATTACTTCATTTCAAATATTTAGAGTCAATCACATTTAAATTTCAAATATTCAAATGCTTAATCAATTTTCAAATGCTAAATTATGAATCAGACTTTAGGGAATCGGTTCCTTTTAAATTTAGTAAATCGTTCAAAGAAATTTAGGAATTGAGGTTGGTTTGTAATTTGTCAATCAAAATAGAGTTTTAATAATTTTGATAAATATTTGAATTGTAAATTTCTTACTATTATTTATCTGTAAATTTGGTAATCAAAATTTGCTGAATATTTTTTATGGAGACAGTAAGAGAATAGAATGAATTTTATGAAGAAAAAAATTGGATTCGACCATTTACCAATTTGCACCTTTGTTGAACACAAATAAAGGCCCCAAGTAAGATCTACACATTTAGATAAATAAATAAAATTTAGATGAATTTAATAGGGAATTAATAAATTCGTAATAACGAGATTTTTATGCTAAAACGAGATTAAACCATTTTTTGTACGAGATTAAACCATTGTTTGTTAGGGAAAACGTAGAGGTTTAGAAAATACTAAGGATGACTTAGGACAAATAAATCTTTCTAAACTTCTCGTGAATCTGGCGTTAATCTCTACACGTACGGAAACGGACATTCTAATAAGCTAATGATTGATGGTCATATGGATGGTCGATATCAATTGGCATGGCATCATAGAGAGAGAGAGAGAGAGAGTACTACTGCTGATAAAAATCATCGAATTGTTTTGATCTAAGTGCTTGTTTGTGGAAGGTAACATATTTAGTCGACCGGTATAGAATATTATATTGAGAGTCTATGTTATATAGGTAGTAGACTAAAGTAAAGTACTACACATTGCAGATTACTTTATTTATTTATTTACCATTAAAATTGGTAAATATTTCTATAACCAGGTATTTTGGGTCAATTCGTATGGCAGGTACCCGACCCTCTTGACGCACAGGTTCCAAAAGTTTTTCAAATCTCGGCCTTGACCATAGAAACAGATTGGCAAAAAAAAATTCTAAATCGAACAAAACGTTCTCGAGAGACCATGGGTACAGACATCCAGACATCCAGACAGACGGACGGACATTTTTTTTTTTGCTTGTTGACACAATTTTAGTTTTCAATTTTACAATTTAGTTTATATTAATTTTTTAAAAGAACATTTAGAAATATTAAAATCAAACACATCAAAATTACAATTAAATTGTCGACAAATCGCCGGGACCGGAGCATTATGTGCGTAATTAGATTTAAATGTCGGCAAATATATAAAATTCCTAATCCGAGTAGGTTTACTGGGCACATGAATATTAATCTTTGCAAGTAGTTTAGGGAAGTCAATAGAACTGTTAAGCAGATCAGCGATGAATGTTGAAGCAGCACATCTACGTCTTACAAGCAATGAATCCAAATCAGCAATTCTACAGCGGCCACCGTAGGATGGCAACTTCTTTTTATTCAGCCACATTGGAAGGTTCGGATCAAATGGCCAATTCAATTTATGAATATAGTAAATAATAAATTGCTTCTGTATTCGTTCAATTCTATCGATATAAATATTGTAGGCAGGATCCCAAACAATCGACGCGTATTCCAAATTAGACCGAACAATGGAACAATACAAAGTTTTAATTGATTGTGGATTACGAAAATCTTTTGTGATACGACGAATAAAACCAAGTAGAGAATTAGACTTAGCTACTATTAAATTAATATGGTCTCGGAAATTCAATTGATGGTCCAGGGCAACACCCAAATCTTTAAATGTCATAACTCGTTCTAACTAAGAATAACTGCTTTTTTCCTGGAGAAGCTCATAATCTTGCACTTTTCCAAATTTAATTTCAATTTATTCATAACTGACCATTTATACAGCAAATCAAGATCACTCTGCATTTCATTACATTGTTGCGAGCTACATACACTTCTTGATATTTTCAAGTCATCTGCATATAATTAACAGACGCAGTACCGAAACAAAGAAGCAATTTCATTGATGAAGACATTAAATAATACAGGTCCTAGGTGGTGCCCTGAGGCACTCCAGAATGAACTTCAATCATCTTACATGTAAACCCGTTAATTTGAACTACCTGCTTCCGATCACGCAGATACGATCCAATCCAATCCAAAAACAATTTACTCACACCAAATCTGTCCAGTTTGGCAGGAAGTAACTCAAACTTAGGTGAGTCAAATGCTTTCGCAAAATCAGTGAAAACCACATCAAGCTGACATTTAGAGTCAAAGGCACTGAATACTTTAGATGTTAAACTTAAAAAAATTGTAGTGGTAGAACGATGCCTGACGAATCCTTGTTAAATACATAATTACAACATGCCAATAAGCAATTTTCCAACCATAGAACCGTTAAATGTCAAATAAGGATGTCCTTAAGAAGTTACGTTTGCTCTAAGGAGTTTTTAACATTATATCAGCCCTAAAAATTCCGAGAATCAAATTTGTTAATTTGGTACAAAAATAATCAATGCCATCAATTCACTAAGGCTGCTAAGGGTTTGTTTCTTAACATACCGCATAAAATATTCACAGAAGCATAAAATATTTGATAGAGTACCATATGATATTAAGTTGCCTTATCGTAAATGATACCATCAGCTCCATCAAAGCAAGTGAAAGAAAGCTTTAAATGATAAATGTGCAAACCAACAAAATGTTAACAAAGTGATATTATAAGCTTCAGAAATTGTTAACAGTTTTGCAATTCGATCTGAAGAAGATTATGAAAAATATATCATTTTTCAACCATTTTATCAGGCTATAGCGACTAAACTGCTAACTTATTGCACTAATTTTTTTTAATGTACTTTTAGTATTAGCGAATTTTAAAATTCCCATTTAAAAATTCACAACAATTTCTCTTCGTAAAATTATTATCTATCCGGCTAATTCCGGAATAACCTCATGTTTCAAGTTTTAGATTCAAAATTTATATAATTTGCGAAGCCTCGTTTAACCCTTGTGCCTGCAATTTTCATTTATAACTGAATTTTTTTACGCAAAAATATGTCACTTACAGAAAATAAATATCAGGTCTCACCCAAAGGAACTTGATGAATGTATAATTTACATAAACGGAAACAATCTTCCAGTCACTGATGAAATTGTTTTGGGCCAATCATCCTTAATGATGTTTTAAGTGGCCTGTAAACAAACTTTGTACTTTTAGTTTGTAAGTTAAATGAAATTGAAAGTATCTGCAAACACCTAGAATCTTTCCCTAGGGGGAATACAATAAAAGTGAAAGAACGAAAAGAACAATTTGATACATTTACTCTTTATAGATGCACAACGGAAAAGAGGCTTTATATTAAAAACAGTCAAATTTTGTTGATATAAATATCGACGGATGGAAAGATCAAAGAAAATAATGCCTCCTTACTACTTAGGTTTGCCGAACCTGAAGTTCTTAAAAAAAAAAATCATTGAACTATCGGATATTAAAAAAAAACATCAAGATTCGTTGAAAGATAATAATCAGAAATTACTTCCTTTACTTCATACCTGAATTAATTAATTTCTACCTAAATTTTTAAACATTGTTAAATTTTTATAATAAATAAAATTTTATGTTTTGTCAAATTATCACTGTTACAAAGTTGTATCGACTTAACTAAATTAGAAATCGATTTAATAGAAAAACAAAGTTGTATGTATCACATACAACTATTTCATTCTTCGGTTTTGCATTTCTCGTCAGTTCAGCGATATATGTAATTGTAATTGAATTCCGAGATAAGCATACCACAGAATTTAAATTTTTTTTTGTAATTTTATTATCGTTCTCTGACGCCCGTATTGTCTATTACATATTATACCAGAAATTTGTAATAAAATATTTAGCCAGGTTACTATAACCTTGTCTAGCCTATCTTATATTTTTCGCGCGATTACCCTTTCTTCCCCTTTTTCAAAATGACTGCAAATAGTATTTCTTAGTTTACAATAACTTACACAATCGTTTCCAAAAAATTTAGCCTGTCTGACATACTCGTATTTTTCAATAATTTTTAAAACTTTGAACCACCGCACACTCACGATCTAATGAAGGAGCTACAGAAAATTAACCAGGGCGAATTAAAGTAGGGGCAAACGAGCTCCATAAAAACTATTTAAGAAATCTTGAGATGACCATATTTATTTGAAATATCTGTCAGGTAATTTACTTTCTCCCTCTCTCTGTCAACAATTTTTATTATAAAAGGTGTTCCAATCTGTGGATGGTTTTTGAATTTGCCGCCTTTTATATTTTTTCTACTAGAGTACCATAAGATACTTCACAGATCCCAAGTAGAAACATTGTACAAAGCGTATTTATTGTTCAATTTTTTTTTAAATTAAGTTAAGTGAAAGTTATGAAGATTTTGTAAGAAAATTTCGTACAGAATATGGAAGAGATAATTGTCCTTCAACTGTTGTCCGTTAATGAGAACACAAAATCATCAATTCGTCATCGTTCACAGCAATTAAACATTCCATCATACAAGATTCAGTTAACTCGTGGATTGCGTAGTCAATTCGCTAATTGGGCCATACAAAAAAAAAACTTGAAAATGCGAATTTTTTCAACAAAGTTATCTTTAGCCACTAACCCAGTTTTGAACTGGGTGAACTTGTAAACAAACAAAATTGTCGAATCTGCGGTGAAGAAATTTCACGAGAAATAGTGGAAAACGCATCTACAGAAAGTAATTGTCTGGTGTGTTTTTCGGCTGCTGGAATATTTTAACCGTATTTTTTGAAAACGAAGCTGGGATTGCTGTTACTGTAAATATACCTCATTATCGGAATATGATTAAGAATTTTTTGTTTGACGAATTGGAAGGTATGGATGTCCAGAATATGTAGTTTCAGAGGTAAAATTAATTGCCTGCCTATGGATCTTGCGATCTAACACCCTACATTTTTTCCTATTGGGCTATTTGAAGGCAAAAGTTTATGCCAACGATCCACAAATAATTGATGACCTAAAGGAGAATATTATTAATTATATAGGGTGGGCCATCTAACTTTTTTTTTTGAACTAGCGGTTATTTTGAGTATGGTAAGGGTTATGCCACTTTTGATTTGACAGAAAGTTAGTTTTATCCTTCCGCTGAACAAAAATGGTTGTGTATTCGCTTGAACAACGCTGGGAAATATTGAAACATTACTTCGAAAATCATGGTAATGTTGTAGAATGTGTGCGAAAATTGCGTGCGGATTTCGGAAGAAACGAAGCGCCGGGAGCTCCATATGTGCGTTATTTTGTGAAAAAAGTTAAAGAAACAGGCTTGCTAATTAATAAGCCAACACGAACCAAGCAGCCAACCAAGTGTACACCCGAAAATGTTGATGCTGTAGCCGAGAATGTTCGTGAGTCGCCGGGAACGTCAACTCGTCATCGTGCTCAAGAATTGAACATTTCGCGTACAATATTGCGAAGAATTCTGCATAAAGAAATTGAAGCAAAGAGACCACCCATTTCGTTTTCGGTTCGCTGAGTGGGCTTGCGATATACTTCAAGAAGATGCCGATTTTGGCCAAACAATCCTTTTTTCGGATGAGGCGCATTTCCATCTTAGCGGCTATGTAAACAAGCAGAATTGTCGCATTTGGGGCACGGAGAACCCGCACGTAATCGTAGAGAAGCCGATGCATCCTCAACGAGTGACTGTTTGGTGCGGATTTTGGTCCGGTGGCATCATTGGGCCATTTTTCTTTGAAAGTGAGCAAGGAGCCGCCGTTACTTTCAATGGTGAGCGCTACCGCGCCATGATCAATGATTTTTTGTTCCCGGCACTTGAAGAGGCGGACATAGGCAACATTTGGTTTCAACAAGACGGCACTCCGTGCCACACAGCACACGTTTCAATTGATCTTTTGCGCACTGTCTTCGAAGATCGAATTATCAGCCGAAATGCTAATGTGATTTGGCCGCCTCGGAGCTGTGATTTGACGCCGTTGGAATATTATCTTTGGGGTACCGTCAAGGATAAGTGTTACGTTGATAAACCAGCAACGATTGACGCTCTCAAGAACAATATTCGCATTGCCATTGAAGACATAATGCCGCATACCATCGAAAATGTGCTCAAAAATTGGACCGACCGTATGGGGTACGTCAAGGCCAGCCGAGGCAGTCATATGAATGAAATAGTATTCCATAATTAATCGGAAGGATTGTTCTTTACAATGAAATAATAAATTTGAAAAAATATTGAGAACTTTTTGTTTTATTGCATTTAAAAAAAAAATTTATTTGGCCCACCCTGTATTCAAGAAATTGAGCTGCAGTTATGCCAGAATGTCATCGAAAATTTTAGTAAGAGAATGGTAACTTACCATACAGCAGGAGGTTGCTTACAAGACATTATTTTTCATTACTAAACCGGAATCTTAAAAATTCATCTCAAATTGGAACACCCTCTATAATGAAAGGCTGCAGTAATATATGTATTAACGCCTTTTTTTACAGGATAAACTTCTAAACTAATAAGAAGTTTCAAGTAATTACTAAACGTTTCGAAGCCACTAATTACTATAGGTTTCGTTTATACTTAAATTAAATTCAACTTTTTGTCTTTCACGACTATTAATATTCATTCACATCGCTAAATTTATAAGCGACACTGCAAAATGCCGGAGGAAGCAACACTTTCAATAAGAATATTTTAGAACAGAAAATTATTAAACGTAGATTTGAACTTGTCTCAATATGTTGTTAGAGCTTTTGGACAAAGAGCGAGCATTTTCAGTGATGTATAGATTCATTGGAGCAAAGTGAGGAATCTATTTCAAATATTTTATTTAAGAAATCAACTCCACCCCAAATGATATGCCCCAAAATAAGAAACTGTAGCCCCAAAATAGGAATTATAACATATATCGACAAATGTGTATGTTCCATTTGTTGCTAGAGGCGAAGAAAATTTTTTCGGTTGGGTCTGTATGTGCCAAAATTTTTGGTACCACAAAATTTAAAATTACAAGCCTATCAGTGCCTCAGTGAAATAAGTATTAACGATTTTATTCGTTATATATCTTGTTTCCATGAACAAGGTTAATACCACAAATGTGCGATTAGCTAAGTTGAGTTAGCTAATCTACCACTAATTAAATTGCATTGACAGAGTAATACCCTGTTTACACTGTGATCTAATAAAGCGAATTTAGTGAAATTTTCAAGTTCAGTCCCAGTATGTCAACTTCGGTTTTAGCACTAATCGCGTATTTTTTGCATGTCTGCTGTCTGTTTAGTTAGTGGTGCGAGCTTGTGGTATCGATATAATACAAATATCTTCTCTCTTGTTTGAACCGATTTTTTTTTGATTTTTTAACTGAATTATTATTTAAATACCTTAATTAACAATTACCATTTGTTTTACACCACAAAGTTGTTGTACTTTTAGAAATGTCATTAATAGTTCCATCTGTATTAAAATAGCGCAACTTGTATTTACAATTTTATTTAACATTTATATATAATGGCGCCACTTGTACTTCAACTAAATTCAGTAGAAAGAGATAAACTTCAAAATATTGAGAGATTAGTACACTAATCGCGCTGAGTCACTAATCTCGAAATAAAAAGCGAATCAATCCCTAATTATATTGAAGTTTATCTCTTTTTATTAAGTTTAGTGAAAGTACAAGTGGCGCCTTTATATGTAAATGTTAAATTAAATAGAAATTACCCGAATTAATTAATTAATTCAAAATAAGTAAAAAAAAAAATTGAAGTTTGTTAAAATAAAATTTTCAATAAGATTTGTGCTATTTTAATACAGATGGAACTATCATTGATATTTTAAAATAACAAAATACAATATTTGTGGTACTAAATTATAATTTAAATTATAATTTATTTGTTTAATGAATGACATGTTTATGTTGTTTAATTTTGATTTACTTTTCAAAAAGAATCAAAAAAGTCAGCTCGACTAAGAGTGATGACATTTATATTAATATCGATACCACAAACTCATGGCACAACTAGCTAAACCTTAGTCTGTCTATTAAATTAGATTAGTGGTAGATTAGCTAATAAACCTTAGCTAATCGCGTTTAGCTAATCTCTAGTCTGTCAGCGGTACAAGTAAAATTGGGTTGAAATTAGGTTCTCATTCAATTTCAAAATCGCGTTGACCGTTTCCATGAAAATGAGCTAGGATGAGCTAAAATTTTAACAGCCAGAGTAATTCAAGTCAAAACGACATTCATAATAAAAACATAATCGATGGAAAGTATCGCATCGAAAAGTTGGACAACGATAATTACTTTAATTGGAAGTTTGTGATGGAAATGCTGCTGAAGAAAGAGCATAGTTGGGATGCAATAATTGGTGAAAAGCCAGCCGAGGCAGCACAATTGACCGTGTGGAATAAAGCAAACAACAGCGCGATGTCTACAATCGTTTTAAGTGTGCAAAAGAGTCAATTTGCTCACATTAGAAAAACTAAATCCGCAAAAGAGATGTGGAATGGGTTGCAGCAATATCACGAAAAGGGTGCATGCAATACCAGCATATATACCAGAAATTGCATCAAACATCTTATCGGTAAAATTAATGGCGGCTCGTGGATATGAGATCACTTTTGGTACGCAAAAAGTGTTCAATGAAAAAGAAAGGTGGCAGGCGAATATATATTGGCGAAAATCGTGGCAGACAATACAAGAGAACTAATTTATGTGTACACAAGTGGCATCGCATTTTGGGTCAACCTGACATTAATGTGGTCAGGCATCTAAACAATGACAATTTAGTCACCGGTGTGTGTTTTGAAGCGTGTAATTGCAGCGACGACTGCGAAATATGTACACAAGGGATAATGACTAGGTTGCCTTTTCCAAAAAGTTCATTGACATCAACGAATGCTGTGATAGATCTAGTTCACACTGATTTGTGTGGGCGGATGCCAACTAAGTCACATGGTGGAATGCGCTACATTCTAACGTTCATAGACGATTTTTCGCGATACACGGTAATTTATTTGCTGAAGGAAAAATCGCAATGTTTCATGAGGCTTAAGGAATTCAGTCAAATGACGCGAACTATGTTTTCAAAGACCATAAAAGTTATTCGCTCAGATCGCGGAACAGAATATAAAAACAAACAGGTCATTGAATACTTAAAGGGCATCGGGACTAAAATGGAGTAGCAGAGCGCAAGAACCGAACGCTAATCGAGATGGCTCGATGTATGTTGATTGAGGCTAAATTGGACCATTCGTTCTGGGTGGAAGCAGTTACTACGGCTAATTTCATGCAGAACAAAAGGAGCTCCGAAGACACCACTAGAAATCTGGTCGGGTACATTACCAATTTTGAAAAATTTTAAAATCTTCGGGAAAAAATGTTTTGTGCATATCCCTAAGAAGAAACGAAAAAAATTCGACATAAAGGCAGTGGAGGCACGATTTTTGGGTTACGACGAAAACTCAAAGGCGTATCGATGTTTCGATGTAAAGACGAACAAGTTGATTATAAGCCGCGATGTTCGTTTCTTGGAAGGGGAAGATAATACCGTAACTGTCGAAATAAAACCCCAAGTTGACAATACCACTAATGAAAGTGAACAAATAGTGGAGGCACAAGACGCTGTGTCAGGTCAAGGACATATCAAGAGAAATAATGAGGGCCGCGAAAAAGGAACTGTTTCAATCCCAATTGCCAAAAATCCAGTTAGATGCTCGGAACGAGAAACTAAGGGGGTCAAATCAAAACGATTAATCGAGGAAATCGAAAATATTAATTCAATAATTACTGAGCCGAAAATACTGGCAGACGTATTGGAGACCGCAGAAAAGGATCAATGGTTTGCGGCTATGCATGATGAAATGAAATCACATGCAGAAAATGGCACCTGGGAAATAGTTGAATTACCAAGTAATCGAAAAGCAGTGGGTTGCAAATGGATGTTTAAATTGAAAGCTAACTGGTTGCCCAAGGTTTTACGCAATGGTTTGGCCAGGATTACGACGAAGTATATGCACCAGTTGCTAGGCAAATAACTTTTAGAACGTTGTTGACGGTGGCAGGCAGAGAGCAAGTGCAGGTCATCCATTTGGATGCAGAAACGGCTTTCATGAAGCAGCCGCCATGTTTCGAAACAGATGATAAAAGCATGGTATGTCGATTAAAAAGGAGCTTTTATGGACTGAAGCAGTCGGCACGCACCTGGAACATGTCATTAAACAAGGTAATCGTTGGCGCAGGATTTTATCGCAGTGAAGCAGACCCATGCTTATACTATCAGCAAATCGGCAGTGGGTGGTGTTATATGTATATTAATCTACGTTGATGACATCGTGGTGGCTTGTAGTGACAGCAACGCGATCAAACGCAACTAAAAATACTCGGCCAGATGTTGCAGCAAGTGTGGCGCGATACTCGCACAAAAGACAAATTGTCCGAATGAAGAAGATTGGACAGAGCTGAAGCGAGTTGTACGTTATCTAAAGGGTACAAACGATTTAAAATTACGCATGGGAGATGTTAAATGCGAGAACATATTTTTTGGGTATGCAGGTGCCAGCTGGGCCGTAGATCGATGCGATCGAAAATCAAACAGCGGTCATTTATTCAAGTTATTTGGAGCAACGATAAGTTGGAGTTGCAAGAAGCAATCATGCGTTTCATTATCATCAACAGTGGCCGAGTTTGTTGCATTGTCCGAAGCATGTAAGGAGGCGATTTGGCTGCGAAGGTTGTTGAACGATTTTAATGTCGACATAAACAACTCGACTTTGATATACGAAGACAATCAAAGCTGTTTAGCACTGATCAACCAAGAAGGTTTCTCTAGCCGATCTAAGCACATCGACACTAGGCGACATTTTATTAAGGATCACATCGAAACACAAACGATTCGACGTGAGTATTGTCCTACCAATGAGATGCTGGCAGATATGTGCAATAAGCCGCTGGGCACAAATCGGTTACAATCACTTCGAAAGGACAGCGGGTTGTTTTAATTTCATTTATTATTCAAGGAAAAAGGGAGCAGTTGTTATAAAGTAGAAATTGAGGAGGAGTGTTGGATGTAACTAAAAGTCAACTCTTGGTGTAAACACAATCATCATCGATTTGGATTTGGATTTTTCGTGGCCATCTTGTATTGTCAATTTCTTATAATTTTGTTACTAAAATAAATATTCTAAAATCATCAAGTGTTTCAATTAATTAAAGAGTTAGATTAATTACACTCTAATATACATCCAAGCAAATTTTAACATAAATCCATATCTGTGAATATTTATATTGTATTTGATTAAAGTCAGTTTTTCGAAATATCAGGAGATTACAGGGATTATTACTTAGGTAACACTTATTGTAAATCTTTATAATCTATCAAACAACAACAATACGGACAAAATAAAACTGATTTCGATAGAGAAATTAATAACTCTTTACTTCAATTACTACATGTTCTTAAACAGTCATCTCTGGGTGCCTCATTTTCATTCAAAGTGCTCGAAAGGCACTACAGTGACTCCAATGGCAGCGGTGAGGCGGTAAACGAAATTGGCAAATCTAGTGCGAGTAGAGTTCGTAAATATTTCTTTCCGTTGGCCCATATTTTATTTATTTATTTATTACCAACTTTATACTTATATGTATATAATCTGGTTACATTTCAATAATACATTAATATATGTATACTAAGAATTTAATTAAGAAAAAGTAAAATTAAACAGACATGAAAAATTACCAATAATTTAAAAGAACATTAGACATTAAATTCTTAAATGCATCCCTAGATAGATTAAAGTCGAAGGCCGAACGAACTTTATTAAAAGAAACAGTAGATTGATAAACAGGTTCATATTTACCGTAGTTATGCCTAATATAAGGCAGCTTAATTTGGAAATCTCTAACGCGAAGGGTCCGTAACGGAGTATTTATATCGTACAATACCAAAATCTCAGGACAGTCAATTTTAGACACCAACAAGTCTTTAACCAATAGCGCGCCAATTTCGATTCTGCGGATAAAGAGGGGCTCAATAATTTACATCTACCTCGATACGGTGGGAGAACAAAAGCGGGTAGATTCCCATCTCTGGGCAACATTCGTAGAGAAAACCTTAAAAAGCGCTTTTGAACACTTTCTATTCGGGCTGAACAGTTACCATAAAACGGATTCCAAATTACTGCACCATATTCCAACAACGAACGCACAAATGAGATATATAATATTATAATAGAATAAGGATATTGAAAATCCCTCGAAAACCTTTTAATAAACCCAAGCATGGAATTCGACGTAAATATTATACCTAGATCCATAAACGTATCAATATTATCAATAATACAGCCATCCAGGAAAAAATCAAAATTAGCGGGCGTGATTGCACGGGTAAAACGGATTGTTTTACATTTGGAAATGTTTAGGGTCAAATTCTGAGCTGTGCACCACATACTGAAATTATTTAAGTCAGATTGGAAGTCTCTTGCGTCATTGGTGCATGAAATCGTTTTAAAAATTTTAATGTCGCCCGCATAGATGAGGATGTCGGAATAACTCAAACAATTCACTAGTCATTGATGAATAGTATGAAAAGCATAGGACCCAAATGACTACCTTGAGGCACTCCCGAAGTGACATTAATAACTCTGGATGTGAAACCACCAATCTTAACTATCTGAGTTCTGGAATCAAGATAAGATCTGATCCAGTCCAGTGGGAGAAAACTACAATGCAACGATTCAAGTTTCTTCAACAGCAAGTCATGATCAATCTTATCAAAGGCCTTACAGAAATCAGTGTACACAATCTGCACAATTTTACCTTTATGTAAGGCATTAGAGACACAATTTGTGAGCAAGAGTAGATTACTAACAGTTGATCTGCCTGGAAAGAAACCATGCTGTTTAGGAGAAATAAAAGTTTTCATGTGAAAGAATAATTGATCTTTAACAAGTTTCTCAAACAACTTGGGTAAGACTGAAATTATACAAATACCCCTATAGTTCTCAATATTACCACGAATTCCGGATTTGAAAATAGGTTTAATAAACGATCGCTTCCAAAGAGTGGAAAAATATCCCTCTCTTAGGCTTCTATTAAATAGGAAGCACACCGGAGCGGCTATTGCGTTACCGGTCAATTTTAAAAATAAAGGCGGTAACGAATCAAAGCCGGCACTATGGTTAATGTCAAGATTTGACAATTCCGATAAGATTGTATCAATTCCCAAACGAAACATTGAAAATTTCTCATTGCTCGTGACATTATTCAAGCTGCAGAGATTAGAACCTGAATCTGGATTATAAACGCTCTCAAAGAAATCAGCAAACAAATTAACCTTATCTAGAATGTTATCACAGAATCGGTCTTTCAAATACATTGTGGAAGGGTAACCATCAGATTTTCTTTTATAGTTAACAAAATGCTAAAAGTGATTAGGTTTCGATTTAATTTGTGATTCCACCTCCAAAACATAATTACTGTAAAGAAATCGGTTAAGAAATATATACTTTTTACGTAAAACCTTAGGTAACACGAGTTGTAATTTACTGTATTCGGAGATAGTTTATAAAGTTTATAAGCCTTATCCTTTCTATTTTTTAAATTTATCAATTCATTGTTCTACCACGGTTCCTTTTTGGCGCCTGAAACTACAAATCTAGGAATGAATGTTTCAATGCCCATTTGAACAATATTATAAAATTCGTTCAACATATCGTCTATATTATTACTATTATAAAATGAAGACCAATTATAGAAAGAAACATAATCACCCATTTTAAAGTTATAGATGACAGAGTCGGTATTATTTTCGATTAATTCACTGTATTCAAACAAGACTGTAATATTCAGCAGCAAATGATGAATACTTGAAGATCCAACTAAATCATCACAGGTTGTGACGGTCATCTCATGATCAATTGGCACAAAGGCTAGGTCTAACACGTTATTACTGCAATTCTTCACATTGATACATTGTTTCAGTCCCAACGAAAATATTTCAGATATGAACTTTTCCACATCATCGTTCATGTTTATGGGAGTTAAATTGTTATCCGTATACTCCCATACAATACCTGGCAAGTTAAAGTCACCAAAGTTAAATAAGCGGTCCTCAGGTTGAAGAAGTGCAGTAATATTAAGTTTCACGGTGTCCAAAAACATATCATAAACCGCGACGCTTGAATGACATGGTATATATGTGACACAAATGATCAGCGAGTATGAATGAAACCGTAAGCGCACAGCAACAACTTCAGTACCACAGTTGGTTAACGTTATCGGCATAGATGAGTATTTGTTAGAGACGGTTATTATAATACCACCCCCCACGGCATAAGTGTCCTGCTGTAGATGTCTGTCTCTCCTATAAACTGCATAAGTTGGTGGAAAATACTCCTCGGTTCTGTAATGGGCAGTAAACCACGTTTCCGTGATGCAAATAACGTCATAATTCTCCTCCAAAATTGACAGATATAGAGATTTAGATTTAGTTCGAATGCCGCTCGAATTGTGGTAATATATATTTAAGAATGAATAGGGCTGGGGATTTGTTCCGCAGTTGAGAAGCTTAAAAGATGGTGTGATGGCAGGCGCAGATGTTATTGTTTGGTCGGGAATGTTATCTTAGTCCGGTTTTTTGTCGCACGTGGATAGCTAGTAAATGGCCGAATTATTACCCCAAGACCGGTGTGAAGTTTTTGGACACTTTTTTTTTTGGACAAAAATTTAAGCGAGTGTACTGTGAAGTTTTTGGACAAAATTAAGATTTTAGACAAATTAAGTTTTTGGACATATATTTATGCGGGTGTACATCCTTTAACAGTGTATTTAACAAAAATAACGTTATTCAAATAAAATAGGCCTCAAATAATTTCTAACAATCATTTCTAATTTTCTTTTCAAAAACTCAACGAATTAAGCCCCATAGGGCCTTTGCAAAATTTTGAAAGTTGTTAATAAATCGACGAATTTCGTTTGGAATAAGGACGTTATTCTCTATTATACCAAATAGCAAAAATCTCAGAGATTGGCTCATATAGTGACTATATAGGTTGTCAAGGGCATACATTGCGGAATTTAAATCACTCAGTGCCATTTTGATATGAGCCGTAGGGCTCTTGCAAAAAAATTTTGAATATTAATAAATCGACGAATTTCGTTTGGAACAAGGACGTTGTTCTCTATTATACCAAATAGCACGAATCTCAGAGATTGGCTCATATAGTGACTATATAGGTTGTAAAGGGCATACATTGCGGAATTTAAACCACTCAGTGCCATTTTGATATGAGCCGTAGGGCTCTTGCAAAAAAATTTTGAATATTAATAAATCGACGAATTTCGTTTGGAACAAGGACGTTGTTCTTTATTATACCAAATAGCACGAATCTCAGAGATTGGCTCATATAGTGACTATATAGGTTGTAAAGGGCATATATTGCGGAATTTAAATCACTCAGTGCCATTTTGATATGAGCCGTAGGGCTCTTGCAAAAAAATTTTGAAAGTTGTTAATAAATCGACGAATTTCGTTTGGAATAAGGACGTTGTTCTCTATTACACCAAATAGCAAAAATCTTAGAGATTGGCTCATATAGTGACTATATAGGTTGTCAAGGGCATACATTGCGGAATTTAAATCACTCAGGGCCATTTTGATATGAGCCGTAGGGCTCTTGCAAAAAAATTTTGAAAGTTGTTAATAAATCGACGAATTTCGTTTGGAACAAGGACGTTGTTCTCTATTATACCAAATAGCACAAATCTCAGAGATTGGCTCATATAGTGACTATATAGGTTGTAAAGGTCATACATTGTGGAATTTAAATCACTCAGGGCCATTTTGATATGAGCCGTAGGGCTCTTTCAAAAAAATTTTGAATATTAATAAATCGACGAATTTCGTTTGGAACAAGGACGTTGTTCTCTATTATACCAAATAGCACAAATCTCAGAGATTGGCTCATATAGTGACTATATAGGTTGTCAAGGGCATACATTGCGGAATTTAAATCACTCAGTGCCATTTTGATATGAGCCGTAGGGCTCTTGCAAAAAAATTTTGAATATTAATAAATCGACGAATTTCGTTTGGAACAAGGACGTTGTTCTCTATTATACCAAATAGCACGAATCTCAGAGATTGGCTCATATAGTGACTATATAGGTTGTAAAGGGCATACATTGCGGAATTTAAACCACTCAGTGCCATTTTGATATGAGCCGTAGGGCTCTTGCAAAACAATTTTGAATATTAATAAATCGACGAATTTCGTTTGGAACAAGGACGTCGTTCTCTATTATACCAAATAGCACAAATCTCAGAGATTGGCTCATATAGTGACTATATAGGTTGTCAAGGGCATACATTGCGGAATTTAAATCACTCAGTGCCATTTTGATATGAGCCGTAGGGCTCTTGCAAAAAAATTTTGAATATTAATAAATCGACGAATTTCGTTTGGAACAAGGACGTTGTTCTCTATTATACCAAATAGCACGAATCTCAGAGATTGGCTCATATAGTGACTATATAGGTTGTAAAGGGCATACATTGTGGAATTTAAACCACTCAGTGCCATTTTGATATGAGCCGTAGGGCTCTTGCAAAATAATTTTGAAAGTTGTTAATAAATCGACGAATTTCGTTTGGAATAAGGACGTTGTTCTCTATTACACCAAATAGCAAAAATCTTAGAGATTGGCTCATATAGTGACTATATAGGTTGTAAAGGGCATACATTGTGGAATTTAAATCACTCAGTGCCATTTTGATATGAGCCGTAGGGCTCTTTCAAAAAAATTTTGAATATTAATAAATCGACGAATTTCGTTTGGAACAAGGACGTTGTTCTCTATTATACCAAATAGCACGAATCTCAGAGATTGGCTCATATAGTGACTATATAGGTTGTAAAGGGCATACATTGCGGAATTTAAACCACTCAGTGCCATTTTGATATGAGCCGTAGGGCTCTTGCAAAAAAATTTTGAATATTAATAAATCGACGAATTTCGTTTGGAACAAGGACGTTGTTCTCTATTATACCAAATAGCACAAATCTCAGAGATTGGCTCATATAGTGACTATATAGGTTGTCAAGGGCATACATTGCGGAATTTAAATCACTCAGTGCCATTTTGATATGAGCCGTAGGGCTCTTGCAATAAAATTTTGAATATTAATAAATCGACGAATTTCGTTTGGAACAAGGACGTTGTCACAACAAACGATTCGATGTGAGTATTGTCCTACCAACGAGATGCTGGCAGATATGTGCAATAAGCCGCTGAGCACAAATCGGTTACAATCACTTCGAAAGGACAGCGGGTTGTTTTAATTTCATTTATTATTCAAGGAAAAAGGGAGCAGTTGTTATAAAGTAGAAATTGAGGAGGAGTGTTGGATGTAACTAAAAGTCAACTCTTGGTGTAAACGCAATCATCATCGATTTGGATTTGGATTTTTCGTGGCCATCTTGTATTGTCAATTTCTTACTTACTTCCGTCCCGTCATGTGTTAAAGTTGTATTGCATAATTTTGTTACTAAAATAAATATTCTAAAATCATCAAACGTTTCAATTAATTAAAGAGTTAGATTAATTACACTCTAATATACATCCAACCAAATTTTAACATAAATCGATATCTGTGAATATTTATATTGTATTTGATTAAAGTCAGTTTTTCGAAATATCAGGAGATTACAGGGATTATTACTTAGGTAACACTTATTGTAAATCTTTATAATCTATCAAACAACAACAATACGGACAAAATAAAACTGATTTCGATAGAGAAATTAATAACTCTTTACTTCAATTACTACATGTTCTTAAACAGTCATCTCTGGGTGCCTCATTTTCATTTAAAGTGCTCGAAAGGCACTACAGTGACTCCATTGGCAGAGTTCGTAAATATTTCTTTCCGTTGGCCCATATTTTATTTAAAAAAAATTTGATAACAGCCCAACCTTATGGCCAAAAAATTCTTTAGACCATGAAATAATAGCAATAATGCAGGAAACTTAGATAATATAGTCTGAATTAGCTAAGCTTATAAAAATAAACTTGGTGAATATAATTTTTGATTTAATGTATCGGCCATTGGCTGTTATTGGCTATGTTCCGCAATATTTATTGTATTCGATTAATGTTTTAACTAAGAAATCCGAGCGCGTTCTTCAGAGCCGTAATAAATCGACTGTTGGAGCTGAACTAGTAGTTAGCTGCCTGAATTGGTTGTTCATGTAAAAAATAGCGGAGCGGAGAAACTTGTCCCGATTGGGTGTAGTGTTAATTTTCCTTCAAAGGACATTAAATCCATTGGAAAAGTAAGACTACATTAAAAAAAACGATATCGTATCCGACCCCAGATGATATGATACAAACCGCTTACTAACTCAGAAATAAAATCTCGCTAAAATTCATTGAAAAATGTGTGTGTTCAAATAACAATTAGTTGCTGTACATCCAAATGATTAATCAAAATAGCGAACTTGAATCTTGAACTGATTTCACGACAAATCTGTTTTGTAACCAGCGAATGATCATCGCCACCAATCCAATTTTATACCAAAACTTTTTTTTACAAATCAAATATACAATATATTACGAGACCTAACAACTGTCCTGGTTCTTTCAAGTCGAAATATTCTGTTTTTTTCATTAGGTAAGCCAAAAAAGAGTTTCAACAAAATTTTACAATTTTATTTGTTGACACAGCAAATTTGTTCACACCGTATAGAATATAACATACGTTTCAAGAGTACAAGTTGTTGAATTTTAAATCGCTAACGTGATAGATCAAATTTTATTTTTAACTGATTCTTATTTTGTATAACTGTGGTTGTATAAAGAAGAAACTCTACTAAAAATCTTACTGTATTGACCTGACCATTGAGTTGGTTGTACTCTTGATTGTCAAATCGATTGAAGTATGCTATTATGCCGGCTGAAACCTCATTTCTCAACTAAAAATGTACGTATTTTAAATGGACCCGTAATCTGTTGACCTGGATCAAATAAGATTAAAAATGTCTTACTAATTTGATTTAATGAGTACAATAAAAATACAATTTTAAGACCTAGGTTGCAGTTAAATTTGTGTAACGGGCCGTAAAAAAAGTATTCAAATTGGCAGATTTGTGTCATGATTTCCTTTTTGTTTGTAGACTAAGCTTTGCACTTGCTAATTATCACACCATTTTTCGCTACACGAAAGCTAGTCTTAATTACGTTCAAATCTGCATATATAAATCGATCCAGATTCTATCGAAAAACTCATAAACAAAATAAAATTAAAAAAACTGGAAACTGTTTCTAATTTTCTTAATTAAAAAAAAAAAAAAAAAATTAAATCATTACTTTTCTTTTAAAAAATAAACCTTAAGCATTTGTATTTTTTGTTATTCGCGTAACTGTAAACATTAATATAATATAAAAAAAAAATATAAAACGACATTCATAAGACTTGGAGTTTTTTTTTAATGTTATTTAAGATACGATATACACGTTTCCAATTTTTATTTTATTTTTTTTTTTTTTCTATGTGTCGATGATCTTCATCAGATCTCGGATCTTGCGCTGCGCTACAATCCACAACCACACAAAAAAAAAAGCAACATCATCACTTAACAATAAATATTTAAAAAAAATTTCAAATAAGATGTTAATTTATTATTTGGCCTTGACCAAAGAGGTCATGTGCAAGAATTAACCACATATTTACTATTATAAATCATCACTAAACCACTCGAGTCGCGCGCACTCAATTTAAAACCAACACGATGCAATACTATGCAACAAATCATAATATTTTTATTTTATCTTCTTAATCAAAATAAAATATAAAAACAATTTTCTTATCACTAAAACTTGTAATCAATAAAATAATGCCAAATCTTATATGTTATGGCCACCAAGTAATTGGCATGACGACACATACAAACACTAAAATGGTTATCATTAATTTTCTTATCACTTTGTAATATAAAGCAAAATTGTAATTAATTAAAATGTTTACACACACGCACTTGTTTGATACTAACGGTATATATAAATTTTTCAAGCCCCGAGATTGAGCCGATACACGTTTTTTAATTAATTTTTTTTTTTATCACCGATTGAAGCTAATAGTTGGAAGCTTATGCGACGACTGAATATAGCAATGAATAAAAAAAAAAATTCAACTATAAGTTTTGAGTGAAATTTCTTATAAAATTAATTTTTTTCTTTTTTTTTTTTCTTATTAAGAAATAAGTAAGACAACATATTTTAATGTTGTTTTATATAGAGTGGCTCACCGAACTCTTAAGATCGTGGAGAGCGCGAGAAACCTGTAATTTTTAGTGTGCACCACTATATAAAATACTCTCCTTCTTCTTAACATATTCATAGTTTTCTTATAACAAATAAAAAACGATTGTAGCAAGAAGAAAAAATTATTAAACATAAGAATAAAAAAAAAATTCCACAATCGGAGAGAAATTGGTAGAAAAACAAAAAAAAAACACAGATAAGACTGTTGAGTTATGAGTTAATTGATGTTATAGTAGTTAATCGGTTGGTGAATGTCGTTTGCTCGTTACATACTCGCATACATTTTATATTCCAAATTGAGCATATAATAATATGATATGAGATTTTGATGATTTTTCGGTCATCAAGTTCAAGATTAGGAAAACCAGATTTGTTCTTTTTTTTTCTGTATTCTTGCCATTATAGAGACGGCTTTCTATTAATTAATGAATTCAGAAAACAAGTTTTAAGATTTTATTTTTTTACTTTTCGTTTAAATTTATGCATGAAATGCGTTAACTCGCAATGACCGCATATAACAAAAGTTCAAATGGTTAAAAGCACACGTGACATAACATATTGTCGTTATAATTTGCAAGCATACAGTGATAATCATTTGCGATCATAAAACACACTAATAAAACCGTTTAAATAGTTAAGAGCTATTTCTAGTTAGATTTTTATTTACTTAGACATTACATTTCACTCATATATGGTATGTAAGTACATTGTGTGATTAATATTCTCTGTACATTTAACGTTTCTGATTTTCTTTTATGCATTTAACTATACCTTTCAAGTTGTTTATTTCTAAAATAGTGCTAATAATTCATACACATATGTATGTATGTTTGTGTGTACGACATCTTTTCTGCTTAATTTACCACTATTTCTTTCACATTTTTCAAACGGAATTAGATTAGAAGTTGAATTGTATACGAGTATGTATGTACGTAGTTCCTTTCTAAAAGCAGTGTACTCGTTTTTAAATGATATAGCAAAGCTTACCTAAATATACAAGCCGTCAGGTTAAAATTCGAACTTAATATAAGGGGGATAGAAAGACAAAAAAAATAATGAATTTATCATACAAATCATATGAAAAGTTATGTTTTTTTAATATCGTTTTTCTTAAATGAAAAGTCTTTCAAAAATGAATTTTGATTTCTACGTTATCAAGAAGAATAATTGGTAAATATACGATTTGAAAATCAATTAATAAAATCTTGTTTATAGGTTAGGTTAGGTTAGGTTGGAGTGGCTGCTTACGCACACTTAGACCGGTGACGGTCCATTGTGATACCACAGGATGTATCCCCTTTTACCCCTATTGGAACCATTTCGAGCTACTTATGTAGCGTAAGACGTCCCGCACTTTAATGTTTTCGAGATCCGAGAGGCAGTCCATCCTGAACTTACCTAAGTGTTTGTGCCTTCTGAGAGTCAATGCTGGACACGAGCAAGGGAAGTGGACCAACGTCTCTTCCTCCTCTTCGTCCAAGCAGCTTCTGCAGAAGTCATTAGCCTCCAGACCCAGCCTTCTTGCATGTTCTCCAAAAAGGCAGTGTCCCGTGAGAATTCCTACGACCGTTCTTAATTCACGTCTGCATAAGGATATTAATGCTCTAGTGCGCCCCAAGTCCAGCTTTGGCCAAACTTGTCTTGCAACTCTACAGGTGAGGGTGTTAGACCACCTTTCCCCCGCTGAGGATAGCGCCTGCTTCCCAAGTGCTTGTCTTAGCGCTGTGATAGGCCTCCCCAGACTTGCCCTTTCCGGCTGCAGCTGGAGAGTCGTACCATGCCTAGCAAGTTCATCTGTCCTGCAGTTTCCCATGACGCCCGAGTGACCTGGGACCCAGAGTACCTGGATATTGAAATGCTCACCCATCTCATTTAGAGATGAGTGTCAACTCAACGCCACCCGTGATGCCAAAGACACCGTTTCTAACGACCGGATCGCCGCTTGACTGTCCACATAGATTGTGATATTGTCTGAGGAGAACACATTATGCTTCAACCACGTCATGACCTCCTCAATCGCTACGACTTCAGCTTGGTATACGCTGCAGTAATCAGGGAGACGAATAGAAATATTTACATTTAATTTGTCACAGAATACTCCAGCTCCTACTTTGCCGTCTAGCTTGGAGCCATCTGTAAAGAATTGCAACGCTTCGTTTCCGATAACGGTCTATCCCTCCAGGATTCCCTTGAAGGGAAGGAGGTCCGAAATCGCTTCTCGAAGCGTAGAGTAGGTTTAATGTAGTCAAGATTCGCCAGCTCATCCTTCAACGATCTAACAATAATAGAGTGTCCTATACTAAGACACCTCCACTGAGAGACGGCTGCAAGTCGTACAGCCGTATTTGCCGCCATCTGTTTGCCAAAAATGTCGACCGGAAGAAGGTGCAACATAACCTCTAAGGCACTTGTCGGTGTCGACATCAATGCCCCGCTAACAAGCATACAGGCCGTTCTTTGCACTCTCTCAATCTTACTTTTATAAGTTACCTTGTCCAGAGCTGGCCACCAAACACCCACCCCGTACATGAATAGAGGTCTCACTACAGAGGTGTAGAGCCAGTGTACCAGCTCCGGCTTCAGACCCCATCTATGACCAATGGCGTTCCTACAGGAGTACAAAGCAATAGTAGCTTTGTTTATTCTGTCCAACATGTCCAAGATAATGCCCAGATATCTAGCTCTATCAGTAAAAGCAAGTCTCGTGCCATTTAAGGTAGGGAGACAACTACCGGGATTTTGTATTTCTTAGTGAAGAGTACCAGCTCTGTCTTGGACGGGTTAATACCAAGTCCACATTTGCCAGCCCATTTCGTAACGATGGTAAGCGCATTCTGCATTACGTCTACAATCGTGCCCAGGAATTTCCCGGTAACAGCTAACGCTACGTCATCTGCGTACGCGATAACTTCAATACCCTCTCTCTCCAATTCAAGTAGTAACGCGTTTACCACTATGTTTCAGAGAAGAGGGGACAGAACCCCCCCCCGTGCGGAGTTCCCCTAGTTACTCGCCTCTTGATGGTGGAGTCCCCCAACTTCGAGCTAACAATCCTGCTTCCCAGCATATAATTGATTAACCCTATCAGAGGAACGTCCACTTCCAAAAATGACAATCCCTCCTTGATTGTCTCCGCTTTCACATTATTAAATTCCTTCGAATTAATCGATTTCTCAATCGTAGACACCAAGGCGTGCAGAGCAGTGTCCAAAAAGATCTACCATTTGGGTACGCATGCTGAGACGATGCCCACTTCCTGGCACCTATTTTATCTCTGATGTATACATCCAGCAGCCTTTCCAAGGTTTTCAAATGAAAGGATGATAGAGTTATTGGTCTTAGGTCCTTAGGATAGACATGTGAGCTTTTCCCCGCTTTCGGTATAAACACCACATTGACCTCCGTCCAGTACCTAGGAATATAGCCCAGCTTCAAACACCCTTTGAATATAGCTTCCAGGTGGGGAAGAATAATTACTGAGTTGTTTTGAAGTTCGCTGGTATAATTTGATCCGGACTGGCCGATTTAAATGGTTTAAAACCCCTCAGTGCCCTTAGGATCCGTTTCCTGGTTACGATATCCTCTGGGAACACTGACAGTGATTCCTGATGATTGCTACGCACCAACAGGGCTTCAAAGCTCCCTGGGAAGTGTGTCTCGAAGGGAAGCTCCAGAGATTCTCCACAAGAAGCTGTCCAAGATCCGTCCTGTTATATCAAAAAAACTGGGACTAGATGTACTTTTGGAAAGAATCTTCCTAAGGCGGGAGGTTTCGGATACCTCTTCCATATTATCACAGAAGATTCTCCAAGACCTCCTTTATGCCTTTCTTAATTCTTTCTTATAAATTCCGAGTTTCTTCTTATAGGAGTCCCAATACTGAGCCTTCCTTGTATTTTTGGCTCTATTAAAGGCTGTCCTACAAGCTTTACGATAGGTTCCTAGTTCCCTGGACCACCATACCGGTTTTTGCCTACCCCTAGGCTTAGCCAGTGGGCAGGCAGCGCGAAAGGATCGGTTACATGCGCTAATAACGCTAGCCACCATGTCCTCCAGCTCTACAACGGTCGTCGGGGGCTCCATAGCCCCCGTCGGTAATGTTTCCTCCAATAATTCCCCATATTTGCTCCAGTTGGTCCTTCTAGTGTTCCTGAAGGCTTCCCGGGTAGCAGGGTGAATATCGAGGCTATATGTTAAATATCGATGATCAGAAAAGGAGTGTTCCTTATCCACCCTCCAATTTTTAACCATATGAAGAATATTATTTGAGGCAAGGGTGACGTCTAGAACCTCCTGCCTGTTACTAGTAATAAATGTGAGTTCTCGCCCAATATTACACACTGAAAGGTTAGTACTCATCAAATAATCAAAAAGCGACTGACCCCTTTCATTAATGTCCGTCCTTCCCCAGATAGTGTGATGCGCATTAGCATCAACTCCCAGTACCACACCTACCTTTGATTATTCCGCTTTACGGATCAGCTCCTCCAGGTTATCCGGAGGAACCTCCTTCTCCCGGTCCATGTAGGCTGAAACTAGCCAGAATCTACAAGTGCCTACTTCCAAACTATCTGCAGTAGTGTCACCATTGCTGTATTGAGAGAGAAGGAAAAGATTAATATTATTTTTCCCAAGAATACAAGATCTGATCTTCCCAGACTTACTAGAGCATATAATTTTATACCCCCTGGTTCTGAGGCCACAGATCCTGTTTTTGTTAATCCAAGGATCTTGGATTAGAATCACATCCTCACCCGAACTAGTCAGCCTGAGGAGTAGAGCTGCCGAAGCAATCCTCTATCAATAGGTTTCGGGACCTGTTATTGCTGTGACAATTTTCATTTTGATTGCTCGAATATTTCTAAACATTTCTTAGAAAATTCAATTTTATTGAAAATCAACTGTGCTATAGCCCACAAGTTTTTGGGCAGCAAAAATCTAAAATGCTCCGATTACGATGGTGGATACCTCTATCAATAGGTTTCGGGACCTGTTATTGCTGTGACAATTTTCATTTTGATTGCTCGAATATTTCTAAACATTTCTTAGAAAATTCAATTTTATTGAAAATCAACTGTGCTATAGCCCAGAAGTTTTTGGGCAGCAAAAATCTAAAATGCTCCGATTACGATGGTTGATACCTCTATCAATAGGTTTCGCGACCTGTTATTGCTGTGACAATTTGCATTTTGATTGCTCGAATATTTCTAAACATTTCTTAGAAAATTCAATTTTATTGAAAATCAACTGTGCTATAGCCCACAAGTTTTTGGGCAGCAAAAATCAAAAATGCTCTGATTACGATGGTTGATACCTCTATCAATAGGTTTCGGGACCTAATATTGCTGTGACATTTCGCATTTTGATTGCTCGAATATTTCTAAACATTTCTTAGAAAATTCAATTTTATTGAAAATCAACTGTGCTATAGCCAACAAGTTTTGGGCAGCAAAAATCTAAAATGGTCCGATTACGATGGTTGATACCTCTATCAATAGGTTTCGGGACCTGTAACTGCTGTGACATTTCGCATTTTGATTGCTCGAATATTTCTAAACATTTCTTAGAAAATTCAATTTTATTGAAAATCAACTGTGCTATAGCCCACAAGTTTTTGGGCAGCAAAAATCTAAAATGCTCCGATTACGATGGTTGATACCTCTATCAATAGGTTTCGGGACCTGTTATTGCTGTGACAATTTGCATTTGGATTGCTCGAATATTTCTAAACATTTCTTAGAAAATTCAATTTTATTGAAAATCAACTGTGCTATAGCCCACAAGTTTTTGGGCAACAAAAATCTAAAATGCTCCGATTACGATGGTTGATACCTCTATCAATAGGTTTCGGGACCTGTAACTGCTGTGACAATTTTCATTTTGATTGCTCGAATATTTCTAAACATTTCTTAGAAAATTCAATTTTATTGAAAATCAACTGTGCTATAGCCCACAAGTTTTTGGGCAGCAAAAATCTAAAATGCTCCGATTACGAAAGTTGATACCTCTATCAATAGGTTTCGGGACCTGTAACTGCTGTGACAATTTTTATTTTGATTGCTCGATTATTTCTAAACATTTCTTAGAAAATTCAATTTTATTGAAAATCAACTGTGCTATAGCCCACAAGTTTTTGGGCAGCAAAAATCTAAAATGCTCCGATTACGATGGTTGAT
The DNA here is from genome assembly GCA_958295665.1 of Tipula vernalis. Taxonomy (NCBI): domain Eukaryota; kingdom Metazoa; phylum Arthropoda; class Insecta; order Diptera; family Tipulidae; genus Tipula; species Tipula vernalis. The sequence goes on along the minus strand of OY282560.1, from coordinate 152,852,805 downwards.
ACCTCTATCAATAGGTTTGGGACCTGTAATTGCTGTGACAATTTTCATTTTGATTGCTCGAATATTTCTAAACATTTCTTAGAAAATTCAATTTTATTGAAAATCAACTGTGCTATAGCCCACAAGTTTTTGGGCAGCAAAAATCTAAAATGCTCTGATTACGATGGTTGATACCTCTATCAATAGGTTTGGGGACCTGTAATTGCTGTGACAATTTGCATTTTGATTGCTCGAATATTTCTAAACATTTCTTAGAAAATTCAATTTTATTGAAAATCAACTGTGCTATAGCCCACAAGTTTTTGGGCAGCAAACATCTAAAATGGTCCTATTACGATGGTTGATACCTCTATCAATAGGTTTCGGGACCTGTTAATGCTATGACAATTTGCATTTTGATTGCACGAATATTTCTAAACATTTCTTAGAAAATTCAATTTTATTGAAAATCAACTGTGCTATAGCCCACAAGTTTTTGGGCAGCAAAAATCTAAAATGCTCCGATTACGATGGTTGATACCTCTATTAATAGGTTTCGGGACCTGTAACTGCTGTGACAATTTTCATTTTGATTGCTCGAATACTTCTAAACATTTCTTAGAAAATTCAATTTTATTGAAAATCAACTGTGCTATAGCCCACAAGTTTTTGGGCAGCAAAAATCTAAAATGCTCCGATTACGATGGTTGATACCTCTATCAATAGGTTTCGGGACCTGTAACTGCTGTGACAATTTTCATTTTGATTGCTCGAATATTTCTAAACATTTCTTAGAAAATTCAATTTTATTGAAAATCAACTGTGCTATAGCCCACAAGTTTTTGGGCAGCAAAAATCTAAAATGCTCCGATTACGATGGTTGATACCTCTATCAATAGGTTTCGGGACCTGTTATTGCTATGACATTTCGCATTTTGATTGCACGAATATTTCTAAACATTTCTTAGAAAATTCAATTTTATTTAAAATCAACTGTGTTATAGCCCACAAGTTTTTGGGCAGCAAAAATCTAAAATGCTCCGATTACGATGGTTGATACCTCTATCAATAGGTTTCGACACCTAATATTGTTGTGATAATTTGCATTTTGATTGCTCGAATATTTCTAAACATTTCTTAGAAAATTCAATTTTATTGAAAATCAACTGTGCTATAGCCCACAAGTTTTTGGGCAGTAAAAATCTAAAATGCTCCGATTACGATGGTTGATACCTCTATTAATAGGTTTCGGGACCTGTAACTGCTGTGACAACTTTCATTTTGATTGCTCGAATATTTCTAAACATTTCTTAGAAAATTCAATTTTATTGAAAATCAACTGTGCTATAGCCCACAAGTTTTTGGGCAGCAAAAATCTAAAATGCTCCGATTACGATGGTTGATACCTCTATCAATAGGTTTCGACACCTAATATTGCTGTGATAATTTGCATTTTGATTGCTCGAATATTTCTAAACATTTCTTAGAAAATTCAATTTTATTTAAAATCAACTGTGCTATAGCCCACAAGTTTTTGGGCAGCAAAAATCTAAAATGCTCCGATTACGATGGTTGATACCTCTATCAATAGGTTTCGGGACCTGTTATTGCTATGACATTTCGCATTTTGATTGCTCGAATATTTCTAAACATTTCTTAGAAAATTCAATTTTATTGAAAATCAACTGTGCTATAGCCCACAAGTTTTTGGGCAGCAAACATCTAAAATGGTCCTATTACGATGGTTGATACCTCTATCAATAGGTTTCGGGACCTGTTAATGCTATTACAATTTGCATTTTGATTGCTCGAATATTTCTAAACATTTCTTAGAAAATTCAATTTTATTGAAAATCAACTGTTGTATAGCCCACAAGTTTTTGGGCAGCAAAAATCTAAAATGCTCCGATTACGATGGTTGATACCTCTATCAATAGGTTTCGGGACCTGTTATTGCTGTGACAATTTGCATTTTGATTGCTCGAATATTTCTAAACATTTCTTAGAAAATTCAATTTTATTGAAAATCAACTGTGCTATAGCCCACAAGTTTTTGGGCAGCAAAAATCTAAAATGCTCCGATTACGATGGTTGATACCTCTATCAATAGGTTTCGGGACCTGTTATTGCTGTGACAATTTGCATTTTGATTGCTCGAATATTTCTAAACATTTCTTAGAAAATTCAATTTTATTTAAAATCAACTGTGCTATAGCCCACAAGTTTTTGGGCAGCAAAAATCTAAAATGCTCTGATTACGATGGTTGATACCTCTATCAATAGGTTTCGGGACCTAATATTGCTGTGACATTTCGCATTTTGATTGCTCGAATATTTCTAAACATTTCTTAGAAAATTCAATTTTATTGAAAATCAACTGTGCTATAGCCCACAAGTTTTTGGGCAGCAAAAATCTAAAATGCTCCGATTACGATGGTTGATACCTCTATCAATAGGTTTCGGGACCTGTTATTGCTGTGACAATTTGCATTTTGATTGCTCGAATATTTCTAAACATTTCTTAGAAAATTCAATTTTATTGAAAATCAACTGTGCTATAGCCCACAAGTTTTTGGGCAGCAAAAATCTAAAATGCTTCGATTACGATGGTTGATACCTCTATCAATAGGTTTCGGGACCTGTTATTGCTGTGACAATTTTCATTTTGATTGCTCGAATATTTCTAAACATTTCTTAGAAAATTCAATTTTATTGAAAATCAACTGTGCTATAGCCCAGAAGGTTTTGGGCAGCAAAAATCTAAAATGCTCCGATTACGATGGTTGATACCTCTATCAATAGGTTTCGCGACCTGTTATTGCTGTGACAATTTGCATTTTAATTGCTCGAATATTTTTAAACATTTCTTAGAAAATTCAATTTTATTGAAAATCAACTGTGCTATAGCCAACAAGTTTTGGGCAGCAAAAATCTAAAATGGTCCGATTACGATGGTTGATACCTCTATCAATAGGTTTCGGGACCTGTAACTGCTGTGACAATTTGCATTTTGATTGCTCGAATATTTCTAAACATTTCTTAGAAAATTCAATTTTATTGAAAATCAACTGTGCTATAGCCCACAAGTTTTTGGGCAGCAAAAATCTAAAATGCTCCGATTACGATGGTTGATACCTCTATCAATAGGTTTCGGGACCTGTAACTGCTGTGACAATTTTCATTTTGATTGCTCGAATATTTCTAAACATTTCTTAGAAAATTCAATTTTATTGAAAATCAACTGTGCTATAGCCCAGAAGTTTTTGGGCAGCAAAAATCTAAAATGCTCCGATTACGATGGTTGATACCTCTATCAATAGTTTTCGCGACCTGTTATAGCTGTGACAATTTGCATTTTGATTGCTCGAATATTTCTAAACATTTCTTAGAAAATTCAATTTTATTGAAAATCAACTGTGCTATAGCCCACAAGTTTTTGGGCAGCAAAAATCAAAAATGCTCTGATTACGATGGTTGATACCTCTATCAATAGGTTTCGGGACCTAATATTGCTGTGACATTTCGCATTTTGATTGCTCGAATATTTCTAAACATTTCTTAGAAAATTCAATTTTATTGAAAATCAACTGTGCTATAGCCCACAAGTTTTTGGGCAGCAAAAATCTAAAATGCTCCGATAACGATGGTTGATACCTCTATCAATAGGTTTCGCGACCTGTTATTGCTGTGACAATTTGCATTTTGATTGCTCGAATATTTCTAAACATTTCTTAGAAAATTCAATTTTATTGAAAATCAACTGTGCTATAGCCCACAAGTTTTTGGGCAGCAAAAATCTAAAATGCTCCGATTACGATGGTTGATACCTCTATCAATAGGTTTCGGGACCTGTAACTGCTGTGACAATTTTCATTTTGATTGCTCGAATATTTCTAAACATTTCTTAGAAAATTCAATTTTATTGAAAATCAACTGTGCTATAGCCCACAAGTTTTTGGGCAGCAAAAATCAAAAATGCTCTGATTACGATGGTTGATACCTCTATCAATAGGTTTCGGGGCCTAATATTGCTGTGACATTTCGCATTTTGATTGCTCGAATATTTCTAAACATTTCTTAGAAAATTCAATTTTATTGAAAATCAACTGTGCTATAGCCCACAAGTTTTTGGGCAGCAAAAATCTAAAATGGTCCGATTACGATGGTTGATACCTCTATCAATAGGTTTCGGGACCTGTAACTGCTGTGACAATTTGCATTTTGATTGCTCGAATATTTCTAAACATTTCTTAGAAAATTCAATTTTATTGAAAATCAACTGTGCTATAGCCCACAAGTTTTTGGGCAGCAAAAATCAAAAATGCTCTGATTACGATGGTTGATACCTCTATCAATAGGTTTCGGGACCTAATATTGCTGTGACATTTCGCATTTTGATTGCTCGAATATTTCTAAACATTTCTTATTGGGCAGCAAAAATCTAAAATGCTCCGATTACGATGGTTGATACCTCTATCAATAGGTTTCGCGACCTGTTATTGCTGTGACAATTTGCATTTTGATTGCTCGAATATTTCTAAACATTTCTTAGAAAATTCAATTTTATTGAAAATCAACTGTGCTATAGCCCACAAGTTTTTGGGCAGCAAAAATCTAAAATGCTCCGATTACGATGGTTGATACCTCTATCAATAGGTTTCGGGACCTGTAACTGCTGTGACAATTTTCATTTTGATTGCTCGAATATTTCTAAACATTTCTTAGAAAATTCAATTTTATTGAAAATCAACTGTGCTATAGCCCACAAGTTTTTGGGCAGCAAAAATCTAAAATGCTCCGATTACGATGGTTGATACCTCTATCAATAGGTTTCGGGACCTGTTATTGCTGTGACAATTTTCATTTTGATTGCTCGAATATTTCTAAACATTTCTTAGAAAATTCAATTTTATTGAAAATCAACTGTGCTATAGCCCAGAAGTTTTTGGGCAGCAAAAATCTAAAATGCTCCGATTACGATGGTTGATACCTCTATCAATAGGTTTCGCGACCTGTTATTGCTGTGACAATTTGCATTTTGATTGCTCGAATATTTCTAAACATTTCTTAGAAAATTCAATTTTATTGAAAATCAACTGTGCTATAGCCCAGAAGTTTTTGGGCAGCAAAAATCTAAAATGCTCCGATAACGATGGTTGATACCTCTATCAATAGGTTTCGCGACCTGTTATTGCTGTGACAATTTGCATTTTGATTGCTCGAATATTTCTAAACATTTCTTAGAAAATTCAATTTTATTGAAAATCAACTGTGCTATAGCCCACAAGTTTTTGGGCAGCAAAAATCTAAAATGCTCCGATAACGATGGTTGATACCTCTATCAATAGGTTTCGCGACCTGTTATTGCTGTGACAATTTGCATTTTGATTGCTCGAATATTTCTAAACATTTCTTAGAAAATTCAATTTTATTGAAAATCAACTGTGCTATAGCCCACAAGTTTATGGGCAGCAAAAATCTAAAATGCTCCGATTACGATGGTTGATACCTCTATCAATAGGTTTCGGGACCTGTTATTGCTGTGACAATTTTCATTTTGATTGCTCGAATATTTCTAAACATTTCTTAGAAAATTCAATTTTATTGAAAATCAACTGTGCTATAGCCCAGAAGTTTTTGGGCAGCAAAAATCTAAAATGCTCCGATTACGATGGTTGATACCTCTATCAATAGGTTTCGCGACCTGTTATTGCTGTGACAATTTGCATTTTGATTGCTCGAATATTTCTAAACATTTCTTAGAAAATTCAATTTTATTGAAAATCAACTGTGCTATAGCCCACAAGTTTTTGGGCAGCAAAAATCAAAAATGCTCTGATTACGATGGTTGATACCTCTATCAATAGGTTTCGGGACCTAATATTGCTGTGACATTTCGCATTTTGATTGCTCGAATATTTCTAAACATTTCTTAGAAAATTCAATTTTATTGAAAATCAACTGTGCTATAGCCCAGAAGTTTTTGGGCAGCAAAAATCTAAAATGCTCCGATTACGATGGTTGATACCTCTATCAATAGGTTTCGCGACCTGTTATTGCTGTGACAATTTGCATTTTGATTGCTCGAATATTTCTAAACATTTCTTAGAAAATTCAATTTTATTGAAAATCAACTGTGCTATAGCCCACAAGTTTTTGGGCAACAAAAATCAAAAATGCTCCGATTACGATGGTTGATACCTCTATCAATAGGTTTCGACACCTAATATTGCTGTGATAATTTGCATTTTGATTGCTCGAATATTTCTAAACATTTCTTAGAAAATTCAATTTTATTGAAAATCAACTGTGCTATAGCCCACAAGTTTTTGGGCAGTAAAAATCTAAAATGCTCCGATTACGATGGTTGATACCTCTATCAATAGGTTTCGGGACCTGTTATTGCTATGACATTTCGCATTTTGATTGCTCGAATATTTCTAAACATTTCTTAGAAAATTCAATTTTATTGAAAATCAACTGTGCTATAGCCCACAAGTTTTTGGGCAGCAAACATCTAAAATGGTCCGATTACGATGGTTGATACCTCTATCAATAGGTTTCGGGACCTGTTAATGCTATGACAATTTGCATTTTGATTGCTCGAATATTTCTAAACATTTCTTAGAAAATTCAATTTTATTGAAAATCAACTGTGCTTTAGCCCACAAGTTTTTGGGCAGCAAAAATCTAAAATGCTCCGATTACGATGGTTGATACCTCTATTAATAGGTTTCGGGACCTGTAACTGCTGTGACAATTTTCATTTTGATTGCTCGAATACTTCTAAACATTTCTTAGAAAATTCAATTTTATTGAAAATCAACTGTGCTATAGCCCACAAGTTTTTGGGCAGCAAAAATCTAAAATGCTCCGATTACGATGGTTGATACCTCTATCAATAGGTTTCGGGACCTGTAACTGCTGTGACAATTTTCATTTTGATTGCTCGAATATTTCTAAACATTTCTTAGAAAATTCAATTTTATTGAAAATCAACTGTGCTATAGCCCACAAGTTTTTGGGCAGCAAAAATCTAAAATGGTCCGATTACGATGGTTGATACCTCTATCAATAGGTTTCGGGACCTGTTATTGCTGTGACAATTTTCATTTTGATTGCTCGAATATTTCTAAACATTTCTTAGAAAATTCAATTTTATTGAAAATCAACTGTGCTATAGCCCAGAAGTTTTTGGGCAGCAAAAATCTAAAATGCTCCGATTACGATGGTTGATACCTCTATCAATAGGTTTCGGGACCTGTTATTGCTGTGACAATTTTCATTTTGATTGCTCGAATATTTCTAAACATTTCTTAGAAAATTCAATTTTATTGAAAATCAACTGTGCTATAGCCCAGAAGTTTTTGGGCAGCAAAAATCTAAAATGCTCCGATTACGATGGTTGATACCTCTATCAATAGGTTTCGCGACCTGTTATTGCTGTGACAATTTGCATTTTGATTGCTCGAATATTTCTAAACATTTCTTAGAAAATTCAATTTTATTGAAAATCAACTGTGCTATAGCCCACAAGTTTTTGGGCAGCAAAAATCTAAAATGCTCCGATTACGATGGTAGATACCTCTATCAATAAGTTTCGGGACCTGTAACTGCTGTGACAATTTTCATTTTGATTGCTCGAATATTTCTAAACATTTCTTAGAAAATTCAATTTTATTGAAAATCAACTGTGCTATAGCCCACAAGTTTTTGGGCAGCAAAAATCTAAAATGCTCCGATTACGATGGTTGATACCTCTATCAATAGGTTTCGGGACCTGTTATTGCTGTGACAATTTTCATTTTGATTGCTCGAATATTTCTAAACATTTCTTAGAAAATTCAATTTTATTGAAAATCAACTGTGCTATAGCCCAGAAGTTTTTGGGCAGCAAAAATCTAAAATGCTCCGATTACGATGGTTGATACCTCTATCAATAGGTTTCGCGACCTGTTATTGCTGTGACAATTTGCATTTTGATTGCTCGATTATTTCTAAACATTTCTTAGAAAATTCAATTTTATTGAAAATCAACTGTGCTATAGCCCACAAGTTTTTGGGCAGCAAAAATCAAAAATGCTCTGATTACGATGGTTGATACCTCTATCAATAGGTTTCGGGACCTAATATTGCTGTGACATTTCGCATTTTGATTGCTCGAATATTTCTAAACATTTCTTAGAAAATTCAATTTTATTGAAAATCAACTGTGCTATAGCCAACAAGTTTTGGGCAGCAAAAATCTAAAATGGTCCGATTACGATGGTTGATACCTCTATCAATAGGTTTCGGGACCTGTAACTGCTGTGACATTTTGCATTTTGATTGCTCGAATATTTCTAAACATTTCTTAGAAAATTCAATTTTATTGAAAATCAACTGTGCTATAGCCCACAAGTTTTTGGGCAGCAAAAATCTAAAATGCTCCGATTACGATGGTTGATACCTCTATCAATAGGTTTCGCGACCTGTTATTGCTGTGACAATTTGCATTTTGATTGCTCGAATATTTCTAAACATTTCTTAGAAAATTCAATTTTATTGAAAATCAACTGTGCTATAGCCCACAAGTTTTTGGGCAGCAAAAATCAAAAATGCTCTGATTACGATGGTTGATACCTCTATCAATAGGTTTCGGGACCTAATATTGCTGTGACATTTCGCATTTTGATTGCTCGAATATTTCTAAACATTTCTTAGAAAATTCAATTTTATTGAAAATCAACTGTGCTATAGCCCACAAGTTTTTGGGCAGCAAAAATCTAAAATGCTCCGATTACGATGGTTGATACCTCTATCAATAGGTTTCGGGACCTGTTATTGCTGTGACAATTTTCATTTTGATTGCTCGAATATTTCTAAACATTTCTTAGAAAATTCAATTTTATTGAAAATCAACTGTGCTTTAGCCCACAAGTTTTTGGGCAGCAAAAATCTAAAATGCTCCGATTACGATGGTTGATACCTCTATCAATAGGTTTCGCGACCTGTTATTGCTGTGACAATTTGCATTTTGATTGCTCGAATATTTCTAAACATTTCTTAGAAAATTCAATTTTATTGAAAATCAACTGTGCTATAGCCCACAAGTTTTTGGGCAGCAAAAATCAAAAATGCTCTGATTACGATGGTTGATACCTCTATCAATAGGTTTCGGGACCTAATATTGCTGTGATATTTCGCATTTTGATTGCTCGAATATTTCTAAACATTTCTTAGAAAATTCAATTTTATTGAAAATCAACTGTGCTATAGCCCACAAGTTTTGGGCAGCAAAAATCTAAAATGGTCCGATTACGATGGTTGATACCTCTATCAATAGGTTTCGGGACCTGTAACTGCTGTGACAATTTGCATTTTGATTGCTCGAATATTTCTAAACATTTCTTAGAAAATTCAATTTTATTGAAAATCAACTGTGCTATAGCCCACAAGTTTTTGGGCAGCAAAAATCTAAAATGCTCCGATTACGATGGTTGATACCTATATCAATAGGTTTCGGGACCTGTTATTGCTATGACATTTCGCATTTTGATTGCTCGAATATTTCTAAACATTTCTTAGAAAATTCAATTTTATTGAAAATCAACTGTGCTATAGCCCACAAGTTTTTGGGCAGCAAAAATCTAAAATGCTCCGATTACGATGGTTGATACCTCTATCAATAGGTTTCGGGACCTGTTATTGCTGTGACAATTTGCATTTGGATTGCTCGAATATTTCTAAACATTTCTTAGAAAATTCAATTTTATTGAAAATCAACTGTGCTATAGCCCACAAGTTTTTGGGCAGCAAAAATCAAAAATGCTCCGATTACGATGGTTGATACCTCTATCAATAGGTTTCGGGACCTGTTATTGCTGTGACAATTTGCATTTTGATTGCTCGAATATTTCTAAACATTTCTTAGAAAATTCAATTTTATTGAAAATCAACTGTGCCATAGCCCCCAAGTTTTTGGGCGACAAAAATCTAAAATGCTCCGATTACGATGGTTGATACCTCTATCAATAGGTTTCGTGACTTGTTATTGCTGTGACAATTTGCATTTTGATTGCTCGAATATTTCTAAACATTTCTTAGAAAATTCAATTTTATTGAAAATCAACTGTGCTATAGCCCACAAGTTTTTGGGCAGCAAAAATCAAAAATGCTCCGATTACGATGGTTGATACCTCTATCAATAGGTTTCGACACCTAATATTGCTGTGATAATTGGCATTTTGATTACTCGAATATTTCTAAACATTTCTTAGAAAATTCAATTTTATTGAAAATCAACTGTGCTATAGCCCACAAGTTTTTGGGCAACAAAAATCAAAAATGCTCCGATTACGATGGTTGATACCTCTATCAATAGGTTTCGACACCTAATATTGCTGTGATAATTTGCATTTTGATTGCTCGAATATTTCTAAACATTTCTTAGAAAATTCAATTTTATTGAAAATCAACTGTGCTATAGCCCACAAGTTTTTGGGCAGTAAAAATCTAAATTGCTCCGATTACGATGGTTGATACCTCTATTAATAGGTTTCGGGACCTGTAACTGCTGTGACAACTTTCATTTTGATTGCTCGAATATTTCTAAACATTTCTTAGAAAATTCAATTTTATTGAAAATCAACTGTGCTATAGCCCACAAGTTTTTGGGCAGCAAAAATCTAAAATGCTCCGATTACGATGGTTGATACCTCTATCAATAGGTTTCGACACCTAATATTGCTGTGATAATTTGCATTTTGATTGCTCGAATATTTCTAAACATTTCTTAGAAAATTCAATTTTATTGAAAATCAACTGTGCTTTAGCCCACAAGTTTTTGGGCAGCAAACATCTAAAATGCTCCGATTACGATGGCTGATACCTCTATCAATAGGTTTCGGGACCTGTTAATGCTATGACAATTTTCATTTTGATTGCTCGAATACTTCTAAACATTTCTTAGAAAATTCAATTTTATTGAAAATCAACTGTGCTATAGCCCACAAGTTTTTGGGCAGCAAAAATCTAAAATGCTCCGATTACGATGGTTGATACCTCTATCAATAGGTTTCGGGACCTGTAACTGCTGTGACAATTTTCATTTTGATTGCTCGAATATTTCTAAACATTTCTTAGAAAATTCAATTTTATTGAAAATCAACTGTGCTATAGCCCACAAGTTTTTGGGCAGCAAAAATCAAAAATGCTCCGATTACGATGGTTGATACCTCTATCAATAGGTTTCGACACCTAATATTGCTGTGATAATTGGCATTTTGATTGCTCGAATATTTCTAAACATTTCTTAGAAAATTCAATTTTATTGAAAATCAACTGTGCTATAGCCCACAAGTTTTTGGGCAGTAAAAATCTAAAATGCTCCGATTACGATGGTTGATACCTCTATTAATAGGTTTCGGGACCTGTAACTGCTGTGACAACTTTCATTTTGATTGCTCGAATATTTCTAAACATTTCTTAGAAAATTCAATTTTATTGAAAATCAACTGTGCTATAGCCCACAAGTTTTTGGGCAGCAAAAATCTAAAATGCTCCGATTACGATGGTTGATACCTCTATCAATAGGTTTCGACACCTAATATTGCTGTGATAATTTGCATTTTGATTGCTCGAATATTTCTAAACATTTCTTAGAAAATTCAATTTTATTTAAAATCAACTGTGCTATAGCCCACAAGTTTTTGGGCAGCAAAAATCTAAAATGCTCCGATTACGATGGTTGATACCTCTATCAATAGGTTTCGGGACCTGTTATTGCTATGACATTTCGCATTTTGATTGCTCGAATATTTCTAAACATTTCTTAGAAAATTCAATTTTATTGAAAATCAACTGTGTATAGCCCACAAGTTTTTGGGCAGCAAAAATCTAAAATGGTCCGATTACGATGGTTAATACCTCTATCAATAGGTTTCGGGACCTGTTATTGCTGTGACAATTTGCATTTTGATTACTCGAATATTTCTAAACATTTCTTAGAAAATTCAATTTTATTGAAAATCAACTGTGCTATAGCCCACAAGTTTTTGGGCAGCAAAAATCTAAAATGGTTCGATTACGATGGTTGATACCTCTATCAATAGGTTTCGAGACCTGTTATTGCTGTGACAATTTGCATTTTGATTGCTCGAATATTTCTAAACATTTCTTAGAAAATTCAATTTTATTGAAAATCAACTGTGCTATAGCCCACAAGTTTTTGGGCGACTAAAATCTAAAATGCTCCGATTACGATGGTTGATACCTCTATTAATAGGTTTCGGGACCTGTAACTGCTGTGACAATTTTCATTTTGATTGCTCGAATACTTCTAAACATTTCTTAGAAAATTCAATTTTATTGAAAATCAACTGTGCTATAGCCCACAAGTTTTTGGGCAGCAAAAATCTAAAATGGTCCGATTACGATGGTTGATACCTCTATCAATAGGTTTCGGGACCTGTAACTGCTGTGACAATTTGCATTTTGATTGCTCGAGTATTTCTAAACATTTCTTAGAAAATTCAATTTTATTGAAAATCAACTGTGCTATAGCCCACAAGTTTTTGGGCAGCAAAAATCTAAAATGCTCCGATTACGATGGTTGATACCTCTATCAATAGGTTTCGGGACCTGTTATTGCTGTGACAATTTGCATTTTGATTGCTCGAATATTTCTAAACATTTCTTAGAAAATTCAATTTTATTGAAAATCAACTGTGCACAACTGTGCCACAAGTTTTTGGGCGACAAAAATCTAAAATGCTCCGATTACGATGGTTGATACCTCTATCAATAGGTTTCGGGACCTGTAACTGCTGTGACAATTTTCATTTTGATTGCTCGAATATTTCTAAACATTTCTTAGAAAATTCAATTTTATTGAAAATCAACTGTGCTATAGCCCACATGTTTTTGGGCAGCAAAAATCTAAAATGGTCCGATTACGATGGTTGATACCTCTATCAATAGGTTTCGGGACCTGTAACTGCTGTGACAATTTGCATTTTGATTGCTCGAATATTTCTAAACATTTCTTAGAAAATTCAATTTTATTGAAAATCAACTGTCCACAACTGTGCCACAAGTTTTTGGGCGACAAAAATCTAAAATGCTCCGATTACGATGGTTGATACCTCTATCAATAGGTTTCGGGACCTGTAACTGCTGTGACAATTTTCATTTTGATTGCTCGAATATTTCTAAACATTTCTTAGAAAATTCAATTTTATTGAAAATCAACTGTGCTATAGCCCACAAGTTTTTGGGCGACAAAAATATAAAATGCTCCGATTACGATGGTTGATACCTCTATCAATAGGTTTGGGGACCTGTAATTGCTGTGACAATTTTCATTTTGATTGCTCGAATATTTCTAAACATTTCTTAGAAAATTCAATTTTATTGAAAATCAACTGTCCACAACTGTGCCACAAGTTTTTGGGCGACAAAAATCTAAAATACTCCGATTACGATGGTTGATACCTCTATCAATAGGTTTCGGGACCTGTAACTGCTGTGACAATTTTCATTTTGATTGCTCGAATATTTCTAAACATTTCTTAGAAAATTCAATTTTATTGAAAATCAACTGTGCTATAGCCCACAAGTTTTTGGGCAGCAAAAATCTAAAATGCTCCGATTACGATGGTTGATACCTCTATCAATAGGTTTCGGGACCTGTTATTGCTGTGACAATTTGCATTTTGATTACTCGAATATTTCTAAACATTTCTTAGAAAATTCAATTTTATTGAAAATCAACTGTCCACAACTGTGCCACAAGTTTTTGGGCGACAAAAATCTAAAATACTCCGATTACGATGGTTGATACCTCTATCAATAGGTTTCGGGACCTGTAACTGCTGTGACAATTTTCATTTTGATTGCTCGAATATTTCTAAACATTTCTTAGAAAATTCAATTTTATTGAAAATCAACTGTGCTATAGCCCACAAGTTTTTGGGCAGCAAAAATCTAAAATGCTCCGATTACGATGGTTGATACCTCTATCAATAGGTTTCGGGACCTGTTATTGCTGTGACAATTTGCATTTTGATTACTCGAATATTTCTAAACATTTCTTAGAAAATTCAATTTTATTGAAAATCAACTGTGCTATAGCCCACAAGTTTTTGGGCAGCAAAAATCTAAAATGCTCCGATTACGATGGTTGATACCTCTATCAATAGGTTTCGGGACCTGTTATTGCTGTGACAATTTGCATTTTGATTGCTCGAATATTTCTAAACATTTCTTAGAAAATTCAATTTTATTGAAAATCAACTGTGCTATAGCCCACAAGTTTTTGGGCAGCAAAAATCTAAAATGGTCCTATTACGATGGTTGATACCTCTATCAATAGGTTTCGGGACCTGTTATTGCTGTGACAATTTGCATTTTGATTGCTCGAATATTTCTAAACATTTCTTAGAAAATTCAATTTTATTGAAAATCAACTGTGCTATATAGCCCACAAATTTTTGGGCAGCAAAAATCTAAAATACTCCGATTACGATGGTTGATACCTCTATCAATAGGTTTCGGGACCTGTAACTGCTGTGACAATTTTCATTTTGATTGCTCGAATATTTCTAAACATTTCTTAGAAAATTCAATTTTATTGAAAATCAACTGTGCTATAGCCCACAAGTTTTTGGGCAGCAAAAATCTAAAATGCTCCGATTACGATGGTTGATACCTCTATCAATAGGTTTCGGGACCTGTTATTGCTGTGACAATTTGCATTTTGATTACTCGAATATTTCTAAACATTTCTTAGAAAATTCAATTTTATTGAAAATCAACTGTCCACAACTGTGCCACAAGTTTTTGGGCGACAAAAATCTAAAATACTCCGATTACGATGGTTGATACCTCTATCAATAGGTTTCGGGACCTGTAACTGCTGTGACAATTTTCATTTTGATTGCTCGAATATTTCTAAACATTTCTTAGAAAATTCAATTTTATTGAAAATCAACTGTGCTATAGCCCACAAGTTTTTGGGCAGCAAAAATCTAAAATGCTCCGATTACGATGGTTGATACCTCTATCAATAGGTTTCGGGACCTGTTATTGCTGTGACAATTTGCATTTTGATTACTCGAATATTTCTAAACATTTCTTAGAAAATTCAATTTTATTGAAAATCAACTGTGCTATAGCCCACAAGTTTTTGGGCAGCAAAAATCTAAAATGCTCCGATTACGATGGTTGATACCTCTATCAATAGGTTTCGGGACCTGTTATTGCTGTGACAATTTGCATTTTGATTGCTCGAATATTTCTAAACATTTCTTAGAAAATTCAATTTTATTGAAAATCAACTGTGCTATAGCCCACAAGTTTTTGGGCAGCAAAAATCTAAAATGGTCCTATTACGATGGTTGATACCTCTATCAATAGGTTTCGGGACCTGTTATTGCTGTGACAATTTGCATTTTGATTGCTCGAATATTTCTAAACATTTCTTAGAAAATTCAATTTTATTGAAAATCAACTGTGCTATATAGCCCACAAATTTTTGGGCAGCAAAAATCTAAAATGCTCCGATTACGATGGTTGATACCTATATCAATAGGTTTCGGGACCTGTTATTGCTGTGACAATTTGCATTTTGATTGCTCGAATATTTCTAAACATTTCTTAGAAAATTCAATTTTATTGAAAATCAACTGTGCACAACTGTGCCACAAGTTTTTGGGCGACAAAAATCTAAAATGCTCCGATTACGATGGTTGATACCTCTATCAATAGGTTTCGGGACCTGTAATTGCTGTGACAATTTTCATTTTGATTGCTCGAATATTTCTAAACATTTCTTAGAAAATTCAATTTTATTGAAAATCAACTGTGCTAAAGCCCACAAGT
Organism: Tipula vernalis; assembly: GCA_958295665.1. Classification (NCBI taxonomy): domain Eukaryota; kingdom Metazoa; phylum Arthropoda; class Insecta; order Diptera; family Tipulidae; genus Tipula; species Tipula vernalis. The sequence goes on along the minus strand of OY282560.1, from coordinate 152,836,965 downwards.
TTTTGGGCGACAAAAATCTAAAATGCTCCGATTACGATGGTTGATACCTCTATCAATAGGTTTCGGGACCTGTAACTGCTGTGACAATTTTCATTTTGATTGCTCGAATATTTCTAAACATTTCTTAGAAAATTCAATTTTATTGAAAATCAACTGTGCTATAGCCCACAAGTTTTTGGGCAGCAAAAATCTAAAATGCTCCGATTACGATGGTTGATACCTCTATCAATAGGTTTCGGGACCTGTTACTGCTGTGACAATTTTCATTTTGATTGCTCGAATATTTCTAAACATTTCTTAGAAAATTCAATTTTATTGAAAATCAACTGTGCTATAGCCCACAAGTTTTTGGGCAGCAAAAATCTAAAATGCTCCGATTACGATGGTTGATACCTCTATCAATAGGTTTCGGGACCTATAACTGCTGTGACAATTTGCATTTTGATTGCTCGAATATTTCTAAACATTTCTTAGAAAATTCAATTTTATTGAAAATCAACTGTGCTATAGCCCACAAGTTTTTGGGCAGCAAAAATCTAAAATGGTTCGATTACGATGGTTGATACCTCTATCAATAGGTTTCGGGACCTGTAATTGCTGTGACAATTTGCATTTTGATTGCTCGAATATTTCTAAACATTTCTTAGAAAATTCAATTTTATTGAAAATCAACTGTGTATAGCCCACAAGTTTTTGGGCAGCAAAAATCTAAAATGCTCCGATTACGATGGTTAATACCTCTATCAATAGGTTTCGGGACCTGTTATTGCTGTGACAATTTGCATTTTGATTGCTCGAATATTTCTTAGAAAATTCAATTTTATTGAAAATCAACTGTGCTATAGCCCACAAGTTTTTGGGCAGCAAAAATCAAAAATGCTCCGATTACGATGGTTGATACCTCTATCAATAGGTTTCGGGACCTGTTATTGCTGTGACAATTTGCATTTTGATTGCTCGAATATTTCTAAACATTTCTTAGAAAATTCAATTTTATTGAAAATCAACTGTGCTAAAGCCCACAAGTTTTTGGGCGACAAAAATCTAAAATGCTCCGATTACGATGGTTGATACCTCTATCAATAGGTTTCGGGACCTGTAACTGCTGTGACAATTTTCATTTTGATTGCTCGAATATTTCTAAACATTTCTTAGAAAATTCAATTTTATTGAAAATCAACTGTGCTATAGCCCACAAGTTTTTGGGCAGCAAAAATCTAAAATGCTCCGATTACGATGGTTGATACCTCTATCAATAGGTTTCGGGACCTGTTACTGCTGTGACAATTTTCATTTTGATTGCTCGAATATTTCTAAACATTTCTTAGAAAATTCAATTTTATTGAAAATCAACTGTGCTATAGCCCACAAGTTTTTGGGCAGCAAAAATCTAAAATGCTCCGATTACGATGGTTGATACCTCTATCAATAGGTTTCGGGACCTATAACTGCTGTGACAATTTGCATTTTGATTGCTCGAATATTTCTAAACATTTCTTAGAAAATTCAATTTTATTGAAAATCAACTGTGCTATAGCCCACAAGTTTTTGGGCAGCAAAAATCTAAAATGGTTCGATTACGATGGTTGATACCTCTATCAATAGGTTTCGGGACCTGTAATTGCTGTGACAATTTGCATTTTGATTGCTCGAATATTTCTAAACATTTCTTAGAAAATTCAATTTTATTGAAAATCAACTGTGTATAGCCCACAAGTTTTTGGGCAGCAAAAATCTAAAATGCTCCGATTACGATGGTTAATACCTCTATCAATAGGTTTCGGGACCTGTTATTGCTGTGACAATTTGCATTTTGATTGCTCGAATATTTCTAAACATTTCTTAGAAAATTCAATTTTATTGAAAATCAACTGTGCTATAGCCCACAAGTTTTTGGGCAGCAAAAATCTAAAATGGTTCGATTACGATGGTTGATACCTCTATCAATAGGTTTCGAGACCTGTTATTGCTGTGACAATTTGCATTTTGATTGCTCGAATATTTCTAAACATTTCTTAGAAAATTCAATTTTATTGAAAATCAACTGTGCTATAGCCCACAAGTTTTTGGGCAGCAAAAATCTAAAATGCTCCGATTACGATGGTTGATACCTCTATCAATAGGTTTCGGGACCTGTAACTGCTGTGACAATTTTCATTTTGATTGCTCGAATATTTCTAAACATTTCTTAGAAAATTCAATTTTATTGAAAATCAACTGTGCTATAGCCCACAAGTTTTTGGGCAGCAAAAATCTAAAATGCTCCGATTACGATGGTTGATACCTCTATTAATAGGTTTCGGGACCTGTAACTGCTGTGACAATTTTCATTTTGATTGCTCGAATACTTCTAAACATTTCTTAGAAAATTCAATTTTATTGAAAATCAACTGTGCTATAGCCCACAAGTTTTTGGGCAGCAAAAATCTAAAATGGTCCGATTACGATGGTTGATACCTCTATCAATAGGTTTCGGGACCTGTAACTGCTGTGACAATTTGCATTTTGATTGCTCGAGTATTTCTAAACATTTCTTAGAAAATTCAATTTTATTGAAAATCAACTGTGCTATAGCCCACAAGTTTTTGGGCAGCAAAAATCTAAAATGCTCCGATTACGATGGTTGATACCTCTATCAATAGGTTTCGGGACCTGTAACTGCTGTGACAATTTTCATTTTGATTGCTCGAATATTTCTAAACATTTCTTAGAAATTTCAATTTTATTGAAAATCAACTGTGCTATAGCCCACAAGTTTTTGGGCGACAAAAATCTAAAATGCTCCGATTACGATGGTTGATACCTCTATCAATAGGTTTGGGGACCTGTAATTGCTGTGACAATTTGCATTTTGATTGCTCGAATATTTCTAACCATTTCTTAGAAAATTCAATTTTATTGAAAATCAACTGTGCACAACTGTGCCACAAGTTTTTGAGCGACAAAAATCTAAAATGCTCCGATTACGATGGTTGATACCTCTATCAATAGGTTTCGGGACTTGTAACTGCTGTGACAATTTTCATTTTGATTGCTCGAATATTTCTAAACATTTCTTAGAAAATTCAATTTTATTGAAAATCAACTGTGCTATAGCCCACAAGTTTTTGGGCAGCAAAAATCCAAAATGGTCCGATTACGATGGTTGATACCTCTATCAATAGGTTTCGGGACCTGTAACTGCTGTGACAATTTGCATTTTAATTGCTCGAATATTTCTAAACATTTCTTAGAAAATTCAATTTTATTGAAAATCAACTGTCCACAACTTTGCCACAAGTTTTTGGGCGACAAAAATCTAAAATGCTCCGATTACGATGGTTGATACCTCTATCAATAGGTTTCGGGACCTGTAACTGCTGTGACAATTTTCATTTTGATTGCTCGAATATTTCTAAACATTTCTTAGAAAATTCAATTTTATTGAAAATCAACTGTGCTATAGCCCACAAGTTTTTGGGCGACAAAAATATAAAATGCTCCGATTACGATGGTTGATACCTCTATCAACAGGTTTGGGGACCTGTAATTGCTGTGACAATTTTCATTTTGATTGCTCGAATATTTCTAACCATTTCTTAGAAAATTCAATTTTATTGAAAATCAACTGTACACAACTGTGCCACAAGTTTTTGGGCGACAAAAATCTAAAATGCTCCGATTACGATGGTTGATACCTCTATCAATAGGTTTCAGGGCCTGTAACTGCTGTGACAATTTTCATTTTGATTGCTCGAATATTTCTAAACATTTCTTAGAAAATTCAATTTTATTGAAAATCAACTGTGCTATAGCCCACAAGTTTTTGGGCAGCAAAAATCTAAAATACTCCGATTACGATGGTTGATACCTCTATCAATAGGTTTCGGGACCTATAACTGCTGTGACAATTTGCATTTTGATTGCTCGAATATTTCTAAACATTTCTTAGAAAATTCAATTTTATTGAAAATCAACTGTGCACAACTGTGCCACAAGTTTTTGATCGCTCGATTATTTTTTAACATTTCTTAGAAAATTCAATTTTATTGAAAATTAACTGTACTATAGCCCACAAGTTTTTGGGCAGCAAAAATCTAAAATGCTCCGATTACGATGGTTGATACCTCTATCAATAGGTTTGGGGAACTGTGATTGCTGTGACAATTTTCATTTTGATTGCTCGATTTTTTCTAAACATTTCTTAGAAAATTCAATTTTATTGAAAATTAACTTTGCTATAGCCCACAAGTTTTTGGGCAGCAAAAATCTAAAATGCTCCGACTACGATGGTTGATACCTCTATCAATAGGTTTGGGGACCTGTAATTGCTGTGACAATTTTCATTTTGATTGCTCGATTATTTCTAAACATTTCTTAGAAAATTCAATTTTATTGAAAATCAACTGTGCTATAGCCCACAAGTTTTTGGGCGGCAAAAATCTAAAATGCTCCGACTACGATGGTTGATACCTCTATCAATAGGTTTGGGGACCTGTAATTGCTGTGACAATTTTCATTTTGATTGCTCGATTATTTCTAAACATTTCTTAGAAAATTCAATTTTATTGAAAATCAACTGTGCTATAGCCCACAAGTTTTTGGGCAGAAAAAATTTAAAATGCTCCGACTACGATGGTTGATACCACTATCAATAGGTTCCGGGACCTGTTATTGCTGTGACAATTTTCATTTTGATCGCTCAATACTTCTAAACATTTCTTAGAAAATTCAATTTTATTGAAAATCAACTGTGCTATAGCCCACAAGTTTTTGGGCAGCAAAAATCTAAAATGCTCCGACTACGATGGTTGATACCTCTATCAATAGGTTTGGGGACATGTACTTGCTGTGACAATTTTTATTTTGATTGCTCGATTATTTCTAAACATTTCTTAGAAAATTCAATTTTATTGAAAATTAACTGTGCTATAGCCCACAAGTTTTTGGGCGGCAAAAATCTAAAATGGTTCGATTACGATGGTTGATACCTCTATCAATAGGTTTGGGGACTTCTCGAATATTTATAAACCTTTCTTAGAAAATTCAATTTTATTGAAAATCAACTGTGCTATAGCCCACAAGTTTTTGGGCAGCAAAAATCTAAAATGCTCCGATTACGATGGTTGATACCTCTATCAATAGGTTTCGGGACCTGTAATTGCTGTGACAATTTTCATTTTGATTGCCCGATTATTTCTAAATATTTCTTAGAAAATTCAACTTTATTGAAAATTAACTGTGCTATAGCCCACAAGTTTTTGGGCAGCAAAAATCTAAAATGGTCCGACTACGATGGTTGATACCTCTATCAATAGGTTTGGGGACCTGTAATTGCTGTGACAATTTTCATTTTGATTGCTCGATTATTTCTAAACATTTCTTAGAAAATTCAATTTTATTGAAAATCAACTGTGTTATAGCCCACAAGATTTTGAGCAGCAAAAATCTAAAATGCTCCGATTACGATGGTTGATACCTCTATCAATAGGTTTCGGGACCTGTAATTGCTGTGACAATTTTCATTTTGATTGCTCGATTATTTCTAAACATTTCTTAGAAAATTCAATTTTATTGAAAATTAACTGTGCTATAGCCCACAAGTTTTTGGGCAGCAAAAACCAAAAATGCTCTAACTACGATGGTTGATACCTCTATCAATAGGTTTCGGGACCTGTAATTGCTGTGACAATTTTCATTTTGATTGCTCGAATACTTCTAAACATTTCTTAGAAAATTCAATTTGATTGAAAATCAACTGTGCCCACAAGTTTTTGGGCAGCAAAAATCTAAAATGCTCCGACTACGATGGTTGATACCTCTATCAATAGGTTTGGGGACCTGTAATTGCTGTGACAATTTTTATTTTGATTGCTCGATTATTTCTAAACATTTCTTAGAAAATTCAATTTTATTGAAAATCAACTGTGCTATAGCCCACAAGTTTTTGGGCAGCAAAAATCTAAAATGCTCCGATTACGATGGTTGATACCTCTATCAATAGGTTTCGGGACCTGTTATTGCTGTGACAATTTGCATTTGGATTGCTCGAATATTTCTAAACATTTCTTAGAAAATTCAATTTTATTGAAAATCAACTGTGCTATAGCCCACAAGTTTTTGGGCAGCAAAAATCTAAAATGCTCCGATTACGATGGTTGATACCTCTATCAATAGGTTTGGGGACCTGTAATTGCTGTGACAATTTTCATTTTAAATGCTCGATTATTTCTAAACATTTCTTAGAAAATTCAATTTTATTGAAAATTTACTTGGCTATAGCCCACAAGTTTTTGGGCGGCAAAAATCTAAAATGGTTCGATTACGATGATTGATACCTCTATCAATAGGTTTTGGGACCTGTAATTGCTGTGACAATTTTCATTTTTATTGCTCGATTATTTCTAAACATTTCTTAGAAAATTCAATTTTATTGAAAATCAACTGTGCTATAGCCCACAAGTTTTTGGGCGGCAAAAATCTAAAATGGATCGATTACGATGGTTGATACCTCTATCATTAGGTTTGGGGACCTGTAATTGCTGTGCCAATTTTCATTTTGATTGCTCGAATACTTCTAAACATTTCTTAGAAAATTCAATTGTATTGAAAATTAACTGTGCCCACAAGTTTTTGGGCAGCAAAAATCTAAAATGCTCCGACTACGATGGTTGATACCTCTATCAATAGGTTTCGGGACCTGTAATTGCTGTGACAATTTTTATTTTGATTGCTCGATTATTTCTAAACATTTCTTAGAAAATTCAATTTTATTGAAAATTAACTGTGCTATAGCCCACAAGTTTTTGGGCAGCAAAAATCTAAAATGCTCCGACTACGATGGTTGATACCTTTATCAATAGGTTTGGGACCTGTAATTGCTGTGACAATTTTTATTTTGATTGATCGATTATTTCTAAACATTTCTTAGAAAATTCAATTTTATTGAAAATTAACTGTGCTATAGCCCACAAGTTTTTGGGCGGCAAAAATTTAAAATGCTCCGACTACGATGGTTGATACCACTATCAATAGGTTCCGGGACCTGTAATTGCTGTGACAATTTTCATTTTGATTGCTCGAATACTTCTAAACATTTCTTAGAAAATTCAATTTTATTGAAAATCAACTGTGCTATAGCCCTCAAGTTTTTGGGCAGCAAAAATCTAAAATGCTCCGATTACGATGGTTGATACCTCTATTAATAGGTTTGGGGACCTGTAATTGCTGTGACAATTTTCATTTTGATTGCTCGATTATTTCTAAACATTTCTTAGAAAATTCAATTTTATTGAAAATCAACTGTGCTATTATAGCCCACAAGTTGTTGGGCAGCAAAAATCTAAAATGCTCCGATTACGATGGTTGATACCTCTATTAATAGGTTTCGGGACATGTAATTGCTGTGACAATTTTCATTTTGATTGCTCGATTATTTCTAAACATTTCTTACAAAATTCAATTTTATTGAAAATCAACTGTGCTATAGCCCACAGGTTTTTGGGCGGCAAAAATCTAAAATGCTAAGACTACGATGGTTGATACCACTATCAATAGGTTCCGGGACCTGTTACTTCTGTGACAATTTTCATTTTGATTGCTCGAATACTTCTAAACATTTCTTAGAAAATTCAATTTTATTGAACATTAACTGTGCTATAGCCCACAAGTTTTTGGGCAGCAAAAATCTAAAATGCTCCGATTACGATGGTTGATACCTCTATCAATAGGTTTGGGGAACTGTGATTGCTGTGACAATTTTCATTTTGATTGCTCGATTATTTCTAAACATTTCTTAGAAAATTCAATTTTATTGAAAATCAACTGTGCTATAGCCCACAAGTTTTTGGGCAGCAAAAATCTAAAATGCTCCGACTACGATGGTTGATACCTCTATCAATAGGTTTGGGGACCTGTTATTTCTGTGACAATTTTCATTTTGATTGCTCGAATACTTCTAAACATTTCTTAGAAAATTCAATTTTATTGAAAATCAACTGTGCTATAGCCCACAAGTTTTTGGGCGACAAAAATCTAAAATGCTCCGATTACGATGGTTAATACCACTATCAATAGGTTTTGGGACCTGTTATTGCTGTGACAATTTTCATTTTGATTGCTCGAATACTTCTAAACATTTCTTAGAAAATTCAATTTTATTGAAAATCAACTGTGCCCACAAGTTTTTGGGCAGCAAAAATTTAAAATGCTCCGACTACGATGGTTGATACCTCTATCAATAGGTTTGGGGACCTGTAATTGCTGTGACAATTTTCATTTTGATTGATCGATTATTTCTAAACATTTCTTAGAAAATTCAATTTTATTGAAAATCAACTGTGCTATAGCCCACAAGTTTTTGGGCAGCAAAAATCTAAAATGGTCCGATTACTATGGTTGATACCTCTATCAATAGGTTTGGGGAACTGTGATTGCTGTGACAATTTTTATTTTTATTGCTCGATTATTTCTAAACATTTCTTAGAAAATTCAATTTTATTGAAAATCAACTGTGCTATAGCCCACAAGATTTTGGGCAGCAAAAATCTAAAATGCTCCGATTACGATGGTTGATACCTCTATCAATAGGTTTGAGGACCTGTTATTCCTGTGACAATTTTCATTTTGATTGCTCGAATACTTCTAAACATTTCTTAGAAAATTCAATTTTATTGAAAATCAACTGTGCCCACAAGTTTTTGGGCAGCAAAAATTTAAAATGCTCCGACTACGATGGTTGATACCTCTATCAATAGGTTTGGGGACCTGTGATTGCTGTGACAATTTTCATTTTATCGCTCGATTATTTCTAAACATTTCTTAGAAAATTCAATTTTATTGAAAATTAACTGTGCTATAGCCCACAAGTTTTTGGGCAGCAAAAATCTAAAATGCTCCAACTACGATGGTTGATACCTCTATCAATAGGTTTGGGGACCTGTAATTGCTGTGACAATTTTCATTTTATCGCTCGATTATTTCTAAACAGTTCTTAGAAAATTCAATTTTATTGAAAATTAACTGTGCTATAGCCCACAAGTTTTTGGGCAGCAAAAATCTAAAATGCTCCGAATACGATGGGTTATACCACTATCAATAGGTTTTGGGACCTGTTATTCCTGTGACAATTTTCATTTTGATTGCTCGAATACTTCTAAACATTTCTTAGAAAATTCAATTTTATTGAAAATCAACTGTGCCCACAAGTTTTTGGGCAGCAAAAATTTAAAATGCTCCGACTACGATGGTTGATACCTCTATCAATAGGTTTGGGGACCTGTAATTGCTGTGACAATTTTCATTTTGATTGCTCGATTATTTCTAAACATTTCTTAGAAAATTCAATTTTATTGAAAATTAACTGTGCTATAGCCCACAAGTTTTTGGGCGGCAAAAATCTAAAATAGTCCGATTACGATGGTTGATACCTCTATCAATAGGTTTTATGAACTGTCTAAAATTTAAAATGGTCCGATTACGATGGTTGATACCTCTATCAATAGGTTTCGGGACATGTAATTGCTGTGACAATTTTCATTTTGATTGATCGATTATTTCTAAACGTTTCTTAGAAAATTCAATTTTATTGAAAATTAACTGTGCTATAGCCCACAAATTTTTGGGCGGCAAAAATCTAAAATGGTTCGATTACGATGGTTGATATCTCTATCAATAGGTTTTGAGACCTGTAATTGCTGTGACAATCTTCATTTTGATTGCTCGATTATTTCTAATCATTTCTTAGAAAATTCAATTTTATTGAAAATAAACTGTGCTATAGCCCACAAATTTTTGAGCGGCAAAAATCTAAAATGGTCCGATTACGATGGTTGATACCTCTATCAATAGGTTTCGGGACCTGTAATTGCTGTGACAATTTTCATTTTGATTGCTCGATTATTTCTAAACATTTCTTAGAAAATTCAATTTTATTGAAAATTTACTTGGCTATAGCCCACAAGTTTTTGGGCGGCAAAAATCTAAAATGGTTCGATTACGATGATTGATACCTCTATCAATAGGTTTTGGGACCTGTAATTGCTGTGACAATTTTCATTTTTATTGCTCGATTATTTCTAAACATTTCTTAGAAAATTCAATTTTATTGAAAATCAACTGTGCTATAGCCCACACGTTTTTGGGCGGCAAAAATCTAAAATGGATCGATTACGATGGTTGATACCTCTATCATTAGGTTTGGGGACCTGTAATTGCTGTGCCAATTTTCATTTTGATTGCTCGAATACTTCTAAACATTTCTTAGAAAATTCAATTGTATTGAAAATTAACTGTGCCCACAAGTTTTTGAGCAGCAAAAATCTAAAATGCTCCGACTACGATGGTTGATACCTCTATCAATAGGTTTTGGGACCTGTAATTGCTGTGACAATTTTTATTTTGATTGCTCGATTATTTCTAAACATTTCTTAGAAAATTCAATTTTATTGAAAATTAACTGTGCTATAGCCCACAAGTTTTTGGGCAGCAAAAATCTAAAATGCTCCGACTACGATGGTTGATACCTTTATCAATAGGTTTGGGACCTGTAATTGCTGTGACAATTTTTATTTTGATTGCTTGATTATGTCTAAACATTTCTTAGAAAATTCAATTTTATTGAAAATTAACTGTGCTATAGCCCACAAGTTTTTGGGCAGCAAAAATATAAAATGCTCCGACTACGATGGTTGATACCTCTATCAATAGGTTTCGGGACCTGTAATTGCTGTGACAATTTTTATTTTGATTGATCGATTATTTCTAAACATTTCTTAGAAAATTCAATTTTATTGAAAATCAACTGTGCACGTTTTTGGGCGGCAAAAATCTAAAATGGATCGATTACGATGGTTGATACCTCTATCATTAGGTTTCGGGACCTGTAATTGCTGTGCCAATTTTCATTTTGATTGCTCGAATACTTATAAACATTTCTTAGAAAATTCAATTGTATTGAAAATCAACTGTGCCCACAAGTTTTTGGGCAGCAAAAATCTAAAATGCTCCGACTACGATGGTTGATACCTCTATCAATAGGTTTTGGGACCTGTAATTGCTGTGACAATTTTTATTTTGATTGCTCGATTATTTCTAAACATTTCTTAGAAAATTCAATTTTATTGAAAATTAACTGTGCTATAGCCCACAAGTTTTTGGGCAGCAAAAATCTAAAATGCTCCGACTACGATGGTTGATACCTTTATCAATAGGTTTGGGACCTGTAATTGCTGTGACAATTTTTATTTTGATTGCTTGATTATGTCTAAACATTTCTTAGAAAATTCAATTTTATTGAAAATTAACTGTGCTATAGCCCACAAGTTTTTGGGCAGCAAAAATATAAAATGCTCCGACTACGATGGTTGATACCTCTATCAATAGGTTTCGGGACCTGTAATTGCTGTGACAATTTTTATTTTGATTGATCGATTATTTCTAAACATTTCTTAGAAAATTCAATTTTATTGAAAATTAACTGTGCCCACAAGTTTTTGGGCGGCAAAAATTTAAAATGCTCCGACTACGATGGTTGATACCACTATCAATAGGTTTCGGGACATGCAATTGCTGTGACAATTTTCATTTTGATTGCTCGAATACTTCTAAACATTTCTTAGAAAATTCAATTTTATTGAACATTAACTGTGCTATAGCCCACAAGTTTTTGGGCAGCAAAAATCTAAAATGCTCCGATTACGATGGTTGATACCTCTATCAATAGGTTTGGGGAACTGTGATTGCTGTGACAATTTTCATTTTGATTGCTCGATTATTTCTAAACATTTCTTAGAAAATTCAATTTTATTGAAAATCAACTGTGCTATAGCCCACAAGTTTTTGGGCAGCAAAAATCTAAAATGCTCCGACTACGATGGTTGATACCTCTATCAATAGGTTTGGGGACCTGTTATTGCTGTGACAATTTTCATTTTGATTGCTCGAATACTTCTAACCATTTCTTAGAAAATTCAATTTTATTGAAAATCAACTGTGCTATAGCCCACAAGTTTTTGGGCGACAAAAATCTAAAATGCTCCGAATACGATGGTTAATACCACTATCAATAGGTTTTGGGACCTGTAATTGCTGTGACAATTTTCATTTTATCGCTCGATTATTTCTAAACATTTCTTAGAAAATTCAATTTTATTGAAAATTAACTGTGCTATAGCCCACAAGTTTTTGGGCAGCAAAAATCAAAAATGCTCTAACTACGATGGTTGATACCTCTATCAATAGGTTTCGGGACCTGTAATTGCTGTGACAATTTTCATTTTGATTGATCGATTATTTCTAAACATTTCTTAGAAAATTCAATTTTATTGAAAATTAACTGTGCTATAGCCCACAAGTTTTTGGGCAGCAAAAATCTAAAATGGTCCGATTACTATGGTTGATACCTCTATCAATAGGTTTGGGGAACTGTGATTGCTGTGACAATTTTCATTTTGATTGCTCGATTATTTCTAAACATTTCTTAGAAAATTCAATTTTATTGAAAATCAACTGTGCTATAGCCCACAAGTTTTTGGGCAGCAAAAATCTAAAATGCTCCGACTACGATGGTTGATACCTCTATCAATAGGTTTGGGGACCTGTAATTGCTGTGACAATTTTTATTTTGATTGCTCGAATACTTCTAAACATTTCTTAGAAAATTCAATTTTATTGAAAATCAACTGTGCTATAGCCCACAAGTTTTTGGGCGACAAAAATCTAAAATGCTCCGAATACGATGGGTTATACCACTATCAATAGGTTTTGGGACCTGTTATTCCTGTGATAATTTTCATTTTGATTGCTCGAATACTTCTAAACATTTCTTAGAAAATTCAATTTTATTGAAAATCAACTGTGCCCACAAGTTTTTGGGCAGCAAAAATTTAAAATGCTCCGACTACGATGGTTGATACCTCTATCAATAGGTTTGGGGACCTGTGATTGCTGTGACAATTTTCATTTTATCGCTCGATTATTTCTAAACATTTCTTAGAAAATTCAATTTTATTGAAAATTAACTGTGCTATAGCCCACAAGTTTTTGGGCAGCAAAAATCTAAAATGCTCCAACTACGATGGTTGATACCTCTATCAATAGGTTTGGGGACCTGTAATTGCTGTGACAATTTTCATTTTGATTGCTCGATTATTTCTAAACATTTCTTAGAAAATTCAATTTTATTGAAAATTATCTGTGCTATAATAGCCCACAAGTTTTTGGGCGGCAAAAATCTAAAATGCTCCGATTACGATGGTTGATACCTCTATCAATAGGTTTTATGAACTGTCTAAAATCTAAAATGGTCCGATTACGATGGTTGATACCTCTATCAATAGGTTCCGGGACCTGTTATTGCTGTGACAATTTTCATTTTGATTGATAGATTATTTCTAAACATTTCTTAGAAAATTCAATTTTATTGAAAATTAACTGTGCTATAGCCCACAAATATTTTGCGGCAAAATCTAAAATGGTTCGATTACGATGGTTGATATCTCTATCAATAGGTTTCGAGACCTGTAATTGCTGTGACAATTTTCATTTTGATTGCTCGATTATTTCTAAACATTTCTTAGAAAATTCAATTTTATTGAAAATTAACTGTGCTATAGCCCACAAGTTTTTGGGCGGCAAAAATCTAAAATAGTCCGATTACGATGGTTGATACCTCTATCAATAGGTTTTATGAACTGTCTAAAATTTAAAATGGTCCGATTACGATGGTTGATACCTCTATCAATAGGTTTCGGGACATGTAATTGCTGTGACAATTTTTATTTTGATTGATCGATTATTTCTAAACGTTTCTTAGAAAATTCAATTTTATTGAAAATTAACTGTGCTATAGCCCACAAATTTTTGGGCGGCAAAAATCTAAAATGGTTCGATTACGATGGTTGATATCTCTATCAATAGGTTTCGAGACCTGTAATTGCTGTGACAATCTTCATTTTGATTGCTCGATTATTTCTAAACATTTCTTAGAAAATTCAATTTTATTGAAAATAAACTGTGCTATAGCCCACAAATTTTTGAGCGGCAAAAATCTAAAATGGTCCGATTACGATGGTTGATACCTCTATCAATAGGTTTCGGGACCTGTAATTGCTGTGACAATTTTCATTTTGATTGCTCGATTATTTCTAAACATTTCTTAGAAAATTCAATTTTATTGAAAATTAACTGTGTTATAGCCCACAAGTTTTTGGGCAGCAAAAATCAAAAATGCTCTAACTACGATGGTTGATACCTCTATCAATAGGTTTCGGGACCTGTAATTGCTGTGACAATTTTCATTTTGATTGCTCGATTATTTCTAAACATTTCTTAGAAAATTCAATTTTATTGAAAATCAACTGTGCTATAGCCCACAAGTTTTTGGGCAGCAAAAATCTAAAATGGTTCGACTACGATGGTTGATACCTCTATCAATAGGTTTGGGGACCTGTAATTTCTGTGACAATTTTCATTTTGATTGCTCGAATACTTCTAAACATTTCTTAGAAAATTCAATTTTATTGAAAATCAACTGTGCTATAGCCCACAAGTTTTTGGGCGACAAAAATCTAAAATGCTCCGAATACGATGGTTAATACCACTATCAATAGGTTTTGGGACCTGTAATTGCTGTGACAATTTTCATTTTGATTGCTCGAATACTTCTAAACATTTCTTAGAAAATTCAATTTTATTGAAAATCAACTGTGCCCACAAGTTTTTGGGCAGCAAAAATTTAAAATGCTCCGACTACGATGGTTGATACCTCTATCAATAGGTTTGGGGACCTGTAATTGCTGTGACAATTTTTATTTTATCGCTCGATTATTTCTAAACATTTCTTAGAAAATTCAATTTTATTGAAAATTAACTGTGCTATAGCCCACAAGTTTTTGGGCAGCAAAAATCTAAAATGCTCCAACTACGATGGTTGATACCTCTATCAATAGGTTTGGGGACCTGTAATTGCTGTGACAATTTTCATTTTATCGCTCGATTATTTCTAAACAGTTCTTAGAAAATTCAATTTTATTGAAAATTAACTGTGCTATAGCCCACAAGTTTTTGAGCAGCAAAAATCAAAAATGCTCCGACTACGATGGTTGATACCTCTATCAATAGGTTTGGGGACCTGTAATTGCTGTGACAATTTTTATTTTGATTGCTCGATTATTTCTAAACATTTCTTAGAAAATTCAATTTTATTGAAAATTATCTGTGCTATAATAGCCCACAAGTTTTTGGGCGGCAAAAATCTAAAATGCTCCGATTACGATGGTTGATACCTCTATCAATAGGTTTTATGAACTGTCTAAAATCTAAAATGGTCCGATTACGATGGTTGATACCTCTATCAATAGGTTCCGGGACCTGTTATTGCTGTGACAATTTTCATTTTGATTGATCGATTATTTCTAAACGTTTCTTAGAAAATTCAATTTTATTGAAAATTAACTGTGCTATAGCCCACAAATATTTGGGCGGCAAAATCTAAAATGGTTCGATTACGATGGTTGATACCTCTATCAATAGGTTTGGGGACCTGTTATTGCTGTGACAATCTTCATTTTGATTGCTCGATTATTTCTAAACATTTCTTAGAAAATTCAATTTTATTGAAAATTAACTGTGCTATAGCCCACAAGTTTTTGAGCGGCAAAAATCTAAAATGGTCCGATTACGATGGTTGATACCTCTATCAATAGGTTTCGGGACCTGTAATTGCTGTGACAATTTTCATTTTGATTGCTCGATTATTTCTAAACATTTCTTAAAAAATTCAATTTTATTGAAAATCAACTGTGCATATATATATATATATATATATATATATATATATATATATATATATATATATATATATGCCCACAAGTTTTTGGGCAGCAAAAATTTAAAATGCTCCAACTACGATGGTTGATACCTCTATCAATAGGTTTCGGGACCTGTAATTGCTGTGACAATTTTTATTTTGATTGCTCGATTATTTCTAAACATTTCTTAGAAAATTCAATTTTATTGAAAATCAACTGTGCTACAGCCCACAAGTTTTTGGGCAGCAAAAATCTAAAATGCTCCGACTACGATGGTTGATCCCTCTATCAATAGATTTGGGGACCTGTAATTGCTGTGACAATTTTTATTTTGATTGCTCGATTATTTCTAAACATTTCTTAGAAAATTCAATTTTATTGAAAATAACTTTGCTATAGCCCACAAGTTTTTGGGCAGCAAAAATCTAAAATGCTCCGACTACAATGGTTGATACCTCTATCAATAGGTTTGGGGACCTGAAATTGCTGTGACAATTTTTATTTTGATTGCTCGATTATTTCTAAACATTTCTTAGAAAATTCAATTTTATTGAAAATCAACTGTGCTATAGCCCACAAGTTTTTGGGCAGCAAAAATCAAAAATGCTCCAACTACTATGGTTGATACCTCTATCAATAGGTTTCGGGACCTGTAATTGCTGTGACAATTTTCATTTTGATTGCTCGATTATTTCTAAACATTTCTTAGAAAATTCAATTTTAGTGAAAATCAACTGTGCTACAGCCCACAAGTTTTTGGGCAGCAAAAATCTAAAATGCTCCAACTACGATGGTTGATACCTCTATCAATAGGTTTGGGGACGTGTAATTCCTGTGACAATTTTTATTTTGATTGCTCGATTATTTCTAAACATTTCTTAGAAAATTCAATTTTATTGAAAATAACTTTGCTATAGCCCACAAGTTTTTGGGCAGCAAAAATCTAAAATGCTCCGACTACAATGGTTGATACCTCTATCAATAGGTTTGGGGACCTGTAATTGCTGTGACAATTTTTATTTTGATTGCTCGATTATTTCTAAACATTTCTTAGAAAATTCAATTTTATTGAAAATCAACTGTGCTATAGCCCACAAGTTTTTGGGCAGCAATAATCTAAAATGCTCCGACTACGATGGTTGATACCTCTATCAATAGGTTTGGGGACCTGTAATTGCTGTGACAATTTTCATTTTGATTGCTCGATTATTTCTAAACATTTCTTAGAAAATTCAATTTTATTGAAAATTAACTGTGCTATAGCCCACAAGTTTTTGGGCAGCAAAAATCAAAAATGCTCTAACTACGATGGTTGATACCTCTATCAATAGGTTTCGGGACCTGTAATTGCTGTGACAATTTTCATTTTGATTGCTCGATTATTTCTAAACATTTCTTAGAAAATTCAATTTTATTGAAAATCAACTGTGCTATAGCCCACAAGTTTTTGGGCAGCAAAAATCAAAAATGCTCTAACTACGATGGTTGATACCTCTATCAATAAGTTTCGGGACCTGTAATTGCTGTGACAATTTTCATTTTGATTGCTCGATTATTTCTAAACATTTCTTAGAAAATTCAATTTTAGTGAAAATCAACTGTGCTATAGCCCACAAGTTTTTGGGCAGCAAAAATCTAAAATGCTCCGACTACGATGGTTGATACCTCTATCAATAGATTTGGGGACCTGTAATTGCTGTGACAATTTTTATTTTGATTGCTCGATTATTTCTAAACATTTCTTAGAAAATTCAATTTTATTGAAAATTAACTTTGCTATAGCCCACAAGTTTTTGGGCAGCAAAAATCTAAAATGCTCCGACTACGATGGTTGATACCTTTATCAATAGGTTTGGGGATCTGTAATTGCTGTGACAATTTTTATTTTGATTGCTCGATTATTTCTAAACATTTCTTAGAAAATTCAATTTTATTGAAAATCAACTGTGCTATAGCCCACAAGTTTTTGGGCAGCAAAAATCTAAAATGCTCCGACTACGATGGTTGATACCTCTATCAATAGGTTTGGGGACCTGTAATTGCTGTGACAATTTTGATTTTTATCGCTCGATTATTTCTAAACATTTCTTAGAAAATTCAATTTTATTGAAAATTAACTGTGCTATAGCCCACAAGTTTTTGGGCGGCAAAAATTTAAAATGGTTCGATTACGATGGTTGATACCTCTATCAATAGGTTTCGGGATCTGTAATTGCTGTGACAATTTTGATTTTGATTGATCGATTATTTCTAAACATTTCTTAGAAAATTCATTTTATTGAAAATTAACTGTGCAATAGCCCACAAATTTTTGAGCGGCAAAAATCTAAAATGGTTCGATTACGATGGTTGATACCTCTATCAATAGGTTTTGAGACCTGTAATTGCTGTGACAATTTTCATTTTGATTGCTCGATTATTTCTAAACATTTCTTAGAAAATTCAATTTTATTGAAAATTAACTGTGCTATAGCCCACAAGTTTTTTAGCGGCAAAAATCTAAAATGGTTCGACTACGATGGTTGATACCTCTATCAATAGGTTTCGGGACCTGTAATTGCTGTGACAATTTTCATTTTGATTGCTCGATTATTTCTAAACATTTCTTAGAAAATTCAATTTTATTGAAAATCAAGTGTGCTATAGCCCACAAGTTTTTGGGCGACAAAAATCTAAAATGCTCCGATTACGATGGTTGATACCTCTATCAATAGGTTTGGGGAACTGTAATTGCTGTGACAATTTTCATTTTGATTGCTCGATTATTTCTAAACATTTCTTAGAAAATTCAATTTTATTGAAAATCAACTGTGCTATAGCCCACAAGTTTTTGGGCAGCAAAAATCTAAAATGCTCCAACTACGATGGTTGATACCTCTATCAATAGGTTTCGGGACCTGTAATTGCTGTGACAATTTTCATTTTGATTGCTCGATTATTTCTAAACATTTCTTAGAAAATTCAATTTTAGTGAAAATTAACTGTGCAATAGCCCACAAATTTTTGAGCGGCAAAAATCTAAAATGGTTCGACTACGATGGTTGATACCTCTATCAATAGGTTTGGGGACCTGTAATTGCTGTGACAATTTTCATTTTGATTGCTCGATTATTTCTAAACATTTCTTAGAAAATTCAATTTTATTGAAAATAAACTGTGCTATAGCCCACAAGTTTTTGGGCGACAAAAATCTAAAATGCTCCGATTACGATGGTTGATACCTCTATCAATAGGTTTGGGGAACTGTAATTGCTGTGACAATTTTCATTTTGATTGCTCGATTATTTCTAAACATTTCTTAGAAAATTCAATTTTATTGAAAATTAACTGTGCTATAGCCCACAAGTTTTTGGGCAGCAAAAATCAAAAATGCTCTAACTACGATGGTTGATACCTCTATCAATAGGTTTCGGGACCTGTAATTGCTGTGACAATTTTCATTTTGATTGCTCGATTATTTCTAAACATTTCTTAGAAAATTCAATTTTATTGAAAATCAACTGTGCTATAGCCCACAAGTTTTTGGGCAGCAAAAATCAAAAATGCTCCAACTACTATGGTTGATACCTCTATCAATAGGTTTCGGGACCTGTAATTGCTGTGACAATTTTCATTTTGATTGCCCGATTATTTCTAAACATTTCTTAGAAAATTCAATTTTAGTGAAAATCAACTGTGCTACAGCCCACAAGTTTTTGGGCAGCAAAAATCTAAAATGCTCCAACTACGATGGTTGATACCTCTATCAATAGGTTTGGGGACGTGTAATTGCTGTGACAATTTTTATTTTGATTGCTCGATTATTTCTAAACATTTCTTAGAAAATTCAATTTTATTGAAAATAACTTTGCTATAGCCCACAAGTTTTTGGGCAGCAAAAATCTAAAATGCTCCGACTACAATGGTTGATACCTCTATCAATAGGTTTGGGGACCTGTAATTGCTGTGACAATTTTTATTTTGATTGCTCGATTATTTCTAAACATTTCTTAGAAAATTCAATTTTATTGAAAATCAACTGTGCTATAGCCCACAAGTTTTTGGGCAGCAAAAATCTAAAATGCTCCGACTACGATGGTTGATACCTCTATCAATAGGTTTGGGGACCTGTAATTGCTGTGACAATTTTCATTTTGATTGCTCGATTATTTCTAAACATTTCTTAGAAAATTCAATTTTATTGAAAATTAACTGTGCTATAGCCCACAAGTTTTTGGGCAGCAAAAATCAAAAATGCTCTAACTACGATGGTTGATACCTCTATCAATAGGTTTCGGGATCTGTAATTGCTGTGACAATTTTCATTTTGATTGCTCGATTATTTCTAAACATTTCTTAGAAAATTCAATTTTATTGAAAATCAACTGTGCTATAGCCCACAAGTTTTTGGGCAGCAAAAATCAAAAATGCTCTAACTACGATGGTTGATACCTCTATCAATAGGTTTCGGGACCTGTAATTGCTGTGACAATTTTCATTTTGATTGCTCGATTATTTCTAAACATTTCTTAGAAAATTCAATTTTAGTGAAAATCAACTGTGCTATAGCCCACAAGTTTTTGGGCAGCAAAAATCTAAAATGCTCCGACTACGATGGTTGATACCTCTATCAATAGGTTTCGGGACCTGTAATTGCTGTGACAATTTTCATTTTGATTGCTCGATTATTTCTAAACATTTCTTAGAAAATTCAATTTTATTGAAAATCAACTGTGCTATAGCCCACAAGTTTTTGGGCAGCAAAAATCAAAAATGCTCCAACTACTATGGTTGATACCTCTATCAATAGGTTTCGGGACCTGTAATTGCTGTGACAATTTTCATTTTGATTGCTCGATTATTTCTAAACATTTCTTAGAAAATTCAATTTTAGTGAAAATCAACTGTGCTACAGCCCACAAGTTTTTGGGCAGCAAAAATCTAAAATGCTCCAACTACGATGGTTGATACCTCTATCAATAGGTTTGGGGACGTGTAATTGCTGTGACAATTTTTATTTTGATTGCTCGATTATTTCTAAACATTTCTTAGAAAATTCAATTTTATTGAAAATAACTTTGCTATAGCCCACAAGTTTTTGGGCAGCAAAAATCTAAAATGCTCCGACTACAATGGTTGATACCTCTATCAATAGGTTTGGGGACCTGTAATTGCTGTGACAATTTTTATTTTGATTGCTCGATTATTTCTAAACATTTCTTAGAAAATTCAATTTTATTGAAAATCAACTGTGCTATAGCCCACAAGTTTTTGGGCAGCAAAAATCTAAAATGCTCCGACTACGATGGTTGATACCTCTATCAATAGGTTTGGGGACCTGTAATTGCTGTGACAATTTTTATTTTGATTGCTCGATTATTTCTAAACATTTCTTAGAAAATTCAATTTTATTGAAAATTAACTGTGCTATAGCCCACAAGTTTATGGGCAGCAAAAATCAAAAATGCTCTATCTACGATGGTTGATACCTCTATCAATAGGTTTCGGGACCTGTAATTGCTGTGACAATTTTCATTTTGATTGCTCGATTATTTCTAAACATTTCTTAGAAAATTCAATTTTATTGAAAATCAACTGTGCTATAGCCCACAAGTTTTTGGGCAGCAAAAATCAAAAATGCTCTAACTACGATGGTTGATACCTCTATCAATAGGTTTCGGGACCTGTAATTGCTGTGACAATTTTCATTTTGATTGCTCGATTATTTCTAAACATTTCTTAGAAAATTCAATTTTATTGAAAATTAACTTTGCTATAGCCCACAAGTTTTTGGGCAGCAAAAATCTAAAATGTTCCGACTACGATGGTTGATACCTTTATCAATAGGTTTGGAGATCTGTAATTGCTGTGACAATTTTTATTTTGATTGCTCGATTATTTCTAAACATTTCTTAGAAAATTCAATTTTATTGAAAATCAACTGTGCTATAGCCCACAAGTTTTTGGGCAGCAAAAATCTAAAATGCTCCGACTACGATGGTTGATACCTCTATCAATAGGTTTGGGGACCTGTAATTGCTGTGACAATTTTTATTTTTATCGCTCGATTATTTCTAAACATTTCTTAGAAAATTCAATTTTATTGAAAATTAACTGTGCTATAGCCCACAAGTTTTTGGGCGGCAAAAATTTAAAAAGGTTCGATTACGATGGTTGATACCTCTATCAATAGGTTTCGGGGTCTGTAATTGCTGTGACAATTTTGATTTTGATTGATCGATTATTTCTAAACATTTCTTAGAAAATTCAATTTTAGTGAAAATTAACTGTGCAATAGCCCACAAATTTTTGAGCGGCAAAAATCTAAAATGGTTCGATTACGATGGTTGATACCTCTATCAATAGGTTTTGAGACCTGTAATTGCTGTGACAATTTTCATTTTGATTGCTCGATTATTTCTAAACATTTCTTAGAAAATTCAATTTTATTGAAAATTAACTGTGCTATAGCCCACAAGTTTTTTAGCGGCAAAAATCTAAAATGGTTCGACTACGATGGTTGATACCTCTATCAATAGGTTTGGGGACCTGTAATTGCTGTGACAATTTTCATTTTGATTGCTCGATTATTTCTAAACATTTCTTAGAAAATTCAATTTTATTGAAAATCAAGTGTGCTATAGCCCACAAGTTTTTGGGCGACAAAAATCTAAAATGCTCCGATTACGATGGTTGATACCTCTATCAATAGGTTTGGGGAACTGTAATTGCTGTGACAATTTTCATTTTGATTGCTCGATTATTTCTAAACATTTCTTAGAAAATTCAATTTTATTGAAAATCAACTGTGCTATAGCCCACAAGTTTTTGGGCGACAAAAATCTAAAATGCTCCAACTACGATGGTTGATACCTCTATCAATAGGTTTCGGGACCTGTAATTGCTGTGACAATTTTCATTTTGATTGCTCGATTATTTCTAAACATTTCTTAGAAAATTCAATTTTAGTGAAACTTAACTGTGCAATAGCCCACAAATTTTTGAGCGGCAAAAATCTAAAATGGTTCGATTACGATGGTTGATACCTCTATCAATAGGTTTTGAGACCTGTAATTGCTGTGACAATTTTCATTTTGATTGCTCGATTATTTCTAAACATTTCTTAGAAAATTCAATTTTATTGAAAATTAACTGTGGGCCCACAAGTTTTTTAGCGGCAAAAATCTAAAATGGTTCGACTACGATGGTTGATACCTCTATCAATAGGTTTGGGGACCTGTAATTGCTGTGACAATTTTCATTTTGATTGCTCGATTATTTCTAAACATTTCTTAGAAAATTCAATTTTATTGAAAATAAACTGTGCTATAGCCCACAAGTTTTTGGGCGACAAAAATCTAAAATGCTCCGATTACGATGGTTGATACCTCTATCAATAGGTTTGGGGAACTGTAATTGCTGTGACAATTTTCATTTTGATTGCTCGATTATTTCTAAACATTTCTTAGAAAATTCAATTTTATTGAAAATCAACTGTGCTATAGCCCACAAGTTTTTGGGCAGCAAAAATCTAAAATAGTCCGACTACGATGGTTGATACCTCTATCAATAGGCTTGGGGACCTGTAATTGCTGTGACAATTTTCATTTTGATTGCTCGATTATTTCTAAACATTTCTTAGAAAATTCAATTTTATTGAAAATCAACTGTGTTATAGCCCACAAGTTTTTGGGCGGCAAAAATCTAAAATGCTCCGTCTACGATGGTTGATACCTCTATCAATAGGTTTGGGGAACTGTAATTGCTGTGACAATTTTCATTTTGATTGCTCGATTATTTCTAAACATTTCTTAGAAAATTCAATTTTATTGAAAATCAACTGTGCTATAGCCCACAAGTTTTTGGGCAGCAAAAATATAAAATAGTCCGACTACGATGGTTGATACCTCTATCAATAGGTTTCGGGACCTGTAATTGCTTTGACAATTTTCATTTTGATTGCTCGATTATTTCTAAACATTTCTTAGAAAATTCAATTTTATTGAAAATTAACTGTGCTATAGCCCACAAGTTTTTGGGCGGCAAAAATCTAAAATGCTCCAACTACGATGGTTGATACCTATATCAATAGGTTTGGGGAACTGTGATTGCTGTGACAATTTTCATTTTGATTGCTCGATTATTTCTAAACATTTCTTAGAAAATTCAATTTTATTGAAAATCAAGTGTGCTATAGCCCACAAGTTTTTGGGCAGCAAAAATCTAAAATGCTCCGACTACGATGGTTGATACCTCTATCAATAGGTTTGGGGACCTGTAATTGCTGTGACAATTTTTATTTTTATCGCTCGATTATTTCTAAACATTTCTTAGAAAATTCAATTTTATTGAAAATTAACTGTGCTATAGCCCACAAGTTTTTGGGCGGCAAACATTTAAAATGGTTCGATTACGATGGTTGATACCTCTATCAATAGGTTTCGGGATCTGTAATTGCTGTGACAATTTTCATTTTGATTGATCGATTATTTCTAAACATTTCTTAGAAAATTCAATTTTATTGAAAATTAACTGTGCAATAGCCCACAAATTTTTGAGCGGCAAAAATCTAAAATGGTTCGATTACGATGGTTGATACCTCTATCAATAGGTTTCGAGACCTGTAATTGCTGTGACAATTTTCATTTTGATTGCTCGATTATTTCTAAACATTTCTTAGAAAATTCAATTTTATTGAAAATAAACTGTGCTATAGCCCAAAAGTTTTTGGGCGGCAAAAATCTAAAATGCTCCGATTACGATGGTTGATACCTCTATCAATAGGTTCCGGGACCTGTTATTGCTGTGACAATTTTCATTTTGATTGATCGATTATTTCTAAACGTTTCTTAGAAAATTCAATTTTATTGAAAATTAACTGTGCTATAGCCCACAAATTTTTGGGCGGCAAAAATCTAAAATGCTCCGATTACGATGGTTGATATCTCTATCAATAGGTTTCGAGACCTGTAATTGCTGTGATAATCTTCATTTTGATTGCTCGATTATTTCTAAACATTTCTTAGAAAATTCAATTTTATTGAAAATAAACTGTGCTATAGCCCACAAGTTTTTTAGCGGCAAAAATCTAAAATGGTTCGACTACGATGGTTGATACCTCTATCAATAGGTTTGGGGACCTGTAATTGCTGTGACAATTTTCATTTTGATTGCTCGATTATTTCTAAACATTTCTTAGAAAATTCAATTTTATTGAAAATCAACTGTGCTATAGCCCACAAGTTTTTGGGCAGCAAAAATCAAAAATGCTCCAACTACTATGGTTGATACCTCTATCAATAGGTTTCGGGACCTGTAATTGATGTGACAATTTTCATTTTGATTGCTCGATTATTTCTAAACATTTCTTAGAAAATTCAATTTTATTGAAAATAACTTTGCTATAGCCCACAAGTTTTTGGGCAGCAAAAATCTAAAATGCTCCGACTACAATGGTTGATACCTCTACCAATAGGTTTGGGGACGCGTAATTGCTGTGACAATTTTTATTTTGATTGCTCGATTATTTCTAAACATTTCTTAGAAAATTCAATTTTATTGAAAATCAAGTGTGCTATAGCCCACAAGTTTTTGGGCAGCAAAAATCTAAAATGCTCCGACTACGATGGTTGATACCTCTATCAATAGGTTTGGGGACCTGTAATTGCTGTGACAATTTTTATTTTTATCGCTCGATTATTTCTAAACATTTCTTAGAAAATTCAATTTTATTGAAAATTAACTGTGCTATAGCCCACAAGTTTTTGGGCGGCAAAAATTTAAAATGGTTCGATTACGATGGTTGATACCTCTATCAATAGGTTTCGGGATCTGTAATTGCTGTGACAATTTTGATTTTGATTGATCGATTATTTCTAAACATTTCTTAGAAAATTCAATTTTATTGAAAATTAACTGTGCAATAGCCCACAAATTTTTGAGCGGCAAAAATCTAAAATGGTTCGATTACGATGGTTGATACCTCTATCAATAGGTTTCGAGACCTGTAATTGCTGTGACAATTTTCATTTTGATTGCTCGATTATTTCTAAACATTTCTTAGAAAATTCAATTTTATTGAAAATAAACTGTGCTATAGCCCAAAAGTTTTTGGGCGGCAAAAATCTAAAATGCTCCGATTACGATGGTTGATACCTCTATCAATAGGTTCCGGGACCTGTTATTGCTGTGACAATTTTCATTTTGATTGATCGATTATTTCTAAACGTTTCTTAGAAAATTCAATTTTATTGAAAATTAACTGTGCTATAGCCCACAAATTTTTGGGCGGCAAAAATCTAAAATGCTCCGATTACGATGGTTGATATCTCTATCAATAGGTTTCGAGACCTGTAATTGCTGTGACAATCTTCATTTTGATTGCTCGATTATTTCTAAACATTTCTTAGAAAATTCAATTTTATTGAAAATAAACTGTGCTATAGCCCACAAGTTTTTGGGCGGCAAAAATCTAAAATGGTTCGACTACGATGGTTGATACCTCTATCAATAGGTTTGGGAACCTGTAATTGCTGTGACAATTTTCATTTTGATTGCTCGATTATTTCTAAACATTTCTTAAAAAATTCAATTTTATTGAAAATCAACTGTGCATATATATATATATATATATATATATATATATATATATATATATATATATATGCCCACAAGTTTTTGGGCAGCAAAAATCTAAAATGCTCCAACTACGATGGTTGATACCTCTATCAATAGGTTTCGGGACCTGTAATTGCTGTGACAATTTTTAT
The DNA here is from genome assembly GCA_958295665.1 of Tipula vernalis. Taxonomy (NCBI): domain Eukaryota; kingdom Metazoa; phylum Arthropoda; class Insecta; order Diptera; family Tipulidae; genus Tipula; species Tipula vernalis. The sequence continues at coordinate 152,810,429 of OY282560.1, read as the reverse complement.
TTTGATTGCTCGATTATTTCTAAACATTTCTTAGCAAATTCAATTTTAGTGAAAATCAACTGTGCTACAGCCCACAAGTTTTTGGGCAGCAAAAATCTAAAATGCTCCGACTACGATGGTTGATACCTCTATCAATAGGTTTTGGGACCTGTAATTGCTGTGACAATTTTCATTTTGATTGCTCGATTATTTCTAAACATTTCTTAGAAAATTCAATTTTATTGAAAATTAACTGTGCTATAGCCCACAAGTTTTTGGGCAGCAAAAATCAAAAATGCTCTAACTACGATGGTTGATACCTCTATCAATAGGTTTCGGGACCTGTAATTGCTGTGACAATTTTCATTTTGATTGCTCGATTATTTCTAAACATTTCTTAGAAAATTCAATTTTATTGAAAATCAACTGTGCTATAGCCCACAAGTTTTTGGGCAGCAAAAATCAAAAATGCTCCAACTACTATGGTTGATACCTCTATCAATAGGTTTCGGGACCTGTAATTGCTGTGACAATTTTCATTTTGATTGCTCGATTATTTCTAAACATTTCTTAGAAAATTCAATTTTAGTGAAAATCAACTGTGCTACAGCCCACAAGTTTTTGGGCAGCAAAAATCTAAAATGCTCCAACTACGATGGTTGATACCTCTATCAATAGGTTTGGGGACCTGTAATTGCTGTGACAATTTTTATTTTGATTGCTCGATTATTTCTAAACATTTCTTAGAAAATTCAATTTTATTGAAAATAACTTTGCTATAGCCCACAAGTTTTTGGGCAGCAAAAATCTAAAATGCTCCGACTACAATGGTTGATACCTCTATCAATAAGTTTGGGGACCTGTAATTGCTGTGACAATTTTTATTTTGATTGCTCGATTATTTCTAAACATTTCTTAGAAAATTCAATTTTATTGAAAATCAACTGTGCTATAGCCCACAAGTTTTTGGGCAGCAAAAATCTAAAATGCTCCGACTACGATGGTTGATACCTCTATCAATAGGTTTGGGGACCTGTAATTGCTGTGACAATTTTCATTTTGATTGCTCGATTATTTCTAAACATTTCTTAGAAAATTCAATTTTATTGAAAATTAACTGTGCTATAGCCCACAAGTTTTTGAGCGGCAAAAATCTAAAATGGTCCGATTACGATGGTTAATACCTCTATCAATAGGTTTCGGGACCTGTAATTGCTGTGACAATTTTCATTTTGATTGCTCGATTATTTCTAAACATTTCTTAGAAAATTCAATTTTATTGAAAATTAACTGTGTTATAGCCCACAAGTTTTTGGGCAGCAAAAATCTAAAATGCTCCGACTACGATGGTTGATACCTCTATCAATAAATTTGGGGACCTGTAATTGCTGTGACAATTTTTATTTTGATTGCTCGATTATTTCTAAATATTTCTTAGAAAATTCAATTTTAGTGAAAATCAACTGTGCTATAGCCCACAAGTTTTTGGGCAGCAAAAATCTAAAATGCTCCGACTACGATGGTTGATACCTCTATCAATAGATTTGGGGACCTGTAATTGCTGTGACAATTTTTATTTTGATTGCTCGATTATTTCTAAACATTTCTTAGAAAATTCAATTTTATTGAAAATTAACTTTGCTATAGCCCACAAGTTTTTGGGCAGCAAAAATCTAAAATGCTCCGACTACGATGGTTGATACCTTTATCAATAGGTTTGGGGACCTGTAATTGCTGTGACAATTTTTATTTTGATTGCTCGATTATTTCTAAACATTTCTTAGAAAATTCAATTTAATTGAAAATCAACTGTGCTATAGCCCACAAGTTTTTGGGCAGCAAAAATCTAAAATGCTCCGACTACGATGGTTGATACCTCTATCAATAGGTTTGGGGACCTGTAATTGCTGTGACAATTTTTATTTTGATTGCTCGATTATTTCTAAACATTTCTTAGAAAATTCAATTTTATTGAAAATTAACTGTGCTATAGCCCACAAGTTTTTTAGCGGCAAAAATCTAAAATGGTTCGACTACGATGGTTGATACCTCTATCAATAGGTTTGGGGACCTGTAATTGCTGTGACAATTTTCATTTTGATTGCTCGATTATTTCTAAACATTTCTTAGAAAATTCAATTTTATTGAAAATTAACTGTGCAATAGCCCACAAGTTTTTTAGCGGCAAAAATCTAAAATGGTTCGACTACGATGGTTGATACCTCTATCAATAGGTTTGGGGACCTGTAATTGCTGTGACAATTTTCATTTTGATTGCTCGATTATTTCTAAACATTTCTTAGAAAATTCAATTTTATTGAAAATCAAGTGTGCTATAGCCCACAAGTTTTTGGGCGACAAAAATCTAAAATGCTCCGATTACGATGGTTGATACCTCTATCAATAGGTTTGGGGAACTGTAATTGCTGTGACAATTTTCATTTTGATTGCTCGATTATTTCTAAACATTTCTTAGAAAATTCAATTTTATTGAAAATCAACTGTGCTATAGCCCACAAGTTTTTGGGCAGCAAAAATCTAAAATGCTCCAACTACGATGGTTGATACCTCTATCAATAGGTTTCGGGACCTGTAATTGCTGTGACACTTTTCATTTTGATTGCTCGATTATTTCTAAACATTTCTTAGAAAATTCAATTTTAGTGAAAATTAACTGTGCAATAGCCCACAAATTTTTGAGCGGCAAAAATCTAAAATGGTTCGATTACGATGGTTGATACCTCTATCAATAGGTTTTGAGACCTGTAATTGCTGTGACAATTTTCATTTTGATTGCTCGATTATTTCTAAACATTTCTTAGAAAATTCAATTTTATTGAAAATTAACTGTGGGCCCACAAGTTTTTTAGCGGCAAAAATCTAAAATAGTTCGACTACGATGGTTGATACCTCTATCAATAGGTTTGGGGACCTGTAATTGCTGTGACAATTTTCATTTTGATTGCTCGATTATTTCTAAACATTTCTTAGAAAATTCAATTTTATTGAAAATAAACTGTGCTATAGCCCACAAGTTTTTGGGCGACAAAAATCTAAAATGCTCCGATTACGATGGTTGATACCTCTATCAATAGGTTTGGGGAACTGTAATTGCTGTGACAATTTTCATTTTGATTGCTCGATTATTTCTAAACATTTCTTAGAAAATTCAATTTTATTGAAAATTAACTGTGCTATAGCCCACAAGTTTTTGGGCAGCAAAAATCAAAAATGCTCTAACTACGATGGTTGATACCTCTATCAATAGGTTTCGGGACCTGTAATTGCTGTGACAATTTTCATTTTGATTGCTCGATTATTTCTAAACATTTCTTAGAAAATTCAATTTTATTGAAAATCAACTGTGCTATAGCCCACAAGTTTTTGGGCAGCAAAAATCAAAAATGCTCCAACTACTATGGTTGATACCTCTATCAATAGGTTTCGGGACCTGTAATTGCTGTGACAATTTTCATTTTGATTGCTCGATTATTTCTAAACATTTCTTAGAAAATTCAATTTTAGTGAAAATCAACTGTGCTACAGCCCACAAGTTTTTGGGCAGCAAAAATCTAAAATGCTCCAACTACGATGGTTGATACCTCTATCAATAGGTTTGGGGACGTGTAATTGCTGTGACAATTTTTATTTTGATTGCTCGATTATTTCTAAACATTTCTTAGAAAATTCAATTTTATTGAAAATCAAGTGTGCTATAGCCCACAAGTTTTTGGGCAGCAAAAATCTAAAATGCTCCGACTACAATGGTTGATACCTCTATCAATAGGTTTGGGGACCTGTAATTGCTGTGACAATTTTTATTTTGATTGCTCGATTATTTCTAAACATTTCTTAGAAAATTCAATTTTATTGAAAATCAACTGTGCTATAGCCCACAAGTTTTTGGGCAGCAAAAATCTAAAATGCTCCGACTACGATGGTTGATACCTCTATCAATAGGTTTCGGGACCTGTAATTGCTGTGACAATTTTCATTTTGATTGCTCGATTATTTCTAAACATTTCTTAGAAAATTCAATTTTATTGAAAATTAACTGTGCTATAGCCCACAAGTTTTTGGGCAGCAAAAATCAAAAATGCTCTAACTACGATGGTTGATACCTCTATCAATAGGTTTCGGGACCTGTAATTGCTGTGACAATTTTCATTTTGATTGCTCGATTATTTCTAAACATTTCTTAGAAAATTCAATTTTATTGAAAATCAACTGTGCTATAGCCCACAAGTTTTTGGGCAGCAAAAATCAAAAATGCTCTAACTACGATGGTTGATACCTCTATCAATAGGTTTCGGGACCTGTAATTGCTGTGACAATTTTCATTTTGATTGCTCGATTATTTCTAAACATTTCTTAGAAAATTCAATTTTAGTGAAAATCAACTGTGCTATAGCCCACAAGTTTTTGGGCAGCAAAAATCTAAAATGCTCCGACTACGATGGTTGATACCTCTATCAATAGGTTTCGGGACCTGTAATTGCTGTGACAATTTTCATTTTGATTGCTCGATTATTTCTAAACATTTCTTAGAAAATTCAATTTTATTGAAAATCAACTGTGCTATAGCCCACAAGTTTTTGGGCAGCAAAAATCAAAAATGCTCCAACTACTATGGTTGATACCTCTATCAATAGGTTTCGGGACCTGTAATTGCTATGACAATTTTTATTTTGATTGCTCGATTATTTCTAAACATTTCTTAGAAAATTCAATTTTAGTGAAAATCAACTGTGCTACAGCCCACAAGTTTTTGGGCAGCAAAAATCTAAAATGCTCCAACTACGATGGTTGATACCTCTATCAATAGGTTTGGGGACGTGTAATTGCTGTGACAATTTTTATTTTGATTGCTCGATTATTTCTAAACATTTCTTAGAAAATTCAATTTTATTGAAAATAACTTTGCTATAGCCCACAAGTTTTTGGGCAGCAAAAATCTAAAATGCTCCGACTACAATGGTTGATACCTCTATCAATAGGTTTGGGGACCTGTAATTGCTGTGACAATTTTTATTTTGATTGCTCGATTATTTCTAAACATTTCTTAGAAAATTCAATTTTATTGAAAATCAACTGTGCTATAGCCCACAAGTTTTTGGGCAGCAAAAATCTAAAATGCTCCGACTACGATGGTTGATACCTCTATCAATAGGTTTGGGGACCTGTAATTGCTGTGACAATTTTCATTTTGATTGCTCGATTATTTCTAAACATTTCTTAGAAAATTCAATTTTATTGAAAATTAACTGTGCTATAGCCCACAAGTTTTTGGGCAGCAAAAATCAAAAATGCTCTAACTACGATGGTTGATACCTCTATCAATAGGTTTCGGGACCTGTAATTGCTGTGACAATTTTCATTTTGATTGCTCGATTATTTCTAAACATTTCTTAGAAAATTCAATTTTATTGAAAATCAACTGTGCTATAGCCCACAAGTTTTTGGGCAGCAAAAATCAAAAATGCTCCAACTACTATGGTTGATACCTCTATCAATAGGTTTCGGGACCTGTGATTGCTGTGACAATTTTCATTTTGATTGCTCGATTATTTCTAAACATTTCTTAGAAAATTCAATTTTAGTGAAAATCAACTGTGCTATAGCCCACAAGTTTTTGGGCAGCAAAAATCTAAAATGCTCCGACTACGATGGTTGATACCTCTATCAATAGGTTTGGGGACCTGTAATTGCTGTGACAATTTTCATTTTGATTGCTCGATTATTTCTAAACATTTCTTAGAAAATTCAATTTTATTGAAAATCAACTGTGCTATAGCCCACAAGTTTTTGGGCAGCAAAAATCTAAAATGCTCCGACTACGATGGTTGATACCTCTATCAATAGGTTTGGGGACCTGTAATTGCTGTGACAATTTTCATTTTGATTGCTCGATTATTTCTAAACATTTCTTAGAAAATTCAATTTTATTGAAAATTAACTGTGCTATAGCCCACAAGTTTTTGGGCAGCAAAAATCAAAAATGCTCTAACTACGATGGTTGATACCTCTATCAATAGGTTTCGGGACCTGTAATTGCTGTGACAATTTTCATTTTGATTGCTCGATTATTTCTAAACATTTCTTAGAAAATTCAATTTTATTGAAAATCAACTGTGCTATAGCCCACAAGTTTTTGGGCAGCAAAAATCTAAAATGCTCCAACTACGATGGTTGATACCTCTATCAATAGGTTTGGGGACGTGTAATTGCTGTGACAATTTTTATTTTGATTGCTCGATTATTTCTAAACATTTCTTAGAAAATTCAATTTTATTGAAAATAACTTTGCCCACAAGTTTTTGGGCAGCAAAAATCTAAAATGCTCCGACTACAATGGTTGATACCTCTATCAATAGGTTTGGGGACCTGTAATTGCTGTGACAATTTTCATTTTGATTGCTCGATTATTTCTAAACATTTCTTAGAAAATTCAATTTTATTGAAAATCAACTGTGCTATAGCCCACAAGTTTTTGGGCAGCAAAAATCAAAAATGCTCCAACTACTATGGTTGATACCTCTATCAATAGGTTTCGGGACCTGTAATTGCTGTGACAATTTTCATTTTGATTGCTCGATTATTTCTAAACATTTCTTAGAAAATTCAATTTTATTGAAAATTAACTGTGCTATAGCCCACAAGTTTTTGGGCAGCAAAAACCAAAAATGCTCTAACTACGATGGTTGATACCTCTATCAATAGGTTTCGGGACCTGTAATTGCTGTGACAATTTTCATTTTGATTGCTCGATTATTTCTAAACATTTCTTAGAAAATTCAATTTTATTGAAAATCAACTGTGCTATAGCCCACAAGTTTTGGGCAGCAAAAATCAAAAATGCTCTAACTACGATGGTTGATACCTCTATCAATAGGTTTCGGGACCTGTAATTGCTGTGACAATTTTCATTTTGATTGCTCGATTATTTCTAAACATTTCTTAGAAAATTCAATTTTAGTGAAAATCAACTGTGCTATAGCCCACAAGTTTTTGGGCAGCAAAAATCTAAAATGCTCCGACTACGATGGTTGATACCTCTATCAATAGGTTTCGGGACCTGTAATTGCTGTGACAATTTTCATTTTGATTGCTCGATTATTTCTAAACATTTCTTAGAAAATTCAATTTTAGTGAAAATCAACTGTGCTACAGCCCACAAGTTTTTGGGCAGCAAAAATCTAAAATGCTCCAACTACGATGGTTGATACCTCTATCAATAGGTTTGGGGACGTGTAATTGCTGTGACAATTTTTATTTTGATTGCTCGATTATTTCTAAACATTTCTTAGAAAATTCAATTTTATTGAAAATCAACTGTGCTATAGCCCACAAGTTTTTGGGCGACAAAAATCTAAAATGCTCCGATTACGATGGTTGATACCTCTATCAATAGGTTTGGGGAACTGTAATTGCTGTGACAATTTTCATTTTGATTGCTCGATTATTTCTAAACATTTCTTAGAAAATTCAATTTTATTGAAAATCAACTGTGCTATAGCCCACAAGTTTTTGGGCAGCAAAAATCTAAAATGCTCCAACTACGATGGTTGATACCTCTATCAATAGGTTTCGGGACCTGTAATTGCTGTGACAATTTTCATTTTGATTGCTCGATTATTTCTAAACATTTCTTAGAAAATTCAATTTTAGTGAAAATTAACTGTGCAATAGCCCACAAATTTTTGAGCGGCAAAAATCTAAAATGGTTCGATTACGATGGTTGATACCTCTATCAATAGGTTTGGGGACCTGTAATTGCTGTGACAATTTTCATTTTGATTGCTCGATTATTTCTAAACATTTCTTAGAATATTCAATTTTATTGAAAATAAACTGTGCTATAGCCCACAAGTTTTTGGGCGACAAAAATCTAAAATGCTCCGATTACGATGGTTGATACCTCTATCAATAGGTTTGGGGAACTGTAATTGCTGTGACAATTTTCATTTTGATTGCTCGATTATTTCTAAACATTTCTTAGAAAATTCAATTTTATTGAAAATCAACTGTGCTATAGCCCACAAGTTTTTGGGCAGCAAAAATCTAAAATAGTCCGACTACGATGGTTGATACCTCTATCAATAGGCTTGGGGACCTGTAATTGCTGTGACAATTTTCATTTTGATTGCTCGATTATTTCTAAACATTTCTAAGAAAATTCAATTTTATTGAAAATCAACTGTGTTATAGCCCACAAGTTTTTGGGCGGCAAAAATCTAAAATGCTCCGTCTACGATGGTTGATACCTCTATCAATAGGTTTGGGGAACTGTGATTGCTGTGACAATTTTCATTTTGATTGCTCGATTATTTCTAAACATTTCTTAGAAAATTCAATTTTATTGAAAATCAACTGTGCTATAGCCCACAAGTTTTTGGGCAGCAAAAATCTAAAATGCTCCGACTACGATGGTTGATACCTCTATCAATAGGTTTCGGGACCTGTAATTGCTTTGACAATTTTCATTTTGATTGCTCGATTATTTCTAAACATTTCTTAGAAAATTCAATTTTATTGAAAATTAACTGTGCTATAGCCCACAAGTTTTTGGGCGGCAAAAATCTAAAATGCTCCGACTACGATGGTTGATACCTATATCAATAGGTTTGGGGAACTGTGATTGCTGTGACAATTTTCATTTTGATTGCTCGATTATTTCTAAACATTTCTTAGAAAATTCAATTTTATTGAAAATCAAGTGTGCTATAGCCCACAAGTTTTTGGGCAGCAAAAATCTAAAATGCTCCGACTACGATGGTTGATACCTCTATCAATAGGTTTGGGGACCTGTAATTGCTGTGACAATTTTTATTTTTATCGCTCGATTATTTCTAAACATTTCTTAGAAAATTCAATTTTATTGAAAATTAACTGTGCTATAGCCCACAAGTTTTTGGGCGGCAAAAATTTAAAATGGTTCGATTACGATGGTTGATACCTCTATCAATAGGTTTCAGGATCTGTAATTGCTGTGACAATTTTGATTTTGATTGATCGATTATTTCTAAACATTTCTTAGAAAATTCAATTTTATTGAAAATTAACTGTGCAATAGCCCACAAATTTTTGAGCGGCAAAAATCTAAAATGGTTCGATTACGATGGTTGATACCTCTATCAATAGGTTTCGAGACCTGTAATTGCTGTGACAATTTTCATTTTGATTGCTCGATTATTTCTAAACATTTCTTAGAAAATTCAATTTTATTGAAAATAAACTGTGCTATAGCCCAAAAGTTTTTGGGCGGCAAAAATCTAAAATGCTCCGATTACGATGGTTGATACCTCTATCAATAGGTTCCGGGACCTGTTATTGCTGTGACAATTTTCATTTTGATTGATCGATTATTTCTAAACGTTTCTTAGAAAATTCAATTTTATTGAAAATTAACTGTGCTATAGCCCACAAATTTTTGGGCGGCAAAAATCTAAAATGCTCCGATTACGATGGTTGATATCTCTATCAATAGGTTTGGGGACCTGTAATTGCTGTGACAATCTTCATTTTGATTGCTCGATTATTTCTAAACATTTCTTAGAAAATTAAATTTTATTGAAAATAAACTGTGCTATAGCCCACAAGTTTTTTAGCGGCAAAAATCTAAAATGGTTCGACTACGATGGTTGATACCTCTATCAATAGGTTTGGGGACCTGTAATTGCTGTGACAATTTTCATTTTGATTGCTCGATTATTTCTAAACATTTCTTAAAAAATTCAATTTTATTGAAAATCAACTGTGCATATATATATATATATATATATATATATATATATATATATATATATATATATATATATATATATATATGCCCACAAGTTTTTGGGCAGCAAAAATCTAAAATGCTCCAACTACGATGGTTGATACCTCTATCAATAGGTTTCGGGACCTGTAATTGCTGTGACAATTTTTATTTTTATTGCTCGATTATTTCTAAACATTTCTTAGAAAATTCAATTTTATTGAAAATCAACTGTGTTATAGCCCACAAGTTTTTGGGCGGCAAAAATCTAAAATGCTCCGTCTACGTTGGTTGATACCTCTATCAATAGGTTTGGGGAACTGTGATTGCTGTGACAATTTTCATTTTGATTGCTCGATTATTTCTAAACATTTCTTAGAAAATTCAATTTTATTGAAAATCAACTGTGCTATAGCCCACAAGTTTTTGGGCAGCAAAAATATAAAATGCTCCGACTACGATGGTTGATACCTCTATCAATAGGTTTCGGGACCTGTAATTGCTTTGACAATTTTCATTTTGATTGCTCGATTATTTCTAAACATTTCTTAGAAAATTCAATTTTATTGAAAATTAACTGTGCTATAGCCCACAAGTTTTTGGGCGGCAAAAATCTAAAATGCTCCGACTACGATGGTTGATACCTATATCAATAGGTTTGGGGAACTGTGATTGCTGTGACAATTTTCATTTTGATTGCTCGATTATTTCTAAACATTTCTTAGAAAATTCAATTTTATTGAAAATCAAGTGTGCTCTAGCCCACAAGTTTTTGGGCAGCAAAAATCTAAAATGCTCCGACTACGATGGTTGATACCTCTATCAATAGGTTTGGGGACCTGTAATTGCTGTGACAATTTTTATTTTTATCGCTCGATTATTTCTAAACATTTCTTAGAAAATTCAATTTTATTGAAAATTAACTGTGCTATAGCCCACAAGTTTTTGGGCGGCAAAAATTTAAAATGGTTCGATTACGATGGTTGATACCTCTATCAATAGGTTTCGGGATCTGTAATTGCTGTGACAATTTTGATTTTGATTGATCGATTATTTCTAAACATTTCTTAGAAAATTCAATTTTATTGAAAATTAACTGTGCAATAGCCCACAAATTTTTGAGCGGCAAAAATCTAAAATGGTTCGATTACGATGGTTGATACCTCTATCAATAGGTTTCGAGACCTGTAATTGCTGTGACAATTTTCATTTTGATTGCTCGATTATTTCTAAACATTTCTTAGAAAATTCAATTTTATTGAAAATAAACTGTGCTATAGCCCAAAAGTTTTTGGGCGGCAAAAATCTAAAATGCTCCGATTACGATGGTTGATACCTCTATCAATAGGTTCCGGGACCTGTTATTGCTGTGACAATTTTCATTTTGATTGATCGATTATTTCTAAACGTTTCTTAGAAAATTCAATTTTATTGAAAATTAACTGTGCTATAGCCCACAAATTTTTGGGCGGCAAAAATCTAAAATGCTCCGATTACGATGGTTGATATCTCTATCAATAGGTTTGGGGACCTGTAATTGCTGTGACAATTTTCATTTTGATTACTCGATTATTTCTAAACATTTCTTAGAAAATTCAATTTTATTGAAAATAAACTGTGCTATAGCCCACAAGTTTTTTAGCGGCAAAAATCAAAAATGCTCTAACTACGATGGTTGATACCTCTATCAATAGGTTTGGGGACCTGTAATTGCTGTGACAATTTTCATTTTGATTGCTCGATTATTTCTAAACATTTCTTAGAAAATTTAATTTTAGTGAAAATCAACTGTGCTACAGCCCACAAGTTTTTGGGCAGCAAAAATCTAAAATGCTCCGACTACGATGGTTGATACCTCTATCAATAGGTTTGGGGACCTGTAATTGCTGTGACAATTTTCATTTTGATTGCTCGATTATTTCTAAACATTTCTTAGAAAATTCAATTTTATTGAAAATTAACTGTGCTATAGCCCACAAGTTTTTGGGCAGCAAAAATCAAAAATGCTCTAACTACGATGGTTGATACCTCTATCAATAGGTTTCGGGACCTGTAATTGCTGTGACAATTTTCATTTTGATTGCTCGATTATTTCTAAACATTTCTTAGAAAATTCAATTTTATTGAAAATCAACTGTGCTATAGCCCACAAGTTTTTGGGCAGCAAAAATCAAAAATGCTCCAACTACTATGGTTGATACCTCTATCAATAGGTTTCGGGACCTGTAATTGCTGTGACAATTTTCATTTTGATTGCTCGATTATTTCTAAATATTTCTTAGAAAATTCAATTTTAGTGAAAATCAACTGTGCTACAGCCCACAAGTTTTTGGGCAGCAAAAATCTAAAATGCTCCAACTACGATGGTTGATACCTCTATCAATAGGTTTGGGGACCTGTAATTGCTGTGACAATTTTTATTTTGATTGCTCGATTATTTCTAAACATTTCTTAGAAAATTCAATTTTATTGAAAATAACTTTGCTATAGCCCACAAGTTTTTGGGCAGCAAAAATCTAAAATGCTCCGACTACAATGGTTGATACCTCTATCAATAGGTTTGGGGACCTGTAATTGCTGTGACAATTTTTATTTTGATTGCTCGATTATTTCTAAACATTTCTTAGAAAATTCAATTTTATTGAAAATCAACTGTGCTATAGCCCACAAGTTTTTGGGCAGCAAAAATCTAAAATGCTCCGACTACGATGGTTGATACCTCTATCAATAGGTTTTGGGACCTGTAATTGCTGTGACAATTTTCATTTTGATTGCTCGATTATTTCTAAACATTTCTTAGAAAATTCAATTTTATTGAAAATTAACTGTGCTATAGCCCACAAGTTTTTGGGCAGCAAAAATCAAAAATGCTCTAACTACGATGGTTGATACCTCTATCAATAGGTTTCGGGACCTGTAATTGCTGTGACAATTTTCATTTTGATTGCTCGATTATTTCTAAACATTTCTTAGAAAATTCAATTTTATTGAAAATCAACTGTGCTATAGCCCACAAGTTTTTGGGCAGCAAAAATCAAAAATGCTCCAACTACTATGGTTGATACCTCTATCAATAGGTTTCGGGACCTGTAATTGCTGTGACAATTTTCATTTTGATTGCTCGATTATTTCTAAACATTTCTTAGAAAATTCAATTTTATTGAAAATCAACTGTGCTACAGCCCACAAGTTTTTGGGCAGCAAAAATCTAAAATGCTCCAACTACGATGGTTGATACCTCTATCAATAGGTTTGGGGACCTGTAATTGCTGTGACAATTTTTATTTTGATTGCTCGATTATTTCTAAACATTTCTTAGAAAATTCAATTTTATTGAAAATAACTTTGCTATAGCCCACAAGTTTTTGGGCAGCAAAAATCTAAAATGCTCCGACTACAATGGTTGATACCTCTATCAATAGGTTTGGGGACCTGTAATTGCTGTGACAATTTTTATTTTGATTGCTCGATTATTTCTAAACATTTCTTAGAAAATTCAATTTTATTGAAAATCAACTGTGCTATAGCCCACAAGTTTTTGGGCAGCAAAAATCTAAAATGCTCCGACTACGATGGTTGATACCTCTATCAATAGGTTTGGGGACCTGTAATTGCTGTGACAATTTTCATTTTGATTGCTCGATTATTTCTAAACATTTCTTAGAAAATTCAATTTTATTGAAAATTAACTGTGCTATAGCCCACAAGTTTTTGAGCGGCAATAATCTAAAATGGTCCGATTACGATGGTTAATACCTCTATCAATAGGTTTCGGGACCTGTAATTGCTGTGACAATTTTCATTTTGATTGCTCGATTATTTCTAAACATTTCTTAGAAAATTCAATTTTATTGAAAATTAACTGTGCTATAGCCCACAAGTTTTTGGGCAGCAAAAATCAAAAATGCTCTAACTACGATGGTTGATACCTCTATCAATAGGTTTCGGGACCTGTAATTGCTGTGACAATTTTCATTTTGATTGCTCGATTATTTCTAAACATTTCTTAGAAAATTCAATTTTATTGAAAATCAACTGTGCTATAGCCCACAAGTTTTTGGGCAGCAAAAATCAAAAATGCTCTAACTACGATGGTTGATACCTCTATCAATAGGTTTCGGGACCTGTAATTGCTGTGACAATTTTCATTTTGATTGCTCGATTATTTCTAAACATTTCTTAGAAAATTCAATTTTATTGAAAATCAACTGTGCTATAGCCCACAAGTTTTTGGGCAGCAAAAATCAAAAATGCTCCAACTACTATGGTTGATACCTCTATCAATAGGTTTCGGGACCTGTAATTGCTGTGACAATTTTCATTTTGATTGCTCGATTATTTCTAAACATTTCTTAGAAAATTCAATTTTAGTGAAAATCAACTGTGCTACATCCCACAAGTTTTTGGGCAGCAAAAATCTAAAATGCTCCAACTACTATGGTTGATACCTCTATCAATAGGTTTGGGGACCTGTAATTGCTGTGACAATTTTTATTTTGATTGCTCGATTATTTCTAAACATTTCTTAGAAAATTCAATTTTATTGAAAATAACTTTGCTATAGCCCACAAGTTTTTGGGCAGCAAAAATCTAAAATGCTCCGACTACGATGGTTGATACCTCTATCAATAGGTTTGGGGACCTGTAATTGCTGTGACAATTTTCATTTTGATTGCTCGATTATTTCTAAACATTTCTTAGAAAATTCAATTTTATTGAAAATTAACTGTGCTATAGCTCACAAGTTTTTGAGCGGCAAAAATCTTAAATGGTCCGATTACGATGGTTAATACCTCTATCAATAGGTTTCGGGACCTGTAATTGCTGTGACAATTTTTATTTTGATTGCTCGATTATTTCTAAACATTTCTTAGAAAATTCAATTTTATTGAAAATAACTTTGCTATAGCCCACAAGTTTTTGGGCAGCAAAAATCTAAAATGCTCCGACTACAATGGTTGATACCTCTATCAATAGGTTTGGGGACCTGTAATTGCTGTGACAATTTTTATTTTGATTGCTCGATTATTTCTAAACATTTCTTAGAAAATTCAATTTTATTGAAAATCAACTGTGCTATAGCCCACAAGTTTTTGGGCAGCAAAAATCAAAAATGCTCTAACTACGATGGTTGATACCTCTATCAATAGGTTTCGGGACCTGTAATTGCTGTGACAATTTTTATTTTGATTGCTCGATTATTTCTAAACATTTCTTAGAAAATTCAATTTTATTGAAAATAACTTTGCTATAGCCCACAAGTTTTTGGGCAGCAAAAATCAAAAATGCTCTAACTACGATGGTTGATACCTCTATCAATAGGTTTCGGGACCTGTAATTGCTGTGACAATTTTCATTTTGATTGCTCGATTATTTCTAAACATTTCTTAGAAAATTCAATTTTAGTGAAAATCAACTATGCTATAGCCCACAAGTTTTTGGGCAGCAAAAATCTAAAATGCTCCGACTACGATGGTTGATACCTCTATCAATAGATTTGGGGACCTGTAATTGCTGTGACAATTTTTATTTTGATTGCTCGATTATTTCTAAACATTTCTTAGAAAATTCAATTTTATTGAAAATTAACTTTGCTATAGCCCACAAGTTTTTGGGCAGCAAAAATCTAAAATGCTCCGACTACGATGGTTGATACCCTTATCAATAGGTTTGGGGACCTGTAATTGCTGTGACAATTTTTATTTTGATTGCTCGATTATTTCTAAACATTTCTTAGAAAATTCAATTTTATTGAAAATCAAGTGTGCTATAGCCCACAAGTTTTTGGGCAGCAAAAATCTAAAATGCTCCGACTACGATGGTTGATACCTCTATCAATAGGTTTGGGGACCTGTAATTGCTGTGACAATTTTTATTTTTATCGCTCGATTATTTATAAACATTTCTTAGAAAATTCAATTTTATTGAAAATTAACTGTGCTATAGCCCACAAGTTTTTGGGCGGCAAAAATTTAAAATGGTTCGATTACGATGGTTGATACCTCTATCAATAGGTTTCGGGATCTGTAATTGCTGTGACAATTTTGATTTTGATTGATCGATTATTTCTAAACATTTCTTAGAAAATTCAATTTTATTGAAAATTAACTGTGCTATAGCCCACAAGTTTTTTAGCGGCAAAAATCTAAAATGGTTCGACTACGATGGTTGATACCTCTATCAATAGGTTTGGGGACCTGTAATTGCTGTGACAATTTTCATTTTGATTGCTCGATTATTTCTAAACATTTCTTAGAAAATTCAATTTTATTATAAATTAACTGTGCTATAGCCCACAAGTTTTTTAGCGGCAAAAATCTAAAATGGTTCGACTACGATGGTTGATACCTCTATCAATAGGTTTGGGGACCTGTAATTGCTGTGACAATTTTCATTTTGATTGCTCGATTATTTCTAAACATTTCTTAGAAAATTCAATTTTATTGAAAATAAACTGTGCTATAGCCCACAAGTTTTTGGGCAGCAAAAATCTAAAATGCTCCAACTACGATGGTTGATACCTCTATCAATAGGCTTCGGGACCTGTAATTGCTGTGACAATTTTCATTTTGATTGTTCGATTATTTCTAAACATTTCTTAGGAAATTCAATTTTAGTGAAAATTAACTGTGCTATAGCCCACAAGTTTTTGGGCAGCAAAAATCTAAAATGCTCCGACTACGATGGTTGATACCTCTATCAATAGATTTGGGGACCTGTAATTGCTGTGACAATTTTTATTTTGATTGCTCGATTATTTCTAAACATTTCTTAGAAAATTCAATTTAATTGAAAATTAACTTTGCTATAGCCCACAAGTTTTTGGGCAGCAAAAATCTAAAATGCTCCGACTACGATGGTTGATACCTTTATCAATAGGTTTGGGGACCTGTAATTGCTGTGACAATTTTTATTTTGATTGCTCGATTATTTCTAAACATTTCTTAGAAAATTCAATTTTATTGAAAATCAACTGTGCTATAGCCCACAAGTTTTTGGGCAGCAAAAATCTAAAATGCTCCGACTACGATGGTTGATACCTCTATCAATAGGTTTGGGGACCTGTAATTGCTGTGACAATTTTTATTTTTATCGCTCGATTATTTCTAAACATTTCTTAGAAAATTCAATTTTATTGAAAATTAACTGTGCTATAGCCCACAAGTTTTTGGGCGGCAAAAATTTAAAATGGTTCGATTACGATGGTTGATACCTCTATCAATAGGTTTCGGGATCTGTAATTGCTGTGACAATTTTGATTTTGATTGATCGATTATTTCTAAACATTTCTTAGAAAATTCAATTTTATTGAAAATTAACTGTGCAATAGCCCACAAATTTTTGAGCGGCAAAAATCTAAAATGGTTCGACTACGATGGTTGATACCTCTATCAATAGGTTTGGGGACCTGTAATTGCTGTGACAATTTTCATTTTGATTGCTCGATTATTTCTAAACATTTCTTAGAAAATTCAATTTTAGTGAAAATTAAATGTGCTATAGCCCACAAGTTTTTGGGCAGCAAAAATATAAAATGCTCCGACTACGATGGTTGATACCTCTATCAATAGGCTTGGGGACCTGTAATTGCTGTGACAATTTTCATTTTGATTGCTCGCTTATTTCTAAACATTTCTTAGAAAATTCAATTTTATTGAAAATAAACTGTGCTATAGCCCACAAGTTTTTGGGCAGCAAAAATCTAAAATGCTCCAACTACGATGGTTGATACCTCTATCAATAGGTTTCGGGACCTGTAATTGCTGTGACAATTTTCATTTTGATTGCTCGATTATTTCTAAACATTTCTTAGAAAATTCAATTTTAGTGAAAATTAACTGTGCTATAGCCCACAAGTTTTTGGGCAGCAAAAATCTAAAATGCTCCGACTACGATGGTTGATACCTCTATCAATAGGCTTGGGGACCTGTAATTGCTGTGACAATTTTCATTTTGATTGCTCGATTATTTCTAAACATTTCTTAGAAAATTCAATTTTATTGAAAATTAACTGTGCTATAGCCCACAAGTTTTTGGGCGGCAAAAATCTAAAATGCTCCGATTACGATGGTTGATATCTCTATCAATAGGTTTGGGGACCTGTAATTGCTGTGACAATTTGCATTTTGATTGCTCGAATATTTCTAAACATTTCTTAGAAAATTCAATTTTATTGAAAATCAACTGTGCTATAGCCCACAAGTTTTTGGGCAGCAAAAATCTAAAATGCTCCGGTTACGATGGTTGATACCTCTATCAATAGGTTTCGGGAACTGTGATTGCTGTGACAATTTTCATTTTGATTGCTCGATTATTTCTAAACATTTCTTAGAAAATTCAATTTTATTGAAAATCAAGTGTGCTATAGCCCACAAGTTTTTGGGCAGCAAAAATATAAAATGCTCCGACTTCGATGGTTGATACCTCTATCAATAGGTTTCGGGACCTGTAATTGCTTTGACAATTTTCATTTTGATTGCTCGATTATTTCTAAACATTTCTTAGAAAATTCAATTTTATTGAAAATTATCTGTGCTATAATAGCCCACAAGTTTTTGGGCGGCAAAAATCTAAAATGCTCCGATTACGATGGTTGATACCTCTATCAATAGGTTTAATGAACTGTCTAAAATCTAAAATTGTCCGATTACGATGGTTGATACCTCTATCAATAGGTTTCGGGACCTGTAATTTCTGTGACAATTTTCGTTTTGATTGCGTGATTATTTCTAAACATTTCTTAGAAAATTCAATTTTATTGAAAATTAACTGTGCTATAGCCCACAAGTTTTTGAGCGGCAAAAATCTAAAATGGTTCGATTACGATGGTTGATACCTCTAACAATAGGTTTCGGGACCTGTAATTGCTGTGACAATTTTCATTTGGATTGCCCGATTATTTCTAAACATTTCTTAGAAAATTCAATTTTATTGAAAATTAATTGTGCTGCCCACAAATTTTTAGGCGGCAAAAATCTAAAATGGTTCGATTACGGTGGTTGATACCTCTATCAATAAGTTTCGGGACCTGTAATTGCTGTGACAATTTGCATTTTGATTGCTCGATTTGAATTTGAATCAAGCGGATAATTTTTCTTGCAATATAACACGAAATTCGGGAATTGCCACGTTATTAAAAACATGTAAAATCATTATTTGGGATGAATGTACCATAGCACACAAAAAAGCATTTGAATCGGTTGATCGTACTTTGCGCGATTTGCGACAAAATAACCGACCAATGGGAGGAGCTCTAACACTACTAGCAGGTGATTTTCGTCAAACTTTGCCAGTCATTCCACGATCAACACCCGCTGATGAACTTAATGCCTGCCTGAAGGCGTCTCATCTTTGGAAACACGTTACGAAAATCACACTATCTACAAACATGCGTGTGAATTTACATCACGATGGTACAGCTAAAACATTTGCCAGGCAGCTTTTGGACATGGGTAACGGGAAATTGCAAAATGACCCTGTAACATGTTAGATATCGTTCCCGCCTAATTTTTGTAAAATGCTGCCATCAATACAGGACGTGGTAATGAAAGTATTCTCAAATCTGCCAAATAACTTCAAAAATCATGATTGGCTGTGCGAACGTGCACTCCTAGCTCCCAAAAATGACGGCGTTAATAAATTAAATAATGAAATTCAATCGCAACAAATCTATCGACACGGTTACTGATGTGGATCAATCCGTCAATTATCCAATAGAGTTTCTTAATTCTTTGGAGCCACCTAGTATTCCACCACACATACTATTTTTAAAAGAGGGTTCACCAATAATACTGCTCGGAAATTTAGATCCACCGAAATTGTGCAACGGAACACGGCTTTGTGTGAAGAAATTGATGCCGAATATGATTGAAGCAACGATTATTACCAGTAAAAGTAAGTTTGAATTCAAGCGAATACAATTCCCATTACGCCTTGCTTTTGCAATGACAATCAACAAAGCCCAGGGGCAATCATTGAAAATAGCTGGTGTTATTTTGGAAAATTCGTGCTTTTCACATGGCCAACTGCCAAAATTTATTTATTTACACACCAAATGGAAAAACCAAAAATATTGTTTATCAAAAGGCTTTATAATAAAAATTATTAACAATATCTTTATATTTATTATCCACTTTGATCTGGTTGTAGGTTTGTAAAAATGGAGTATAATTATGTGGTAATTGGTAACAAATACCAAACCAAAATTTATTAACTATCCTCACAAACAGGATGTCCAATAATATCATTACAAAAGCTCGCCTGGATGCATTGACGGAGGCACCCGTTACTGAATACAGCTACTTATAATTTTCTTTTCAAATGTGATTACAACTACAGCGATGTAAAGAGAGAATTCTTGCATAACAATCAAGGTATTTGAATTATATACCTCCCGTGCAACGGGAGTAAATGTGAATTATAAATGAAATGAGAAAACAATAAATAATAAGAGCTTACAAAATGTCTAAAACTAATTTTCTAGGTGGAAATGTAAGTGTTGTTTTGTAACCTAAAGCATTTGATTTGGAAAGGTTGAGTTAAAGGGTCAACCAACGCATTTGGCAATTAATCCAAATTTAATTTTTTTTTTCTATATACATACGTGTATCTCGTTTAGCAGCGATTCTCGGGCTGTTAGATTTTGTGGCCACCTTTTTTTTTAAATGGTTTTGGATATAACTTTCAAAATTTTCGTACGAACAATAAAATGGTGTTTTGGCCGAATTTGGGTAAAATTTTATAATTTCCAAAATTATCGTTATTTCAATATTTCCGAGTAGACCGATCGTCGAACACCGTCGAGCAAATCATAACCAAAATAACGATAATTTCTACTTACGTTAAATACAAAGCTAAATGAGGTCACTTTCGTTACTTTATTTCTAACAATTCTACTTTATCGATTTTTTAGTACCATAAATAAAATCATAATTTATGTTTGTATTTACATACATAAATGTATTACTCGATTCATATGTGTTGCTGGTTACTGCTTTGCTCACCATTTTCTTTAAAAATAATACTTTATATATGTATTTCTGGTCGACGAAATTGGAACAACTAATGCCAAAGAGAAATCTCATTTATCTAAAATATTTTATTAGTTTTGTATTTATAAATACAGCTTTAAGTATTCTTAATCTAAGGTTTACACCAATAAATTGCTTACAAAACAAAAAAAAATGCAAGTGTCTCATCTTTTAAGTGGAATCTGACTGGCAATGATTAATAAATCTGGAACTTTTTCAATAAAATATGATAAGAATTAAAATATACCTGATATAAGGTTTTTATACAACTCAATGTTTTATACTCGGGGAGATGAAAGAATGGATGTTGTGGTTATCCACTTGTTGCTTGCAAAAAAAAAACAAAAACAAAAATCAGTTAAATTATGTTTTAGCCGCTCAATTTGAAACGGTATTTTGACACAATTTTTTTTTTAATTCTGTATTTTCTTTTCAGTTAAAAAAATCGTTAAGATGTTCGCATCTTCGTCTCTTTTATATTTCGTCGTGCGATGTTACATAGCATGTTGTTTGAAAATTATATTTGAGGCTATAGTGGTGTAAGTACAATTCCAAGTCATTCATTTTATTCAATGAAAATGAATCTATTGGTTGAGTATTGGAATTTCTCGCTTTACTAAAATTCACACCTCAATCTTTCGCGTTATTGTTGTTTGGTGTGTAGATGTCAATAGATAAAACAAAAGGTGCAGTATATTTTATGGATACATAAAAAAAATATCGGTGGTAAAATCAATTAGCAATTATGCAGCTTGATCAATTAGCTATTATATGCAGTGGCAAAACTAAGTAGATGAAACAGAACGTGATTCATTTGAATGGCCTCAAATAAAACGAAACATCTTACAACTCTATGCTATGACGAGTTCTAAATATGTATATCGATAAAGCATCACAAATTTCGAATATAATCTCAAAAATATCGAATTATCAGTAAGTTTTGTTAAAAAATTGTATAAGCATAAAATATGTACATATGTAGCACTTCGCTTGGGTACAAATAAAAAATATTAGTTAATTAATTTAAACTTTTATTAATTAACATTTCCCAAAAAACATTTATTTAATTTTTACGAAATTCACGAATAATACCATAACACATGAGTGTGTGTCGAAGGTATTAGAACGACGACTAAAAAAAAGGAAGTCAAGTTTTATTTCTTTTTTGCTTTTCGGTCAATTTGATTTTTTATTTTTAAATTTTCGATTTCGAAAATAGATTGCCCATATGGCAGCAAGTTGCTGTAGGGCGCGGCGCTGCTAGCGATGATGGTTGTATTGGCGGCGCTGCGGGCATTGAAGGTTGTGTTGCGGTCGAATCGGCTACAGTACTTCCCACCTAGATGAAAATTGGTGTTCATCGATAAATTTAGCCGGGATTCGCACCGGTCGACCAGATCGGGTGGATTTCGTTGCTGTTGGTAACTTAGTAGGAGTAGCCGGTTCGTTTGGTGTTTTTACTGTTGTCGTCGGCTCCACGTTTGTTGCTTCGCTGTTCGCGGGCATATATGCTGGCTTAAGGCGGTCGATAGTGATGTTTGATTCGCGATTTGGCAGTCGCAAACGGAAATATTTTGATGTTCGATCAAGAACTTCGAAAGGTCCATTATATGGATGGGTAAGGCTCGGGCGAATAGAATCGTCACGAAGAAATACATGAGTCGCTGTTTTCAGGTCACCATGTATGAATGCTTTTCTATTTCCATGCCACGCCGTCGTCGTTGGCCGAATGTCACGCATGGCGTTTCGCAGATCGATGACTGTTTGCTATTCTGTCTTCCTTGATGGCTGCTCGTCGAAAAATTCGCCAGGTAAGCGAAGTGTTGTACCGTAAACAAGTTCGGCCGGTGATGCATTTAAATCTTATTTATACGTTGCACGAAGGCCGAGAAAAATTGTTGATAAATGCCTGGCCCATTTTTCGGTGTTGTGACAGAGGATAGCTGACTTCAGCGTGCGATGCCATCTCTCGATTAGGCCATTTGCTTGTGGATGGTATGCGGTTGTTCTAAAATGCTGAGTTCCGAGCGTCCGCATTAGTTCGTCGAAGAGATGCGAATCAAATTGGGCGCCTCGGTCCGTTGTAATTGCTTTAGGCACACCATATTTTGCTATCCAACCAGCGATGAGTGCATTTGCAACGGTTGGTGCTGAAATGTCCGGGATCGGAATTGCTTCAGGCCAACGTGTGAAGCGGTCGATGATCGTAAGACAGTAGCGATTTCCCTCGGATGGTGGAAACGGTCCGACGAGATCGATGTTTATATGAGCGAATCGTTCACTCGGTGAGTCGAACTGTTGTAACGGCGCTTGTGTATGTCGTCCAATTTTTGCATGTTGACATTTCAGGCAGCTTCGAACGTATTTTGCGACATCAGATCGAATGCCAGGCCAAACGAATCGTTTGGTCATCAATCCAGCCGTGGCACGTACTCCAGGATGCGAGATGTCGTGGATCGCTTGAGTGAATTGGTTTCGGAATCTTCCAGTAACAAATGGACGAATGTTGTCTGTTGAGTAGTCGCAAAAGTTTTAGCTTAATTGAAACGTCGATATTACCTTTTTCGAGGAGCAATTTTAATTCATTTTATCGTTTCGTTGATCATCTGCTAACTTTTCGTAGTCGATTTCGGCAGTGGAATAGATGCTTTCGACTCGTGACAAGAGGTCCGCAGCCACATTCTCAGCTCCTTTTACGTGTCTAATATCGGTGGTTATTTGTCCGATGTAATCTAGTTGCCTTGCTTGACGATCGTTGGCTTTTTCGAGTTTTTGAGCGAATGCAAAGGTGAGCGGTTTATGATCAGTATAGATGTGACATCTTCTTCCTTGCAGCATGAATTTGAAATGTTTCACTGCCAAATACATTGCTGTGAGTTCGCGATCATACGTGCTGTAGCGAAGCTGCGTCTTGTCGAATTTCTTTGAGAAAAACCCAAGTGGTTGTAGCGCGTTGTCTACAACTTGATGCAGTACTGCACCAGCAGCAATGTCGGAAGCGTCGACATAAAGCGATAGTTCTGCCGTTTTTGATGGATGAGCGAGTAAAGCTGCGTTGGACAAATCGAGTTTGCATTTTTCAAATGCATTTTTTGCTTCATCTGCCCAGTTAAGCAAAGTTCGATCGTTTTTCTTGTTTCCTGGGATCATCTCAAGTAACTTGGCTTGCGTTTCGATGGCGTTTGGCATGAACTTGCGGTAAAAATTGAGTGTTGCCAAAAAACTTTTCAATTGCTTGACCATCGCCGGAAGTGGAAAAGTTTTAATGGCTTGGACCTTCTCGGGTAGTGGCAAAAAACCTCGAGATGACACGCGATGTCCCAGAAACTCGATTTCTTGCTTACCGAATTCACATTTCCCCAAATTTATTGCCAAGTTGTACTGTTTCAGTCTTTGAAACAGCATTCGCAAGTGTTCATGATACTCTTCGGGCGTCGTCGAGGCGATGCACAAATCGTCTATGTATGCGAAGACGAAATCGAGGCCACGGCAAACTTCATGGATTAAACGTTGAAACGTTTGCGCAGCATTACAAAGTCCAAACGTCATGAATTTGAACTCAAACAGCCCGAATGGGGTCGTAATAGCCGTTTTTTTAATGTCCTCCTCGGCGACTGGAACTTGGTGGAAGGCCTTTTGCAAGTCGATCTTTGAGAAAATGGTCTTACCCTGCAAATTACCGACGAAGTCGTTGAGATATGGTATGGGATAACGATCCGGAACTGTGATGGCGTTCAAAGCGCGATAATCGCCGCATCGGATTTCTTTACCATATGAAGCGGGCTTGCCCAATAACTGCTTGACGGTCGGCATATTCCCGCTTCTATTAGACAATCGAATTCCTTTCGAGCTGCTTCGAGTTTTTCTGGTTCCAAACGCCGAGGTCGAGCGTAGACGGGTTGTCCTGTCGTGATGATTTGATGAATTACGGCGGTAGAAATTTTGCTTCCTGGCACTGGTAGTTTTGTAATCTGGTTGTATTCTTCGAGAAGATCAGCATAAATCGGGTTTACATAATATGCCTTGTATTCAGTTGTATCTTTTACCATGATTCGCAAACAATTTGAGTTTAAACCAGTGCTTGGATCGATTATCCTTTTTCTCATCAAATCGATTAATAATCCGAATCTGGTAATGAAATCTGCGCCGATGATTGGCGTTGTTACATCGGCGACTACAAACGTCCACACGAAGTCACGTCGTAATCCGAGGTTTATCTTCAGTGTTGTTGTACCGTATGTTTTAATTTCAGTGCCGTTTGCTGCGAACAATTTAATGTCTGTTGATTTGCGGTTGCCTGCGAACTGATTGAGAGGTAGTACCGATACGTCGGCGCCCGTATCGCACTCTATTAAACTCTTTAATTTTTGATATAACTTGCTCGGTTTTGAATCGCCGAGTTGCACTTCACTTATCGCTTCGCGAAATCGCCTTTGCTGCGAATTTGAATAAAAAGCGATAATAATTGGCTTAATATGTGTATATTTGCCGCTTACTGGAGCTTCGCCGATTTGCGTTTGTAATGCACCTAGGTCATCGAGTGGAATTTGTGCCATTACTGAACAATATTTTTTAGTATCGCTGGTCACGCTGCTAGCCTCGAACCAAAATTCCAAGCTGGAGAAATAATTTTGCAGGTTATGCAAACTATCAATTAATTTCGGCATCGGTATTCGCGGAATCACAACGTTAGCATTTATATTTTGCGATTCATCATCGCCACTTTGTTTTGCCTCTGCGTTTGTCATATTTTTTGTTTTTTCTTGAGCACGTTTTTCACTTTAGGTTAGCTTGCGTGAAAAACTCTAAGAAGAGACGTCTTTGGTCACCACTTTGTAGCACTTCGCTTGGGTACAAATAAAAAATATTAGTTAATTAATTTAAACTTTTATTAATTAACATTTCCCAAAAAACATTTATTTAATTTTTACGAAATTCACGAATAATACCATAACACATGAGTGTGTGTCGAAGGTATCAGAACGACGACTAAAAAAAAGGAAGTCAAGTTTTACTTCTTTTTTGCTTTTCGGTCAATTTGATTTTTTGTTTTTAAATTTTCGATTTCGAAAATAGATTGCCCAAATGGCAGCAAGTTGCTGTAGGGCGCGGCGCTGCTAGCGATGATGGTTGTATTGGCGGCGCTGCGGGCATTGAATGTTGTGTTGCGGTCGAATCGGCTACACATATTTGCAAAAATTGTCAATTAATTTTAAGTTTCATAATTAATTTAAACAAGTATGGGTTTTAACTTAACTTTTAACGTTAAGCCTTTTTCAAAGCTGTTTTAACCAAACCATTTAACTCAGAAATATGTTATTTTACAAAAGATGACGGAAATTTCACTAAATTTTAGAATATTTGTTCTCAAAGTTAATCATCAATCATCTATGTAAAGCTTTTAGTTTTAAGAGGTTTTAAAACCAAACCTTTTAACTATTTGATAATATTATAAAGGAAGGTGGTATTTTAGGATAAATTTAGAATATATGTTTTCGATGGGCTTTAAGCTCGATAATAAAATTATACGTTTTGGTTATGGACTTAACATTTGTAAACCTTTTCATAATTTCAGGTTTTTGTTAAAATGTTTTATGAGCAAAAACTAGGTTTTGGAAAAAATATTAAGAACTATTAGTTTTAAGAGCTTTCAATTGGAAAAGCTTTCTAAACCAAATCATTTTACTCAGAAATTCCGAAATTTAAGGACAATTTAGTATATTTGTTCTCAATGTAAATTATCAAGAGCTTTTAGTCAAACCAAACCATTTGACTAGGAAACTTGATATTATAATATAAGCTTTTTGAATCAAATCATTTCACTTCGAAATTCGGAATTGAAAAAGGCGACGGAATTTTAGGATACATTTAGAGTATTTGTTGAGCTTTAGTCTTGACAATTAATTCATATTTTTTGGGTTTAAACTTAATATTTCTGTATATTCAATAAGTTATTATTTTATTAGTAGTACTGGAACTAAGGGGCTTTAGTAAAACGAACTTGGAAAATTGGTCAAGTATTACTAATATATAGGTGCTTCCTGTTTTTGACCTGGGATAGGGGCCCATCAGGTCATTATAAACCCGTTCCCATGGCCTTTGCGCTAACGCGGGTTGAGTTATAGGAGGCTTTAATAAAGTGTTGGCGCTCTTAGCGGTTTTACACTTCGAACATTGAGATACGTAGTTATACGTTTGCTTTCGCATGCCTGGCCAATAATACAGCCGTCGCAACCGTTCTAAAGTTTTTGCAATTCTTCCATGGGCAGCTAGTGGTTCATCATGACACTGTTTTATCATTTCCTCAGTCATGTTTTGAGGCACCCAAATTTTCCATTGGGATATAGTGGATAAAGAAGGATCTATTCTCGCACCTACTATTATGTAAATTCGATCGTCTTTGATCCGAAACGCCGGATACTTTGACGGTGTAGTAGCGACTTTGGTGCGGAGGGCTATGTATTCGGAATCATTAAATGCCATGGACTGGAGATCTATCTCTGATATAATCGAAGTTACTTGATCACAATAAAGGCGAGAAAGCGTATCAGGAACGATGTTCTGCGACCCGCGCTGGTGCTTAATTTCGAGCGAGCCAGTCGACCATTCAAGTCGGTCTGGGACATCAACCATTTGAGACTAGAGTGGTCAGTAATTATAGTAAAGTGATATCCTTCTATATACGGCCGAATTTTTTTACTGATAGAACGGCAGCTAAACTAGTTTTACTGGGCTTGATTCAACTTTTTGGAGAAAAATGCAATAGGTCTTTCATGTCCCTCTTGATCCTGTTGGTATAAAACACTGCCTACTCCATACTTACACGCATCACACCTAATAAAAAACGGTTTGGCGTAATCCGGATTTATGAGTACGGGTGCTGTAGTCAGTAGGTATTTGATTTTCTCGAAGGCTAATTGAGCTTCCTGTGTCCAAGTAAATTTAGTATTCTTTCTCAGAAGATTGGTTATACGGGTCGTGACTTCTGCATAGTTAGGGATGAACTTCTGGTACCATCCGGTCATTCCCAATAGTCGTCTGATTTGCTTAAGGGAGTCGGTACTAGAAAACATTTTATTGCCTCAACCTTATCAGGATCGGTTTTAATTCCCCCATTACCCACAATAAAGCCCAAATACTTGACCTACTTCATAAAAAATTTGCTCTTAGCAATATTTATTGTGAGACCGGGTTGCTTCAGTCGTTCTCCCACGAGTTTCAGCAATGAAAGATGCTCCGACATTGAGGAAGAGGTTACGAGCAGGTCGTCGAGATATACAAAGATTTTAGTATGTAGGTGATGCGGCACCACTTTATCCATTAATCGGCATAACGTTTGGGGGGAGTTGCACAACCCAAACGGCATGACTCGAAAATGGTAAAGTGGACGTCCGGGAACCGTAAAGGCAGTTTTATCTCGCGAATCTATGTTCAAAGGAATTTGCCAAAAGGCGTCCTTGAGGTCTATGCTGGAGATTATAGTAGAGTCGTTCAAGCGACCAAGGATACCATTTATTAGCGGGAGTAGATATGCGTCCTTTTCCGTCACTGCATTGACCTTCCTCGAATCCAGACATAACCTCACCTTGTTTGGCTTTCGAACCAATACGGCGGGAGAGGACCACGAACTGGAGCTTTCTTCGAAAACACCCATTTCAAGCATTCGGTCTAGTTCCTTATAAAGAAGATTTTGAATGGCGGGAGACACGGCATAGTGCCGTTGTTTAATCGGAGCACAATCTCCGACATCTATGTGGTGTTCTATCAAGGAGGTACGTCCCAGTCCCTGGCGTTCAAAGGACGGATAACTAGCTAGTATGTTGTCGAATTCAATTTGTTTAGATGGTGATAGCACATGATTATCGGAATCATCAGTAATAGAAATGTCTATGGAGTCAAGCAGCTGAGGCGCGATATTAAACGAACTCCAAAAATCAATTCCCAGGTATAATTGCCCCTGTAACGTTGGGACAAGATAAAATCTTATGGTCAGGCTCTGATTATTGTATTTCACAGAGGCATCGATATATCCAACTATTTGATTTTTAGTTCCATCTGCGGTTTTTACTTCGGAAACAGTTTTTTGTAGGACAGACCCCAGTTAGTTACAAGGTTTAGAGAATCGTGACCAAGTTTACTTATCGAGGCTTTGCTATCTAAAAGACCTCGAATATCAAAACCTGATATGTTAACCATTATGTAAGGGCGAGGGTCATCTAACGTAGAAATAATTGTTTCTGCACAAGCTTGTTTAAGGGCTTTCCGAAATTTAAAATACCGAACTATCCGCAGATGTCTCTTGTTATATTTGTGAAGGGACATGGTATCCATTTCCTGAGTAGTTGCCACTGTTCCTGTGTTTGATGCAGTTAATAATTTTTCTTCAGTAGGAATTATCGAAGTGGGTTCGACGGTTCGGTGTTCGACGCCGCATTCGTTGTTTGTGGTGGTGTTGGTTTTTCCGGCTGAAGCATTCAAGATGCTAGCTGGATCGGTCGTGAGGATGCCGGATTGCTCACGCCCGATTGTCGGTTTCCCGAAGTAAATGACGTACAATTTGAGCACTGAGGCTTAATTGTTCCACTTTTACCACAACCATAGCAGAAAACTCCTTGCGGCGGTAACGCACAGTCTTGATATCGATGCCCTAAGTCGCGACAGTTCCAACAAACTAGATACGTAGCGGGTGTAACCGTCTCATTGGAAATTTTCCGAGATATCGATCTAGGTTTCGCGATTGCATCTAAATGAAGTTCGTGAGATTTGGTACCATCTGGTGATTCCTGACCAGGTGAAGCATAAATTGGAGGATGTATCGGATAAGCTTGATAATTAGGGTTGTCAGTGATCTCATCAACAAACTTTGAATTTTGTGCAAAATTCATTTGTCTGTTCTTTTGAGCCCATTTCTCGTATCGCTCACATACTATGCGAAGTTCATCTCCCGTACATGAAGGAGTCGACAAGGTTACTTCTCTATAAGCTATTCCCATGTTATCCCTTATGATTTCGACCAATTCTCTCTCTGAGAAAGGTCTCATGAGTCTTCCGTTTAGGCTTTCCATCTCCAAAATATAATTCCCTTTTATTTTGAATAAATCTACGCAGATCACGATCCGATTCGGTGGTACTGAATCTATCTAACATGGCTTGTCGTAGCTGAAAGTATGAGGCGTTCGGGAACTTACGTACAAACACCCAATACCACTTCTCAGCGGTGTTTACTAATAATTTCGGCATCATCGCCTCCAACCGGTTTAGAGTAATATTTTCCTTGCTTGCCAAGGATTCTATTCGAAAGATAATGTCGTGAACATCTAGTCCATCGGATTGTCCAGAAAAAGTAATTTATCATTTCGGGTCTCTCGTTGAATAAGACGGAAAAGATCTATTATGTTCACTACTCTCTGGCGCTTGTTCGAAATTGGCGTATGGTGAATGAGTCTTTGGTATATTTTGTATCGGACGATTTGATAAGGGCATTGATTCGGATTCCGAATATACGTAGCTTGGAATATTAAACGGCTTACTCGGGATATTAGTATGCATAGAATATGGGGTGTCAACTGGATTGGTATACGATGGCAGAATATTCGGCGAACATCTGGTGACTTGCGAGTGGTTCACCCAAGTCGGATGAGTTACATGGGTCGTCTGGAGGTTAGGAATATAAATAGAAACAAAATGGTTAAAGTAATGAAGTAGTTGGTTCTATAGTAGAAATACTCAAAGGTGTGGTCATCAGCTTTTGGTCTGCTCTAATGGTGACTGTTACTATTGAATCAGTGGGCCCCTCACTCCCATGACTCTGTGATTCTGGTGGTCCTTTAGACAGCTCTTCCCGGCATACTTCGAGCAACTGTTTCAGCCTTCGAAAATGGTTAAGTAGTTTATCTACCTCGTTGTCTTGGTGGAAGCAACCTTTTAGTCTTTGTGTTCGGCCCCGCCAGTGGCGAATTTGATTCTCAGCAACAATTAATTGTTGGGTAGTTGAAATTTGTTTATTTAGCACTGCACTGATTGCCGACGCTTGTTTATTACACAAGCTTAATTAATTTTGAAAGTCGTTAGTATGACTGTTCGGGGGAACTTTGGAGGGAGCCACCAGTTCTTCCCTGAAAGCTTGCAGTAGTAAATCTTCAAAATTTTCCGCCGAATGATTTATACCACGACACAAACATTCAACTTCAATTTCGCTGGACGTTAACCCCAACAAAGGTTGATAACCCTTCTCCGTTTCACTCATGACTGGAGATTTATACTTAATTAGCTTTTGTTTACAAAAAAATATATCGCAAAATAATATGATCGATGCCGTTCAGTGACGTAGTTAGATAAACTGACGAAAATGATTTTTTTTTTTTTGAATTTTAGTTTTTCATTCACAAAACCAAAAACTACCAAAATATATCACTTAAATAACATGACTTAACTTATAATGTTTCTGTTACCAAATCACAATTCATATATATGTCCCAATTTGTTAGTTGAAACATAACACCATAGAAAATTCACGAAGTACTTAAATTTAACGTAACTACTAAATAAATTTTATTCACTGGCGCTGTTTCCAGGTATATCGGGACTCGAATCTTTTCAGGATTAAATAAATCTAGATAGCGTAATTAATCACCGCGATTTCTTTCAAATTTCAGAAATATATCGATACGCTATCGCAAGTAGCACAGTTTTCAAAAAAAAAAATCAGACTCGACTGACCATCCAAAAAAAATTTTTTTGTTTTCCTTTCCATTGGTGGGGAATGGACCGTAACCGATTATCAATACAAAAAAAAACAAACCACGTCACAGTTAATCATTCATCGATCATAGATTCGCAGCTTGCATCGCATGATCGTTACACTTTTTAATAATTTCACGTTTTTGATCAAATGTTTCATGAGCATAAATTATGTATTTGAAATAATGGTCAAGAGCTTTAGTTTTAAAGCTTTTTAAATAAACCATATTACTTCGAAATTTGATATTGCAAGGGATGACCGAATTTTGGGTGGAATTTAGAATATTTGTGTTCAATGTAAACTATTAAGAGCTTTTAGTTTTAAGAGCTTTTCAAATAAAACCATTTGACTTCCAAATTTTATATTATAATGGAAGGTGGTATTTTGGGAGTAATTTAGAGTATTTGTTTTCATTGAGCTTTAAGCTTGATAATTTATTTGTAATTTTTAGGCCTTTCCATAAATTCTGTGTTTAGTTAAAATGTTTTATGAGCATAAATCATGTATTTGCAAGAAATATCTAGAACTTTTAGTTAAGAGCTTTCATTCAGATTTCAGATTTTATTCGGAAATTTGATATTAAGCAGGGTATTTTTTGCAATCCTTTATCCAAAATGGGTTTCCATATTCGAGCATATGTAAGAAAACCGCAATTGGTTTACTCAGATGTAATTGTGTGTACATTTTCGGGTGGTCGTTCAAAAGATGAAAACACTAAATAGGTACCCGCAACATTAGCAGCCGCGGAGGCCCAGGGTTATTGGAGCCCACGAGATTTCCTTTAGTAATTCAAATTTATGATTAGAAAACTTAAAGTGTAAATTCTTCCTGTTGCTGTTAAATATTTTCTAAGGACAGGCTCAACCATTTCTGCTCGGTTCTTACTCCATTCATTCTGATCGATATTTAGATTTAGAAGAAAATTAGCTAAACTCGTTTAAAATAAAAGCTTTCGACATCAAACGACGACGATTTTTGTGTTAGCTGACTTGATTTAGTTGTATTATACCTTTTACGAAATTGCATTTATCAAAATTCAGCTATTTACAAATCAAATTGAGCCTTTAGCCAAACAAAACCTATTACAAATCAAGTTTTGATTAGAAAAGGTTGAATTTGATTTGATAAAGGGAGCCTATAGCAATCTGTTGAAAATAAATTCTTGTTTCCCTCACTTGAACCAAACCAGTCAGTCTCTATAATCAATTAGAGTTCGTTCGACTTATAGTTCTCATTTAGCGGATCTTTTGATTACCAGTAAACTGTAAATAAAAATGAAATTTACAGGTTTATTTTGAAAAAATATTTTACAATATAAGGAAATTGCAAATGCCACCTTAATTTTGCAACTAGTGATGGTGTTTTTTTTGTGGTTGTGTTTGGTGGGGTTCTCCTGATTTTGGAAATTCTCGCTTCCCGATTTCATATCGGGTTTCATCTTTTGTTCACTTTTTAAAATGTCTCGAGATTTTTGGTGGTGATTAATCAATATCCATAATATGAATACAAATCTTACACAACCACAATTCATGCATTTCATCCGCTGCTTGATAAGGAAGTGTACAGGAACCAAAATAAAAAACAGGTGGCACAACAAAACTATTTGGATATCCTTAGCAAAGTTTCAGTCAATTATGTTCAAAACTGTAATACCGGTGAATAATGTTACAACTTTAGACACAACCGCTGTAATATAATTTGTCATCGAATAAATTTTAAAAAATCATCACTCGCATTTTAAATTAAAGTAATGTAAAATAACTTAATTATTATACAAAGTATTAGGACTTGGTATAAACATATTTCAATTAAATTAAATAAACTAATTATGAGATTTATATTCTGTAAACGTATACATACCTACAAATTACTTACGTCAAATGCCTGGAAGTTAATTGCCCTTGTATGTTGATTTCAAATTAATACGTGTGAGTCCATCCTGTTCAGGATCATTTTGATCTAAAATGGAAATTAGAAAAAAAGAATTGTAAATTGCATTGAATTTTGATTTAGTTATAAAACTTATCTTGTATAATTGATTTCATCACTATATAGTTTATTTATTTATCTAAAATTGAATTGTATTTAATTAGTATTATCATGAATTTAATTTATAAAAATATTTTGTTTACCTGGTATTATCACTCCATTGACAGTCACTGTGTTTACAAGTATTTGACATTCAATCGATGAATCGGTCAACCGTAAAGTTATCGATATTTATTGTACAGGTATTTGTTGATCGCACTACCATCTTGTTGTTATCGATAGAGTGATTAACAAATACTGCCATCTCCCTTTTAATATAATTTTCTTTTTGTAATTTTAACAATTTAATTATGGAGTGATTTGCCGCTGTTTTGTTTTTTATGATTATGACCTTTCGCGGCTATTTAGAAAATTATATAAAAATAATTCTTTTCACTTTGATTTGAGATTGAGAGCTGTGCACAGTAAAATAATATAAATTTTGTTAATAAATTATAAAGTTTAAGCTGCAAATTGGAATAAAAAAAAAATCGCTGTTTTAATTAATATTTTGATATTTCGGAAAATTTCATGAGACAAATAGCTGCAATCATTTATCCCGCATCACATCCAATGAAACCATTTCTCGGCCTAAAGTTAAATTTCGCCCGTAAGTTGATTCAATGAATTTGTTGTCGAGAGCGGACGAAATCATTTCCTCAGAATAAATATTCGAAGTGGTTAGATGGTGTATAATTGATAGAAAACACTTTGGATGACGGATTATTTCATTGATACGACCTTTGATCTCATTTAAAATGCATACCAATAATTTTTGAGCATTTTCTGATTTATCTGTGAATCGATAAAGTCCAATCAGAAAATTCATTCGTTCCAGATCCTTCAAACGCGTCGTTTTGATATCTGTTAAATACCGTTGAATAATTAATTCGAGTGATTGGTCGTGGCAAACTTGAATATCAGATCCTAATAACGCTATATGGAAACAGGTCACTATCAAACATCGTGATATTTGAGGCGTTAATTTATTCATTACACTTAGTAGAATATCAGCTAGTTAGACCAGATGAGTACCGTACAATTTTTAATATATTCACTAGTGCAATATCCTGAATCTTCTCAACATTTTCACTCAAGCTATGATAAACCAGCGAAGCTAAATTCAAATCCTTTAATTTCGTCTCAGTCTTAAAGAATCCCATGCTAATAATAGCAATTTCATCTATTGTCAATTTATTACAATGCTGAATAAATTGTTGTTCAAGTTTAAACCTGTTGATCACTGGTTTACGTGAAATGTTTACCGCAAACATTGATTGCACCAATTGGCCAGGAGTTAATTAGCTCAGCTTCCGATCGATCTTGCGTAACATTTGAACACCGTGTACTTACATAATCGCGCCAAATGAAGATGATACCAATAATCAAATATCAATAATAATTGGACGACCTGCCAATTTGTTAGCCGCTCGCAAAAAACATCATCCAATGCTGACCCTATCTCAATGAAATTTCGACTTTTTACCGATGTAGTTTCCGAATATATTCCTAAAATTTCTAATGTTTCCCTAATTTGTTCATCACTAAATTGATACACTTTTTCTGTTAGCGCATCAATCATAGCGTCGAATCGTTAGTCCGATATGAAAACACTGTTCGCACGACAAAAGTGGCCAATGATTCGAAAATTTTCCAGCATCTCATCGCTCTCGACATCTAACCAATTGGTTGTTTCACAAATACGATTTATAGTATTTTCCTCAATCAATCATTATTAATTATGCTTAATTTATCAATTTTTTCATTGTTTTAAATAAGTTATAATTATTTTTACTAGATTATATGTAGCGCATTGTGTGCGACTTGATGCTCCGTATCTTGAAATATTTTAGTATAATCAAAATGATTTAATGAAAGAGAACGTAAATTTAAATTTTTATTTATTAAACTATGGATATTATATAATTTTATTAACGGCTTTAATTTATTTTGTTAATTTAAATTTAAAATCACAGTGTTAAATAACTTTTCACATCCATCATAAAGTTAGATTATTTCATACTTCGTGCTAAATTGTTTCATACTTACCAAACAATCTAGCTCATATGTACGTTACAAATTTAGAATATCTCAATTCTTGCTATAATTGACGTGTAAAATAAACCTAAATAAAGTATTTGATAGCAACCGAGTGTTAAGAGCCAACGCCACCGGTACGAAGGGGCCTCAGCTTCGCATTTGTGGTAACTAAATATTTCGAGGGGAGGCGTCTGGTATGAAAAGTACTTTATTTAACATCACACTATCATTTTTAATTCAATTGTTTAGTAAACACTTGATATAAAAAATAGTTGGCTCTACCTATTTATACGGAGCACTATCGGGAGCCACTTTTTATATGACGGCTCTCCATAGCAACTATCCGGAGCGAATAAAAAAACACAGCTTATACTAGTATATATATACATATACATACATACATATATATATATATATATATATATATATATATATATATATATATATATATATATATATATATATATATATATATATATATATATATATATATATATATAGGTACCTATATATATATATATATATATATATATATATATATATATATATATATATATATATATATATATATATATATATATATATATAGTAGAATTTCCGGCAACCAACGGCAAGAATGCACTAAGAATTATTATAATAAAAACACGTCTGAATACTGTTGAATACAAGATTGAACTAATTTATTTATAAATTATGTACAGTAATTTACAGATTTCTCATCATAATACGATGTTGGATATGCGAGAGAATTATGTTTCTGTATCGCTCTCACATTCGTCTATATTCCACTCGGCCCTCCTGCTTCATCAGATGACCCAGCTGATTGGTCATCGATCTCGTCACTTTCTTCATCCGACAGCAAACCATCATAATACGGTTTCATAAACATGGCTCCCGTTGAAGTAGTACGCGGCCCTTCACCATCCCCGATCTTCTCGACATCATACCGATCCCCTCTCTTACTCTTAGTTACGCGATATGGACCCAGGTATTTCGGAAGAAGTTTTGACCCAGAGTACTGAACACGTTTTATAGCAACAATATCGCCCTTATCATAACGGGTTGCTGTCTTTCGATTGTGGTTATATGACTTTTGGTTCTCATTCTGTATTTTGGCGATTTGTTGCTTTGCTTGTTGCCTATCATCATCTCGTTCCCGATAGAAATTCTGAGCAATCTCTATCTCTATCGCCTCCATCACACGTAGATCCTCGGGGTATCGCATTTTAACCCCCATCATTAATTCAAACGGAGTCGTGTTGATCGAGCGTTGGTACGTGTTATTTAGATAACGTTGCAGGCGGTCGACGTACTTATACCATTCTCCAGGGTCATCACGTGACAATTTTGCCAAAGCAGGAATAATTGTGCGATTAAGTCGCTCAACCTGTCCATTTCCCGATGGCATCCCTGTGGTTATGTTGTGCAATTCGATTCTCTCCTTTTCACAATAATCCTTAAATTCTGCGGACGTGAAACAGGTGCCGCGATCGGCAATTATATTAGCCGGATTACCAAATACAGTCTTTTGCAAATCAAGCTTCTGTAGAACTTCTTTGGTTGTTAGCCCTTTCATTGGGTAGAGCCACACAAATTTCGAGAAACTATCAATTATGGACAAAATATATTGGTAGTTTTTCTTTGTCGCAGTTAAATGTCCCATGTGATCCGCGTGGTATGTGCTCAAGGGTACATCTCCTTTCGGCAGCGGATTGAGTAGACCTTCTTTTTTACCCAGTTTTCTCTCCGCCAAAATGCATGTAACACAATTCTTGATACAGGAACTTACTTGCCGGACCAAATTAGGAATGAAAAAATCTCGCTGTACTAGTTCCTCTACCTTTCTAGCTCCAAAATGTCCTAGCTCGTGGTAGTACCGTACAACCTCTCTTTGCATATCCCTGGGTACAACTAATACCAACGCACCATCAACTATCTTAAACAAAATACCATGATTAGTTATGAAATCATTATACGTACCATCATTTTCCAGGATGTGGAAAATAGGTTTTAAGTCCTGGTCTTTCTTCTGCGCAGCCTTTACTCTTGTCATCAAATCGTGCTGAACCAACAACACTATGGGATTTCGGCTTAACGAATCAACATGTCGCATTTTTGTTCCCGGTCGATGTTCTAGCCGAAAATCGAATTCCTGTAGCTGCAACGCCCAACCAGATATCCGAGCTGTCAACTCTTTTTTTTTCCATAGTGGCCTTAAATGCGGCGCAATCCGTAACGACCACAAACTTGAGACCAAGAAGGTAAAAACTCTAAATTTTTTAAGAGCCCTAACGATTGCCAACACTTCTAGCTGATAACTGCTGTAGCGCTCTTCACAAGGTGATGTTTTCTTGCTAAAATAAAAAACAGGGTGGAAATTTTGGTCCTCACCCGACTTTTGAAGCAAAATAGCCCCAATTCCTATCTTGCACGCATCTGTATGCAACTCTGTTTCTGCCGTCAATGAAAACATACGAAGAACAGGCTGACTTGCAAGTGCTTTGCACAAATTTTTGAAAGCTATTGTCTGCTCGACACCAAAACTGAAAGATACATCTTTTCGTAGTAAATGCGTTAACGGGCGGGCGATCATTGCATAGTTTTCAACAAATTTCCGGAAATATCCGGTCAGACCAAGAAAACTTTGAATGGATTTTACTGATCGAGGTTCCGGAAACTTCTCAATTGCAGTCAGCTTTCTCCTTGACGGCTTGACACATTCCTTGGAAACCTCGTACCCCAAATATTCAATTTCTTTTGCCATGAATTGGCATTTAGACCATCTTATCTGTAGTCCGTTATCTGCCGCTAATTTCAAAGTATCCGCCAATCGTTGAAGTGCTTCCTTGTCACCTTTTGCCGGAATTACAATGTCATCCATGTATACACATACTAATTTAGCTCTACATAATTCCTTAAAAATATTGTTAATATATCGCTGGAAAACGGATGGGGAATTACACAGACCAAATGGAACTCGACAAAACTCAAATTGTCCGAACGGTGTCACGAATGCAGTTAGAGGAATAGACTCTTCAGCAACTGTAACATGAAAGAATCCATTTTTTAAGTCCAAAGTCGTAAACACATCTGCCCCTGTAGTTGATCAACCTGTTCCTCGATGAGTGGTAATGGGTACCGATCTTTCACGATGACTTTGTTGAGGCGACTATAATCCACACAAAGGCGCTTGGTACCATCCTTTTTATTTGATAACACAATTGGGCTGGCAAACGGTGATGAACTTGGTCGGACAATCCCTTCTGAAAGCCACTCGTCGATCTGCTTTCGCACAATATCTGATTCAAGAGGTGATAATCTTCTTGGTGGTTGATGAATATACTTTTCATCTAGCAAAATTATTTTCATTTGCACCGTTGTGTCAACAACGCATTTCTTTGGCACGTAGTTAACAATAAGCTTTCTAACTTCATTCGCGGTTTGTGGATCTTTCAAGTGGGATAAATCAATTTCTTCTTCTGCTGTTAATGCGAGCACCGTGTTTTCTGGAACAAATTTCTTCATGATTACACTCTCCGGTGTGAGGATTGAGATTGTTTGTTTCATTAATTCTTTTCCTACAATAATCTCTACCGGCAGAAGTTGATCTTCGACGACATAAAAATAAGTCTCATATGGTTCACCATCCACTGTCACTGTTGTTGCGAATCGCCCCTTTGTTCGTAGTCCTTTTGACCCAACACCACTAAAAATGATAATCGTATTCTCTAATTCACCGTCATAAATATCTCTACATCTGCTTTCCGAAACCAGGTTCAAGTCACTTCCACTATCGATCATAGCCATTAACTTTTTACTACCCACGACAATTTGTTTCAGCATACTACCGTTGTACTCATGAAGCTTTTCGACAATTGCACCAATCTTCGGTTGTCCTTTGGAGTTGGGACACGAGGACGACATATGTCCAAATTCTTCACATCGAAAACACTTGTATCCTTTTCCCTTATTGGGGCACTCTTTACTGATATGACCAATGCTTTTGCATTGGAAACATCGTACACGACTACCTGATCGACTTTTCCTCGACTCACTCGAAGGTACAGCACTTGATGGTGCTCTACTCCTTGTAGCATCAATCGCAGGTGACGCTGCCGAAACTGAAACATATTTTTTTAACATCTTGGAAGAGATTTCCTCGTACAGTTTCAGTTTTAATTTGAATTCGTCCATTCTGGTACATCCATATAAAATCTGCTTACTTGATTCTAAATCATTGATTCCATCAATACAGTATTGAATAATAGCGGCATCCTCAAGGCCTCCAGTTTTGCCTAATTCTCTTAGTTCGATGAGATAACGTTGAAGAGTTTCTGACGTATGTTTCTTCCTGGCTGCCATCTTTTTGTGAATCAGGGCACTATTCAGTTGTACCCCAAACTCTTGTCGAAGGAATGCTTTTACCCCGTTCCAGCCCTCTTTCACTTCAGCAGACCTCATCAGCAGCTTAGCGTCCCCCTCCATGAGTCTCTTAGCATAGAAGCATTTATCCAAATCAGACCAACCTGACAACTCAGCTGTTTCCTCGAAATCTTCGATCCACTTCTCCACACGGTAGTCGTCTTCTCCGTTGAAACTAACTAATGCTGAACTCACATCTTGAAAATTATAGCGAGGCTTATTCAAGTCACACGCGTTCTTATACTTCTGAGCCGCCGCATTTAATTCACTTTGTAAAAACTCAATCTGTTCATCCTTACGTTTAATTTCGACGAAACTGGCGTCCACCGCCGACGATTTGCGTCGAGAC
Source organism: Tipula vernalis (assembly GCA_958295665.1). Classification (NCBI taxonomy): domain Eukaryota; kingdom Metazoa; phylum Arthropoda; class Insecta; order Diptera; family Tipulidae; genus Tipula; species Tipula vernalis. Next base: position 152,770,080 of record OY282560.1, on the reverse strand, counting down.
GATTTTTCTTGTGATTCGCATGAAGATGATCGATCTCCGCGACCTTTGCTTTTTCTATTCTTACCCATTGCGATTAAAACGAGTTCTACTTTACAAACAGTATAATTCAGCGACCACAATGTCTCTTTGAAGTTAATGCAAATATACCGTTTATTAAAATTATAAACTTCACGTTTTATTTCACCTTGGTACAGCTATGCTAGTTCGCACACGTTTTATTTCACCTTGATACAGCTATGCTAATTCGCACACGCTTTTTCACAGATTTACAGTTTTATATTTCTGGAACTTTTTATAATTTTATATAATTCACACAATTTTCGTTCACGATTTATTCCTCTGCATTAATCCAACATTCGTTTAGTTTTTTTTTTTTTTAAATATTTTCGATCGATTATTTTACCACATTCAGCCCATACAATTGCAGGAACAATTAATACACCACTTTTCTCGCGTCCTCGCGTTACATAACGCACCACACAATTCGAGAAATTCGCGTACACACAGGATAACTTAGGAAAGCGTTAATGTACACCAAGTATCCCGGTTGAGCCCCCAAGTAGAATTTCCGGCAACCAACGGCAAGAATGCACTAAGAATTATTATAATAAAAACACGTCTGAATACTGTTGAATACAAGATTGAACTAATTTATTTATAAATTATGTACAGTAATTTACAGATTTCTCATCATAATACGATGTTGGATATGCGAGAGAATTATGTTTCTGTATCGCTCTCACATTCGTCTATATTCCACTTATATATATATATATATATATATATATATATATATATATATATATATATAATTATGAGTAGTAGGATAAAATATATTTATCTCTAATTTCCTAACCGCTCTGAGTACCAGGCACGTTGTTAATCATCAGCATTTTTGTATGCGTCGATTTAGGTCTTTCAACCAATAATTTTTAGATGACGTTTGCGTTTATAACGTGGGAACGTCATATTGGAATATGTCTTATCTATCTTGCTAATGTAACTCCTCCCGGGGGGGAAAAAGGGCGTCCTCGGTCTTTGGATTGATTCCGTATTTCTTCAATAACTCCGAAGGTGGCGTGGTATGTTCGGTATTTGACTCCTCTCGTGGTGGACCATTTGAATTTTTTATTGTTACTGTTGCTTTGCGTCTGACGATGCTGACATAGATTATTAATATTAAAATGCACATCGATGATATGGATGTTCCTCATGATAATGTCCAAATCCAGGTTTGCTGGTTTGGTTGCTTTAGGTAAACATGTTCTAGTTGTTTCCTATTCTGTAAGTTGTCCTGGTTTATTTCCTCAAAATTCAGGGTTGATATTAGTTTCCTTGTTGCCTCAACGTTGTGTAGTGCTCCTTGAATTACTTGCGTTTCGCTTTTTATTTCATATGAATGAAATCTTTTATTATTAAATGTTATCGAGCAATTGAAGAAATCTATTAAGAAGTTTCCTGTCAATTCTCGGTTACTTGGTCCGCAATTTGAATATAGCATTTCGTTTTTGGCGTTGTTTATCAGAATTTTGTCTTCGGAGATGTACTGGACCGTTGTTTCTGGCTCTTTTGTGACGTTGCATTGACTTCTAGTCCCCATTACCAATGGCTTAATGCAGCTATCTTGGAATTCTTTGTTGCTTGGGAGTTCCAGTTTTGTCCTAACTATTGCATCCTGGATGTCTTCTAATATTGTGTTGGTTGTATCGATGTTTATGATCATTGCTATCATCTCTATTTCTGTCAAAATTACTTTGTTCGCTATGGTGGTGTTTTTCATTGCATTATTTACGGTATTTGTTATTAATTCGATTCTTTTGTTGATTTGTTCGTTTATCTTTACTTGCTGGTTGTTTACGTTGGTTAGTTCGCTCATCGAACCATTGATTGCACGTACGTCTTCGGCATCTGGATTCCCTGCCAGCCATTTCCATGCTGAGCCTAAGGTATCCCAGCGTTTGTGCCTTGTACTTGAGCTTGGTTTTATTTGGTGGAAGTTGTTGATTAATTTTTTATATTTTTGTTCAATTATATTGTATAATTCTAATTTGTCATTTAATTTATTAGTAGCAATTTTGCCAATTGATTCTATAGTTATTTCTAAGTTAGTTAAGTTTATGGGGTGTAGAATTTTTATGACCCCTGTTTGAATTTTACATGTTTTTATTTTAATCATCAATAGAATTGGATCTTCTTGTAGGTCTCTGATTTCTAGCTTTTGACTTTTATAAATTTGGGAAATTAAAATTAATATAAATTATTTCTTTAAAAAATACATTGTAAAAAAATAAACAAAACAAAAAATTTGAAAGATAAGTTTTTAAAAAAATTTAAAATTTTAAGCTTTTAGAAAATTATTGGAATTTTGGAATTTACTCTTAATAACTCTTATCTTTAATTTTATTTATTTTTTTTTTTTTTTAAACAATTTAAAACTTAACTTATTATTTTATGGCTAGAAATTATAATTATTTACTTTCTTTATAAATTTTCAAAAAAAAAATAAAAATGGATTTTAATTGGAACTGTTTCAAAATTTCCTGGAATGATATAAGAAATGAAAAGAAGAAATTATTTTTAATTTATTTGTTTTAATCTTTTTATCTTGTTTTGTTCCTTTTAATATTCCTGTTTGTATGGAATGTTTTATCTTTACTGTTCTGAACCTTCATCTCAATACCTCTTGGTTGCGTTTTTGATCTTACATTTGGTTTAAAATATATTATTTGTTCTTCTGTAAGATCTGGTGGTACTTCTTTTTTATCATTCATTTTTATCATATTTGCTCTTGCTTTTTCTAGATTACAACTAACCGTTTTGAATATGTCTTTTGCTCTTTCTTGAATTTCTCTTGGGTCGATGAAGTTATTCTGATTAAATATTTATTATTACTTCATTTGGCGTGAAGCCAGTAGCTGAATGAACGGTGTTGTTATAGAGAGCAACTGCCATTTCAATGGTAACTGAAGTATTCGGGTTCAACATTTTGTGTTTATTGGTATTGAAAATCTCGATTACGGTAGCATGAGTCTTTTCAATTTGACCATTGGATTCGGAAGATGAAGCATACTCTAACTTGATGTTAAGGTTGTTTAAAAACTCTTTCATTTGGGTGGATTGAAATGTAGTTTCTTGATCTGAGATTATGTTGTTCCGAATTCCAAAGAGTGTGAAATATTTGTTTAAGGCGTTGGTCACATCGATTATGTTTTTCGTCTCCATTGGTATCATCTGGAGGTGTTTTGAGAACGAATCAATGATTGAAAGAAAATTATTTCTGTTTATAATAAAAATATCGATGTGTACTCTTTCTAACGGCTTCTTCGTGATTGGCCGTGGGGATAGTTTTATATTATAAGGCTTGCGGTCATATTTATGCGTGTCGTAATGTGGGTTCTGATTTTTTTACCCATCCGTGGGAAAAAATAGGCTCGCCTTATTTGACTTTCGGCTTCGTTGGTGCCTCTTTGGGCCCGTTCATGTTCTTTTATTATTGTTCTACTTTGTCTGTCTTCATTTGTTATGTCCTCAACTATTTTGGTAACGAAGATAAAATGACCACTTTGACAGAAGTTTCGTCTAAATGATGCTTGTATCTTATCATACAAACTTTCGGGTGCCATTATTGCCGATTGTTTACCGTTATGATACTTCTTCAAGAATTCTGTAATGTCGGTTTCTTCGAATGTTTTTTTCGACATGATAATTCTCTTAAAACTGGGGAAGATTTCTTCTGAAATTATTACATCTATGTCTGCAATTTTGAATATTAGTTGGTTTCTGTAATAGTTGATTGGTCTGTCGGAAAACTGAATGAAATGATCATCTGACGTATTTGCTGAGTGAACGGTTTCGATGTCGTCAGAAGGTTGTATGCGTCCGGTTTGAGTTCCATCAGATTCACGTGGAGTGTTTCTATCTGCTAACTCGTTTGTGTTTAATTCCGTCGTATTATTTATTGTCGGCATTCTGCTTAGAGCATCTGCTACGACGTTTGTTTTGCCTTCCCTGTAAACTACGTCGTAATCGTAATTTTCCAGTTCTAATCTCCATCGTAGGATTTTGGAATTTTTTTCCGAGGATTTAATGAAGGTAAGAGGCTTATGGTCGGTTACTAGTGTGAACCTATTACCGTATAGGTAAGGTTGGTACTATTTCACCGCCCATATTATGGCTAATGCCTCTTTCTCGTTTGTGGCATATTTCACTTCAGTTGAGTTAAGTGTTCGCGATGCGAACGCGATTGGCTTTTCCGTACCATTCTGTATCTGTGATAACACTGCTCCTAGAGCAAAATCTGAAGCGTCTGTTGTTAATATGAACGGCTTTTCGAAATCTGGATAGGTCAGAATTTGGTCTGTCGCTATCGTATTTTTTAACGTTTCGAATGCCTTTATGTAATCTGGGTCTGTCAGATTCAGTGTGGTTTCTTTTTTTAGGTATTTAGTCATGTTTTTGGCAATTTTTGAGTTATCCTTTATGAATCGCCGATAATATCCTGATAGACCTAGGAATTGCTTTATTTCCTTCTCATTTCTGGGTAAGGGCCAGTCCAGGATTTTTTGAATTTTATCTTTGTTTGGTTTCACTCCTTCTTGGGTGATGACGTGTCCCAAGAATTCCGTCTCTATTTTTAGGAATTCGCACTTATCAAGTTGTATTTTCAAGTTGAATTCCGAATGTCGTTTGAATACCTTTTCTAGATTATTTAGGTGGTTTTTCAGGTTTTCGCCAACTATGACTATATCATCTAGATAAACATGACAAATTGTGCCTATCAACCCTTGTAACACGTGGTTCATTGCACGTTGAAAAGTAGCTGGGCCATTTTTCAGGCCAAATGACATTCTACAGAATTCGAAGTGTCCCTTGTCCGTAGAAAAGGCTGTTTTCGCTTTCAAATTCTCGTCCATCTGTATCTGGTGAAAGCCAGATTTTAGATCCAATGTAGTGAAGTAGGTTGATTTCCCTAAATTGTCTAAAATTTCCTCAATTTGAGGCATAGGGTATTTATCGTCAATTGTTTTCTCGTTCAACTTTCGATAATCAATCACTACCCTTATCTTGCGTATCCCAGAAGCGTCTGCTTTCTTGGGAACGACCCAAATTGGTGCGGAATAAGGACTACTTGAGTGTCGAATGAGTGTATACGGGTGTTTCATCCCGTGTAAGGATTTTATATTTTATTATTGTCGCTGCTGATAACTTTTCGTTTTTTTTCAGCAGAACTGATTGATTTTTGTATATTTTATCAATGAGGGCATTTTTCTCGTTCTCATTGAGGTGTGCTGTTCGAATTACGTTTATTATGTCGTCTTTACTAATCGAATCATTATTAAAAATTGGGATTGGTTTTAAAGTTTCGAAGTTGTTTACTTCTAATTTCAGTCTTGGGATTTTTTTGGGGGGTTCTGGTTCGTTCGTAAGGATTTTTACTATAGTTTTACCTTTATTTGCTTTATATATACCTGGTTGAACTATAATTTCTTTATTTAGAGCTTCGTATTGAGGGACGAACCATTCGCCTTCTTTGGCTGTTTCGAATGAGGCTACGTGATTATACACATTGCCAGTGGGATAGTAGCGCAAAAATTTAAATTTAATGTTACTTAGAAGAATCTCATTATTCTTGTAATCAATTTTGGCATTAAGTTTTGCCATTGATTGAGAGCCCAAAATTCCGTCGAAGAATTTATGGAACTCTAACTCATTGAAGGTTTGGTCAGGTAAGTTTTTGTGAAGAAAATTAAATTTACATTTTTTATTGACGACGTGGTTTCCGAGGATGTTTTTGATAGAAGTATCTTGGGTTTCTAATAGATTTACTGGAACGATACCGGGTTTGATGGTGTTTTTGTTCGCGCCCGTATCTATTAATAATTTTTTTTTTTTATTTGGTTGTATGCTTTCGCATATTAGATATGGAAGGAAATTTAGTCTTCCGTATCGCTTTCCTGTTCCTCTTGAAAATTTTAGTTTATTTCGAAATTACTGGGAGGATCTTCTTCGTTTTGATTGTCTGAATCATAATCGTTTTTCGAGCTAATCTCGTGGGTTTCATGATTGTTTATCATGTTTTTGTTGAACGAATTTCGCGATCTCATAGAGAGGTCTACCTCCATAGGTGTTGGTGTGTCACCTGTTTGCGATTTTGGTTTTGGATTTGGCATGTTAAAATTTTTTTCTGAATTTTGTTTCGAAAATTGTTGAAACTGTTTAGATTGTTGAAAATTTGTAGGTTGGTTATTTGGTTTTTGATAAGAATTTGACTGGTTGAACCTTTGTTGGTTTATTTGACTCGTTTTCTTTGAATTGTTTGCAATGGATTCATTGCAGCTAAATTTGCAGAGGAATGCATAAGCTTTTTCTACATTGCGTGGTTTTGCTGCTTGCGCAAAGCCAAAATATAGTCTACTTAATCCGGACAGGAATGCTGCCAGTGTGTCTTCTTCTATAAATGTACTGATCGCTTGCCAGGATTGGTTATAAATTTCCTGTTGTCTTGCTAGCGATTTTATACTCTGGACGATTTGTTTCGTCTTAGTATAGAAATTATGAATCGACATGTTTTCATTTTGTTTATTTGCCCATAGTTGGGACTTGTAGTATGTCAATTCTTGTTTTTCTCCCAGGGTATCGAGAAGTATTTGCTTCACTTCTTGGAACGTTTCTGGGTCTCCTGCTAGGCATAAAATGTCTCTAGCCTTACCTTCTAGTTGGATTTTTATAGCTTGAGTATACATTGTAAACTGAGCTTGTGGGACTAAATGTTCGAAGAGTCTTAACGTCCCTTCTGCTGTCTTCAGCCAGGCCGTAACCTGTTTTCTGTTCCCGTCGAACGAAGGCATCGACTTAATGGGATCAGGAATGCGGAATATATCAGCAATCGGCCGATTCGATCTGACTTCTTCCTTGTTTTGAGGTTTTGGTTCCTCGATTTTTTGACCGAGGAATTTGAGTACCTCATCCTGTTCAGTTTGTTTCTGAACTAGGTTACCCAACTGACCGGTAATTGCAGCTAGTTGAGCGTTTATTTGTTCAAAGTTTTCCATTTCTTGGTTGGTTTCTTCTATCGAGCTTATATTTCTATTTAATATAAAGCGCTCAATATTTTTCCTTCTCTCAGTGTGACTTTTTTCTTTATGAAAAATCTTGTCAAAATTATGTGCACTGATTTAAGAAATTTTAACTGTCTTTTCGCGTCTATCTAGTAATGCGCGATGGTAAACTATTCCCGTGGAATTTCCCAAATCTCGTGTCTATCTCATAGTGCACTTTAATATGGTTCAATTCCAAATCTTCGAATTTATCTTAAAGATCCGAAGAGGTTAGGTAAAAAGATATATAAAGTTCTTACCTGGTTTGTAGTTGTGGATGTAACGGTTCTCAGAGCGGGTTTGGTCTGGATGCGGTGGAACCTCTAGTCTTCTGGACGATTATAAAATCTGTAGCCCGAGATATCACGTGAACTTTCAAACACTTTTTAAAAAAAAATCACTGTGTTGAATGTCCGTGATGGATTCACTTTAAAATGAGTTTTTATTTGCTTATTTTTTTACACTGTTACACACACTTTCACTTCACTTTGCCGTACGGCTGCGCCAATTATGAGTAGTAGGATTACGCGAATTAAAAAAAAAATTATTTATTTTATTTTTTTCACTTTATTACAAATTTAAGTGTTACACGTTTTTAATCTACATAACTTACAACTAACTCAATTCTTATTTTAATTCTTAACATTTTAATTAATGCTACGTTAACAAAATATATTTATCTCTAATTTCCTAACCGCTCGTGTAACTGAGTACCAGGCACGTTGTTAATCATCAGCATTTTTGTATGCGTCGATTTAGGTCTTCCAACTTATGATTTTTAGATGACGTTTGCGTTTATAACCTGGGAACGTCATATTGGAATATGTCTTATCTATCTTGCTAATGTAACTATATATATGTATATATATATATATATATATATATATATATATATATATATATATATATATATATATATATATATATATATATATATATATGTATATCATATATATTATTGTTTACGAGTATACTATATTATTATTGTATATTCAAAGATTTAATAAACTCCTTAACATCTTCAATGTTATGCTCTAAGTACTAGTATAAGCTATTTAAATAATAAATTCTCAAAATTAATAATATAATAAATCAGAGAACAAATATTAATAAATAAATTTTTAAATTATTATTCTGTAATATTTGATTAATTAAAGCTCCTTTTACAAATACATTATATAAATGTTGAGCCCCCAATTGTTCTCTCCACCCTTGATATCCATATTATAATAAATATTAATATTAATATACTTCACAGAATTTAGAATTTTTAATAATTTTATTGATTTTAAAAATTGTTGTATCTCCGATCACAGAGATACCCACAAGGTCTTATCCATATTTCCGGATAAATTGATCATGTGCCAATCTACGTGACCAACCTGATCCAGTTGTGATGAACTATACCATACTTCACAGAATTTAGAACTTCTAATAATTTTGATTGTTTTAAAAATTGTTGTATCTCCGATCACAGAGATGTCGACATGGTCTTGCCCATATTTTCAGATAAATTGTCCATGTACCAGTCTACGTACAGAATTGAGAAAAATTGTAGTATCGGAGATACAACAATTTTTAAAACCAATAAAATTATTAAAAATTCTTAATTCTGTGAAGTATAGTATAGTTCATCATAATTGGATAAGGTTGACAACGTAGACTGGCATATGGATAAATTGTCCAAAAATATGGGCAAGACCCGGTGAACATTGGTTGGCCAGGTAGATTGGCATATGGCCAAGTTGTCCGACAATATCGTCTATCCGAGAATATGTGCAAGATCTTGTAGACATCTCTGCGGTCGGCGATATAAATTTTTTTAAATAATCCAAAACTATTAGAAATTCCAAAAACCGTGAAATACTACCTTGATCAACAAGTTCCCGGAATAACCACCGTATGGCGCTCCCATCGTTCCGATTTGAGTTCTGTTTTTTTTGTTAAGTTGGTACATCTGTTGTTGATATTCCCTCTCTCTTAGCGTCATAGCTTGACATTTTCAAAAGTTACGTAGTCAAGAGTTATTATAGTATAGTAGTATATTATAGTTCATCATAATTGGATCGGCTTGGTGACATTGACCGCATTATGGCTTAGCTATTCCAGGATCGGCGCTAAATAAATATTTAAACCATCCAAAAATCAATCAACTTTTAAATTATCTGAAAAATAGTAATGTTCAACACAATTGGATGCTTTTGGTTAACGAGATAAACAGATGGTCCAGCTATCTGAAAATGATGAAAAGAACCTGTTTCCTGATGAAAAGAACCTGTTTGGTGTTAAGAAAATTTCATAATTACAAAAAATTTAAATTCCAATTGGAAAAATAGCTAAGCTAATAAGTCTTACTTACTTCTTGGGAAACATACAACCGATAAAAAGACAGCTTGATACCTATTCGGGCGTAATAATATAAAATATTTTTCTACAATAACATGGGAATGAAATAAACTTATTTAATGCCCAAGAAAATCGATATTTCGAGATTTTCAACGATCGGCAAACATGTGGTCGGTAGGCCTATGTATGATCGTTAATCATGCCAACCCGCTTAAAAAGTTATTTGGGTTTACATAGTTAATCTTAGATTATTCGAAAATTGGAAAATTTGTATCTTACATATTTCGGTAGGCTGTTACAATTTTCTATTTTAAGGACTTTCTGTAACAATTTTTAAGTCCAAAGAAAATTTGTTTTTAGACAATTCGTTGTAATTTTTGAATAATGTACTCCCTCCTATTCATGGTCAAGATAATACAACCAGTAATATTTCAAGTACATAACCATTTACATAAATACTTTTATATACATAGGTTGAAATTGAAAACCAAAAAAAAAAATAAATAACACATCGGAAGGTAAACAAACAAGTTCTATGAACTATAGCAAATAGCATGATCTTGACCATGAATAGGAGGGAGTACATTATTCAAAAATTACAACGAATTGTCTAAAAACAAATTTTATTTGGACTTAAAAATTGTTACAGAAAGTCCTTAAAATAGAAAATTGTAACAGGGCAGCTTCTTTTATTCTGCCATCGGCATGGTAGAAAGGAGCTGAAAATCAATTAGAAATCGGCATAAGCAATGATATGTTTGAGAAAAAACAAATATTTCTCTTTACTGATTATTGATTTTGAAATGATTACTAACTAATGAGGTATTTCCTAGAGACGTATATCCTTGCCATGGTAGATACCGAGAGTTCTGCCATTTAAATCTTTTATCTCATAGTTCACAGTACCGACTTTCCTTGAAACTATGCCTTGAACAAATTGTGGTGCAAATTTCGCACAGAATTTTCGTACTGCATCACTCTGCGGATGGGTTCTAACAAACACTGATTGTCCAACGTCGTATTCTATAGGTCGAGTTCTCAGGTTAGTATTTTGTAGTCATTCCCATGGTTTACCTTATGGTAACCAAACAGGAGGAAATGGGGAGAGTACCCTACTGTTTCATGCACCCCATTGCGTAGTGCGGCCGATATTTCGTTTAAACACTTGTCCCAACTGGTATGTTTGTCAGAAATATAAAAGCGTATTATAGATAAAATAGAACGGTTCACTCTTTCAGCTGCATTCGATTGTGGGGAGTAGACGGCAGTCTTTGAGTCGGTCACACCGAATTCTCTAAGAAGTTTTGTGTATTCCAAATACACAAAAAATTTGGTTTTTGAGAAACTCTGTGATTTGTGATGCTGTTCCCTTGGTCAGTGCTTTAAGAACAACAAATTTTGTAAGGTGGTCAAGAGCTATGACAATTACTGTTTTACCATGACTTGACCTCGGATATGGTCCTAATAAATCCACATAAACTCGCTGCCAAAGTCTTTCAACTGGAAATAGTTTCCCCATTGGTGGTTTTGTCAAACGATTAGGTGCCTTGGTCGTTTTACAAACAATGTACTTTGAGATATATTCTCTAACCTGCCGATACCTGGCCAGAAATGGTATCTTCGCAATTTGTCCAGTGTCTTGCCGATTCCACCATGAGATGACAACGGATTATCATGATTTTGCTCAATCAACGTAGTTCTCAAACCGTGGGGAACCCACAGTTTCCACATTGACAAATCTGAGAGCTCACCGTTTCTTTTCGGCTCAATCCTTATTAAAAATACGTCCATCAGCGATCTTGAATGCAGGAAAGTTTTCAGGATTGCTTAGAATTTTACCACGCAAACTGTTATAGTTCTCATCATCAAAATTAGAAGAATTAAATTTTGATTGGTTCAGAACTTTTGGGACACTTTCAACAATTTCCGTGATTTCATCACAATGAACGCGAGACAGCATATCAGGAACCACGTTATCCCTACCACGTTGATGCTCGATGTTAAAACGAAATCCCTGGAGTTTTAAGCTCCACCTTGCCAGTCTGCCACTCAAATCCTTTTGGCCCATCAACCACTTCAGGCTCGCATGGTCGGTAATTAGAGTAAACTCCTGACCCTCGACGTACGCTCGAAACTTTTTAATTGCCAGGATTGCTGCCAAACACTCGAGTTCGGTTACAGAGTAGTTCTTTTGCGCCTTGTTTAATTTTTGCGACATATAAGCGATAGGTCTTTCATTTCCATCACCATCTTTTTGGTAAAGAACAGCTCAGACCCCCTCTGTGCTTGCGTCACACCGAATATAAAAGGGATTGTCATAATTTGGTGTTATTAAGACTGGAGCAGATGTCAGCAAAACTTTCAATATTTCAAAGGATTGGTGAGCCTCTTCGGTCCATCGATACTTTCCTTTTTTGAGACATTCCGTTATTGGTGCTGTAACGCTCGCGAAATTCTCAATAAACCTCCGATACCACCCAGCCATCCCAAGTAGTCGTCGAATCTGTTTTACGTTCGTCGGCGTCGCCAAGTTTACTATAGCATCGATCTTGGCTGGATCTGGCCTTAAACCTTTCTCTCCAACTAAATATCCCAGGTACCATATTTCTTTCATAATAAAGTTACTTTTTTCTATATTTATAGTCAACCCGGCAGTCTTCAGTATAGTCGCGACACTCTCTAACAGCTCAAAGTGCTCCTTCAATGTGCCGCTAACGAACAACAAATCATCCAGATATACGAAGATTTTATCATGGAGTTCGTGAGGGATTACTTTATGCATTAAGCGACACATTGACTGGGCTGCATTACACAACCCAAACGGCATCACCTTGAACTGATAGAGAGGTCTTCCCGGTACAGTAAAAGCAGTTTTGTCTTTGGCAGATTTCGCAAGCGGTATCTGCTAGAATGCGTCTTTTAAGTCCAGTGTAGTAATGTATTTAGTTGCCGATAGCCGTCCTAAAAGTCCGTCAATTATTGGTAATGGGTATGCGTCCTTTTCAGTCACTGAATTCAACTTACGTCCGTCTAGGCATAATCTAGCTTTTCCATTCGCTTTTCTCACAATGGTAACAGGCGAGCTCCAGGAGCTTTTACTAATTTCTATTATGCCTAGACCCAACATACGGTCAATTTCGCTGTACAAGTCCTTCTGTACTGCTGGTGAGACTGGGTAGTACCGTTGCTTAATTGCTTTACAGCCTTTAACCAATTCTATATCATGCTCGTGAAAAGCCGTTTTACCAAGACCATTCTTTTCGAAATAGGGAAACATATCGATAATCTTATTTAGTTTTGTCTGGTTGTGCTCATCAAGCACATAACAATTCTCATTATTTCTCTTTGCATTGAGATCAATAACTTCGTTTATTGTTATATTTGGCAATATTCGGAATTTGTGCCAAAAATCAATTCCCAAATAAAGGGGAGATTGAAGTGTCGGAACAATAAAAAATCGAATGCTCTTTGTGAGATTGCCAAACCTAACTGGCAACCATTGTTGGAGCAGCAGAACCTTGATGCATCTGAAGAAAGCAAAATATTAATTTAAAACACAGAACACATAAATACATGACATCTAAACATCAAACTTTAATTCAATTACATAGGTTACAATTTAAACTTATTTAATCTTATATTAGAAATTTGTTTACATACTTTGTATACACACATTATTTGATATTTAATTCATGTTTATAGTCTTACCTTAAGTAATATGTAATTCACAATAGATAATGTTGTATAATAGTATAATGTACCTTTATATTTTGCGATCTAGTTGTTAAGAGATGGCGGAGCTTGTTGTATTGTTGTAGAGTAAAAATTAAGAAACGATATTGTAGCGTCACATAAAAAATAATAGTTATGAGTCACAAATTTATGTTGTAAAAAACCAATTGCGATACAACAGTTGGAAAAGAAGGTTATCAAAAATTAAAATTATATTGTATTTTTTTTACCAAATAAACGCAGTTGAGTCCGCTTGTTTCTTTGTTTTTATATCAGCCAAGCGGCATTGAGTAAAGTTGAAGGTTCTGGGCTAAATATAGACGTCGAGGAAAGCCCAGTAAAATACATGGTCCTTCGAGCCGGATATTCCTTCTAGAAATTCTAGAAATTCGGTAGTTGCGGAAATAAAACGTGGTGGAAATACAGTTGCGGAAAAAAACGAGGAAATACTGTTGCGGAAATAAGGCACGTTTGATTAAAGTCGAGGAAGTCATCAAAGCGCGTCTTAAAGGAAAGCAGCAATTTGGTCGAAAATCATCGAAAGAAAGAATCTCAACAAAGCAGATAAGTAAACTTTCACTATAAAATAATTTTGAATTGGTTTTATTACTCTCATAAAAGACCACGTTGTTTGTCGAAAATTAAGTGATAAGTGCAGTGAAATTAAGTGCAAAAAAAGGCTAGAACATGGAGTTAGAAGCAAAAATAAAGACATTAAAAGCCATGCGAGGGTCTATAAAGGGACAAATGACAAAGCTTCATAATTTTGTTCAAGCTGTCGTCGATACGGAAGATATAGATGGGTTTCAGTCTAAGCTAGCACGTGCTAAGGTACTTCTCAAACAATTTGAGGACACTGAGAACAAGATGTATGAGTTAGACCCCAATCATGAAAGTGCTATAATTGATTTCGCTGAACAATTCTACGTCGTCGAAGCGAGGTTAAATAGGCACATTCGAGAATACAACGCGGATCATCAATAATCGGGTGATAGTACGGTTAATCAAAGCATGAATACATCAACAGCAGCGGTAGAGGTAAGACTCCCTAAAATCAATATAGAACCGTTCACAGGTCAGTACACGGAATGGCAGTCGTTTTATGACTTGTTTGTCGAGACAATTCATGAAAATGCAAGTTTATCACCAGCCCAAAAGTTCCAGTACCTGAAAGGTTTCTTGAAAGGGGACGCATTCAATTTGCTGAAACATATTTCGGTCACAGAAACCAACTATTTCGAAGCCTTTAGGAAGTTATGTGAGAGATATGACAGGAAGAAACATACCATTAGAGCGTTCATTCACACATTTATGAGCCAACCATCTATCAACCAGGCAAATGCGACGAATATTCGAAAGCTATTGGACACTTCGGATGAGGTTATTAGAGGATTGAAGGCATTGGGAAAGGAAGCTGAATCCAGGGACGTCTGGCTACTTCATATTCTGGAGGAAAAATTGGATTCAGAGACAAGAGCATTATGGGCCCAAACATCAAGTGACAAGGATTTACTAACCCTAGATGATCTCTTCAAGTTCTTACTGAACCGATCTGATGCGTTAGAGACGTTAAAACCACGTTCAGGTTCAAGTAAGAAACCTCCATTTCAGAAATCAGCGGCGGCCTATGTGACAACAGAAGTTAATCCGTGTCCTCTATGCAAAATCGAACATGCAATATCAGAATGTAGCACGTTCAAGAAGCTGTCAATCTTGGAACGAAGACAGATTATAAAATCAGATAACCGTTGTTTTAATTGTCTGAGAATTAACCATCCAGTCTTCAGGTGCTTATCAAAGTCAAGATGCAGCACTTGTGGGAGAAAACATCATACGCTCCTGCACTTAGACGATACCAAAGAACAAACGGTTGCACGGCATGTTATTGAAAATACTAACCATCCCAACAAGCAACCGGTTTCAACGATGGGTAGTCAGGCTCAACAAACTCTGCACGCTGGCATACAAAACAATTGTATTCTTCCCACGGCACTAGTGAAGGTTTTAGATAATTACGAGGAAGAACATGATTGTAGAATTCTGTTGGATTCAGGGTCAGTGTCTACATTTATCTCTGAAAGATGTTGTAATCGACTTAAACTCCCACGACGCCATAATAGAACGATGGTATATGGTATAGGTGGATCAGGATCTCAGGTCACTAGAGGGAAGGTTGAAATTACATTACGAGCAAGAGAATAACCCCACAACTACATACAAACAGAAGCTCTAGTAATGTCCAAGTTATGCTCAAAACTGCCCAGCCAGTCGTTGTCTGCGAACATAGATGATCTGAACCTAAATTTAGCTGATCCCAAATTTAACATAACGCAGGATATTGATATCATTTTAGGTGTGCAACAGGTATTCAATGTGATGCTAGATGGAAGAATCAGGTATCGAGACAACGTCATAGCCATTGAAACCATATTTGGATAGGTGTTAGGTGGAGAAATGCAATCGCCTGAATCGCCCTTAACACATTGCTTCACGAGTCAACCCAATACAGATGCTGAAGAATTAGGTACTGCCTTAAAATTATTTTGGGAAATAGAGAATATCCCAACGTCCAAGATTTTCACAAACGAAGAAGACAAATGTGAGCGTTTGTTCAAAGAAACGACAAGCCGAGAAGCAGATGGAAGGTATATAGTGCAGCTACCCATGAAGAAAGAATTCGGAGAACTGGGAAGATCAATGGATCTGTCGATTAGTCGGCTTAGATCGATGGAGCGCAAGTTTGTAAAAAACGAGACATTCAAGGAGGCTTACATTCATTTTATGGACGAATATCGTCAACTTGGACATATGGTGGAAATAGACGAGTCAGAGAATCCACATGTTAATTACTTACCACATCATGGAATTATTAAGTCAGCAGGCGCAGCGGCGAAAATCAGGGTAGTTTTTGATGTTTCCGCAAAAACGTCATCTGGAAAATCATTGAATGATTTACTTATGGTAGGACCAACAGTGCAGCCAACTCTATACTCTATTTTGATGAGATTTCGAATGCACAAGATTGCGATCAGCGCAGACGTCGAGAAAATGTATCGCCAGATATTGGTTCGAAACGACGACAGACGATATCAAAGTATAGTGTGGAGGTCAGATAGTACAGCTTCGATTAAACATTACCAGCTAACGACATTGACTTATGGAACATCAGCAGCTCCGTATCTAGCTACGAGAGTATTAAATGAAATCGCTGATCAAAACCAAAGTGAATATCCTGGAGCTGCTAGTGTTCTGAAGAAGGCTACATATGTGGATGACATAATGTCGGGCGCCAATACTATTAAAGAGGCGTTACAATTGAAAGAGGATATCATCAACATTCTACAAGGCGCGGGAATGAAATTAAGAAAATGGATTTCCAATTCCGTTGAATTTTTGAACACGACACCAGTAGAAGATAGAATTGTGCCAATAAAGGATATTGCAAGTGGAACAACTATGGTGAAGGTTTTGGGTCTACAATGGGATCCGAAGGAAGATAACTTCACGTATTGTGTTGAGCTAGGCATTCCGGTATACACAAAACGTAGATTGCTGTCGGAATGTAGTCAAATTTTTGATCCGCTTGGATGGTTGGCCCCGGTTATTGTAAAAATTAAAATATTATTTCAGTCTTTATGGTTATTGTCTTTAGATTGGGACGACGAACTTCCACCAGCGATAAAGCAACAATGGCTTGTAATTCGTGAAAATCTACAGCACTTGCAGAAGGTGAAGATACCAAGATGGCTACACACACCAAAAGAGGATGCAGAGTTGCATGGGTTTTGTGACGCCAGTGAACGGGCATACGCGGCAGTGGTTTACATACGCCTACCGAATGAGGTCGGAAGATACAGTTGTCACATCGTCGCAGCAAAATCAAAGGTGGCCCCCATCAAAACAATTTCGGTGGCACGGTTGGAGTTATGTGCAGCACTTTTATTGGCAAACCTTATAACTTCTGTCAACCAGATACTTGAAAATCATTCTACGAATGTTACTTGCTGGACCGATTCAATGATAGTGCTGGATTGGTTATCCGACGAACCAAGTCGATGGAAGACATTTGTAGGGAATCGTACTTCCCAAATCCTGGACATAGTACCAAGGGTAAATTGGCGACATGTCCCAACGAAGGACAATCCGGCAGACATCGCGTCTAGAGGCATTTTTCCACAAGAAGTGATCAACAACAAGTTGTGGTGGGCGGCCCCAGAGTGGTTATGTTTTGATGTGCAGCAGTGGCCGTGTCAACAACGATGTTATGGATACAGTCTAGAGGAACGAAAGCACTCAACCCAAATTATGGTAGCACAATGCAGAACTTTTCAATTTCCAAACCAATTGTTTGAACGACATTCCTCGTTTAAGAAAGCAATCAAAGTGGTGGCAATGGTGAACCGGTTTGTGCAAAATTTGTTACTGTCTACCAAAAAGGTTAATGGCGTACAACTCAAAGGCCCAATAACATTGGTTGAAATGGAAGAGGCTACCATTATGTGCTGCAAGTATATTCAGAAGGAGCATATGAGTGTCGAAATCGCCACTGTTGAGCAAGCAAAGCCACTCAAAATATCGTTGGCAGGTTTAAAACCGTTTTTGGATGATAAGGGTATCTTGCGTATCGGAGGTAGAATAGACAACTCGTTGGTAAGCTATTCCATAAAGCATCCTATTATTCTACCCGCATCATCCAGTTTAACGAATCGAATCATAGAAGACTATCACCACCGTTATCTTCATGCAGGCCCACAGTTACTGTTGGGAATAATACGCCAGAGATACTGGATCATCAATGGTAAGCAAGCCATCCGGAAAATTACAAGCAAGTGTGTGACTTGTTTCAAAAACAAACCAATTCAGCTGACACAAGAAATGGGGAACTTACCACAATATAGAGTCGAGCACATAAGGGCATTCCTGAAAGTTGGCACTGATTTTGCGGGACCCTTCTATGTATATTACAAACGAGGTCGAGGTCAAAAACCTATGAAGGTTTATGTGTGTCTAATTGTATGCATGACAACTCGAGCATTGCATATAGAGTTAACAATGGACTTAACTACAAATAGCTTCCTGTCAGCACTGAAGAGATTCGTTGCGAGGCGTGGGCATTGCACTGATATTTACAGTGACTGCGGCTCAAATTACATTGGAGCAGGTAACCGCTTGCGAGAGGTATTTAGTTTCCTGGAGAAGAATAAAGAAGACATTTACAACACTTTATTAAACGATAGCATTAATTGGCACTACAATCCTCCCAATGCACCACATTTTGGCGGATTGTGGGAAGCGGCGGTCAAATCCATGAAGTTTCACTTGCGGCGTGTTATTGGAGAAACTATTTTGACGGTGGAAGAGTTCCAAACATTACTGGTTAAGGTTGAAGGCATCTTAAATTCCCGTCCACTTTGCAGTCAATCGAGTGATGATGTAAATTTTTTGACACCGGCACACTTCATTATTGGGCATTAATTAACATTAGTTCCGGAAATCAATATCCTGGAAGAGAAAATCACAAAACTAAGCAGATATGAAGTACTTCAACAAATGAGACAGCATTTTTGGAGAAGATGGCATCTCGAGTACCTGACATCTATGCAATCCCGTACAAAATGGAAATCAGCAAAGCCGAATATCAAAATCGATGACATCGTTTTAGTAATGGATCGAAATTTACCGCCTGGGAAGTGGCTGCTGGGCCGAATAATTGAAGTAATCCGCGGTTCCGACGGATTGGTTCGAGTTGCAATGGTTAAAACACAAGCCGACACATTTCGTAGAGCCATTCATTCACTGTGTAGAATTCCTGTTGAATCGGACGATTCAAAGTCGGGGAGAATGTTGGAGCAGCAGAACCTTGATGCATCTGAAGAAAGCAAAATATTAATTTAAAACACAGAACACATAAATACATGACATCTAAACATCAAACTTTAATTCAATTACATAGGTTACAATTTAAACTTATTTAATCTTATATTAGAAATTTGTTTACATACTTTGTATACACACATTATTTGACATTTAATTCATGTTTATAGTCTTACCTTAAGTAATATCATAGAGAAAATTAGAATATAAGAGGAATTACGCAGAGCAAACCTCTTCCTTGACGCCAGCGCGCGTACCTTTATTCATTGAACCTTATTCAAGATCTTTTTTCGATCGTTGAATTTTGTTGCTTTTCATTTCTATATAACCATTCTATTTATTTATTTATGTACGCAGTTGTGTATATGTGGTAATGTATTTTGGTTTTATTTGATTGAATACATGTATACCTATGTAGGGTGTCCAAAAAGTCTCGGACGATTTTGCGATTGTAAACTAAAATTTTAAAAATAATTCTATATAAAAGGTGTCCTGGTTGTCCGGGACACCCTTTTAAATAATTGTAAATGAAGCTTAAAAAGAAATTGATTGCATTAAAACAAAGCAGTCAGAAAGGAATAACAATACCATTATTTTTATTTGGTTTAGGCAAAATCTTCTATAATAAAAGTCATGAAACTCTCTTTTACAGACAAATACATTTATTGATTCCACTAGATTTGGCTGTATAAGTTAAACTAACAATTCAACGTAAATTTGAAGTTTTTTTCTTGTTTCTACACCAACACCTTTATACTTAGTTAACTAACATATATAAATTTAGTGATGCCAAATATACACCAATACACATAGAACCTGATTTTTTTTATTTCATATGTATGGAATTTTCATGACTTTTATTATAGAAGATTTTGGTTTAGGTATATACACTAACACATCATGATTTAAAAAAAAATAACCTTGAATCAAATGTTTACTCTACACAATAAGAAAAATTAAAAATGTGTTATCTCTGCATTCTCTAAAAAAGCATTTAAAATAAAACATCAACCCTTCAATGATTTCATATTTTTCATGGTAGCTTGTAGATGAACAATATTATTACATTTTTTTAAAAATCACAATAACATTTACTGATGTAGGTATACACATAGAGAAAATTAAAATTTCTAATTTAAAATGCACGCCGCAGAATGGTTAGGAAAGAATAAAAAAGGGCATTTCATACATAATTCATTTATTTCATGTTTACAAAATTTTTAGTCAAATTTTTTCAATTATGAATCGTTTTCCATCTCTTGTCGTTGTACATATTTGTGTTCCTTTTCCGCTTTTCTTTTTTGGCATCATAATTTTCTTTTTTTACGCGCTCCAAATGCCATTTACTATGTTTCCTTATTAATATTAGGACCATAAGATTCAATAAAAAAATGCGATGGTCAAAACAGGTATGGTCTTTATTATAAAATTCGCCGTCAATGTCATTTTCTAGTAAGAATCCCATTATAAGTCTCTTCAAACCAATTGTATGAGCGTTGCTTGTAAAAATTTCTTCAAACTGGTTTATTTGGCGCCTACACAATTCAAAAAACTTCTGAGATGGTGTTTGGAGTTTTCCAAACGTATCAGTCAAATAATTTTTATGATGTATTAATAATTCCGATTTACATTCTAAATAATCGTTTTCCTTCACTAACACCAATGCACAATTGACACAGTTAAATTTTTTAAACACTCTTTTAATTAAGAAACCAACAAAATATCTGGTGGATGCATCTGAATTAGATTCCGGTTCATAAGGTATTGATTCTAATTCAATGTTCTGATCCTTTACGATTTCATCTGGCTCATCGTCGTCGAAAACATCAAAATTAATTGGACAGTTTTTTGTTGTAGTATTTGCGATTTCAATTGACGTGTTGTGACAAGCTTCATGTTCAATTTCCTCACAGATAACGTCTATAAGGTTTGTATCATTATCTTCCTCGCAATTTGATAAGGTTGTGAAAGACGTTAAATACTTTATTGATAATAATTTAGCCACCGTAAAACCAAATTGTTTAACCGAAGGATTTGAATTATTACCGTTAGCGCACCTTATAAGCCAAATGTGTTCTCCAATGCATCTTGATTCAGCCTGGAAGTTAAAATATATTGCACCTCGATGTGTTCTTGAACCAGTGACTTTAGGACATAAATAACTCCATTTATGGTCTGTACCATTCCATCAAAAGAGTACACTTTTTTACCATTGACCAACCTAATATTTTTCAAATATTGTACCATATTCAGCAGAAACTTATAAATTTCGCTTGTTTCATCATATCGTAGACCTGATTTAAATTTATTTAAATCAAACATGTGTTTTGAATTTAAAATGTCAAATAATTTATCCAGCTTTTCGAATAAATTCCATGTCGCAGAAACCTTAGATTTCACCGAATCAGCAAACTTATTTAAATCAGCAACCGTTTTTATTCCGGCCACAACACTTTGGCTAAATACTTGGGTTGCAAGCTTAACCTTCATTTTGTCGAAATGAACAGGATTTACATGTTTTTCATTTATTTTGGGACACATTCTAGTGGCAGAAGTTTGCTCTAATTTATAGAGCTCTCTTACAACGTCCCAACTTGCTATGCCATCGGGGCACTCAATATCGGATGTGAGCATCGCGTTCCGGAAAGATTTAAACAGATGGGGCGAGTCAAAAATGCCTACTATTTTTGTTGGGCCTTCGAAATTTAAAATAGGATTATCTCTCGTAGCACCCATATATGTTAACGATCTTCGGTTATTTGACCCCTGATCACAAGTAACCGCACGAACCGACAACCCTAATGAAAAACATAGCTCTAAATTTTTTGTTATCAAATTTTTTAGAACATCAGATTTAATTGAATTATGAGAAACATAGTAGCATAAAATATTTTTCCAATTTTCTATTAGGCCCCGAACCATGAAGACACATATATGAGTTCCAACTTCACTTTCTCTTGAATCCTCCCCAAGATCAACGTAACCGTCTATGTAATCTCTAACCATATTATAACTCAAATCTTGTCGTATTTTGATTTCGTCGAAAACTAATGAGCATTGCTTTCCAGTAACTGATAAACTTCCAATTTTTTCTTTTAATTTATTGAAAAGATATGGATTATTATTTCCAGGGGAGAAATTTTTTATCGGTTGCCATCTTATAAGAGACGACTTGGAAGGCAATTCGAAATTTAGTCGATCTCTCATAAAATTATACGCTTTTGGTGACCGGTAATACATGTTTTGTGCAAGGGCCTTAAATTCGTCGGCCCATATTTGGCGTTTCTTTCTGGGTAACAAAATCATCTTGCAGAAAATTTTGCATTGATCACTTTTATTTTATTCATCAATCACATCACTTAAATTGATCTTCGTTTTAGGTTTTAAATTACAAACTTTTCTATTCAATACGCGAATTTTGTGTTGTAAACTTTTTATCTGTTTAGCTAAGTTAACTTTTTCAGTTTTTAATTTATAAATTTGAAAATGTAAGTTTCGGTTTAATCGTCTGAAAACCTCAATATTCTTTTCGGACTTCTCACAATTTAAGCACGAAAATGAACTGAATGATAAAGGATTTTTATCGAAATAGGGATCCGGCAAACGAGAAATTTGTTCTAAATTTAGATTATCACTGATCACTGAATCATCACACTTAGTGTAAGTTTTTAAATTTGAAAGGCTATGGCTAAATGTAGGATTATGTTCTGTTTCATCAATTGAATTTAATTGTTGGTTGACCTCGGCAGGAACATTATTTTCCAATTGAAAAACAGAATTTCTCTTTTCTCTTGGAGTTGTTGATACATTTATTTGATTTGCTTGCGGTAAAAATAACGTCGGAACAGCATTTCTTTTTAATAATCGCTTTAAGAAACATTGTGAATCGAAATGCTTCGAACATATGAAAATATTTTTTTTACTCGAAGGCGATATTTCACAGTTTTTTAACCATAACTCGTGCTTATCATAAACCTGAGTATATTTAAAAAGGCGAGCCCCATATTTTCGTTTTGAATCACAATTTGCAACAGCACATTTATGACCAGAAGGACCAACCATAGCACAAAAAAAAAAAATCGGAATACTCAAAACTTGTCGTGTATTACGAATATTACGATGTTAACAAATAAAATAAATTTTAATTTACATAATCTTGCACTACACGTCTAAACTCTCTTGCATTAATATTAAAAAATTATTTTCTGAAAAAGTTTTCTGATGCGTTGTTCTTGAAATAAAAATTAAGTGGGAAGTTTTCAGATGAACGCCCTATATAGTAAAGCGTCCGTTCAAAACAAAAATATTTCATACCTCTCCGTCTCGTATTCATAGCTCAAAAAAGTAAAGTAGGTACTTTTTATTTTTATTTCATTTGCACCATTTGTTCATTTAAATATAACGTTGTAAAATACCAACACAAATATGTATGTACGAGTATATAACAAGTTTTCTCACTCATCAATACAATACAATGTAAAATAATTCTATTGAATGTTGTTTTTGTTATTTCCGATCTTGAATCAAGTACCAAAAAATAGTATACTGGCTATGTCGCTAGTTTCGCTAAAGAATAAATAAATGGTTCCCCGTGCGCCCTCTTATTCTAATTTTCTCTATGGTAATATGTAATTCACAATAGATAATGTTGTATAATAGTATAATGTACCTTTATATTTTGCGATCTAGTTGTTAAGAGATGGCGGAGCTTGTTGTATTGTTGTAGAGTAAAAATTAAGAAACGATATTGTAGCGTCACATAAAAAATAATAGTTATGAGTCACAAATTTATGTTGTAAAAAACCAATTGCGATACAACAGTTGGAAAAGAAGGTTATCAAAAATTAAAATTATATTGTATTTTTTTTACCAAATAAACGCAGTTGAGTCCGCTTGTTTCTTTATTTTTATATCAGCCAAGCGGCATTGAGTAAAGTTGAAGGTTCTGGGCTAAATATAGACGTCGAGGAAAGCCCAGTAAAATACAACCATACAAAACCTTCTATTTTATTAAAGGTTCGGTCGGCTGTCTAAATTTTTGAGTTCAGATTATGGAAAGTGATATTAACATTACTTAAAAATTCTAACGAGCCTTTTCCAAGGACATGTGGCGGCTCTTACATTCATTCATTTTTCATTTACTCTCCACCACACAAATTAGTTCGCACGAGAACACAACAGAAACAAAGAAACGCACCTTATTCATTCGCAATTATACCAACTGCACGATAAAACAAAACACAAAACAAAATTCTACATAAAATTATTTTTTTGTATCAGTCTCGTCTCGGATATCAACGCGACAACACGTCGCTCTTTGTGTTGGCCGCCAACCACATTTTTGGCGTAATAAATGAAAATGGTGGTGATAAATATAAAAAATTATAAATTATAATAAATGATTTAAATAAATTAAATTAATGGTGTCATTGAATTATTGTAATCACTATCGACACCTTCGATTAGTGGTAACCCCGACGGCCGTGTTTACGGCATTTACACGAACACGCCACGCCTAGTTATAATAATAAAAATCGGCGCAACCATTTTGGATATTTGTTTTTTTTTGGTGTAAATATAATTTTTTTTTGGACACATGATACAAACCTGTACCAGAAAATATATAAATTACATTCAACATACACACATAAGATAAACATCTAAAATCACACCAAACAAGAATTCACACCATCAATTACCACCACCATCACCTCCGTCATGATTGCTAAAACAGTAGCATTAAACGCAACGGGTTGAGCGGCATACGCTCAACTTCTTTACCGCCACCATTACCGCCATCATAATCGCAATCAACGACAACAACAGCAACGGGATCAACATTACCGCCGTTATTTTACCACGGCGTACATACCTGCGCCTTCGTCATCGCATTCGTCATTACGACCACCAGTGACATCAGCAGCGTCATGATTCACCACGAAAACCATCGGTAGCCAACACATATAAAAAGGGGCACCATCCCATCACCGACAGCGACATCACCACCGTCATCACTAAACGGTAACAACGTCACCGCCATCATCATTCAACGGTGCACAAGACCGCAACCTTTATCTTTGCCGTCATCATCATCATGGTCACCATCAACGAGCAGCATCAACAACAACAGCAGCGACACATCATTTTCTTAAAATTTTTATATAATATTGTAAATTTTTCACCACCATATTTTTGTTTCATCCGCGTTCATTTTTTAATTTTTTTTTAGATTCAATAAATTTTTTTCTGTTGTTTTATTAAATCGACTCACACAAACGACATACAGCCATTCCCGACCACACTCCCCAGACTCACAAAAACAGACACGACAGAGGACCGAAACTGGCCTCAAGACACGACGTCAGATTACAGGGGGTCTATTATGAAATTTTCGACATCGCAAATTTTCGACGTTGTCGACCAACTCGACAAGATCGAAAATAGCTATTATGAATTATTCGACAATATCGAAAAAAAAAAATAAATTAATATTAATTTATTAATTAGGCGGAAAATAAAAATTAAAATATATGTTACGAACTGAATAACTGAAATTTTTTTATCTCACGATTTATTATTGAACACGCGTATGCATTCGTCACCTCAAGAGCAGTCGCATATTGTTCGACTTTGTCGAAAACAAAGTTTCATAATTGGAAAATTTTCGATATGATCGCAAAAAAAGCGTGTCGAATAATTTCATAATAGCTAATTTTCGACGTTGTCGAAAAAAAAGCGCGCGTCGAAAATTTCATAATAGCCCCCCAGAACATCCTTCTGGTCTGGTGCGTGTTTTGAGGCCAGGCGAAAAACTTGGACAAGTAAATGCCAGGCAAACACTGGCAAGTCCGGGTTTTAGCACCACACACGCAGCACTCAGTGGGGACAGTGTTGAGGTCCACATCGGGTCTATGGTCGAAGCCCCTGCTCCCAACTACCTGGTGTGTCCCTCGTCACTGTCCTACACTGATGCCCACACGCACGCAATCATCACACACACTCGCACACGCACGCAAGCATCACACACACACTCGCATACGCACACGAGCATACCGAGCAATACGCGCACTCGTCAAACACACTAGCTTAAGCGCATACTCGCACTCGCATACGCATTACACACACTCACGCACGCAAGCAACTCACACACGCAAACATCACACACACTAGACATACGCACACATCACAGTTACAGAGGGGGAATTCACTCGTGGGGGAGTCCTGTGGCGGCTCTTACATTCATTCATTTTTCATTTACTCTCCACCACACAAATTAGTTCGCACGAGAACACAACAGAAACAAAGAAACGCACCTTATTCATTCGCAATTATACCAACTGCACGATAAAACAAAACACAAAACAAAATTCTACATAAATTATTTTTTTGTATCAGTCTCGTCTCGGATTTTGTGATGAGCGCACGCGCGCTCATCTAATAAATAAATAAAAACCACACAAAATGGTGGTGGTGAATGGTAAACAAATTATGTACACATGAACAAAATAAATTATTACAAATTAAAAAGTGTACACATTTTTACAAATAAAATAAAATCAATTTAATCTAAAATAAATTAATTAAATAAATCAAATTTGATTGCCATAAATAAACCCTTTAATTTATTTTTGTGAACTTCTAAAGACACTAACCGATGCTCCACTGTCTAGAAGACCTGTAACTTGATTGGAAGCTATCTCTACGTCTACATGTGGTCGTGGATCCGATTTTGAAATAAATTTAATAAGAGTGGCCATACAGTTCTTTAAAAGGGCGCGTTTCTCTTTAAAATATTGAATGCTACGATATATATTTTTCTTGGGAGCAGCTGGTCTTAAGAGAACGTCTGATGTATTGTTGTTTTGTTGTAAATGACAGGTAGGTATAGTTAAAATATTAACTAATATATTTTTGAGGAGGTCGGAATGATCTAATCTTTTAAGGTTGATTGTTACTTTTGTCCGGAGCGTGATCCGCTCAATTGATTCAAACTCGGTTTTGAGTTTTCCGGATTATGTTTCTGACAATTCGGGCAAAATGGTTTCCTTACATTGGATGCTCCACAGCCAAAATAGAATATATCTACAAATGGTTTGACACAATCCTGGTATCGATGTCCAATATCTCGGCAATTCCAGCATATATAGATTGGGCGATCGTGAGCGACTAACAACCATCGTAATCGGAGCATTTTAGATTTTTGCCGCCCAAAAACTTGTGGGCTATAGCACAGTTGATTTCAATAAAATTGAATTTTCTAAGAAATGTTTAGAAATAATCGAGCAATCAAAATGTAAATTGTCACAGCAACTACAGGTCCCCAAACCTATTGATAGAGGTATCAACCATCGTAATCGGACCATTTAAGATTTTTGCTGCCCAAAAACTTGTGGGCTATAGCACAGTTGATTTTCAATAAAATTGAATTTTCTAAGAAATGTTTAGAAATAATCGAGCAATCAAAATGTAAATTGTCACAGCAATTACAGGTCCCCAAACCTATTGATAGAGGTATCAACCATCGTAATCGGACCATTTAAGATTTTTGCTGCCCAAAAACTTGTGGGCTATATATAGCACAGTTGATTTTCAATAAAATTGAATTTTCTAAGAAATGTTTAGAAATATCCGAGCAATCAAAATAAAAATTGTCACAGCAGTAACGGTTCCCGAAACCTATTGATAGAGGTATCAACCATCGTAATCGGACCATTTTAGATTTTTGCCGCCCAAAAACTTGTGGGCTAAAATAGCACAGTTGATTTTCAATAAAATTGAATTTTCTAAGAAATGTTTAGAAATAATCGAGCAATCAAAATGAAAATTGTCACAGCAGTAACAGTTCCCGAAACCTATTGATAGAGGTATCAACCATCGTAATCGGACCATTTTAGATTTTTGCCGCCCAAAAACTTGTGGGCTATTATAGCACAGTTGATTTTCAATAAAATTGAATTTTCTAAGAAATGTTTAGAAATAATCGAGCAATCAAAATGAAAATTGTCACAGCAGTAACAGTTCCCGAAACCTATTGATAGAGGTATCAACCATCGTAATCAGAGCATTTTAGATTTTGGCCGCCCAAAAACTTGTGGGCTATAGCACAGTTGATTTTCAATAAAATTGAATTTTCTAAGAAATGTTTAGAAATAATCGAGCAATCAAAATGTAAATTGTCACAGCAATTACAGGTCCCCAAACCTATTGATAGAGGTATACTGAGCGAGATTCTGATGAAATGCTTCGATTTTTTCACTTTTACTATATTGGTTGCGTTGGCTTTCTGATGAGGTAAGGAACTGTCCAGTTGATTCGTTTGATAATATCTCGGTTGGCTATCTTCAATAGTTTGCACCTGTGGTTCGTTACTTAGGTTCCGCATCCCATACTCCAGTTCACTTATTTGAATTCTTCTCCGGTTAGAAATATCTGTAAATCGCCTGGGGTCGTAGCCGGTTTGTTCCCACATTTTCTCATATCGTTGACACAAAACTCTCAGTTCCTCCACTGATTTAACTGTGTTTTGATACGGTAATATCACGTTTTTCAATGCCGGGTGCATGTTCTGATTTAAGCGGTATATTAATTCTTTTTCAGTTAGCCGATTTTGAAGACGAGCATTAAGTTTTTGTATCCCCAGAGCAAAATCAGTGAAAGTTGTTTTGATGATCTTGAAACTTGCGGAGAATCTGTTCCCTTATTTCTTCCTCAAAATCATAACTACTAAAATATGATAACGTTGCTTTCTTCATTGTTAGCCATAGCGCTTCGGGATTGTCTAAATTATTGACCCAATACCAGTCTTCGGCTTTCTTAGTAAGGAACAAGTTTTTCCGTTTATTCCGTCGTCACGGGCCATTTGCTCTAATTTGTAAATGAAATCATGCACGGTTTGCGCTTCGCTGCCATCAAAATTAAATTCCACTTTTGTCGAATTTTATAAAAATTGTGAAAATTTATTTGTGGCGGATTCAGATGTGACTGATTTATATTAACACTAGGGGGTTCATGAATTCTTGCAAATTATTACGGTTAGAATTTGGCTTAGGGACCCTTGAGTTTTTAAATTGGTTTACCTCAGTTTGGTCGAATGACATGTGTGGTTTTAGAGGTCTTTCTACCTTCGAGAAAAAATCTGCAACTGATTCCTTTAGATTTGCTCGCTTAGTAAGGAAAAAATTAGACTTTTGGTTAGAGAGGACATTATCGTCTGATCTTTGTACGGGCGAGAGTCTTGTCTGTGTAATGGTTTTGGAATTACCCGTTTGGTTCTCATTTTCATTACTGTGATGGGTTTCGCTAACTGAACTGGATGCCAAGTTTTTTTGTAGCTCAATATGATCATTATCAATAGCAGTGGGAGTTGATTTGTCACTAAAATCTTTCCACAGCTTGAAATACCAATTATATTCTCGTCGCCAATTACTGTACAGGTTAAGCAGGTTAGCATCTTCGCCATACGTGCGAATAAGTCGCTGGGCTAATCCGAGCATTATAATATTAATAGGTGGCGACACTCCATGCTGCGCAGATGCCTTTGATACTTCTTCAAATCTATTTTTACAATATAGATACTCATTTTCAGGATTTACGGAAGCATGAGTTTTTATTGGCTTCATGGTTTTGTCTCGATTCAGCTGATAATCTACTAATTAATAAATGATTTGCGTCAGTAGCAATACTGGATAGTCCCCTCGTTTGGTATTCCACCTCAATCTCGGAAGGAGGCGAAAGGTTTTGTAAGTAATCGATTGCGTCCATGACAAAAACTTTTTTTTTTTTTTATTATAACAATTGGTTGCGACGATATATTTTGATAGGATAAAAAAATTGAAAATAATGGAATTAAATAATCTCACGTGGAGAAAAAAACGATAAATATATGTAAGCGGTTTGACCTACAAATTGTAATAATAACAAATAATAATAAGGACCAACAGATACTTTGTTGAAATACTTCGTAATAAATTTATCTTTAAATTATTAATAAGTTACAAATATCTGACGAGATGAAGAAAAAAAAAATCATAATACGAGTATATGTGATAATAATTGGATGCTTTCTTTGTACAAAAGACAAAAATTAAGTTCTGAATTCGTGCACGGAATTCGGTGATGATACCATTGGCTCGACGCAGAGTGAAATATAAATGCTTCTTATAATCAACAGAAAATAATTATTATTAACTGTTAGGAATTGAAAGGACTGTAAATGAGAGAGTCAATTCATTGAGACATTACGTATAAGCTTCAACGGGATAATTCACAGAATCACTATGTATTCTACCGAGGAAATTCTTACAGCAAGTTCGATCAATGTCCAACTCAATCACTTACCCAAGGGTAGGAGTATTGAAAACGGAAAGAAAATTCTTATTTGATCCGAGAATATCTGTGTAGAAATCATAAAGGAAATAACCAGAAATGTTGAAGTCACCAAGTGTCGATAGAACATTTCCTATTTGAAACTCTAGACGCAATCTGGGACCATAAAATTGGAAAACAAAAAAAAAATTAATTCTCTGCTGCTCCATTATTTTTTTTTTTTTTTTTTTTTTTTTTTTAGATATTTATTTTATTTAATACTTTCAGAGATATATACATCGATTGCATTCTTAGGTAAAACTCAGAGTGTTTGTATGATTTTCGAATCTTACCAAAAAGTTATTTAGGGACTCTTCAAGAAACTCATCGATCTCTGTAATTCCTGCACTATCGTAAATTTCCCTATTACTGATCCACTTATACCCATCAGATTGATCCCTGCGGAACTTTCCCGTTATAGTGCGAACTATTTTCCGCTCTAGCAGACCTATTCTTGAGAGGTGGTTTGGTGATGCTGTCAACCAAACCGGAAACCCGTAGCCTATAATGGGCCGAATTAATTGTTTGTACATTATCATACCAGTCCTATTCCTGATCCCAAGCTGTTTCATTATTGGACGGATCATTCCAAAAGCCTTTATTGCCCTAGAAATTACATTGTTCACGTGCTGGTTAAACCCAAATCGAGAAGTTATATCTACTCCTAGGTATTTTACTTTGTCCGTTACTTTAATTCTTTGCTTGTTGATTAATAACTCCAGGTTTCTGCTCTTTTGTATGGCTGATTTACAACATTTGCCGTACGGGGGTCTAAACACTATAACTTTTGATTTAGCTTGATTAATCTTAATACCCCATTCCTCGTGATATTTGGTAAGCCTATCTATTTCGATTTCCAGCTACTTAGCTGCTAGCTTCGAGCACATGGAACTACTGAATATCATTGTATCATCAGCATACATCAATGTTTCTGAGTCAGCCGCCTGACAGACTGGTTGATCATTTATAAATATGTTGTATAATGGTGGCCCTACATAGTCTGGTACCCTGTGGCACACCCCTATTTATCCTAATGGATGATGAAAAAGAATCCTTTATTTTAATAGTAGCTTTTCTGTCATTAAGGAAACTATTGATTATGCTAATTAAATTAGGGACCAAATTGATCTCCCGCAATTTAAAAATGTGGCCATTCCGCCAAACCGAGTCGAAAGCTTTCTCTATATCCAATAAACAAGCGACCACGACCCTCCTCCTACTCAATGAATCAGCTACCCTATCCCTAAATTAAACTAACGCATCCACAGTCGAATGGCCAGTTCTGAAACCAAACTGATTTTCTGGTATATGCTGATTTGCCCCGTAAATATGGTCATTCAGGTTATTCAATATAACTTGTTACAGTATTTTCCCCATATTTTTGACTTTTATTTGAACTGTTGAAGAGGACAGTCGGTAAAATTGTATAATACAAATTGTTTATTCCGTATATTTCGTTGCTGTTTGTCTGAAAGTGCTTATAACTACAAATCATTTCAAAGTAAATCCATTATTTTGAAGGTAAAATGTGCTTGTATAGTGAAATGTATTAAAATTTGCAGTTATTTATGGTGTTTCAATTAATAACAAAAGTTTTTTTGTGAAATCAGAAAAATGAATTCAAAATAAAGTAATAAGAACTATGGCGTCGTGCAAAAAGTGTTCAAATAGAATAAATCGGGCAGATTTAAGAGTTACTGGTAGTGACTGTAATTCAATTATGCATGCATTATGTGTGAATGTGTCGGCAAATCAAATTGAAGCCCTAAAAATGAGAGAAAATCATGGACCTGCTTAGAATGTGTAAATTAAATAAAACCAACCGGTTCCACTATTGTTACAGAAAATATTGTAATGATTAATGAAAGTGAAAATTTTGATAATCTGGATTTCAGTAACACCGCTGAATCATTAAAACTAATTTCTAAGTTGATAAGTGACAAATTCGCTCGATTCAATAAAAGGTTTGATGGTATTGATAATTATTTAAAGGTTATTGATAATCTCAAATACGAAAATAACAGACTAATAAATAAAATTGCATCACTTGAATTGCAAGTATAGAAAAACTGGATCAGCTTTATAGAAATGATTCGATTGAAATAACTGGTTTAAAGACACCTGATAATAAGGTCATGAAAACAACGGTATCATTTTTTACTGATGTTCTGAAAGTCAACGTACTTGAAAGTGACATTTCTGCGGCTTATTGTGTTAAAACAAGTTCGATTCTGCTAAAACAGCTAAAATTATCGTAAAATTCCAAAATAGAGATCGGCGCTTTCAGATTCTTGAGTCCAGAAGAAAATTAAAAAATATTTCATCTGATTTTCGGGGAATATCTAATAACTCATCAGTGTACATAAATGAAAGTCTTATCACATTTAAGAAGCAGCTGTTTTGGAAGGCCCGCCAAGTTAAAAAGGATAATAATTATAAATATTTATGGACGCGAAATGGAACAATTATGTTGAGAAAAGTTGACGGTGGTGAAATCAAAGTCATTAATACTTTTTCGGATCTAGATTCTCTAGTGTGATCTTATTTTAATATTTTAATTTGATTTTAGTTTTAATTATTAATGTTAAATTTTGATGATCTGGATCAGGATAGTATTGATGACGTTGATTTCAACATTTTAGTAGATGAGTTTAATAATCAATTAAATGTAAAAATTTTTTCTTTATTTCATGTTAACATTAGAAGTTTGCGGTCGAATTTTAACTTGCTTCTAGTGAATTTGGCAACCTTGAGTGTACTACCTGAGTTAATTTTGGTGTCTGAAATATGGATCAACTCTAACGAAACTAACCTATATCAAATAGATGGATATCATTTTTTTGTTTTATGCAATGATCAAGAAAGAGCAGGAGGAGTTGCTATTTATGTTAAAGAATCAATTTCGGCAGAAGCTACTTATCATCATCTGGCTACAGCGGATTGCTTAGGTATAAAATTCACTTATGAAGGGAGTGAGTACCAATGTCTTGGTTTATATAGATACCATAAATTTAGTATAGACCAGTTTGTACATGAATTTGAAATATTACTTCAGTCATATGATAAGGCTAAAAATTTGATAATTCTAGGTGATTTCAACATTAATACTCTAAGTAGCAATTCTCAAATTGACAAATATGTTTGTACGATGGCCTCTTTTGGTCTTAATACTTTAGTTGCTTCACCAACACGAACATTAAATGGAAGTTCAACTTGCATTGATCATGCATTCTCGCACACCATTGATAGTATCATTAATTGCCAAGTTTGTAACATGTCGATTACTGACCATAATCCTCTTTTGGTGAATGTGTCGCATTTTGGTATTTCAAACTCCAAACGCATTAAAAATACGTTTTCTCAGAAAAAATTCATAAATTACGATAAATTAATATCCAAACTAGATGCACAATCGTGGGTAAATGTTCTCTCAATCAATTGTGCAAACACTGCTTTAAAAAACTTTTTACAAATATTTCATGAGTGCATAAAAGGTTCGGAATATTTCGTCAAAAGTACAAATAAACACACAAAATTGAAACCTTGGATTTCAAATTCTTTGTGTGCCTTAATTAAATGTAAAAATCGGCTTAGTAGGAAAGCTAAGAAGCATCCTAATAACATCAAACTATGCGTAAGGTACAGCAAGTTAAAAGAGACAGTTCAAAAGCGAGTCGAATTCGAGAAAAATGCCTATTTCAATAATTTGTTAAATGCTACAGCCGGTAATTTAAAAAAACAATGGAATGTAATAAATTCTTTTCTGGGTAATTTTAAAAAACAGTCGATTGTGAATAAAATCACAAGCTCTAATGGTTCAATAGTCACAAATTTATTTGAAATTTGTAATGTTTTCAACAACCATTTTACGACTATTGCTAGTACATGTAATTTGAGTAACCTGCCGTTTTTTCGATCTATGCAAAATTCCTTTTGCTTCAAAGATATTTCTGAAGATGAATTGTTGCAAAGTATATTTTCTGTTAAAAACAAAAAAACTGTGGGAACCGATGGGTTGAATAGTGAAATAATTAAAAAAACCGCGGCTAACGTTGTGCATGTAATTGAGCATATTTTTAACATCAGTATGAAATCGGGAGTTTTCCCGGAGGTGTTAAAAACTGCTTACGTAATGCCGTTATTTAAAAGTGGATCTCATACACTGGCTACCAATTATCGTCCCATTAGCTTCGTATCTGTACTGTCGAAGATTTTTGAAAAAATTATTAAGACACGCATAATTAATTACATAGATAACCTAAATTATCTAAGTGATGCTCAATTTGGTTTTCGGAGGAAAAGAAGTACGGAAGATGCTTTACTCTCTTTTCTCACCCCAATTTATTCTTCCCTAAATGCAAATAAGATAACAGGTGCATTGTTTATAGATATAGCCAAGGCATTCGATACTGTCTCTCATGAGATTTTGTTAGATACACTTTGGGCATTGGGTATGCGGGGTTTTGTTTTTAATTGGCTGACGTCCTTCGTAGAAAATCGCACTCAATTGGTTAGACTAGGTGCTACTTATAGTCATGCCATGAAAATTTCTGCTGGTGTTCCTCAAGGGTCAGTACTGGGTCCACTGCTATTTTTAATTTACATAAATTCAATTTTTGAGTTAAATTTTTATGGCAAAATGGTTGGCTTTGCAGATGACATTGCTTTTATAGTTACAGTACTAATAGTCACGATTAGCTACAATTTCAAATGAATTTTGATCTGCAGTTGTTACGAGATTGGTTTAATAATCATAGGATGACCCTTAGTAGGAAAACTAAAGGCATGATATTTAATATTGGAGGTGACACACCACACAACATGAACGTCACTTATCACAAGTTAGGATGTTCCTTTTCAGTTTTTTGCCATTCAGATTGTGTTAATATAGAGTTTGTTGAAGAATATAAATACTTGGGAATGCTCATCGATAACAAATTAGCACATCAGTTCTGTGAAATCACATTTATATGGTACATTGCGAAAACTATTTCTGTTAAGAAAATTTTGTCCCAAGCCAATTTTGGAAAGAATTTACTATGGTCTTTTCAATTCCAAGCTAGAATATGGGTTGATAATTTATGACGGTGTTTATTTTTCTAATATCAAAAGCCTCATCACGGCACAAAAAATGGCTGTGAGAATTATTCATAATAAGAAACGTTTGATTCATAGTTGGCCGCTTTTCAAATCTAGCCATATATTGCCGTTCCGCTACCTATATGTATACAGAGTTTTGAAGGTGTTTTTTATTAGGGGCGGGTACAGAGTGGTTAAAAATGCAACTTATGTATTGCGCTGTGGTCAGACTTGTGCAGTACCGTTCACACGTAAAGAGTATGTTGAGCGCTTTTTTGATTATATAGCCCCTGCTCTTTTCAATTTTTTGCCCGCGTTTTTAAAAAATGAGTTATCGCTTCAAAAATTTACGAAAAACCTCAAGAATTGGCTCTTCACAGAAGACAATATTGAACGATTTTTTTAATTTGATCATTATATTATAATTTTTTATTTTGTTATTTTTCGTACTATTTTTTATTATTTTTTTTTTTTTGGTAATTTAAGTTGACATATTTTTTGAAACATGATAACTGCTTCCTCTTCATATAAGTTTAAGTTAAATTGTTTTAGTTTAAGTGAAGGGGTTACTCTACAGGCTTTGCCTCCGTAACTTCCTACTATATTCAATATAATTTGTTTTATATAACATTTTTAAAATTTTCAATGCTAAATTTAGGAATAATAAGTTTATACATTTTTTATTTTCGGTATTAGTTTTAGACCTTATTGTATTATTGATTAAATTATATTGCTAAGTTATATTGGCATTGTTCAAACACTTTTATATTTTGAATAGATGTATAAAATATAAAAAAAAATATAAAAAAAAAATATTGTTCGTCATACTGATCGGCCTAAAATCAACTGGAAGCTCAGCTTTTGTTTTCTTTGATAAAGGAAGAATGATCGCTTCTTTCCACTTTAGGGGAAAATAAGAATTATTTATACAATTGTTAATTATCACTGTTAAGTGTTTGACAAAAATAACTGGTAGTTTCTTGATTAGGTAGTTACTTATGCAGTCGGGTCCTGCCGATTTTTTATTATTAACCTGCTTTATAATATCCTTAATACCTAACGAATCGATGAGAAAGAGGTTACTGTCTGACGGAGAACTAGCTGGGTTTTCCCTGGAGAAAGATGACAAAGGAACCATGTTGCTATTATTTAGATTATTTATAAATTCGTTCACTTTTTGTTTAGTTGAAGGTTCCCCGTTAGGTATTATTTAACTATATAGAGAACTGTAGAAATTTGCGAATTCTAAAGCTATTTCTTCTGGATTGAAAGAGAGAGTCTGACTAATTTTGATTTGTTCTGGGGGCGAGAATCGTTTCCTTCCTGTTAAAGAGTTAATTACTCTAAACATATCAGGCCCTGGTTCAATGCGCTCTACTCTATTCACGAAGGTATTCCTAAGGTGAATCCTCATGTTTTCGTTAATCAGTATTGTTAGGCAATTAATTTGAGACCTTAATCTTTGGAATTTTGAAGTGTTCGAGTTAAAAGTTTTCCTACGTTCTCTATCCAGTGCTTTTCTAAGTTGGTTCCTTTCTCTAATTAGATTTTCTAACAACGGGGGCAAATTTGCATATTTATTATAGGTTTTTGTTTTCCTTTTTAAGCAATGATCACAAACACTATTGATCTCCTTAGTGATCAACTCAATGTACTTATCAATTTCAACATTGGTAAGATTTCTTTCTCTGTCTATATGGATCTGATCTAACTTCTGAGAAGCAATATGGTAAAAATAATTCCAGTCAGTGTTTCTATATTCCACAAAACTAACGGGTGGTTTTAACAAGAACTTTAGAGAGTCTGAGAGTTTAATATCGACTTCAATTGCCATATGATCTGAGAAGCTAACTAAGTTCCTGATTACAAAATTTCTATTATGGGGGTAGTTGGCTATTAAGTTATTTGAGATCAAAAAATGATCCAAAAATGAACCAGATCTAGGGTATGACGGCTGATGCGGTACTATGTGGATCAGTTGCGATATAGAGCTTCTTAACCAGTAACTGAGAGCCCGTCCCGTTATATTGTCGGATGTATCCCAGTCAGTACATCTGTCATTAAAATCCCCTCCAATAATACATGAATCGTATGTTTCCCCTGTGGAATTAATTGTGTCAAGATCTCTCTTGAGTTGACTGAAATTTGTTCCAGATGGAACATAAATTGATATTACTAATATTGATCCTGTTTCTAAACTGATTTCTAATGCGGTTGTTTCTAAGCTATTAATATTTTTAATTTCTATTTTTGAGATTTTAAATTTGCATTTAATGATTATAGCAGTGCCACGAGTACCCTCTACTTTGTCTGTTCTAATGATATTATAATTAGGAAATTGAAGTCTATTTTTAATGTTTAATAGTGTTTCCTGGATAAGCAATATGTCGCACAGAAAAAAAAGATTGCTATTATTAAACAAAACTTGCTATATTTAATAATTTTTACCCCTTGATTTTCAGCTAATCAAGCCCCTTGATTAAATGGAAAAATGGGTCGAATAATATAATACATTTTTGTTTTTCTTCTTTTAAGAAACTCATTTTAAATTCAATGGAAGATATCATTTCTTAAATCTAGAATTATTTTGCTAAATTTATCATTTATTATAAATGGTTATTGTTTATGCCAAGAATGTGGCTCTTGCTTAAGCGAAGTACAATTTCGATTAAATTTAATACGTCCTCATCTAAAATAAAGTTTTAATTTTACTTGAATTAAGAAATAATTTGCTTTTTATAAGAATTTTCTATTAAATTCACATCGGAATACTAGCTTTATTTGTGAAAGGGTAAGATTATTTTGATATCATTCTTGCTTGAATATAGAATATGGGTTATCTATATTCAAGCAAAAATGATATTAAATTAATCTTGCCTTCTCTCAAATAAAACAAGTATTCTGATTTAAATTTAATAGGAATTCTTATCAAAAGCAAATTATTTCTTAATTCAAGTAAAATTAAAATTAGATTTTATATGAAGGTGTATTAATTTAATCTTACACTTTGTCAAACACAGCAAGTTTTCCGATTTAAATTTAATAAAAAATTCTTATCAAAAGCAAATAATTTCTTAACTCAAATTAAATTAAAATTTGATTTTAGATCAAGACGTATTAAATTAATCTTACACTTTCTCAAATAAAGCAAATATTCCGATTTAAATTTAATAGCAAATTATTATCAAAATCAAACTTTTTCTTAATTCAATTATAATTGAATTAAGAAATATCATAATTAGCTTTTGATAAAAATTTTCGATTATTGCATAGAAATTGGGATGTGAACTAAGACGCTTTAAATTTTGCCAAAATTTATTTTAACTGCAGCTTGATATGTCAAATATGTACTAAGAAAATATTTATTTTTGGGAAATGAGTATTTTGTAGTATGAGAATTATGTAGTAATAAAAATGCATAATATAATTTTTAAAACAGTATATTTCGTTTTTAATTCAAATTCAATTTATAGAAAATAATAATTAATTTAAAATCAATAGACATAACTATAATATTAATAATAATAAAATATTTGGTAATATAATATTATAATAAGTAGCATAGTTTCAAGTAGCGTATTTGTAAAATTACTATTACTAGAGATTTTTGTAACAAAAGCCAACACTGAGTCTTTTACTTTTTTTTAAATTGCTCTATGTTAATATTATTTTCTTGTAAAACCTTTTTGGAATTATTATGGTTGTGCAACGCAGTAAGCCCACAATTATTCTTGGATTCAGACATCAATGGTATTGTCGAATTAGTCGGAAAAGTATTATTTTCATTCTCGTGGTTCTTGATTAAATGTCGCTTGAATGATGATATATTTTTAAACACTGATGGACAACTAGATTGACATTTATATTCATCAGAAGTCTTTAAAAAATGCGTATATTTTAAATGTGATACATAAATATTGGTTGTTTGAAATGATTGAAAACATGAAACAATTCAACATGATTACAATGTTGCTGAATTGTGTATTGCGGTTTCCAAATATTGAATTTGTTAGTTATTTTTATAACAGGCTTTAATTTTGAAGTAGTCTAAAAATAGAGAGAGAAAATATGTTAATTAGATAATAGGAACATATATATATATATATATATATATATATATATATATATATATATATATATATATATATATTATATATATATATATATATATATATATATTATATATATATATATATATATATATTGTAACAATCTTCTAATTATCCTTTATGTGAGAAACTGGAAGACTGTTGCAGACTCAACCGTGGTTATTCCAGACAGCATTTTTCAGCCGGCTAGGTTGCAGTCGCTAGGGTGGTTCTTTTCTGGGACCACGGAAGAGCTTGAATTTGCTGTCGAAAACAATGAAGTGAACAAAAAAATAATAATAATAAATAAATAAAATTAATAAAAATTTGGGGCACTGTATGAAGTTGGCGCCGCTTCCGCTCACCAATGGAAATATACTATCACACTAATTATTCATCCCGCCGAAACGAAGTTGAAATCAAAAATAATTCACTCATTACAAAAAAAATTTTAAATTGATTAAAATTTATTATACTAAGAAAAGAAAAATTATAACAATAAGAATTAATACAAAATTCGTGTAAATAAAAATCAAAAAGAACCCCTTAACCTAATTTTCTAATTTCGTATGATCATACGTATTACCATGTTTGTTCCTTTAAATTGTTTTTTTTTTATTTTAATTACAAAAAAAAACAAGAAAAATGGTAATTGTTTAAAAAAAAAATATTAAATTAAAAACAAAACACAAAATAGAAGGAAAAAAAAAAATAAAAATTGAATAATCTTAACTTTGTACATCGTTGCGGATCCGTTCCCGTCGTATATCGTATAATGCTGAATGGAGATTGCTGATTCATACATCAAACTTGCCACTCCACTGTATAAGGCTTAAAGCGGCTGATGTAATTCCAGTTTCTTCAAATTTGTTTTATGGTGCACTTCCAAAATGAAATTTTGGATCTAGTATAGCATTACCACATATATACACATAGCGGGTTGCAACCTTCAGAGCACATAAGCACTAGCTCTGATAAGAATATCGTTCGATTCTTCGTAAACGGTTTTTTTTTTTTCCAAAGTTCTTAACTTTTCATTTGGCCTTGCTAATTCCGACCACAGTAAAATATTAGTTTTATGATTATAATAATTTCGCTTATTAATTAACGATCATTTTAGTTTATTTAATAATATTTATTATAGTTTAAATTAATGTCCTTAGTATTTAATTTTATAACTGTCACCAAAAAAAAATATCACCATTTGTTTTCTAGTCTGCAAACGCGGTATTTTTACCACATGTTAACTTTTTCATTTATTAATTTATTTTCACTATTTACCTATTTACTATTAAATTATGAAGTATTCACTTTTTCATAACAATAATTATTTAATTCATTTAGTTTTTTTTTATTGTCACTTAGTTTTAATCGGAGCTGTTATTTATAACTATTTTAATTAATTTTATTTTAAACTTCGACCACTCTTAAATATTAGTTTTATGATTATTTTAATTTCGTTTATTAATTAACGTTCCTTTCAGTTTATTAAATAATATTTATTATAGTTTAAATT
Organism: Tipula vernalis; assembly: GCA_958295665.1. Taxonomy (NCBI): domain Eukaryota; kingdom Metazoa; phylum Arthropoda; class Insecta; order Diptera; family Tipulidae; genus Tipula; species Tipula vernalis. Next base: position 152,728,984 of record OY282560.1, on the reverse strand, counting down.
ATTGTCCTTAGTATTTAATTTTATAACTGTTCTTTATAACTATTTTAATTAATTTATTTTAAATTCTTTTTATTTCCAAATTTCTCTTTGGAACACCTTTCGTTATCAAAATACCAAACTCCACTCCCCCTTCGTCGTATCTCTTCCTCCGTTCAAATCTCTTCGTCATCAGTTTTTTTTATTTTTTATCTTTATTATTTTTCATCTATTACGGTCTTTTTAACTTATTCTAAAACAATAATTCATCCTATAAAATCTACTAGAGTACAGTGACCCAATGAACTGTCCTTGATTTCAATATTCGTTTCGTTTTCCGTACCATAACCAAAAATTATTGTGCAATTCGCCACAATATATATATATATATATATATATATATATATATATATATATATATATATATATATATACATATATATATACATAATATATCATGTACAATGTTAGTCTAGTAACGACATAAAGGCAATAATACTTATAATATAATGACATTATAATAAAGACTATAAATAATTTCAATATTCAACAAATTTAAAATACTAAATGAATTTATTAAAACTAATATATAAATTTGATTACCGTTAGCAATAATCCAGAATAAAAGCTGTAAGGTGGCGCATTAAGTTAAAAAATTTTAAAAATGATGTTTTCTTGCTGGTTATTCTTTTACCAGGCTTTCAAATGTAGTGGATAAATGTAGTAAGTTTGATATTTTTGTAGTCTGGAGATAGGGAGAGAATTAATGTTAATTAATTAGGAGCTCAAAATATAGTGTGACTTAGGAAGTATAGAGAAATATAATATAAAATATTAAGTTATTTAAGTAAACTACTTCAAACACTCCCTTATTTTACTTTTTTAAATAAGATTAGGGGAATTTTTCACTTAAATTTTTCCATTTTTGAAATAGCAAAAGTTTTGAGTCCGGTTACAAAATTTGAAAACCAATATCGATCTGAAAATTTATAATAATTGTGTTTAAGTAATAAATAAATGTCAAAAGATGTCAGCTGGGCCCTATTGCACCAACTACCTATCACTTATTACTTATCAACTTATCATAAGTTAGTTTTTTTGATAATGATAAGTGATAAGTGTTTCACCAAAAATAACAAAATCTCACTCATTTATCAATTTGAAAACTTATCAAATTTTGATAATGATAAGTGATAAGCGTTGCACATCAGATTGTCTATAACTTATCAATTGACGAATTATCAAATTATTATGATAAGTTGTAATGATCTATACAAACATTCTATAAATGTGATAGTGTTTGCTAAATAATATGCTTTCTGCACATTTTATATGTTAAACAATGGTTTTGTACCTATGTATATAGCAAAACAATCAAAAAATTGTTATTCCGTAATTTAATAGCAACAACAATTTTGCATCTACATACATATATAATAATACATGACCTTTCTCAATTGAGAGTTCTTATTTCAGTGTTTAGAATCAATTGTAAAACTTTTCTTTTGTTGCTTTTGAAATAAATTCTCTTTTCTAACTGTAAATAATGTTTCAGCAGTACTTAAACGTAAACAATTTATTTTCATAACAAATGAATTAAGAGAATTCCAATTAACAAATAAATTGAATTTAACTACATTGTACAAAAATTGTAATCGTTATATACAAACCAAAATGATTTTCCACTATTCGTCTCGACCGCTTATGAGCACGATAAAATCTTTGCTCTATTGCATCATCCGGATTTCTTCGCATTGGTGAGATAAGCCAATCTTTAAGGGAAAGCACTGTCACCCGAAATCACAGCACCGGGGAACGGGCGAAAACAAGACTCAAAATTACTAAATAGCCTTGTATATGGCAATACTCTGGATTCATGGATACTACCTGGCTAATTTGAATTTACTGCATAAAAGCTGCGGTCTGGGCCACACACAATCATTGCATTCAGTGAATGTTTTCCATGTCGATTCGCAAAGTGTTCCTCATTGACCGTAGGTGCATCTACTAATATTAATCATTATTCCATCGAAGCAACCAACTACCTGGGGGTAACCACCCAACTCAAGAAACTTCTATCCTGGATATTCCTAACCAATGCAGTGTTGTTAGTCGTTGCTATAGAGGACTAAATGCGCAGTTTCGGTCGGTTCCATGGTGCAAATTTGCTCCGATTTTTAATAATACGTGCTCAATTTGTGCATGTGACAAACGAAAATATTTTATCACTCGCAAGTCCAGAGAATATTTGGTTCTGGCTTTCACTACACGATTTATTCTTTCGTTTTCATCCTCGAATAATCTTTCGAACCGACGCATTTATTTATAAAAATTATTTTTCGTTTAATAAATTTCAGTTTTTGTTCACTAAAGTTGATATAATACCCATATTTGATAGTTTTATATTAATTTTAAAATATCGAAAAACAACTGTCTTACCTCTATGATAAATCGAACAGAATGAAATTGTTCTTACTTTGACTTAATATTATAACTTATTAGAATACAATAACATAGCGGCATAAATTTTGAAATTAAAGTTATTATTTATTGTCATTATCATTTGTACTCTTTTAAAATTGAACAAAAGTTCTCATCTTACCAATAACAGCAAAAAAAAAACGTTTTTAACAGACTTCCGTCATACCACAACAATTTGTAGTAGCTCTTATCAATTTTTTTGAGTAGTGAAATTTTTCTTATTGATATTTTGGATAAATTATCATTAAAGTAGTCGATTATTGATAAGTTAAAACTTTTGCTGCAACAGAACTACGAAAAAATTATCAAAAACCTCAAACTTATCGCTTATCAAAATATTACTTATCATTTATCATTTCGCAAATTGGTGCAACTTAATTTTGATAAGTGAGTGCTTATCACTTATTATAACTCAATTAAATACTTATCAAATTTCAATTTGGTTCAACAGAAAATTATCAAAAATTATGATAAGTTGATAAGTAATAAGTGATAAGTAGTTGGTGCAATAGGGCCCTGGTAATCATCTCGTTTGCTTTTAATGTATTTTTTGATGAATCTTTAAATTATTTAAGGCGCCCTTTTGCAGTGTTGTTACATTTGATTTTAACGGTGTTCCACGGAGACTGAAAGGAAGAGACTTCAGCTCTTCAACCACTCCCTTTTTTTTTTTAATTTTCTTAGGTAAGAGTAATGGGAGCTTTTTTACTAAAATTTTCCCATTTTTTAAGTAGGAAAAAATTTGAGACCGGATACAAAATTTGGAAATCAATATCGATCTGAAAATATATAATAATTGTAATAATTGTAATAAATAAATTTCGTTTTAGTTTTAAATGACTTACTAATCTACTGCCATTCGCTGATTTCAAAAGAGGTCAGCTATTAATTATCTCGTTTGCCTTTAAAGGATTTGATGAATCTTTGAATTCTTTGAGGCGCCCTTTTGCAGTGTTTTTCAGTGTTTTAATACAAGCTAAATGTTAATATATTAAAAATAGTTATGCTTTAAGTGTCACTAGTTTATTACCAAATTTTTGCAATTATTAAGTACAAATTTCTGTTATTCAAATGACAAAACTGTTCCAAATTAATCAAATATAAAACATCATACTTTAAACTACGTATTAAAATAATTAAATATTTATATTTAAATCATTACAATTTTAACAAATAAAACTTTAAATTAAATAGACACTGGATGCGTCCGAAATGCAAAATGCACATTTAGCGAAGTGACATTTGAAAAGCTGCATGCGATGTAGTTCTTGCGTGCATTTTTAATACGTATTGTTTGACTGGTCCGAATTTAAATATTTTTATGATTTTAATGAAACGTATTTTATCACAAAAATGCGTATTTTACAAAATGTGCATTAAAAATCGCATTTCGGAAACACCCACTATTTCCACTTATACACCACAAAAAAATTACGCACTACTCAACAAAAAGAAGGGCACACAGATGGTGATGCACACGGCGTTTTTCTACAACATAATTGATGTTGCAAATTTACATTAAAAATAATCCGGTTGGATAAAAAAACAGAAACGCCGAGAAGTCTAAAGAGATTTTAGGCACACAATTTATTACACAATTAATACTTACATAAATGTATTTTCACTTTTTCCACAATAAGAAACTTTAAAAAATGTATGTGTTTTAATACATTAAAAATCAAACTAGCACTTAGGACGTTCTCAACTCAACAGAACTAGAAGGACTGAAATCATAAATATTTTCGGTTTTAAACCCGTTTTAAAATATTGATGCGCATGCGTAAGTTTAGCAAGGCTTGCTTATTAAAAGCATTTCGTTATAGAATTAAGCGAGTGTGTGTTTACTGCAAAAAAATGGTCGCTGTAATTTAGAAATATTGCTAAATTAATAAATAATTGTAAATAGAGCTTGCTAAATATCAGCAACTGTATGTAAAAAATGTTATTAGTTAAGAAAGTTTTGCTAGAATTTACTAGGCCCTAATAAAAAAAAACAAAATGTATTTTTGTCTTATGATGTCGTGGCTAACTAAGCAATAATTTTATGTTATTTTCGATTTTTTACTTTGTTTTGATTTCTTAATATGATAATTAATGAATAGTACTAAAAATTATTTTGGGTTTATATTCGTTTTAAAGTCCGACCGGAGAAAAAATAGTATGTACAATTCGGAGGAAAAGTGCATTCCCGGACTCCCGTGGTTGCCGGACTCGGCTATCGCCTCGTCCGCCAATTTCCACTATCGTCCGGGAATGCCGTACTTTTCCTCTTAATTATACAATATACTATTTTTTAAATATCTAAATTGAAAAAACCGCGAAACCTGTATTATTTAAAATCTTTGGGAAAATACATTTTGCTCTATTTGGAGAAAACAAAATAATTGAAAATGTTGATACATACATACATAGATATACAAACATTATTCTTGAATATTCTGGAATATTTTAGTTGAAGGTCAACAGTGCAATAAAGAATATTTCGTATAAGACTATAATGAATTTAGTAATAATCTACATTCAAGCAAGAATGATATCGAATTAATCTTACCCTTTCTCAAATAAAGCAAGTATTCCGATGTAAATTTAATAGAAAATTCTTATGAAAAGCAAATTTTTTCATAATTCAAGTAAAATTAAAATTTGATTTTAGATGAAAACGAATTAAATTTAATCGAAGTTGTACTTCGCTTAAGCAGGAGCCACTTTCTTCGCATAAACAATAATCATTTAAAAACAAATGATACATTTAGGAAAATAATTGTAGATTTAAGAATTGATGTTTTGTATTGAATGAAACACCAAAATGTATTACCATATTCGACCCAACACTCGATTTAATAAAGGGGCTTGATAAGCTGAAAATCAAATGGTAAAAACTAGTAAATATGGGATTTGTTTTATAGAATAGCTAACGAAATCTATTTTTTTCTGTATGCATGAATATGCACAAATGATGCATGTAACTGAATAATTATGTTGTTTTGCTTCATTATTTAAAAAAAAAGCCTAAACAAAATACAAGTTATATTTTTAAAACCATATTAAAAATACTGATTTAAGCAAAATCTTTCTGGATAGAAATACAAAACGCATGCTAATTTTAACCACTACTTTGTTTAATATTGTACTGCCAATTAAGTCGCTTTCTTGTATTAAGTAAGGTTAATTTAATGATAATCAATTATTACATTTCTTAATTTAAATATTAAATTCTTGGTTCTATAATTATTTTAGATTCTTATTTTAAGATAAATATAGTTAAATCAAATATTTTTAGTTTATATTGAGCAAAAACTAATTTATTTTTAAATTTTATAAATTTCTTGAATTAAAAAATGGGATTTTCTATTCTAAGTAAGTTCATTCCTTTCTGTGCGGGCTTATATTTTCTCAATAAATTGTCTGACTCGACGCGTCTCGCACAATTATACACGGAGTTACAATTTAATGAGATTATTTTTAAATTTTTTATTTCAAACATATATTGAACATAAAAGAGATGAGAGCCGAATGTTTCTCTGTTTTATCACCCCAGTTTTTATACTGTGGTACGAATTCATTTATCTTACTAATTAAGTCCACAAAATCTAACCCAAAAAGTTCGCGACACTCTGATGTAATGAAACCAAAATTGCTTTGACTCACCAGATCACGCTGCGATTGTCCCAAGACGGGAAACTGCCTCTCTTTCTCCGGAGCTAACGCCGCTGCATAAGACACCCCTGGTTTAATGGTGCGTGCTGCTGACTCGATCGCGAAATTTCTATGGGCCCATCTTGCTTAATTTTGTTGTTGTTTGTTTTCTCTTGCTTCAATGATTTTTTGTTTGAGTTTTTTATGTATGATACATCCTTTGTAATTTGCTGGGTGTCCAAACTCATTACAATTGACACAGTAAGCTTTCGGAGATTCTTCGGAATCCTTGGTTGGTTGATAATTCTTTTTAGGAGCTTCACATTGATATGGCCCATGTGAGTTTTTACACTTTACACAGCGATAACTATACGTGCAATTTTTAACTATGTGTCCGAAACGTTGGCATCTTAAGCATTGCACAATGTCCTTATTTTTTAATCTGTCCCAACTAATTCTATGATGGCAAACATAATTAATTTTTGTCAGCTCTCGTATATCAGCGCCATTTTCCGTGGTGACCATATGACAATCCAATTTGTATTTTTCCGATTTTAATCGTTGAGTTTCAAAGATTTTTACCTCCACTTTCAATCCAGTCCTGTCTAGTATATCCTGAGCAATATCCGATGTTGGATAAGAATGATGTACTCCCTTTAGCATCATTATTTGTCTTTTTTCGTTCGGCAATGAGTAGGTATGGCATTCTATGTTATTTTCTTTAAGAAAGTTGAATACTTTCTTATGTGTTTCAATATCTTGACATCTAATAATATTATTGTTATTTTTTGCTATCTTGACGGTGAATTTATTAGCTCCATCCTCTTTAAGAGCCTGTGCCATCTCGTAAACTTTAACGTTAGGTACCATAATTGGCGGTATTCTTCCTTTATTTATACTTTTCGGTAGTTCTGGAGTATTATTGTTCTCTATTCGTGTTTCGTTAGTTTTTACGTTGTTACTCTCAGTAACAACATTCGAGCGGTAATTATGTCGAGAATCGGTGTCATCGAATTTTTTTTGTACCATCTGATTATTGGTAATAGTTTCAGATTGCTCCCTATCGCTCGCTTCCATTATAGGTATTAATGCCGAGAATCTGTTATCACCCAGGCTATACTGCTGATTAACATAATCGTTGGTTCTCGCTTTTTTTTGAGATTTCAACGTCGTGGTCAGAGTCTATTCTTTTCCTGTTAACTGAAGGCACATTTGATTGCTCCTCCACCATTGTTATGGACGAAACTTCATCACTTGTATCACTACGTTCACAAAGCCCATCCATTAAATCTCTAAATTTCACATTTTTCTTTTTGCAAGTTTTTATAATCACTTTATACATATTATCCACTAATTTCTTTTTATCGTCTCTCTTAACTCCCGTCTTCCCCATTTTAATACAGTAAAATCCGCTTATAGCGAACACTCAAGGGATATCATTTTTTGTTCACTATAGCCGGCTGTTCGTGTTAATCAAATATTCGGTTATAATGAATCTTGTTCGTTATAAGAAAGATTAACCCAAAAACCAAACCAAAACGGTTTATTCAAAAATAAAATTAAAACATTTATTAATTATAAACAACTACTGTACTTAAGCCTTAACAATTCATCACTAAAACATAAACTACATAACTAAACTATGTAGTTTATGTTTTAGTGATGAATTGTTAAGATATAAATTATAAATTAAATTAAATAAGTACGAGTATGTAGGGGCAGCAAACAATTTTTAACCAACTTCATATTATTTATTTTGAAAAAAATCGGTTAGCTTAGATTGTTTTAAACTTTTTTTCGAAAATGCATCTAACGTATTCTCAATCGAATGTAGGTGGTGTAAATCCTTTTCGGTCCCATCACCAATGCTCAAAGCCAACCTAATTATTTTTAAAGAATTTTCCACTTCAGCACGACTTGGCTGTTGGTATTCTTCTACGTCCGACGAATCTTCTTCCGGATCTTCTTCCTGAGTGACTTCATTACGAACTTGGTTCAATATATCATCATCATCGATTTCTTCGGATATCACGATATTATCATCTACACTTAAATATTCCTGTAGAGCGGTATCCCCTACAAATTTTTCTAATTGCGGATTGTTCCACAATAATTCGATATTGGTATTACTGTTACTATTATGAAGTTGTTGACTCGAAGTTCCCGGAAAAAATCCCGCCTTACAAAAACAGTTGTTAATTGTTTCTGGTTTGACATTATACCAAGCCCTTTTGAGGAAATGCAGTGCATCCAACAAATTCATTTTAAAGTGGATTGCGGAAACAACCTCTTCATTCTCCAAAGCTGCGATTAATTTTTTTACAATCAATTCGCGATCGTACCCTTTTACAATTTTTATAACGCCTTGGTCCATTGGTTGTGCTACGGCTGTAGTATTTGGTGGGAAGAATGCCAATTTAATTGCCCGTAATCGAGGAATTATTAAATGTGATGGGCAGTTGTCGGCCACAAAAAGCACCTTTCTCCCTTCGTTTAGAAATTTTTTGTCCATTTTAATTAAAAATTGTTCCCATTCGACATGTGTCATCCACGATTTTCGATTGTTTTTATACATCACAGGAAGAATTTTGATATTTTTGAAACAACGTGGTTTTGCGCTTTTACCTATAACAAGTTAGGGCAGTTTTTCGGTACCATCCGCATTGCTTCCAACTAAAACCGTGATCTGCTCCTTGCATAATTTCCCCCCAGCGCAATCATTATTTCTAAACTCTATGGTTTTATTAGGAAGTATCCTATAGAAAAGGCCCGTTTCATCTAATTTGAATACATCACTTTTATTATATCCATCCAGAAGCAGAGGTAATTTTTCATTGACCCATTATTTAACCACTTCCGATGATACGGCTGCCTTTTCTCCCACAATATTTTTCAATACAAGGTCGTTTCTCTTCTTAAAGCGGTCGAGCCAACCGTCGCTTGGTTTAAACTCAACATTCAACTTCTCTGCAAATTGCGCAGCCTTTTCTTTTACAAGAATTCCACTTAGAGGAACTTTTGTTACTCGCATTTGAATAATTAATGCAGCCTCCACTGTTGGGAATTTTCCATCGCGAATTTTTTGACGTTTTAAATTTACACGAAAATCCTCATACTTTTCCCGTTTTTTTACTATTTCAGTGAGAATATAATTCATACCTAAAAATCATCTATTTCACTATGCAATTTTTTTGTTATTTTTGTTATTAATAAGTGATAATACAACACTGTTGTATTGTCGCTGTGGGAAAAACGTTGTTATGGCAATAGCCTACTATTTATTATTTTTGGCGATTTTTATTAATAAAAATAAATTCATTAGAATCAAAGTAACACACAACAAAAACAAAATTCTTATATAACTATCTGTCAACTTATGCAATTACAAAATATTTGTGAATCAGTATTGATTACTGCTTGATACAAAGATGGATAATTGTGATAATCAAAGATGGGGAGAGTGTACAAATAAAAAAATCGAAGAGTTAATACTCAATAGTGTTCCTTTAAACACGGAACGAAATAAGAAAAGTATTTGGAAACAGTTTATGGATTTTTGTGCAACACGTCAATACACAATTGAGCGAGACACATCAATTGATATGCTCGCGTCATATTTAAAAGATTATGCATGCAATATGCGTAAGTCTAACGGAGAAAATTACAAGGAAACTGTAATTAAAACTATTTGGAATACGCTAGCGAAAATGCTTCAAGAAAAATATTATGCAGAATTTAAAATAAAATTTGATCCATTTCGTGATATTGAGTTTAAACAGGCAAGATGTGCCAGAGATTCAAAACGGAAACAACTTCAAAGTGAACCGAACAAACGGAAATTAAGTGCTGTAGCTTTTACGTCAAATGAATCTACTTGTATGCAAACGTATTGGGATGAAGATAACCCTTATGGACTTCAAAAGAAATTCTTCAACATTGTTGCGACAGAATTAGCGTGGCGTGGTAACGAAGCCGCGTTTGCTCTAACTCATTATTTTAAGAGAATTACAGACCATTTCGGTAATGATACGGGACGAATTGAATATAACCCTATATTCACCAAAACTACACAAGGAGGTGCAAGCCGTTGTGCTAATAGTAAGTGGCTCACGCAAAATGTGAATAATATCAACGTTTGTCCCGTACGATTATTCAATAAATTAATGAATAAACGGCCAAATCATGTAACCTCCGAAAGATTGTTTCTTACACCCAATCCTTTCTGGAAAAATTCAACTGGAAGGTGGTATAAAAATCTTCCTGTAGGTGTCAATGAATTATCAAAATGGACCAAACAAACGGCCCAGGCAATTGGAATTGATGTGCAAAATAATAAAATCACCAATCATAGTCATAGATCAACTGCGGTTACTATAATGGCAAATGCGGGTATTTCAGATCAACAATTGATTAAAATAACCGGCCATAGCAGTGCTAATTCAATTCAGCCATATTTAAATATGCAGCCAGAGCAACACAACAATATTCTAGAAAAGATGCGAGGAAGTTCTGCTGAGCCGTCAAAAGCTGTAAACCCAATCGTTTCATCTAAAATTAACAACAAAAATGAAGGACAATTCCGATTTGAAAATTGTACCTTCAACAACTGTCAGTTCTAAATATAATATGTTTCAATGGTATTCTTGCATAATAAATAATTGTTATTACAAATATAATCTTTCATGTTGTGAATTTAAGTTTTATCTTTCACACCAATTCATTATATTCTCCACCCAAATATAACTCGTGGTCCTCTTAAGAATCGATAATTTTTTCCAAATGTCACTCATGCGTATCCCAGCGACGAAAATGCAACGAGTGCGCAACAACTGTCAGTTCTAAATATAATATGTTTCAATGGTATTCTTGCATAATAAATAATTGTTATTACAAATATAATCTTTCATGTTGTGAATTTAAGTTTTATCTTTCACACCAATTCATTATATTCTCCACCCAAATATAACTCGTGGTCCTCTTAAGAATCGATAATTTTTTCCAAATGTCACTCATGCGTATCCCAAGCTTTAGAAAATGCAACTCGTGCTGCGCACTCGTTGCATTTTCGTCGCTGGGATACGCATTCGTGACATTTGAAAAAAATTATCGATAATAAGCGGACCACTAGTTATATTACGTCTGATAGTACCCTTTGCGCAATTAAATTTGCTTGCAATTTCTTGGTTGGTGAATTGCTTTTTATCGACCGTTTTCAAAATTTTTAATTTTGTTTCCACCGATATAGAACATCGTTTTCGATACATAACCTAAAATTTGTTAATTAATTATAACAAAAACTATTAATTAGAAAATTATAATAAATACCGTTTTGCAAAAATTTTATATTTTTAATACCAAATTTACCACCAATCTTTTAAAAATGTAATACAAATTAAGAGAATTTACTTTATAAGCAGCCGCTGTATACTCCTATTGTGTTAATTTACTTCAACTGACGAAAATAATGGGAATCCCGTAAAAACTAAGGAACATTTTTAAAAGTATAATACAAATTTATGTATATGTACATATGTATGTATAAACCTGCAGTAGTTTTATGTGCAAAGGGAAACAATAAAAAATGTGCTATAACCCAATCGATATTCGGTTTAACCGTAGGGTTTTGTATGCAATTAAACTCTTTCGGACATTTTTCGTGTTCACTATAGGTTTATAAACGTAGTTCGTTATTTGTAGTGTATAAGAAAAAAAAGTGTCCATGCAAATTCAAGGGACAAAAATATTTGATCATTATAAGCGTTTGTTCGTTATATACATGGTTTGGTATAAACGGATTCTACTGTAGTTTGTTTTTATAGTGCACCTGCTTATCGCAGTATACACTGAAATATTTTCACAAAATTTTCTTTTTTTGTTTTTTTTGCTTTATTTTCACTGACACTTTTTATTTATTAAAAACACATTTTAAATAAAACTGATGATAATAATGATATCGTCAGTTAGTGATCGGCCTGGCTCTCTATCCTCCTATGTGTGCTACATTAATTACGTTATAAAAACATAAAATTGAAATTAACGGAAAAATCACATTTTCTTTTCTAGCCATTTGTTTTTTATTTAATACATAAACCGCTAGCAAAAATCTACTAACGGTCCCTGTTCCGGCGCCATTTTGTTACTGCCTCTTATGAGCGGCCAACACGATTGATCGGGTGAGCTTCAGTGGCTATAGGGAGGTTCCTTACCGCCATAATTTGGACAAGGCATAACAAACAATATCTGTGTTGTTATCAACATGTATTTTGTTGGCCGCTCATAAGAGGCAGTAACAAGGCCTATGTGTAATCTTTATTCATGTTAAGGCGTTTAAAAAATTGTTGGGGTTTACCCACCATTCAAAAATGTGACAAAGTTTTATCTTAACAGCATGTCGTAGAAAATCGATATCTCGAGATTTTCACGGATTGGCAAACATCTCACTATGATAAATACTGAAATAATATCTTTTACATAGTAACAACGCCAAATACTATATTTCCCCAAAAAGCTTCAAAACCTTAAAAAATCTCGATTAAATCCTTTAAAAGGACAATTCCACTTCACAAAATTAAACATTACAATATGAAACTACCAAATCCGAAGATCGTGACACCTACGGACGAATCAAGTATATAAGTAAGCGCATTATAATTTGTTGCAAACGCAGTTATGTTAATTGCTACCATAATCACCTTTTCTCGTTTTGTCTCGAAATATGACAGCTATTCAATCAACACGCAAAGATAACCAACCATGAGCACGCTGTCTTGGGCGCAATTCTTAATTTATGACCAACTTGTTCAATTCAAACAACAATATCGGGTGGATTAACTAAAAAGCTTAGATTAATCGGTTAACTTAAACCGGTTTTGATTTCCCTACCAATAAAGTGTTCAGTAGCTAAACGTGGCTTGGTCTAAGCCACGTATGTAAAGTTATCCCAGGATTTCATCCCAGCAAATGACGTATGTGAAGTTATCCCAGGATTTCATCCCAGCAAATGACGTATGTGAAGTTATCCCAGGATTTCATCCCAGTAAATTGCAAAAACTTGAATCAGGCAACTCTAGAAAATTCAAAGCCATTTTTAATATGTGAAAGTTAGCCCAGCCCAGGATTTTATTAAAATTAGATTAAATATCGAAATTACATAATAGCCAATAAAATAAAATCCACATACAAAATTAATAAAATTTAAATCATCACTGATATTTTTTATTTATTTGCAAGATTTTACCTAGCACCTAAAAAGCTATGCATGTTATAACTAATAGTTTATTTTGCCGCAAATTAAAAGTCTCGTATTAGTGATAAAAATTTTCGAGATAGAGATACCATTAGCTTAATTTGCCCAAGTGCCCGAAATATTGCCATGGGTTGAGAAGTTTCATTCATTTTTATATTTCGATACAATATTCGTCTGGTTTGCCAAAACTAAAAATGTCTCGTATTAGTGGATATTAGTTTTGAGATGGGGATACCATTAGCTAAATTTAGAAAACATTTCATTAAAATCGTATTGTTCCAAATGCCCGAAATATTGCCATGGGCTGAGAAGTTTCATTCATTTTTATATTTCGATACAATATTCGTCTGGTTTGCCAAAACTAAAAATGTCTCGTATTAGTGGATATTAGTTTTGAGATGGGGATACCATTAGCTAAATTTAGAAAACATTTCATTAAAATCGTATTGTTCCTAGTGCCCGAAATATTGCCATGGGCTGAGAAGTTTCATTCATTTTTATATTTCGATACAATATTCGTCTGATTTGCCAAAACTAAAAATGTCTCGTATTAGTGATTAGTAGTTCTGAGATGGGGATACCATTAGCTAAATTTAGAAAACATTTCATTAAAATCGTATTGTTCCTAGTGCCCGAAATATTGCCATGGGCTGAGAAGTTTCATTCATTTTTATATTTCGATACAATATTCGTCTGATTTGCCAAAACTAAAAATGTCTCGTATTAGTGATTAGTAGTTTTGAGATGGGGATACCATTAGCGAAATTTATAAAACATTTCATTAAAATCGTATTGTTCCTAGTGCCCGAAATATTGCCATGGGCTGAGAAGTTTCATTCATTTTTATATTTCGATACAATATTCGTCTGGTTTGCTAAAACTAAAAATGTCTCGTATTAGTGGATATTAGTTTTGAGATACGGATACCACTAGCTAAATTTAGAAAACATTTCATTAAAATCGTATTGTTCCTAGTGCCCGAAATATTGCCATCGGCTGAGAAGTTTCATTCATTTTTATATTTCGATACAATATTCGTCTGATTTGCCAAAACTAAAAATGTCTCGTATTAGTGATTAGTAGTTCTGAGATGGGGATACCATTAGCTAAATTTAGAAAACATTTCATTAAAATCGTATTGTTCCTAGTGCCCGAAATATTGCCATGGGCTGAGAAGTTTCATTCATTTTTATATTTCGATACAATATTCGTCTGATTTGCCAAAACTAAAAATGTCTCGTATTAGTGATTAGTAGTTTTGAGATGGGGATACCATTAGCGAAATTTATAAAACATTTCATTAAAATCGTATTGTTCCTAGTGCCCGAAATATTGCCATGGGCTGAGAAGTTTCATTCATTTTTATATTTCGATACAATATTCGTCTGGTTTGCTAAAACTAAAAATGTCTCGTATTAGTGGATATTAGTTTTGAGATACGGATACCATTAGCTAAATTTAGAAAACATTTCATTAAAATCGTATTGTTCCTAGTGCCCGAAATATTGCCATGGGCTGAGAAGTTTCATTCATTTTTATATTTCGATACAATATTCGTCTGATTTGCCAAAACTAAAAATGTACCGAATTAGTGATTAGTAGTTTTGAGATGGGGATACCATTAGCTAATGGTATCCCCATCTCAAAACTAATAATCACTAATATGAGACATTTTTAGTTTTGGCAAACCAGACGAATATTGTATCGAAATATAAAAATGAATCAAACTTCTCAGCCATGGCAATATTTCGGGCACTTGGGTAAATTAAGCTAATGGTATCTCTATCTCGAAAATTTTTATCACTAATACGAAACTTTTAATTTGCGGCAAAATAAACTAATAGTTATAACATGCATACATTTTTAGGTGCTAGGTAAAATCTTGCAAATAAATAAAAAATATCAGTGATGATTTAAATTTTATTAATTTTGTATGTGGATTTTATTTTATTGGCTATTATGTAATTTCGATATTTAATCTAATTTTAATAAAATCCTGGGCTGGGCTAACTTTCACATATTAAAAATGGCTTTGAATTTTCTAGAGTTGCCTGATTCAAGTTTTTGCAATTTACTGGGATGAAATCCTGGGATAACTTCACATACGTCATTTGCTGGGATGAAATCTTGGGATAACTTCACCACATACGTCATATGCTGGGATGAAATCCTGGGATAACTTCACATACGTGTCTAAGCCAGGTATTTAATTTTTTTTTAAAATAAATTGTTGTACGTTTATGGTATTAGAGCTCAACCTTTGGCTATGTTGAAGAAATGTTAAGTACCCAAATTAATTTGTAAATACATATTCGATTTATTGATATAATCGCTTGCATCACTTTATGCACTTCCTAATGTAGAATTTTTAGCAACTTCTGTTGAAATTACTTGTTCATTATTAACAATTTACCCTGACCATAAATCAATGGTTAGTGAAATTTATTCAACGACGTTTTATACTAAATTTCGAACATTTAGTTCCAGTTGATGAAATTTATATACGACATTACACGATAAAGCATAACTGCTTCTAACGGAAGTATTGATCCACTAAACTGTGGGTTCCCACCCCAAATGAGTATTTACAACCGCACCAGAACAACGAAAATAATGATACGCAGTGCACTAAATTGGTCAGTACAATATCTATAAAATACGTTATAATCACGATTGTCAGAATATCTATAAAAAACGTTACAAACATTATAAAATGAACCACTTCAGTATACAATGAAACCACTTCGATGTAATGTTTTTCTTAATATAAGAAACATAAGGGAGCCCTAGAAGCCTGCGAGTATTCAACATCCGCACCTGTGATCACAGATTGATAGACTGAACCAGTTTATACCGTATTTACATAGACCCAATTTGCAACCGCGTTTGACCAATACCCCAATAACCATCGGTTAATTATAACATTGTTGCTTCAAGATTAACTTGGTGTGTTGAATAATCAAACGCCTTTAAACTTAAAAAAAACTCACTAAAGGGCCCTATAGCTGTATATACATACTTACTAATTACTCACATATGAGTGTTTATCCTAATTACCGAAAAACACGTATATCAGTAGTTTCGAGAACGTCTCAAGTAATTTGACAACAAAATAAAAAATTTAGAAAGCTGATTTATGCGGCGATAAGATAAATGACCAACGTATATCAAAACAGCAACAAACAATAATTCGCGTAAATAGAAAATGAAATCAAAATCACTAAATCGGTAGCACTAAAACTGATAAAGAATAACCATAAGCAATAAACAAAAAAATATTCTTATCAATTCATATTGACGTCAACATTGTTATGTGTACTACATTCATTCATTTTCTTATTGTTCAGCCCACTCGAATGTTAGATTATCATTTGATAATATGTATGTAAGTTTTTTGAAATGATGTATTGAAGTTTATTGATAAATACCAACTTATGATCGGCCGTAAGTAAAGACATTTTACTGTGATGTAGCATGTTAAAAAAATATTTGTATCCCTTTAAGCAGCACTAAAATGTTTAACACAGCTGTTATCAGAGATTGTCCGTCATTAATTGAATCAAGTGCTAACTATCAAAATATATAGTATTGAAACTGATTGATAACCAATATAAATTAAAGTTATACTATTACACGAGTAGATATAGGCCTAATATTTGATAAAAAAATTTACTATAAAAAGCTGTCGTTTTTAGGCCTAATTATTCAGTTCAATTTAGTAGTTCAGTTCTATACAATTGCAAAAGTAAGTAGGCTGTAAGGAGTACCTCTAGAGAGCAATAAACAAAATTTATTTATAATTTTCTAATTATGTTTACAGATGAAATTCTTGTTGCTCGCTTTAGCTGTATTCGGTGTTGCCCAAGCCGCCGTTGAAATCCAACCAAAATCAGTCCAAGAAGCTTTGGAAGTGATCAAGGCTGCCATTCCATCAGACCAAATTATCGAAATCGTTCAAGCATGCAGCGAAGATCCAGAAGTACAACTAATCCAACAATACTTAAGAACTGAATTCCCCGCTGTCTTCGAAGTATTACGTAATGATGCCGAGCTTTCAGCTTTCTTTGCAGACATGAACGGTTTGGGAGTGGAATTCGACTGGTTGAACCATTTACTTGAATTATGGGGTATCGATCCAATTGAATTCGGTTCAATCAAACTCGGAGCAAAAACCTGTGGTGGATTCCGAGGAGTTTACGAACAAATTCAAGAAATATTCCAATTCCAGCAGCTAACCATTGTTGTTAGCCAAGTATATGATGACTTCCCAGAATTCAGAGTCGTTTGGGACAGAATTAGCGAAGCTCAAGGAACAATCGAACGTATATTGGCCGATCCAATCGTTGCCGATGTATTTGTACGCCTTGAGGGTTTGGGTGCTGACCTCCAACTCATCAGAGATTTCGTTAATGGATTATTCGGCTGGTCTCTAGCCTAAATTAAACAAAATTATTTTTATTCGACAAAATTTAACGCAATATAAAATGGATTAAATAAAAATAAAACAAACTATAGAATTCTGTTTACTGTATAATTTCAAAAATCATTTTTGCAACTAGAACTTAAATTCAGTAAATAAATCCGAAATTTCAGAATCTATATCAGAATTGTGCTCAGAAATGATCTACAATTTGAAGTAAAATTTTAAAAATTTCAAAAATTCTACTAAATCATCAGTTAGATAATATAAATGCGAAATACTTATAAAAATTTGAATCTAAATTGGTTGACTAAATTAGGTGTAAAAATCTTTTAATTGTGAAAGCTTTATTTCAAATCTTTAAATACTTGTATTTGTCATATTGGTAAATTTTTACACTAAACATTTCTCGAAATTTAAGCATTAGGAGTTAACAAGTTTTTGGATTAAAATAAACATTTTATGGTCCGATTGGCCATATTATAGACTTCTAGATTTTTTGAGTAACTAAATCTTACTATTTTATCTTTACAAGGACACCTTTATCATTAAAATCTATACAGTACTTTTCAAATTAAAGCAATCCTAGCAAAAAGCGATGTTTCGGTGAAAACAATTGACGTTGACCGATATTTGCCATCAGTCAATTATCAGACGTTGGCCTGAACAAACCTTTACCAGTTTCATTTGTTGTTTCCTCAAAACCATGGATACTACTCCAGAAAAAGCCGCACTTTGCTTTATTTCAAGAAGGACGCAATCAACAAGAAGCCGCTCCTCAGCTAAACATGAGCCAATATGCTATCTCAGGAGTATCCAGATGGTTTCAGAAAATTGGTACCTTCAATCGGATACCACGTATCAACCGATATCGTTGTATATCTGAGAGGGACGATCGATTAATCGTCCTAACTTCACTGCGAAAGCGAGACCATTAAGGAGGTCTGACCGCTAAACAATATATCGAGGACATTATTATTATTGGAGGGCCATGCGGGCGATCAGCCACCTCGCAACCTGACAATACTGCCTCCCGGTACGTGATACATTATTTATTATAATTTACTGGAGGGCCATGTGGGCGATAAGCCACCTCGCACCGCGACCTAAAAGATCTATTGTGCTGGACCCTACTTAATTATCCGTCCAGTCAATATTCAGGCTCTTAATGAATCTGACAATACTACTGGCCGGTACAAGATACATACTATCCGGGCTCATTGTTCTCCCTCCTAGATGTTGCAGTCTTTGCTGGAAAATGGCTGGGCAATGGCACAGAACATGTTCCGCTGATTCCGCTTCCAGACCGCAGAAGCGGCATCCATCTGTCGTACTTAGGCCTATCTTCTTAAGGTGATACCTTAAGGGAACATGACCTGTGAGGAAGCCAGTAAGCAGCCTCAAGACACTCCTTAACCCTGACAGACGAAGGTGATATAAATTTCTTCGCCTGCCGTAAACCTGGAATTCTGCGCCAGTAGGAGGACTTTTGAACAGCCTCCCAGCGTTTTACCGCTGCTCTAAGGTGTCCCTTAGTGACACCGCAGAAGGGTTCTGGTCCAAAAAATGGAGAGGCAGAACCCTCACGGGCGAGGCCATCAGCTGCCTCGTTTCCTTCGATTCCAGTATGACCTGGCACCCACATAAGTGTTACCTTATTTGAGCCTGCCAGATGTTTAATAACCTTCAGACAATCCCATACCAGCCTTGACTCAACGGTACAAGACCTAAGAGCTTTTAAGGCTGATTGGCTGTCTGATACAATATAAATCTTTGCATCGTTTAGGCCTTCTGCTATGCCTAACCTAGCGCAAAGTTCTATAGCATGTACTTCTGCTTGAAAAACGGTAGCATTGGTACCCAAGGACTTCGAGAGGGTAGTGCCACTCCCGTGTATTCCTATCCCCGCCCCATCTTTCGTTTTTGATCCATCTGTAAACCATACCATGGACCCTAGCTCAAATGATGGTCCACCTGCCCTCCACACATCCCGGTCAGGTAACCTAACACAGAATGGTTTGTGGAAGTCCAGTTTAGCTGGCATACAGTCGGAAGGCATTCCTATGGTAGGGTCTGTCTGAAATTCCTTAAGGATTTCCATATGACCCACCATATTGCCTGGCTTGATATTTCCTTCCGCCTGCATTTTCAGGGCCATACTTGCAGCGTCCTTTTTAATATGCAGGTGTAACGGTGTCAGTCCTAGAAGTGTCTCCACCCCCGCGGTTGGACATGACTTCATTGAGCCCGTAACACCGATGCAGGCTAAACGCTGAACCTTATTCAATAAGGTTTGCGTTGTCTTCTGCTCAGTTTTAGGCCACCATACAACCGATGCGTAGGTGACCATAGGCCTAATGATTGTAAGAAATGACCAGTAGATCATTTTTGGTTGTAGTCCCCAAGTACGCCCATAGAGTCTGTAGCGGTTCACGCATTTATGCATGCGTTCGCCGCCACACGGTCAGAACAGACGCAAACGGAAACACCTTATACATAGAAGGACAAGTAAACTTACTGTCTCTTCCATGTGAAGCGACAAACAAAATAAAATTAAAAATTAAAATTAGTCTCGTCTCAATCTTGTAAGCAACAACACGTCGCTCGTGGTGTTGGCCGCCATAATATTTTTAGTGACAAAATGGTGGAAAATAAAATAAATTAATTGTGTTATAAATAATAAAATAATTTTAATCAATAAATAATAATTAAAAATGTATATTAAGAAATTAAAATATAAATGTGTTTCAAATTATTTATTTGTGTACCCCATAAGTCTTTGACAGGCCCAGAGAGCTTTGATGGCTCTATTTTGAACTTTCAACAAATGTTGGTTCCAGTTCAGTCTCTGATTTAGGATAACCCCTAGATATTTAACCTCGCTGGTAAAAGGAAGGAACAGTAGTACAGTTTAACGAGGGAGCTGTAAGCGCAAGCTTTGTCCTCCTCGTAAAAGGAACAATGACAGTTTTGCTTGGATTGACACTGAGCCCTTCCTGGTAACACCACTGCCATATTATATTGAGTGCATTTTGCATGCGATCAGAAATGACCTCATCAAACTTGCCTCTGATTATGATAGCCACATCATCCGCATAGCCCTGGACATCAAACCCATGGCTACTCAGAAGGACCAGTAGTCTGTCAATAACCAATGACCACAAAAGAGGAGATAGTACGCCTCCTTGGGGACAGCCCTTTACGGCCTTGATGGTTACTGATTCGCCACCTAGTCTGGCAGTAATCTCACGATGTTCCAGCATGGAACGGATCCACCTAATTGTGGAAAGTGGAACCCTTTTTCCCATTGCTGCCCTCTCTATAGATCAATAGGAGGTATTGTCAAACGCCACCTCAATGTCCACGAAGGCACAAAGGGAAATTTCTTTATATGTCACTGCTTTTTCAATCCTCGTGACTAGCCCGCTAAGGGCCATAACCGTGGATTTACCAGTTTGATACGCAAACTGGTCCCGATGCAGCGGATTCGTTCCAAGGACCTCACTTCTTATTTGATAGTCCAGGATTTTTTCCATCGTCTTCAAAAGAAACGATGTGAGGCTAATTGGCCGATATGCCCTGGCCTGGGTGTCTGGACGACCCCCGCCCTTTGGTATAAAGACCACATTTACTTTTCTCCACAGTTTCGGAATATAATTAAAAGCATAACTTGCCCGAAACATCTGGATCAAGCTGGGGAGTATTTCCTCAATACCTTTTTGAAGTAAAGCTGGAAAGATACCATCCCCTCCAGCGGATTTGAAAGGTTTGAAAGACCCAATAGCCCATCGAACCTTGCTGGGTGTGAAAATTTTCCCAGAGAGACTCCAGATCCTACTGTGAGGCGAATAGGCCACCTCACTCGAAGGATCATATGAGTCCTCTTGGGCTCCTACTACTACTGAATCTGGAAAGTGGGTCTCTAACAGTACCTCTAAGGTTTCCTTCCGGTTTTCAGTGAACCCCCCATCTTGCTTCTGGAGAAGTCCTAAACCATTTGAATGATCCCTGGAAAGGACTTTCTGGAGACGAGCTGCAGAGGGCCATTCATTGATTCCCTCACAGAAATTCCTCCAGGTAGCCCTTTTGGATCTCCTTAGTTCGAGATTATATTCCGTCAAGGCCATCTTATACTCGCCCCATTCACCGGTGCGTTTAGCCTTGTTAAATAATCTTCTCGATTTTTTCCTCAGTTTACCCAGCGTCCCGTTCCACCAAGGGACCATCTTTGTGGACTCTCTTCGCTTAATTGGGCAGCTGTTTTCGTAAGCCAAGTGTATAGAATTATGCAGCTGGTTTGAACAGATCTCCAAACCCTCTGGAGACTCTATCTTCCCCACAACCGAGGGCCCTGCTCAGCCTCCTTTTCAGCACCGCCACCACCCGCATGCTTTCTTTGTCCAGCCGATTGCTGACCAGTGTCCTCCATCGCTGTTCTGCTGGCCTCCGCTGCCTGAGAACCTCCAGGCCTAACCAGTGGCTTGCACGGGAGGAGTCCTTGTGAGGCCTTCCCCCGCGAAACCCCTGACGCCTTCCTCTCCCTTTCCCGCCTTCTCCTCACCTGTCTCCTGGAGAGGGCGGTTACCCCGGTGGTCTTAGCTGCAGATGCCGCTACCGTAGCTCCTACAGGCTTCACCACTTGGGTCCCACCGACAGAAGCCGGCTTAGCTCCACTCTGACCACCCTTGGGATGCAATTGTACAGTCCCAAACTTATAGTTGACCTTAAAGCCAATCCGCTTGAGCTTCTCAACTGAAGAGTGGTCCATAGAGAACGTGAAAAAGGCCGAAGAGCATTTCGCCTCTCTCCTGATCACTCTCCAGTTGATCGCCTGCATGCCCTCATTTTGGCTTTTTATAAAACCAAAAAGCTTCTCTGTGGGCAATTCAGCACTATTTGGGAAGGTGCCGAACACAATCCTGGCTCGAGGCAGGTTTTCCGCCTCGGCCACGATCAGCTGCGCACCCTCCCACGGCTTGATATTACCTATAGCCTCCCTGAGCCACTGAACAGTGGCCCGGTCAGCACAGGTTAGTACCAGCCAACCAGGCCGAAGCTGACTGCCAAGGAACTTAGGTTTAAGCTAAAAATCCGGTACCATCTAACATCAGTGACCTCAAGATTGCGTTGGATGAGGAGTGGTGTGCGATCCACCAAGTCTTTGTCAAAACCTTAATAAGGTCAATGGGGAACCGCATGCGAACCGTTGTAGATGCAGGGGGGGGGGGGGAGGCAATACTAAGTGTTTACCAATAAAATTGTTTTTGGTTTGCTTGCATTTGGACGATCGGGGAGGAACAGCAGTCGATAATATTTGTGATTACAAAAAATACTGAAGAAGAATAGTCAATATGCGTGGGGGAGGGGGAAGGCAACAATTGATTTGTAAAACACAATTTTTGTCTCAAGCAGAAATTTGTCCAATTATTTCCATTCAAAATTCCCAATTTTTTATTCACTTTTAAGCAATATAGTCCCTGACAACATCCAGGTATCTCAGCTGCATTTCTTGACATATAAGATGATTCAGTGGCGTAATCATGAAATCCGGTACCGGTCAAATATTTTGCTCAAACCAGTATCACGAACTCCAGTTAGTCAACGAATTAAAGGTTCCAGAATTAAAAAGGGAACTTGAGAAAAGGGGTTTGGCCACTGGTGGTGGTAAAGCAGCTTTACAAGCATGACTACGTGACGCCATGAAACAACAAAATCAGTCTAACCAAGAAATTAAACAGGAAATGAAACAACAAATGGAGAAAATTGAGCAGTCAAATGAGCGACAGTTGGAGACAATAAACCAAGAAATGAAACGCCAGATGGAGAAACAAGGAGAAGAAATTAAAGACCACATTACAGATGGTCATAAGAGAATCGATGATAAACTTCTCGAATTATCAACTAACATACACGGCGAAGTGAAGAAGCTGCAAATGGAGATTCAACAGGTTGACCAAAAATTAGATCCAACATGTAAAAGCGGAGGTTAAACGTCTTGAGAAAGAACTAAATGATGTCAAGGCAAATGGATCAACGACCCAAGTGGTTCAGACCGTCCAATCAATCAAGTTAAAGCCACCAATATTCGAAGGAACAACATCTTTCGTCATTTTCAAATTTCAATTTGAAACGGCAGCCGATCAAAATCATTGGAACGACGGAGGTGGCCCTCAAAGGTGAAGCAGCAGAGGCCTTACAGACCATCCCGGAACAAAAGCGCAGAAGCTATCTCGAAATTATGAAGACGCTGCATAGGAAGTACGGCAATGACCATAAGCGGGAATTGAAAAGCCGCTACCAAAAGGGAGAAGAATCACTTCAGAAATTTGCATCGGCAATCAAGCGATTAGTACATCTAGCACATATCAGTATACATCGGCCGATTATATGGAAAGGCTAAAAATTGATGCATTCATTGACGGCGCAAACCATTGCTTGTGCGTTGACAAATGAAACTTCACAATCCATCACCAAACCGTCAATGAAAATACGCCGAGTGGAAATCGACACCAGCATAAACACAGAGGGATCATCACCAAGATACCGAGACGGAAGCGTCAAAATCAGATGTTCGGCATGTGATAAGGTCGGTCACATCTCTCGCGATTGCTGGGAATTAAGAAAAAAACGGGAAAGATCACCATCTCCTATGCAGCGACGACCAAACGGAGCATAGACAGTAGCCAAGCAAGAGGGCCAAATGACGACGGTGTCGTTAAACTTGAACGAGTCATCTTAAAGGTTCAGAAGCTGACTCCCACATCCGATTGCCCCATAACCTCCATCCGCGTTTCGAAAGTAGCAAGAGGCGGTGACAGCTTAACAATCAAAGGCGACATTGATGGTATACACTGCATCATCATGCTGGATACGGCAGCAAATCGCACGATTGTTCGTAAAGATCTGATCAAAGGAGGTATGCAACCAGCAAATGGATTGAAGTTACAAACGGCAACTGGAGATAGTTCAATAATAAAAGGCAAAAAGTTCGTGACAATAAAGATCGGGAGAATTCTTTTTCAACCCGAAATGCTGATTGCTGATATTGTGGATGAAGTCATTTTGGGGATGGACTTTATGAGCGGAAATGGCTTCGTGATGGATGTTGGACGAGGAGTTTTAATTTACGATAACATCGAGTGGCCACTTCAATCTAGCAGTGCAGGAGCAACTACCAGGAGAATTGTTATTGATCATCGGGAGAAGCTGCCACCGAGCTCGGAGGCGGTCCTGTGGGGAAAATTAACGAAGATATGTGTTACGATAACAGTCTGAACGACCTTATCCTAGCAAGCCGGGATATACCCCGTCTGGCAGATGTCATATGGAAAAACAGGAGAAGGATTTTCACCACGACAAGCTACACACAAACTAAAAATAAAGCATATACGGTCAGTAATCCTTGGTGTATCATTTATCCGAATAGAACCATCTCCAGGATCACAACAGTGGCGACGAGGATAAAGCGAATTAACCTCGTCATCATGGAAGAACTCATCAAACGGTTAATGGAAGCTCAAACTGAAAACCAACGACAAATGGCAGCAGTCATGGAACAAATGGTTCAGCAGCGAAACGCTCCGCCAGCAAATTCAGCGGATGCAGTTCACCGACCTGCAGCGGCACAAATACACAAGCACCTGTCCGATCGAATGGAAAAATTCGGCTACTGCCCGGAGGACGGTGAAACGTTCGACCGCTGGTACGCTCGATATGAGCACATCTTCACAGAGGAAGCACAGACATTGACGGTCCGCCAGCGAGTGAGTTTGCTCACTGAGAATATGTCAACCTCGGAGTACCGACGTTTCGCTGACCGCATCCTGCCAGAGACCATTCAAACCATAACTTTCGAAAGAGCAGTCGAGGAGCTGAAAAAGATTTTCGGACGGAAAGAATCGGTCTTCACACTCCGCTACAAGTGTTTGAGCATCGCTAAAGGTTCAGGAGAAAATTGGGACGATTTCGCAAGCCAAGCCAACAGGAAGTGCGAAACATCCGAGATTGCCACGTGCACAGCCGACGATTTTAAGGTTCTCATGTTCGTCAAAGCGCTCACGGGAGCTAAAGACTCACTCGTTCTCGAAAAACTTCTCATTAAGCTCGAGGAAGTCGAAATAACCCGTGCAGCAGCAGCCAATCCAGACACAGTGACCATTGACGCTGAACGATGTCTGCGAGCTAGCAAAGCGGTTGTCTTGTCTCAAAGACGAGAAATTGATGGTCCAACACTCCAACTCAGCACTGAGAAGCGAAGTGATGCAGATGTTCAGAAAGAAAGAAGGACAGCAACAGCAAGGTCGGCAGAAACCCACACAAAAATCAACAGAAAAATTAGACACGCCTCCTAACAACTGCTACTTCTGCGGTGACTGCCACTGGCATAAGGAATGCCCTACAAGAACAAAATCTGCGATACTTGCAAGGTAAAGGGTCACAAAGCTGGCCATTGTACCTCGGCGACCGAATTCCTGCGTAGATTCCGATCAAGACCAAGCAGACCTAGCCACAGATCAGAACGTCGTCAAAGTCTGGCAGTCACAACAGCATCGATCTCTACCCGCAAGCTTGTTGAACCAGCCATCGATGATCACAAGCTTCGCCTGCAACTGGATTCTGGCTCCGATTGGACAATTATGTCCGAGAAAAGTTCGAAAAAGATTGGTGAACATGCTACGCCGCAAATTCAAGCTTGAACGTCCTCGGCAGCGACTGGATGGAAGCTCTCGACCTATGGAATATTCCCATCGCCAGCGTCTGCAATAACGTCTGACTCGAGGCTTCACAACAGTTTTCAAGCGAGTTGAGGATCAAATTTCCAGCCCTTTTCAGCGATTCGCTCGGCCTTTGTACCTAAAAGGCATCGCTGACGCTCAAACCAAGTGCAAAACCAATTTTCCGCAACAGCCGTCCAGTTCCGTTTGCCGCTATAAAGCCTATCGAGAACGAAATCAAACGGTTGCAGCTCTTAAATGTGATTAGCCCCGTACGATACTCAGCATACGCCGCACCAATCGTCGCTGTCAAGAAGAAGGATGGACGGGTTAGAATCTGCGCCGACTACTCAACTGGCTTAAATGATTCGCTTGAACCGGTACAATTTCCACTGCCAACGCCTGACGAGATTTTTGCTCAGCTATCGCCTCTTTAGCAAAATCGACCTCTCAGACGTGTTCCTTCAAGTCGAGCTCGACGACGACTCAAAGAAGCTGATGACCATCAACACTCACTGCGGACTTTTCATGGTCAATCGGTTGCAGCCAGGAGTCAAGCCAGCACCGGGAATCTTCCAAAGACTTGTGAGCAGCGTGATGAGCGGAGCAAAGGGCGCCTTTCCGTTCATCGATGACTTCATTGTGGGAGGAACAGATCAAAACAACCACGACAAGAATCTGTACGAAGTTTTAAGCCGCATTCAGGAGAACGGCTTCCACCTCAAAATCGACAAGTGTTTGTTCCGTCAGAAAGAACTCGAATTTCTTGGCCACATACTCGACACTAACGGCATTAAACCGAGCCCAGAAAAGATCAAGACGCTTCAGAACATTCCGCCTCCAACAGACGTCAAGCAACTTCAGGCATTTCTAGGAGCAGTCACTTGGTACGGATAATTCATTCCTGGTATAAAGAAACATCGCGGCCGATTAGACGAGCTTCTTCAAGATGATATCACGTTTGCATGGGAAACAAAACATCAAGAATCTTTCGACGAGCTCAAGACAATTCTGGCATCTGACCTCGGACTTACCCACTACGATCCAACTAAGAAGTTGATCGTTGCCGCTGACGCTTCAAGCTATGGAATGGGAGCAAGTCTAATGCATGAGATGCCCGGTAAGTCGTTGCGCCCTGTAATGCATGCCGCACGCTCATTCACAGCAGCAGAAAAAAACTACCCGCAAATCCAACGAGAAGCTATGGCGCTCACATTCGCCCTTCAGAAGTTTCACCGCTACATTTATGGTCGAAAATTCGAGCTCCAGACTGACCATAAACCCTTGCTCGCAATATTCGGGAATAAGAAGGGAATTCCTTCAAACCGCCTTCAACGCTACGCGTTGATATTGCTCGCATACGACTTCGAAATCAAATACGTCGACACGAACAGCTTCGCATACGTAGATTTCATCTCTCGACTCATTAGTCAACACGAGAAGCCTGACGAAGACGTCGTCATTGGAAAGATCATTGCAGAAGACTCACTAGGTTGCTTCGCTACCGACACCGCCAAGAAGCTGCCAGTAACCTTCGAAGCTATTCAGTACGAAACAAGTCGAGACGAGACATTGAAGGTAATGACAAGTTGCATTGAGAAGGGTTGGCCACGCAAACGAGAGCAAATTCCTGACGTTGAGGCTGTAGACTACTTCGCAAGACGAGATTCGCACACAGTCATTAACGGTTGCATTTTTTTCGGTGATCGCATCATAATTCCGAAACGCTACCGCAGCGAAATACTGAAGCTATTAGCTCGACAAAAAGTCTCCTGGCCATCGCCCGACAACGACATCGAAAAAAAAAGTTCGAACCTGTGTGAATTGCGCAACGAATGCGTTTTCACGCGACTTCGTCGCGATTGCACGTCGACTTCGCTGGTCCAGTCAACAGCTTCTGGTATTTTGTCATCATCGACGCCTCTTCAAAATGGCCAGAAGTTTACAAGATGCAGAGCACGACGTCCCAGCAGACAACAGATAAGCTCGAAGAAGCCTTCGCAAGACACGGCGATTGCAAAACAATCGTTTCTGTCAACGGACCGCAATTCAAATCGGAACAATTTAAGCAATTCTGCGCAGAAAGAGGAATCGAGCATATCACCACAGCGCCTTATCATCCGCAATCGAACGGTCAGGCAGAACAGTTCGTGCAGACGCTGAAACAGGGACTCAAGAAGCTTGAGAAGGATGGAAACACTAATGAAGTCTTGCGAAAGTTCCTTAAGCACTACCGTTTCACACCGTCATACAACCTTGGATCGAAATCGCCGCATGAGCTGATGACGGGACGACAAGCAAGATCGAAGATCGACTTGCTCATGCCAACTACGAAAGCTATAGTAGAACGAGACCACAAGATGGAACAGCAGTTCAACACTCACCACGGTGCTAAGGAAAAGACGTTTGAGATCGGCGACAAAGTTTTCGTTAAAACCCACTTAAGCAACAACCAGTGGCGCATCTCCAGGATCACAACAATATTCAGTAAGAAATTCCCTAAGCAATTTGTTAACAACCCTGACATGAGAAAACACGGATTTCCTAACTATAAGCGTTCCGATAATAGACACAAAATGCAGTTACAAAAGTGCAGTATTCAGCACTTTTGTAATGAGTCCACACAGGACAGGATCGAGCAAGAATTGTTGTGTCCAAGCACAGAAATACCAAATACCAATGAAGTATTGGATGAACTATCAATGCAGTCACGAAGTCGCACCGTCGAACTATTACCTGTACATATTCCCGGTCATACCGTCGAACTATTACCTGTACATATTTCATTTAAGTTGTTGCCCGTCTTAATATTATACCGCCCAAAGATATTGAACGATTTAATCTAAGATTATTGTTACGAGAGTCAAAAGGCGCCACATTATTTAGTAATCTAAAAATTATTAACGGAATACAATACCAAACGTTTCTAGTAGCTGCTCGGGCTGCCGGATTTTGTAAATCTGTAACACATATACACGATGTCTGATGCAGCATCTATTATGATGCCTATCGCATTCATACATTTCTTAATGTATTTAATAATTAGTGGCGAGGTTGATGCACCTTTAATTCGGGAACACTTTAAAATACAGATGTCGGAGGAGTCGAACGAAACTACAGCTTTACAATCATTAAAGTTTTATTGCAAACCGAAGGACTCAGCCTTAAACAATTTGGCCTACCTGAAACCATTGATAGAAATTTATAAATCAAAAATGACAAAACCATCGAAAATCTCTCCATTCAAGAACACACCGAAATTTTTAATGACATACATATATTCACAATTGAACAGTGATCAATTGAATATATTTGAAAAAATTAAAAAATCTATAAGCGGTGAAATATAAGATCGTATGTTCTTTATAGATGGGCCAGGCGGTATGGGAAAGATTTTTTTTTTTTTATGAGGTTTTAGTTCATTATTGCAAAACCATTAACAAAAGAATCATAACAATTGCTTGGACTGGAATAGCTGCTATTATGCTGCCATACGGACGTACCACTGCTCACAAAATATTTAATGTAGCACCGACAAAGAAACGAGAACTACTCGATGTCGATGTATTCATCTGGGATAAGGATTCTATGATCCCTAGGAATTGTATATCCATCATTGATAAAACATTCCGCGACGTTTACAACAACCATCTACTATTCGCTGGGAAATTATTCATATTGCGTGGAGATTTTCGGCAAGTTCTCCCTCTGTGGTAAAGAAGGGTGGGCGGAAGCAAATATTTGACGCATGCTTAAAAACCAGTTCGTTGTGGCAGTTATTTAAACGACTTAAATTAACACAAAATATGAGAGCCAATGAAGACGCTGTCAAACTTCTCCAATTGGTTACTAGATATTGGAAACTTAAAAATAATTAATTTGGAAATTTCCGCTGATATGTTATCGGTAGATCTAATCAACGAAATGTATTCGAAATGTAGAAATTAGCACCAGAGCAATATTAGCAGCACGTAACGATAAAGTGAAAGCTATCAATTTAAAAATATTAACAAAATTAGCCGGAGATATTGTCAGATGTACATCTATTAATTATGCGGCACTTATTGGATCGGATGGTGCGCTGAAAACGAATACGTAAACTTGCGATATCCGATTGAATATTTGAATCCATTTTCACCAACTGGCCTACCACCAGCTAATTTACATTTAAAAATAGGTTGCGTCATTATACTATTAAGAAATCTTTGCATAACAGATGGATTGTGTAACGGCACAAGATCAGTGGTAAGCAATACTAACCGGTGATAAGAAACACGACCAATATAGTTTTCATTCACTTTTGATAGCTAGATATAGCAAAAACCACTGAACATAAATTTTGCTCAATATTTTTTTACTACAGGATTCCATGATATTGTTACGAATTTCGGGCTTAACAGGGATCCGTTACGGATTTTGGAATAATAACACTGATTAGTTTTATGTACACGGCTACAATTTATTTCTCAATGAATTACTATACAGTTCAACACTTTGACTACTTATTTTAATCTCACTGGTTAATTCAAAACTGACGTATGCTGCGATTTTGTCCCCTTTTTATACCCAGAAATGCGATTCTCGATCTTTCCATATTGCGCTGTTGCAGCTAAATTGTCCATGTATTTGTGTATGAATCTGTTTGTAATTGTATACATCTTCCAACGCTCTGCTTCCATCGGTCACGCCGATCTTCTGCAAAATTTCTGTGTTTTGCTGTAATGTAACAATCGTCAGTCTGTATTTGTAACTCATCGCGTTAATATCTGTCGTTTGATGCCAAATAAATATCTGCCATAAAAATTACACTGCCCCGATGAGGTTCGAACCATAAATGTTCACCTCACCATCCTGCAACCTTAACCACTCGGCTAACGACGACTCGAATGTGATCTGTGTGTATGTTAGGCATAATCGTCACATTACCCCCACCTTAATTCTGTTCATCCCGAACAGATTCATGAATGCTTCCGGCGTTGTAACGTGTTAACCTATCAATGTGAACCACCTTCATTTTCGTCCTGGGGCTTTGTTGAATCCGGTATACAACATCGTTGATCTGTTTTATTATTTGGTAAGGTCCTTCCCAACTTTGTTGTAGCTTCGGCGATTTCCCTTTTCTTCGTTTGGGATTGTAGAGTCAAACCAAATTGCCTTCCTTAAATCCTATGCTATTTGACCGCCGGTAATATCTCGGCTTCATGCAGTCGCTGGCCTTCACTATGTTGCCTCCCTTACTGTAGCGTGTACGTTAATCATTCTTTGCCTTAACTCTGTCGTGTAGTCTTGCTTAGTAACTGGCTCCGTCTCAGGTGATCCAAATTTAACATCACATGCTAATTGGAGTTCTCTGCCAAACACGACCATGGCTGGTGAGTATCCTGTAGTATCGTCGATTGCGCTACGATATGCCATCATGAACAATGGAATGCACTGGTCCCAATTATCCTAGTTGACGTTGACCTCCTTGCGTAGGTGCTCTTCCAGTGTTCTGTGTAATCTTTCAACCATACCTTCAGACTGTGGATGCAATGGTGTAGTCCTTGTTTTCTTGATTTCGAGTATTTGACACAACTCCTGAAACACGGATGATTCGAAGTTTCAGCCTTGGTCGGAGTGTAGGTCTAACGGTACTCCAAATCTGCATACCCAATTGTTTACAAACACGTCCGCAACTGTTCGAGCTTCTTGATTCATTATCAGATATGCTTCGACCCATTTGCTGAAATATTCTATGCAAACAAGTATTAACCGATTACCATCCTTTGTCAGAGGAAATGGGCCAGCAATATCAATCGCTATCCGCCCGAACGGTGCCCCGACATTGTATTCCTGCATCCTTCCTCTTGTTCTTGTTTGTGGTCCCTTATTGGCTGCGCACACCTCACACTTCCTACACCAATCATCCACATTTTTTCTGCAATTGACCCAATAGAACGGGAGCCGTATCTTGTCTAACGTTTTGTTTATGCCTATATGTGCTCCAGATCTGCTGTTATGAATCTCTTGTATAGGACTTCTCCTATCCGGTTTTCTGGTAGTACGATTTGGGGTTTGTTGTCTTTCCCGTCAATCGATTCCCAAAGTCTTATCAGCAACCCATTCTCGATCTTCAACAACTTCCACTGGGCCCAATAACTTTTCACGGTTGCACTGGAGGTCACAATCTCCTGCCACTGCCGTCTGGTACCTTTCTCCATCCATTTGATAATGGAGCAATGGAATGATCGTATCGCTGGTCTTCCACTAATTGCTCTACTCTGATCCTCGAAACTTGCGCAATGAGATTTCTTTGTTCCTGTCTGGAACAGTGTGTACACTGAAGACTACAGGGCCTCCTGGACAATCCATCTGCGTTGTTATGTAACAATCCTCGCGTGTGCTCTGTTTTGAACGTGTAGGTCTGTAGTCTTTCGATCCATCTCGCAACTTGTCCCTCTGGCTCCTTAAACTGCATTAGCAATTTCAGGGCTGCATGGTCCGTTCGTAAAAGGAATTCTTGTCCATACAGGTATTTATGGAAATGTTTGACACTATCGACCACCGCCAACAATTCTCTCTGGGTTACGCAATAGTTTTTTTCAGGTTTGGATAGTGCGCGACTGTACCCATTCGGTACCTCCCTGGTTTTGCGACAGCACTGCTCCTATTCCCGTATTACTAGCATCGGTATCCAAGATGAAAAGATCTCCTGCACGTGGATACGCCAAAATTGAAGAACTGCATAACTTCTTCTTTAGCTGCACGAACGCGTCTTCATGCTCCTTTGCTCAGTTAAATGGCTGAGTTTTCTCCGTAAGTCGATGCAGGCTTCTGGCGACATCCGCAAAGTTCAGAACAAATCGTCTGTAGTAGGAACATAGCCCTAGAAAACTCCTCAGCTCATGTATGTTTCTAGGAGTGCTCCACTCTTCTACGGCTGCTAGTTTTATTGGATCAGTGCGTACTCCTTGCCTTGATATAATGTGGCCCAGCTAATTTCAAGCTTCAATCCGGCTGCTTTGATGGTTTGAAGGACTTGTTGTAGATTTTTCAGGTGCTCGTTAAATGTTCGTCTTAATACGATGATGTCGTCAAGGTATACTAAACATGTTTTCCAATTGAGACCCTGTAGAACGTGCTCCATCAATCTCTCAAATGTGGCAGGAGCGTTGCATAGTCCAAATGGCATTACTGCAAATTGGTATAGGCCATTACCTGCAGTAAAGGCCGTCTTTTCCCTGTTCTCTTCATGGATTGCTACCTGCCAGTACCCACTTTTGAGATCCAGCGTGCTGAAGATATTTGCTCCTGATAACGTGTCCAAGGTGTCGTCAATTCGTGGCAATGGGTAGCTGTCCTTTTTAGTTACATCATTCAGCTTACGATAATTGACACAGAACCGCATCGAACCGTCCTTCTTTTGCAGGAGAACCACCGGCGAACTCCAAGGGCTGCTAGAATTCTTTATTACTCCATCGCGCTCCATTTTCTTGATCAGTAATTCGGCCTCTTGTTATTTGGCTAGCGGTAATCTCCTTGGCGTTTGTCGTATTGGCGTTACGTTTTCAGTGTCGATCGCAAACACATCGGCCAATTCTTCTAGCACTGTTACTGCCGCTTTTGCCTCCGTTCCTGCGAGATGATCACATAACAAGTGAATGATCCGCTTCCTCGTTGGGTGTATGGCCTTGTTATGTTTTTCTTTCATTGCACAACTTGTGATGGAATTGACCCCTTCAGCTTTGCCAATCACTACCCCTTCCTTGATCAAGCTTACTGTTGGGCTTACATTCATAACTCTCACTGGTATCTTTAGTATGAGTTTCACAAGGGTTCTTCCGCATAACACCCCGTCTTTGCCTGTATTAGCTGGCTCCACTACTCCTACCTTGCTGCCCCCAAGGTCACCGTTGATTCGAGAATAGATCACTTTTTCGGACATCGGTGGTATCTCTATTCTTTCATCTGTAATGACTCGTAACCCGCCGTGATTATTGTTTTCTACTTTCAAGGGTACCACCAAATTATGCTATCTCAGCACTTGGTTCTTTAGATCCAGTAATATCTCGTGCTCGGTTATAAAATCTAGGCCTAAGATGCGTTGGTCCGTTATGCCGGCAACAATGAATCTGTGCTTAAATCGTATCCCTCCGACTGTGACCAATAGTGAACACTCTCCTTTCCATGCTGCCGCATCTCCAGTTGATGTTCTTAGGTTATAACAAACCACTTTCTCTAAATGCCCTGGTGATACCATGTCGGGACGTATCACGGATCTTGAAGCTCCGGTGTCCAATGTGAATGTACATGATTGTTTCTCTAATGCGCCGTTGATAACTAAGCTGTTACAGTCCTTCCCAAGTTGGGCAATTAAGACGGTGACCTTGGGCCACTCTCATTTGCACTCTCCTAAGCTTTGTGCTGATCTTCTCATCTTTGCATCTATCATGGCCTCTATTTGTGCTATAACCTCGACATCTAATTTTTGCAGTTTAACGGAATCGGAGGTAAGGGTGGCTCTAGCTGCCTCGTATTCTAGATAGATGATGATCCCAATACTTCGTTCATTCCTTTTCTCTTTGATGTCGTCCGCAAGTGCAGTTTGAGCTGGTCGCCTCTTACAGCGTTAATGAAAGCATCTACTGTTAGCTCATTCAGGACATCACTCGGCACTTTACAATACGCTTGGCGCGCTTTCTCGTTCCATATCTTGTAGACGTTCACCTCGTTGTTGTCGGCGGTTATGAAGCTATATTTTGCACAACTCTTGGACATGAGACTGTCCGTACCTCAACTCCAACTCCTTAAAAACACTCTCATTGTTTAACTCTGCTGCAGGTACGGTCTGTAGCAGATCTGCTGCTTTGCCTCGTAGCGCCAAGATTAATGCATTAAGTTGTTCTTCTGCTCCCCATCCGTTATGTTTTACTGCGGCTTGAAATTGTAGTTTGAAGTTCTCTATTGGAGTTTCGCCATCGAATAATTGAGGTTTCAACACTCCTTTATGGCCTCCATTATGCAATTTGTTTGATGATGTACTCGTGTTATTTGGTTGGGAGGTATTGTTGTTGTTTGTCGGACCTTTTTCCTGGCGGGTTTCGATCTTTTTGATCCAGCACTCCAATTGTTGCATTTGTCAGCATCTCATCCATTGTGGCAGCTTCTCATCCTGTTGCAGAAACCGCTCATTCAAATTCGCATTTTGTTGTTGAACTTGTAGTGTTAACGCACTAAGTTGGTCGAGCTTTGCATTTTGTTGTTGGCCTTGTAATGCCAACTAATCAAATTTTGCGCTTTGTTGTTGGCCATGTAACAGTAAGGCGTTGAGAATAGCTCCAGTATTTGCTGGATCCTCTGGCTTTGCCGTATACGTCAATACAGTATTATCTTGCTCTTCCCTCGCTACTGTTGTTAGGTCCGCTTTAGTTTCGGCACTTGCCCCATACTTTTCTTTAATTGGGGCTACTGGTGATGATGGCCGTGACACTATGATCTGTACTGCAGGTGATGTCGGTCGCGATTCAGAGGTTTTGGCGTCTCCGCCGCTACCATCGTCCGGGTCCTCTTTAACAGCATTTTGAAGCCTTGCGTATAGCTCCGTCTTAATGCCAACCGTTGGCAATCCTCGCTCCTCCAGCTCTCCGCCAATGTTCCTCAACATTGTATATTGCAAAATCCCACTTCTGACATCAATTTGTTACGAATTTCGGGCTTAACAGGAATTCGTTACGGATTTTGCAATAATAACACGGATTCGTTTTATTTACACGGGTACAATTTATTTCTCAATGAATTACTACACAGTTCAACACTTTGACTACTTATTTTAATCTCACTGCTCTTTAATGCATCACGCACGTTCGTTTCAACTTTGGGTTTCAATAAAGCTATTTTTATCGGAATTGTAGTTCTTGTTACTCTACTCATTAGAAGCATATAAGGTGAAGCTTTATGATGTGCCACTGGATGATTTCTATAGTTTAGTAACATATATTCTATATCTTTATTATCATCAATCGATTTTCTGATGAGAGTTTTTGGAGTATACTCCATATCCATTCGAACGCGGATATGTTGAACTTTACGTTACTATATATGTCAAACTGCCACTCTCGGCTAAAACACTTGAACTCGTAAGATGCAAAAAGGCTTGTTATCATTGACCATAACTTTAGGCATTTAACCATGCATGTTAAAAAACAGATTTCAACATTTGGATAATTTTCGACGATATATTTATATAGTTTTAGATATCAGTGTCAATTCCGGGCCAATATAATATTTGTCTTGCACGTTGTTTGGTTATTTAACATCTTATTTCTCATTGATTTTGAAACTATTATACGGTTTCCCAGAAATACTAATCCATCATCGTAAAATAAATCATTTTTAGACTTCCAATATGGTTTTGTTACTTCCGGTAATTTGTCCTTTGTATTTGGCCATCCATTTTCATAAATCATTAACCAAGCTTTAAGTGTATCGTCACATTCTGTTTCTTTTTATAACTCTTCTTTCTTCTTATTATTTACAATTATAGTAAGCAGAACATCTTAATATTCAGTGAATTCAAATACTGTTTTATTTGGCAAATAAGACCTAGACAAGTAATCCGCTACATGCATTTCCTTGCCTGTTATGTATTTTAAATTTAAATTGTAAACTAACAACAACTAACAACTAACTTCATTCGCTGAATACGTGATGAGTTAATTTTACACAACTCGTTTTCATTATGCTGACAAGTGGCTTATGACCCGAACGAAGGTATCTCAATTTCATGTCCATAAATGAAATGGTGGAACTTTACACAAGAATACACTACCACCAGCAGAAGAACACCATCCATTGATTTGTTGCTTTCTTTGTTGGATCAAATGCTTGAAGTATAGGAGACTTTGTCATTAACTCCTTTAAATGTAATACATTTTTAGTATGTATTGGTAACCACTCAAAATGCACATTCTTTTTAATAACTGTCTAAGCGGTTCTATTATTTCTGACATATTTGGTATAAAACTTCGTAGATAATTTACCATACCTAAAAGCACTTGCAGTTTTTTTCATCTTCAATTTGATGAATAATTTTTGCTCTACTTTTACAACACTTTGTAAAGTGATGCCAAGCTTTGCATTTTTTACGTTGATGTCCGTAATCATGACAATTTTTTCTATCATGAAGTTTGACTTTGATGCTGAGGGGATATTTAAGATTTCATAAAAGGTTGCACATTTTACATTTTTATTTGTATAATTATATAAAAATAAAATTCAAATTACAAAACTGCAGGTTTTTAAAGCTTAATTCATTTATACCTGTATTTTGGTAAATAAAATTCACAAGTGAACTCCATACTCTTGTTGGAGCGGAAATGACAGCTTCTATACTAACAAAACAGCATGTAATTCCCACTCTGCTGCAAATAAAGTGTCTGGTAATAAGGATAATTTTCTTTCGTTTAACTGTCATTATTGAATAATTGGCGAATGTGGGTTTTATTGTTGGAAGACCATGGTGTGTGGTTGCTGGCTCCTTCACATTTCATTATAAAGGTTTCTTTTGTGGTATTTGTTTTAGTATTACTTTTAAATTTCGCATGGATAATACTCCTTATTTCGATTATTTTTTAAAGTGGGTTTTAAAAGTATTGGACAGCCCTTCCCTATTACGTTCGATTGTAGCTAAATTTTCTTTAATTTGTATGAACTTTAAGTAGTGTAACTTGTCCCAGTAGTTCTTCCTCCTCGTCAGATTCATTAGACTCCGCTGATTTCGCTTCAATTGGTAATGACAAAATTATAAATCTTTTGGAAACGATTGATGGTTACAGCACTATGGTCTTCATTCAAGAGGATTCGTTACGTCCACGTACTATGAACCGTTAAAACATTATTTAAACGTATTATTTTTATGTCACATTTACTTTTAGAGAAATACGAATTATCAGATATACATAGAGTATGTCAAAGTCATAATCATGGAGGAAACTCAAAAGTAGAATACGGCCAATACGATCATTTAAAAGCAATTGGGAAACCTTTTTGGGTTAGGTGACCATATAGAACGAATATATTGTGTGGTCACTTTCAAATCAGACGATTCAAAGAGCTATATAATATCGTTCTTAGTAATGGGTGGAATACCTAGTGTGCTCTGCTCGGGGAATTAGATGGTACTCAAAAAAAATTTATTTTGAAGTTAATATTTCAGAAAATTGTAATAGAATTTAATCCAGTTTCGAACTGATGGGCTTATGATTATGAAAAAATCAATGTTCTCATCAGGCCGCAGCGACTGGACTGAATGTACCACAATTTTCATTCTTTATATACAGAATGAATTGTGCAGGTTGTATTAACGAATTATACTAACTAACACGCCCTCCTGCACAGTTCATTCTGTATATATATATAATGAAAATTGTGGTACAATCAGTCCGGTCGCCGCGGCCTGATGAGAACATTGATTTTTTCATAATCATAAGCCCATCAGTTCGAAACTGGATTAAATTCTACTACAATTTTCTGAAATATTAACTTCAAAATAAATTAATAAAAAACATTGAAAACCTGTCGGCTATCTATGAGTTAGTTACTAGTTACTTATGGGTTAGTGTAAAACACATTAAATGATCTTTAGGATCGGTTGCACATTTGGTGGTTATACGAATTAAATAATTGATTCAAGATAGAGTAGATAAGGAAAAATTATAAAAGTAATCATCACAAGTTAATTTTTTTTTTTTTTTTTTTTTTGATTTTTACCAAAAAATATATTTTTATTTAATCATTTTATATTGCGTTAAATTTTGTCGAATAAAAATAATTTTGTTTAATTTAGGCTAGAGACCAGCCGAATAATCCATTAATGAAATCTCTCATGAGTTGGCGGTCAGCACCCAAACCCTCAAGGCGTACAAATACATCGGCAACGATTGGATCGGCCAATATACGTTCGATTGTTCCTTGAGCTTCGCTAATTCTGTCCCAAACGACTCTGAATTCTGGGAAGTCATCATATACTTGGCTAACAACAATGGTTAGCTGCTGGAATTGGAATATTTCTTGAATTTGTTCGTAAACTCCTCGGAATCCACCACAGGTTTTTGCTCCGAGCTTGATTGAACTGAATTCAATTGGATCGATACCCCATAATTCAAATAAATGGTTCAACCAGTCGAATGCCACTCCAAAACCGTTTAAGTCTACAAAGAAAGCTGAAAGCTCGGCATCATTACGTAATACTTCGATGACAGCGGGGAATTCAGTTCTTAAGTATTGTTGGATTAATTGTACTTCTGTATCTTCGCTGCATGCTTGGACGATTTCAATAATTCTATCTGATGGAATGGCAGCCTTGATCACATCCAAAGCTTCTTGGACTGATTTTGGTTGGATTTCAACGGCTTGAGCAACACCGAAAATGGCTAAGGCAAGTAACAAGAATTTCATCTGTGAAAAAAATGTGAGATTAGATAGATTAATTCGAGTTATTTATAGATTCACAGTTTTATTCTTTTACTTCACTTACTTTTGAATTTTTTTTTTGTGTACAGGAGAACGATACTGAACAGAATAATTTTTTTTTGGCAAAATTGCAGCTTTTATACTAAGTTAGAAGTGCCAACTTGATTACGTATCTAGATCTATTTATTTTTGCTAATTATTGTTTCATATCGTGCGAGGGTTGTCATAAGTTGTTAAGCTTTTTATATTATCAAAATTGTTTAATCTTATCGACATTTAACAAAAATATTAGCGAACTAATTTTTGAACACAAATGCGATTGTTGGGGGTATTTTAAGTGCATTTCTTCAATTTGCGAGTCAATGATGAAATCAATACATATGTACATACTTCTGATTGTCACATT
Source organism: Tipula vernalis (assembly GCA_958295665.1). NCBI lineage: Eukaryota > Metazoa > Arthropoda > Insecta > Diptera > Tipulidae > Tipula > Tipula vernalis. Next base: position 152,688,656 of record OY282560.1, on the reverse strand, counting down.
TGATATTATTCAACATCGTTTCACTATAGGAAATTTGAAAGGTAAACTCAAGAAACCTTTGTAGAAGAACAGCTGGTTGCCCGAAAAATTGTGAGAAATAAAAATTAGTGGTATGGATCTTCTTACAATACTTCTGAAAACGTTTTGTACTACTTAAGATCTGATGGGAACATGCATCAGTACCATATCAGCGAAGGGGGGTACCTCGAACCAGACGGGTGTGGCCTCTAAGGTTGCAAAGGTGGTTGACTCTAAGGCACCAGCCCCGGGAGTTAGCGGTACCAACGCAGCACAGGGGAGTGGGCCGAGAGACATTCCTCCGGCGAAAAGGCGGTATAGAAATTGCCGCTCGGCATTTCGAATTCTCGAGAAGTGGGATGCGACCCCCGAGGGGCAGCTCACGGAAGAACAGAAAACATCAATAGCTTGGGCAAGGAGCACTGTGGGCTGCGGAAGCTCGGAAAGGGACCCCAAGTTGCTGACTGACAAGAAGCCGAGCTCCAACTCAGGGACAAAGCTGTTCAGCGATGTCCTGAGGGAGCATGTGTTGATGCTAGCCGTAATTGACGAAAGTCAAGAAGATGGGTGCATCACGGCGGAAAAATGAAAGTTGGTGTATAATGCACTCAACCTCGTCTTTTTATAGGTCCTGGGAGAAAATCCAGGACCAGCCCCCATCCTGCAGAGATGCGGGATGGGATCAAGGGCGGGTGAAGATGACTGCATGCTCGGACTCTAGATCTGTGGATCTATATAAAAAGGCTATAGCCAAAGTAGGGGAGGTGTGGCCAGGCGCAAAGCTAGCGGCAGTTAGCCAGGAGGAAATTACCAGCAGGCCGAGTGCACGTGTCTGGCTGCCATCCGAATCGGCTAGCCCTGACGAGGCTTTGAAAAACATTCAGGCCGGTAACCCGAATCTTCCGACCGGAAATTGGAAGATCGTCAAGCAGGAGGAGGTGAAGGGGGGCTCGAAATTATCAATTATGGTAATAAATAAGGAGTCCCTTGCCCTCCTGCACAAAACGAAGGGGATAATTGACTTCGGATCCGGGTCAATTACTATCAACGTTTATAAAAACGATGGGGCGGAAGCGCGTACGGGAGGCCAACCGGAGGATGGTGGCAACCCGCCCAGGCCTGAAGGGGGTACCAGCAGCATGGGATAGAAGCTGAGGGTAGGGGAGAGAGTGAATCCGGCGACCTCGGTCTGGCAAGGATTCACTTGGAAGATGAGGAGGGGCACATAAGCGAAGGAACTGGTGTACAGATAAAGGAGGATGTCGGCAGCCCGGTTAAACGGGAGGCACTGACGAGTCCTCTACAGAGGGTATGAGAGTTAGCGAGACGGGCGAATCCGCCGCATCCCAAAATACCGACAAATAATATTCCTGCGGTAGCAGGAATATACCATAGAGGTAGGTAAAGGTTAAAATGTTATGATTAAGATAACTCAAATTAACCTTCACCATTCTAAGGCTGCTTCGGCAGCTCTACTCCTCAGGCTGGCTAGTTCGGGTGAGGATGTGATACTAATCCAAGAACCTTGGATTAACAACAACAGGTTCTGTGGGGTACAAAATTATATCCTCTAGTAAGTCTGGGAAGATCAGATCTTGTATTCTTGGGAAAAATAATATTAATATTTTCCTTCTCTCTCAATACTGCAATGGTGACACTACTGCAGTTAGCCTGGAAGTAGGCACTTGTAGATTCTGGCTAGTTTCAGCCTACATGGACCGGGAGAAGGAGGTTCCTCCAGATAACCTGGAGGAGCTGATCCGTGAAGCGGAACAATCAAAGGTAAGTGTGGTCCTGGGAGTTGATGCTAATGCGCATCACACTATCTGGGGAAGCACGGACATTAATGAAAGAGGTGAGTCACTTTTTGATTATTTGATGAGTACTAACCGTTCAGTGTGTAATATTGGGCGGGAACCCAGATTTATTACTAGTTTCTAGACGTGACCCTTGCCTCAAATATTATTCTTCATATAATTAAAAATGGCTATAGCCTCGATATTCACCCTGCTACCCGGGAAGCCTTCAGGAACCCTAGAAGGACCAACTGGAGCAAATATGGGGAATTATTGCAGGATTTGTTGCCGTCAAGGGCTCTGGAGCCCCGGACGACAGTCGGGGAGCTGGAGGACATGGTGACTAGCGTTACTAGCGCATGCAACTGATCCTTTTGTGCTGCCTGCCCTCTGGCTAAGCCTACGGGTAGGCAAAAACCAGTATGGTGGTCCAGGGAACTGAAAACCTATCGTAAGGCTTGTAGGACAGCCTTTAATAGAGCCAAATATATAAGGGAGGCTCAGGATTGGGACTCCTATAAGGAGAAACTCGGAATTTATAAGAAAGAATTAAGAAAGGCACAAAGGAGGTCTTGGAGAATCTTCTGTGATAAAATGGAAGAGGTATCCGAAACCTCCCCCCTTAGGAAGATTCTTTTCAAAAGTACAGCTAGTCCCAGTTTTTTGATAAAGCCAGACAGATCTTGGACAGCTTCTAGTGGAGAATCTCTGGAACTTCTCTTCGAGACATACTTCCCAGGGAGCTTTGAAGACCTGTTGTTGCGTAGCAACCATCAGGAATCACTGTCAGTGTTCCCAGAGGATATCGTAACCAGGAAACAGATCCTATGGGCACTGAGGGGTTTTAAACCATTTAAATCGGCTGGTCCGGATCAAATTATAGCAGTGGAACTTCAAAACAACTCAGTAATTATTCTTCCCCACCTGCTATAATCAAAGGGTGTTTGAAGCTGGGCTACATTCCTAGGTACTGGACGGAGGTCAAAGTGGTGTTCATACCGAAAACGGGGAAAAGCTCACATGTCTATCCTAAGGACCTAAGACCAATAACTCTATCATCCTTTCTTTTGAAAACCTTGGAAAGGCTGCTGGATGTATACATCAGAGATAAAATAGGTGCCAGGAAGTGGGCATCGTCTCAGCATGCGTACACAAAGGGTAGATCTGGACGTTCCTCTGATAGGGTTAATCAATTATATGCTGGGAAGCAGGATTGTTAGCTCGAAGTTGGGGGACTCCACCATCAAGAGGCGAGTAACTAGGGGAACCTCGCAGGGAGGGGTTCTGTCCCCTCTTCTCTGGAATATAGTGGTAAATGGGTTACTACTAGAATTGGAGAGAGTTGGTATTGAAGTTATCGCTTACGCAGACGACGTAGCTTTAGCTGTTACCGGGAAATTCCTGGGCACGATTGTTGACGTAATGCAGAATGCGCTTACCATCGTTACGAAATGGGGTGGCAAATGTGCAATTGGTATTAATCCGTCCAAGACACAGCTGGTACTCTTCACTAAGAAATACAAAATCCCGGTAGTTGTCCCTCCTACCTTAAATGGCACGAGACTTGCTTTTACTGATAGAGCTAGATATCTGGGCATTATCTTAGACAGCTATGCTTAGTTGGAGGCCCAATATGTTGGAGAGAATAAACAAAGCTACTGTAGCTTTGTACTCTTGTAGGAACGCCATTGGTCATAGATTGGGTCTGAAGCCGGAGCTGGTACACTGGCTCTACATCGCTGTAGTGAGAAATGTACTCATGTACGGGATGGGTGTTTGTTGTTAGTGGGGCATTGAAGTCGACACCGACAAGTGCCTTAGAGGTTATGTTGCACCTTCTTCCGGTCGACATTTCTGGCAAACAGATGGCGGCAAATACGGCTGTACGACTTGCAGCCGTCTCTCAGTGGAGGTGTCTTAGTACAGGACACTCTTCTATCGTTAGATCGTTGAAGGATGAGCTGGCGAATCTTGACTACATTAAACCCACTCTACGCTTCGAGAAGCGATTTCGGACTTCCTTCCCTTAAAGGGAATCCTGGAGGGATAGGCCGTTATTGGAAATCGAAGCGTTGCAATTCTTCACAGATGGCTCCAAGCTAGATGGCAAAGTGGGAGCTGGAGTATTCTGTGACAAATTAAATGTAAACATTTCTATTCGTCTCCCTGATTACTGTAGCGTGTACCAAGCTGAAGTCGTAGCGATTGAGGAGGTCATGACGTGGTTGAAGCATAATGTGGTATCCTCAGATGATATTGCAATCTATGTGGACAGTCAAGCGGTGATCCGGTCGTTAGAATCGGTGTCTTTGGCGTCACGGGTGGCGTTGAGTTGTCACTCATCTCTAAATGAGATTGTAAATTTGGAATCACTGATTGACAGGGTAAGGTTCCGCCTTCTATTTTCAGCCTTATGTTTTAAATGGTGGAGTTGATTTCACTGAATTTCTTGCCAATATTGATATTCATGTGACAAGTAAACCAGTTCGGGTCAAACATTTTATTTATTTACCGACTTTTAAGTCCAATTATGCGCATAATGCCCCTATTCCGACTAAGTGTCGGTTTCAACTTATCCAAATGTTTATTGTCAAAAAAGGGCTTTTTTCCTGTTGATATAAATAATCAAATTATAAACGCTTGCGGTTGTCATGAAAGTAACTTGTTACCGGTTCCCAGCTTGTAAAATCTGCAGAAGCTGCTCTGTTTGATCTAAATAGAAAAATGTAAAAAGTAAAAAAGTTTAGTGGTATACCAAAAAAAATGTTCGTCCGTCTCGAAATCTTATAATTATTAATTTGAAGCGACTTGTTAGAAATCTTACTACTAAGCAAAGTCTCAGTCAAGTCAAGAATATCAAATTGATATGTTTGTAAAATAATTTTTATGTCATCAAAATGTTTTACCAAGCTGCGCACATTCAAATGACCAAACTTTAAACAAGAATTGTTATGTACCTGCAAATTATCACCTGGAACAGCTTGATTAGCTTCATCGATTGAGCCTGTATACATATTATAATTATGTAAAAAAATGTTGTCATCTAAACAAGTGGTGTGTCGATTACAGCTGGTATCCGAAATTTCACACGTGGAGTTAGAGATGCCCGAAAATTTTTTTTGTCAAATTTTCTAACCAAAATACCAATCGGCTAAGTAGCAGGATCCAGAGCCTTACCACGCAATTCTTCCTTAAAACCCAATTTGAAGCACACATATTCCAAATCATTCAGATTGTGATTCTTTGGGACTAATTTAGAAATTTCACAGTTATCTGTATCTAAACAAGTTTTTGCCATAGCCAGGATGTCGTCCTCAGGAGTATTATAAGCAAATCTTGAAATATGTATCCAAAACATTAGAGTAACCGTTTGTATACCAAAATTATTCGGAACATTTTTAGTACCACAAATAGATTTAGTGACTACGCGCTGTGGAGTTTTAACTCCAACTTCACTAGCATTCATACATTTGCTTGGTTGATCCGGAGCACCACTGTGAGAATGTGCATTCGATGCTGCAACAGGCACAACTACAGGATTTTTTACCACTTCAGCAAATGTCGTACAAGAAGTGGAAAATACTGGATTTTGATCGTCGTCATTAGTTAAAGGCGATGTAACCACAGCTAAATCTTCATTCACACCTACAGAGGAATTTAAAGGCATAGATGTAATAACATTAGTTGATCTCAACTGAGGTAAACAATCCAAAATCATGCCGATCTTTTGTTTAAGCGAGGAAACTTCATCAAGCAACTTTTCAATGAAGGAATGCTGAGCATTATCATCACTCAAATTATGTTTAATTAATTTAAGAAATGCTTTATTTCTTAAAAGGTCACGGCAATCGCAGCAGAACCACATGATATTTGGGCATTTCAAAGTTAGATTATATGCAACACGATCAACCCCAGCGCATCCATAGTGGAAAGTGTTACTACAAAATCCAGAGCAGCTAATCATTTGATTATTAGTAAACGCCAAGCTGCATTTACCGCATTCCATATTATGATATTAACACAATAACAGAACAAGAGAAAGAAATAGAAATGGCAATGTCAAATTAATATTTACACTGTTTAGAAACTTATTCACCAAACACTAATATTTACACAACACATAGTACATAGTTAATAATATTAAATATTAAATTATAATATTTATTTCACAAAATCGAATTCAAATTATTTTTTAAAATTTTTTAAATTTTTCGGTGTATTTCCGTTGGTATGGAAAAAGTTAATTATAATTCCCAATTTTAAATCCGGACAACGGAGCAAAATTAAAAATTATCGTGGCATATCTATATTATCATCAATTCCAAAATTATTTGAGCTTATTATTTCTGATTATTTGTATTTTAATATTAAACCTTTATTATCACTTCAACAACATGGATTCGTCAGGCATCGTTCTACTACTACAAATCTTTTAAGTTTAACATCTAAAGTATTCAGTGCCTTTGACTCTAAAAGTCAGATGACTTGAAAATATCAAGAAGTGTATGTAGCCCGCAACAATGTAATGAAATGTAGAGTGATCTTGATTTGCTGTATAAATGGTCAGTTATGAATAAATTGAACTTAAATTTGGAAAAGTGCAAGATTATGAGCTTCTCCACGAAAAAAGCAGTTATTCTTCATCAATATCTTATTGGTAAACACCAGCTAGAACGAGTTATGACAGATTTGGGTGTTGTCCTGGACCATCAATTGAATTTCCGAGACCATATTAATTTAATAGTAGCTAAGTCTAATTCTCTACCTGGCTTTATTCGTCGTATCACAAAAGATTTTCGTAATCCACAATCAATTAAAACTTTGTATTGTTCCATTTTTCGGTCTAATTTGGAATACGCGTCGATTATTTGGGATCCTGCTTACTATCTTCATAAATTGAATTCGCCATTTGATCCGAACCTTCCAATGTGGCTGAATAAAAAGAATTTGTCATCCTACGGTGACCGCTGTAGAATTGCTGATTTGGATTCATTGCTTGTAAGACGTAGATGTACTGCTTCAACATTCATCGCTGATCTGCTTAACAGTTCGATTGACTTCCCTAAAGTACTTGCAAAGATTGATATTCATGCGCCCTGTAAACCTACTCGGATCAGGAATTTAAATCTATTAAATCTAATTACGCACATAATACTCCGGTCCCGGCGATTTGTCAACAATTTAATTGTAATTTTGTTGTGTTTGATTTTAATATTTCTAAATGTTCCTTTAAAAAATTAATAAAAACTAAATTGTAAAATTGAAAAATAAAATTGTAATCAAAAAAGGATCTTTATCCCGTTGATAGTAAATAAATAAATTGGCTTTGTGGATTGAGTTGGGGTTGAATTGAAGTTTAGGGGCTAGATTAAGTTGATTTGAGTTCTGTTTAAGTACGCATGTACCTTTTGAATCAAGTTGATTTTATGATTGAGTTGGGCCGTTGAGTAGAGGATTTGCTTCGAGCTAAGTTGAAGTTGAGTTTGGGTTGAGGTATAGCTTGCATTTGGGTTACGTGAGAGATTCATAATAATTATAATTTGAAAGTTGATTTGGGGTTGAATTAGTAGTTGAGTTTGCTACTCATAAATACAATAATATAAATATAAAGCTAATATTTTATTATTTTTTATTTTATTTATAATTTAAGTTCACTAATAAAATTTGAAAAGTGATTTCAAAAGTGAAATTCTGCCGCCAAATGTATATTAACCCGCCCATAGTTTAATCGAAAACATAACTTAACTGTTCTGTCATCAATCCGGATTTTTTGCGCCAACATTCATAGTAAATCTTATGATCAGTCGGACAGTATTGAATGAAAAAGTCGGTGATGAAATCAGGGGTGCGATTATGTAAGCATTATGAGTTTCGAGTTACGAGAAATTGCGACAAAACGCGATTATAGATATTATGAGTTCTTGTATTTGCGACTTGTTGTTGTGGTTTTACTCGTACAATTTTTGCAGTACGAAAACAGATCGTAATGATTAAAAAGATTCTTTTTAAAGGAAATTTGTCAACATATTTCAAGTTCTCGAAACTCGTAACTCGTAATACGAGAGATACATAATCGCACCCCAGCTAAATGTCAGAAAATAAAAAAAAAATCGGAAATAAAAATACTTAAATACTAATAAAAACAAGCTTTATATATAATTGCTTCGGGAATATAACGTGCCACATATTTATATGAAAAATAATGCCGAAAGATAATTTGTTTTACCTCTCAGTATTATCTCTCTCAGAAGCACCATACTTTAAATTTTTGTTAAGTAAATATTATAATCAGTACATCTTCCATTTTTATTTGGGTTCTCTGAAGTTTAGATCGAAGCTACCTCTGTCCTTGGCGAGGCCACTAATTTTATTCAAGATTTTCGTATAATTTCTTGACTGTGAGCCCACTTGTGAATGGGGATATTTTTGCACTGAATATCGAATTGGGCAGCGAGTGCAATAATTTCGCTAATTTTAATTTTTTTTTTTTTTTTACTGATGGAGAGTGAAAATGTATATGAGATTTTTTGTTCAAAACCACCAACATCTAAAATTATCTTTTATCAGATTCCAAAGAATCCTAAAAATATTTTTAATAATAACAAATAAATTATTTTATTTGATTTTTCAGCTAAAGTTAAATTTAAACAAATTTTATTTTTATGATAAAGGACTGGAAGCAGACCAAACGACATGGTGATATTCGATATAATTGATTATCTTAAAACAGTTTTTGGCATATAAAATAATAAGTTCGTTATCACTATTTACATAAGCTTAAACCGAAACGATTTTTCAAATAGAGTTTCTGTCCCCTTATCAATGTGAATAGGCATACATTATAATTCAATAAATCTAAGCGAAATTAAATAAAACACTTGAGACGATATAAATCTCGAATTCTAACGATATAAATTTGTCATACAACATTATTTTTGTTGTCTGGCTTTCTTATCAGTGACATTGAATTACAACTGGAAAACAAAATTTGAAATTTGATTAAATTTTTCCCCTTGGATGCATAATGTAACGTCTTGACCATGTTAAATGAGTTGTTCATTGGCAATGTTTCAAATAAATCACTAATCAGTAATGATGTAATCTACTCTTTCACACGGCAGCCAGATGGTTTAAATTTTTTTCTTTGCGATTTATCATATATGTAGGTATGGGAAATAATATTTTAAACAATAAAATTAGTTCTTTCTTTCGTTTATTCAAATTATATTAAAAAAAATTATTTTTTTTTTGCATTTTCTAATCATCACACTAAACCGTGAGATTAACGGTTAATCGAGATGATTAATATACATATAGTGGAATATATTTGTATTACAATTCCCATCCAAAAAAAATAAACATTGCTTCGACTATACGATCCAAATCAACACCCAAATCTTCTAGTGTTTGGAAAACAATGATCCATTCCTCAGAAACCACAATTTGTATGACGGTTGCTTCGGCAGCTCGTAAACGTGACCAATATGATTGGAATTCAGCATCTCGTTCGTATACCTCATTGATTTTATCGCCAAGTTGTTGGAGTGATATAAGAGCGTCGACTCTACTGTAAACTCCACGCCATCCTCCACAATCTTGTACTGCTACCTTACTGAATTTCTCAACTTGTGAAAATTCGATGATTGGAATACCCCATAAATTGAAGAAGAAATTTAAAAAATTGAAATCTACACCAGCTTGTTCCAGTTCATTGAAGTATGCTTGTACATCTTCATTTTCACGGATGACATTAATGGCCGCTTCAAATTCCACTGAACGAGTATACTGTTGAATCTCTTGAATTTCTGGATCTTCGCGGCACTCATTGAATACGTCTCTTATTTCGTCAACCGGTACAATAGACCTAATGTCATCAATAGATTCAGCGACCGTATTAGCCTTAACCATGCATTGTGACAATAGTCCAATGGCTGACACAAATAAAATTGTTGATTTCATTTTATTTTCTGACTTCACTCCAGCAAGTTTTCGAAAGACTAACTAAATTACTCTATAAATACTTTGGTAATTTTAGATTTTATAACGGGAGTGATAAGAGTACAATCTAATCAAAAGTCAATTTTAATTTTTTTTTTTTTTTTTTTTTGATTTTTACCAAAAAATATATTTTTATTTAATCATTTTATGGTTGCGTTAAATTTTGTCAAATAAAAATAATTTTATTTAATTTATTCTAAAGACCAACCGAATAATCCATTGATGAAATCTCTAATGATTTGGAGGCTAGCACCTAAACCCTCAAGGCGTACAAATACATCGGCAACGATTGGATTGGCCAATAAACGTACGATTGTTCCTTCAGCTGCGCTAATTCTGTCCCAAACGACTCTGAATTCTGGGAAGTCATCATATACTTGGCTAACAACAATGATTAGATCCTGGAATTGGAATATTTCTTGAATTTGTTCGTAAACTCCTCGGAATCCACCACAGGTTTTTGCTCCGAGCTTGATTGAACTGAATTCAATTGGATCGATACCCAATAAAGCTCGGCATCATTACGTAATACTTCGATGGCAGCGGGGAATTCAGTTCTTAAGTATTGTTGGATTAATTGTACTTCTGTATCTTCACTGCATGCTTGAACGATTTCGATTATTCTATCTGATGGTACGGCAGCCTTGATCACTTCCAAAGCTTCTTGAACTGATTTTGGTTGGACTTCAACGGCTTAAGCAACACCGAAAATGGCTAAGGCAAGTAACAAGAATTTCATCTGTGAAAAAAATGTGAGATTAGTTTAATTCGACTTATTTGTAGATTGGCACTTTTATTTTGTACTTGACTTACTTTTGAAAAGCTTTTTTTTTTGTGTACAGGAGAACGAAACTGAACAGAATAAATTTATTTTGGCAAAATTGCAGCTTTTATACTAAGTTAAATGAGCTAACTTGATTTCGTATCTAGGTCTATTTATTTTTGCTAATCAGGGTATCATATCGTGCGAGGGTTGTCAAAAGATGTTAAGTTTTTTATATTATCAAAATTGTTTAATCTTATCCATATTGAACAAAAATATTTGCGAACTAATTTTTGCACAAAAATGCTATTGTGTTTGGTTGGGGGTATTTTAAGTACGTTTCTTTACTTTGCCAATCAATAATGAAATACTTCTGATTGCCTCATTTGGTATTATTCAACACCGTTTCACAATAGGAAATTTGCAAGATAATCTGAGGAAATCTTCTGGGAGAAAAACTGGATGCTCAAAAATTATGAGAAATAAAAATTGGTGGTATGGATTGATATGATATACCCTACAAGTCGTTGTAACCTCGTGGGGTAAAATTTTAAGCACAGTTAGCAACATCGCCTTGCTGACAGTCATCCAAAGGTTGCTCTTTAACCAGACAACCACATAAATCAAAGGAATTCCGCGGGTCCCTTCTAATATAATCACGCGAGTTTACCCGAAAATAGATAGGGGCAGACGATAAACCTCTTCCGGTTCGCATCGTATGAAGACTTCAGAAATCTCTACCTTTTTTCCTAGTGCTATTTCCATTTTAGTCTAGGTGTCACGTCACATACGTAAATGCATACAAGGTTAATATTCATTCCCTGGCCTACTCTTCCCTAACACATTACGTAGTATTACAGTGCAAATATACAAAATGTACATGTATTCTAGTATATGTATTTATTTATTAGACGACATACATACTATCAAACATATATTTTTATATATCGTCGGTGACGACCGAAAAATGTTTATCTACAAAATTCCTCAAAATCTTTTTATTGATTAATTGGTACGAAAATTAATGTTTGCTGCCTTTTTAATTAAATTTGTGACAGCAACACGTTCAAACGTAAACAAATATTCAATTTTGTTAGTTCATTTTAGTGTATCTACTAAGCAAAATTCCCTCATGTTTCTCGCTTCCTGAAAAATATCTAAAACGTAGATAGACCCTTTTGCATCGTCACCAGCGATATTATATTAGATTCACATTAGTTTAAATTTCTTAGGACATTGTCTTTTGTTTTAGTGCAATGGAAAATTTTAAAATATGTCCAGAACGTTTGATTAGAACTTTTTTTTAAAAATTCTCTTTAAATAATACAAAGTAGAAATTAGAAAATAAAGTAGAACACTTCATGTATTTTTCGAATTGTTTATTGCAATTTTCTTATCGGCTGTTAATTCCAAAGAAAATATAAAATTTTGATCACGAGACCTAGAGTTTAGCAAAAGTACGAATTGGAATAAATAGAATGGAAAATAAAGAGCCAACCAGCGAAACTGTAAGAAATGTAAAAGAAATTAACGAAAGTTTTTTCTTACGGACAATTTAACAGGTCGGCTAGCGAAAATTTAACACAACTTGTCATTTGCATTGAAGGTGACAATAGCTCGCATTATTATTTCAACAAAAAGTTGTGTACAATATTGCACTGGTATTAAAAAGTCAAGACACAGATCTTGTGGCGTAAGAAAAATAAATCGAAAATAAATAAATTTGATTTGATTGATTGATTGCGATGTACGATCAAGCATTAAGCAAGTCTCCCGTATTATAAATGCGAATACCAACACCACTATACTCATGTTACACAACACGACACCATTCTTCATGAAGCCAAACCCCGTAAAGAAAGGCGCCACATCGATAACCACATAAGTCTAATTAGTTGTGATATCCGCCCCTGGCCAGGCCGCCGTCGTACACCTTTTTACATATAACAAGATCGAGGGATGGGAAAGGAATGTTAGCAACAAAGACTCAACCCGGTTCCAGACACCTAAGTAGTTGATAGTTAGTAAATTTGTTAGTAATATTTTTTAGTAATTTATTTAACACAAGACAATACAATTTAAAGTTCATCTACTGCTCCAACCTGTAAGAAGACACAATGACAACACAAATCCGCAAACTCTTTTTTTTTGAAAAGCTGTAAACAACTATTATTATTCCCTCCACCATTTTTTCCATCGGCGGTTGTGAGAGGGGGGCGAGATTTCGTTCCATCATCATGTTCCCATGCGGTCACCCAAATTTGTAAATTTGTACTAACTGTAGGTAGTGTTGCTTGACGTTGTTGTTGAAATCGTTGTGTCTCTGCTGTCCCTGCTACTCGCCCCCCTCGAAAATAAATAAATTTGATGTTACAATTTATAAAATCTAGAATAATTCGGTTATCAATTTACCTACCCCTTGAATTTAAGCTTAAAATGTACAATGAGCTCCACAAGAAGATTTACATAAAGGGCAATTTGGATTTTTGGCATTTCCTTCAGTTTTGTACGATAATTTTTGCTTTGTTAAGTTGACACTTCAATTTAACGAAACTGAACGAACATTTCTTAAAGGTTCGCCGGGCAGTAATATGTTACCTCCATATACCACACTGTTACCTTAAATTTCTTAAAGGTTCGCTGGTTGGCTCTTAATTGACAAAACTTTTGTTTATATTTATTAAATTTTAGCTAGCACTAAGCTGCTTTATTTACTATATATATAGTAGAAGCACATCTAGGAGGTGCATCTAATAAAAGTTGGCCTAGCGTAAATAAAAGCAGTGTCTTTTCCGAAAGAGATTGAAAAAAACTTACTAATAATTTTTATTTTAGCTTCTGTGGTTCAGAACAACTATAATAAACTTGAGTAGAAATAGATTATATGGACCGTTTATTTTAAAAGTGGCCAAATTCATTTTCCAAAAAAGTTAGTTCAAGACATTATACGGTGCGGATTGTAAAAAAGAGAACCCTCTTAGTATGTTCATCTCATCTCCGTGGTTCTCAAAAGTTCTTAGCGAAAGAGACGAAACTATTGCTCGATTAATATCACTTAAGACTACTTAAGTCAAACTGGGATTTAATGTGAGCGGATTTCCTTTGGATCGATCGACATGTAATACTACCACTTTGAAAATTTCAGTATGTTTAATTAAAAGCAAATATTTAAAAAAAAATTGTTTAACTTATATTTTTAATATTGAGTTTGATCTTCTGAACACGTTCATATAAGCTCCCAAATTTTGTCTGTGTGATATCAAGGGTAGAACAAATGTTAGAACCCGAAATCATTTAGAACGGACGTCATCAGTAATATCGTGGATAAATTTGGAAGCGTACTATCGAAGCTTGACCAGAATAATGATAATTCTGACCGGTGTGAAGATTTTAACACTTTTTTTAAATACATTTTACGCAAGTGTACCTTTTGTTTTGTGTTGTCCATTTGTTTGACAGTGTAATTCGAGTTATTATACAAAACATTTAACGCCTCCTTTTAAAACATTTTACGTAAGTGTACAATTGTTTGATAGTGTAATTCAAGAAAAAATTATTATATGAGAAAGAAGATCCTACCAAAAGCCAAATAACAAAATCATTAGAAAATCATGATTCTACATTTTGCTAAATAACACAAATCTCAAAAATTGGCTCGCATAGGCACCATATAGGATAGAAAGAGGATATATTAGGCTTTCCAAATCTGTATGTGTTATTCCATAATTTAGGGTTAGGCTATGATGACATATCTCTGAGTTTTGTGTTATTTAGCAAAGTGTAGAATCATGATTTTCCATATATTCGATCATTTTGGTAATACATATTTCTGTTTTATAATTTGTATTTCGATTTTTATGAATTTATGCTTAATTGATGATGAGATTGGCTCTCAAAATTAAAATTTGTAGAGAAATTCTACAAAGGGACGTCGATGAGTAACTTTCTTACTTTTGGTTTTAGAGTAATAATGGGCCTTTAAATTTGACGGCCAATCTAGAGGGACGGTTTCTGATTGCATTTACATACACTTTATCAAAAAATTGTCCGTACAGCACTCGGTTAAGAAAACATTGATAAAAAAACAATTACAAATCAAACAAAAAATTCAGTTTTAATTTTTTTTAACTCAAATTACATTTAGGAACCTGAAAATAATAATAATCATGATATAAATTAATTTACTTTCACGTTTGATATGATTTACTATTTAAACCGCCTAAAACGATGTCAAATAATTGTCCTTGCACACAAAGAAGTTGAGGGAATTTGGTAGAAAAGTTAGGTCTGGTGTTGTAACCTATTCATGCAATGACACTTTGCAACTTTCTTTTCATTGAGAAAGCCAACTTCCGGGTTATTTCGGTGGAATTTTTGGCCCATTCATTCACAACGACCCTTTTAATTGTTCCTTACCATTAATTCGCATTAGTTTTGATCAGAAAAAACTGTAAATGGTCAATTTTAAACGACGAATTTGATTCTCAAATATGTAAACGCCGAAATAATTTACAGTCAACATCAGCAGCTTCAAAGAAATTAAAAATTTTAAACAATTGATTTGTTATTATGTTTTATTACTAATTAGTTTTCAATTTTAATTATGTTATTATATTTTTTCAATGAAATGAAATATTTTTTTTTTTTTTTTTAACTCAAAAATATGTTTACTTTGTAATAAATAAATATAAATAAGAAGTATGTAAGTTTCCTGTTTTATATTTGGTTTCCATTACTCGATATTCATTAGTACCATAATTAGAATTTTTGTCCCCGACAAGACCAGCAAGACCATAATTGTTTTTTGAAGATAACAATAAATAAATAAATATGACTGATCAGAAGAACTGCAAATGATCAATTTTAGATGATGAATTTAGTGCTAAAAAATGTAAAGTTCAAAATAATTATCAATCAACTCCAGCTTCAAAGAAATTAAAAATTTTAAATAATTGATTTGTTATTTATTATTAATTTTTTGCTTTTTTTATTATCGTTACTTCGTTACTTATATAAATTCGTAAACTGTACAAAAGAAAATTTTGATTCAGTGTTGTTGTTGTATCAAATAATCGGTGTAAAAGTCCCTTGTTAGTTAAAATGATCCGTGTAAAAAAAGTTAAATTGATAAATTTCCTTACTACATATATTTTGCATAACTTTTTCATAAATATGGTTTCGAAAATTTATTTTACAACGATCACCAAAATTTATTATGAATCATGACCACAGTCAACAGAAAAAAATAAGCAAAACATTTTTTGTAAATATGTATGTATAATCAAAAAATGAAAAATAACCAAAGTGTGTATCCAACGCCACTACATAAAAAGCCATGACACAAAAATGTGTGGTAGTATGTGTTAAGGCAAAAACATCTATAATTCCAAGACGAACTATACGAAATTTAAAGGGACAAAGTGACTACTGCCCATAGTGTTAGTTGTGTACATATAAGCCTTCAATAAAAAAACTAACCAACACTAATCTAATTTGTTTTGGTATTGTGCTATGAAATATGAAAAAAAATACATAGGAAACAACAACAATTTACATCACGGCAACGCCGTATAATAATATCAAATAAAACGAAAGCTATTTATGCTTGTATTTATGGGTAGGTTTTGTGTTGGAAAATAAAACAATTACAATAACAACAATGGTTCTGTGATTCTGTCATTCGTCATATTCGAAATAATGTCTGAACGAAGACTGACCTTTTTGTTTAAATGAAATTCATTATTTATTTTAATTAATTATTGAATTATTTATTTATAATTTTGTTAATTATAGATGTTTTTGCCTAACCTAACCTATTTTTATTACACTCTAGACCAAAAAATGGCACATTTCATTGTGTTAAAAAATACGAATAAGCGTACATATTTTAATGCTTTACTACATGTTAAATATTAAAATATTAAGACACAATACGATTTTTAATATTAAGACACCTTTTAAATTTAAATTATCTTAATAATTTTTTTATTAAATTCAAAAATGAATTCAAAAAGGTACAATATTTTTGTCAAGAGTGTACAAATAAAAAGTAAATATGTGTTTGTATGAAAATAAATGTAAAGTAATATGCGACGTTGCCGTCATCATTTAGTCACCAATACTACCTTCAGTAGCAATTACCAGCCAATGACAAAAAATAGTTTGGCTTGGAATTATAGCTAGATGTTTTTGGTTAAGGGGATAAAGATTTTTATTTTCCTATGAAACGTAAACAAAATACTATGGGATTTTCAAACACATTTTTTTATATCGTCTCTATTTTCAATTTAAATAAATATTTTTATTTACAAATTTAAATAATTTGATATCAAATATATTGAAATGTAAATTGTGAACAATTTTGATTGAAATTAATAATCATTTATTAAGTAATTTTGCATTTTTATAAAAATATTTGTTTCTCAAAATATCGTCGTGCTTCGTGTTCCTCTAAACATTTCATTTTCATAATAAATTTATTATGATTAGAGGAACACGAAGCATGCCGATGTTTTGAGAAACAAATATTTTTATAAAAATGCAAAATTACTTAATAAATGATTATTAATTTCAATCAAAATTGTTCACAATTTACATTTCGTTATATTTGATATCAAATTATTTATATTTGTAAATAAAAATATTTATTTAAATTGAAAATAGAGACGATATAAAAAAATGTGTTTGAAAATCCCATAGTATTTTGTTTACGTTTCATAGGAAAATAAAAATCTTTATTCCCCTCTTTATATTAGTGATTTGAATTTTTTAGACTGATGTCACGGCTATTTATGTAGTGGCATTGGTGTATCTATAATAGGACATACACATACATACAATTCTTTTTATAAAGCGTTAACAAATAAATGCACAATATGCATGTGTATATTAAAATGGCAACATAACATTTTACTTATTATTTATTTTCTTACAAACATTTTTACTTTTTCTGTTTTTATTTTTGGTGGCAAACAAGCTGCAATGTTGCCGAAATTTAATTTTTTCTCGTTTTTTATATGATTTTTGTTTTTTCTCTTTAAACATACATACATAAACATAATATCGGAAATAGTAAAAAACAACCAATTTGTTTGTTGTAATTTATTAATGCATTTATGCATTTAAATTTGGTACAGTCTTCCTATGCAGTCATGTTTATAAGAGAATTTTGATTAAATAGATTTGCCCTTTTTGTAAAAGAAAACATATAGAAAAATGTTCTTTATTGCAAAGTCGACTTTTAATTTTCTTATACCGTTATTATTAGAATGACGATATTTTGATTTTCATTTTTTATTTAATTTAAGCAACACCAATACTATTATATTAAGTTGGATGTTCATTCATAATTTCAATTTTTTATTTTGTTTATTCCTACGAACAGGAATTTTCTGGTTTTACTTTACTAGTGTGTAATAAAACACAATATACAAACTGTTTTGTAATAAATGCGTAAATGAATGCGTGAAAAACAATAAAGAGGAGAAACGAAATATATAATTTTGTATTATATTGTCCTTATCTAAACTGGCTAGATTCGAGCTGGAATAAAATTATTAAATTGATTTTTCAAATGAAAATGCTTGGCATGGAACTTCCATATCTGTTCATTCTTTTCTGTGGTATAGTTTCGAAGGGTACTGCTAAAATTTTATAATTTGGTTAGCATTTTTTGTGTAACGCATGATATGTAATTCATTAGCCTACATTTCGGCGGTTCATAATTTTTTTTAAATAAAATTTTTTTGAGTTTTAGTGGTATTTGTATTATAATAAATAATTCTTCCATCTAAAATGCAAGGCAAACCTATATTATTAGAATGATTTGTAGAATCACTAATTGTAAGTAAAATTTTTATATGAAGAACACCAACCAAGATGCATAAATTGTCAAAATGCGATTAAGGGAATTGAGGCTTATTAAAGATTAAGAGAATTTACCTTAGTAACCAAAATTTTACAATATTCATCATTTGAATGCAAATGTATGTATATAGTATAAAGCAAAAAAAAAAAAAAAATACCTACATACTTAACTATTGCCAAATTCGATTTACCAGAAAACAGCAAAAAAAATTGATTTAAATCAAAAAATAACATGGTATTGTTGTTGTTTTTTTGCCACTTTTTGGCAAATCGAATTTGGCATATGTAAGTTATATCTCATATCATATAAGGCGAACCCCTATATTACGTTATGTCTGCTATGTGCGATAAATCCCATTAACCTGGGGTTTTCCAATTCAATGATCAATAACTTTCATACATTTATGAACCCTTAGAATGAACTATACAATATTCACGAAATGTTGGTTTCAATTTAAGACAATTTCACTAAACGATGGGATCTTTTGACCGAATTTGTTTTGTAAATTGGAGGTCAACTGTATACTATACATTCAAACAACGATCATAAAATAATATTGTAGAAATTATAACAAAAGAATTTTTTTATTACATTTTCAGTGATAGGCACGCAATTTATAATGATTTATATTTATTTTGATTGCCTAAATTAAGGCTGAAAATCATGCTTAAGAAAATCATCCAAAATGCAGTCGGAATCCCTATCCCGGCTGCGTAACCATCGTCGCATTCGTTTTGTGTTTTGAATGGAATACGGGTATACTAAAGTAATGGTATACTAAACTTAATGTTGGGTTATGCGTGACTTAAGGTGTAACCATACTTGGAATAAGAAAAATAAAAAAAATAAGAATTTGAGCTTTTCTTATTTCACTTTGACATTTCGACTATAGATAACTTAAAAATTTTTAAGTTCAAAGCGAAATATTTTTGTTTGATTTTTCAGTTATTTTAGGAAAAATTATACTAAATTCATTTATATCGTAAAAAATTATTAATTTACATTTACTAGTTCTAATTAGTGATTCAGAAACACTATACAACATTTTTTGTTTTAAAAAAATTGTATATCTCAATTTAATTTTTTTAGGTTATGTTTCAATTTTTGTTTGGGTTTTAAATGTATGTACAATAAAATTGCTCAATTATTTATTGTCTAATTTAATGCTCAAATATTCCCGTTCTGATTTATTTATTAATAATTAATCAAAATGTTATAATTTTTACCAAACCAGTTGTTTACTTTCTACAGTAAAAAGTTGTGCAACCTTTTTCAAATTTTATAAGCTGAAAAATCATATTAAATTCATTTATATCATAAAAAATTAATTAATTTACATTAACTGTTTCTAATTAGTGATAGAGAAGCACTATGCAATGTTTTTTGTTTAAAAAAAATGTAATATCTCAATTAAATATTTTTAGGTTATGTTTCAGTTTTTGTTTGATGTTTTAAATGTATATACATTATAAATACTCAATTATTATAGTCTAATTTAATGTTCAAATACTCTCGTTTTAATTTATTTATTAATAATTAATGAAAATGTTATAATTTCTATTTACAAACTAGTTTTTTATTTCCCGCGTTAAAAATTTGTGCAACCTTTTTTAAGTTTCTTAAGTTTACACGAAAAATTTCGCTCCTTTTAAGTTTTTTAAGTGACAGCTGAAGTTTTCATTTCCCCTCCAAAAAAATTTTAAGTTTCTTATTTTAAGTATGGTCGAATACACATAAATCCCCTTTCTCGCTCTCTTACGTTATTTTTTTTTTTTTTCTTATTCTAACTATGGTTCTCGCTTTACACGTTCCAACAATGTTTTTCCAACTTTTTTTGTTGAGACTTAGAGCTACACGCAATAGAAAACATTTACATGCGATAAAAAGAGAAAAGTATAAAACGAAAATGTCGGTCATGCTATAATTTTTTGGCGGTATCAAATCGACAATGTAATTTTTAATGAATGGCGCAGCGATACCACTTTATTTATCAAAATTACGACTTTTCTTGGCTAAAATGAAAACTGTTCGAACGTAAATTTTAATTTTTAAATAAAAATTTTAAAAAATAAAAATAAAGCGCTAAAAAAATTTTACAAATCGCCATTTTTAATGTGTTTGTTGTTGTTTGTTTCCATAAAATATACTCGGGTCGAGTATATTTTATAGTCAAAAAAATTTTTTATTGAAACAAAGTTAAAAAAAAAGAAAAAAAGTCCAACAAAATTTTGTTTGTTTATATATTTGTTCTTGTCTTTCAAATAAAATTCGCGATATCCTAATCTCTTCATTTTTTGTTGGGAAACATTGTTGGAACGTGTAAATCACGCTTTATTTTTCTTCATTGGATTGTGAGCGCTGTATAGGGGAAAATTATGATTGATGTCACGTGCACCATTCCCATGCATGTTTTGTTTTGATTTGAGTGTATCGTGTGGAAGAAGAGAGGATGATTGGTATTCTGTTGTATTCTGTTATTCTTATGTGGATTTCGATTGACCAAATTGAATTGCACTCAGTGCAAAAAGTGTAATTTTTTTACCCCGGAATTGTTCGATTGACCAAAAAAAATTACACTGACAGCTACACCAGTGCAATTTCGACTACTCCAGTTTTTTAGGTAGTTTTACCCCTCTTTTTACAAATGCACTAAACAGTACTGTCATTGTGCTGTCATTTTCGATTTGACTTGTCATTTTTTAATTGTTTGGTTTTCATTTGTGAATAATTTGTATTTTAATTCAAGTTGTGCTTTAAAAATTTTGTGAATTATAATGGAAGGAATTTTAAACGAAGTGATTTTCTCATCGTCATCGTCGTCAACCAGTACAAGTTCATCTTCATCTTCAGACGATGAAGAATTTCTGGAATTTCAAAAAATACTGTTTCACAGGGAAAATAAACATCGCGTGAACAACTTCGTCACTGATGTTGTTCATAAATATTCAGAAATTGAAGTAAGTTGTAAATTTAATATATTTTTAAAAAACTTAGGTATATTTACATTTGTCTTGTTACAGTTTCGTCAAAATTTTCGTCTGTCTAGAGTAACTGCAGAAAAATTGACAAACATGTTTAAAAATTCTAAATTTTTCAAAACGAAAAAGTGCGGAGGCCGAAAGGAAATACCAGCAGAGGCACAAGTGTTAGCTTTCTTATGGTAAGCAATAATTAAGTTTGATTTTATTGAAATCTCACTTAAAAATTTATTTTCAGGTTTGCCGGGAATAAGGATACGTATCGCGGAGTGGCTAACCTTTTAAACATATCAATTTCGACGGCGCATAGTCAATTGAATAATTTTTTGGATTTTTTGTTCGAGATATCGACGGCATATATTAAATTTCCTCCAACAGAAGAAGAAAAAAATTTAAAAGCTCAAGCGTTTTCACAGGTATATTACCAAAAGTAACAATTATTGCTAAACAAGTTGTTAGAAGTAATCATTTTTTCTTTTTAGTTAGCAGGTATTGAAAATACACTGGGCTGCATCGATGGATGCTATATATATATACGAAAACCAGTCAACAAAGTACGGTCGACCTACGTAAATCGTCATGGTCTTATATCCATGACGCTACAAGCCATCTGTGACGCAGACAAAAGGTTTTTAGATGTTTGTGTGGGGTCGCCAAGCAAAATTCACGACGCCCGAATATTTAAATTGTCATTTATTGCTAAAGATTTACCAAAAATATGTGGTGACAAATATCATATTTTAGGCGATGCAGCCTATCCCATAAGGGCATATTTGCTTACTCCATACAAGGATTATGGGACCTTGAACGACAAACAAAAATCTTTTAATAAAAAGCACTGTCAAACGCGCGTTAAAATTGAAAACGCCTTTGGCCTGTTAAAACAAAGGTTTAGGCAGTTAATAAGATTGGATTTTTTCGAAGTCGAAAGCATGTGTAAGTTTATTTTGGGTTGCTGCGTGCTACACAATATGTGCATAGAAGAGTCTGATCTGTGGAATGAAGACGAGGTTTTACTGGAAGAAACGTCGCCACAAGCAATACCACCAACTGACAATTCCAGCTCAGAAATTCTTTCCGATGCTGTGCTTAAGCATTTAGGGGAATTAAAAAGAAATACAATAACCGAATCTTTATAAATACAAATTTTTAAATGTTTTTTTTAATTATATTAAAACTAAATATATTTAATTAATTATACTTTAAAAATACACACTAATTCGTCCAATTTATTTAATATTTTTTCTGTCCTTTCTTTTTTATTTGCTTCCTTTATTTCGAACATTTTTTGCTTTAGTTCGATTTTTCTTTTCGCTTCCTCTTCTTTCCGCTCCTCTCGCTTTTTCTGGACCTCTAAAAATTCCTCCATAAGTTTCTCCTGCCTTGTTTGTTTCTTAGCTCTTTTGCAAGCTGGAGCTGGCTCCTCAACATCACTACCGACTAGTGAGCTCGAGCTCTCGCAAACTGAATCGCTAGGGGGCGGCGTATCGACAGCGGAGGGGATTGTTTGATTGGTTCCACCCTTCCGTCTAATTTTTCCTGGAGCCATTATTATTACCGGTTCCAATGAATCGCCCAACGACACAATCTTTTGAACCTCCGCATCGAATTTTGGGTCTATGCGGATATTACCACTGGTGTTGTTGTGGTCTATGCACCTTTTCGTCCATCGCATGATACACTTGTAACGGTTTTCGGTTTGGCACCCGTTCGCATAAATTTTAAATTGTTGCGATATTTTCCCAGCCAAAAAATCCCACAGTTGCCGTTTATTTTTGAATTTCTTCAATGGCCCTACTTTTTCGACATATTCAGCGTACTGCTCTAATAGATATTGAGACTCACTTCCGGACCATTTTCTGCCATAATTATCATCTGATACAAATAAAAATAAATTTTATAAATTCTTTATTTTATATGTACTAATTTTAGTATTAACCTGTCGGAGTCTCTTCATACAAGTTTGCAGCTTCTTCTTCTACCACAGTATCATGTGTCCCAATAATATCATTAACTAAATTATAAAAAGTAGATACTGCTTCGCATAGTTCAACATAAATTTGTTGTTTAGCTGTAATATACAATTCGTCTTTAATTGTTTGGTAATTATTAATGCTGCAGGTACTTACTTTTTATATTTTCTAATACAACTAGATTCTCATACATTTTCACACCACCGCACATCAATAACGACATTATATTCAATTAAATTTATTAAATCACTCATTTTTTTTTTAAATAATATATTTTAAACCGCTTCAAGGAAAAATATTATTTTTTATTTACGTTGTTTTAATATGGTTTGACAGATGACAGAAAACAATTCGGTGTCTATGTTCGATTGACGAAGAAATTGAGGTTACACTTTCAAAGAGGAGTAAAAAATCAATCGAAAACGACATTATTATGCGTCATTCTAGAACATTCGTTTGGGAGAGTATTTGGTTTTTTTATGATTAAGAGAGCGGAGATAGAAAAAACAAATTTAAAACAGACATTCAGACAATCAAGTTTTAACGTTGATTAATATTCGTCGATTTATTTTTTTTTATATATTGAACTCAAAACAAAAAGTTTTTTTGATTTAATTATTGAGTGGAAAAGAAAATTTTGAATTTTGTGAAAATAATAAACCTAGTTAAAATTATAAAGGAAAATATGTTTTGTTAAATAAAAAAAAATAAAGAAGAAAATTCCTATGACAATGTGAATCATTAATCTGATTCTTATGAGTTTTTTTATTGGGGGGTTTTTGAGTGACTCTTGATGGTTTTTTTTCCCTCTACTCCTTGTTTGTGATTTAGTGAAGTTATAGTTAAAAGTAAATGAAAAACAAAGTTGTGTGGAAAAAGAATAACCGGTACAGTGAATACCGTTATTTGTAAGTGTCGTTGTACTGAGTTATTTTGTATACGAGATAATGTGACTCTTAAACGGGTATAGCGAGTTTGCCGTGTGTTTTTTTTTATGTCGGTACCCTGAGTGTCGTTGTTGATTGAAGTGTTGTGGTGTTGAGCTGGGGAGCCTGTGTCGTTGAGCTGTTCCAGATCGTATAAGGCCGGGCCGGTCTGAAAAAGGTATCGTTTTTTTGTTTTTTTTGATAATTTAATGTAAAGTATTATGCAACTTACATTGCACTAGAATTTTCTTTTGCCGGTATATATTAGTTTAATATCTTTGTGAGCCGACCTTGAATGTCGCGTTTCCGTGTTTTCGTTTGTACTATATTTACTATCTTTATTATATAACGTTCTTTTTACAGGTTTCACAATCGTGTATTCACGTAAACCATCTACTGTTGTTTATTAAATTTTTTTTTAGTCTCAGTTACTTTCCTTAGGCAGGCCACACACGTATAGTTTTAACTGACAGTTTTAACTGTGCAGTTATAATTGCCAGTTTTAACTGTGAACTGAGATGCACACACACGTCCTTCAGTTATTATCATGGAATTGAATGAGCGGAACGATTTGGCTGCTCTCGGTGTGGTTTTTTTTTAATATTAAAAAAATTAAATAAAAACAATTCTTAAAAGTGGTGCAAGAAGTGGCTTCAAAAACGAAATTTATCTTCCCATATAAATTTATTAAAAAAATTAAGTGAAGAAGAACCACTAGATTTTCTCAATTATTTGCCTATGACTGAAACAATGTACGAAAAACTGCTTTCATTAGTATCCCCTTTGATTAAGAAGAAACATACAGTCATGAGAAGAGCAATGTCTCCACATGACATACCATTTAGGCAAGGACAATTAGATTCAGCCAAAAAAGAGGTTTTTTAACTATTGATTATCTCGAACAAGGCACATTGTCGAAAACGTTTTTGGGATACTTGCCTCACGATTTCGTATTTTTCAAAAACCAATTAATTTAGAACCATTCAATGTGGAGAAGATCGTAATGGCTACTTGAGTTTTACATAATTTTCTGATTGAAGATCAATCTCGTAGATACGCCCCTGCTAACTGTTTGTATCAAGAAAATCGTAATGACGGGTCTATTATTTCTACTGGTTGCGATAGTTATCAATCAAACATGACCCACTTTAATGTCGTCGAGGAAATATTTGTATTGATGCAAAACAAATTAGAAATAATTTTATGAACTATATTTCATGAATGATGGCAAAATCCCATGGCAAAACAAGCACATTTTAAAAAACAAATAAATATTATAACAAATACAATAATAAAAACAAACATACGTTAATCATATTGTATTTTTCTTACCTCTTCAATTTCATTGTCCAGATTTGAAATTGACGCTCTCGGGGTGTGTTGATCGTGTAGGAAATCCAACAGGTCGTAATACCAAAGAACCGGCTTATAAATGCTGTCTGTAGATATTCCCGACTTCTTTGAACCCGAACTTTTCTATGTTCTTTGCGAAAAGCGGATCTTAAGCTATTAATTTTTGCTATAACACATTTTTTTCAGCACCAGGTTCTATTTCTTTTGACTTAGTCACTAACTTGCTGTAGGCAGCATGTTTTTTGGCACGGTTATAATAATCATTACATTTAACTTGCCACAAACAAGGTTCGGATCTATATATTCCAATAAAATCCTCAATAACTTGGTTATGTTTACGTGACATGATGTTAATTTTTATTTACTTCAAAATAAAATGAAAATTATATAAATAGTCGAACTAGTTTTGTATAATTCAATGTTTTAATTATTATATAAAACGTCCTCTCATCTCAAAATGTCGACACAAAACTGAGAACTGTGCAGTTAAACCCCACACACGTTCAGTTCAGTTAATCGTTTCAGTTAAAAATATGAAAATTTTAAAGTTCTCAGTTAAACTGTACAGTTAAGTTTAACTGAACTGAAATACCCACACACGTACAGTTTTAACTGACAGTTTTAACTGTACAGTTAAAACTTAAAACTGTCAGTTAAAACTGTAGATGTGTGGCATGCCCTATTCGAATTATTTTTTTTCTTTCTTTTCTATCAAATTTTTTTTATGATCGCAGTTTATTATTATTTACCGTTGTTATTCGTCACATATATTTTTTTACACTAGTCACAGTTAAGCTTTCAGCCTTATTCTATCAGCCTTACAGTTATACATTAACAAATTTGGTTATTATTTTTCTTCTTACGGATTTTTCGTGGGTTTTTGTTTGTCGATTTTACTGTCAGTATTATGTTGAGATCATGACGTGTGATCGGACGAGTTGTGGGGTAGGGTCCTAGCAGGGGGTCAATTTTTCCATATTCTTCCGGTCGTGTTTCTTCTTCTTCGTTGATTATTCTTGCTCATGCGGTTTTTCAAGCATGGGATCAAGCCTTCAAACCCATCCCCCCTCCACGACACACCGTGAGCACTATCCAGCTACCAGACCGCACCGGACCTCTGATCCCGTGTCTGTTAACGAAATCATTGATGATGGCGTTACACGCCAAATACAGACATAACCTTATAACAATGAACATTTCGCTTTGGCTGTAATGAACCAGTTTCATCAGGATTTACCCAAGCTTTTTTACGTTTACGATTCTCGTAGTAAACCCATTTTTCATCTCCAGTCACAAGTCGATGCAGAAAACCCTTTCTTTATTCTCTTTGAAGAAGCATTTCGAAAGTGATTTTTCGATATTCCATCTGCCTTTCTGTTAATTCATGTGGTATTCAATTCCCAAATTATTTAACCATCCCCATTATATGTGAATTGATCAACATTCAATGCTTCTCGGTCTTCAACATCGCAGAAACCTTCTTCAAATTGCCTAAATCACCAAGTCGATGAAGTTAGCCCGAAATATCAGCCCAAATTGTTGGTTCATTTCTCGGATAAAATGTATCCCGACAAAGTGTAAATTTTGTAAAAAGTGTAGGCTCATGTATCTAACACGAAAAAATCAAGTTTAAACCAAATGAAAATAAATAAATTTCTATAAGAGTATAAAGCCATTCAACATATTCTACAAATTCATATACTAATGTATGTTCTGCTGGAAGTGTAGTCCATTTACTTAAATGCTTAATGGTTTTTATATGGGAGGATAGGCCATGATGCTAGCTAAGAGTTGGTCAGCACCCCAAGTGGAAATCATGAAAATAAACATATGATTTTTAAAAATTTGTATTTTAAGTGTCAGAGTTTAAACGCATGTGGTATGGAGGAGCCTTAAATTATAAACAGCCAATACTAGGTTAAATTTAAATTCTTTATGGGGGTACTAGAGAAAAATACCAATAACGGTTTATACCACCAGATAGGTCTCAGATATGCTAAGGAACCATGAATAGGCCATATTAATATCATGGAGATAAGAAATATATATTTTCAGTACATATAAGAAGCCTTTTCGTACACTTTGTCCAGCTGAATCTTAAATTCTGTGTGGCGATACTAGAGATAAATACCACTAACGGTACATACCACTAGATAGGTCTCAGATATGCTAAAATCTCCAAAAGATCCAAAATCTCTTTGAATTTATTCGTTTTAATAAATTCAATAATGATGATTCCAAGTTACCAAACTGTGTTGAACCATTTCCAAAATCTCTTTGAATTCGTTTTAATAAATGCAACTGCAATGATTCCAAGTTACCAAACTGTGTTGAACCATTTCCAAAATCTCTATGGTTTATTAGCATTTTCCAAGACCTTCCTTGTGGTATGTTCTATTAGCGGTATGTATCTTTAATACCGATCCACAAGGTTCCAGGTGGACGCAGTGTACGACCTCCATGATATGAGTGACCTCCATGGTATTGCGAGTAATTCCCGATCGAATGCGGAATATTTCTTTTCGGCATCCGAGAGTTTTTTGGAGAAAAATTCCAGCGGCTCCCAACACCCGTTATTGTACTGTTGCAGTATTGTACCGACGGCAGTGTTTGAAGCGTCAGTAGTTAAGCTGAGCTTGGAGTCACTCAGTGGATGTGCCAGAAGTGTTACCTGTGCCAATTCAGTTTTAAGCGAAGTGAATGCGTGTTGACATTCGTCGGGCCAATAG
Source organism: Tipula vernalis (assembly GCA_958295665.1). Taxonomy (NCBI): domain Eukaryota; kingdom Metazoa; phylum Arthropoda; class Insecta; order Diptera; family Tipulidae; genus Tipula; species Tipula vernalis. The sequence continues at coordinate 152,660,255 of OY282560.1, read as the reverse complement.
AAGTTCTTGGCTGTCTTGAGCTTTTTAAGTAAAGCTGCCAAGTGACTGTGAATTGGTGTGAGTGTTTGTGCGAGTTTTGCTATAAATCGGTGGTAGTAATTTACCATACCGACAAATCGCTGTATACTTTTGATTGAAGTAGAAGCTGGGAATTCCCTAATGGCGTTAATTCGTTCTTCAGTCGGCAGAATACCGTTAGGGGTAATCTTGTGGCTGAGGAAATCAAGAATGGATGCGCCAAAGACGCATTTTGAACTCTTGATGTGAACTTCAAACTCAGTTAACCTGTGGAAGAGTTGCTCCAGGTGAAGTTTGTGCTGTTGCTCAGAGTGTGAAGCTGCAAGAATGTCGTCAATGTAGACGAAAACGAAGTCTAAATCACGTACGACTTCGTTCATGAAACGCTGAAACGTTTGAGCGGCATTGCGTAAACCGAATGGCATTCGGGTGTATTCGAATAGGCCAAACGGGGTTGTGATCGCCGTTTTATGAACGTCTTCAGGTGCAACGGGAATTAAATGATAGGCTCTGATAAGATCGATTTTTGAAAAAAATGTGCATCCATGTAAGTGCATGGAGAAATTTTGTATGTGGGGTATCTGATAACGATCATGTGTTGTGACCGTGTTTAGTCGCCGATAATCCCCACATGGTCGCCAATCGTGATCTTTCTTTTTCACCAAGTGCAGAGGACAAGATACGGGAACTGCAGATGGCCGGCAAATCCCTAATTCCACCCTGTGTTGGAATTCTGCGAATGCGGCTTTGTGGCGGAGTGGATTTAGTCTGCGTGGTCTTGACACGGGCAGATGGCCTGCTGTGACAATATGGTGGACCACGTTGTGTAGGACTGGCAAATTATAGTTCGGCTCTGCTGTGAGTGAGAGAAATTGTTTGAGCAGAGTACCGTAACCGTTGTTGACTGTGAAATGGATCGGTGTCGGTGTGTCGACGCGAACCATTGTGGCATTGATTGACGGCTTAGTCGCTGAATCAACCAGTCGTTTGTTTTTCAGATCAACAAGTAGTCCGAATTTACTCAGGAAATCGGCGCCAATTATTGGACGGTTCACATCTGCTAGTATGAAAGCGTGAGTGAATCTACGTTTGAGTCCAATATTTACCTGTAGTGGTTTGCTACCGTAGGTATTAATAGTTGTGCCATTGGCAACCGATAAAACTAGATCTGAGTTTTTTATATTACATGTTATGAAATTTCGAAATGGGATAATAGAAAGGATGAATAATAATTGATGATGAATTTTAGGGTACGTCGCAATATTTTGTTATTTAATCACGGTAACTTCTGACAATGTTCATGAGAGTAAGTTGCGAAGGTTGAATGAAATTCAAAAATTTAGTGAAATAGGAGTTGGAATAAAATTGTGGTGGATAATAATCCCTACAGGGATTCAACGGGTACTTGTATTAACCGTTTGCCAAATCGTTTAGTTAAAAACTAAATTTACCGGGAAGCCCTGTAAAAGCGGTTTATTTTGAAAAACTATTTCAAATATAAGGAAATTGCAAATTCAAAATTTATTTTGCAAATAGTGACGGTGTTTTCTTTTGCTTCTTTTTAGCTAGTTCTCCTGTTTATTATCCCTTTGTTTGGGATCACTTTTTATTTCTCGAGATTATTGCAGGGTAGCATGGAAATGGGGTGCATGATGTTTGAGACTTAATTGGTGTTTCGGGGGAGTTAGGTTATTGAGATTTTCGAGGTTATTCGAGTATGTTTGTTGGTTCGATGTTATTCGAGAATCTTAGAGCCTATTCGAAGAAAATTTTTCCAAAATTACTCATTAATATCCAAATTTTTTGGTATTACACATAATTAGAGATTATTCGATTTTTCCGAGAAAAAAAAAATTTCTTAAGTTTTTCGACATTCCTAGGATTATTTGAGAATTTTAAAGATTTTTAAATTTATTCGAATTTTGTTAGGCAATGTTCTGCGCTTAGCTTTGAGTTGTGGGAATTTGCAGAGTTACACACATAAATAGGAATCGTGATAGTAGATTTTTCGAGATTATGCCAAAATGTCGATATTTCTTCAATTTCCTAGGTTATTCGAAATTATTCAAGAATGTTCAGGTAATTTACGTTTTGCATAGTGGTGAGCGCATATAGGAATTCCTTTGGTTTTACTTACTTGCGGATAATCGATATTTGAGAACTTTCTAGAATATTTAAGGTATTTTGAAAGTTCGAGATTTTTGAGATTATTTCGAAATTCTTGATATTTTTCAAATTATATTCGAAATGTGTGTTGCTTTATTGATATATTTAGAAATCGTCAAAACATTGAGCTGATTACAGGAAATTTCGTTTTATTTGAAGTCATTGAACTGAATCACGTTCAGTATCGTATATTCTCTCGAAATTAGATAATTTTAATTAATGCGAGGCAGGGCAATACGAAGAATGAGTTTTTAACCAAAAGCTGTACTTGTTCATAGGTACAAGAAGTATTTTAGGGGCCCAAGAAAAATTTTGCGGGGGGGGGGGGGAATTTGTAGTTACGCCACTGATTTATAGCACTTGAAAACTAGTCAGTGTCATAACACCATGCCCTACATGCACAACAAATATTATTATCGCATCGTAAAGGAATTGTTTTTCACAGGGTGAATGTCAAAATAAAATGGAAAATAGTAGATTTAACTAAAACGGAATACATATCCGAATTTATATTTTGTATACGTGACACAACAAAAGTGGTCGAAAATGGTCGACATTTACCATTTTCCAATCGAATCCATTTTTTTATTTCAGAAGAAGTATGTTTTTTAATTTATTACGAATTGGTGGTTTGGCGTCTATTGGAGGGAAGGGACCAAAGTTGAGTAGATTAATCTACCAGCTCCGTAACCTTCCAGTAGGGTGCGCATCACGTGAGCTGTTCTGGTCTTGTCATTAGGCAGCTGCGTGATGGGTACAATTGTGTAAGGGGTAACCTGTTCACCATTCGCAAGTGTACGTGCTGCCTCCTCGTGGAAAACACTGGTAACTAAAGCCATTTGGCACATTTTTGGCCATTTGGCACAGGCTAAAGTACGGCGCTAAAGGAGAAAACGTTGACAAACAACCCTAATCTAAGGTGGAACAGCATATGCCGATGGATGAATGGCTGATAGGTTAATCAGCCCAAAATATGTAGACTCTGGATACCAAGCACCCTCCAGTTTATTTAGCCTTCCAGTAGTAAAGCTGGGTGACCTACAGGCGATTGGCAATTCCTACCAACTCGTGAGAGTTAAACGGAATACGGGGCAGGAGTAGGAATATACGGTAGTGGGACAGCCCTCTCGAGGTTCTTGTGCTCCAATGCTACTGTCTTTCTAGCGCAACTACATGCTGTAGTAAACATCTAGAAGGGAGAGCAATAAGCCCAGATAGTATGCATCACGTACCGGGAGGCAGTATTGTCAGGTTCATTAAGAACCTGAATATTGACTGGACGGATAATTAAGCAGGGTCCAGTACAATAGATCTTTTAGGTCTCAGCGCGAAATGGCTTATCGTTCGCATGGCCCTCCAACAATAATAATAATTTATTACGGTACAACGTTTTTGCCCATTTTTTCACACTACACAACACTTAATTTAATTTTATCACTCACTTAACCATTTTATTTTTAATTGTTTCCCTAAAATAGGACCGCCATCATTCAGTTATCAAATATTTCATAACCATTTAACCCAAACAGAGAGTGGAAATTAAATAAAATTGTTTAATAAATCATAATCCTGATGTTGTCAAATAACACTCTTAGCATCACCCAGAAACAAGGACGCAACGTGGACGCGGCGGCAATTGTGTCCGCACTTGTGCACGTGAGTCTTCAGAAAAATTTCCAGAGGTTCCCTGAACGTTGGAGTTTTTGTCCCATTGGGACATCTCGCTAGGGATCCTAAATTGTGTGGTATCTTTTTCATGAAACTGCTCATGGTATTCAGCTACTGTTTGTTGAATTGTGTTAGGAAGTTGCGAGAGCTTTCTCTTTAACCCATTTGTTACGTAAAATAAATCTTTAGTTTCGGTGTAATGGGGTGAATGGTTTTTGTTGTTTTTGTGTGGAAAGTTGATGTTCCAAAAAAGTGTACATCAAACTTTATTTAATAATAACTCAAAATCTAAAATAGATAACGAAAATGTTTTAAATTATTTGCATAATGCCCAGAAAGGGTGGAGGGGTACTTATCGCGATTGCTGATATATTTTCATCTATTCTCAGTTCAACTGAGATAATATTCTTTTCATTGGTGAGATAATATTCTTTTCTCTTTCAACTAAGCCAGATTTAAAGTTAGTCTGATTATATTCAGGGACTTGAAATTACCAAATGTTGATGGCTTCCTAACACTGATAAACCTAATAGTTAATTTTGACTACTTCATGTCCGAGTTACTATATTTGGGTTTTAAACAATGTGCAATAACATGCACTAAATCTCAAGACGCAGGGTCTTGTAGTATATACCACTCTCCCTTAAATTTGTTAATATAAAAAAATGTTTTTATTTTGGCAATTTGGCAATAAAATCGCTATTTTTTAACCAATTTTCAATATCATTGAAAAATGTATGATATTTTGGAACGGTAATTATCCACTCTATCCACAATAGCTTCCATTTGGCTGGAAAAAGGTGAAAAATAGAGAAAAATGCAAATTTTTCCCTCAACTCGGGTGATCCAATATTTTTTATCAAAGTTTTATTTTACCCAGAATTTCACCCCGGGGAAAATAAAAGTATACAATCAGGCAATACTATTTCCATCTCATCTCAGTTTTTTTGAAAATTCGAATTAGACTGCAGCCCAATGTTGAGATTTGCTTTAATGTCATTTCAGAAAAGAAATAACGCCTTCGGATTTTAATTCTAAAAAAAATGTGATAAGGCCAGCCTTAAACGCAGACTGAACCGAATGGTTTCGGTAAAGAAATTAAAGGTTTGCTCAATTCGGAACCGTTATGTGACAGTGCGGCAAAAGATATAGATTGTCTGACACCTGCAACATTTTCGCATTGGACATTGTTGACAACAGCGCAAAATGCAGTCCCGTGTGAATATCGTCCGATTTCCTACGAGAAAAAGAGGAGAATGATCGAAAAAAAAATTTCGTGACTGACACTTCAACACCGTTCGCGCATACATACGTTTTGTTTTGCTTGTCGTAGGTTTATTGTTGGGTTTTACCTCGAACACTTCAAAATCTATCGTTCATCTCTGAAGTGGCTCTTTCTAAACCTCTTCCAAGGAATCCATCTACATTTTCACATTCTCTATGTTTTGGTGTATTTTGCTACCTGCTTCACATTAATTACGGGTAACAAAGAACAACTAAGAACACCACTTCAAAACGATTCTTATACACTACGCTCATTTTAATATTGTTGTTTACCACTACAATGCTTAAGCTGCATTGAAGAAATAAGTTAACGCGAGAAACATAATAACTATGTTGTAGAGAAGGATAATTTCTCCATTGCGTTGGAGCTTAAACGGAATTAGTAAATTGAGATACTTTCTTGAGGAACATACAATAATTATATTTTGTGTCATGTAAACTTATTTTGGAAATTAACTTTCTCTTTTGTATCAGGCATCGAAGCGTCAACAGCGAACATAATTTGCCGAATTTATCATCTTTGTATTTACACTTTAAGTTATGTCACTTGGCCCATGTTATTGAAGTCGCTGGAATACCGTTTCGAATACTTTACTTCGGTAAAGCGGCTTTTGTCGAAGTTGATTGACGAAATTTGAAGGACAAAATGGTCACGGTGTGTTTAGGTCGTTTTAGGTTTTTTTTGGTAGTTCAATTTTGTGAACGAAGAACATGTCTTAGCCATCTTATAAGCTTGATGATTTTTTGAATCCGACGATGTCAACTTTATCGAGATCGTTTATGATCTCGTGACTCATTATTCTGTACTCGTATGTGGCTCCCTTATGCTCGATAAAACCTAGTTTTTGGATGTTTTGTGCTGTTGGTGTCCAAGAATAAAAGTTGTAAGCAAATTGTATCTGTATAGGATTGAATGAATGTGAACGAACCACAATTATATTTATAATTCACTTTTCTTTTAAATTAATTATTTATTTTATCACGATTAAACAAAAATCATCCTTAGTTTCAATTCTTTATGTAATTTCTATCAACCGCCTCCAAATACCTCAATTGATCCCTTGGATATCCACGCCCAAGAAGTTCAATTAATTTTTCGCCACGATATCCAAATTTTTTGTAAAACGAATGAGCATTGCGTTTCCCTGTATCTGGATCAAATATATGGGTTTGTTCCTCATCCAGCCAATCATTACCAAGCAGCATACCTTTGAAATATTTGTATACGGCTTTAATATGATTTGCACCATTTTCTATTATATTAGGTTGTTGATGTTGTTGTGTTGGATCTGTGTTTGGTTTTGGATATCGAAAAAATTTAAAATTTCTCAAGTCTAAATTGGAGTAATCAATAGCCATGGCATTTATTGTTGCAATGCCCAGTATGATTGTTATCTACAAAATAAAGTCAAAAGAAATTATTGTCATTTTGCCACTCATTTAACACTTTGTACTTATTCACTAACCACTAGTCTAATAATGAGTTTCATTTTCATTATGCACTAAATTAAATAATATAATTCTTTCCACCAAATTTGATAACCACCGTTATTTTTGTATAGTGTTTCTTGTCCAGCAATTAAAAACCATTTGTCACATTACTCGACGACGAGCAAATATAATTACTGTAAAGTTAATTAAAATTTTTAGCCCACCGTTGAAAATGAAAGTGAATATTTTTTATATTTCTTACTTAATATTCAATAGACAGCACACATTTTCATTATTTATTTTGTAATAAGCGATTAAACAACAGGTAAACGTATTTTTGTTTAGAGTAGAAATTAGTAATTGTACGCGTCTACTCGACTTATCGTTCGCAACATTTATGACCGAGACCTTATAAAGATTAACTGCAAATGCGGCTTAAATATTACGAATATTCAGTATTGTAGTTGGGGTCGTATATAACTATAAATTGAACGCTTGTTAACTATTCATGTACAATAAACAATGGCATAATCATGTGGTTGGTGGAACTAATAACGACATCAATATGCCGCCTATATCATAAGTTTAATTTCTGGTTAATTTATTAATTTGCAGTTCAAGTGTCTGTTTGAAATGCGTAACTAAATTTTGAAACAGTAAACTTATATCGCAATACCTACACCCTTATATTTCTCAAGAATTTACAAAATCGATCAAAATTGATCGCGATATACGGTCAAACAAATTGTGATTTTTATCGTTGATGTTTTTTCCTATATTGTAAAAGTTACTTTCAGTTCTAGAATTTTTCCATCTTAACTAAACCAAGTAGAAGTAATCCCTATATTTAAAAACGGTGATAAACAATCCATCTAAAATATCGTCCAATTAGTTTACTGTCCTTCTTTGCCAAAATTATAGAGAAATTAGATCATGCAAGTATTTCAAGTTTTTTAAATAAAACAAATACACAAAAAGCAATTTGGGTTTAGAAAATCTAAAAGTACCGAAAATGCTTTACTACAACTTACCAACTTTTTGTATAAAGGGGTGTTCGTTGATTTGATAAAAGCTTTTGATATGGTAAACCACAAAGAGTTATTAAAAAGCTATCTTGTGCACTAAAGTGAAGTTTCTGAAAAAAAATGACAAAAAATCCCAAACCTGACAATAGAAGAACATATAAACTGAAAGGTGTAGGTGAAGTTTGATGGCCATTAAGACGTATTCGTAGAAATAGGTAAGCAGGTCTGATTATGTCATGGTGTTCAGTAGGATTTCATGAATACTTGTACTTTTATTTTAACAAATTTCTAAATATCAAAAAATCTGTAGGTTAGGTTAGATTAGATTGGAGTGGCTGCTTAGGCACACTTAAACCGATGACGGTCCATTGTGATACCACAGAATATATCCCCTTTACCCCTATTGGAACCATTTCGAGCTACTTATGTAGTGTAAGACGTCCCGCACTTTAATGTTTTCGACATCCGAGAGGCAGCGCATCCTGAACTTACCCAAGTGTTTGTTCCTTCTGAGTGTCAATGCTGGACACGAGCAAGGGAAGTGGACCAACGTCTCTTCCTCCTCCTTGTCCAAGCAGCTTCTGCAGGAGTCATTTGCCTCCAGACCCAGCCTTCTTGCATGTTCTCCAAAAAGGCAGTGTCCCGTGAGAATTCCTACGACCGTTCTTAATTCACGTCTGCGTAGGGATATTAATGCCCTAGTGCGCCCCAAGTCCAATTTTAGCTAAATTTGTCTTGCAACTCTACAGGTGAGGGTGTTAGACCACCTTTCCCCCGCTGAGGATAGCGCCTGCTTTCCAAGTGCTTGTCTCAGCGCTGTGATAGGTCTCCCCCGACTTGCCCTTTCCGGTTGCAGCTGGAGAGCCGTACCATGCCTAGCAAGTTCATCCGCCCTGCAGTTCCCCATGACGCCCGAGTGACCTGGTACCCAGATTACATGGATATTGAAATGCTCACCCATCTCATTTAGAGATGAGTGACAACTCAACGCCACGGATTGCCGCTTGACGAACGGATTGCCACTTGACTGTCCACATAGATTGCGATATCATCTGAGGATACCACATTATACTTCAACCACGTCATGACCTCCTCAATCGCTACGACGTCAGCTTGGTACACGCTGCAGTAATCAGGGAGATGAATAGAAATGTTTACATTTAATTTGTCACAGAATACTCCAGCTCCCACTTTGCCGTCTAGCTGGGAGCCATCTGTGAAGAATTGCAACGCTTCGATTTCAAATAACGGTCTATCCCTCCAGGATTCCCTTGAAGGGAAGGAGGTCCGAAATCGTTTCACGAAGCGTAGAGTAGGTTTAATGTAGTCAAGATTCGCCAGCTCATTCTTGAACGATCTAACGATTTTAGAGTGTCCTGTACTAAGACACCTCCACTGAGAGACGGCTGCAAGTCGTACAGCCGTATTTGCCACTATCTGTTTGCAAAAAATGTATACGGGAAGAAGGTGCAACATAACCTCTAAGACACTTGTCGGTGTCAACCTCAATGCCCCGCTAACAAGCATATAGGCCGTTCTTTGCACCCTCTCAATCCTACTTTTTATAAGTTACCTTGTCCAGAGCTGGCCACCAAACACCCACCCCGTACATGAGTACAGGTCCCACTACAACGGTGTAGAGCCAGTGTACCAACTCCGGCTTCAGACCCCATCTATGACCAATGGCGTTCCTACAGGAGTACAAAGCTATAGTAGCTTTATTTATTCTCTCCAACATGTTGGGCTTCCAACTAAGCTTACTGTCTAAGATAATGCCCAGATATCTAGCTCTATCAGTAAAAGCAAGTCTCGTGCCATTTAAGGTAGGAGGGCCAACTACCGGGATTTTGTATTTCTTAGTGAAGAGTACCAGCTCTGTCTTGGACGGGTTAATACCAAGTCCACATTTGCCACCCCATTTCGTAACGATGGTAAGCGCATTCTGCATTAGGTCTACAATCGTGCCCAGGAATTTCCCGGTAACAGCTAAAGCTACGTCGTCTGCGTAAGCGATAACCTCAATACCCTCTCTCTCCAATTCTAGTAGTAACCCATTTACCGCTATATTCCAGAGAAGAGGGGACAGAACCACCTCCCCTGCGGGGTTCACATTATTAAAGGGCGCTCTCTATATCCAGGAAGGCCACCAAACATAATTCCCTCGAATTAATCGATTTCTCAATCGTACACACCAAGGCGTGCAGAGCAGTGTTCACAGATCTACCCTTTGTGTACGCATGCTGAGACGGTGCCCACTTCCTGGCACCTATTTGATCTCTAATGTATAGACATGTGGGATAGACATGTGAGCTTTTCCCCGCTTTCGGTATAAACACCACATTGACCTCCGTCCAGTACCTAGGAATATAGACCAGCTTCAAACACCCTTTGAATATAGCTTCCAGGTAAGGAAGAATAATTAGTGAGTTTTTTTGAAGCTCCGCTGGTATAATTTGATCCGGACCAGCCGATTTAAATGGTTTAAAACCCCTCAGTGCCCTTAGGATCCGTTTCCTGGTTACGATATCCTCTGTGAACACTGACAGTGATTCCTGATGATTGCTACGCACCAACAGGTCTTCAAAGCTCCCTGGGAAGTGTGTCGCGAAGAAAAGCTCCAGAGATTCTTCACTAGAAGCTGTCCAAGATCCGTCCGGTTTTATCAAAAAACTGGGACTTGGGAATCTTCCTAAGGTGGGAGGTTTCGAGTACCTCTTCCATTTTATTACAGAAGATTCTCCAAGACCTCCTTTGTGCCTTTCTTAATTCTTTCTTATAAATTCCGAGTTTCCGAGCCCTCGACGGCAACAAATTCTCCAATAATTCCCCATATTTGCTCCAGTTGGTCCTTGTACTGTTCCTGAAGGCTTCCTGGGTAGCAGGGTGAATATCGAGGCTATAGGTTATATATCGATGATCAGAAAAGGAGTGTTCCTTATCCACCCTCCAATTTTTAACTATATGAAGAATATTATTTGAGGCAAGGGTCACGTCTAGAACCTCCTGCCTGTTACTAACACTGAAAGGTTAGTACTCATCAAATAATCAAAAAGTGACTCCCCTCTTTCATTAATGTCCATGCTTCCCCAGATAGTGTGATGCGCATTAGCATCAACTCCCAGTACCACACCTACCTTTGATTGTTCCGCTTCACGGATCAGCTCCTCCAGGTTATCCGGAGGAACCTCCTTCTCCCGGTCCAGGCTAACTGCAGTAGTGTCACCATTGCTGTATTGAGAGAGAAAGAAAAGATTAATATTATTTTTCCCAAGAATACAAGATCTGATCTTCCCAGATTTAATAGAGTATATAATTTTGTACCCCTTGGTTCTGAGGCCACAGCTCCTGTTGTTGTTAATCCAAGGTTCTTGGATTAGTATCACATCCTGAGGAGCCAGCCTGAGGAGTAGAGCTGCCGACGCAGCCTTAGAACGGTGAAGGTTAATTTGAGTTATCTTAATCATAACCTTTAAACCTTTACCTACTTCTATGACATCCTACCTTAATCAACAAGTTCTCGGAATAACCACCGTGTGGTGCTTCCATTGTTCCGATTTGAGTTCTGTTTTTTTGTTAAGTTGGTACATCTATTATTGATATTCCCTCTAAATCTTAGCGTGGTAGCTTGACATTTGCAAATTTACGTAGTCAAGAGTACATCTACTCTGTGTGTGTTGGCGATTTTTCCATTATTTCCTTTCGGCGGCTGAAACGCGTTCCCCGTAATGTTTTTTTAACTCGATTGAACAGAAAGAAGTCACAGGGAGCCAAATCAGGTGAATTCGGTGGCTGTTGTTACGAATAACGGTGGCACTGTGCGACGGTGCGTTATCATGGTGCAAAATCCACGAGTTTTCTGCCCATAATTCTAGTCTCTTTCGGCAAATTGCTTCACGCAAACGTCTCATAACACCCAAATAATACCCTTTGTTTATGGTCTGGCCTTCTGGCAAAAATTCATGATGCACTACACCGTTGTAAGCCATGAAAACCGTGAGCATCGCCTTCTTTTTTGACTGAAAACGACGTGTTTTTTTTTGGTGAACGCCATTCACTTGCCTGATGTCTGGATTGCGTGTCGTACTCAAAAACCCACGTTTCGTCTCCAGTAATGATCCTTTTGATGAACGTGGGCGGATTCAGCCTCGCAAATCATGTCTAAAATTGTAAATAATCGCCAACACACACAGAGATAGATGTACTCTTGACTACGTAACTTTTGCAAATATCAAGCTATGATGCTAAGATTTAAAGGGAATATCAACAACAAATGTACCAACTTAACAAAATAAACAGTACTCAAATCGGAACGATGGGAGCGCCACACGGTGGTTATTCCGAGAACTTGTTGATCAAAGTAGTATTCCTGCTACCGCAGGAATATTATTTCTCAGTACTTTGGGATGCGCCGGATTCCCCCGTCTCGCTATCCCTCATACCCTCTGTAGAGGAGTTGTCAGTACCCCCACCCCCGTCTGGCCGAGCTGCCGACATCCTCCTCCATCGGTACACCAGCTCCTTCGCTTATGTGCCCCTCCTCATCTTCCAAATGAATCGTTGCCAGACCGAGGTCGCCGGATTCACTCTCCCCCTGCCCTCAGCTTCTCCCCATGCTGCTGGTACCCGCTTCAGGCATGGGTGGGTTGCCACCATCCTCCGGTTGGCCTCCCGTACGCGCTTCCGTCCCATCCTTTTTATAAAGGTTGAGAGTAATTGACCCGAATCCGAAGTCAATTACTCTCTTCGTTTTGTGCAGGAGGGCAAGGGACTCCTTATTTATTACCATAATTGATAATTTCGAGCCCCCCTTCGCCTCCTCCTGCTTGACGATCTTCCAATTTCCGGTCGGAAGATTCGGGTTGAAAGATTTTTATTTTAACAAATTTCCAAATATCAAAAAATCTGTAGGTTGAGTTTGATAGCCATTAACAGGTAACCGCAGAGATATGTGGTATGTAAGTCTGACTATACCATGGCATTAAGTAGAATATTGTAATATTGTGCTAAGTGATATTTTTGTGCGACACTCAAGGATTGAAACGTTTATTTTAACAAATTTCACTGGCAAAAGAAAAATGTATAGACTGTATTGACGGCCATTGACTGGTAATAACTATGCCTTGATATTCAGTAGGATATCATAAATATTGGTGCCAAGCGTTATTTTTGTGCAAGAAATATGTAATTGGAGTTTGATGGCAAACGACTTTCGATTTTCGAATATTTTGAAAAGTATGTACTCCAAAGCGGCAGATAAGCAAAATAGCGCTGAATACTAAAAATTAAAAACTCTGAGCAGTAGAAATCATTTTTTTATGTATCCTTCCAATTTTTTCAAGCACATTAACGAATTTTTTATAGAATAAGCTTTAAGAATAGTGTGATTTCGCATTCTCTATAAATTCATTATAGTGATCTTGTGATTTATCTGATTCAACTTTGATAGAGTTGTGGGAATAAAGAAAATTCATAAATGACGAAAACTGACTGAAGGGTTGACACACTTCCTCGTTTGTAAAGCATGTATATAGCGGTCGAAGCTTTAGGAATTTTCTTTTTAATTTGGATGGATAAAATATTTATAAAATGAGTGCAGCAAATAAACACGGACCCGGCAGTTTGTAATGGAGCTTGAAAGTTTGAAGAATATCTTGAATATAAGCCAATGTCTAATCTACCACGTATACTAGTGGGTCATTTAATTTAGGAATTAGAACGATTTCTGATTTAAATTTCATTAAAAATATTCCAATAGTTGTTGTATCGTATTTGAATGAAATCATTTCGGCGAGCGGTACAATTGTGATTGCAATTTTCAAGATACAAGCGGTAATACAGTATTTTACCGCATTTGGGCTCCAAGTAGCTTTACGGCTTTATTACCACACTACCCGTTGACCTACTTTCTTTCAATTGTGTTCCATGTAATAAAATTACAACTAATGGTAATGAAACGTTGTGTCTATATCTGTTTTCATTACCCAATTGTCCTTTATATCATCGGAACATCATAAATATCGTAATCCTGAATCAAATCATTCCTTTTCAATATTTCAGATCTAGTTTTACGCAAAACGACGATAGTAGTTAACTTCATGCGTTACCAGTTTTAATTAACTCAGTATCTACATTACTTCTCATTTCTAAATCAACATCATGAGCAGTTGAAACCTCTAATTTATTTTTGAGAAAAGAGCGTCGCTTTCCTCTAACTTGCCCAAACACCATATTGCCTTCGTACAAATTTGAAACATTGCAAGTGTGTAGACCTTAAACCGATTAGCTTGTTTTCCTTCCTTTTTAAAACACTGGAAAGACAAATAGAAGCTCATATTAGAGGCACGATTGTGTCGGAAAAGCTGTCTAAATCTCAACAGGCATATTGCAAGGGGAGATCTGTAGAGACTGCTCTTCATTCTCTTGTATTTTTCATTGAAAAATCTTTCGAATATAGAGACTACGCAATGGTAACCTTCTTGGATATTGAGGGGGCCTTTAACAATGTGCTTCCAGGGGCTATAACTCGGGCACTTTCAAATCTGGGAGTGGATGAATCACTCAAGGACTGGATAGATCAGATGCTAAGAGGCAGGATCATAAATGCCATTTTTGGCGAATCCTCCGTCAGAAGATTTGCAAGCAGAGGTACGATACAGGGTGGCGTACTGTCCCCTTACTTTGGAACTTGGTCATACCTATTGCTGAGACTGGAGGACGGTGGCTTAAAGGTGGTTGCCTATGCGGATGATGTTGCTATTGGTGTCCGTGGTAAATATCCCGACACCCTTAGTGAGCTTATGCAAAATACCCTGGGCACTCTTTCATTAAGGGCCAATGGCTGTGGGTTGAATGTGAAGTATTTAAATGGGTCTTTAAATGGGTTCAGCTTGACTTTTACAGTTAAAGCGAAGAGTTCTTGGTCTCGTTTTGGATAGCAAATTATATTGGAAACCGAATATTCTGGAAAGGGTAAAGAAAGCTTCGGTAGCGCTATACTCTTGCAAAAATGCCATTGGGAAAGGAAGGGGGTTCGAGCCCGCATCGTATATTGGCTTTATACCGCAGTAGTCAGACCCATACTCTTGTATGAAATAATAGTCTGGTGGCCGGCTCTAGACAAAACTATCAACCAAAAGCTGTTGACAAAAGTTCAGAGAACAATCTCTCTGTGGATCAGTGGTGCACTGAGGAGCACATCCACTCAGGCACTAGAGACTCTGCTATTTTTGACTCCTCTAGATATCTTGAGGAAACAGTTGGCAGCTTGTTCTGCCATACGGCTGAAATCCATCTTAATGTGGACCTGCAACAATACAGCTCACTCATCTATTTTGTGCAACAAACAAATTCCTAAGACCACCTATACTGTCCCGTCACTATATGGGTGTAGTTTTGGAACCAGGAGTTATAAACTTCTTAACTGATGCTTCAAAATAGGACGGGAAAGTCGGGGCTGGAGTGTTCTGCGAGGAACTTCTGTTAAATCTCTCCTTCCGTCTCCCCGACAACTGTAGCATTTTTCAAGCTGAAGTAACTGCCATAAAGGAAGTCGTAGACTGGTTGAGGTATAATGTATTGTAATATCAGTTTGTGGTATTCGCATATATACGGACAGTCAGGCTGCCATTAAAGCGCTTCAGTCACACCTCCTCACGTCGAAAGTAGCCCAGAACTGTCTCTCATCTCTTAACAAGATGGCAGATCAGTTCAACATCCACATTTTATTTATGCCAGGACATTTAATAAGTACAGGGAATATAAACGCCGCCGAACTGGTTCGACGTGGTACAGCGGACCACTTCTCAGAAAGTAGTAAGAATATTGAAATGCCTATTGCTGTATGCAAACTGCTGCTTCAGGAAGAAGCTAGCAAGCTGACGAATGACAGATGGTCAAGTATCACCTCTTGCGTAATAATTCGGCAGGTCTGGCCAAAGTTGGACTTGGCGAGATCCAAACAGCTGATCTCAGTTCAGCGAAGTCAGATCAGTGTGGTTGTTGGAGTGATTATGGGGCACTGTCTCATAGGGTGACATGCGAGTAGACTTGGTGTCTTCTCAAATGACTACTGTCGTAGTTGTGAGGACGAAGAGGAGGAAGAGACAGTACTTCATCTTATTTACACCTGCCCTCGTCTGGCACGAAACAGACTAAAGTTTCTAGGGGCACCCTTCTTCAAAGACCTGACGGGCCTCTGTAGGATGGACGTCAGGACAATAGTTGCTTTTGCGGATGACCTGGTTTTCATGTACAATTTTACAAGGAATCAGAAAGAAGTGTTACTATTGAACATCTTTAACTCGATCTAGTATGGATTAGTAAAAGATGCGTCACTCATTCCATGATTTTGAGTTCATAAACTAAAGCTATGTTTTATAGTCTTAACGAAGTTTCTAATCCTGATCCTAATATAGTTTATCACGAGTTACAATGTACTCAAAGTTGTTTTATGGCTTAGCGAGGAGAGAGGGCGGGGGATGGGGGGGGGGGGTGGGGAGTAGTACTTGTTAAGTCCGAATTAAACCGTCCGAATTAACTGAATCTTGGCCTCTATTTCAGTCTTTTAAGATTTTCCCCTTAAGATATTTATTTGTGTTTAAAGTTATGAAGCAATTTTAGCTAATTAGCGATGTTGTTAGCAGGAACAACTATTGTCTAAGAATCTAAGAAACAAGCATTCCATACATCTTTAATTATGGCTCCAAGGGCACCTGGCCAACCTGGCAGGTTGTTCTATGAAAAAATGTCACGGATAAAATTAAAATCGACCGTCAATGTGTGTTGCTATGTTGTTGCAACTGGTGCCATTTGATAAAGTGGTGTCGAACGGTGACATAAAATATTTTTTCGCGAAAATTTCTTGGGTCTGATAGGGTGTTTTTGCACGAAATACCATAAACAACATTAAAATCGGCCGTCGATGTGTTCCTATAAGCTGTCCTAACTACCTTCTAAGCATTAAACGATGATCATTAAATTTTCTCAAGAAAATGTCGTTTGTCTAACAGGGTGGTGGGGTTAAACATTTGATTTTTTCGGAATCGTTTACTTTGTGTTTTAGTTATCAAATAAAACAAATTTTTGTTTTTTGCCACAATCTCATCGAATTTATTCGTGTAACCTGACACTCTCAGGTGAATAATCATTACCACAATGTCATTGAATTTATTCGTTAATGATAAATTCAATGGTTTATAACGTGTAACCGAGACTGTCGAACCCATGCTACAATCTCATTGAATTTATCCGCTAATGATAAATTCAATTGATGATAATGCATAACCTGAGAATGTCGAACCCAGGACACAATTTCATGGAATCACATCGCTAATGATAAAATCATATAAACGTGTAACCTGAGAGTGTTGAACCTTTACCACAATGTCATTGAATTTATTCGTTAATGATAAATTCAATTGATGATAATGAATAATCTGATAGTGTCGAACCCAGGCCACAATTTCATGGAATTAATTCGCTAATGATAAAATCATTTGATGATAACGCATAACCAAAGAGTATCGAACCCAGGATACAATTTCATAGAATTATATCGCTAATGATAAAATCATTTAAACGTGTAACCTGAGAGGGCTGAACCATTACCACAATGTCATTAAACTTTGAAGGTATGTAGTTAGGACAACTTAGGAATACAACAACGGCAGATTTTATTATTATCATTGGCATTTCTTCATAGAACACTCTGTCAGACATCTGACATTTTCTTAAACAAATTTTTAGGTTATCGTTTGACTCCACTTTATCAAATGGTACCAGTCGCAACGATGATAAATGCCTAGAAGGTAGACAGTTTACGAAAACTTCGATGGATTTTATTTTTTACACAAAAAAAGTAATTTATGGATTTTACTTTAACTAATTTGATTTTTTAATTATTTTAATTAATAAGTTAAAAATAAAAACTGTCTAAATTAATAAAAAACTGTTTAGCGTGCTATTACCAAATACAGTGAAATCCCAGTATAACAAACACTCAAGGGACTATTGTAATATTTATTATAGCTGGATTTGACAGTATAAGGGGAGATTCGCGTGAATGTTTACTTTTTACTAATCTTAACGCTTAACTAATTTGTTGTTGTTGTTCTTAGGACAAATTAGCACATTCTTCACTCGCATAATTGTGGTGTTTTTTAATTACTGTTATCTGACAAAATTATATTGAGACCTACGCGTGAAAAGATAAACTGGAATTGATAAGAGATGTTTTTCTTCCGAGAGGCTATTGAAAGTAATAAGTTTGCAATTCACACTAGAGTACATACCATCAATTTCGTATATATGACAGACTTCATTGATTAGAGGCACACAACCAGAATGAGTTTGTTTCAGAATTAAATTTTGACACTTTTCCGTGGCGGTTTTATCCAAAGCGTCAGAACCTGTATGGGCTTGGGTGAACCTACCAAGCCATTTCTTCAAAGGGTACCCCGCTTCCTTGTTTAATACCAAGTACCAACTGATCCAATTCCAAACTGTTATCAGTAGACCAAAATCATCAAAAATGATGATTAAAAATTTGTTTAAATTCAACCTTTAAAGTTTTATGTCTGGAAAGTGGCTCAATTAGTGCTCCTAAAAATTATCAGGTCACGTTTGACTGAAAGGCTCATAGAAAATTTAAAAATTTGTATAAATTGAGCCCGTAAAGTGTCATGTCTGGAAAGTGGTTCAATAAGAGTGCCTTGTTCATCATGTCTGGTGCATTTAAAAAATGTTTACAGTTTTATTGTGCTTTGTAAGTGTTTTACTCAAATTATGCTTGATATTTAACAATTCATAATTTAATAAAATATTATTTTTTAAATCATAAACTTATAATAAATTATGAAATATGTGTATTGTGGAATATGTGGTAAAAGTTTTCATCCTAAGTGCACTGACCTCAATGCGAGTGGCGTTAAACGTATTGCTAAGGGTAAGATAAAATGGAAATGCTATGTTCCCTGATTCTCTAAAATTCAAGATAAATTGTAATGTGTAAACGCGATAAAGACTAATTTTACACATAACCCCTTTCACTCGTAAACTAAAACGGTTGACTTTAAAACTATTTTAGCCATTATTTTTGATAACCGGGCACACCAATACGGCCATTTCCAAAAAAAAAAAAAATCAAAAGCTCGCTTTTGGTAGTACCATTAGATTCGGCGTACTCGAATTAGGTTTACCTCCTGGGTGCCAACTAGCAAAGTGTATTCAAAATAGTTTTGTCCTCCATTGACTTTCATCTTATAATAGCGTTTCGTTTAAATATTTTAGTCTGACAAAAATTTATTCGATGGCTTCATCGCACAATTTTTTAAATTCTCTAATTAGTGATTCGTCCAATAGCCTTAATAATTTTTTAAGTTTTTTAACAACCTAACATCGTCCTGTTACATTTTCGCTGTTTGAAAATCAAATACTGTAATATGATAATTATACCGGTTATAGTTAGATAATGATAAAAGTATTAGATACGTTTTAAGGTTAGCTATACATACTAGGTTTCTATTTACCAAGATGAGTATACTATGCAAGGTTACATATTTATCTTACATCCCTCTTTTTATATAATACACAATTGAAATTTATAAATTCAATCTAATAGATTGTTTTGATATTCTACCAGATCTGGTTCTATACCCATGTTGCTCTGGAACATTTCGTATTGGTCCACCAGTAGATCTCAGTGTAACATTATCTTTATTAAATGACCTTTGCTTGTCATTTGGTACTGCTGGACTTTCTATATTAGCTGACGGTAAGTTTGGGATGATGGTGGCATCACTCTGAATATTTGCTGAAAGCTTTTTAAGATGATGCAAATTTCTTCGATATGTTCGACCGTCTGTTTCAACTATAAATGACCTCGGTTTCCCCGCTGATTTGATAATATTGCCAGATTTCCAATCTCTTGGTCCGATTTGTATCCTAACCTGATCTCCTGCTTTTAGTGGTGCAGCTGGTTTGCTAATTTTATCCGCATAATGCTTTTGAGCCAGGCGTAAACGTTCTAACTCTTCAGCTTTAACCTAGGCTTTAGTTGATCAAATGAAGACGGAATAGTTGACCGTGTAACTCGGCTTATTAATCTCTCGTTCGGTGATCCAATCGATTCATTTCTTGGTATATATCTAAAATTAAGTAATGCCAGTTCAACTTCAGTTTTGTCTATACAACATTTTTCTAGCATATTCTTCGCTGTTTGCACGTTTCGTTTCGCTAAACCATTAGACCTCGGAAATTTTGGACTAGAAGTTCTGTGCTCAAATTTCCAGATCGTTGCAAAATCACGAAACTGTTTTGAGTTGTATTGAGGACCATTGTCCGATTCCAATATCTGCGGTATACCATGAACACTAAACCAACTCTTTAATGTTTTAATTATTTCGTCGCTCGTAGTCACTTCCAATTTTTTAAAATTCATATAACCCGAATAGTTGTCTGCAATCAATAAGTTCCATTAAATATAAATAGATCTGTACTCACTATTTGAAAGGGAAGAGATGGTATTATTTTTGGTAATATACATTCTTTGTCATTACAACGTTGAGTTTTTTTGACAAACTGAACACTTCTCCACGTATGCTTGGACATCTTTAGCTTGACCAATCCAGAATAACAATTGTCGAGCCCTGCGCATTGTATTCGTTATTCCCCTATAACCAGTATGTGTCTCTTCAATCATTTTATTGATTAATTTTTGAGGAACTACAACCTTTTCCCCTTTAAACACTATACCACTCTCATGACTTAACTGATGACGAAAATTAAAATATGGTTTTACTTCATTTGGAAGATTTTTTTTATCATCCGAAAATCCACCGAGAATAAATGTAATGAGTGTTTGTAGCTCTCGATCTTTTCTAGTAGCAGGTTCAAATTCGGATATAGCTTTGTCGGACATTGCCAAAATTATTTGAATTTCCAGTTCTTCGTCGTCTATTTCTTCACTATCATGTGTACAATCTCTGCTCAGCGTATCCGCTATTGAAATATCAGTACCTTTGATATATATCACCTTAGGCAAATATTGGAGCGTATCAAACACTATACGTTGTCTTGTAATCTGGCTGGAGCTTCTTCTATTGGTCTCTTGTAAGTGACTTCTAATGGCTTGTGATCCGTCTCAATAGTTAGCTTTTTACCGTAAATAAATTGATGAAATTTTTTACAGGCGTTCTTATAGCCAACGCTTCCTTTTCAATTTGTGGATAGTTTTTCTGAGAATTGCTTAATGCCTTGGTTCCGTATGCTATCGGTTGATTATCCTGCATAAGTACAAATCCTAGTGATTTTAAACTGCTGTCCACAGATAACTTTACATCCTTATTGACATCATAGAACCGAAGTACTGGAGGTGTAGACAACACTGTCTTAATATTTTCTACCGCTTTGTCATGTTGTTCCGTCCAAACCCATGCAGTTTGCTTTACCAACAATTCTATTAATGGTTCGGTAATTTTTGATAGATTTGGTATAAATTTATTCAAGTAGGTCACCATTCCCAACATTCGCTGAAGTTCTTTCACATTTTGTGGTATTTTTAACTTATAAATTGCTTCGATTTTTTCAGTATCTGGGTAGAGACCGGCAGGTGATATAACGTGACTCAAGAATTTAAGTGTTTGAACTTGGAATTTACACTTATCTCTGTTTAGTTTCAGTCCTGCTTCTCTCAATATCCTCAGTACTACTTCCGTAATCTGTGCCAACTTTTCTTTAGTAGGTGCATGGATAAGTATGTCATCCATAGAAATTTTTACTCCGCTTATATTTTTCAGTATATTATTCATCGCCTCACTAAATACTTCCGGTGCTGATGAAAGTCCAAATGGCAATCGTAAGCAAGAATAACGTCCCCAAGGTGTAGCAAACGTTAAATATTTTTGTGTTCTTTCAGTAACCTGTATTTGCCAAAAACCTCGCATACAATCTAGTAGTGTGAAATATTTTGACCCACCTAATCTGGCAGATATTTCTTCAATTGTATTTAATGGATACTGGCGTCGTAAAATATTGCGATTTAGATCAGTCGGATCCATACAGATTCTGATCTTTTCGTTTTTACGAACTATAATCATTGGACTTTACTGCTGGTGTTGGTTCATTGAGCCTTACGATAACTTTCATTTTCGCCATTTTATCAAGTTCCAGTTTAACAATGTCCCTAATGGAATGTGGTATTCTTCTTGCTGGTCTGATTTCGAATTTAGGATTCTCGATTAAATCAATGTCATATTTATAATTTTTTAGACATCCGAGTCCTTTGAAAATTTCGTCGTCATCATTCGACACACTACGCAATCGATAAATTAGTCCTAAATCTTCACAAGATTTTTTTCCCAATATTGACATAAAATTTTCATTTATTATTTTAAACACTACTTCTTTTGGTGTTGAATTATATTTCGTTATACACATTACTGTAATTTCGCCAAGAACCTTTATTTTTTGCTCATTATATGCGACTAGCCTTTTTGGTGTTTGATCGATTCACTTTGGCTTTTAATTTTTCTGCAATATTTTTACTTAAACCATTACTGTGCACCTGAATCTAATTTTACTTTTAGATTTATGTCGTTAATTTTTAATACCTCGGTCCAGTCTCTATCATCATTGGACACACTATTCACGAACATTTCAATTTCTTCATCTGAATTAGACTTTACTGTATCAGCACGAGCATTGTTCTTAGTATTATTTTTACAATTGCTTTTATCAATTTTAACCCGACATGACTTTGCAAAATGCCCTTTCAAAATGACGCGTGTTACACCTGGTACAATCAAATTCGTCGCTGTCGGTTGTCGATTTTTTTAGCACGTTTTTTCTAGCTAATGCATCGTTGTTATGTTCACCCTTAATGTCCTTCAACTGTTTTGAGGTTATTTCACTAGATTTGCAAATATTTATTGCTCTATCTAAATTGAGTCCATCTTCGGAGAGTAATTTTTCACGTACCGTATCTCACAAAATCCCAATCACAATTTTGTCTCGGACGAGAGTATCAGCTAACGTATCATACTCACAAAGTATTGCTTGAGCCTTGATTTTAGTAACAAACTCATCTATCGTTTCGCCATCTTGTTGTTGCATTCTATTAAATGAATATCTTTCATATATTACATTCCTTTTAGGTGTAAAATATGTCTCGAATTTAGCGACTATTGCGTCATACGATTTGCTTTCATCATCCGTGAGGTTAAACGTGTTGTACACATTTACTGCATCCAATCCAATCGACGCCGTTTCTATTTACCAAGATGAGTATACTATGCAAGGTTACATATTTATGTTACAAATACCAAGCTTAAACCTTGGATTTCTTGCTATTTGGTTAATGTAATCAGTAGAAAGAAGAGAATCAGTATAAAATGTAGCAAACATCCTATTAACGTTAGACTCAAAGACAAGTTTTTGAAGTTGTCGGCTAAAGTTAGTTCTTTCGTTAAAACTGAGAAACATAATTACTATGGTGTTGGGGATAGTAAACGAGTTTCAGGAATGTTGATGGTATTATTGTTTCTGATTCCGTTTAAATTGCCAAAGAATTTTCTAATTATTTTTCAAGAATTGTTAATGCTTTGAAGTTGAATTTGTTTGGTAATTATGAGTTTGGTTATTCGTTTTTTATTGCGCCAGTCGATAGTGAAGAAATTTTGACCATTATACTCGTAAAGAGTCTGAAAACCCGTAAAAGTACTGATCTGTTGGTTATTAGTTCCGATATGTTGAAGTCTGTTCTTTAGATGTCCGCTATGTATTTTTACAGAATATGGTGTTGCTACAAGTTGTTGGTCTTAATCTTGAGGGGGTGGTTCTAGAGGTTGAACCGGATATTGATGTTCTAGCAAATTCATTCTTCTGAAAATACATCAAGCGATGATAAAGAGAGCCACTGGTAGTACTCGATAATGTGTATGTTAACCTTGGCAGCTTCTGATGTCTCTAGTGACCTCTTATAGTCTTGAACTACGGCCTCAATTGCCTCGATTTCTGGGGACTTCGAAGTTGATTTTTGGTTTATGATGGCTGTATAACATTTACCAATTCGCTCAAGTTGAAAGACGGCAAAAAGGAAAGTTTATACTCGCTGCTGGATATTTTGTATCCTGACACTTTAAATGTATCACCTTTGAAGATGCAGTTTGCATGCAGCTGCAGGATCCCCTTACTATGAATGGATCTGTGCAAAGGAATCCAAATAGTGGTGATTGCCCTCTGAAGTATCTGGTAACTTGTTGGTATTTCACTTTCCTGCTTGAGTAACTGCATTTCACAGAGAGTGGCATGTATCTTATCCTGATGGCTTGTTACCATCAAATAACATGAAGATGGCTGAATATACATTTACTTCCCTTGATGTAGCGTGGGCACCGGTATTATGTTATAAATGGTGTATCGGGTTCTCTGTACCAACAGGATTTTAACCTCGAAGATTATGATTTCCAGGATTTTTATGGTTTTTATGATTTTATATATATGAACTATATCTCCTC
Organism: Tipula vernalis; assembly: GCA_958295665.1. Lineage (NCBI taxonomy): Eukaryota > Metazoa > Arthropoda > Insecta > Diptera > Tipulidae > Tipula > Tipula vernalis. The sequence goes on along the minus strand of OY282560.1, from coordinate 152,636,152 downwards.
TATTATGAAATGGTATGTCTTGGCTTGGTTTGAGATTATCGACTATCTGTCTAGTTTGCTCCTGAAGTTAGTGTGGTGTCAATATGAGCGGACTAAGTTTGCCTTGGTGTACTTCCGTTATGGTATCGATTACTGCTGAATGGAATGTGCGGAGTTTCATCATTTCCAACATTGTGTGAAGAGCAATGTCAGTGAATTCATCGTGAAATATGAGGTCTGTCATTATTTGTTTAAGCGCCTTGAATCTCTGATTTTTTTTTTCGTGGTCGTGCTTGATGATGTTCACTGTCGATTCTGTTATAGATGTCTGTTGCTGCAAAAGTTTCTGGTGATGTTGTTGATTTAGATTAAGATTTGATATGCTCTCCTTGTAGAAGTTTCCGGCACGTTAATCAAGCACGCCAAATAGCTCATTGTCTATGGTACCAACAAATCAGTTTTGACTCTTTCATTTCTTCTTAACATATTCAGTATTTCGTTTTGCTCTTCTAAGTCGATGTGCGTTATATTTTTCCATAATTTATTTAGCTGCCGAGTGGACTTTTCCAGATGATTGAACACTGCTCAATATGCTGTTAAATTGAAGTATGATATTATTTTCCATTCTCCATTGATCAAACTGCCTTAACCAATTTTGTCAAAGTAGATGCCTAGATGAGCCGAGAATTTGGATATGTTGTAATTGGATGTAGTTTCTGATGCCACCATTCCTAATATACAGAATATTGACAGCGTGTACAGCAAGAGATTTGATTTTGTGCTTGCTCTGGTTACTCGTCTCTGTGCTGGGTTTTGTGTTTCCTTCTGGTTTGAGACATCTGTGAACATGCTGTGTTGATCTGTCGCTTGTGGCTCGTCTACTGGTAGAACGGATACTTTGGTAATTGCTTTTTTTATAGAGAGCATTTCCCGGGCCACGTATTGAAACTACGCGAACCAATCCGTCTGGTCCCAGGTGTGTTTCAACAATTCCACCTTTTACCCATTTTGTGAGAGGTAGATTGTCTTCAATTTAAAGCACAAGATTGCCCACTTGTACTTGTGGCCTTGATTGTAGCCATTTTGATCGTTGTTACTCCATATTTTCCAAAAATCTTGTTTCAGTTTTTGTAGCATCTGTCATATTGACAAGCGATGTATGCTTGAATATGCTAGATTTTCTTCTGGCACTGCAGTTAATGATGAGCCGATTAAAAAATGGCCAGGTGTTAGGAGTTCAAGGTCTGGTATATCATCGGGCATTGGACATATTGACCTTGAATTTAGAATGGCCTCTATTTAACTCTTAACTAATTTACACCAGCTCCCCATAGTCCACCAAAATGGGATGTGTTGAGTTGGTATTCTTGCATCTTTTTTGAAGACGAGTTTCGCCACAAAATTCGTTGAAACTTTCTATCTTTCTTGTTTATCCAAATCTGCCGAAAAATTTTCTCTATGTCGGCTGTGAAGACATATTTGTCCTTTCGCCATCTCATTACGACATGCCATTATTATTATTATTATTATTATTGGGGGGGCCATGCGGGCGATCAGCCACTTCGCACTGCGACCTAAAAGATCTATTGTGCTAGCCCCTGCTTAATTATCCGTCCAGTCAATATTCAGGTTCTTAATGAACCTGACAATACTGCCTCCCGGTACGTGATACATACTATCTGGGCTTATTGCTCTCCCTCCTAGATGTTTACTACAGCATGTAGTTCCGCTAGAAAGACGGTAGCTTTGGAGCTCAAGGACCTCGAGAGGGTTGTCCCACTCCCGTATATTCCTACTCCTGCCACGTATTCCGTTTGATTTTACTCTTACAAGTTGCTGTAAATTGCAAATCACCTGTAGGTCACCCAGCTTTACTACAGGAAGGCTAAATAAAACTGGAGGGTGCCTGGTATCCAGAGTCCGCATATTTTGGGCTGATTAACCTATCAGCCATTCATCTTTCGGCGTATGCTGTTCCCCCTTAGATTAGGGTTTTTTGTCAAGGTTTGCTCCTTTAGCGCCGTACTTTAGCCAGTGCCAAATGGCCAAAAATGTGCCAAGTGGCCTTAGTTACCAGTGGTTGCCACGAGGAGGCAGTACGTACACTTGCGAATTATGAACAGGTTACCCCTTACATAATTGTACCCATCACGCAGCTGCCTAATGACAAGACCAGAACAGCTCACGTGATGCGCACCCTACTGGAAGGTTACGGAGCTGGTAGATTAATCTACTCAACTTTGATCCCCCCCTCCAATAGACGCCAAACCACCTTCGACATGCCATAGGTCTTGTTGTATTTTGGGACCAACATGCATTACATCATTTAATGACCGGCCGTGGTGGTTTTGGCGGACGCGTTAAAGACTACCCTTAACTTTGTTGTAGTACTTGATGGCTTGAGGATCGCATTCCATCCATTTTTTTGGAATGAATTTTATTATTGCATGAATTCTTTATATTGTGTAGCTTATTCGTTATTCTTCATGAGTTGCTTTTATTTGGAGAAATCTTGCTGTTGCTATCTTTTTGGAATCTCCTGGGTCTGCCTGTTGTTGGCACGGAATTAGTATTATGCTTTCTCGGTTGATGTAGTTCCTCTAGCTATTTTCCAAAATTTGTTGCGAATTTTTTCTCAATTTTCTCAGCTCGTCTGTTGAGTATGAATTTTAGATCTACCTAAAATTATCCACCCAAACCTTGCACGTTGAACGATTAGTTGTTGATTGTTTATTTTTATATATATCGGCATAGTAATCTGCACCAATAAGTAAGTCTATCGGTGCTGACGAACGATGTATGGAAGATAAGATCGGCCAACTGAGGTAGAGTTTTCCAAGTCTGGGTTGTTATTGTTCTCCGTGGTTGGTTGTCTGTAATTTTATTCACTACATAAGCTTATATTTTCAGATTTAAACCTCGATTGAAATTGAGATTATTTCTTTGTTTTTTTCGCAAATGCCAGCGACATGCAATTCTGTGCTACACGTTTTTGTTTGTAGTCTGTTTACTGGGTTTGAATTGATGAACGTGGTTCTTGAGCAAGGATCTATAATGGCATGTAGATAACAATCTTGTCCAGTCTTAGTTGTTGCCCTTACTAGTGAGGTTGGTAAGAGAATGTATGCATCATTTGTACTAGCGTTGGTTGTTATTGTTACTTGATGTAATAGCCTTACATTCGGCTAACACGTGGTCGCTTTTAAGACACACATTGCACGTGATTTATCAGCCTGGCTGCTTGACCTCCAATGTAGATCTTCAGATAATTAATCTTGTGTGTGTTGTTAAGTGCTTAATTGTTGTGCACTAATTATTCAAAGACATCATGAAATGCCATCCATTTCATGTGTCATTCATTAAAGTGAGGTATTTGTATTTCGGGAAGCTTAATTTCTACCGGCCGATTGGTGCCGGCTTTGTATTGTTTGTCCCTCATGATAACCTCTGCTACTATTCGGCTGAGACATAAAAATCGATGTTGCCGAGGTAACCGTCGTCGCTGTCACTATCAAGACTTTTAGAAATTTCATCAGGAGCGTTCAATGCTTCTTTCCACATAATATTATACGTGCGACGTTTATTTTCAGATGGTAACAGAACTTTCAAGCTATTTTGTCATTTAACACGGGAAAATGCTACGTGCAACATACCGTGATTAAAGACCGGTGTACGAAGGTCGACGCCAACAAATTCGAACGTTTGCCCTTGAGATTTATGCACGGTTATCGCAAACGCTGGTCGAAGCGGAAATTGATGTCGTTGTATTGTATACCCAAGTTGACCTTTACTGGAGTCGAGCGTTCTTGTCCACCTTTTTCCCCAGTAATTATTTTTGCTTTAACTACGTCATTACATAATTTGGTAACAATCAGGCGTGTTCCATTGCACATACCCTCCGAAATATTTAAATTACGCATTAGCATAATTATCGTATTTTTCTTTAGTTTTAATTCGGGGTGGCAAATCAGCAATTTCAATCGAATTAAGAAATTCTGGCGTGAATTCAGTACCTCCTTCCTGTTTATCCTTCACAGAATTATGACTTTTATACGATTTGTATTTCGACGATTTCAGCATTAATATTACTGACTTCTTTATTCAGCGGCGCGAGAATAACACATTCCTTCATTCCATCGTAATTTTGATTCGCAAGGCAATTTTCAAATACTTCTTCGATTAAATTACCACTGGAAATTATAAACTCAAGTAATTTGATTTCATTGAAGTCATTTTTTGGAAGATTTCAATTTCCCAGTTTCAGGATATACTTTGCGAATGCTTCCTGTTCAGGATCGACACGCATATTTTTTTTAACGAAAAATTTTTTAAATGCTTCCAGAGATGACTTTTTTTGATCGACAAATCGAGTGTTCCACTACGGTTGCTTCGGAGTTGAACAGGTAAGCACTGACGGAAATCACCTCCAGGGACTAAAATTTCCCTCCAAATGGCAAGTTTAGATTTGCAATAGACCGCAACAACTGATCCATATTTTGTAAACCATACTTTGGTAACATCGGTGCCTCATCCACAAGGAAAACATCAACTTGAGCGATTTCTGTAGCTTTGACTGAACCAGGTTTAATGCTGGAAATTGAATCTGACGAAAGCGGAACTTTTAGACCAAATGTCTTGTGTGATGTTTGTACAGCAGACAATAGAGTTGATGTACCGCCTGGTCCATCTATGAAAAAACATTTTGTTTCAACATAGTTAGAGTCATTGGCTGCACGTAAAATACTGTCCACAATTTCAATCTGTTTTCCTTGCAGAAGCCGATAGCTATATAATATAGCCTGCTTCTTGGGCTTGGTCAATATCTTGCATTCGATATTGACCACGTAAATGAATATTCAAGCGCTGAACGATATGACTCTTTCTTTGGATTTAGTGGCCAAATAATCGCCAGCATGCTTCAGGTGGTGTAACGTAGCGACCTTCCACATAGGTGTCTGCTTCATTATAAATCAAACTCCGTTGATTTTCGACAACCTTTATTGAAGTGCAATCGTGTCCTTTGTAGATGTATTTATATAAATATTTTACCGGACCTATTCTGCCAACAAATTCAACATTGGTGTGACATTAGAATTTTTTCAGCAAATAAGCATTATATGTGGCCACATGACGATTATCTCGTGTAACTCGGCGATTATCCTTATCTTTTCGATTTACTGCAAGTTCATGTGAAAATTCTTCTCGATTATTTTGGTCCAATTTGGGATCATAACGACGACGATACTTTGGTTTTTCATCATCAGCTGGAGATGTTACTTCGGCACTGCAATTTTCCATTTTTGTTGACCACACATGTAGCATCTGGATTTAACTCCACTTCGCACGGATTATGAATCATCCACTATAACACTAATTCTCGCAATTCAGGGTCGTCGGTATTTGGAATTTCAGCTGATATATACACATATGCGGCCACCTTTCCAAATATCTGTTTTGTATCCAAATCATTGATAATTGCACTAAATTTTTGTTTCGCAATTCGAGCGACGAGATCGGGACGATCTTGAGCGGACTGCTGTATGATAACTCCATTATCAGATATAATACGCGCTGCTTCTTTAATTTCTGGCCAATCGTGATTACAAGTCATGGTGATGAAGAAATCTGGCGATCCAAGATGACGAACAATAGCCATTGCATCTTCGAAATGTTCAGTATAGTAACGCGTTGATCCGGTCAATGATGATGGTAGTATTATTTTTTCACCAACAACTGCATTCTGTTTCGCTGCTAAGTCGTTGATAAGTCGGATAACACCTGCGTACTGATCGGCTAAAATAGTTTTTTAATTAAATTTGATCCATTGGATGCGATCATATTGTTTTCGAATGAAAGTATCATATTGTTGAAAAAGTCGTCCACCAAAATGTAAAGCGTTGAAAACTGTTTGACGCAGGTCGGGTAATATTTTTCAAAATGACAACATCTTTGCCACGTTGTTTTACAACCATTTCATTTGACGAGAAACTTGAACGCATACTTCATTACATGCAGGAGGGTTGAACCGTCTATAATTCACACCATCTATAATCCACACCATCTGGCTCTGTAAAAATGAGCTGCACATTCGGAGGTTGTAGTCCCAGTGCAGCAACACGTTGATTTATATCATCCTCCACTTCTCGCATCCTCATATAACTTTGGGCATAAATGTTTTGTTCTCGCAATATTTCCTCCAACAGATCCATTAATTCACGACTAATCCCATAATTTAGAGGATGTGCAAGGCGTTCGTCAACAGCATCATCGAAGTATAAAAGTACATTTGGCCATATGAAGGTGTTTCGAAATCACCTTGACATAAACTTGTCCAGCTGCTTTGAAGCTAAAAATGTTACGACTATTGATGGTTCGATCATCGTTTACGTTGAATGAAGCTAAAGCGAAACATGGGTTTAAGTTTTGGATTCCTTTGTGGAACTCATTAGCGAGCAAGTGACGTCGTAAAAAAAGGCAAACCAATTCATTTGGAAACTGTGGAGGTGGCAACACAATTCGACCATGCAAGCAGCAATCTCCAAATGGATCACCTTTATTTGCTTATCTTTATTCGGGGAAATGGAGGGCTCCGCAATTAATACTTACAACGTTGAAGGGTCCCAATGGTTTGTAATTAACGCTGGCGTAGTTTACGGTATCTTTGTATGTATTTATGTTACAAATACCAAGCTTAAACCTTGGATTTCTTGCTATTTGGTTAATGTAATCAGTAGAAAGAAGAGAATGATTATAAAATGTAGCAAACATCCTATTAACGTTAGACTCAAAGACTAGTTTTTGAAGTTGTCGGCTAAAGTTAGTTCTTTCGTTAAAACTGAGAAACATAATTACTATAATGGCAAAATCGATGAGAGTGTTGGGGATAGTAAACGAGTTTCATGAATGATGATGGTATTATTGTTTTTGATTCCGTTTAAATTGCCAAAGAATTTTCTAATTATTTTTCAAGAATTGTTAATGCTTTGAAGTTGAATTTGTTTGGTAATTATGATTTTGCTTATTCGTTTTTCATTGCGCCAGTCGAAAGTGAAGAAATGTTGACCATTATAAAGAGTCTGAAAACCCGTAAAAGTACTGATCTGTTGGCGAATTTGTTTCTCCGATTTTTTCTGTTCTTGTTAATGACAGTTTTTCTGTTGGTCTTGCCCCGGTTATTTCATTGCAAAAAAAAGGTTACCGCTTGCTCAAAGAAAACTTTCGTCCTATTGCTGTTCAACCAATTATCTTAAAAATAATTGAAAAAGCCATGAAACCGATAATAGATATATACCTAGCTAAAAATAATTTTTTGAGTGACAATCAATACGGCTTTAGATCTTGTAGAAGGAATTATTGAGTCTGCCTTGATTGAATTTCTCAATGACGCTCAATTTCAACTCAATGAAAAGCTCGAGGCTGGAGCTGTTTTCAATGACATTAAACGAGCGTTAGATATAATTGACCATAACTTGCTTCTCAATAAGCTTAAATCTATCGGTTGGAAATAGTTACGTTTTTGGTTTGACCGGTATTGTATGATTCTAAGTGAGAAAACTGAAATTAGGTTTTTCAAGTTATCTGGGGACTCTTTGTTGTATTATATGGCTAAATTTATCTACCACTATTCTGACTGTAATTTCCTCAATTGTAATAATGATTATTTTAAAATTGAAATTGTCAAGTCCTTCAGATACCTTGGGCTCCAACTGGATATTGGCCTTGATGACAATGAAGTATTAACTGAAGATGTAGTTTCAGGGTATGGATAACTGATTAATTCATTTTGACCAGGTAAATAAGCCTTGGTAGGGTAAACGTAATGAGTGTTTCGACGATATAAACGGTCATCATTGGTCTTTACTATCACCGATCTCGGGAGGTCTGAGTGTTGAACGACTTTTGCACCTATCCAATTTCTCGGACCTGTTTGAATTAGTACGTTTTGGTCAATAGCTAAAGGCTTTCGTTCTTTAGAATTTTTACTTCCGTACTCTTTTTGTTTCTCTCGAGCTATTCTTAGGTTGTGTTGCACGTTTTTAACTACCTCCGGTTGTAACAATTTTGGATTAATCGGCATTTGAGTCCTAGTAATTCGACTAATTAGTCTCTGATTTGGGGCTCCTAATTCTTCACTTCTGGGTGTGTTTCGAAGGTTTAGCAATGCTAACATTATATCCGAATTATCTTTATTACATTTTTTAATGAGCAATTTCGCCGTTTGAACCGCCCGTTCGGCTAGGCCATTGGCTCTTGGGAAGTGAAGACTAGATGTTCTGTGGGTAAAGTTCCATTCTTTACCAAAACTTGTAAACTCTAACTATGAAAATTGGGGGCCGTTTTCTGTCTCTAGAATTTCGGGAATGCCGTGAATTGCGAAGTTCTTTTTCAAAAATGAAATCACGTACCGAAATGTTGTTTGCTTTAGTAATTCGAATTCTATGTAGCCTGAGTAACTATATCTACCAGGACTATGTATGTTTCTTGATTAAGACTAAACAAATCTGTTGCTACTATCTGGAATGGGTATGACGGTATTTCTTTATTCATTATTGGTTCTTTAATATTTGATCTCTGAGTCTCCTGACAAATGCGACATTTTTGGACTAACTCTGTAATATCTTGCGATAATCCACGCCAATAGAATAGCTGTCTGGTCCGTCGCAAGCAACTCTGAATTCCCAAGTGACCAAGATGGACTGACTTCAATATTTTAGGAATCTGGTTTTTAGGAACTATAATCTTCTCTCCCTTAAAAATGATGTCATTGTAATAAGACAGTTCATCGAAGAAGTTCATATAATTGTTTAGTGCACTAGGGACATTCGATAAATTTTCAGGTAAGCCTTTAGTTATATATTCCTTCAACAATTGTAATTCTTCGTCGCCTTTGGTATCTTGTATTAATTCATGTGTTGCGTTTTCGGACATGGGCAGAATAACGTTAACTTTGAGTTTTTCTAAGTCGCAATCGGATTCTACAGGATTTTCGCAATCCCTGCTCAAAGCGTCGGCTAACGGTATATCTGAACCTTTTCTGTACCTTACTGTGGGTGCATACGGTAATATTTCAAATATTATTCGCTGCAGTCTAGCTGGCGCACTTTGAAGGGGTTTTTAAAAAATAGACTCAAGTGGTTTGTGGTCTGTTTCAATCACTAAGTTTTTCCCGTTTATGTATTCATGAAATTTCTTGCAACCAAATCTAATTGCCATGGCTTCTTTCTCTATTTGAGGGTAGCTGTTTTCTGACGTCGTAAATGCTCTAGACGCATAAGCGATTGGATGGTCCCCCTGAAGCAGAACGGCACCAACTGCCGTGCTACTTGCATCGCAAGACAAGACGACATCCTCTCTTACGTCATAAAATTGCAATACTGGCGGAGAACACAGAAGTTTTTTAATTTTTTCAAGGGCTTTATCTTGACTGTGATCCCATTTGAATTCGGCCTGTTCTAACAACAATTCACGCAATGGAGCCGTAATGTCGGAACAATTTGGGATAAATTTTGACACATAGGTAATCATTCCCAACAGTCTCTGAAGTTCTTTTACATTTGGTGGTTTTTTGATTCTGTTTATTGCCTCTATTTTTGATTGGTCAGGGCGAATACCATCTTTAGAAATAACATGGCCTAAAAATTTTAGAGAAGACTGGTCAAAAAGACATTTCTCTTTATTCAACTTTAGTCCGGCTTTCGTTAATATGTCTATCACTTTACGAGTTCTAACGTGCAGCTGCTCTTTTGTATCCGCATGGATTAAAATATCGTCCATAGCATATTCTACACCGTCCAACCCAGTCAAAAGTTGACCCATTAGTTGCTGAAATACTTCAGGAGCAGACGCCAGCCCAAAGGGCAACCGCAAGCATGTATATCTGCCCCAAGGAGTAGAAAACGCTAAATATTTCTGGGTCTCTTCGCTAACTGGTATCTGCCAAAAACCCTTCTTACAATCTAGCAATGTAAATATTTTTGAACTGCTAAGTCTGGTTGTAATTTCTTCTACCGTGTTGAGTGGATAGTGTCGTCTTAACAACCATTTATTCACCTGTGACGGGTCTATACAGATACGCAATTTTTGGTTTTTTCTAACGATGACTAAAGGGCTAACGGCTAGTGATGGCTCCATGACAGGTTTTATTACTTTTAACTCTACCATTCTGTCCAGTTCACGTTTCACTTCATTTCTTATCGCGTACGCAATATGTCTAGGAGGGAATATGTCAAACGACGCATTTGGCTTAAAATCGATTTCGTATATACAATTTTTCACGCAACCCAGACCTTCGAATATATTTTTATCAATTTTTAATTCATTTATTTGGGGATAGTTACGCAAGACCAAGTTTAGTTGCTCACATTGCTAATATTGGCGCTGTGTCTTGTTTGACAATCTTAACAATTAATTCATATTTACAATTGTTTACTAAACAAGGGAGCTTTGTTTCACCCAATACTTCAATCTTTTGGCCACTATAAGTGACAAGCTTGCTAGTGGCAGACCTACCAATCTTGGCGCCCAACCCATGAGCCAGAGTCAGGTTTATGACGTTGCACTGTGCTCCTGTATCTAATTTAAAATTCACAATTACATTTCCAATTTTAACTTTTTGATGCCAATCAACGACTTGACTTATCGAACTAACATTTAATATTTTTAAGCTATTAACGAAAAGTACTTCGAAATTATTCTCATCAAAATCATTTTCCGTCCCCTCGTCAACCACGTTTATTTTTCGGTTCTTTTTTCTATTACCAAAACACGCGACCGGTAGGTGTCCCTTCTTATTGCAAACCGTGCATATTTTATTAAATGCAGGGCACTGCTTCTTACCGTGTTTCGTTTTGCAACGACGACAAAGGAATATTTTATTTTCGGTCTGATCCTGATCAGAAGAATTTCGAACAACAGTCGTACTCAAATTAGATTTCAATTTACGAAATTGTTTAATAAAATCTACCTCTTGTTTATTTTTCATCGAGGAAATCTGCTTTGATGTTATTTCATGTGACCGACATGCGTTGACAGCTTTTTCTAAGGTTAGGTTTTCATCGGATAGTAATCGTTCACGTACTGCTGCAGATGCCATACCTATTACGATTTTATCGCGTAATAGTTCGTCTTCTAAATTACCGTATTTGCATTTGATTATTTGCGATTTACATTTCGTAAGAAAATCATCAAATTGGTATCCAGAATGCTGCGACAACGAGTTGAAAATATATCTCTCGTACGTCAAATTCCCTTTTGGTTTGAAATGTGCGTCGAATTTAGCGTACAAATTCTCCAGTGTGATATTGGCTTCCTCCAATTTAAATGTATCGAGTATATTTAACGCATCAGTTCCAACGCATGACAAAAATGTTCCAGTTTGTACACCCCTCTCTTTTACTTTCTTTTACTCTAGTAAAATAAAGTATAGTAATCATGAAAATTTTGGACCTTGAGATTTTTAGAGATTTATTCGTTTTGAGGTCCCATGAGTCCGAAAAAATGGAGGTGTGGCCAACACACGACTTTCTTTTACGAACAGAGAATTTTGAGAAATTTTAATTTTTTTTTTATAATTTTTTAAATTTTTTTTTTTTAATTTTTAAATTTTTTTTTAATTTTTTTTTTTTTTTAATTTTATTTGTTTTTAATTTTTGGAAACATTTTGTTTTTAGTAGTTTTTTGTAAACCTTATACTTTTTAAGTTATTTGCAAAATAAATTTTCTGGACCAAGGGAGTGGCCAGTTCCGGTTAGCCGATTTGGAGTAAAATTCACTGGGACCTCCCAATTTATCAAAAAAGCTTAAATCTGAAGTTTCAGTTCGATTGGTTAAACCATCTGGGCTGTAGAGAGGACACAGACAGACTGACAGACTGACAGACAGACACCATTTCGAAACCCACTTTTTCGGACTCAGGGGACCTCAAAACAGATAAATCACTAAAAATATAAAGGTCCAAAATTTTCATGATTACTATACTTTATTTTACTAGAGTAAAAGAAAGTAAAAGTGGGTTTCGAAATGGTGTCTGTCTGTCAGTCTGTCAGTCTGTCTGTGTCCTCTCTACAGCCCAGATGGTTTATTCAATCGAATTGAAACTTCAGATTTAAGCTTTTTTGATAAATTTTGAGGTCCCAGTGAATTTTACTCCAAATCGGCTAACCGGAAGTGGCCACTCCCTTGGTCCAGAAAATTTGTTTTGCAAATATTTTAAAAAGTATAAGGTTTACAAAAAACTACTTAATACAAAATGTTTCCAAAAATTAAAAACAAATAAAAAAAAAAATTAAAAAAAAAAAATTTAAAAATTTAAAAATTAAAAAAAAAATTAAGAAAAAAATAAAATTTTTCAAAATTCTCTGTTCGTAAAAGCAAGTCGTGTGTTGGCCACACCTCAATTTTAACTAGGTAATTAAGGGACATATTCCATGTGCTAGCGAAATCTTTATCATCATTGTTGAGTGTGATTTCCAAAAAATAATTTCGCAGAACTTTTATTAAACGAACGATCCGTATGGATTAGGGTTTTCTAACTAGGTAATTGAGCAACCTATTCTATATGCTAGCCAAACCTTTGTCATTATTGTTGGCAATGGCCGATATTGGCTTTTTGGGAGTTGAGTGCGATTTCCAAAAAATAATTTTGCAGAACTTTTACTAAACGAACGATTCGTATGGATTAGGGTTTTTTAACTAAGTAATTAACGGAAATATTCCATGTGCTAGCGAAATCTTTATCATCATTGTTGAGTGCAATTTCCAAAAAATAATTTCGCAGAACTTTTATTAAACGAACGATCCGTATGGATTAGGGTTTTCTAACTAGGTAATTGAGCAACCTATTCTATATGCTAGCCAAACCTTTGTCATCATTGTTGGCAATGGCCGATATTGGCTTTTTGGGAGTTGAGTGCAGGGTTGGTAAGTTTTAAACACTTTGTTTTAAACACTGTTTTAAACATTGTTTAAAACACCTTGTTTTTTTTTATTTTAAACAGTTGTTTTAAACAAAAATTGAAATGTAGGAATTACAGAGGAATTGAAGCCAATTACAGTGGCCCTTGACAAAATACAAAGTAATACCTGCAAATTAGCAGACGCTGTAGAGGTCTAGAAAGGGTTGGAGCCACATTTGACTGGAAATAGAACTGTTAAAACATTATGTCAAAAAAGATACAATAAAACACTAACAAATGCACATTTTGCGGCATATCTTGTAGGTCCTAAGCCAAAAGAATCAGTTATTAATATATACGAAAGAGAAAAGGCAATGGATTTTATTGAATTAAATTTTTCAATAAATTTCATAAATACCACATTTATGAAATTTATCGCAAAATTAAACCCATTCAGGGATTTACATTTTAAAAATTGTGAAATTGTGCAGTTCACGGATTTTGAATGGTGGATGTCGATGCAATCGCTTTATCCGAATATTATTTCGAGTAATAATTTGAATTTGATTGGTCAGCTGCATACTGCTACATCATCATCAGCTGGTATAGAAAGGTTTTTTTCTAAATTTGGCTTAACGCAAACTGCTTTAAGAAACATACTCGGAATTATTAGGGCGGCTAAATTGGTTTTCTTTTCGCAGCAATTAATTAAAATAGGTGCATAGGTTCTTGCAGACTTCAAAAATTTTTAATTTTGTATAATCATAATGGAAATCTTTTATTTATTTTTTATTTATCATGAAGATATTTTGTATTTGTGTTTTTTATATCAAATACATATGCGTTAGTTTTTTGTTTGCTATAAGTTTGTAACCCATACAATCAATAAAAATAGTTAATACGAATCATCTGAATTAATATTTCTTACTAACCAAAAAACTGTTTAAAACAAAAAAACAGTTTAAAACAAAAAAAAACGGTTTTTTTGTTTTTTTTATTTAAAACATGTTTTTTACCAACCCTGGTTGAGTGCGATTTCCAAAAAATAATTTTGCAGAACTTTTACTAAACGAACGATTCGTATGGATTAGGGTTTTTTAACTAAGTAATTAACGGAAATATTCCATGTGCTAGCGAAATCTTTATCATCATTGTTGAGTGTGATTTCCAAAAAATAATTTCGCAGAACTTTTATTAAACGAACGATCCGTATGGATTAGGGTTTTCTAACTAGGTAATTGAGCAACCTATTCTAAATGCTAGCCAAACCTTTGTCATCATTGTTGGCAATGGCCGATATTGGCTTTTTGGGAGTTGAGTGCGATTTCCAAAAAATAATTTTGCAGAACTTTTACTAAACGAACGATTCGTATGGATTAGGGTTTTTTAACTAAGTAATTAACGGAAATATTCCATGTGCTAGCGAAATCTTTATCATCATTGTTGAGTGTGATTTCCAAAAAATAATTTCGCAGAACTTTTATTAAACGAACGATCCGTATGGATTAGTCCTTGTTTCTAACTAGGTAATTGAGCAACCTATTCTATATGCTAGCCAAACCTTTGTCATCATTGTTGGCAATAGCCGATATTGGCCCTTTGGGAGTTGAGTGCGATTTCCAAAAAATAATTTTGCAGAACTTTTACTAAACGAACGATTCGTATGGATTAGGGTTTTTTAACTAAGTAATTAACGGAAATATTCCATGTGCTAGCGAAATCTTTATCATCATTGTTGAGTGTGATTTCCAAAAAATAATTTCGCAGAACTTTTATTAAACGAACGATCCGTATGGATTAGTCCTTGTTTCTAACTAGGTAATTGAGCAACCTATTCTATATGCTAGCCAAACCTTTGTCATCATTGTTGGCAATAGCCGATATTGGCCCTTTGGGAGTTGAGTGCGATTTCCAAAAAATAATTTTGCAGAACTTTTACTAAACGAACGATTCGTATGGATTAGGGTTTTTTAACTAAGTAATTAACGGAAATATTCCATGTGCTAGCGAAATCTTTATCATCATTGTTGAGTGCAATTTCCAAAAAATAATTTCGCAGAACTTTTATTAAACGAACGATCCGTATGGATTAGGGTTTTCTAACTAGGTAATTGAGCAACCTATTCTATATGCTAGCCAACAGCCAAAATTTCGCAGAACTTTTATTAAACGAACGATCCGTATGGATTAGGGTTTTCTAACTAGGTAATTGAGCAACCTATTCTAAATGCTAGCCAAACCTTTGTCATCATTGTTGGCAATGGCCGATATTGGCTTTTTGGGAGTTGAGTGCGATTTCCAAAAAATAATTTTGCAGAACTTTTACTAAACGAACGATTCGTATGGATTAGGGTTTTTTAACTAAGTAATTAACGGAAATATTCCATGTGCTAGCGAAATCTTTATCATCATTGTTGAGTGTGATTTCCAAAAAATAATTTCGCAGAACTTTTATTAAACGAACGATCCGTATGGATTAGTCCTTGTTTCTAACTAGGTAATTGAGCAACCTATTCTATATGCTAGCCAAACCTTTGTCATCATTGTTGGCAATAGCCGATATTGGCCCTTTGGGAGTTGAGTGCGATTTCCAAAAAATAATTTTGCAGAACTTTTACTAAACGAACGATTCGTATGGATTAGGGTTTTTTAACTAAGTAATTAACGGAAATATTCCATGTGCTAGCGAAATCTTTATCATCATTGTTGAGTGCAATTTCCAAAAAATTATTTCGCAGAACTTTTATTAAACGAACGATCCGTATGGATTAGGGTTTTCTAACTAGGTAATTGAGCAACCTATTCTATATGCTAGCCAACAGCCAAAATTTCGCAGAACTTTTATTAAACGAACGATCCGTATGGATTAGGGTTTTCTAACTAGGTAATTGAGCAACCTATTCTAAATGCTAGCCAAACCTTTGTCATCATTGTTGGCAATGGCCGATATTGGCTTTTTGGGAGTTGAGTGCGATTTCCAAAAAATAATTTTGCAGAACTTTTACTAAACGAACGATTCGTATGGATTAGGGTTTTTTAACTAAGTAATTAACGGAAATATTCCATGTGCTAGCGAAATCTTTATCATCATTGTTGAGTGTGATTTCCAAAAAATAATTTCGCAGAACTTTTATTAAACGAACGATCCGTATGGATTAGTCCTTGTTTCTAACTAGGTAATTGAGCAACCTATTCTATATGCTAGCCAAACCTTTGTCATCATTGTTGGCAATAGCCGATATTGGCCCTTTGGGAGTTGAGTGCGATTTCCAAAAAATAATTTTGCAGAACTTTTACTAAACGAACGATTCGTATGGATTAGGGTTTTTTAACTAAGTAATTAACGGAAATATTCCATGTGCTAGCGAAATCTTTATCATCATTGTTGAGTGTGATTTCCAAAAAATAATTTCGCAGAACTTTTATTAAACGAACGATCCGTATGGATTAGTCCTTGTTTCTAACTAGGTAATTGAGCAACCTATTCTATATGCTAGCCAAACCTTTGTCATCATTGTTGGCAATGGCCGATATTGGCTTTTTGGGAGTTGAGTGCGATTTCCAAAAAATAATTTTGCAGAACTTTTACTAAACGAACGATTCGTATGGATTAGGGTTTTTTAACTAAGTAATTAACGGAAATATTCCATGTGCTAGCGAAATCTTTATCATCATTGTTGAGTGTGATTTCCAAAAAATAATTTCGCAGAACTTTTATTAAACGAACGATCCGTATGGATTAGTCCTTGTTTCTAACTAGGTAATTGAGCAACCTATTCTATATGCTAGCCAAACCTTTGTCATCATTGTTGGCAATAGCCGATATTGGCCCTTTGGGAGTTGAGTGCGATTTCCAAAAAATAATTTTGCAGAACTTTTACTAAACGAACGATTCGTATGGATTAGGGTTTTTTAACTAAGTAATTAACGGAAATATTCCATGTGCTAGCGAAATCTTTATCATCATTGTTGAGTGCAATTTCCAAAAAATAATTTCGCAGAACTTTTATTAAACGAACGATCCGTATGGATTAGGGTTTTCTAACTAGGTAATTGAGCAACCTATTCTATATGCTAGCCAACAGCCAAAATTTCGCAGAACTTTTATTAAACGAACGATCCGTATGGATTAGGGTTTTCTAACTAGGTAATTGAGCAACCTATTCTAAATGCTAGCCAAACCTTTGTCATCATTGTTGGCAATGGCCGATATTGGCTTTTTGGGAGTTGAGTGCGATTTCCAAAAAATAATTTTGCAGAACTTTTACTAAACGAACGATTCGTATGGATTAGGGTTTTTTAACTAAGTAATTAACGGAAATATTCCATGTGCTAGCGAAATCTTTATCATCATTGTTGAGTGTGATTTCCAAAAAATAATTTCGCAGAACTTTTATTAAACGAACGATCCGTATGGATTAGTCCTTGTTTCTAACTAGGTAATTGAGCAACCTATTCTATATGCTAGCCAAACCTTTGTCATCATTGTTGGCAATAGCCGATATTGGCCCTTTGGGAGTTGAGTGCGATTTCCAAAAAATAATTTTGCAGAACTTTTACTAAACGAACGATTCGTATGGATTAGGGTTTTTTAACTAAGTAATTAACGGAAATATTCCATGTGCTAGCGAAATCTTTATCATCATTGTTGAGTGTGATTTCCAAAAAATAATTTCGCAGAACTTTTATTAAACGAACGATCCGTATGGATTAGTCCTTGTTTCTAACTAGGTAATTGAGCAACCTATTCTATATGCTAGCCAAACCTTTGTCATCATTGTTGGCAATAGCCGATATTGGCCCTTTGGGAGTTGAGTGCGATTTCCAAAAAATAATTTTGCAGAACTTTTACTAAACGAACGATTCGTATGGATTAGGGTTTTTTAACTAAGTAATTAACGGAAATATTCCATGTGCTAGCGAAATCTTTATCATCATTGTTGAGTGCAATTTCCAAAAAATAATTTCGCAGAACTTTTATTAAACGAACGATCCGTATGGATTAGGGTTTTCTAACTAGGTAATTGAGCAACCTATTCTATATGCTAGCCAACAGCCAAAATTTCGCAGAACTTTTATTAAACGAACGATCCGTATGGATTAGGGTTTTCTAACTAGGTAATTGAGCAACCTATTCTAAATGCTAGCCAAACCTTTGTCATCATTGTTGGCAATGGCCGATATTGGCTTTTTGGGAGTTGAGTGCGATTTCCAAAAAATAATTTTGCAGAACTTTTACTAAACGAACGATTCGTATGGATTAGGGTTTTTTAACTAAGTAATTAACGGAAATATTCCATGTGCTAGCGAAATCTTTATCATCATTGTTGAGTGTGATTTCCAAAAAATAATTTCGCAGAACTTTTATTAAACGAACGATCCGTATGGATTAGTCCTTGTTTCTAACTAGGTAATTGAGCAACCTATTCTATATGCTAGCCAAACCTTTGTCATCATTGTTGGCAATAGCCGATATTGGCCCTTTGGGAGTTGAGTGCGATTTCCAAAAAATAATTTTGCAGAACTTTTACTAAACGAACGATTCGTATGGATTAGGGTTTTTTAACTAAGTAATTAACGGAAATATTCCATGTGCTAGCGAAATCTTTATCATCATTGTTGAGTGCAATTTCCAAAAAATAATTTCGCAGAACTTTTATTAAACGAACGATCCGTATGGATTACGTTTTCTAACTAGGTAATTGAGCAACCTATTCTATATGCTAGCCAACAGCCAAAATTTCGCAGAACTTTTATTAAACGAACGATCCGTATGGATTAGGGTTTTCTAACTAGGTAATTGAGCAACCTATTCTAAATGCTAGCCAAACCTTTGTCATCATTGTTGGCAATGGCCGATATTGGCTTTTTGGGAGTTGAGTGCGATTTCCAAAAAATAATTTTGCAGAACTTTTACTAAACGAACGATTCGTATGGATTAGGGTTTTTTAACTAAGTAATTAACGGAAATATTCCATGTGCTAGCGAAATCTTTATCATCATTGTTGAGTGTGATTTCCAAAAAATAATTTCGCAGAACTTTTATTAAACGAACGATCCGTATGGATTAGTCCTTGTTTCTAACTAGGTAATTGAGCAACCTATTCTATATGCTAGCCAAACCTTTGTCATCATTGTTGGCAATAGCCGATATTGGCCCTTTGGGAGTTGAGTGCGATTTCCAAAAAATAATTTTGCAGAACTTTTACTAAACGAACGATTCGTATGGATTAGGGTTTTTTAACTAAGTAATTAACGGAAATATTCCATGTGCTAGCGAAATCTTTATCATCATTGTTGAGTGCAATTTCCAAAAAATAATTTCGCAGAACTTTTATTAAACGAACGATCCGTATGGATTAGGGTTTTCTAACTAGGTAATTGAGCAACCTATTCTATATGCTAGCCAACAGCCAAAATTTCGCAGAACTTTTATTAAACGAACGATCCGTATGGATTAGGGTTTTCTAACTAGGTAATTGAGCAACCTATTCTAAATGCTAGCCAAACCTTTGTCATCATTGTTGGCAATGGCCGATATTGGCTTTTTGGGAGTTGAGTGCGATTTCCAAAAAATAATTTTGCAGAACTTTTACTAAACGAACGATTCGTATGGATTAGGGTTTTTTAACTAAGTAATTAACGGAAATATTCCATGTGCTAGCGAAATCTTTATCATCATTGTTGAGTGTGATTTCCAAAAAATAATTTCGCAGAACTTTTATTAAACGAACGATCCGTATGGATTAGTCCTTGTTTCTAACTAGGTAATTGAGCAACCTATTCTATATGCTAGCCAAACCTTTGTCATCATTGTTGGCAATAGCCGATATTGGCCCTTTGGGAGTTGAGTGCGATTTCCAAAAAATAATTTTGCAGAACTTTTACTAAACGAACGATTCGTATGGATTAGGGTTTTTTAACTAAGTAATTAACGGAAATATTCCATGTGCTAGCGAAATCTTTATCATCATTGTTGAGTGTGATTTCCAAAAAATAATTTCGCAGAACTTTTATTAAACGAACGATCCGTATGGATTAGTCCTTGTTTCTAACTAGGTAATTGAGCAACCTATTCTATATGCTAGCCAAACCTTTGTCATCATTGTTGGCAATGGCCGATATTGGCTTTTTGGGAGTTGAGTGCGATTTCCAAAAAATAATTTTGCAGAACTTTTACTAAACGAACGATTCGTATGGATTAGGGTTTTTTAACTAAGTAATTAACGGAAATATTCCATGTGCTAGCGAAATCTTTATCATCATTGTTGAGTGTGATTTCCAAAAAATAATTTCGCAGAACTTTTATTAAACGAACGATCCGTATGGATTAGTCCTTGTTTCTAACTAGGTAATTGAGCAACCTATTCTATATGCTAGCCAAACCTTTGTCATCATTGTTGGCAATAGCCGATATTGGCCCTTTGGGAGTTGAGTGCGATTTCCAAAAAATAATTTTGCAGAACTTTTACTAAACGAACGATTCGTATGGATTAGGGTTTTTTAACTAAGTAATTAACGGAAATATTCCATGTGCTAGCGAAATCTTTATCATCATTGTTGAGTGCAATTTCCAAAAAATAATTTCGCAGAACTTTTATTAAACGAACGATCCGTATGGATTAGGGTTTTCTAACTAGGTAATTGAGCAACCTATTCTATATGCTAGCCAACAGCCAAAATTTCGCAGAACTTTTATTAAACGAACGATCCGTATGGATTAGGGTTTTCTAACTAGGTAATTGAGCAACCTATTCTAAATGCTAGCCAAACCTTTGTCATCATTGTTGGCAATGGCCGATATTGGCTTTTTGGGAGTTGAGTGCGATTTCCAAAAAATAATTTTGCAGAACTTTTACTAAACGAACGATTCGTATGGATTAGGGTTTTTTAACTAAGTAATTAACGGAAATATTCCATGTGCTAGCGAAATCTTTATCATCATTGTTGAGTGTGATTTCCAAAAAATAATTTCGCAGAACTTTTATTAAACGAACGATCCGTATGGATTAGTCCTTGTTTCTAACTAGGTAATTGAGCAACCTATTCTATATGCTAGCCAAACCTTTGTCATCATTGTTGGCAATAGCCGATATTGGCCCTTTGGGAGTTGAGTGCGATTTCCAAAAAATAATTTTGCAGAACTTTTACTAAACGAACGATTCGTATGGATTAGGGTTTTTTAACTAAGTAATTAACGGAAATATTCCATGTGCTAGCGAAATCTTTATCATCATTGTTGAGTGCAATTTCCAAAAAATAATTTCGCAGAACTTTTATTAAACGAACGATCCGTATGGATTAGGGTTTTCTAACTAGGTAATTGAGCAACCTATTCTATATGCTAGCCAACAGCCAAAATTTCGCAGAACTTTTATTAAACGAACGATCCGTATGGATTAGGGTTTTCTAACTAGGTAATTGAGCAACCTATTCTAAATGCTAGCCAAACCTTTGTCATCATTGTTGGCAATGGCCGATATTGGCTTTTTGGGAGTTGAGTGCGATTTCCAAAAAATAATTTTGCAGAACTTTTACTAAACGAACGATTCGTATGGATTAGGGTTTTTTAACTAAGTAATTAACGGAAATATTCCATGTGCTAGCGAAATCTTTATCATCATTGTTGAGTGTGATTTCCAAAAAATAATTTCGCAGAACTTTTATTAAACGAACGATCCGTATGGATTAGTCCTTGTTTCTAACTAGGTAATTGAGCAACCTATTCTATATGCTAGCCAAACCTTTGTCATCATTGTTGGCAATAGCCGATATTGGCCCTTTGGGAGTTGAGTGCGATTTCCAAAAAATAATTTTGCAGAACTTTTACTAAACGAACGATTCGTATGGATTAGGGTTTTTTAACTAAGTAATTAACGGAAATATTCCATGTGCTAGCGAAATCTTTATCATCATTGTTGAGTGCAATTTCCAAAAAATAATTTCGCAGAACTTTTATTAAACGAACGATCCGTATGGATTAGGGTTTTCTAACTAGGTAATTGAGCAACCTATTCTATATGCTAGCCAACAGCCAAAATTTCGCAGAACTTTTATTAAACGAACGATCCGTATGGATTAGGGTTTTCTAACTAGGTAATTGAGCAACCTATTCTAAATGCTAGCCAAACCTTTGTCATCATTGTTGGCAATGGCCGATATTGGCTTTTTGGGAGTTGAGTGCGATTTCCAAAAAATAATTTTGCAGAACTTTTACTAAACGAACGATTCGTATGGATTAGGGTTTTTTAACTAAGTAATTAACGGAAATATTCCATGTGCTAGCGAAATCTTTATCATCATTGTTGAGTGTGATTTCCAAAAAATAATTTCGCAGAACTTTTATTAAACGAACGATCCGTATGGATTAGTCCTTGTTTCTAACTAGGTAATTGAGCAACCTATTCTATATGCTAGCCAAACCTTTGTCATCATTGTTGGCAATAGCCGATATTGGCCCTTTGGGAGTTGAGTGCGATTTCCAAAAAATAATTTTGCAGAACTTTTACTAAACGAACGATTCGTATGGATTAGGGTTTTTTAACTAAGTAATTAACGGAAATATTCCATGTGCTAGCGAAATCTTTATCATCATTGTTGAGTGTGATTTCCAAAAAATAATTTCGCAGAACTTTTATTAAACGAACGATCCGTATGGATTAGTCCTTGTTTCTAACTAGGTAATTGAGCAACCTATTCTATATGCTAGCCAAACCTTTGTCATCATTGTTGGCAATGGCCGATATTGGCTTTTTGGGAGTTGAGTGCGATTTCCAAAAAATAATTTTGCAGAACTTTTACTAAACGAACGATTCGTATGGATTAGGGTTTTTTAACTAAGTAATTAACGGAAATATTCCATGTGCTAGCGAAATCTTTATCATCATTGTTGAGTGTGATTTCCAAAAAATAATTTCGCAGAACTTTTATTAAACGAACGATCCGTATGGATTAGTCCTTGTTTCTAACTAGGTAATTGAGCAACCTATTCTATATGCTAGCCAAACCTTTGTCATCATTGTTGGCAATAGCCGATATTGGCCCTTTGGGAGTTGAGTGCGATTTCCAAAAAATAATTTTGCAGAACTTTTACTAAACGAACGATTCGTATGGATTAGGGTTTTTTAACTAAGTAATTAACGGAAATATTCCATGTGCTAGCGAAATCTTTATCATCATTGTTGAGTGCAATTTCCAAAAAATAATTTCGCAGAACTTTTATTAAACGAACGATCCGTATGGATTAGGGTTTTCTAACTAGGTAATTGAGCAACCTATTCTATATGCTAGCCAACAGCCAAAATTTCGCAGAACTTTTATTAAACGAACGATCCGTATGGATTAGGGTTTTCTAACTAGGTAATTGAGCAACCTATTCTAAATGCTAGCCAAACCTTTGTCATCATTGTTGGCAATGGCCGATATTGGCTTTTTGGGAGTTGAGTGCGATTTCCAAAAAATAATTTTGCAGAACTTTTACTAAACGAACGATTCGTATGGATTAGGGTTTTTTAACTAAGTAATTAACGGAAATATTCCATGTGCTAGCGAAATCTTTATCATCATTGTTGAGTGTGATTTCCAAAAAATAATTTCGCAGAACTTTTATTAAACGAACGATCCGTATGGATTAGTCCTTGTTTCTAACTAGGTAATTGAGCAACCTATTCTATATGCTAGCCAAACCTTTGTCATCATTGTTGGCAATAGCCGATATTGGCCCTTTGGGAGTTGAGTGCGATTTCCAAAAAATAATTTTGCAGAACTTTTACTAAACGAACGATTCGTATGGATTAGGGTTTTTTAACTAAGTAATTAACGGAAATATTCCATGTGCTAGCGAAATCTTTATCATCATTGTTGAGTGTGATTTCCAAAAAATAATTTCGCAGAACTTTTATTAAACGAACGATCCGTATGGATTAGTCCTTGTTTCTAACTAGGTAATTGAGCAACCTATTCTATATGCTAGCCAAACCTTTGTCATCATTGTTGGCAATAGCCGATATTGGCCCTTTGGGAGTTGAGTGCGATTTCCAAAAAATAATTTTGCAGAACTTTTACTAAACGAACGATTCGTATGGATTAGGGTTTTTTAACTAAGTAATTAACGGAAATATTCCATGTGCTAGCGAAATCTTTATCATCATTGTTGAGTGCAATTTCCAAAAAATAATTTCGCAGAACTTTTATTAAACGAACGATCCGTATGGATTAGGGTTTTCTAACTAGGTAATTGAGCAACCTATTCTATATGCTAGCCAACAGCCAAAATTTCGCAGAACTTTTATTAAACGAACGATCCGTATGGATTAGGGTTTTCTAACTAGGTAATTGAGCAACCTATTCTAAATGCTAGCCAAACCTTTGTCATCATTGTTGGCAATGGCCGATATTGGCTTTTTGGGAGTTGAGTGCGATTTCCAAAAAATAATTTTGCAGAACTTTTACTAAACGAACGATTCGTATGGATTAGGGTTTTTTAACTAAGTAATTAACGGAAATATTCCATGTGCTAGCGAAATCTTTATCATCATTGTTGAGTGTGATTTCCAAAAAATAATTTCGCAGAACTTTTATTAAACGAACGATCCGTATGGATTAGTCCTTGTTTCTAACTAGGTAATTGAGCAACCTATTCTATATGCTAGCCAAACCTTTGTCATCATTGTTGGCAATAGCCGATATTGGCCCTTTGGGAGTTGAGTGCGATTTCCAAAAAATAATTTTGCAGAACTTTTACTAAACGAACGATTCGTATGGATTAGGGTTTTTTAACTAAGTAATTAACGGAAATATTCCATGTGCTAGCGAAATCTTTATCATCATTGTTGAGTGCAATTTCCAAAAAATAATTTCGCAGAACTTTTATTAAACGAACGATCCGTATGGATTAGGGTTTTCTAACTAGGTAATTGAGCAACCTATTCTATATGCTAGCCAACAGCCAAAATTTCGCAGAACTTTTATTAAACGAACGATCCGTATGGATTAGGGTTTTCTAACTAGGTAATTGAGCAACCTATTCTAAATGCTAGCCAAACCTTTGTCATCATTGTTGGCAATGGCCGATATTGGCTTTTTGGGAGTTGAGTGCGATTTCCAAAAAATAATTTTGCAGAACTTTTACTAAACGAACGATTCGTATGGATTAGGGTTTTTTAACTAAGTAATTAACGGAAATATTCCATGTGCTAGCGAAATCTTTATCATCATTGTTGAGTGTGATTTCCAAAAAATAATTTCGCAGAACTTTTATTAAACGAACGATCCGTATGGATTAGTCCTTGTTTCTAACTAGGTAATTGAGCAACCTATTCTATATGCTAGCCAAACCTTTGTCATCATTGTTGGCAATAGCCGATATTGGCCCTTTGGGAGTTGAGTGCGATTTCCAAAAAATAATTTTGCAGAACTTTTACTAAACGAACGATTCGTATGGATTAGGGTTTTTTAACTAAGTAATTAACGGAAATATTCCATGTGCTAGCGAAATCTTTATCATCATTGTTGAGTGTGATTTCCAAAAAATAATTTCGCAGAACTTTTATTAAACGAACGATCCGTATGGATTAGTCCTTGTTTCTAACTAGGTAATTGAGCAACCTATTCTATATGCTAGCCAAACCTTTGTCATCATTGTTGGCAATGGCCGATATTGGCTTTTTGGGAGTTGAGTGCGATTTCCAAAAAATAATTTTGCAGAACTTTTACTAAACGAACGATTCGTATGGATTAGGGTTTTTTAACTAAGTAATTAACGGAAATATTCCATGTGCTAGCGAAATCTTTATCATCATTGTTGAGTGTGATTTCCAAAAAATAATTTCGCAGAACTTTTATTAAACGAACGATCCGTATGGATTAGTCCTTGTTTCTAACTAGGTAATTGAGCAACCTATTCTATATGCTAGCCAAACCTTTGTCATCATTGTTGGCAATAGCCGATATTGGCCCTTTGGGAGTTGAGTGCGATTTCCAAAAAATAATTTTGCAGAACTTTTACTAAACGAACGATTCGTATGGATTAGGGTTTTTTAACTAAGTAATTAACGGAAATATTCCATGTGCTAGCGAAATCTTTATCATCATTGTTGAGTGCAATTTCCAAAAAATAATTTCGCAGAACTTTTATTAAACGAACGATCCGTATGGATTAGGGTTTTCTAACTAGGTAATTGAGCAACCTATTCTATATGCTAGCCAACAGCCAAAATTTCGCAGAACTTTTATTAAACGAACGATCCGTATGGATTAGTCCTTGTTTCTAACTAGGTAATTGAGCAACCTATTCTATATGCTAGCCAAACCTTTGTCATCATTGTTGGCAATAGCCGATATTGGCCCTTTGGGAGTTGAGTGCGATTTCCAAAAAATAATTTTGCAGAACTTTTACTAAACGAACGATTCGTATGGATTAGGGTTTTTTAACTAAGTAATTAACGGAAATATTCCATGTGCTAGCGAAATCTTTATCATCATTGTTGAGTGTGATTTCCAAAAAATAATTTCGCAGAACTTTTATTAAACGAACGATCCGTATGGATTAGTCCTTGTTTCTAACTAGGTAATTGAGCAACCTATTCTATATGCTAGCCAAACCTTTGTCATCATTGTTGGCAATAGCCGATATTGGCCCTTTGGGAGTTGAGTGCGATTTCCAAAAAATAATTTTGCAGAACTTTTACTAAACGAACGATTCGTATGGATTAGGGTTTTTTAACTAAGTAATTAACGGAAATATTCCATGTGCTAGCGAAATCTTTATCATCATTGTTGAGTGTGATTTCCAAAAAATAATTTCGCAGAACTTTTATTAAACGAACGATCCGTATGGATTAGTCCTTGTTTCTAACTAGGTAATTGAGCAACCTATTCTATATGCTAGCCAAACCTTTGTCATCATTGTTGGCAATAGCCGATATTGGCCCTTTGGGAGTTGAGTGCGATTTCCAAAAAATAATTTTGCAGAACTTTTACTAAACGAACGATTCGTATGGATTAGGGTTTTTTAACTAAGTAATTAACGGAAATATTCCATGTGCTAGCGAAATCTTTATCATCATTGTTGAGTGCAATTTCCAAAAAATAATTTCGCAGAACTTTTATTAAACGAACGATCCGTATGGATTAGGGTTTTCTAACTAGGTAATTGAGCAACCTATTCTATATGCTAGCCAACAGCCAAAATTTCGCAGAACTTTTATTAAACGAACGATCCGTATGGATTAGTCCTTGTTTCTAACTAGGTAATTGAGCAACCTATTCTATATGCTAGCCAAACCTTTGTCATCATTGTTGGCAATAGCCGATATTGGCCCTTTGGGAGTTGAGTGCGATTTCCAAAAAATAATTTTGCAGAACTTTTACTAAACGAACGATTCGTATGGATTAGGGTTTTTTAACTAAGTAATTAACGGAAATATTCCATGTGCTAGCGAAATCTTTATCATCATTGTTGAGTGTGATTTCCAAAAAATAATTTCGCAGAACTTTTATTAAACGAACGATCCGTATGGATTAGTCCTTGTTTCTAACTAGGTAATTGAGCAACCTATTCTATATGCTAGCCAAACCTTTGTCATCATTGTTGGCAATAGCCGATATTGGCCCTTTGGGAGTTGAGTGCGATTTCCAAAAAATAATTTTGCAGAACTTTTACTAAACGAACGATTCGTATGGATTAGGGTTTTTTAACTAAGTAATTAACGGAAATATTCCATGTGCTAGCGAAATCTTTATCATCATTGTTGAGTGCAATTTCCAAAAAATAATTTCGCAGAACTTTTATTAAACGAACGATCCGTATGGATTAGGGTTTTCTAACTAGGTAATTGAGCAACCTATTCTATATGCTAGCCAACAGCCAAAATTTCGCAGAACTTTTATTAAACGAACGATCGGTATGGATTAGGGTTTTCTAACTAGGTAATTGAGCAACCTATTCTAAATGCTAGCCAAACCTTTGTCATCATTGTTGGCAATGGCCGATATTGGCTTTTTGGGAGTTGAGTGCGATTTCCAAAAAATAATTTTGCAGAACTTTTACTAAACGAACGATTCGTATGGATTAGGGTTTTTTAACTAAGTAATTAACGGAAATATTCCATGTGCTAGCGAAATCTTTATCATCATTGTTGAGTGTGATTTCCAAAAAATAATTTCGCAGAACTTTTATTAAACGAACGATCCGTATGGATTAGTCCTTGTTTCTAACTAGGTAATTGAGCAACCTATTCTATATGCTAGCCAAACCTTTGTCATCATTGTTGGCAATAGCCGATATTGGCCCTTTGGGAGTTGAGTGCGATTTCCAAAAAATAATTTTGCAGAACTTTTACTAAACGAACGATTCGTATGGATTAGGGTTTTTTAACTAAGTAATTAACGGAAATATTCCATGTGCTAGCGAAATCTTTATCATCATTGTTGAGTGCAATTTCCAAAAAATAATTTCGCAGAACTTTTATTAAACGAACGATCCGTATGGATTAGGGTTTTCTAACTAGGTAATTGAGCAACCTATTCTATATGCTAGCCAACAGCCAAAATTTCGCAGAACTTTTATTAAACGAACGATCCGTATGGATTAGGGTTTTCTAACTAGGTAATTGAGCAACCTATTCTAAATGCTAGCCAAACCTTTGTCATCATTGTTGGCAATGGCCGATATTGGCTTTTTGGGAGTTGAGTGCGATTTCCAAAAAATAATTTTGCAGAACTTTTACTAAACGAACGATTCGTATGGATTAGGGTTTTTTAACTAAGTAATTAACGGAAATATTCCATGTGCTAGCGAAATCTTTATCATCATTGTTGAGTGTGATTTCCAAAAAATAATTTCGCAGAACTTTTATTAAACGAACGATCCGTATGGATTAGTCCTTGTTTCTAACTAGGTAATTGAGCAACCTATTCTATATGCTAGCCAAACCTTTGTCATCATTGTTGGCAATAGCCGATATTGGCCCTTTGGGAGTTGAGTGCGATTTCCAAAAAATAATTTTGCAGAACTTTTACTAAACGAACGATTCGTATGGATTAGGGTTTTTTAACTAAGTAATTAACGGAAATATTCCATGTGCTAGCGAAATCTTTATCATCATTGTTGAGTGTGATTTCCAAAAAATAATTTCGCAGAACTTTTATTAAACGAACGATCCGTATGGATTAGTCCTTGTTTCTAACTAGGTAATTGAGCAACCTATTCTATATGCTAGCCAAACCTTTGTCATCATTGTTGGCAATGGCCGATATTGGCTTTTTGGGAGTTGAGTGCGATTTCCAAAAAATAATTTTGCAGAACTTTTACTAAACGAACGATTCGTATGGATTAGGGTTTTTTAACTAAGTAATTAACGGAAATATTCCATGTGCTAGCGAAATCTTTATCATCATTGTTGAGTGTGATTTCCAAAAAATAATTTCGCAGAACTTTTATTAAACGAACGATCCGTATGGATTAGTCCTTGTTTCTAACTAGGTAATTGAGCAACCTATTCTATATGCTAGCCAAACCTTTGTCATCATTGTTGGCAATGGCCGATATTGGCTTTTTGGGAGTTGAGTGCAGGGTTGGTAAGTTTTAAACACTTTGTTTTAAACACTGTTTTAAACATTGTTTAAAACACCTTGTTTTTTTTTATTTTAAACAGTTGTTTTAAACAAAAATTGAAATGTAGGAATTACAGAGGAATTGAAGCCAATTACAGTGGCCCTTGACAAAATACAAAGTAATACCTGCAAATTAGCAGACGCTGTAGAGGTCTAGAAAGGGTTGGAGCCACATTTGACTGGAAATAGAACTGTTAAAACATTATGTCAAAAAAGATACAATAAAACACTAACAAATGCACATTTTGCGGCATATCTTGTAGGTCCTAAGCCAAAAGAATCAGTTATTAATATATACGAAAGAGAAAAGGCAATGGATTTTATTGAATTAAATTTTTCAATAAATTTCATAAATACCACATTTATGAAATTTATCGCAAAATTAAACCCATTCAGGGATTTACATTTTAAAAATTGTGAAATTGTGCAGTTCACGGATTTTGAATGGTGGATGTCGATGCAATCGCTTTATCCGAATATTATTTCGAGTAATAATTTGAATTTGATTGGTCAGCTGCATACTGCTACATCATCATCAGCTGGTATAGAAAGGTTTTTTTCTAAATTTGGCTTAACGCAAACTGCTTTAAGAAACATACTCGGAATTATTAGGGCGGCTAAATTGGTTTTCTTTTCGCAGCAATTAATTAAAATAGGTGCATAGGTTCTTGCAGACTTCAAAAATTTTTAATTTTGTATAATCATAATGGAAATCTTTTATTTATTTTTTATTTATCATGAAGATATTTTGTATTTGTGTTTTTTATATCAAATACATATGCGTTAGTTTTTTGTTTGCTATAAGTTTGTAACCCATACAATCAATAAAAATAGTTAATACGAATCATCTGAATGAATATTTCTTACTAACCAAAAAACTGTTTAAAACAAAAAAACAGTTTAAAACAAAAAAAAACGGTTTTTTTGTTTTTTTTATTTAAAACATGTTTTTTACCAACCCTGGTTGAGTGCGATTTCCAAAAAATAATTTTGCAGAACTTTTACTAAACGAACGATTCGTATGGATTAGGGTTTTTTAACTAAGTAATTAACGGAAATATTCCATGTGCTAGCGAAATCTTTATCATCATTGTTGAGTGTGATTTCCAAAAAATAATTTCGCAGAACTTTTATTAAACGAACGATCCGTATGGATTAGTCCTTGTTTCTAACTAGGTAATTGAGCAACCTATTCTATATGCTAGCCAAACCTTTGTCATCATTGTTGGCAATAGCCGATATTGGCCCTTTGGGAGTTGAGTGCGATTTCCAAAAAATAATTTTGCAGAACTTTTACTAAACGAACGATTCGTATGGATTAGGGTTTTTTAACTAAGTAATTAACGGAAATATTCCATGTGCTAGCGAAATCTTTATCATCATTGTTGAGTGTGATTTCCAAAAAATAATTTCGCAGAACTTTTATTAAACGAACGATCCGTATGGATTAGTCCTAGTTTCTAACTAGGTAATTGAGCAACCTATTCTATATGCTAGCCAAACCTTTGTCATCATTGTTGGCAATGGCCGATATTGGCTTTTTGGGAGTTGAGTGCGATTTCCAAAAAATAATTTTGCAGAACTTTTACTAAACGAACGATTCGTATGGATTAGGGTTTTTTAACTAAGTAATTAACGGAAATATTCCATGTGCTAGCGAAATCTTTATCATCATTGTTGAGTGTGATTTCCAAAAAATAATTTCGCAGAACTTTTATTAAACGAACGATCCGTATGGATTAGTCCTTGTTTCTAACTAGGTAATTGAGCAACCTATTCTATATGCTAGCCAAACCTTTGTCATCATTGTTGGCAATGGCCGATATTGGCTTTTTGGGAGTTGAGTGCGATTTCCAAAAAATAATTTTGCAGAACTTTTAATAAACGAACGATTCGTATGGATTAGGGTTTTTTAACTAAGTAATTAACGGAAATATTCCATGTGCTAGCGAAATCTTTATCATCATTGTTGAGTGCAATTTCCAAAAAATAATTTCGCAGAACTTTTATTAAACGAACGATCCGTATGGATTAGGGTTTTCTAACTAGGTAATTGAGCAACCTATTCTATATGCTAGCCAAACCTTTGTCATCATTGTTGG
The DNA here is from genome assembly GCA_958295665.1 of Tipula vernalis. Classification (NCBI taxonomy): domain Eukaryota; kingdom Metazoa; phylum Arthropoda; class Insecta; order Diptera; family Tipulidae; genus Tipula; species Tipula vernalis. The sequence goes on along the minus strand of OY282560.1, from coordinate 152,604,564 downwards.
CAATGGCCGATATTGGCTTTTTGGGAGTTGAGTGCAGGGTTGGTAAGTTTTAAACACTTTGTTTTAAACACTGTTTTAAACATTGTTTAAAACACCTTGTTTTTTTTTATTTTAAACAGTTGTTTTAAACAAAAATTGAAATGTAGGAATTACAGAGGAATTGAAGCCAATTACAGTGGCCCTTGACAAAATACAAAGTAATACCTGCAAATTAGCAGACGCTGTAGAGGTCTAGAAAGGGTTGGAGCCACATTTGACTGGAAATAGAACTGTTAAAACATTATGTCAAAAAAGATACAATAAAACACTAACAAATGCACATTTTGCGGCATATCTTGTAGGTCCTAAGCCAAAAGAATCAGTTATTAATATATACGAAAGAGAAAAGGCAATGGATTTTATTGAATTAAATTTTTCAATAAATTTCATAAATACCACATTTATGAAATTTATCGCAAAATTAAACCCATTCAGGGATTTACATTTTAAAAATTGTGAAATTGTGCAGTTCACGGATTTTGAATGGTGGATGTCGATGCAATCGCTTTATCCGAATATTATTTCGAGTAATAATTTGAATTTGATTGGTCAGCTGCATACTGCTACATCATCATCAGCTGGTATAGAAAGGTTTTTTTCTAAATTTGGCTTAACGCAAACTGCTTTAAGAAACATACTCGGAATTATTAGGGCGGCTAAATTGGTTTTCTTTTCGCAGCAATTAATTAAAATAGGTGCATAGGTTCTTGCAGACTTCAAAAATTTTTAATTTTGTATAATCATAATGGAAATCTTTTATTTATTTTTTATTTATCATGAAGATATTTTGTATTTGTGTTTTTTATATCAAATACATATGCGTTAGTTTTTTGTTTGCTATAAGTTTGTAACCCATACAATCAATAAAAATAGTTAATACGAATCATCTGAATGAATATTTCTTACTAACCAAAAAACTGTTTAAAACAAAAAAACAGTTTAAAACAAAAAAAAACGGTTTTTTTGTTTTTTTTATTTAAAACATGTTTTTTACCAACCCTGGTTGAGTGCGATTTCCAAAAAATAATTTTGCAGAACTTTTACTAAACGAACGATTCGTATGGATTAGGGTTTTTTAACTAAGTAATTAACGGAAATATTCCATGTGCTAGCGAAATCTTTATCATCATTGTTGAGTGTGATTTCCAAAAAATAATTTCGCAGAACTTTTATTAAACGAACGATCCGTATGGATTAGTCCTTGTTTCTAACTAGGTAATTGAGCAACCTATTCTATATGCTAGCCAAACCTTTGTCATCATTGTTGGCAATAGCCGATATTGGCCCTTTGGGAGTTGAGTGCGATTTCCAAAAAATAATTTTGCAGAACTTTTACTAAACGAACGATTCGTATGGATTAGGGTTTTTTAACTAAGTAATTAACGGAAATATTCCATGTGCTAGCGAAATCTTTATCATCATTGTTGAGTGTGATTTCCAAAAAATAATTTCGCAGAACTTTTATTAAACGAACGATCCGTATGGATTAGTCCTAGTTTCTAACTAGGTAATTGAGCAACCTATTCTATATGCTAGCCAAACCTTTGTCATCATTGTTGGCAATGGCCGATATTGGCTTTTTGGGAGTTGAGTGCGATTTCCAAAAAATAATTTTGCAGAACTTTTACTAAACGAACGATTCGTATGGATTAGGGTTTTTTAACTAAGTAATTAACGGAAATATTCCATGTGCTAGCGAAATCTTTATCATCATTGTTGAGTGTGATTTCCAAAAAATAATTTCGCAGAACTTTTATTAAACGAACGATCCGTATGGATTAGTCCTTGTTTCTAACTAGGTAATTGAGCAACCTATTCTATATGCTAGCCAAACCTTTGTCATCATTGTTGGCAATGGCCGATATTGGCTTTTTGGGAGTTGAGTGCGATTTCCAAAAAATAATTTTGCAGAACTTTTAATAAACGAACGATTCGTATGGATTAGGGTTTTTTAACTAAGTAATTAACGGAAATATTCCATGTGCTAGCGAAATCTTTATCATCATTGTTGAGTGCAATTTCCAAAAAATAATTTCGCAGAACTTTTATTAAACGAACGATCCGTATGGATTAGGGTTTTCTAACTAGGTAATTGAGCAACCTATTCTATATGCTAGCCAAACCTTTGTCATCATTGTTGGCAATGGCCGATATTGGCTTTTTGGGAGTTGAGTGCGATTTCCAAAAAATAATTTTGCAGAACTTTTACTAAACGAACGATTCGTATGGATTAGGGTTTTTTAACTAAGTAATTAACGGAAATATTCCATGTGCTAGCGAAATCTTTATCATCATTGTTGAGTGTGATTTCCAAAAAATAATTTCGCAGAACTTTTATTAAACGAACGATCCGTATGGATTAGGGTTTTCTAACTAGGTAATTGAGCAACCTATTCTAAATGCTAGCCAAACCTTTGTCATCATTGTTGGCAATGGCCGATATTGGCTTTTTGGGAGTTGAGTGCGATTTCCAAAAAATAATTTTGCAGAACTTTTACTAAACGAACGATTCGTATGGATTAGGGTTTTTTAACTAAGTAATTAACGGAAATATTCCATGTGCTAGCGAAATCTTTATCATCATTGTTGAGTGTGATTTCCAAAAAATAATTTCGCAGAACTTTTATTAAACGAACGATCCGTATGGATTAGTCCTTGTTTCTAACTAGGTAATTGAGCAACCTATTCTATATGCTAGCCAAACCTTTGTCATCATTGTTGGCAATAGCCGATATTGGCCCTTTGGGAGTTGAGTGCGATTTCCAAAAAATAATTTTGCAGAACTTTTACTAAACGAACGATTCGTATGGATTAGGGTTTTTTAACTAAGTAATTAACGGAAATATTCCATGTGCTAGCGAAATCTTTATCATCATTGTTGAGTGTGATTTCCAAAAAATAATTTCGCAGAACTTTTATTAAACGAACGATCCGTATGGATTAGTCCTTGTTTCTAACTAGGTAATTGAGCAACCTATTCTATATGCTAGCCAAACCTTTGTCATCATTGTTGGCAATAGCCGATATTGGCCCTTTGGGAGTTGAGTGCGATTTCCAAAAAATAATTTTGCAGAACTTTTACTAAACGAACGATTCGTATGGATTAGGGTTTTTTAACTAAGTAATTAACGGAAATATTCCATGTGCTAGCGAAATCTTTATCATCATTGTTGAGTGCAATTTCCAAAAAATAATTTCGCAGAACTTTTATTAAACGAACGATCCGTATGGATTAGGGTTTTCTAACTAGGTAATTGAGCAACCTATTCTATATGCTAGCCAACAGCCAAAATTTCGCAGAACTTTTATTAAACGAACGATCCGTATGGATTAGGGTTTTCTAACTAGGTAATTGAGCAACCTATTCTAAATGCTAGCCAAACCTTTGTCATCATTGTTGGCAATGGCCGATATTGGCTTTTTGGGAGTTGAGTGCGATTTCCAAAAAATAATTTTGCAGAACTTTTACTAAACGAACGATTCGTATGGATTAGGGTTTTTTAACTAAGTAATTAACGGAAATATTCCATGTGCTAGCGAAATCTTTATCATCATTGTTGAGTGTGATTTCCAAAAAATAATTTCGCAGAACTTTTATTAAACGAACGATCCGTATGGATTAGTCCTAGTTTCTAACTAGGTAATTGAGCAACCTATTCTATATGCTAGCCAAACCTTTGTCATCATTGTTGGCAATGGCCGATATTGGCTTTTTGGGAGTTGAGTGCGATTTCCAAAAAATAATTTTGCAGAACTTTTACTAAACGAACGATTCGTATGGATTAGGGTTTTTTAACTAAGTAATTAACGGAAATATTCCATGTGCTAGCGAAATCTTTATCATCATTGTTGAGTGTGATTTCCAAAAAATAATTTCGCAGAACTTTTATTAAACGAACGATCCGTATGGATTAGTCCTTGTTTCTAACTAGGTAATTGAGCAACCTATTCTATATGCTAGCCAAACCTTTGTCATCATTGTTGGCAATGGCCGATATTGGCTTTTTGGGAGTTGAGTGCGATTTCCAAAAAATAATTTTGCAGAACTTTTACTAAACGAACGATTCGTATGGATTAGGGTTTTTTAACTAAGTAATTAACGGAAATATTCCATGTGCTAGCGAAATCTTTATCATCATTGTTGAGTGTGATTTCCAAAAAATAATTTCGCAGAACTTTTATTAAACGAACGATCCGTATGGATTAGTCCTTGTTTCTAACTAGGTAATTGAGCAACCTATTCTATATGCTAGCCAAACCTTTGTCATCATTGTTGGCAATGGCCGATATTGGCCCTTTGGGAGTTGAGTGCGATTTCCAAAAAATAATTTTGCAGAACTTTTACTAAACGAACGATTCGTATGGATTAGGGTTTTTTAACTAAGTAATTAACGGAAATATTCCATGTGCTAGCGAAATCTTTATCATCATTGTTGAGTGCAATTTCCAAAAAATAATTTCGCAGAACTTTTATTAAACGAACGATCCGTATGGATAAGGGTTTTCTAACTAGGTAATTGAGCAACCTATTCTATATGCTAGCCAAACCTTTGTCATCATTGTTGGCAATGGCCGATATTGGCCCTTGGCGGTTGAGTGCGATTTCCAAAAAATAATTTTGCAGAACTTTTACTAAACGAACGATTCGTATGGATTAGGGTTTTTTAACGAGGTAATGAAGGGACCTATTCTATGTGCTAGCGAAATCTTTATCATCATTGTTGAGTGTGATTTCCAAAAAATAATTTCGTAGAACTTTTATTAAACGAACGATCCGTATGGAATAGGGTTTTCTAACTAGGTAATTGAGCAACCTATTCTATATGCTAGCCAAATTTTTGGCATCATTGTTGGCAATGGCCGATATTTGCCCTTGGGAGTTGAGTGCGATTTCCAAAAAATAATTTTGCAGAACTTTTACTAAACGAACGATCCGTATGGATTAGGATTTTCTAACTAGGCAATTAAGGGACCTATTCCGTGTGCTAGCGAAACCTTTGTCATCATTGTTGGCAATGGCCGATATTGGCCCTTTGTGAATTGAGTGCGATTTCCAAAAAATAATTTTGCTGATCATTTACTAAACGAACGATTCGTATGGATTAGGGTTTTTTAACTAAGTAATTAAGGGACCTATTCCATGTGCTAGCGAAATCTTTATCATCATTGTTGAGGTCGATTTCCAAAAAATAATTTCGTAGAACTTTTACTAAACGAAAGATCCGTATGGATTAGGGTTTTTTAACTAGGTAATTAAGGGACCTATTCCATGTGCTAGCGAAACCTTTGTCATCATTGTTGGCAATGGCCGATATTGGCCCTTGGGAGTTGAGTGCGATTTCCAAAAAATAATTTTGCAGAACTTTTACTAAACGAACGATTCGTATGGATTAGGGTTTTTTACTTTCTTTTACTCTAGTAAAATAAAGTATAGTAATCATGAAAATTTGGACCTTGAGATTTTTAGAGATTTATTTGTTTTGTGGTCCCCTGAGTCCGAAAAAGTGGGTTTCGAAATGGTGTTTGTCTGTCTATCTGTCAGTCTGTCAGTCTGTCTGTGTCCCCTCTACAGCCCATATGGTTTATTCAATCGAACTGAAACTTCAGGTTTAAGCTTTTTTAATAAATTAGGAGGTCCCAGTGAATTTTACTCCAAATCGGCTAACCGGAAGGGGCCACTCCCTTGGTCCAGAAAATTTGTTTTGCAAATATTTTAAAAAGTATAAGGTTTACAAAAAACTACTTAACACAAAATGTTTCCAAAAATTAAAAACAAATAAAAATTAAAAATTAAAAAAAAAAATTAAGAAAAAAATAAAATTTCTCAAAATTCCTCTGTTCGTAAAAGAAAGTGGTGTGTTGGCCACACCTCAATTTTTTCGTTAATTCAGTTGCTGCTGCGTAATATTTAAATATTCATTTCCAGGATCTCCACTCCTCACCCATATCACTCTGTGTACAGTCCAATTGTCTTGGAGAGCGAAGTCCTTTCATTTTGAATATTACAATTTACATATACGTATTATATCTGACGTATTGTTGTACTTGCGTTTTTTTTTTATTTTTTTTTACTTTTTTTTAAAGTATTTTTAACTCCAAATCTGACACCATGTAAGGTAACACGACTCAATGATACGCAAGTTATGTATAGACTACTTTATTATACGTAGGTTACCATGTTATGTACATGTATTATGGTTACAGGGGTATGCACTACAATTCATATTGTGACACTTAGTACTGATTTTTATTTTAGGTTAAAAACGGATACGTGATATACTAATGTATATAGAACTTGCTTACAGCAGCGTTATGGTTATTGGGGACACATCTAAGTTTGCTTGTTTGGGTACTGAAAAAACCATGTAGCAGGATGAACAGTAACAGCTAAGTTTGCTTTAATGGGTTATAAATGACTCGGACAGTCTAATAGTTCTTCAAGAACAAATTTCCTAAATTGTCCATAATTTTCCTTAGTTCATGTCGCATAGTTCGTTTGGCCAGCCATAGCTAAGTGTGCGAAAATCAAACCGGAATTTAACGGATAAAATAGTGATGCATTACTCCACCTAAAACACTCCCATGATCACCGGCGCTAATCATTGTAGCAAGAATGTTACCTACGTGTTGTTGTTGTTTCTTATGTTAGACGGCGGTTACTTTAATGGAGACGGTGTAGATGCTCGTTCATATACTCCATCGTCTGCAACTTTTTTATATCCTTTTGGATTCTCTCATCATTGGAATTTCGAATCATTTTGAATGTTTCTGTTTACTTTTTGAAAGTTGCAGGTTGTCTATGTTAGCTATGCAAAATTATGTACCTATTATTGTCAACATAGTCTTCGTGGTTTGGTTTTTTCTAATTGTCTCATAAGCATTGAGAGTTCAATGGCTTTGTGCTAATGTTTTAGGTTACTCCTAAAAATTTGCTAAGCATTTTCACAAAGCATTAGACGCCTTACCACTTAAAATTTCTTTAAGATGCTATTTTAAGATGTTTTAAAAGCATAAAACATTTAAACTTTAAAGTTGAGAAATTAAATCTCGGATTAATAAGTAGCAGTAGATTACAAAAAACGTGTAATTTATAATGGATATTCAATATATTCTTAATGTCTTAAAGTAAATTAATATACAATACGATTTTGCAATCATTTATTTGAAGGTCAACGAGCTGATACTTATAACTGCTTTAAATTTTTACAAAACAAATAACCACTTATCATAGATTCCTTGCGTGCGTCATGCCGATAGATATGCATGCATAACCGAAAAGTAGATGTACGCACGTTATCAGTGCAAAAAAATATGTCTTATTAAAAAAAAACCCAAAATATTTAACCAAATTGAACGACTTACTTTATAAATCTTAATCGTTTGCTTAATTAATTATGCATTAAAATTAAAACAATAAAACCGAAAATGTCGAGTGTTGATTACTTTCTTTCAACAAAATATTCTGTGTGTGTCTATTTAATTAAACGTGAGTACGTACACCATATAGACAAAATTTCCGCATGTGGTGGTAAATGATATTTTTAAAACGTAAACAAACCAAATGATAAATTCGATCATAAAACAAAAATAAGTTCTTAATATGTAAACATATTAAGATGGCGCGCACGATCTCGGCGAAATGACGTAATTTTGAAAAACAAAACAATTTTTAGTACTATCCAAAGAAAATGAAAAATTCATTTTCCGCCATATTCTCATCTCAAAAGACTCGTGCGCACACATACTATATACTACAGCGATCGTTGAAAACCCCATGTTATAAAAATACATTTCCCCCTCAAGTTGGTGAAAATTTCGGCATTCGAATTGATCGTTTCTCAGTTTAGTTGTATTTTGAATGTCGCAAAGTAGTTTTTCATTTCTGTACGAACGATAATTTCTTAAAAAAAAAAAAAAAAAAATGAAAAAAATATTTTGAGATTTAATTTTTTTTTTTTTTTGCAGATGAAAATTTTGACGGATTTTTTGTTTTTTTTTTTGTTTGATAGTTATAATTTTTAGTGTGTAGTGTTTTTGAAAAATTAATGGGAAATAATTCTACAAAACATAATCTTAAGGATAGGCCTAAGAAAAATGTTCATTGGAAATCAGCAGGTTTGCCATTTTTTTTTTTTTTTTGAAATTTTTTTTTATTGGTAAAATTTTATTAAGAAATCCCAAAGAAAAGCGAAATTTTAAGTATATTTTTAGATTTGTGTAGTGAGATGTTACTCTATTGTGATTGTGTTTCGGATGAAAAATGTGTAAAGAAGAAACTCCCCCCTTTAACTCTCTTTCAAGCGAAATTATTTGTGTATATTGTACAACAATAGAAACGACATCGATTTGAATATGTAAATTCACAAATGTGTACTAACTAAATTTATTTACAGAAACTCCTTCGCAACCTGGCAAACCAATATTAGTACCCGGTACCGTGAATACCCAACCCGATGTGGTGACAATACATTGGGATAAACCAAAATACGATGGTGGCTCACCAATTACCGGCTTTTTAGTTGAACATCGTCGAACAGGTTCACCACATTGGGTTCGTGCCACCCCTTTGCTTGTTCCCTATCCAGAAATTTCAATAAGTGGACTTGAACCAGGGTGGCGCTATCAATTTCGTGTCATTGCAGAAAATGCTGTTGGCAAATCGGAACCGAGTGAATTGTCTGACCCTTTGACGGTTACATTACAGCGGAATGCAGTAACAGCACCACATTTCACCACAGAACTTCGTGATACGACCGCAATTGAAAATGAAAAGGTTGAATTTCGCGTGAATGTAGTTGGAACACCAACGCCCCAGATAAATTGGTTCAAAGATGGTTTTGAAATATTTTCGAGTCGGAGGACGAAAATTTCAACCGATAACACTATAAGCTCTCTGCTAATTCATCAATCCTCTTTAACCGATGAAGGTGAAATTAAGTGCACAGCAACAAATCGTGCCGGACATGTGGTCACTCGAGCACGCTTGGCAATTGAAGCACCCCCAAAAATACGACTGCCTCGACAATATGAAGATGGTTTAATAATAGAGGCAGATGAAATTGTGCGATTAAAAGTTGGAATTGCTGGTCGGCCTGTTCCAGCTGTTATTTGGAGCCACAATGGCGAGATACTTCAAAACGATAAGCGTCATGAAATTGTTACGAGCGATAAAAATTCATCACTAAAAATTACACACAGCAATCGTGATGATCGAGGGGAATATCATATCCGTGCAAGTAATAAACTTGGCGATGACAATACATCGTTTTTGGTTACAGTAACGTCAAGGCCACAACCACCCGGAAAAGTATCTGTTACAATGTCACTCGGAAAATCAGTAACACTTTCGTGGTCTGCACCAGTTGATGATGGCGGTTGCAAAATTGGGAATTACATTGTGGAATATTTTCGGAATGGTTGGAATGTTTGGTTAAAAGCGGCCACCACAAGACAGTTAAAAACAACTTTAAACGATTTGATTGAAGGATCAGAATATAAATTCCGCGTAAAAGCAGAAAATCCTTACGGGTTAAGTGACCCTAGTGAAGATTCTGATACCCATTTTGTACCGGATCCAAAACGTGGCTTAACAAGTAGCCCATTGCCACAGAGTCGTAATCAAATTTCATCCATCGATGAACCAATCGAAACAATTACACCGTCCATTATAGCTCGAAGACCTAAACCGGATCGACCACCAATTATTAAAACTCAACCGGATTTATCATCAACACGATCATCCATAAAATCATCTGTACACTTTGATCCCGAAATTTTAGATACAGAGAACGTAGGTCATGAAATTAGTTACGGCGCATCAGATGCTGCAATGCGTGAAACGAAAATGCCTTTTGATCTTCCAACGGCACAAAAATCTGATGCAAAAGTGATGGAGTATTTAGCGCTAAAAACAAGCGACAGACAAAAAGACAATGACGAAATACATACGAGTAGCGAATTCATGTTGGTCCTTTGCCCTGACAGTGATGAGAAGAAAGCTAAACCGGCCGCAGGTAAGTTTATAGAATTGTATCGAAACAACTCAAGAATAACCAATTATGAGCCATTTTTTGCAGAAAATGAAAATTCAGCCACATTTGACTTTACACTGGAGGATTCAATTGCACCACCATTATCGTTGTCTGCACCAGATTTATCAGCCGAGCCACCCGTAATGCCTACAATGCGACATTCAGTCAGCTCAACCGAATTACTATACGAACGGGCCATGTCACGATTCTATCAGGCGGTAGCCTTTGAAGAAGCGGAAAAATCTAAAAAACGGTCAACAAGTGTTATCAGCCGTGACTCATCTTTACCACCACGCGTTCGTTTAGGTTCACTGACCGATTTAGAGAAAAATACAAGGAGATTGTCGGGCGAGTTTTTAACCCAGCAAAAACTACAAAAGATGGAATATACTGAGAATTTGAGAGCATTGAAAAAAGATTTGTCAATCGATTCGGAGCAATCTGAACCAATAACCGAACCTGACGAGGATGAGGAGTACACGGAAGATTACACAGATAGTACCGAACCGTCGGACGAATCCGAGACAGAAAAGTTTAAACGTGCTGTTCAATCTGCAAACATAAAACCAATTCAAAGTCGACATAAATCTCCAACCGACAATGAAATGGATACCTATCATCCCAGTGCCATGAATGTGATCGCACCGTCATCGCAATCACCACCACTACCAGCGCCCTCAATTGTATTACCAGAACCACCGCGTAGCCGTTACCGATCTCCAGATCCTGATCAAGCATTCGAAGTATTAACCAGGCCGCTTCCATTGCCAAGTCCCGATTTTGTACCGAAACCAATACTAAAGCGCCCTAATGGCGAGGCAAACAATCAAAATCCAGAAAAATCTCCAAATAAGCAAAAGAAAAAATTATTCACAAAAATATTTGAACGATCGGACAGTGCTAAAAAAGTATCGGAGAAATCACCGAAAGGGAAAAAGAAACAAATCACAATCGATGAAACACCAAAACCGATGACGGAAAGGCAAAAAAAATTACTCGAGATGCGGCAAGATTCGATTGAGGAGCAAAAAGTTGCTATAGATCATTACAGTGATATTGTGCGGGAGCGTGGAACAATCAGGCCACCGAATAAAATTCCAATATACCTAGACCCGGAGGCATTAAAACATGCTGCCTACCACAATGAAGAAAGTGACCAAGAGATGACGAGAACGACAGAGGATAAGCCTGTGGATATTCCAAAATCACCGATGATGGCCCGAAAATTCACACCACCAAACCATAAACCTCAATTGGTAAAAGACGAGAGTTTGGATACAGAAGATATGATGGTGGTGGTGGTTCAAAAACAAGCCGAACCCATTATGATTCCTCAAACACCGCCTCTAGAAGAACGTAAATCACGACAACCAAGATCAACTGTAGGAACACGGACGCCCCGATCAAGAAGCAACTCAGCACTACGAAATCAATCAAACGAATCAAATGGAACAAAACCAGTACCGGGTACACCACAAAAAATCAGAAGTCGAAATTCATCACGATCACCTGTTGCTCGAAATCGAATTGTGGTTCCCGATAAACCAAATGAACTTTTGCTGGAGAAATTAAATCGTATCTCACGCGATGAAGTGAAATCGAACGGAAAAGCAAAAATACAAAATGTGGACGTACAAATTATTGCCGAAAAGAAAGTTAAATCAACCCTAAACTATTTCACAGATGTTGCTCTTGTGCTAGTCGCTTTTTGGATATATTTCTTCAAAGATACATGGATGGTTGTCCCAATATTGGCACTTTTAGTTTATAGACAAATCAGTGATGTGGTTAACGCGAAAATTCCAGTATGGTTGAAAAAGGGGAAAAAAAGCTGAGACAACAAAGTTCGTGTTATTGTTTTTTCTGGGCAAAGATTTTTTGTCCATCTTTCTGCAAGGTTTACCACAACAGTCAACCAAATATTTTAACTAAATTATATTATTATTAAATTATTATTTATTTATTTTTATGAAATATTTTAATTTTATTGTCACCATAAATATTGTATGTTGTTGTTTTTATTTCGGTATAAATAAATAAATGTTAATTTATAAAAACTTAATTTTGTGAAACAAACCGAATAAATATTTTCGATTTACATTCAACGACATTTTACGTCCGCAAAAAAATTGAAACAGAACATAGAAAACAGTACAAAGACAAAAAGAGAAAAAAAATCTTCTGCTTAAAAAAGACAATTGAAACCCGAGAAACAAACCCAAAAATTGTCGTCTACTATTTTATGCAGATCACGAGTTTCATCTTTTTTCTGTAAAATCGTCGATGCGTGAATAAATGACTATAATAAGATTACATAAACAAGAAAACCAATAATTTGTATTGATTTATGACATTTTTTGTTTAAATTTATTTTTTATCTGTAAAGAAAACGAATTTTTGATTTGACATCTGAATCTGCGAAAATCTTTGAATGTAAAGCAGTCGTAAACCGATATTCAGCTTCAAATTAAATTGCTGACTAAAATTTTTTTTTTGGTTTTGGTTTGGACCTCGACTAGGTCGATGGTTAGAAACCAAGCTACAATAAAATTTTAGAAATTCGAAATAACTGTTTGTGTATTAGACGAAAATCGCACGGCTCTACTTAATATTTAAATAATTTAACTTTTTATTTCGAATCGTAATGCTAAATATAAATAATTACGTTAAATATGTATAAAAGTCTAAATAAAATATAAACATTTTATACTGTCAGTTGCTCAATACTTACGGAAGATGACACTATGTAAAAGTAAAAAGAATTTTTTTCTAACTAAAATTAAACAATTGGAAAAGGTTTTTAGCGCCTCTCTTAAGAAATTAAAGAACCATATAATTTGAAATGAAAAATTTACAGTGGCCCAAATATAAATTCGGACAGCAAAAAAATTAAAATTGGCAACAAAAAATTACGTAAATTACACAACATTTTTATTTAGTATATCTAGCTTACACAAAAACAATTAAATACAACTACAAAATTCAATTTTAACAAAAGTTAGAAGAAACAAATAGTTTTTGTGCAATGAATTGTCAAGTTACTATAGAAAATGGGCGTTTTCATTATGATTTTTCAATTAGAAAATAGTACTTCTAGCCTAGTGCCTAGTTCTCAGTAGTCAAGTTACTTGAAATCAAGTAACTAGTACTTACTTGACCAATATGAACGCGTTCAAGTTTCAAATAAAGTAGAGGACCTTTCAATATAAAATTTAGTAGTGTGGAAAATACTTTATAAATAAAATAAAAAAACTTACCGGAAATTTACCAATCTTATGAAATTTTGTGTACCATTGGTTTAACTTTTCGATTTAAATTTAACTTTTCCCACTTATTCAACGACATTTTAAACAACTATTTGATTAAATTAGCTTGAATATCTATGAACGCAAACTTTAATTCAAATTACTTGAATTCAAGTATGTACTTGAAATCAAGTAACTTGAATAATGAGAACGAGTCTTAACAGGTAAAATCGTTTATATGTTCATGTCGGTTATTTTGCTTGCTGAAAAGTAAAGCAGAAATTCGTATTTTATTTAGGTTTTAGAGAAAATAACCTTGTAAATTTGATTATTTGTCATTTGTTGATTTCATAAAAAATGTCGCACGTCCCTACAAGCAAAAATAAAATGCCTCCTTCCGAACTCGACAAGTATTATCCCATAATTTAATCAAAAACAGTTATTCCTCGTACAATCGAATCCAAGCGCCAGTGTATTTTATTAAAGTCAACGTGTCTGACAACTATTGAGCGTATTGAATATGACAGACAGTTTTGAAGATGAAAGACAGTTTCTTCATACTTCATACTAAATTTTTAAAAGTTATTAAGCACCCTACATTTCCTGTATAAATTAATTTAGAATCAAAGGTAATAAAACTATAGTTGATGCGCTAATCCCGTCTTCATGTATTGTTACTGATGAAAACTCAAGAATTAATCAGGACAGCTGTTATGGTGAATTAGACGCTATGGTGCACTTGGAGCGAAAGGTATTGCGACCAACATTTACTGATAAACTGAAAGCAAAACCTGTTATATACCCGTTTACGGTGATTATTAATAAAAATACAATATAATATGTTCTTTATAACAAGTCTCTTTTTATTATATCATTGTACATGTTCATCTCTTATATATTAATTCATTTACATTCCACTGAACTTAAAATAATAATAACCGCGTTTACGTGTCATTAGATTCAATTCATTATACATCATCTCCCCCTTTCAAAATCAAAACAACTCATAATAAATTGAAGCTGTACAAAATATTTTAACTTAAACTATTATTGTATAAATCATATATTTAAAATAATCCAATCATAATTCCTTATTCATACTATGAAAATAATTAATATACTTAATATTATATAATATATATATATATGTATATATATATATATATATATATATATATATATATATATATATATATATATATATATATATATATATATATATATATATATATATATATATATATATTTATATACATACATATATTTATACTTTTTTTTTTACTATTTAAATCTTCACTCATCTCTCCTATCTGACATAATTACTCAAATAAGATAGCGGTCTCGAAACCCTACCAAACCTAGTAACCATATTTGCAGTCTCCCGAAGACATTCAAGATTTGATTTTAAATTTTGTCCCTTGAAGTCTCCATCACCATTTTTTGTTTATTCAACTCTGTCATGTTTACGGAATGAACGACTTCCTCGTACTCTCTAAACTCATTCGCTGATTCATCTATTAAAAATGATCTGGACAGATGGTCAGCTATATGCATTTCTTTACCCGGGACATACTTTAACTCAATCTCATATACTAGCAGTTTCATCTTCATTCTCTGAAGACGTGACGAATTTATTTTTCCTAATTCTTTTTTCATTATACTTACTAAGGGTTTATGATCAGAATGAATCTTGACTTTTCTTCCGTATATAAAATAATGAAATTTTGCACACGAATAGATTACAGCTAGCAATTTTTTTTCCACCTGAGCATACTGTTGTTCCGTTGCTGTTAAGCTCCTGGATGCATAAGCTACAGGTTTTCGATTCTGTAACAATACACACCCTAAGCCATACTGGCTGGCATCTGTCTGTATCACTATTTTTTCCTTTTCATTGAAAGGCTGTAAAATGAGTGACTTAACGATCATATGTTTTAAATTTTTTATGGACTTTGTATGATAATCTAACCATAAGAATTCATTATTCTTTTTGAGCAACTGTCGTAAAGGTTATGACTAGCCAGATTTGGAATGAAACTCCGCATATAGCTTATCATTCCGAGGAATCTTTGTAATCCTTCCTATTGGTTGGATCTGGCATTTCTGTTATTGCTTTAATTCTATTTGGATCAGTACTTATACCATCCCGACTAAACATATGCCCTAGAAACCTGACTTTGTCCACTTTGTATTGAATTTTTGTTTTATTGAATTTTATATTCAATTCTTTAGCCCTCTTGACTACTTTCAACAATCTTTCATCATGTTCTTTTTCATTACAACCATATATCAGTATGTCATCCATGTAAATAAGAATTCCCGAAATATCTCCAAAAATTTTTTCATTTAACTTTTGAAAAGTTTCCGGTGCTATATTTATACCAAAAGGCAACCTTTTAAAACAATAGCAACCAAATGGTGAACTAAACGAACAAAGTTTTTTCGAATATTCGTCCAACTAAATCTGATAAAATCCGTCCTTAAGGTCTAAAACAGAAACTACATTTGCACCTGTTAATTTTGCCGCAAGATCCTCTAACCTTGGTATTTCGTAATAGTAGATTAAAAAATCGTTTCGTTCAAATACTTGGGATCTAAACAAATTCTCATCGAGCCATCCGGTTTCTCAACTACTACCAAATTGCTCACCCACTCAGTGGGTTCTTTTAATGATTGTATTATGTCATTGTTTTTAAGTTTTTCTGTTGCTTGTTTGACTTTTTCTTTTATAGCAATCGGAATCCTACGTGGGGTCTAGACACTGGATGAGCATTCTCCTTTAGGACTATTTTTAATTTTTCAGGAAATCTCCCTAGACCTATAAACATTTCTGAATTTTCTTTAACAAAATTTTCTTTTTCGTTTGTAACTACATTAACATTTTTAATTACTTTTAAACTTTTAATAGTCTTGTAAACCAATTATGGGAGTTAAATTCGCATCAACTACAATGAAAAGTTCAATTTTCCCAATATCATTATATGTCACGCTTAACCTTACTTTCCCTAAAGGAATTATTTTCGACCCCCATTCGCCCTTAAAATTATATCAGTCTCCTGTATCTTACTATCGCCTTTTATTTTTTCATATATGTCTATTGGAAGTACGAGTATATTTACATCCGCCCCCGTGTCTATTTTAAACAAAATTTGTTTTTCGTTTATTAATAAATTCTCAAACCATCCCTTATTATTCTGTGTTATTGACAAAACACTTCTATTCTTTTTATCTATCTCAATTTCATCTTTTATTTCAGGACCCCTTATGCCCTGGATATCAATACTATCGATACAAAAATCATCGCAATCATTCCGCTCTTGTAACTCGTCAACTCTTTTAGACCTGCAACATTTTGTAAAATGATGCCACGACTTGCATTTCTTATATCTAATCCATAAGCTGGGCATTTTCCCCACGCGTGTTGCTCGTTACATTTTTTGCAATTTATCATTTTTACATCTACCGAATCCCCCGATTGTGATGGTTTTTGTTCTTTTCTACCCGCTTTCGATTTATTCATCGAATTAAACTTAACTTTATTATAATCTAAATTTTTATTATAATTAATACTAAATTTTCTAACCTCATTTATTTCAGCTTCTTTTGTTTTTTGTATTTCTTTTGCCTGCATTGAAGAGCGTTCTTCCATGCTACGCTTATCGACTGTTTCGATCAACGTTGGATTTCCTAATTTCAGCAGCTTTTCCTGAAGTCCAGTGTCTTTTAAACCAAACACGATCCTGTCTCGTATTATGCTGTCCTTCAACGTTCCGAATTCACAATTTTCTGACAATGTTTTCAGGTCTGTCAAAAAATTATCAAACGTTTCATTTTCTTGTTGTCGTCGATTATAAAAATGATGTCTCTCGTATAAAAAATTTATTTTAGGTACACAATATTTATTGAATTCCTTGATGCCGTCTTCTAATTTGGCTTCTTCTATCTTTTGAATGCCCAATGTGTCCAATATTTCGTTACCTTATTCTTCGCCCAATAAGTTTCTAAATACCGCTACTTTGACCTGATCTTCTTTTGTGTTGTAGCCCGTAGCAATCATGAAAATATCAAACTGCCTTTTAAACTTCTGCCAATTTAACTGTAAATTTCCTTTAATTGTTAAAAGTGATGGCCTTCATATTCTCCATTACAATTTTTAATTTTGGTCAAATTTTAGCAAAATGGCGTACTTTTTCTTTTCTTGAAGCACGTTTTCAACTGTCGATTTTTACAATTGATTTTTTTTTTCTTTATAACAAAACCAACTACGCCATGTTATATACCGGTTTACGGTGATTATTAATAAAAATACAATATAATATGTTCTTTATAACAAGTCTCTTTTTATTATATCATTGTACATGTTCATCTCTTATATATTAATTCATTTACATTCCACTGAACTTAAAATAATAATAACCACGTTTACGTGTCATTAGATTCAATTCATTATACATCAAAACCAGTGCATGTAAATAACCTTTCGCAAAAAATTCGAAGCAAGTCTTCAAAAATTGTTTCCCCATTCAGGTTCCGAAGATTCAGCTTGTGAATACCGGTAATACAAAATGGATACCTATCGGTACTACTACTGAGGTTGATGCAGTGGCCCTTGCTGACAGATGTTTAGGTATCGGTTTTTTCAAAGTGGGTAAGCTGTTTCCGAAAACAAGAGATATTCGTGACTAGGAAATAATGTTAATCTTCATGATAAGCTACTGGTGGTGTATTTATTAGACCCTTTCAGAACCGTAAATTTTGGTCAGGAGCCTCAAATGTGAAATTTCGGACACCAGCTGTACCAATTAACTCTCCCGGAATTTAAGTAATTTAGTTTCAAACAGAATGCTCCCGCCTATAAGCTCCGGACAAACCACTTTTACCTCGATGTACTACCACAATGCCTCTAGTATTCGAGGTAATGCTAAATAATTCTTGCTTGCCATTCTTGATAATAATTACGATATGATTATTATATCTGAAGCTTACTAAAACTTTCAATTCGAATGGTCGACATGATTTCTGTACAAGCCTAAATGGAGAAGGTTTTTTTTTCAACGAGCTTCTCAAGTCTGGTGTTAAAAGATATGTTCCATCTATAAGAAACGAATACTCTTCATCGGAAACCACGGTACAACGAGCAACTACTTCGTATTGAAAAACACAACAAGCAATTACTTCGTGTTGAGTTTTATTCTAGTTTCAATATTGCTCGTAGGGAGTTTAAAACTTTATCGAACATGAATTGATTTCCACTCCAAATAATTTCTGGAATTTTATAAATGGTAAAAAGAAAGTGGTTGAATTTCTATCCCAATGACTTTTCAGAATTCCTTCGCCAGTACTGCGGTATTACCTACATAACAAGAAGCTTTTAATTAACTGCCATCGCTCTGATTTTATTTTTTTAAAGTTTACGGTAGTAGAAGTTTATGGTGGTTTATAGCTTGAAGTTAATAAGGGGATAGGACATGATAACTTTCCACCTAAATTTATTAAGACTGCTGCAGAGAGTTTAGCCCCTCCATCGACAATCATCTATGTAGATCTATGGTAGATCTACGGCAACTAATCTAGTCCTTTTTGTGGACATTTATGTAGTAGACTAGAACATAGGCAATAAGTAGATGTTAGTATACACCGATTTTTCAAAGGCTTTCGATAAAATTGAATTCATTCCTTTCTAATCGTTACCAATTTTTTAAGATTGATGATTTTGGTTCTCGTTCATTTTGTGTTACCTCAGGAGTTCTCATTATTTGTTAATGATGTTGTTGAGTATTTTGAATTTGCACATTGTCTGGTTTTCGCAGATGATATGAAAATATTTGCTCCAATTAATGGCGTTTCTGATTCTGTGAAATTGCAATGTGACTTGGATAACTTCCGCAATTGGTAAATGAAGGATTTTGCCATTCTCGCTGTATAATATTGCTGTTGATAGAGTTGACTTTATGTCTGACTTAGTCGTAGTTGCTGTTGATAAAGTAGAGCTTTTATCTGACGCTCACACTGAAAACTCTGTATTCATCCTTTGTTTGTTCCGTTCTATAATTAGCTTCTCAGCTCTGATCCCAGATAGAATTGAGAGAATGCTATTTTTCCATTGCGTTCCTTAATTGAAAACTGCATTGTTTACAGTCGTGTAAGCATATCTATAGTTAATGTTTTCCGAAAAGGTGCAGAGCGAGCGAAATTAATATAATGGAAAGTACATTTCCCGCTAGTTGTCACTACTAAAGTAGAACGAAAGTACTCCACGTTTTTCAAAATGTGGCAGCACTAAACAACACCAATGTTAAACTCTTCGCTCATTTATCACTACGTATCATACCTTTCTTTTTCAAATACAAAATGGATACAACAGATAAACCAGGTACTAATAATATTATGCATAATTATTAATACAAATATTTGTAAAGTTTTACCAATACGTCGGCATTTCCAATATTAGGGATACTTTTTTAAATGTTTTAATAATTTATTAAATCATATAAAACACTCACATAGTAAAACAAACACCATTATAAAATGTTTAACGGCATTATTATTGACGATTGTAAAAGTAGAGAAAGCGCCTCTCGAGGAAAAAAGTTAAAATGAGGCTACTGACAAAATAACACTTCTCACAAATAGGACGAAAGAAAATTTTGCAATCCGGTAATTAAAAATTGTGTTTACAGTTCAAAATTGGAATTGTTTACAACTAGCTCAGTTTAAAAATTTTCCACTAGGTGAAATCTGTATGCTCCAATCGTTAATTGACGATTGGAGCCGTGAGTTTGGACAAAATATTTGCTGGCATTACAATTTCAAAAAATTTCCACTATACCATATTTCAGTCATTCTGCGCATTACAGCTTTATTTTATTCCGATAGGTAGTGCTTTCCCTCTATTTTCAATCGTCAATTGACGATTGACAATTGCAGCCGTGATTTTAGAAGAAATATTTACAGCCTATCACAACTTCAAAAAGTTTCCACTATACCATAGTTTAGTCGTTCTGCGAGCGCTGATGCTAATTTTTGGTGTCTGTTACAGCTTTATTTTATTCCGATAGGTAGTGCTTTCTCTCTATTTGCAATCGTCAATTGGAAATAGAGAGAAAGCACTACCTATCGGAATAAAATAAAGCTGTAACACCATACAAAAATTAGCATCAGCGCTCGTAGAACGACTGAAATATGGTAAAGTGAAAATTTTTTGAAGTTGTATTGTCGACAAATATTTTGTCTAAAATCACGGTTCGAATCGTCAATAAGAAAAATTATCAGTAGTAGTGACATCTAGCTTCAACACTATTTTCTATTATATTAGTAGTGAAAGGTAATGATTTCTAACAGATGGCACCCCGTTCGCAAAAGTATTATTTTCTTGACAGTTTGATATGGTCTATTGTTTTAATTTCGTTTGTGTTAAAAAGTTTCATTCAGTGTGCGGTCGCAGTATAATATCTGTACTAAAAAGCAAAAATCGCTTATCTGCATTTTAGTAGTTTTGAGAAAATGAAGGTTAAAGTTTTAAATTCAAATGGGAATACATTGAGAGTATTATATGTATTACCTCATAACTTTTTTATTTTTTAAGCGATATTCACCAAAATTTGATACAATCTAAATAGTGGACAAATTTAATTATTTATACGAAATTCATAAAAATCACTTAAAGCCACTTAAGCGACTTTTGCTTTTAAGTACAGAAGGTAAATAAACAAAAACGCATTAATAGCGTCATATCAAATAATTATATAAATTTTTGTTTGAGTTCATTTTTAATTTGTGACCATATTTAATTTTAACACATTTTATTTAATATCAATATGAATTTTAATTGTAAACATGAATCAGAAAATAATTAGAAGCTAGGCGACGTTCTCATGAACGTTATAATTTGTTAAAATTACAGTGTTTGCATCATCGACAAGATGGTGACGAATTACTAGCTCATTTCAATATCTAGGTTCAAACACGCTGTTTGCGCCGCCGTCGTTTAATATATATTGATGTTTTTTCTACAAATTTTGCACTTTCTGAACCGGGGTGGTCAATTCTCGTTCTGTGAAAAATATAATGATAAGTATTTTCAGACATTCCCGATTCATGTTCCTTGAGAAGAAAAAATGACGTCAAATTTTTTTCATATGAATAAAACTTTCTCACCGACCATTTTGGCGGCGAGAACTACATAAATATGGAAATAACATTCTATAAAAACTAAATTTGTATTTTTAGCATTAAATTAGGGTTACCAGACTTTTGCTAGGACGAACCGGGACAAAAAAAATTAGGGTAGGGCTTTAGGTATTTTGTATCATCATCGGTGATGTTTTCTGCTATTTTGATGCTTTTTTTTATGAGCTGGTTAGTAAAGTGCTTGGCTCGTTCGTAAAATTTGATGGAGTTCTGTTTGTATGACTCCGTCCGTTTGAAAGTCCGTCCTCTACCTTACTTGATACGGTCTGTTCGAAAGGAAACTATACCATATATTACTCTAATAACACCTACCCCGAACCTTAACTTGATCATTTTATGTATTGTTCCGTTAATGCAGAGCGTGTCAAATGCCTTTTGCAGATATGCTAATGTTGGGCTGGTTTGATTTAATTTAAGAGGTACATCGTTTCTCATGATTACAGCCGCGCATGAGTTATGGAGTGAGATGCACGGAAGCCAAATTGGCTATCGGGTATAAGTCCAAATTCTTCACAATGGTCTTGGATTTTTTCAAGTATAAATTTCTCATGTCTGGCGGTTTACATTTTTTGTGGATTGGGACAATAATCTCCAATTTCCAACTATCTGAAAGGTATCCAATAATGGCAACGAGTGGTTTATGATTAACGTGAGTAGCATAGCTCCCTGAATTTTTTAGACAGTTTTTGAGCGCAAAATTCCACACTTTATGAAGGCTTTAATTTCTGACGGTCTGGCAAATCTCATTGCAGTGTCCGGATTTTAACAATGTTTATCTGAGGTAATCTGTTCGCTGTTTGAGATTTGGACTATAGAGGTAATTTGTTCATATTTAAGTAATTATTGACATGTTCATCTACCGACTCGAAATTAGCTTCTTCTAGCTTGTGATCTACTACTTCTTGGGTAAGTGGAGCTATAGTGTTGGGATGTTATTACAGGCTTTTCGATTAGTAAGTTTGTTTATTTCTATGTAAGGACTACAGCTTAATGCTAGAGAGTTTGGATTTCCAGTGATTTGCATAGTATTGATTAACTTTTTGGTGATGATATTCGCGTTGTATATCTAAGCTTTGATTATATTAGACTAGGAGAATATTTGTTTCTAAACAGCTGCCTTCGTAAGGTGTTTTTGATTTTAATAAACTCAGGTATGGTATTTGCGTGCTGCAATTAAGCGTCGTGACTGGAACATGTTTTGTCCTGTGCCCTACTTACTGGTATATAAAATATTATTAAGCCTAGAGTCTAGATAATTATTAAATACTGAACAATTAACTGCACTTTGGGGGAAGTTTCGAACTGCAAAATTCAAGGATATTCTTTCAACGGCTGAGTGTTCTGATTCAAAGTCTATTGTTTTCAAGTTAGGGAAACTGTGTTGATCATGATGCACTAATCATAATGCAAATTAAGAAGAGATTTGATATGAGCCAGTGTCTCTTGGATGCTAAGTAGGTAGGTCCGAGCACAATAGCTTTATATCGTCTGACATACAATTACGGTTAAAACAATTTGACCAATTGTTCGCCACTTTTGTTTGAACTTACATTTCCCCAATATCTATGTTTTCCATTTAAGTCCCTTCCTCTGTTTAAATTTGGTCTAATTTTCATCAATTGCGACAGATCCCTTGTATTTATATCTAAACATGGGCAACTCATACTGAGTGTGAAATAAGCACACAACCACCACTTCATGCGCACCACTTTGATTTTTGCTATCGGTGTCTCAATGGACCGTATGCTCAAAGTATTATTTACTATTTCAAAATTTACTGCGTGTTTAATTAATATTTCCGATCCTAATAACCTATCGATTTTGTGGAACGTATAATTTCTGAATTGTATTTTGTTTCTTGGTTACGATTTGTGGTTTTGTTTTATTTAGGAACACCTACATGCCATCTCTTTTTTTTACTAATTAAGGAGTTTACGTTTAGCTGGATGATATGTAATTTAGGTTTAAGGTAAAACTAATTGTGGACTGGTTAATTGAAAAATTGACATAATGCGATTTTCTTTTGTAGAGAGTCCGACATTGCATTGAAAGTGTCCGTGAATCCAAGACTAAATATATCACCGCAAGTCCTATCCCAATGCGACCTCTGATTACCATCATAGGACCTGACAAAGAGCCATTGCTTTTTTTATTGTTCACTGACGTGGCGAGGTTAGGGGCAACTGCTTTTGAGTATAATAATTCGGGCTTATATGTAATATCTACTATACATCTGATTTTTTATTGTTTTCTGTTATTCTATTTTCGATTTATCAGTCTTTAGGCAGCTACTTGTTTCATGAATTTCCGCACATTTCACGCATCTATGCATATTTGCATTGATTTCGGTCATCCGACCATAATACTCCCATGAGCGAAAATGCACGCTCAACATTTCCATTGTGTCCAGGAATAGCAAATAAATATTCACAAAATCCTTTTGATTGCAGGCAGCAGTGAAAGGCACCTTATTTTTGAACATGAAAGAAGTATGAGTTTATATTCATTTTCCACAAATTCACAAAATTCTTTCCACCTTTCCGTTCTGACCGTATAAATTAAAAAATATTGAAAACATTTAAAAAAATGTTGATCAATATCGCAAGATAGTTGATTTGTTGCTGTTTGCATTGCATTGTTTAAAATATGACCCGGGCAACCTATCCCTTCCATATCGGTGCCTAATTCCGCATATTATTTTACCAAATCTTGCTTTTCTATAAAAATTTACATTTGCATTGTTCCAGAAGTTTGCAATGTTTATTGGATGTTTCACCTTTTAAATTATCCATTTTTAGAAGTTAAACAAGTGAATGACTAGCGGAAACATTTTTTCGGCTTTATGATTACTGCCATCCGTAATGAAGCTATAATACGAACCAGATAGTGGTTCTTTGAGGATGAATATGGAATTGCAATGTTTGCGAAAAGCCTTCGTTTCCAGTCTTCCTTTTTTGATGAACGGGAATTCATTTATATATTTTTCCTGAAATTTGCACTGCCTTTTCAGCATATTTGAATTGCTTTTTGCTGCACAAATTTTGCATAGATTTAAACTTGTTTTGTGGAATTTAGATTCCACACAGCCTTTCTATATGCGGTTACAGTTCGTCCATCCTGACGGTGCTGATGTCCTCATCAGCATCGTCAAAATCCAAATCTTGTAATATGCACCATGGCTTCATTCGGTCGCTAGCATACACACCCTCGTAATCGTGTCTGCCTTGCTCAGCACCCTCCACATTCGTAATAACATATCGATCATTTGGCAGGACTTGTTTTACCAAATAAGGCCCTCGATATGGAGCTTTTAATTTACGCGAAGTTCCCGTTGCTGGACCTCCACTCTACTTTACGAACACTAACTCCCCTTCTTGGCAGATACGCGGAGTCTTATGGGTCGCGTCAAATCTTCTCTTTTGTTTGTCTCCGACTAACATGATACGCTCCTTGACAATCTCGTTCAACTTCGTAGTATCGACTTTGGTCTCATCGTCATTATTCAAGGCCAAGAGAAATTTATTTTGAAGAATACTTCTGGGATTGTAAGTTAGAATTAGCTTCTGAGGTGACACTTTCGTAACTTCGTGCTTGCTATTATTTATTACCCACTGAAGATTGTTTAAGTTGACATCCCAAATCCTACCATCATTCAACGCCTTTGCCTTCAGCATTGTCAAAACGGTCCTATTGTATCGTTCACATTGACCATTAGCCCTAGGGGTCGATACCGGATTCTTTATATGCTTTATTGCATGTTATTTGCAATAACTTTCAAATTTAGTAGATGTAAATGCTGATCCTTGGTCACTTATAAGTCTGGTTGGAGTACCAAAGTGTACTGTCTAATTATCCATCATCTTAAGTACTGGGCCTAGATTCTGATCAAGTGACAAATGACAAATGACAATTTTTTGTGACTTTGTACTAAAATTTTAACTGCTATAAAATGACAATATAGTTGTGAGTTCTAAAATGCGATTCTGATGAAGTGACTTTTTCAAAATGTCACAAGAAAAAAAATGACAAATTAAACAAAATTGTCATTGATTTGGTTTTCCGTGACAAAAGTCAGCTGCATTTTTAAATAAAATATGTGTGAGTATATTTTGCTAATTTTTAATAATTCTAGTTATAAATTTTAATTGTTTATATTTTAATTAAAATAAAACAATATTTTATCTATTTTTATACATACATATATAAAAATAGATAAAATATTGTTTTATTTTAATTAAAACATAAACAATTAAAATTTATAACAAGAATTATTAAAAATTAACAAAATATACTCTCACATATTTTATTTAAAAATGCAGCTGACTTTTGTCACGGAAAACCAAGTTAATGACAATTTTGTACATGTACATTGTACATATATGTATATACAAAATAAACCTTAAAATATAACTGCGGTAAACTAGAAATGCAACTGCTGTAAACTGCTGTTAATGTCATAACTCATTTCATCAGAATCGCAAATTTTCCGTGACATTATTTTGTACTAATAACAAAATGTCACGAAAAATTGTCATTTCATCAGAATCTACCCCCTGGTTTGGTTGATGTATCTTTTACTACCGACATCACCATATATTTAGTAAAACCATCAATCATCACAATTAGATAGTTATTTCCCGATTTGCTCTTCGGAAATGGCCCAAGATGATCTAGATGCACAGTATGAAAGGGTAAGGCAACCCTCTCGATAGGATTCATCTCTCCTTCCGGTCGTCCTCCAACATGTTTGGTGCCCTTTGCACCGTTTTATCTACACCACCGTGACCAACATCATCATGCATTGATTTCATCACATGCCATCTAATTTGTTTAGGCACAACCCATCTTCTGCTGCCGCCAACTAAACGGAACAGTCGCGCATAGTACAATTCATAGTTCACATGCAATTGTAGTTCATTAGATGTCACAGGCTTTTGTTTTAAAACTTCAATTATTTTCAACAACTCTTCGTCTCTCACATTCCGAAATTTGGAAAACATCAATGGTTGCTGGTTCTGGCTCCTCGTCCTGTATTCCACTATTTCTACTTAATGCATCAACTTGTCGCATTAGTTTTCCGGCCCTGTGCTGCACCTCAAATTCGAACTCGGCTAACTTCAGTAACCATCTGCCTATACGAGGTATTAAATTATTTTTTGTTGCACATGTTTTCAAAGTAGCACAATCGGTTAGTAACGTAAATTGACTTCCGATTAAATACACACGTAATCGTTCTAGTGTCTCAACAACTGCCAACGCCTCTAATTCATATGAATGAAACTTCGCTTCGTTTACAGTTGCTTTCCTGCTGTAATAACAAACAGGTCTCGTTTCATGTTTTCCATCATCAATTTGCAGTAGTACGCCTGCCAATCCTTTTGAACTTGCATCAGTAAGAACACGATGCTGTTTTTCCGGGTTGAAAATAGTTAGTACTTCACGACCTCCCAATTTCTTTTTTAATTCGTCGAACGCGTTTTGTTGTTCATCCGTCCATTCAAAATCGATGTCTTTTTGTGTTAGACGTGTCAGAGGTTCTACTATTGTTCCAAAATTTGCCACAAACTTTCGGAAATAGCTTGCCAATCCAACAAACTGTCTAACTTCGTGTTTATCCTTAGGGGCAGGATAGTTGGTTATCGCATCTGTCTTAGGGGTTCCCGTTTTAAGCGTTCCCTCTGAGACCTCATATCCCAAAAATTCGACTTTCTTTTTTAGGAACTCACACTTCTCCAATTTTAGTGTTAGTCCGTGTCGTTGTAAAACGGCTAATAATTTTGTTAATTTTGACATACCTTCTGGTATCGTTCGACTAGGTACAATAATGTTGTCTATGTACATGACAATTTCGTCATTCATTTCACGCGCAATTCTACTCATCAACCTATGGCACGCTGCTGAAGCATTTGCCAAACCAAATGGCATCCGCAGAAACTCATAGTGACCGTCAGGAGTAACGAAGGCTGTAAACGGTATAGATTCCTTTGCTATCAGAATCTGATAATATCCCGATGCTAAATCTAGCACCGGAAAATAGCTACACTCTCCCAACCTTTGTATCTGGTCCTCAACTTGGAATCGATGTCTACGTGTTCGTTCATTCAACCGTCTGTAATCGATGCACATCCTCGTCTCCCCAGATTTCTTCTTTGTCAAAATGATTGGGCTGGAATAATGTGAGTCCGAATTCTGAATAATTTTGTTCTGCAAAAGCCCATCAATCATCACCTTTACCTCATTCCGCTGGTGATACGATAAACGATATGGACTATATACTACTGGATCGGGATTCACTAATTTTATTTCCATCTCAATTGATTCAGTTTTCCCCAACTCCGACTGGTTGCATGCAAAGCAATTCTTAAACTGACTAACCAAACTCACTAGGTTCTTACGTTCTTCGTACGTCAAGGAATCATCTACCTTGATCTTAGCCTCAAACATTTCAAAATTTATTTGATTATCTACCTCAATTTGTTTACTATTCCAGCATTTAATTTCTCATTCGATAGACTGGTTCTTATTGAAATTAGATTGACCTCACTAAACTCGATACGATCGTCTTTATTTACCTTCTCGAATACTGTTAATCCATTCATAATCGTTAATTCGATATTTGGTTGGTTTATCAAATTTTGCCTTAGTAATACGTCGGTAATCAACATTACGTCACCAACAACATACATTTCGATCTCTGTCACTATTTCGTCTATAACCACTTCCGACATAACTTTTTCACGAACTGAGTACGATCCACCGCCAAAACCATTTATTTCCATACTGCACGAGATTAAACTTAACTTTAAATAACCCACAATGGATTTCCGGATCATAGATCCCTCACTTCCGGAATCGACCAACGCCAACATGTCAATATTATCAACTCTCACTCGCTTTATGTGAGAACTCTTATCCTCTACAGATGATGAAAAATCCCTTTTGCATTCCGCCCCTAGAGAGATTCAAACCCGGTACCTCCCGATCCAACCGACCACTGCGCCGTTTAAAATTTAGTTACTTTCCTTCCCAATTCTCACAAGGCCGGTGCCAATCGTTCCGGTAGATTTACTATAACATAATTGCGGAATTTCCAATTGGACTACCCACGCCCCGTTTTCCGTCAATTACCTTTTATTTTTAAAAATGGCTTTTTTTATTATAGTGAAGTTTTTAGTTAGCTCAGGGCGTCAACTCCTTTTCCAAATCTTCGGTTTTTTTTCGGGAATACGGAAACCGTTTCTTGTGTGCAGTATAACACGCCAATAACAATTTTAGGAATAGGGTTGAAAGGCCGAATGTCGAAAGGCCGAATGTGTCGAAAGGCCGATTGTTTCGAACGGCCACATGTTGAAAGGCCGAAAGTGTCGAACGGCCGAAAGGGTAGAAAGGCCGAATATCGAAAGGCCGAATGTGTTGAAAGGCCGAATGTGTTGAAAGGCCGAATGAGTCGAAAGGCCGAATGTTGAAAGGCCGATTGTATCGAAAGCCAGAATGTCGAAAGGCCGTTTGTGTCGAAATTGATTTTAATTTTTCATCTTTTTATGAATGAAAATTTTATCAAAATTTTTGTATAAAAATATTTAATAGTAAATCGCCTTAAATATTAAAATCTTACGTTTTTGTTGTCATATAATTAAAAATTAATTAAGTATAATAAAAAAAGCAAAATAAATAAATTTTTTTTCCCACAAAATTTAATCACATTAATATGCTACATACACAGGATTTATTATCACGTATTTTCAATTTATTTCAATAATTTTACATTAAGAAATAACATGGTTTTAAGTATTGATTTCAATCAATTAAGTGAAGGAAAATTGAATGAAAATTCACCTTTCCACACGTTCGGCCATTCAACCCATTCGGCTTTCCGACATTCAGCCTTTCAACCCATTTTGACCCAATTGGCTATTAGACATTCGGCTTTCTTACACATTCGGCCATACGACATTCGGCCTTCCGACATTCTGCCTTTCAACATCGAACGCAATTTTATAAATATTTTTCATACGAAAATATTTTAAAAAACGCAACCTAATCTTTAATAAATGGTTTACTTGTTGAACAAGTACCTAAGAGTTAGGTACTTAGTTTTAATTTAATTTGCATCGTTTTTAAAACACTGATAAAAATTTCAACATTAATAAAAAAAATTTAGTCTTCGAGTACACCTTGTTAGCATACTTTAAGCTTATTCTTGTTATACGCAGATCAATAGAAATATGTTTATAGTTAATGTTCTTTTTAGTTTAGAATACGAATATAAATTAACTAACTAACTAAATATAAAAAATTGCCGTTAATATTGCACGGTAAGAGTATTCCTCCTCTTTGTTCATGTCAATCGAATTCCATCACACTCTCCCCCAAATGGATAATAAAATAGCACGTAATGATTATGTATTCAAGACAAACATGTGTTATAATTGCCAAAAAAAAAAACGTTTGGTTTTATTTCATATTTTTGTATTTATTCCATCTTGTCAATTTTTGTACTTAACTTGTTTTATATAATCACAACAATCCACAATTATGAGTAGATTTATACGGATTAATATTGTAAATCACGACAATACACTGGATATAAAATTATATCTTTAAATGTACTAACAAATAATCAATAAAATTCACGCCATACCCACCACCTTATTCTATCCATTTGCGTACTATTGTTCTCAATTCAGTCATTCTTTCTTTCAAATGACCAATTGTTAAAAATAAAAAAAATGAAAAGAAAGAAAGACATTTCTAAGGTTTCCTATGGATATTCCCCATTTTTAGTATTTACGTTAGTTTTGAAATGTTGAAATGTTATATATCAATTCTTTGGTATTGACACAAACGACAACCAATTAGTCTTGGTTACTCTATTTAGTGTGGAACTTACATAAATTTCGTTTAAACGCTACAAAAGAGTATGTAATCAGTGCCTGTTGGTGATTAAATTTCTCAACGGGGCCTTATGTGTTTTCTGTATATCAAGTGTGCTAAAAAATGATGAATTTTGTGGATAATTTTTTAATTTTTTTACATGAATTGAATGTGTTTGTGCGACAATTATCGATCCAATTACGTGAATATTTTGATCGAGTGAAAAATTTTAAATGGATACGAATTCTTACTTACTGGGTATGTCGGTAATTTAGTAATTAATTAAAACATTTTTTTATTATAATTTAAATGGGTTGACAGTAATGATTTGGGGAATGGTTTATGATTAAGTATATATAGGTATGATTTATGATTAAACGACCCTCACTTTTATGTTTACTCTTTATATAAAACCGTTCGCGAAACCTTTCCCTTGTGGTCGTGACTATGCTGGTTTTCTCATGAAAAAAAAACAAACAAAATTAAATTGTAAATTTTATAACAAATATTCCATCCGCCTTCATTCAAAACTTATGTCAAGGTTCAAATTTCAAACCAAATTAACGTCACCTACTAAAAAAAATATATCACAGCACATAATTTAATTAAGAAAAGATACTCGTGTACTGTACAAAAACAAGATATTATAAGTAGACAAGAGTATTAAAAACCACCAACAATAAAAACTGGGTGAGGTTTTTAATTTTAGAATATTTCGTGCAGAACACAGGTTTCATTTGTGATTGAGTTGTTTGTATAATTCTGCTAAATGAACAGTAAAAAAAATGTCACGAATTTCCCTTCGAACTGCGGACCGTATGTATGGAGATATACAAAAAAGCCACCCCATTTTTTTGCTATAAAACTCGCATATGATATTCCTCCTGTTAAATAATATGTTTAGGAATCAATATTTTCAATTAAATTTCCCAGACAAAAGTGGTTCAATAATTTACGTTAACATTTTTTTATTTAATCGGAACACACCTTTTTAAAATATGAAATTTGTAACACACCCTAAGTTTTTAAAATAAAAAGGATATAATTCCTTATTGACGTGTATTATGTATTATCTAATAGGTATTTGGTATAAGGAAGAAATATAAAAAAAGGATATCAGCATGACGTCTAGGTCATGAACCTTGGAAGCATTTATCAAAAGCGCATAACTTGTTTATAGGTAAAACATGATGATTTTTTTTTCATTTATCACGTTTTTGGGAAGACTAGACTGTGATTTAACATTCACCAACCTATCCTGTTTTATATTGGCTATTAAACGTAAACACTTTTGCGCATAAACACTATTTCGATAATTTTTAAAAGGTAAACATTTAAATAAATAAGTTTGGAATTTCGACTGGAAATCAATTAATAAAGGTACGTTGTAATACTATGCAGTAGTGACATTGTTTATAAGAGATTGGGGTTGTCACTGCACTTCAAATAACAAAAAGCAGCCATCATTGTTTAATGCATGTTTTCTTTTACAATCTATTCGATTGAGGTGTCAAAGATGATGTGCTAAGCAAACCATAAAAAGCAAAAGTAAAAAGCTCACTAAAAATTTGAAAACTCAAAAATTTCATCAAATTATTACTGTGCCATATTTTTGTAATAAGTAAGATGCTATAAACATGTTTACGATTTCAAAACATTCAATGCCTTTCCAATAATCAATATGATTATGGAGAGCCTTTGATCTAGAAATTCCACCTGATTTGCAAATAAGAGTCAATTAGATCTATATTAGTAGTTCTATGGATATGATAAAATTTAAATCTGGATTTCATTTCGGTAAAAATTAATTGATTGAAAAACTTTTTAAGAAAAAGTAACTCATTAATAGAGTCATCAATTATATTTGAATACATTTGTATACAAAATTTAGCTGCACTCGAGGAAACGGCGGAGAGGTTATGTTCAACTAAATCAGTGTAATAGATCATGTTTTCCGAAAGAGGCAGCGCGATCAAAGAAAAAGTACAGAGCGTTTGCCACTAGATGTCACTACGAAATCAAAAAAATATTACTAACGTTTTTCCAACGGACGTTTATAAAAAGTTCTCAAAATTAATTTAATTATCACGTATTAATAATAATCACTTTTATAACACGAAAATATTTTTGATATGTTTACAAAATGCACAGATAAAAATGTCATACAATTTTTGATAACAAATATTCAGTGACACCTAGTGGCATTAAGTAAAAGTTGCTTATGCTTTCGGAGTTTTCCGAAAGATGGTAGCTCTTGCGGTTTAAGAAAATTTGACATTTAAGCATGATCTATAGTGTTAAGTACATACTATATAAGTTAAATACATTAAAACCCTCATATAAAGACCTTTGAGAGAGTGGATGTTATCAGTATTATGTTAGTTATTTTTCTTGTTTCCTTTATTTTGCAAACTATCTCATTATGAGACATTCAGTAAGTTTTTTGTCTTTTTACATTGTCATGATCAGAGTATTTTTATCCATTGATAAAATCTCACTTCATTATGTAGTATAAATTGACATAACCCACAAATTTAACTATTATTGATTTGATTCATTAGAGATTTTAAAAATTAATGTCTATAAAGGTATATCTAAGATCTATTTAGCAAATCAAAAATTTTGGAAAATTTAATGTTTCCCTCGCTGTGGTAGTGAGAAGTTTGGTGGTACCTGGCAATGGAATCCCCAGTTTCTTCCCATATTGTTGGGACCTGTAGATCTCTGTGAATTATAACGTTTCATACGAACCATCTACTATGATTCTGACGTTCACCACAGCTGTATACTATATGTCTGTATTTTACTTCATCAGTTTGAGGTACATCCAGCTTATTCATTTGTAGGTGGACAAGTACTTCTTCGCATTGTAAAGGTTACATTATTAGATTTAGCATAAATAACTTTAATTCGCCATTTTTTCATCCATGCTTGTATACTGTTAATACCATATTCTCCTGCAAAACTTCTCTAGCTCTATTGGGGTTTCATGTGATGAGAGTATTGCCGTAACGTCTACAAATGTTGCGACAGTTACTTGATTGCTTGTAGGTATATCTGCGGTATATAGCGTAGATATTATATCGGCTCAAGCTAGCTGCCCTGTGGTTCACCAGATTTAATTGGGCAAACTTTGATGTTTTATTATAAAATATCTGTCTAGTAGATATGATGTTAATATTCTGTAGAATCATGTGGAAAACATCGCTTGATTTTGTATTGTAATCTCACATGCCACACCTTGTCAATAGCTTGTACTATGCCCATGAATAAAGCGGAACTCTTCTCCAACAATAAAGGCTTTAGACGCTAAAGTAATAATTTTCAAATAATTTTGACATAATTGTTATCAAGCTTATAACACTGTACGACGTAACTTTATCGGAGGTTTGCCTGGTTTTGGTATTAATATTACTTGTGAAACTTTATTTTGTATTGAAATATATCCTGTTCTAAGTATAGCGTTGAATAAGTAGGTTATAAATCCAATACTTTAATCTTGGCCACATTCGAACTTTCCCTTTTCTTTTCTTTCTCATTTTGTGGTGGTGTAGAGTGTAGACTTCCAAGCTGCCTACTGCCTAAACCACTTTCCGTCTTTAACTTGATGTTTGTGTTTAGATTTTAAATAGTTCTAGTCAATTTTATTGTTGCTTAACATTGGTTGTTTCTGTGTATTCACTGTCATTCTACCCAAAGTGATTAATACAGCCAAGTGGTCCGATGATAGGTCCAAGCATGGAGTCGCTTTAATATAATTATACGTATGGAATCTTTCTCCTGTCACTTGGTCAATATGTAGGTTCACTGATTGATACAAGATGAATATTATCTTTTTTTTTTTAATTGATTTTAATAATTCTCGTCCTCCCGTTGCCACCAACCTTGATCCCCAGTGTTGGTGCTTTGCATTATAATCATCCCTACTATAAAGCAGTGATCCAAAGAACTATAAAAATGATCAAATTGTTCCATTTTTATTGCAAGTTTTGGTGGGCAGTATATGGCTGAAACGACTATAGGACCTAGCCAATCTTCTATTACTACAGTAATTGCTTGTAGATGCTCTATCTTATGCAGTTCTTCTTCATTGTGTTTAATTAGGTTTTTGATTATAACTGCAGTGCCACCAAAAGCTGTTCCATCAATATGATTTGTATCATAGACGGTGTATCTGGGTATTTTTAGGACGCTTTAGCTGGTGTTTTGCGTTTTGGATATAAGCATGGCATCAATTTCTTGTTTTATCAAACAACTTTTAACTTCTTGTCCATGTTGTGACAAGCCGTTGCCATTCCAGATTACTAATTTAAGGGTTCTGGATATTGATGATTTGGAAACAATGGTCGTTAGAAGATTAAGCATAGTATCCATTTTGGTCATTAGTTCTTCCATCATAATTTCGAACCGTTGTGTCGAAGACTTATCGGGCAGTTGTTCATAATTTTTTGAATTATGCGTTGATTGTTTTTCTGTGGTACGATTTCCTTTCGAAATTTAACCTTTAATTGAATCTTTGAAAGATGAATTCGGTTTTGTAGCGGTCTGCGGCTTATCCACTATTTTTCCTCTGAGAGGGAGAAATCTACGAGTTTGAACTTCTTAATACACACTGCAACCTTTATAGTTGGCTCGATGGCTACCATTATAGAGCATTAACGCATTTGACCTCTGTACCCCACGTTTTGTTTTCACATTGATTTGTGAGATGTTCGCCTGTACATATTACATATCTGAGTTTGTGATTGCAATAAGATTTGGTATACCCGTATCTTTAACAAGTAGTGTATTGAACCACTTCACGTAAAAAATCCTTGGAAAGCGGGGACTCCAGGTGGCGGCCCACATACTAGTACGTACTACAACCTACGAGCATTATTTTTATTATAAGGCTCTTGCGCTTCTACTATTGCGTTTGTGTTATCATATTTTCGCTCTTTGTCATTGAGCTATATTGATTATTATATTGTTCTTGCTCTTGTTATTACGGTAAACGGTTACATTCAGAACCTTCTAAAATTCTCTCTTTAGAAAGCCTGACCGTTTTGTTAGCGAACAGATGCACGGACGTTGGAAATGGCATTCTAAATGATTTTTGGATAAAGTTCTGGAATATGGCCAATTATGATCGCATTTGGCTATTTCTTAACCGATTTTAGTGAAATTTGACATGTGCGTTGAAAATGGTGTTCTAAACTGATTTTTAGATGAAGTTCTGGAATGTGGCCAATTTGAATGGAACTTGGCTATTCCTTAACTGATTTTATTGAAATTTGACATGTGCGTTGGAAATGGGATTCTAAAATCATTTTTGGATGAAGTTCTGGTATATGGCCAACTAGGATGGAACTTGGCTATTCCTTAACCGATTTTAGTGAAATTTGACATGTGCGTTGGAAATGGGATTCTAAAATGATTTTTAGATGAAGTTCTGGAATATGGCCAACTAGGATGAAACTTGGCTATTCCTTAACCGATTTTAGTGAAATTGGACGTGTGCGATCAAAATGGGACTCTAAAATGATTTTTGGATAAAGTTCTAGAATACGGCGAAATAGGATGGAACTTGGCTATTTCTTAATCGATTTTAGAGAAATTTGACATGCGCGATTAAAATGGGATTCTAAAATGATTTTTATATGAGTTGCTGAAATATGAGAAATTTAGATGGACCTTGGCTATTCCTTAACAGATTGTGATGCAAATCAATATATGCGTTGGAAGTGGGATTTTAAAATAGTTTTTAGATAAAGTTCTGGAATATGCTCAACAAATAGGATGGAAATCACAGATTATTTCTCTACCGATTTTCGATCTGCCTCACAGCAGATAAATCTCGACAGCTGTATGGATTACGGAAACTGCCACAGACAATAGGTTTTAGGGTTACTCATATTGATATATTTATTATACATCTGCCGTAACCTGTTTAGGTTACTCTACTAAAATCACACTTCTATCATGCATGTCAAATTTCTTTAAAATCGGTTTAGGAATAGCGAAGTTCCATCCTAGCTGGCCATATTCCAGAACTTCATCTAAAATTCATTTTAGAATCCTATTTTTAATATAATTGCCATATTCCAGAACTTTATCTAAAAACATTTTAGCATCACATTTCCAACGCACATGTCAAATTTCATTAAAATCGGTTAAGGAACAGCAAAGTTCCATGCTAGTTGGCCATATTCCAGGACTTCATCTAAAAATCATTTTAGTATCCCATTTCCAACAGACATGTAAAATTTCTCTAAAATCGGTTAAGAAATAGCCACGTTCCATCCCAGTTGGCCATATTTCAGAAATTTATCTAAATATCGTTTATCGAACTTTCTTTATTTAATGATATCCAAAGAGCAATTCGTTTGTTACAAAAAATATCGCTCCCTAATGTATTTTCTTCAATGGCTCTGTAGAATGGGTTGGGAGTGATATTTTTAACTTTTAAGCTCCCTGTTTTAAGAGCAAAATTAAAAATAAAAATTTAAATCACTTTGAAAGAGCGAAATAATTTTTTTTTTGTCTTTATCATTAGAGTGTAAGAGCTCTAAAAGAGCGAAAAATTTAAACTCTGCCAAAAATATTTTTTGGTGTTTCCCTCCAATTGTGGAACTATAATTATAAATTATAAATTTTGTTACAAAAAGTTATCCCAATGCTAAAAGCAATTTTTCATTTAAATTTTTGAGGTCTTTTTGCATTTTCATTTAATACATTAAAAATTATATTAAACTCCATTTTAAAAATACCCCAATAATCCTATACAAAATTTGGGGCATTTTTCATCTTTGGGGCTGTGGAGGCATTTATGCATTACGGTGAAATTACCAAACGTCCTATTTGACAATAAAAATTTGTGAAACCTGGGACAAGGTTCATAGTTATAAAAGGCTGCGTTCTCACCTCTGGTGAGGGTTATACATTCTCGCATGATTAGTTTTAGCTGCGTGTTGAATGTCTGGGGCTAGTGATCATACTCTGCATCTGCTAGAGGGCGAGTATTTTAACTCAGATTTGGTCTTCAGCTGGATGCCTACCACATTGCGAATTTCCAAGATCAAATTAACGATATAACCGACGTGTATCTAGTGTCAAAAAGATGGCAAAAATGAATGAACGTTTTGATATGCTCGAGAACGTATCTACAAATTTTAAAAATATGGAGGTAGGATATATAAATCTGAGGTTAGAATTAAACGTCCTAAAAACAAACAACAATTTGATGGGCAACGAATCCTTCAAAATTGTATAGGAATCGTGAACGTTCCTGTTACAAGCAATGAAAACTTCTATTAAACGGTACAAACAATTATTAATGAAGGTCTGCAATTACCTCAAAATAATGATTATTTTTTTTTTTTTTTTAATCTATGCAATCTTTTCTGGGGCTCAAGGCACTCCCAACTCTTTCGCAGTTAATTTTACCGTCCTACTTTACGCAGTAGTAGCCAAATCGAGGACGTACGGCTATAGACCCGCTTTGTATAAACTACCTGCACATTGCATTGCTTCATGCCAGCCTATAGTGCTGACATGAAAGGTGGGTCGGCCCATGGATTCTGCACTCTCAACAGGGGGTCATAGTTGTGTTCATCGTCATCACCGATCGTAATCAGATGATGAAAAAACCCGTTTGCACCCCGCCCCTATCGGGACCCGGTACCTCCCGATACAAACGCCGCAGCTTTAACCACTGCGCCGTTTGCTCGGTGATTATTTCCGTCGTCGGAAACCAGTCAGTAATCAAGCTAATAAAAACCCAGTTAATATTTCGCCAATATTGTTAAATTTGTATCCCGCTATATTAAAGATGATATAATGAAACAAAAAGCAAAATTAAAAAATAACATTTCAAGTAAATTGGTGGGCAGTAATAGTACAAACTTGGGTATGTGCGTATGTAAATGAGGGTTTGACCAATGAAAACCGAGATTGCGCAAAAATTCGGAGACGGAAGAATAATGACAAAAGGAATTGATACCAATCGCGAATTTTTTCGAATGATGGTAACTGGAAGCGGTTTGCCGAGAAAGCATTCAATTGAGAGTGCAAGTTAAAATATCTAAATAAATTGCAAAGTCATGCTCGAATGTTTACTTGTGCTAAATCTAATTGTACTGCCAGGTCCTTTCAAAATATTGGCTTTTACGAGTAATTAGCGGGTTATAGAACAACTTAGATTTTTTTGGTTATATTATGCACAAGGTTTAAACTTAATATAGGGAAGCAAAACTGTTTTACTTTTACTATGGTTTATATCTAGAATCTAGTCGAAAAAATTACCATTTGAAAAATCAGCTGGTTTCACCTTGCTAGGGGATGCATGCTTTAGTCAACAAACGAAAGAAAAGAAACGTTTTGGACATGGAAACGGGAAAAGGCCTACTAGAAAATGAAATTTTTGCCTCCGTAAAGAAAAGCATGCTTAGAATTTTCCTATTGTTTTGAGGAAGCCCAGAAATGAAAGCTTCCATATAGGGTCCGGATTTTCCTTAATACATCACCAGGCAACCGGCGAAGATAACTTGAATACATTTTCATATCAATTCATGAACAATTTACACACTTTATTGCGCAGTTTTAATACCATAATAAGTAGAATCTACTTTGCAGTAAAAATTTTGTTCAAACTTTCCGGAAATTTTTATTTCAAATTTTTTGTTTGTATTTGTTTGTAAATATTGTTTTGCAGCTGAGAATAACCATAGCACGCATTAAATTGGTTTTTGGATGATAAAGATTTATAGAAACAAAAGAAACACCGGAAAAAATATTTGGTTGCCATTACTCTGGAATTGATTTTGAACCAGCGAAATATATAATATGGATACGGGATAGAACAAAATTTATGAAGAAACTGAAAAAGTATTTAGTGTGTGACAGAGAAGAAAAAATCTTCGTCCTTGTCTTTAAATCCGAATTTTCGAATACCAAATTCAAATTTATATGTAGGAGGCGATAAAGCAAAGTAGCCGTCACCTAGAAACGGAAAAAATAAACGTTGCAAACTTAAAACAAGTCAGATACATTAATAGGAAAGTACGTTAATACATTTTTTAAGTTTTCAGAAAATACGGTTAGCGTATTACAAAAAAATTGTGGTAAAAGCAGAATTTAGATTTCTGTAATTTTTATTTAACTTGTTTATAGAAGTGACATGTTCTTAAAATCGTATTAACTTAAAAGTTAAATCGATACAGACATTTAAATTTTTTAAAGATAACTAAGTCCTTTATTTCTTTGGCTGGACGCTGTTGTAAATTTTCTAGGTCATAAATGGTTATTGTTGGTTCAAGAGACTTGGAAATCAACATAAAATCAATCGTATCATTTCACGTCAGGAATCGTTTGTTGAAACTTTAAAGGTTTATTCATTACTGTATCACTGTCCACTTAAATTCAAGCAATTGGGTACTATGCTAAGGCAGAAGCAGGTTTAAATATATATATATATATATATTGATTGGTTGAACTACAGATAGGAATTTTTTCAAAAACGGCTAATTCACCACAATTGCATCTCTGGGTGTAAAGTTCACATCGGATCAGAAATTTATCCAGACAAACTCAAACAAAGCCAATTTCACTACAAATACCAAACGTGGCACTATGAAGACAACTAACTTTACCTATTTATTTCACCTATCATATTATGCCGAATAGTACCTTCAATACTATAATTTAAATTAAGAATTTAATTTGTCTGTCTGTAATCAGTTGATTTTTCGGTATTTTTTTTATAGACACATACACTCCGCGACACTTGATTACCCTCACTTGAAAATTTTTCATAAAACCTAAGATAATGCGCCTAGTTATTTGAAATTTTTTCATCACCTTATCTAAATTTTCAAGGACTAATACTCATACTTGCATGTAATGCGAAGTGGAAAATCCCAATTTCGATTATTTTACTTATTTAAACTGCGACACTTGATTACCCTCATCACTTTGTTTTTGACGTCGAAGGCATAAGGTGCGTGTAAATAAATTTAGTTGTGTTCAGTTTAATAGTTTACCATTAATTTATTAAGTTTGTTACCGGCTGCACTTCATAGTGGTGAAAATGGGTCGTGGAAAAACCCTAACAAAGGTAGAAATTGGAAAATTTCTGGCGCTTAAACAAGAAAATTATCCCAATCGTGCGATTTCCAAGAAAATTGGTCGCAATTCTTGGATCATCAGTAACTATCTCAAAGATCCAGAAAATTACAAAAATTAGGACACACTAAATATTAAATAAAGAAAAAATATCAAAACAATAAAACGTAATGGGTTTTATTACTTAATTTGACAGATGAGGGTAATCAAGTGTCGCAGTTTAAATAAGTAAAATAATCGAAATTGGGATTTTCCACTTCGCATTGCATGCAAGTATGCGTATTAGTCTTTGGAAAGTTAGATAAGATAGAAA
Organism: Tipula vernalis; assembly: GCA_958295665.1. Lineage (NCBI taxonomy): Eukaryota > Metazoa > Arthropoda > Insecta > Diptera > Tipulidae > Tipula > Tipula vernalis. The sequence continues at coordinate 152,563,771 of OY282560.1, read as the reverse complement.
CCAAGGTGATGAAAAAATTTCAAATAATTAGGCGCATTATCTTAGGTTTTATGAAAAATTTTCTAGTGAGGGTAATCAAGTATCGCGCAGTGTATATTAATTGTTCATGGCAATCCCAATATTTCCGATTTGGTAAATCAGAAAAAATACAGAGGCCAATCTCTCATAACTACGCTGGAGGGTTCTCATTTTTGCAGAGTAATACATTGGTATAACTCTTTGGGCCTTCCGCCAAAATTACTGGGAGGGGGAAAGATATTTCTACTTTTTTTTTAGTAGATATGTTATGAGCGATTGGCCTCTGTATTTTTCTGATTTACCAAATCGAAAATATTGGGAATGCGATGAACCATTAATATATTTGTCGATATAATTTAAATGTTTCAAGAGGTTTACATTTTGTGGAAGTGTCACCACAAATTAACGGTTTTCTACTTAATTAAATATTAAAATCGGTAGATTTTTCACTACATTCGAAAATGATACTCTTGAGATTTGTAATAAAAAGTTTTAATTTAAAATAATACCTAAATGTATAATTTTATTATTCAATGTTTGAGTAATTTTAATAACCTAATTTGGACTGTCGTTAATTATACTGGCTGACGTTTTTTTACTTTTTTTTTAGAAACGGAGGCGGCATCAGATGATTTTAATCAATTTTGATAACTCAGTTAATCACGTCTCAGTTTCAAATAATGTGTTCTAATCTTTTTGATTCGTCTTATCCTTCTCCTTAAGAACCAGGAAAAACCGTTCGTTTTAAGCAATTTTCGGTTTCATTTTTTTTTGTGAAAATTGATTCATAAACCAAAACCTTGCTTCAGGCAGTAATTACTAATGATGCTACTTGGCTACCCAATAAACAAAAATTGTCTAAAAGGAATTAAACCAACGATAAAATGTATACTTCAAAATTGAATTATGTATTATTTTGTGAAATAAATAGAGCCACGTCCTGCTCCATATTGGACCGTTTGTATTATTGGATCTCAAAAATTATTACAGCAGAAGTTATTTAGAAGTAAATACAATAATTTTTTTTTTTAAATCTTTTTTAATTTAATTTGGAGTTATGTAGAGCTATAATTCTTATTTTTACTCAGCGCTCAGCGGTATTAGCAATATACCTTGCATATTGAATTATGTTGTCTCGAACATAACTATGTATATGTTACGGTTAAGATGATAAATTGGTAATTATGTATAATCCTCGATTATTATATTTTGGTGAAGGTACATTTATTTAATAACCGGTAAATAATTAGAATTACCAATTTATCACTTTGAAATACGTTTCATTTGCAAATCATTGGTAACCATAGTAACATTTTTACTCGCATTTTGTATCTTGTTGTTTATTTTTCAGAAATGTATTTGAAATTTAAAGGAAGAACTGGTTATTAATTCTTAAATTACTGTACGAAAGCTGGCAGCGCAATGTTTAACTATTAAAATTTGATTTGATTCATATTTCATTCATTTCAAAAAAAAAAAATTGAGGTGTGGCCAACACATGACTTTCTTTTACGAACAGAGAATTTTGAGAAATTTTATTTTTTTCTTAATTTTTTTTTTTAATTTTTTATTTTTTATTTTTATTTGTTTTTAATTTTTGGAAACATTTTGTATTTAGTAGTTTTTTGTAAACCTTATACTTTTTAAAATATTTGCAAATAAATTTTCTGGACCAAGGGAGTGGCCACTTCCGGTTAGCCGATTTGGAGTAAAATTCACTGGGACCTCCCAATTTATCAAAAAAGCTTAAATCTGAAGTTTCAGTTCGATTGAATAAACCATATGGGCTGTGAGAGGACACAGACAGACTGACAGACTGACAGACAGACTGACAGACAGACAGACACCATTTCGAAACCCACTTTTTCGGACTCAGGGGACCTCAAAACAAATAAATCTCTAAAAATCTCGACAAAGGTTTCGCTAGCACATGGAATAGGTCCCTTAATTACCTATTTAGAAAACCCTAATCCATACGGATCGTTCGTTTAGTAAAAGTTCTACGAAATTATTTTTTGAAAATCGACCTCAACAATGATGATAAAGATTTCGCTAGCACATGGAATAGGTCCCTTAATTACTTAGTTAAAAAACCCTAATCCATACGAATCGTTCGTTTAGTAAAAGTTCTGCAAAATTATTTTTTGGAAATCGCACTCAACTCCCAAAGGGCCAATATCGGCCATTGCCAACAATGATGACAAAGGTTTGGCTAGCACATGGAATAGGTCCCTTAATTACCTAGTTAGAAAACCCTAATCCATACGAATCGTTCGTTTAGTAAAGCTCTGCAAAATTATTTTTTGGAAATCGCACTCAACTTTCAAGGGCCAATATCGACCAGTGCCAACAATGATTACAAAGGTTTCGCTAGCACATGGAATATGTCCCTTAATTACCTAGTTAGAAAACCCTAATCCATACGGATCGTTCGTTTAGTAAAAGTTCTACGAAATTATTTTTTGGAAATCGCACTTAACTATGATGATAAAGATTTCGCTAGCACATGGAATAATTCCCTTAATTACTTAGTTAAAAAACCCTAATCCATACGAATCGTTCGTTTAGTAAAAGTTCTGCAAAATTATTTTTTGGAAATCGCACTCAACTCCCAAAGGGCCAATATCGGCCATTGCCAACAATGATGACAAAAGTTTGGCTAGCATATAGAATAGGTTGCTCAATTACCTAGTTAGAAAACCCTAATCCATACGGATCGTCCGTTTAATAAAAGTTCTACGAAATTATATTTTGGAAATCACACTCAACAATGATGATAAAGATTTCGCTAGCACATGGAATATTTCCCTTAATTACTTAGTTAAAAAACCCTAATCCATACGAATCGTTCGTTTAGTAATAGTTCTGCAAAATTATTTTTTGGAAATCGCACTCAACTCCCAAAGGGCCAATATCGGCCATTGCCAACAATGATGACAAAGGTTTCGCTAGCACATGGAATAGGTCCCTTAATTACCTAGTTAGAAAACCCTAATCCATACGAACCGTTCGTTTAGTAAAAGTTCTTCGAAATTATTTTTTTCGAAATCGCACTCAACAATGATGACAAAGGTTTCGCTAGCACATGGAATATGACCCTTAATTACCTAGTTAAAATTGAGGTGTGGCCAACACACGACTTTCTTTTACGAACAGAGAATTTTGAGAAATTTTATTTTTTTCTTAATTTTTTTTTCTAATTTTTTATTTGTTATTTTTATTTGTTTTTAGTTTTTTGAAACATTTTGTATTAAGTAGTTTTTTGTAAACCTTATACTTTTTAAAATATTTGCAAAACAAATTTTCTGCACCAAGGGAGTGGCCACTTCCGGTTAGCCGATTTGGAGTAAAATTCACTGGGACCTCCCAATTTATCAAAAAATCTTAAATCTGAAGTTTCAGTTCGATTGAATAAACCATATGGGCTGTAGAGAGGACACAGACAGACTGACAGACTGGCAGACAGACAGACACTATTTCGAAACCCACTTTTTCGGACTCATGGGACCACAAAACAAATAAATCTCTAAAAATCTCAAGGTCCAAAATTTGCATGATTACTATACTTTATTTTACTAGAGTAAAAGAAAGTAAAAATCTGTTTCGAATAATTTCGAAATGAAATTGGTTCAAGTACGGCACTTATTCGGAAATACTTTTTTTGATAAGGAGGGCTATATAAAAGAGTAGTAAGACTATAAAATAAAATTTGCTCCATTTTTTGTGACGTAGTCAATATGATTTTTGGGCGATACCCTCCTATCCATGTATATATATATATATATATATATATATATATATATATATATATATATATATATATATATATATATATATATATATATATATATTTATATATACATATATATATATATTTATATATATATATTTATATATATATATATATATATATATATATATATATATATATATATATATATATACATATATCGCTGTTTTGAACATTGTTTATTGATAGTGAATCTGACGGACATACTAAGCCGGTTTTAATATAGAGATTACCATTACGAGGCCAGTATTATCATGATATTCATGATAAGTATCACGATAATCATTTTTATATTTATTACCACCATCATCATCACCAAAATAAAAAAAACGGCAAAGGTTTCTACGATTTAATTTCTTAATTTTTACAGTAATTGTCATATATTAATTTGATTGTGGTTAAAATAGTAGTATTAACAAATCAATAACAATTTACACAAAAATTCTCGTAATTAGTTCTTAAATAATAATGCCGAGGACTAATAGAATGTGCTCTGAAAATACCACCATAAGCGATAATTATGGATGAACGGTTATTTGTAAGATTAAAATAAAGATTAATTCCTAAAAATTAATTATAATTAATAAACTAAACAAATCTAATATATTCAAATCTAGTACATTCCCTTACACATAATTACACATAACTTTACGGTGCAAAATTCGTTCCTTGCCAATGCCTCATAGTTTCAAGCCAATTTATACGCAAAAACTTCTAGAAATGTTATTATTACCTGCAGCTGCAGCATATTCGGATCGTGGAGTTCCAATTTTCAACTATTGTTCTTAAATCATAAACAAATCTTTTGTTTCCAGTTGGTACAACACACGATAAAATATTTAATAGTAAATTGCAAATTTTCTTTTCTATGTTCACTATTAGGTTTCCGCCGAACGATTTGGTGTGTCTGAACCATACAATTAAAAATTAAACTCAACTGCAACAATCAATGGTTTCTAGTGGTTCCCAAATCAATTTTCATAAACGAAAAGTAGTATGGAGTAGTAAAGTAGCAACTGAAGTGATAAACATAGAGTTTATTCATGCAACTATGAATCACAGGTTCCTACTTGGATGTTTTAAAAGGTAACTTAACACCAACGGTTAAAAAATTGAACCCTAGGACTAGTTTTACTCCCAATAACACAATGAACCGAAACAAACTGCAGGTAATATTAATATTTACCGTAGTGTTTTATATCAATTTATTTACGCTTTCGCAACCACTTAATACTAATATTATCCGAAACTTAAGGAATAAAAAAAATCCGCTAACTAAAGTGATAAATAAATATTTGCTAAAGGCAATATTATCAGAAAATGAAATCGAGTTTTATACAAATTTGAAGTTTGAGCGAATACTTGTATGTTTATATTTCAAATAGACCAAAAACTCTCGACAATTTCTATGTAGTTTTAGAATTGGTTCTATTTCCTATTCTTTTTAAAAGTATATACATATATTAAAGTTACAAATTGTGATGTATTCTTGTCATAACTAAACTTGTCATTTAAAATTTTTAATTTTTTTTTAATTTAGAGTTTAAGTATCTTTAGTTACAATGTTATTATATTGTGCACACTATTATAATATAACAATATATAGGAGCATTTCCAGAAAATAATCATTAAACAAACCTTTTACCTTAATTATTCCAGGAACACTATTTACCCCGTCTCATATAACTCAAGGTAATAAAAACAATTTTTCGAATTCATCACAAAACACGCAAACATATTTCGTCTGGCGGAAATGTAGTAAATTAAAAGGGATAGTTTTATTATATTTCATGGCATTATACAATATTTGAATACATATACTCATATAAGTAAGGGCATATGTGCCTACAATAGAGGTGTGAAGATTTATTACAAATAAATTATCAAATAAATGGGTTGAAATGTTTCTATTTGAATGTAACATAAGGATTTTGTGACAGGCAAATAAAATATTCAACAAAACAAAAATGTAGGACAAGTGATAAGATAAGAGATTTTATTTTCTAAAACTATCGTAAACATAAAAAAAATTCGTTTACGGATTAGCTTCGTTAGCAATGCGGTATCTTGTGTTTATAAACACGCGTAATATAATTTTTGTATGTGTCCAAAGGTGTGACATAATTCCGTAAACTCATTTTGCGATCATATATAATTTTCGTATATACTCGTACCAAATTATTACGAAGAAATGTTGCCAATGGCTTTTTCCAGAAGAATGTAACAAGAAGTAATCAAATCTTTAACTACACTTTTATAATTATTTACGCCACAAGGGCGGTAATGAGTTGTTACTGTTCGATGTGGGTACAGTGACCATCAATGTCAATGATTTTAAAATTATCAAGTTAGGGGTGAACCAGCCACTCAATAACAACTTTAAGTAAGACCGCAATATATAGATAGTGCGTGTAACTAACCATCAAATCCTTGAGAACTTTTCGTTCAAAAATTTCACATCAAAATTTTCACAGCACACTTTTCTTAAAAATAATAAATTTTGTTGTTCACATTACAATTTTAATGTTGTATTTGTCAGTTGTTACGGATACGGTTGCCGATAAGTCAAATTTTCTGTATGGAAATAATTTCCCTGATTCGCTAGTTACCTCTTTACTCCAGTTTTTTTTAATATGGAAAGAAAACTATAATATCTTGATAGGGGGCTAAGGTCACTTGCATTGAACTCATATTGACTCTGTCTATTTGAGCCGAATAGACATCAACCCTTTTTAAAGTCGAATACATTTTATGTTTTCCATTTAAATTACACAAAAAATGGGGTTGCCTCAACTAATGTCTTTTACATTGAATGTTAAACAAAACGGAACAAACTCAGTTATATTTGTGGTAATTACGATAGAATGAAGAAAACGACTGGGATATGGCCCACATATTCAGTGTAACATCGATTTGTATTCCATTTGTAAAAAGCGAAAAGAGAAACAAAAATTTGTTAAAATTTATACCGGGTGATTTTTTTAACCCGATACACTCAAATATCTCGGAAAATAAGCACTCTACGAAAAAAATGGTAAAAATCAAAATTGTATTATTCCGTGGGGGAAATATATTAGTGTTAAAATTAGTTCTCCCCTCCTCCTCCTTGTAGGTGGGGTGAGGGGTAACTTTGAAACTATAATATAAACCCCAATTTTTTATTGTAGATTCGGATTCTACGGCTAAAAATACGTAGGATTTGACTGAAACATTTTTTCGATTCATGATAGATGGCGCTGTAATTGACGATATTCAATTTTTTTTCGATTTCTCCTACTGAGAACCTATGCAAACGATTCTGCAATACGTCTGCAATAAAAATACCACGGTTTCATTGTAAATACTTGAAGTTAGTCTTAAACAATTTGTATTTCTTAAATTTTCAATTACTGAAAATGGCTTCTCATTATGCGGAGGAACATGCGATTAAATCGGCTTTTAAATTAATGAAATTGTTTGTATTTTGTTTTAAAAAAAACGATTCAGTCCGAAGATTGTTTCGAAAACAACAATCCCTGTGTAAAGCTATCAATACTACTTAAGAATCGTGTATTTAACTGTACAAGAGAAAATTACAATGATTCTGGTTTATGGAGAAGGTGGGTGGAGTCCTGATAATTCTGTCACTCTCTACGCTTCGCGTTTTCCGGATAGGATTCGGTCACGTGCGTCATTTCAGCGTACTGTCAAACAATTTATTACTGATGGAAGTGTTCAACCGACAAAAAAGGACTCATCCAGCAACAGTCACTGGAGAAAATAATGAAATTGATGTATTGGCTGCGGTAGCTCATAATCCTCATATTAGTACACGAGAAATAGCTAGCGATTTCGGATTGTCCCAGACCAGTGTTTGGAAAATTTTAAAACGTCATAAGAATCATCCGTATCATGTGTCTTTACACCAAGATCTTCATGGCGTTAATTCCAAAATCGGGTAACATTTTGTCAGTGGGCACGTGAATAAATACAGCAAAACCCAACTTTGTTTCGTTACGTATTGTTCTCCGATGAGTCGTCTTTTACAAACCATGGAACGGTTAATCGCCACAACATGCATTGCTGGAGTGTTGAAAATCCGCACTGGCTTCGCCAAGTTGAACATCAGCATCCTTGGATTGTTAATGTGTGGTGTGGAATAATTGGCAACAAACTCTTCGGCCCCCACATTATTAAAGGCAACTTCAACGGTCAAATGTACCGAGATATTTTGGAAAATGAACTGCCAACATTATTTGAAGACTTGAGCTTAGAAGTGCGACGGAACATGTGGTTTCAACATGATGGTTATCCCGCACACTATTTTGGTAGCACGCGCAGTACTTGATCGTGATTTAAATGGTCGCTGGATCGGGAGAGAAGGTTCGGTAAATTGGCCTGCCAGATCACCAGATCTTACGTCGCCAGATTTCTTTTTGTGGGGTTATCTCAAAGACCAAGTTTACAAACAAAAACCAACAACACGTGAGAATACGATTGAGCGAATCAGAAATGCTTGTGCTGAAATTCAAGCAGACAGACACACTTCTCAGTTGTGTACAGTCGAATTGAAGTTGAAGGCCATCATTTTGAGCACTTAATTTAATTGAAAGATGGTGAGGCGAGGGGACTCATGTAAATCAAGAATCCTTTTCCCAATTTATTCGCTATTTGGAAAATGAATAAATTTGTTGACGACTAATTTTGAGTATTTACAATTAAACCGTGGTATTTTTATTGCAGACATATTGCAGAATCGTTTGCATAGGTTCTCAGTAGGAGAAATCCATCTATCATGAATCGAAAGAAATGTTTCAGTTAAATTCTACGTATTTTTAGTCGTAGAATCCGAATCTGCAATAAAAAATAGGCGTTCATATTTTAGTTTCAAAGTTACCCCCGCCCCACCTACAAGGAGGAGGGGAGGGAGGGTAGAACTAATTTTAACGCTAATGAATTTCCCCCATGGAATAATAAAATTTTGATCTTAACCATTTTTTTCGTAGAGTGCTTATTTTCCGAGATATTTGAGTGTATCGGGTTAAAAAAATCACCCGGTATAGGTCCATAATAAAACAACTAAGGTGATCTTACAGGCTATTTTAAGGCGATCAAATTTAATTTAATTATGTGTCCAACTTAAAGCGAAACAGCTTTGTTTTTGAACATTTTTGGGTCCAATGTTTAATTTTCTAGCCATTTAGGGGGGTTAAGCTACGCGGATGTAAATATGGCAAATAAAAGTAATCTGGAAATATGATGCAAAAATGTTTTATCCTTTGAACGTGGAAATATATTTGGCCTGGTTGGATGTGCCTCGTTCGTTTCATTTCGGTTTAAATTTGGTCCATGGGATATTTGAACGGAATGTCTCAATGACGACGTAGGTGACTATGACTCTAATAAACCAAATTGTTTATATAAACCAACGCAACATGTTTAACAACAAACAATACCTGTGTGGTTTGCAAGAGCAAATATATTCCCAAATTGCAAAGAGATCAGCTAAATTATTTAATCTCACTTCATGTGGTTTTAAGGTCACTGACGTCGCTTGTCTATATCAAACGTTTTTTTTGTTACTTTGGCGCAAGCCTATGGAATTAACCCATCCCTAAGGTTTACGGAAATCCATTTCCGTAATCCGTGCTATATATGCATTCTCAGTCATAATCATCATCTAAAAACTGCCCCCTAAAACCTCGAGTAACCTCAAAAGGTGTCTGTATAGAAAGCCCCAATAATTTCGAAAAACCTTGAAACCAATCCAAGCTCTGCAGAGTAACGTAATATTTCCTCAAATAATCTTAAATGACCCCAATACTTCGAGGAAGGAATATGTTTAGCGCAAATCATTTTGTATTTTTGCAGGTTAATCGCTTATCTCAACAAATAAAAATGTAATCAATAGCCGTATTTCCATGAGAATTGTACAACAACAATTAGTCGCGACAGATGAATTAAATAATTCAAACCAAAAGTTTGAATTATTTAATTCATTCTTAATTTTAGTTATACCACCTGCCACCAGATACCAAATTGTTCTTTCTCTTTGTGGTTTTATTTCAATTGGAAAAAATAATTCGCGAATTGTTTTCATGAGAAAAATTAATTCAAAAATAATTCGAATTAAATTTTTCTCATGGAAAATATCGAAAAAATTCCAATAATTGAATTATTTGTTGTATTAAAAATTTTAACTCTAATTTGAACTCTCAACAGTTCAACTCTCAACACTTCCTCAACACTTCTAGATTTCACACGGTTCTCAAGAGGTATCGTTGGAGGAAGGTCTTGATCTGAAATCATCAGAAAAAGTTGGAAGATTATTTATCAATCACATAAATACCACCATGATGTGGTGAAAGCCAAATTTTTTCTCGAATCTGGTCATGCAGTCTACCATTGTGAAGGTAAAGGCAATGTGCGACAATTTTACTTCTTACACTAAGGTTCTTAAAACAGTTGTCGCAGAGACTTAAAAGTAGGGTCATTTTAAAAATCTAGATCTAGAGGGACCAGAAATGTTTAAATATTACTCACCACCCTTACAAAAGTTGTAGGGAATTTGTGGTGGAAACCAATTTTTGCACTCGAAAATTAACTTGCCATACATCCTAGTAAAGATCTTGATAAAGGCAATAATTGGTTTTCCTGCACTTTATTCCACAATGTCACCATTATGGCACTGTAAACAGATATTCATATTTGATTATATGCAGATATCGTCACCTGTTGTAAACGTCTTGATCGAAAAAAAATCAACGTGAGGTGAATATTTTCGTACTGCGTATCATTGTTCAAGTCTTGAATTTTCGTTAACTGTTAAAGTTTACGAAACTATTTAGTCAAAAAGACTTGAAATAGATAATGTTGTGAATCTCCTGATCGAATAATTCTTAACATTTTCACCACTCCTATTAATATTCACCAAGATGAGGTGAAAGTCAAATTATTACAACTTTTGTTATCAAATTTACCGTTAGGCTTTTATGGGAAGTGGCATATATACTTGTTTGGTCCTTACAGATATCGTAGAATACTTGCACTTCCTTCAGAAAGTGTCTTTGAGAAGCATAAACAGAAAAATGAGGAACAAAATCCTAACTTTTTCACCAAACCTATAAATATTAACCAAGGAGAGGTGAAATATAACGTTCCCAATCGAATCGATCGTTTTGGGCCGTATTTCATTGTAAAGGTCTTGTCACTTCAGTTGTCAAATTCACAAATATAGCGCTAGTTTCAAACACCGGTTTGGTAGCTTTTGGAAGTCGTGTAGACTTGGAAGTGGTACGCCAAATCCTAAACCTTTTCCTACCACCCGTGTTGAGTTCAGTCCAGTTCAGTTTTCTGGAACTTTATTTATCAATCTTTCGATCTTGTTGAAGGGGAAAAGGAAAATTGTAATTTATTTTACCACTCTAAAAAAAATTCACCATTTTAGTAACGCTTTTAGTAATTGCATTTGTTTGTCATTTCCAGACGTCGAATAGCAAAGTATTATTTTATAACAGTGCTGTGTATCAGTATAAAGAGGCTGAAGATTGCAACAATTGCCTTTCTGGCATTTATTTATAAAATTAGTTTAACTCAATGCCATTATAGAGGATATAGGTTTTTTGCTATCAGCAGCTGCGGTTTTTGTTACTTTCTCTGGACTTAATAGCTGTGCAATATACAGTGGTGGCATTCTAATTATGCCACAATTAGTAGCACACATCATGGCAAGTGGGCATAGTAATGGTGCGATTTTTTTTTTGTTCGGAAGTGGAATAAAAATATTTTTTACCGTAGGTTCCATCCAAACTAACACATGACTCGTCTGTCCACAAAATATTACGCCAGAACTTCACATGCTTTGACTAGTAAGTGTGTGCAAATTTAAGTCGATTTCTCTTTTGTTTGGCTGATGAACGGCTTCTTTTGAATTGTATAGGCTTTGACATTTGCCTCGATTTGCCTCGTATGGCTTTGACATTTGCCTCGTTGTCCTCGTTTCCTGAGGATTGCGTTTAAGGAGTTTCACTATTCTGTTATCTTCTTTTGCGGTTGTAACTCGTTTTGCACATTTTTCAAGCTACTCCTATTTTTTGATTTTTTGATTTGGTAAGCAATCGAATTTCGATGGCAGTTGTACATCCGTGCTAACTCATTTATAGGCATCCCAGCAGAATAGCCCGCTACAATCGCGGCTCTAACCTCCAAAGGTAATTCGTTTGTTTTACCCATTTTGAACAATATCGACTAAACACTTGTAATAGAAAATAATAACTAAAAGGACCATCTGTAACATTTTTGATAAAACATTAAAAGAAATCGGGATTCCCGTTATAAGAGAATTTTTTCTAGAAATAAAGAATAGATTTCATCTATTTTGAAGATAAGCCCACTCCCCAAGAAGTGCAGCATGCACAAACCATTATTGTAGCACTGCTATGATTCATTGTTTTTTTTGGCGTACAGAAGGTTAAGCTTCTGGTTGCGGTCGTCTTACGTATGGTCTCCCATCATCTCGAATCACGCTAGATTTACTTTCACCACTCTAAATTATTAAATAACAAAATGTCCTAGGATCTTTAGCAAAAGCAATTATTTTAGCTAAGTTCCGGTTGCTTAATTGCGATTTCCTTTCCGCTTTATGTAGCTTAATTACAATGTCACCACTGTATGTTTATTTTCTGCGTTTTAATCCAACAAACAGACTGCGCACGCTGTTTTCGCTGCAAATCTGAATTTTTTATCGACTTTCCCTATATATTGTAAATTTCATAGAGGCTGTATTCTTAAGCGGCGCCATGTATTATCGATTTATCAGTAAATGTTAGTCTTTTTATTATGTATAGAAAACCAAATAATTAAAAATATTTTCATAGAAGTATAAAATATAAATGGCTGAAACCTCGCGGGATGATCAAAACTTCGACCCTGAAAATTAGCTCAACTACCGAATCAGCCCCTAAATAAATTTTTTAACTCGATCTTCAACTCAACCAACTCAATTTACAACTCAAAACCTCTTCACATTCATCGGCCAAATCAATTTTAAAACCTACATGTGTGTATGAGCTCAACCCAACCTAACCTCTCACTAAATCTTCAATCAAATTAATTCCCAACCAATCCCCTTACTCAATTCAACTCAACCTTACAGCCCAATTCCAAACACAACGCTTAACTCAATCACAAACACAACGTTCCACTCGAACCCTAAATCAACACGGTTTGAAAACTACATGCATACATGAACTCAACTTAATCTAATCCTCACCTTAACCCCGACTCAACCCTCATCACTCAACCCCAAACAACTCAACACCTTACTCGACAGCAACTTAACCGTCAACGCAACCCTCAACTAAATGCCTTAATCAATCCTAAATCAACGCGCTCCGCAAAACTATAAGCGCATATGAACTCACCTCGGAACAAGTCAAGCTAAGTTCCAACTCATATCTCAATTCAACCCGCAAAAAAATCTCCAACTGAAAGGCTGAATGAATCCTAGTTTAACCCGACTGAACTAAATCCCAAATTAAACCTCAGCTCAACCTCAACTCAATTGCTAATTCAATCCCTAAATCAGCGCAGTCTAACTCAACCTCTACCTCAACCTCCAACTTAATATTCTACTTAACCAAAAGTTCAACGTTCCACTCAATCCTCAGATCAACGCGATTTGAAAAACCACATTCGTACATAAACTCAACTCAAAACAACTCAAGTTAATTTCTAACTCAACTTTCATCAGAACTTCAAATAAAATCCCAACTTAACCGCTGAAAACTACTCATGTATGTGGAGATATGAATGCGCATGCGAGAATGTCGGGTTGTTTAGACAATTGCGCAAGAGGAAAAAAGTTGGCCGACCTGATTCAAGACTCCAATATGGTGCTCTTGAATGATGGAAGGCCAACTAGAATGGCGAATGTGGGAGGCACGGCCAGCGCAATAGATTTGTCTATGACAACTATTGAACTGGCCTGCCGGGTCACTTGGAATGTTGAAGAAGAGAATTTGGGTGGTGATCATTTCATGATCTAAATGATCATGAATGATAATCGAGTGTTTAGAAGAAAACGTGAATTAATGAATAACAGGAAATGAGTGAAGCAAATGAATGAGATTCTCGGAGAAAATGAAATAAATCAAAGCCAGTTAGATAGTGAAATTGAGCGGGTAAATAAATCGTGTACAAAAATTGTGGATATGAAAGAGATTAATTTGAATGGTTGGTGGAACAATGAAGTTCAATTCTGGTATGAAAGGAAGCGAATAGACTTGCGTGAATTTAATAGGAATAAGAGTTGTGAGAATAAGATTAAGTATGGCAAAATGAATGGAAAATTGAAAAAGGCTATTCGCAGAGCAAAAAGGAAAAGTTGGCGGGAATATGTGTCCCAAATGACACATAGAACCACAACTAAGGATGTATGGAGTTTGTTTAATAGGGTGAATGGTAAACATTTTAATGTGAGCAATGTGGTATGTGAGAACCGAGAAAAAGGTGAAGAATTTGTAAGAATGATATTGAATGTAAGCAATGATTTGAATGTAATAAATGAAGTTGATAGAATGAGTAGAAATGAAAGAATGGATTGTAAGTATGAATGGGGACAGTTCCTGAGGGTGTTAGATAGATCAAAATCTACCACTCCTAGGACGAACCGAGTAAGTTACAAAATGATTCGGTTGTTGAGTGACTCAGCAAAACATAATTTGCTTGAGAAACTCAACAAAGTGTGGATAGGATCAAAAATACCGGATAAATGGAAAGAGAGCAGGGTGGTTCCCATCCCTAAACGGGATAGAGATCCAAAATTGGCAACAAATTATCGAGGCATATGTATGTTAAATGTTTTTATAAAAATTTTAAATGGAATGATGAAAGAACGAATGGAAGATTTTGTGAATGAAAATAATTTGTTGCCATCGACAACATATGGATTTCGAAAGAACCACTCTGCAATCGAGTGTGTGGAAAAGTTTGTTTGGGAAGTAAGAAAGGATAATATGAAAGCTATTGCGGCATTTTTGGACATTGAAAGAGCTTATGATTATGTGATTACGTAGAAATTACAACAAATTCTCTCGAATTTTGAATTTTCACGGTAAGTATGTATGTGGATAAAAGATTTTATGAGTGAGAGAAAAATGGTTCTGAATGGAAGTGGTTTTAGGTTGGGGGGAGTTGCAAATATTGGACTTTCGCAAGGAAGTAAAATATCTCCAGCTCTGTTCAACCTATACACCAGCGAGATACACCACATCAATGCAGACAATCAAATCGTTCTACAATTTGCAGACGATTTTGTAGTAATTGGAAAAGGGAGAAGTATTGATGTGGCGGCTCAAAGAGCGCAAAAGGGGGTAGATGATTTAATACAAAAACTTAAAATGTTGAATCTGAGAGTGAATCCTAATAAGTGTGCTTTTATGAGTTTCGGAACAAACGTTGCAAATGTTGATATAAGTGTTGATAGTCACAGAATTGAACAAGTAAATGCGTACATGTATTTGGGTATTTGGATTGAAAGACGTATGAATTTTGTGAAATATATGAATATTTTGGCTGATAACTGCATGGAACGTTTAAATGTGGTTAAACGGGTGAGCAAACCTAAATGGGGCGCTTATCCGAGTGTGACTGACATGTTAAGGAAGGCCCTTATATCCTCCAAAATTGGATATGGTATTAGTGTGAATGGGAATGGTTGGAAAGGGGATTTTAGCCAATTAATGAAAGTAGAAAATGCATGTGCAAGAGTGGTATTGGGGGCGATTAACTCGACCCCAAAACTCTATGCTCTAAAATGGGTGATTCACCTCTTGATTACAAGAGAGAGAGAGTGGATCACAGTGAGAGAGTCGGTGAGAATGATAACTAAGAAAAATGAGTTTTGGAATGAGATGATAGTAAGATTACAGAGTAGGGCGGTGTACAAACCGACTTATCGAACTAGCATTGCACTTGAAAATTTGAACATGTTTCTGAGTATATGCAATGCTGGTCCGCAACCCGTTCCTAATAATCTTACTGTATGTTTGAATATGGAGGAATTTAATAAGGGAATGAATGAAGTTATCGCCAAAATTATGTTTGGTAAAATCAGTCAGCGGTATGTGCAAAATGATATCGTTTATACAGGTGATAGTGTGAATGAGAATGGAGTGGGTGTTGGTGTCTTTATGCCTTGTAAGAATGTTGAAAATTATTTTAAAGTGGACAAAATCATCTGTATAATGAACGCTGAACTGATTGGAATGTTTGAAGGAATTAAACTGGCTGTGAATGAAGGGCAAAGGAAAATAGTAATATTTTCTGATTCCCAGAGTGGTTTATGTTTGCTAAAATGTGGAGGTGGAAGGGAAGGCAATGTGTATGTTGATCTTATTTTTGAATGCGTTCGAGACTGACAACGTGATGTGACCATACAATGGATCCCATCACATAGACAGATCGAAGGGAATGAAAGAGCCGATATGTTAGCAAAAAAGGGTACATTGAATGACATGGTTCAGGAGTACGAAAGGAAGGATGCAAGAGACGTACTTCGAATGTTTCAGATGAATCTGTGGAGAAAATGAGAGAGTGAATTTAACGAGAAAAGTCTAACGAAAGGAATGAAGTACAGAGTGCTCCGTGGAACTCCTTTGAGAATTCTGTTCTTTAAGGAGCTCAAAGGCGATACGCGAATGTTGCGAACTGTTGAGAGAATCAGGCTGAACCATGGAAACTGGAAGGAATGCTTGTGGAAACGTCATTTGAGTGAGGACAAAGATTGTGAGTTGTGTGGAAGTGTGGAGGATGTTGAACATCTCATATTGGCTTGTCCCAGATATAGCCAATATAGATCTAAGTTCAGCATCCTTCGGAATGTAAGAAATCTAAGTGATTTAATAAATGAGGGTGGTTCTTTGGCTTATAAGAAATGTATGAATTTATTAGGATGAGTGGAATAGCAACAAAATAAGCAGTAGCCGACAGAATATGTGTAGGGAGTAATCCGGATCCATTTTACAGATTAAACATTTTTTGGTTAAAATTAAATTATGAAATAAAAATTGTTAAAATTTGAATTTTTGGCAATATGGCTCTAATTTTTGTAGGAGCCAAGGCCTAATAAAAAAAAAAAAAAAGAAAACTACTCACCTACAAATAAATCGCCAGCTGAACTGCTCACTAAACTCAACCCGCAAATGGAAGCCAACTCAACCGCAAACTCAATGCCCAATACTATCCTCAAATTAGAATATATAAAAAAAATTCGACGTGGTTATATCTGCACGTGGTTTTAGGTCAATACGTTTGGCAGGTACCCGAACCCCTTGACGTACAGCTTCCAACAGCTTTTCAATTCTTCGAGATATCGTGGGTTCAGACAGCCATCCAAACATCAAGACTTTCGAAACGTCGAGAAAAGTAGTTTTGGAACTAGAAAATTGTAGGTAATTTGTGACGGGATTTCAATAACTTTGGTCCTTTTGAACCGCAGTTAATATTTATTAATGAATGCTCTTGTTGTTCTGTCAGTTAAACTTTTTATTTATTTTTTTATTTAAATTGTTTTTTAATTATCTCAAACAAATTTTCAATTATCTTTTCGCACATATGGGTAGTGAAAGCAAATTTTTAATCTGTTGAAGATTAATATTTTACTTTAGGTGCATTTCTTTGGTAAAACTAAAAATGTATTAAGGTACACCCCAGTGCCATAAAAATGTTTTATTTATTCTATTACATCTAGTTGCCATTTGTTGTTTTTGTTTTTTTTAACTCATCTCTCATTTATTTAGTTTTTGTTTTTTTGTTTTGCAAAAATGGTGTGAATTCGTTAAATTTCAAATCGAACATTTTTATTAGGTGTGGATTTATTATTTCCCAAGCTGCAGGTTTATTTTTGGATTTAATTTTTATTTTGTGTGTTTCATGTTTGAATTTGTTTCCAATGGGAAGGTATTATAACTTAAAATCGAATTCAATTTATTCAGTTGACGTATATTTTTGTAAGTTTAATAAAGCAGCACAGCTTTTTGACATTTTAGTGTTGAGTGAAATTTTAATGAAACCGATGATCTATATTTTGTTTTTGCTTTGTTGAAATTATTTTTTCTCCTTTACCTTTCTAACAATTAATAAATTTGCTTGCTGAACGATGTAACAGATTTACATGGAATTATAATAACACAACAGAAAATGATCTAATTCGCGGATTTTATCGGATTATGCACGTCATGTCAATTTTAATTACACAAATATCAAACATACATCAACACGACATGTCGCATTATACACTTATTACATTTTACATATCATAATAATTTTATTTTACCATTTCCGCGAAAAAAAAATTCCACCCCCCCATCGTTATAATTATAAAGCGTTACAGTTTACTAGCCCTGTGTTGTATCTATATATGTATGCCGACTCCCATACCACACATTATTATGTGCCGATTACAATTTTAAATAATATTAAAAGTAAAACCAATAATAAAAAATTGACGGTAAAATGGACATTGAGGTGATTCCATTATTCATGATTAAAGTTTTTTTTTTTTGTTTTTTTTTTTAATTTTTATTGTTAGCCCCACAAGAAAGTAAGAAAGAGCAACTCGCGTATGCGCGCGGTTTTTTTTTTTTTTGTATTTTTATTTTATTCGGTTTTTTTTTTTGTATTTATTATTATTTCTAATTTTATTTTAGTTTTGTTTAGTAGTTTGTCACAAAAATAATGTAAGATTTATTCGTTGGGTGATTTATAGTGAATTTACATATTAGAATAATAGATTTTGTGTTTTAATTAGTTGCAATTCGTGCAAAATGAATACAATTCAATTGAAAGTGGCTTGTGCTTAAAGTGCTTGTTTTGTGTGTGTGTATTTGTATATGAAATAAACATTAAAGTGATTAAATTATATATAAGTAATGGCTTATGTGTTGTGGCAAGTGTTGATGAAAAAATATAGTCAAGTTCGTTTTGGATTAAATCGTAACCCTCATCCTCTTGACTCACTTGTAAGTTTTCGTTGTTATTAAAAATAATAATAGTAATAATATAAATTCTTTTGTTTTGCCAATAATTTAATTTGGCCAGACCGCAATAAGTACATGAATTCCTAATTTCCTCTATATCATTATTAATCAATCCTAATTTACTTTATGTAAGTAGTTTGTGTTGTTGCGTTTTAATAAAAATGAATAAATTAAAGTTAGTAACGAGAACACGATATAAATTACAAAGAACCATGAGAAAGATTTGTCTTATAATATATTGATTCTTCACGCAATTTGATGTGTAACTACCAATTACAAATTGCTTCCGTATTTAGAACACCAACCTTTCTTGGTTGAACCATGACAAAATCAGCACACGGATTCACGGTAACTGCTCTATACGTATATACAAAATATTGCAGACATGTATGTATATCTTGTTGGTTTTACATAAACTAACATTTCTACTACCCGGTCACGGTCTCCTGAGCGTAAACAACAAATGAGACAATACCTATGTATCAACAACACAAATTAAACGAGTCTTGTCGAAATACATCATAACTCATGTATTTATGTTGTAAATATTCGACCAAGGTTTGTCAAAAAATTATCGAGTTCAGTGATTCGATTTGTTTTGTTTATTGATTTTATATGCAACACACAACAACAGAATCTTTCGTGCAACAAGTTCAATGCCATATTCGTTTTATTGTTCCGGATCCGAACATGTAAAACAATAAATAGAATTTCTATTTCTAACTACTTCTAGCTATGAGTACATACCATATAGTGTTGTTTGATACATGAACATGCAAATTCGTAATTATTTTTTATATTTCCAACTTAAAGTCGAATTAAATAAGAAATTGTGTATTTCTCTTTTATAAAATGTAGGTATGTAAAGTGTTTAGATTCAATTCAATTAAAAATGAATTCAGGTAACTAATTAACTTTTTATTTTGGCAAAATTTAATTGGGTAATGATCAATTTGTCACCAAAAAAAAAAAAACATCTCACGTTCCAATTTTTATGTAGAAAAAACCTAAATATTTTGACCGATTTGTTCGATTCAAAAAAAAATATTTAAGAAGAAAATTTAAAAATGTATTCCTTCACTCTGAATCGTCTCGCGCAGTGGGACCTCTATTTAGTGTAGCATAATTTGATTTTTCTATTCCGTCATGGTATTTTAATCCAATTTAAGTGAATAGAATACAGAAAATGACAACAGACAAAATAAAAATAAAAAAAATAATTAAATGGGAAAATTAACTGCTGTGTAAGTAATATGTATACTAATTACTTAATGCACTTATGTACAGACAATTTTTATACAGAGTTTTATGTAAATGATGGTAATACGAGGTCTTAATTATATCACTCTACGACGATGTGGAGGAGAAAATTATTTTTATGATGTGAACGAATCTAGTGCAGTGGAGCGTATCTCTCTAATCCATTAATAATTTTTATTTTTAAATACAATTTTAAAATGGTCGAATTTTTAGTGATTGCATTTCATTATTGATGCCCGAATAATTAATGTTTCGATTTTATTTGCCGTATTTCTGTTAAATGATAAAATAACTTTATTGCTTTATTGTCAGTGAAATTCCAACGAAGTACTGAATTATGAAGGAGGTTTTATGCAATTTTACCACTATAACATGTTAAGATGGGAACTAAAAACAAGTGAAAGCTTAAATAATGTACTTATGTAAGGAAATTCCAAAAAATGTTTCTTTCAATTAAGTAATAAAAATACAATGGTTTATGGAAAGAAACGGGTTAAAGATTTGGTCAATTGATTTCTTAATGTTATATAGTTGACCTCACTTCCATATTCAAAATAAAACACAAAAATCATATTGGTATATAAATTAATTTCTTATAATATAACGATAAAGGTGATAATAGCCGCATTTCTTTAGATTAGATCACGTTTTATGAAACGACACCAAAATATATATACCAAACACCAACTGTCAATTTTCTGTTTCGTTTCGTTTTGAAACTGCCTGCTCATACACGTATTGTATTCATCATATTCTTTAACCCTAATTAGTACGTGTTGAGTCTCGGAGACTCATTTTAAGTTTGATTTGTGAAAAATCATCTTAAAAACTATTTTCACACAAATTGGACCTATTTGGTAAGAAGAATCCGTCACAAATTTGCTCCTTTTCACAGTCGATAAGCAATTGGTAACTTATCTGAAGATTTTGTAGATCTGCAACAACTCCGTAAGCTCATATTTGGAGAAAGAAGAAACAGGAAAAGCAATAAACCTAGAATTTAACGGACCGTGGTCAACAATTATGCACTCCATTTCATAATTCAAATAGGAGTATAACATTTGATAATTCTTTTGCCAGCACGGAGCTGGCACAAGATTTGGTAATGTAGGGTTGACATATTTGTTGGGACACAAAAATGTCTTCCAAACCGCCGGCGAAGTGTAGAATCTAACGTTTTTTGTTTCCGAAAAAACATGAGTTTGGTGAGCTACTTTCTAAAAAATACCGTTCCGTAATTTTACTGTCCACGACACATTTCGATCATAAAACCGATAATGACAATAGGAATAAATCGAACAGAATAACAGTAAATACTATAATCGAGTCTATGGAGGAAGTCGCCAACAGTCTCTATCAGTGGCTTGTTTTGAATTTTTTGTAGGTAGTTTCTTTGAGTTTTATTTGCCAAGTCGTACCAGGCAGCGGCCGCATACGTAATTATGGATCTGATATAGAGTTTGTATATGATGAGTTTGTTTAAATGGTCCAATAGTCCGCTATCTCGGTTTAGGAACGGAAACTGCATCCTGAACGCAGTACCAGTCAATTTCTTTATCTGATTTATGTGTTTTTTTAAGTCTAGGTCGCTGGACAAGCTCACACCCAGATACCTGACTGAATCAGTGGCTGTCACTACTTGCCTGTCTATTAAGATGGAAGTGGCCTTTTATAACCCGTTCTCGTAGCCCTTTTTTGACGATAAAAGAACATTAGCTGTATCTTTGCTGCATTTTTTGTCAATATTCCAGCAACTAGTCGACCTGTATGTGTTATTGATAATGTCAAAAAAATTTTGTTTCTGTTACATATGATTTTATAACTGCTGTTACCACTTGAGGTACTCCACAGGACACCAGTTTATACATTAATCCCTCATGCCACACCGAGTCGAACGCCTTTTTAACGTCCAAAATTACGGCAGCCACGATTTTATGGTGTCTTTTTGCTTTTTTGGCATAGTTAAGAATTCTCATCAGAGCAGAAGTTGTCGACCTTTTATTGCCCAAATTCAAACTGCTCGTCGGGAATCATACGTCGAATTGAGTCTAATAGTCGTCGATAAATTACTCGGTCTGCTAGCTTGTTCATAATAATAATAATAATAATGCTTTATTCAATGTATAAACCGTGGCTTTTGTACATCACACATATTTACGACAGAAGAAAATAACTTAAAATTAACAATAAATATTTCAATATCAATAGAACAATAATTAGCAAATATACAACAATGGGCATACTATATATACATAATTAATTACAATATGTACAAGAACTTTGATATTAAGTTCCTAATTTAAACATAACCTTTTTAAATCTGTTAATGGAACTTATATTTTTTAATTCTGTAGGCAAACTGTTCCAAGTGATAATCGCATTTATTAATCCAGAGTTATTGTAAACATTAGTTCTACTAACTGGCAAATTAACGTTCCTACTTGTCAATGACATAGAAAAATGTAATTTATCATGCAAGTAAAATGGTACACCCGATTTAATTATTCGAAAAATAAAGACAGCAGTTCTATAACAGTAAAACTCAAACAAGTCACATCCAAGGATTGAATCTTTAAATTCGGAAACATGATCAAACTTTCTAAGGTCATGAACACATCTCACACAATTATTAAACGTAACCTCAAGTAACCGCTTTGAGGAACTATCACAATTAGAAAATATCACATCACAATAGCTGAAAATAGGTATACGAGTAATTAAACTTTTCACAAGATATATGCGTAAGTCAACTGGACAAAACTTTTTTATTAGTCTGAGTGAATATAAACCGTAATTAAAACGCTGGCACATAGAACTTACATGATCATTCCAAGTAAGTTTTGAATTCAATAGTAATCCTAGGTTATTAACCGTTGGAACAAATGAGATTATATCATTGTTCAAAAATAGCACAGGTGCAATATTATGCGAATTATTTCTAGTGAGCAATAAAGCTTTAGTTTTAGTTGGATTAATGGAAAGTGAATTATTTTTGGCCCATGACGAAATATTCCTAAGATCTGCATTAAGTTGGATAACGATTTCCCCCAATTTTAACAAGTCACCACCAATATACAGTTGCAAATCATCAGCATAAAAATGAAATCGGCAATTTAAAATATGCCAAGGTAGTTCATTTATATAAATGGAAAAAAGTAAAGGGCCTAAAATTGATCCTTGAGGCACCCCAGCAATTACATTACTTATACCAGAAAGATCATCACCAAGCTTTACGAATTGTTTACGATTACTCAAATAAGAAAGAAGCAACAAAATAGCAGAATCTGAAAAATTATAATATAACTTTAACTTTTGAAGCAAAAGGATATGATTAACACAATCAAACGCTTTAGAAAAGTCTAACAGGACTAAAATTGCAAATGAATTACCTTTATCTAAAATAGCAGATAAATCATCAACAATATGCACAAGTGCAGTAGTAGTACTATGGCCAGATTTGTATCCAGATTGGAATTTGCATAGATAATTAAAGCTATTGAGATGCTGAAGAATTTGAAGTTGTATAATTTTTTCCAGGACCTTGGATAGGGCAGGCAAAATACTAATCGGGCGAATTTCACAAATATTCGAAATTACATCCTTTTTAGGTAGAGGAATAATCGATGCCACTTTCCAAAATTAGGATATACTGATTTGGTCAAACTCTGGTTAATGATATATGTAATTTGGGACAGAAACAAATCAAAATAAATAATTTTATTACTCTGAAGTGTACCATGTCATATGCCATCGAATCAGACTTAACAGTACAAATTGCATTCAATACCATAAGTTCATCGACACAATCAAAAACAAACCCATAACTACCAGAACTAATAAAATCAAAATCGGGTAAAGGCAAAACACCTATAGATACGTTAAGTTTACTGATCCCTACCAACATTTCATCAGCAGAAAAGTCAATGACTGCTTCAGTCGACTTACATGAAATACCTATTAATTGCTCCAGGTTGTTTTAGGTTTGTGCAAATTCCCAAAATAAAATATATTTTTAGCTTGATTGATGCATTTGTTGGTTTTATTTCTAAAAGATTTAAATGATTCAAAATCGAGCTCTAATCCAAATCTTTTATATTTTTTGTAAGCCAAATCTCTTCTTTGCATTAAATTCAAAATATGTCCATTTAACCACGGAGCAGTGGGACATTTATTTATACTCGTTTTACGAGGCACACAATTAGTATCTAATTTTAAGAATTTTGAATTGAATTCTTCAACTATATCATTCACATCAGGATAAAAATAAAGATTTGACTAGTCTAACGAAAAGAAACAATTTACAAAATACTCATGATTGATTGCTTTATAATCAGGAACAACCGTATATGAAATTGTATCCCTGGTACGACTGAACTTATAGCAGGCAAAAATCAAGTCATTATCAGAAATGGCAGGAACAGCAAGCTGCCCAAAAGAAATAATATTATGCTTATCAGCCTCATAAAAAATTATCAAATCCAATAGGCTTTTATCCAATCTAATCGGTTGTAAAGGTAAATAAAATAAATTATGTAAACTCAAGCAAGCACTTAGTTTATTGGTAATCAACATATTAAAGTTTAAATCACCACAACAAATAATTTTTTTCATACTGAGATAAATATTCAGAACAAATTGTTTGTAAATTATTAATATCATCAGTACAAGCAGGAGGCGGATTATAAATAACCAAAAAGAATTTTACCAAATCGCCCGACAAGCTCAGACGCCAAAACTTCAACCTTACCAAAGGCACCCGAGAACAATTTACTAACCCTCAAAGTAGACCTAAAATAAATACCAACACCACCCCATCGCTTATTATTAATACGATCAAAACGTATTAGTTTATAATTATTGATAAGGATCGACTTGTTTGTAATTTTGCTGTTAAGAAGAGTTTCAGTTAAAGCAAGAAAATCAAATTTGTATAACTCTAACAGAATAGTAATTTCATTAAAATGTTTAACCAAACTACGGACATTTAAATGGCCAAATTTTATAGAACAATTTACATTTACCTGCAGATTATCACTTGGAACAATTTTACTACAATACAAGTTGTTAGAATTTAACGTGTTGTACTGTTGGCTGCAGTGGTTGCCCGAAACTTCACTCGTGGAGGCAATGCTGTCCGAAAATTTGTCTTACTAAATTCCCGAATGTGTACACCAGTCGGCCAAGTATTTGGATCAACAGCCTTTACCAGTAAATCTGCTTTTATGCCCAATTTGTAGCAAACAAACTCCAGCCATTCAATGTTGCGTTATTTGGGAATAAGTTTAAATATTTTGCAGTCCTCAACCTCCAAGCATGTTTTAGCCATAATAGATATATCATTTTCATTAGTATGAGGATCAAATTTGGAAAGATGTAACCATACTGTCGGTTCAATGACCTTTACCCCAAAATTTTCGGCAAACTGTCTGGTACCACAAATCGATTTTCTGTCCCGATGTAGAGGATTTTTATTTTCAACGGCGGGTACAGCAACACTGGAACTCATTGTGGATGATGTCACCTCAGCAAAGGTTCTCGTAGAGGACAAATGATTTTGCATGGACGAATGATTTTGCATGACCGCAGGTACAGTAGATGTAACAAATCTATCCCCAGTTTCCATACATGTTTCTTGGTTCAATTTGGCACAATTTGTTCGTGTTTGATCGGCAACAGGCACAGCAATTGCATCTGAACAATCATCGGTAATGATGCAATCGGAAATGTGAGATTCCGCTGGTTTATTAATATTATTCTGTGCTTTCTCCTCGAATCTTTTCATTGGGATTTCAATTTTTTTTAATGATCCCATTATTTCACATAAAATGTTTACTTGTTCACTGTAAATGTCTTTACAACTTTCACAAAACCAAAAAATGCTGTCCGGATCACAAATTACATCGAAAACGTTTTTCCTCAATCCAACACATTTATCGTGAGCTACTTTTTTACATAATCCACTGCACACTAACACGTTCTCAGACACACCTGGAACAGCACACTTCATACAAATGTTCGACTCCATATGATTATATAAATAAACCACACAATAACACAATAACAGGGGAACAATGAACAATGAACAAGGGAACCGAATCACACTAAAGTTTATGTTACACACTATATACACAAAATATTTACAGACACATACTATTAAATTATTATTTGTACAAATCATACAATTTTATTTTATATTAAATATTTGATATGAAAGAAATAAACTCGGATCCTGTTGCATATGAAGAAGCAATAAATGGCCCAAGGGATGAACTCACTTCATAATTTTGCAGCCCGACGACATTGAAGATTCTTTTGGCAGTAGCAGGAAAACGGAAGATGGATGTTAAACATTTTGACATTCAAACTGCGTATTTAAATGGAGATCTATCGCATAACGTCTACATGAAACAGCCGAAAGAATACAGGATGGGTGACAGTACTCAAGTATGTAAACTTATTAAAAATGTATATGGTCTCAAACAGGGTGCAAAAGAATGGAACAAAAAGTTTGACACTGTTATGAAGGAGAACAGGTATGTACAAAGTGATAACGACCTATATTTGTACAAAAAGAAAACCGAAAGAGATGTTATATATGTATCTAACCATGTCGATGATATTGTTGTAGTCTCAACAAATATCAAACTAATTGATGTTTTTGAAATTTCTATGAATAATAATTTTATCATAAAAAATCTCGGAAATTTACAATTCTATCTTGGTATCCAACTCAACAGAGATGATAAAGGCATGTTCTACTTAAATCAAGAGAAATATATCTTAAACAAGCTTCGTGAATTCAATCTGGAGGATTCCAAAGACTCGTCTGTACCGATAAATGACGGATATTTAAGCCAATCAATGAACCAGGAACCGTTCGAGTGGCAGGAAATCTATCGGAGTGCAATCAGATCTTTACTCTACTTATCTACCAACACTAGACCGGATATCTCCATTGCAACGTCAATATTGGCAAGACGTGTGAGTGACCCAAAACGATGCGACTGGAATGAGGTAAAGAGAGTTTTTAAAACTACCAAACCGAGAGTATTTGAAAGCTACCAAATCCCTAAAGCTTAAATTGGGAAATGAAGAAAACGATCTAAGTTTCAAATGCTACGTTGACGCCGATTGGGCCGGAGAAAATCTCCCCTAAGTACGAGGTTAGAGAAACGGGATTTGAGAATATGGATTTTGGAATACGGGATTTTAGAAACGGGATTTTGGAAAAGGGGTTTCGGAATACGGGATTTTAAAATACGGCATTTTAGAAAGGGGATTTTGGAATACGTGATCTTAGAATACGGGATTTTGGAATATGGATTTTGGAATACGAGATTTTAGAAACGGGATTTTGGAAAAGCGATTTCGGAATACGGGGTTCTAAAATACGGGATTTTTGAATACGGAATTACGTACCTAACGGGTAAAATTTATATGAAGTTTCCAACTTTAATTTGCAAAGCAAATGGAATTTTTTGCATAATAAACTCGGAAACATATATTGTTCTGCGCAGGTTTAAATTTTTACACTCGTTTGCTAAGAACGTCAGAATCCGATATTAGTTCCTGCGACCTTATTTTGTTGCCCCACGAGATTGTGAGACGGAAGCGTCCAACGTAGTGTACAACTTAAGCTTATCGGATATTTGCAAGGTTTTTTGGATTTAAGAAGCATTAAATTGTTCTGATGGAACAAGTAAGTTTCTTATTCCGGTGTCATCCAGTCCAGTCACGACGGAAGATCTAGAAGATATACTACTTCCCTGGTAAAAGAAATTTTAGCAAAAAAAAAAGAAACGACGCCAACAAGAGTTTAAAGATTATCGGCAATATAAGCATCTTTTTGTCGTACACCGGAGTTAATTGCAAAATTTATCAACAGTTTGTTGTTAATTTTTTCACAACTGTACTGTGCTGCATTACGACCTTTTTACACAGATTTGTACTTCCTAGGTATACCAACACATATAATGGAATCATCTGATAGATCGAGTCACATGCTTGTTTTAATCTCAGAAAAACCTGGTGTAGAAAGAGCGGTTAGCAACTAGAGCTATGTTTTATCGAAGCGATAAAACATAATTATAGTTGCTAACCAATTCGCACAAAATTCTCTTTTTTAATTTCTGGTAATTTCCTTCGCTATGGAGGAGTGATTTTACCCAATACTATATGTACATAAAACATTAGTCTAGTAAGTTGGATCGTGAAAGTTTTCGAATTTTGAGCGATCTACTTTTTTATAGATATAATACAGGGCAGCCACTTTCCATTCATATTCTGTACCGAAGCATTTTTACAATTTAAGAACTGGCGATACTTTTATTGCACAAATTACGCACTTTATAGATGAAGATATGTCATCAAAACAAAGGCCACAAGAAGGGGAAATCCTGAACGCATTTCAAAGAACATTCACGTAAAACCAAGATGGCAGATTTATTGCTCGGCTTCTTTTAAAGCTAAGTATATTTGACTCTAGTTCGTTCGACATATCTAGATAAAATTTATTGTTCCAGATCGACTATAATAAATAAAGGCAGGAGTATGAGGACACATTTAGGGGAAACATTTAGGCACTTACCTATAATTTACATTTCAATTTTAACCAACTTTCACCAATTAAATATTTTAAGTATGCATGTTCGTGTTTAACCTTTTATTTGAAGCGAATATTCGAACGCGGTTTTGTATATAGTAAGGCTTTAACAGAATCTAACAATTTCCTGTTATTTTGCTTAGAGATTCGTGTTAGTTAGAAAAGTGCAGATTTATGGTTTTCCACATATTTGATCATTTTGGTAAAATTTGAAATTTCTCATCAAAACCAAACCCTAAATTATGAAGTAACACATACAGATTTGGAAAGCTTAAAGTGTGTTCTCTCTATCCTATATGGTGTCTTTGCCAGCCAATCTCTGAGATTGAGGTTATTTCGCAAAATGTAGATTCATGGTTTTCCAGGGTTTTTGAAAGCATCAATTTTACAGTAGTCGGTTTTTTTTAAATTAAATTTTACAAAAGGAATCCGAATTCAATTATTTACATTAAAATTTGAAAACATCACAGTTTAAAGGAATTTCCAAAAACATCAAATATTACAATTGAACTTATCATAGTTTAATTTTTATAGTTATACCCTAATCTTTAATAGAGTTAATTTTCCCAATTCTATGGTCAACTCCACGAACGGCCAAATCACATGGTCTTGGACTTATCAATATTCAATACCATTTTCACCACGAAGCGAACGCTGTGACATCCGATTGTCCGCAAACATAAGAATTTCAAAATATTACAATCTACATCATTAATAAACACCCGATGTCATATTATTCAATCTAGACCTGAAATTACCAATCACAACTATTTAAGTTTCTATAAGAATAACTTGATCCACCTAATTGGCAACAAAATACAGTGTAAGCAACCTGCAAGGCATTCACCTTATCCAAAACGGACGAGATATAATTTGTTAAAAAACACCAATTTGAAATAGTTCATATAAAATATTCTTACCTTGATAAATCCTAGCATCACTAGGAGAACTTGACTTAACATTGAGATCAGAAAGTAGTAAGACTTTTAAATAAAACACAAATCGCTTAATATTATTCAGATAGAATACACTTATGCCAACGTTTTTTCCAGTCTTAGAAACATTTGTTAAAGTCGATTTCCGGATTGGCCTTCAAAACGATGTTCGCGGAGCTGGCTTCTGAGTTTCCGTAATAGCCAGAAGTCAGACGGAGCTAAATCATACAAAAAGGGCGTTTGTGGCACGACATTGGTTGAATTTTTGGCCAAATAATCACACACAACCAATGCAATGTGAGCTATTGTCTTGATGCAAAAACGAAGTGTTGTCTGCCCAAAATTCTGATCAAAAAAAATATTTGCATGATGTCAACAAGATCTAATTGTTAATTGTCAATTTTTGAGCACCACAACCTTAACTTCCTTGACGTGGTGTTCATCGGTGGCATGTACATTGAACAACTTATACCTAGCAAAAACAATCGCTCTGAATAGTGTATTATCACCAAAAGCGTTTTTCAATATTTTGAACGTTTTGGAAGTTGAAGCAAAATTTAATGCACTTTTTTGCTGAACTCTTCTAAAAATCCATAAGGCACTTTTTTAGATGAAAGTAAACAAGCGTAACTCATTAACTACTAAAGATATTGATACGAAATTTTATATATATGTCTGTTAGGCTGCTACCAACCAAACTACTTGTTTGGATAATCCCGCGCGCGATTTAAATGGAAAAGTTTTAGTACTTTTGAATGAATTGAATTTTTTTGATTTTTTTGACTTTTATTAAATATAATGGAGTTATGGAGAGCAATAGCTTGGGCTCGCATCTTAAGGACCAAAGGTGCGATAGAATCAAAATCAGCACTTTGATTTGTATCCAGTTAGAACAATAACATCACAATATCAACATTCAGCCGCAAATAAGAAAAATTTGCACCTGGACTTTGGAGATTGTATCACATACACACCTTCAAAATAGTGTTTCTTTTGTAGTCAGCGAAATTCCAATTTGTAAATTAAATTTTTGTAAAAGAATCTATTTAACAACCGAAATTTCTTTCTCAAAGAATCAAATGCGTTGAGAGTTACTCGAGTGCTGTTTAACTATTTTATGTACTTTGTCCTTTTGTCCACGGTTTTTCAAATTAGTGAGTTGTCTGTTATGCCATAACGATTTCTTTGTTTACGGTTTCATTTTGTGAAACACGAACGTCTCAAAAGGTTTTAATAAATTTAATGGCTAATCGAGTAAACTGGACGATGCTGCAAAATCCTACAATTTATTAATAATAACCTCATAATCCAATGGCATAACAACGAGGTCTAAAATGAAGCTTTGGAAGTTTGTGTTTAAGTTCACTGGAATCAAAAATTCTTCAGTAATAAACAAGCGGTCCTCAGGCTTTACACGGTATACTTCATTTTAAACCATTATTATATTTCTCATACACACCAACGTTTGAATTGTATGGGGTATAGGTCACGCAAACAATTAAGGAAAACGAGTAATATTTAATTCGTACTGCAACAACATTCCAGTCGCAATCGGCCATTGGTACTGGAATCACTGAAAATCTGTTAGTCACTACAACTAATAATCTCTTTCCTCTGAACATGACATGAAGCGGATGCTCTAGAACACCGAAAAGCCCCACGTCTGCATATTCATTATATTAAAATGAGTTTCAGCAAATATTTACATCCTACTTGGACAGAGTAGCACCGTTATCAAGTTTCGAGTGAATGTTAGATAAGATTGTAATTAGATGGCCGGCTGCCGTTTGGATTCGTCACATTAGCGTATGTTAAACCTGATGACGGGTCCGCTGTAAATTTAGCTTTATGCATTAATTTATCAATTAACTTTCGATATTCTCGGTACCTCAACTTCCAGATTGACAATATTCACCATATCAGCAGCTCTATCCGCATTAATGTTTTTGAAAAGTTTTATTTTGTTATTGTCATTATGAGCCACTGCTTACAAGTGTTAGGGAAGAATGAAAAGTTCGAATATTTTTTTATAGAATTCATAGCAACCCGTTTACGGTATACTTTTAATGCTGGCAGCTGGCAACAATAAGGTAGATATAGGACAAACCAGTAGCTATTTTAGTTACTTTGTTCTTTACTATCTAAAAATTGCGCTACTTACTTGTGGTTTTTTGTCCTACAGTTTTTCAGTTTTCAGTAGAGAAAAGTCCAAATGTTTCCTCCGTTAATATACATTTTTCTACAGCCAATTATTTTAATTTAAATATAGATATACAGGTCATATCTAGTCTAGGGGTCAATCTAGTAAAAAGTGTAAATTAATCAGAGCTGCGAAAAGAAAGTTATCAGGAACATTACACCATAATTTACAGAAACGTTTAGAATGTACGGAAAAAAAAAATAAAACGAAAATGGGCCCGTATTCTTGATATTCACCGAAAAAAATCGCCGTAGGCTTTAGTTTAAAGCAATTTAAATTTTCAACTGAAATAACATATTTCAGTAGAAAATCAAGGGTGACATTTTCGAGTGAATTCGTTTCGGTTTAGGAAAAACACGTAGCCTAAAATTGACACAAAAAATA
The DNA here is from genome assembly GCA_958295665.1 of Tipula vernalis. NCBI lineage: Eukaryota > Metazoa > Arthropoda > Insecta > Diptera > Tipulidae > Tipula > Tipula vernalis. Next base: position 152,531,565 of record OY282560.1, on the reverse strand, counting down.
TTTGAGAACTCAAACCGAAACGGGAACGTTTTGTTACTCAAGAAAATTATCAACTTTAATACAAAAATCTTTTCAGAAGATTAAAGCTTAAAGTAAAACGTTGGTACCCCAAGCGTTAAAAAATATGTATATCAATAGTAGAAATTGACGCTCAAATGTTGATAGTGTAATTTTTAGTCAACATTTCGTCGTCTTGCTTTCAAATTTAGTTTTAATTTTTTTTAACATTTTAACAAAATTATTAATATAAAAATATGATTTTAAGCTGTACACAAGAAGTTACATGTAGGTAAGAAATCAAATTTGTTGATCACAACATCACATTTGTTGAACATAAAAGAAAAACCAAAAAAAAAAATTTGTTCGCCGCCTAAGGTCTCCCATAGATAGATCGATGATTTATTCCAGCTCTTAAAAAATAGGTTATCAGCCCAAGAAAAATTCTCAAGCTAGAAAAAACGAAAAAAAGTGAAATTATGTATGTCGTGATTAAAAATTTTCTTGTAACATTTGTATCTTAAAGATATCGTACGCTTTATGTTGTCGGTTTTTTTTTTTTAATTTTTTTATGTTTTTGGTTCTTATAAGTATGTTTATTATGTATGTACTAAATACGTTGTGACCCACATTAATTTGGTTTCGATAATACCAAACCAAAAATGTTCTTATCAAAACATAAAAAAGCACTATAAGTATTTATGTATACATGCATGCATGGTACATTAAAAAAGGTAGAATAAAAGATGAGAACATTGCAAAGAATTAAAATTGGAAATCACCTGCGTGCGTAATTTAAGAACTCCAATAAAAACTTTAAATGAAAATTTTCTCGGGACGAGTTGAGCCGAGTACGTATTAATATTTTAATTCATTTGTGTGTTAATTCAAGTGAAAGTACACATAAAGCAAACAAAGAGGACATAAAAAATTAAAAATACCTAAAGCAACAACACAACATCTCAAATGTTTGTTTTAAATTTTCTTTATATAAATTTTGGTTCGAAGTAGTAATATTATTTTAATGTAGCGAAAGACAAGCTGAAGACAAACATATTATTATATGCTACATTCAGCATATATACCTATAAAAAATCTAATCAAATTCCAATCAGTTAAAAATCCATATATGGCGTCTATAGCATTTAGAATTTTTTTTATTTTTATTTTTCTTAAACAAATCATACACAATCGAGCACAACAATAGAAACTCCGAAAATAGCAAATAACAATCAAAATAATCAATTTGCATTGGTTGGTTATGTTATGTATGTATACTATATAGCAAAAATCATGTGAATATTTTCAATTTATAGTAGAGTAGAGCGCGATTTTTCCTTTGTAAGCGCTGAAAATACATAATTTCGTGTCTTTTACGATTTCGAACCTAAGTTACGGTTGGCTGCAGCGGCAGCGTGCAGATATGTATGCATATACAAGAAAAGTTGAAAAAAATCTAAAAGGAAAAGTTTGAAGGTTACATGATGAACTAGATTTGATTTTATAGTTTTGTTGAATTTAGTAGATTGTTTTGATTTTTTTTTTACTTTTAATTGTCACGATGTGAGACCGTTAAGTTGATAATTTTTTGTATATAAAGTGTAGGTGGCTAAAGTTTAATGCTTTTGTCGTATAATTAACATAGGTGTGAACATAATTATCGACATTATATGGATTTTTTTTATTTTTTAGGCGTATTATATGCATTTTTTATATTTTAATAATTGAGTGACATTGAACTCATGTTATTGTATAAGTTGTGTGCTGTGATATTATGGTGACATATTAAAAATTAAAGTTCTGCAACTGAAATTTAAATTTTGGGCACCAATTTAACGTAGCTTATTGCTTTTTGTTTGTTTAGCACTTGTTTAGCTAAAACAGTTTCGCTAACATGCAAATTATATAAATTTTGCGTCTTATAATTAAGTTGAGTAATTGGTGCAAAGCAATAATGTTACTGAATATTAATATTTGACATTTTTAAATTTATAGATTTTCAGCTTAACATAAAAGCGGGAAATCAAAATTTGATTGTTTGCCACCTTACTTAAGTGTTAAGTTATGGGACTGCGCCAAATTATATTTGATTTCACTATGGAATTCCAATCCGAAGTTCTACAAAAGGCCAACATATTAAAAAATTATTGACTCTCATCCCAGTTTTTACTTTTCCCACTGTAACGAAGTTATATAGGGTAAGTATTGTAATCACGAAAAAGAGTTTGTTCCAGGTTGACATGTTCTACCATCACTATTTTGAATGTTCGATCGAACATTGTATCTCTTTCTTCAAGAATAAAATTGTATGCAATTTTCGTTTATTTACGGTTTTTGCATTATGCTCTCGACTTGTTCAATTCATCTTGCTATTTCTTCTCCACTTTATCATCAAAATTTTTCTTTTCATAAAGTGCGAATATACTGTATTTGACATAAATGCACATTTTAAGTTTAAAAATTTCCCCCTTCAGTTATTTTATCAATATTTTCTTATTTCTTGGTGACGTCATTACACGCAGCTACACTCGATAAATTCATGGGTTTATCAAGTGTAACTAAAAAATAAGCTATAGTTGTAATTATGTATTGCTGCAACAACTTAAAATGTGTATTTATGTTAAATGCACTATACATACATTAGCACTTTATGAATTTTCGGTTTTTTCGGTTTACATAGAATAACAGGAATTTACAATTTATCGAGTTCTGGTGCAGTTCTCCTGGAAAACACGTCTACTAATAGACGAAGATCGCAATACATAAAGCGTAATTACACGGTGAAAAATTTTAGATTAAATTACGTTCGGGATGTAAATACATGACTATACTAAAATTTCCAGTTAAGTTTCAGAATAGAATTAAAAAAGTTCTAAAACTTTTTAGGGGTTAACAAAGGCTTTAAGTGAATAGCAGTAAGTGGAAGTTAATTTTATACCTAAAATTGTTTAATTTTACTCTAAAATATGTATTAAAAATAATCTAATGGAGAATAAACCAATGGGGAAATATGATAAATGTAACTCCAAAATGAGTATGGTTGCAACTGTTTTCGACTAAAGTTGAATCATATTTAGTATAATAGTCTTTATTCAAGATGTTTATGTAGCGTAAGATATCTTGCACATTGCAGTTCTCGAGATCCATAAGGCCGTCCAAACTAAACTTGCCCAGATGTTTATGCCTCCTGTAAGCTAGTGCCGGGCATGAGCAGAGGAAGTGGCTCAGAGTCTCTTCCTCCTCCTCATCCATACAGCTTCTACAGAAGTCATTTGCCATTGACCCAAGCCTCCTCGGATGCTCCCCAATGAGGCAGTGTCCTGTGAGCATCTCCACGACTACACTTAAGTCAGGTCTACGTAGGGATAGTAGTGTTTTGGAGCGCTTCAAGTCCAGTTTCGGCCAGACTTGCCGCGCTACATAGCATGTTATGGTGTTAGTCCACCTCTTTTGTGCCGAGGCTATCGCCTCATTTCTAAGCGTGGAGAGTTCTACTTTGCCTTGCCAGTTCGTCCGCCCTGCAGTTCCCCAGTACGTCCGAGTGACCGGAGACCCAGACTATCTGTATATTGAAATGCTCACCCATCTCGTTAAGAGATGAGCGGCACTTCAATGCCACCACGGACGTCAGAGAAACTGATTCCAGCGACTTGATTTCCGCCTGACTGTCCACATATATTGTTATATCCCTTGTGGATATGACATTATGCTTCAACCAAGTCAGCGCTTCCTCAGTCGCTACCACCTCCGCCTGGTACACACTGCAGTGATCAGGAAGACGAACGGATATATTCACATTTAATTTGTCACAATAGTCTCATGATTTAGCTTACTGTCCAAGATTTTGCCCAGAAATCTTGCCTTATCAGTAAAGGCCAGTGCCGTGCCATTTAAGGTAGGAGGGGCGACTACCGGAATTTTTTATTTCATGGTGAAGAGTGCCAGCTCTGTTTTGGATGGGTTTATACCCAGCCCACATTTGCTGCTCCACTTTGTAATGATTACGAGCGCGTGTTGCATGACTTCCTTAATCGTGCCTAGATACTTCCCCGAGATCGCGATCGCTACGTCATCTGCATACGCTATCACCCATATTCCCTCCCTCTCCAGTTCCAAAAGTAATCCATTGATAACTATGTTCCAGAGAAGAGGTGATAGGACACCACCTTGCGGAGTTCCTCTAACTACTCGCCTTCTAATGGTGGATTCCCCCATATCCGCATTAATAATCCTGCATTCTAGCATCTGATTTATCAACCTCCCTAAGGGGTAGTCCACATCTAAGAAAGACAGTCCTTCCCGAACTGCCTCCGTCCTGACATTGTTAAAGGCGCCCTCTATATCGAGGAAGGCTACCATACAGTACTCTTTCGAGTGATTTGATTTCTCAATTGTTCGCACCAGGGAATGCAGAGCCGTGTCCACAGATCTCCCTTTCCAGTACGCATGCTGAGAAGTCGCCCAATTACTGGGTTTTATTTTTGCACGTATGTACACGTCGATCAGTCTTTCCAATGTTTTTAACAGAAAGGATGATAGAGTTATAGGTCTTAGATCCTTTGGGTAGGCCTTTGAATTCTTCTTCTTTTGCACACGATTTCCTCCGGGCACCCCGACGATAATTTTTCCCTATTCCTACCAAGCTCCGTCGACACACCCACACTACCTGGGAAATGGGTATCCAACAGAAGCGCCAATGATTCCCCACTAGACGTTGTCCACAGCCCATCTGGTTTTATTAAGTAACTAGTCGTTGGACTCTTAGATACGATTTTCCTGAGGCGCAGTCTCCGAAACACCTTCCATTTTATCACAGAATAGTCTCCAAGACCTCCTCCGCGCCTTCCTTATTTCCTTTTTACACTTTTTAAGGTGCTCCTTATAGGAGTCCCAGTCCTGAGCTTCCCTAGAGCCCTTTGCTCTATTGAATGCTTTCCTACACCCTGAACGAAGGATTCCCAACTGCCTGGACCACCATACCGGTTTCTGCTTCCCTTTAGGTATTCTCTTGGGGCAAGCAGTGTCCAAGGACAAGTTGCAGGCGCTCATGATTTCCCCCACTAGGAAATCCAGCTCCTTCTCTGTGGCTGGGGGCTTCGGAGCATCGGTCGGTAAGGATCCTACTAACACTTCCCCGTATTTGTTCCAGTTAGTCCTTCTAGAATTCCTAAAGGCTTTCCGGGTAACAGGGTGAATGTCAAAATTAAACGTCACGTACCGATGGCCCGAGAAGGAGTGTTGCTTCGTCACCCTCCATTCTTTGACCATATGTGTAATGGAGTCTGATGCAAAGGTAACATCCAATACCTCCTGCCTGTTACTAATAAAAAAAGTGGGCTCTTGCCCCAGATTACACATTGCAAGGTTAGTACCCAATAAGTAATAAAATAAGTACTCACCGCTATCATTGATGTCGGTGATACCCCAGATTGTATGATGCGCATTTGCATCACAACCCAGTATTACTCCAATCTTTTCCCGTTCCGCTTCGAGTATCAGTTCCCCAAGGTTATCCGGCGGAACCTCTTTCTCTCAGTCCATATAGGCTGAAACCAGCCATAGTAAGCAGCCTCCCGTCTCCAGGCCGACTGCCGTTACGTCTCCACTACTATATTGTGGAAGAAGAAATTGTTTTAGCGAGAATGCAAGATCTGATCTTATCGGACCCAGAAGAGTATAAGATTGTATACCCTTTTAAACCGAGGCCACAGATCTTGTTTTTACTAATCCAGGGTTCTTGAACTAGGATTATGTCCTCATCCGACTTGGTCAGTCTGAGGATCAAGGCTGCCGAAGCAGCCTTAGAATGGTGAAGATTAATCTGAACCGTGCTCAGCATAAACAGATCAACTTACCTTCCTTCATATACCCTCCGCTGTCGCGGCAGGGTTTAATCCTCTGTCGCTCCCTTCCGGTGCTCCATGTTGGCTCTTTATGCCACCCTCCTCCTCCATCGACTCGACCCGATCTTCCTCGTTCGAGTCCAGGGATAGGCGACTACCTATAGCCGTCAATCGCTAAATCGCTGAGCTCCCAACGTCACGAGTGTTAGCACCTTCTCTCTGCTCTTTCCCTGGTAGGTCTTCCACAATCGCTTCGACCTCATCCTTTTTAAACACCTTTAGAGTAATTGACCCGAAACCGAAGCCGATTACCCCCTTCTTTTTAGCTAGAGGGGCTAGGGACTCTTTGTTCACCACTAAAATGGACAACCTAGATCCTCCCTTCGCCTCCTCTTGTTTAATGATCTTCCAATTGTTCGTCGGAAGATCAGCGTTGCTTGCCCGAATTATGCGCATTATTTAATCCGGACAGGATGGCTCGATTGGCAGCCAGACACGTGCCCTTGGTCTGCTAGGGATCTCGTCCCTATCAACCACTGCCAGCTTCGCGCCTCGCCACACTTCTCCTACCTTAGCTACGGCCAGACGATAAAGGTCTGTCGATATTTGATCTGCGCACGCCGTTAGCTTAACGCGTCCTTGGTGCAATCCTGCATCCCTACAAGATGGAGGTGGCCCGGATTTTCTCCAAGGGCCGTTAGGAAAACGGAGTTTAAAGGTAATATGTTCCGAAGATTGTAAGAGAATTCAATCCAGTTTCGAACTGATGAGCTTATGATTATGAAAAAATCAATCTTCTCATCAGGCCGCGGCGACTGGACTGATTATACCACAATTTACATTCTATATATACAGAATGTGCTGTGCGTTAAGTACTAGCGAATCGTACTAATACAGATGAATTCTCTTACAATTTTTCTTCTTCACAATATTCACACAGCTCTATTTTTGTGTACGCTAATTTTTACTTTATTAATTTTTTATTGAATATTAATTAATTCATGTAATAGTTAGTTCGAAACTGGATTGAATTCTCTTACAATCTTCGGAACATATTAAAATCAAATAATTAAATAAATAGAATTCTGTCTATTAGTCGGTTTCGTTGAATTACTGTTCGTAAATACTAATATACTTCTCGTGTTAATCGAAACACACTTAAAATGGTCTAATCACCGGTAGCATATTAGATATTACATGAATTAATTAATATTCACCAAAAAATTAATAAAGTAAACCTATAACCCTAAAACCCATAACCTCAAAATCCATAACCTCAAAACTCATAAATCCCACATCCCAATAAATTACAAAGTCAAAATGCAGTAAGAAAAAAAGAAAAAAAATTACACGCAAAACTCAAACCTCAATCTCGGAGGGTTTTAGCTCTATAATTCCATACGTCTATCACTTCATTACCTCAAACCCAAAAGGGTGAGAAAGTGGGTCCGCAGGCATTATCATCAAACGACCGCAGCTCTGCATCGGTGGATAAATTGACCTTTCTGCGTTGTTTGTGGAGAATATGTTGTGAGTAAACTTTGAAAGTTATTCACAGATACCAGGACTTTTGTGGTATAGAAACAAGTAAAATGTTCAATCATTGGACTCCAAAAACGATTTGCTTAAGATGCTCCTTGTAACTTAATAAAGAAAAGAAACGGACATTTGCGTCTTCAATGATCTGGCGGTAACCAAAAAATCATGAGAAGGGTTGCTATTTTTGTTTAACGAAAGCTTCTGAGCACAACCGAAAAACTATTTCTTCGATTTCTTATGCAACTGTTGAACCTGTGACTTGTCCTACCATTCTTGAAGCTGAAGAGAGTAACAAATGTAATACTATTGGCGACGAATATAAAAGTGCATTGGAAATGTCGGTTATCGAAGCTGATGACCTCGCTGAGGGTATACAGATGAACGATGAAACATCATTCAGAAGACGAGAGTAATAAAAATCCCAATGGGTTCTCTCAAGAAGAGTTTAATGACTTGTTACGAGATGCTGGACTTTCAAAAGAAATTTCTTAACTAATGGCGTCAAGATTAGAAGAGAAAAATTGCCTAGTATAATGTTTCTTATGAAGCTAATGACTGGCGTTTATTCATAGATTCTTCAACATGTAGTTTAAAAGCAGTCTTGCTGCATAAAGGCAACCATTTTACTCCGCTACATGTTGGGCATTCGGTTGTGTTAAATAAGGTGTATAACCACAACCTTTTCTTCCTACTCGAAAAATTAGATTACGCTGCACACAAGTGGAAAATATGTGGAGATTTAAAAATAATGACAGTTTTATTAGGTCAACAAAGTGATTTCACTAAACATCCATGTTTTGTATGTGAATGGGACAGCCAAGCTCGTGCCGAACATTATGTGAAAAAGGATTGCCCAACTCCAGTATCTAAAAATATCATAAAACAGAGTCTAATACCAACAGATAAAGTAATCCTTCCACCATTACATATAAAGCTGGGACTTGTAAAACAATTCGTCAAAGCAACGAAAACTATGGAGAGCAAAGCTTTTATGTACATATTTGAAAAGTTTTCTAAACTGTCTGATGCAAAAAATAAGACATGGTGTTTTTCATGGACCACAAATTAGAGAACTTTTGAAAGACAATGAATTCCAAAAAAGAATGACTAAGTTGGAGGAAGCAGCTTGGCAAAGTTGTACAGACGTTACGAAACAATTTCTAGGAACTTGGTCTTTGAAGAGAGACACGTCAAACCAACACAAAAGAAAAGCACTACGAAGGTCATTTACAAATAAATGAAAGCTTTATTAATCTAAAACTGAAAACACATGAAATGGCTACTTACAAAGTCGTAAAGCTCTTTGAGAATCTTGAGAGGCGAGGCGACTTACGTAAATCAAGCACCCCAAAGGGAACAGAAACCCGCTACGTCTACGTCGTTGTTCTTGGTTAAATGTAGGTTACTACAATGCAGGAAATCTTGACTTGACCTTATCGAGTATTCGAATTATAGTTTTGGAGAGCTAAAGTTTAAGTCTCGAACATAAGTTTTGATTGTAGCTTTCTGAGATTACAGACTCTTGAAGGCTCAGTTGTAAGTGTTTTAGTTGTTACGGTTATGGAGCAAAAAGGTTATGGAATTTCCGGGTTATAGGGGTTATGGGGTTATAGAATTATGGACTTTTGGGATTATAGAGTTTTGAGGTATTAGGTTGTATGAAGTTATGGTGATGTGGAGGTATAAAATTGAATTCTACATGATTCGGAGTTATATTGTAAAATGCAATTTTCTTATGTTCCACTTCAGGATTGTGGGGTTTATGGGTTTCAGGTTATGAAGTTATGGACGTATGAAATTATGAAGCTACAACTCTCCGAGATTGATGTTTGAGTTTTGCGTGTAATTTTTTTTTGTTTTTTTTTTTGCTGCTTTTTTTGCTTGTAGTTTATTGGGATTTGAGATTTATGAGTTTTGAGGTTATAGTTTTTAGGGTTATAAGGTTTAAGACGTTGCGTTTGACAGTGTGAATCATAACATTTTGATCCAAAAGCTCCAAGAATTGAATTGAGGAAGACTTATTGAAGTGGTTTGCTTCTTACATTAGTGATAGAACTTAATACGTTTTTCTTAATGGATATAGATCAAGAGATCATTCCAACGTATGGTGTACCGCTAGGATCCACTTTTGTTTGTTTTGTTTTTTTTGTTTTGTTTGTAATTATTTCGTTCTGTTTCTAATGTCAATGATTAGAGATCGTTGTAATCTGATTTGGATATTGTTTTGGATTGGTGTATTACCAACTGTTTAAGAATATTGCACTTAAAGAAACTGAACTTGTCAAAGACTTTGGAATTCCTTTTGATTCCAGATTTAAATTTAGTGAACATGTTGATCAGATTTCAATGTGAAGGCACTCACACCGAATCACATACGATGGGAGACTGCGCACCTGTTCCCACATAAGCTTCCTGGCCATATAGATAGTAAAACGTTTCTGAATAGATTTCAATCTTGCAATATGCACATCATGATGAGAATACCAAACCACTACAGCATATTCAAGGTGAGATCTTACTAAAGAAGTATATAAACTAACACACGAAAATACATCCAAAAAATCCTTTGTCATTCTAAAAATAAAACCTAACATAGAATTTTCCTTTAATAAAAAATCAATAGTTGAAGTTACTCTACAAAGTAGATCTCCATCAAAATAATAATTGACAATATTTGGATTGAGTGTTCTGAAAAACGACATCACCTTACAGTTCTGTACATTGATGAACAATTTATTCTTAGAGCACCAACTAGACAATATATTAATTTCAGATTGCAAAACCTCAGCATCACTTACAGATTGAACATGCGTGAAAATCTTCAAATCATCAGCAAATAATAAACATTTACAGAATTTAAAAATATTAGGAATATCATTCACGAATAAAAGAAATATAATTGGGCCTAAATGGGACCCCTGAGGGACTCCTGAATGACAATAGATATAATCTGACTTAACATCATTCAACAGAATATACTGCTTCCTACCAACTAGATAAGAAGAAATACATTTAAGAAAATTTGGATCAAGACCAATAACCGAAAGTTTTTCAATAATAATTTTATGGTCGATTGAATCAAAAGCTTTAGCAAAATCAAAGTAAATTGAATCAACTTGGGCGCCTTTAGATTCAAGTAACTCAATAGTGAATTTAGTAAATTGCAACAGATTGGTAGTCGTAGATTTTCCACTGGTGAAACCATTCTGGAAACAAGAAATTATCTCTTTAGTAAGGAATAACAAATGTTTCGACACAATTAATTCGAAAAGTTTTGGTATAGACGAAAGAATTGAAATACCACGATAATTTAATATATCAGAACGGTTACCCTTTTTGTAAATTGGAACAATGTGAGAAAATTTCCGAGCTGTAGGAAATTGTCCAGAAATTAATGATTGGTTAAAAAAATAACATAATGGAGTTACAATATATGAGCTCACACATTAAAGTATTGACGAAGGGCCTCCCCATCCATCAATAAAATCTGACAGATATTCATAAATTTCCTCTTCAGTTATTGTTAGGTACGGAATGTTAAATTGGCAATTACTAACAGTAGGGTCGCTATCAAAGGATCTGTAATTAACTTTATACACCGATTGAAAGAAACTAGCAAAACCCTCGCAGATTTCAGGAACCGTGCTCAGTTTACCTCCATTAAAAATCATTACCGATGGAAAGCCAGTTGTATTACGTTTTTCGTTAGCAAACTTCCAAAATGTTTTAGGGTTTGGTTTGATATTAGTTTCAATCACACTTATATACTGACAATATTTAGAATGAAATACAGATTTAATTTGTTCACGTAGATCAACAAATTTGGATTAATTAAGTTGACAATTATTAGATCTGAATCTATAGTAAGCTTTATTTTTACGGTTACGTAAGTTGATCAAATCAGAATCAAACCATGGTGGATAATTATAGCTACGTTTTTTTCTCAAAGGTACGAATTTATCAAAAGCAACAAATAGTAAGGTCATTAAAACTTTTTACATTTTCATTAACATCATTGGCTCGAAAAAAATCATCCCAACAAATGCAACGGAGATATTCAGAGAGACCAGGTGTGTCGCATTCCTTAAAATCATAAAACGAATCATCAAAAGAAAAACCCCGACATTTATCATCTCGATTTCCAACATGAAATATAATCTCGAGGGGATTATGATGAATATCATTTTCCTTGATAGATGTCAAAGACTCATGAACTGACAAATATTCAGTATTATTAACAAAAATTAAATCTAAAAACGTATTGTTATCATTACAAAATAAATCAACTTGTTTGAGATTGAAACTGAACTGTGCATCCACCACCGCTGCATAATTTGCAGATAGAATATCCGAAGGGAGTAACCCCAAAGACTCAGTTTCACTATCAACCAACCAATGAATATTACTTAAATTAAAATCACCTAATACAACTAAAGCATCATTATAATTAATTATATTAACCAATTCACATATACAATCTACATGACTCAAATAAACATCAGTAGGTGAGCTAGGTTGTATGTACAAAACTATAAAATAAAATAAATTATTACAAATTAAAACTTTGACACATAAAAATTCAATAGAGCCACATCCAGGTACTACAACCAGCTCACTTTGCGTAGAAGAATGGGCTGCAAACAGCACACCACCTCCACTTTTTTTAGTGCTATTAAAAATAGATCTATCACATCTATAAATGACAAAGTCATCAGAAAAGAACTCATTATTAAAGATCCCCTCATGAAATCCAGTTTCCACAAGAGTAAAAAATTGAAAATCCGTTGAATAAAAGAAATTCAAAAATTCAGCTGACTTAGACGACATACGCCCAACATTACGATAAAATAATCTCGTAGACATCAAATTATAACGATTAATTTGTTTATCAAAACGACTGGCATCAGTTAAAGAGTTGGTTGGTTTCGTTGAAGAATGGGAAAATTCGATTTATTGGTTCGTCCCTTAAAAGGGAGGGATTCAATGTAGGTTTACTAAAGTTCTAAATATTAGATACGGGCTTTTAAATATCGAGGCATCATATTACCACAGACTAGTTGCGCTAAATTTGTTGAGCTTGGAAGATCGGCGGAGGTTAGTTAAAATTACTAACTCACCAATTGAAAATTACTAACAACCAATTATTTGGAATATAAATTTTTATGTTCCTGTTTATCCAGTGAGAAATCCGTATTTGTTTCCTAGGCAGCCATTATCCATTAACACTAATTTAGATCAGGTCAGACCAATCTTGAGAATGCATGATTTGATGAAAGTAAAAAATGACAATTAGTTAATTACTTCAATGTGACTTGAATACGTATTTGGTTAATTATATTGAAATATACAATTATTATTATATTTTATAGGTGAGAAGCAAAATAAGCCAATTTTTAACAACGTTCAAATTCGTTTGGTTGGTAGAGCTTTGCACCAAAAACCTAATTCGTATCCTTAAAATAGAAAACGATTGTGAAGATTTTCCTAAAACTCCGAAATATTCCTAAAAAACTACAACAACAACTAAAATTTTCAGAGTATTAGTGAAACTGCGAACTAATGAATAAATTCCAAACTACGCGAGAGAATTATCGTAAATCGCGTTTCCCGGAATTTTCCTGGTGTTCCTAAACACCGGCCATTCTAACGGAACCTTATTTTGAGTAGGTCACGATCTACTCTAACAAAAAATAAATCAATTTTAAAAAATTCTGTGGTCCCAGGCACTTAGGATTGATGATTTTTGAATATTCTATAGAGAATTATCGTAAATCGCGTTCCCCGGAATTTTCCTGGTGTTCCTAAACACCGGCCATTCTAACGGAACCTTATTTTGAGTAGGTCACGATCTACTCTAACAGAAAATAAATCAATTTTAAAAAATTCTGTGGTCCCAGGCACTTAGGATTGATGATTTTTGAATATTCTATAGAGAATTATCGTAAATCGCGTTCCCCGGAATTTTCCTGGTGTTCCTAAACACCGGCCATTCTAACAGAACCTTATTTTGAGTAGGTCACGATCTACTCTAACAGAAAATAAATCAATTTTAAAAAATTCTGTGGTCCCAGGCACTTAGGATTGATGATTTTTGAATATTCTATAGAGAATTATCGTAAATCGCGTTTCCCGGAATTTTCCTGGTGTTCCTAAACACCGGCCATTCTAACGGAACCTTATTTTGAGTAGGTCACGATCTACTCTATCAGAAAATAAATCAATTTTAAAAAATTCTGTGGTCCCAGGCACTTAGGATTGATGATTTTTGAATATTCTATAGAGAATTATCGTAAATCGCGTTTCCCGGAATTTTCCTGGTGTTCCTAAACACCGGCCATTCTAACGGAACCTTATTTTGAGTAGGTCACGATCTACTCTATCAGAAAATAAATCAATTTTAAAAAATTCTGTGGTCCCAGGCACTTAGGATTGATGATTTTTGAATATTATATAGAGAATTATCGTAAATCGCGTTTCCCAGAATTTTCCTGGTGTTCCTAAACACCGGCCATTCTAACGGAACCTTATTTTGAGTAGGTCACGATCTACTCTATCAGAAAATAAATCAATTTTAAAAAATTCTGTGGTCCCAGGCACTTAGGATTGATGATTTTTGAATATTCTATAGAGAATTATCGTAAATCGCGTTTCCCGGAATTTTCCTGGTGTTCCTAAACACCGGCCATTCTAACGGAACCTTATTTTGAGTAGGTCACGATCTAATCTATCAGAAAATAAATCAATTTTAAAAAAATTCTGTGGTCCCAGGCACTTAGGATTGATGATTTTTGAATATTCTATAGAGAATTATCGTAAATCGCGTTTCCCGGAATTTTCCTGGTGTTCCTAAACACCGGCCATTCTAACGGAACCTTATTTTGAGTAGGTTACAATCTACTCTAACAGAAAATAAATCAATTTTAAAAAATTCTGTGGTCCCAGGCACTTAGGATTGATGATTTTTGAATATTCTATAGAGAATTATCGTAAATCGCGTTTCCCGGAATTTTCCTGGTGTTCCTAAACACCGGCCATTCTAACGGAACCTTATTTTGAGTAGGTCACGATCTACTCTAACAGAAAATAAATCAATTTTAAAAAATTCTGTGGTCCCAGGCACTTAGGATTGATGATTTTTGAATATTCTATAGAGAATTATCGTAAATCGCGTTTCCCGGAATTTTCCTGGTGTTCCTAAACACCGGCCATTCTAACGGAACCTTATTTTGAGTAGGTTACAATCTACTCTCACAGAAAATAAATCAATTTTAAAAAATTCTGTGGTCCCAGGCACTTAGGATTGATGATTTTTGAATATTCTATAGAGAATTATCGTAAATCGCGTTTCCCGGAATTTTCCTGGTGTTCCTAAACACCGGCCATTCTAACGGAACCTTATTTTGAGTAGGTCACGATCTACTCTAACAGAAAATAAATCAATTTTAAAAAATTCTGTGGTCCCAGGCACTTAGGATTGATGATTTTTGAATATTCTATAGAGAATTATCGTAAATCGCGTTTCCCGGAATTTTCCTGGTGTTCCTAAATACCGGCCATTCTAACGGAACCTTATTTTGAGTAGGTCACGATCTACTCTATCAGAAAATAAATCAATTTTAAAAAATTCTGTGGTCCCAGGCACTTAGGATTGATGATTTTTGAATATTCTATAGAGAATTATCGTAAATCGCGTTTCCCGGAATTTTCCTGGTGTTCCTAAACACCGGCCATTCTAACGGAACCTTATTTTGAGTAGGTCACGATCTACTCTATCAGAAAATAAATCAATTTTAAAAAATTCTGTGGTCCCAGGCACTTAGGATTGATGATTTTTGAATATTCTATGGAGAATTATCGTAAATCACGTTTCCCGGAATTTTCCTGGTGTTCCTAAACACCGGCCATTCTAACGGAACCTTATTTTGAGTAGGTCACGATCTACTCTAACAGAAAATAAATCAATTTTAAAAAATTCTGTGGTCCCAGGCACTTAGGATTGATGATTTTTGAATATTCTATAGAGAATTATCGTAAATCGCGTTTCCCGGAATTTTCCTGGTGTTCCTAAACACCGGCCATTCTAACGAAACCTTATTTTGAGTAGGTCACGATCTACTCTAACAGAAAATAAATCAATTTTAAAAAATTCTGTGGTCCCAGGCACTTAGGATTGATGATTTTTGAATATTCTATAGAGAATTATCGTAAATCGCGTTTCCCGAAATTTTCCTGGTGTTCCTAAACACCGGCCATTCTAACGGAACCTTATTTTGAGTAGGTCACGATCTACTCTAACAGAAAATAAATCAATTTTAAAAAATTCTGTGGTCCCAGGCACTTAGGATTGATGATTTTTGAATATTCTATAGAGAATTATCGTAAATCGCGTTTCCCGGAATTTTCCTGGTGTTCCTAAACACCGGCCATTCTAACGGAACCTTATTTTGAGTAGGTCACGATCTACTCTATCAGAAAATAAATCAATTTTAAAAAATTCTGTGGTCCCAGGCACTTAGGATTGATGATTTTTGAATATTCTATAGAGAATTATCGTAAATCGCGTTTCCCGGAATTTTCCTGGTGTTCCTAAACACCGGCCATTCTAACGCAACCTTATTTTGAGTAGGTCACGATCTAATCTATCAGAAAATAAATCAATTTTAAAAAATTCTGTGGTCCCAGGCACTTAGGATTGATGATTTTTGAATATTCTATAGAGAATTATCGTAAATCGCGTTTCCCGGAATTTTCCTGGTGTTCCTAAACACCGGCCATTCTAACGGAACCTTATTTTGAGTAGGTCACGATCTACTCTAACAGAAAATAAATCAATTTTAAAAAATTCTGTGGTCCCAGGCACTTAGGATTGATGATTTTTGAATATTCTATAGAGAATTATTGTAAATCGCGTTTCCCGGAATTTTCCTGGTGTTCCTAAACACCGGCCATTCTAACGGAACCTTATTTTGAGTAGGTTACAATCTACTCTAACAGAAAATAAATCAATTTTAAAAAATTCTGTGGTCCCAGGCACTTAGGATTGATGATTTTTGAATATTCTATAGAGAATTATCGTAAATCGCGTTTCCCGGAATTTTCCTGGTGTTCCTAAACACCGGCCATTCTAACGGAACCTTATTTTGAGTAGGTCACGATCTACTCTATCAGAAAATAAATCAATTTTAAAAAATTCTGTGGTCCCAGGCACTTAGGATTGATGATTTTTGAATATTATATAGAGAATTATCGTAAATCGCGTTTCCCGGAATTTTCCTGGTGTTCCTAAACACCGGCCATTCTAACGGAACCTTATTTTGAGTAGGTCACGATCTACTCTATCAGAAAATAAATCAATTTTAAAAAATTCTGTGGTCCCAGGCACTTAGGATTGATGATTTTTGAATATTCTATAGAGAATTATCGTAAATCGCGTTTCCCGGAATTTTCCTGGTGTTCCTAAACACCGGCCATTCTAACGGAACCTTATTTTGAGTAGGTCACGATCTACTCTAACGTAAAATAAATCAATTTTAACAAATTCTGTGGTCCCAGGCACTAAGAATTGATGATTTTTGAATATTCTATAGAGAATTATCGTATATCGCGTTTCTCAAACGAAAATGAAACGCGATTTACGATAATTCTCGTAAATTACACCTTTCATAGAGACACTCAAAGAATATCAGAATCGTGTCATATTTATTGAAACAAATTGTAAAGTCTTTATTACTGACATGGAAGATTATTGAGCGTTTGGATTTTACATTTCAACAGGGCAATTCATCGCCATCACCGATCGTAACCGGTTGGTGTAAAATCTCTTTTGGATTTCTCCCTTCTCGACATTTTGATTAATGTAGCAAAGCAAATTCTAGTCGAAAAGAAATCTACATATTTACTCTTTAATTTTTGAATATTTTTTTCAACTTTAAGGTTGCTCAATGACATTTCTGCCAATAAAAATTCTCTAAATACTCTAGTTCCGTGATTAACGTAAATCTATTTTCTAAAGCATGTTAAAATAATTTTAAATATTTATTCTACTGACATACTTAATATAAAATTTAATTTAATCTACTTAGATTTAATTAAATTTTAAATTTGTTTTAATTTTCCTTTCCAAAATATTTGATTTAAATTATTTTCTTTAATTTCTTTTAATCGTTGCAATTTAAGTCTTACAATATCTGGAATTCACAATAACCAACAGACCACCTAATCTAAGCAAAATGGAAATTAATATCTACGTCGTAGAGTTAAGAAAACATTCACTCATCTCATCACATTGTCAAGTTCACTAAACTATTCCCATAATTAAACTGATTAAATAACCAAAAATATCTGCAGACCGTTTCATTTTCAAATTACTCCAAAAACATAAAAACATTTCCACTAAATTAAGAACTAAAAACAAATTACATATTTCTATTTTTATCCCGGATGACTATCCGAAAATTCGAATAAAGTAAAGACACCAAACAAACAAACAGAAGCCATATTACCAAAGCATCTGCACACATTCGCACGCACATATTTTTACAACTATAGCGAACAATAATAAAATGAAAACTCATCTTGTGTTGTGGCAATTTTCATTCGGGAAAAATATCTCTCTCGTCACGGAGAAACTGTCGACATGCGCAAAATGTTGTGAAAAAGAAATTTGGACAATTTTTTATATTGTGGCAAGTTTAGATAGTAGTACGTTTAACGGGTAAAATTTTGTTAAATGTTTAATATTTAATTAAAACTGAATCGTAATTTTAACGGTCGATACCACAATCACTGGCAAAAGTTGTAATTAAATCAAACATTTCAACTTCCATGTAATAATAAAACAACCGACAATTTATATAAATGGGTACGGTTAGGCGAGAAAATGTACTACTTTAAGGAACGGCACAAAACAAATAAAAATGTGTGTGTCTATTTTCGTACCGAATCGTGTCGCTTCATATTTTGTTTGTTTCACTTTTGAGTATATGCGATACTCCAACAAACTGTTAAAAAATACGAAAATAATCAGTCACCTTCACGCGTCTAACAAATTGTCAATTTTAGTTATTTTTGTTCGGCAATGTTTATATGTATTTCGGAACTTAGCTATGTTGTTTTTTTTTTGTTTTTTGTGGCTGATTTTTAATCCAAAAAAGTGATAAAAAAAATTCCAAATTTGTTTAATTTTTATTTCGCGGTGTGAAGTGAAGAAATTGTGAAGTGAATTTTAAGAAAATCATAATCTCCTGGATATTATTTATATTAAAGTGAAATTTTAATTGTTGTGTTACAGCAACTCCACCCAAATTGTTATTGTTTTACGCGGGTGGTATTTCGATTTGCCAGCACAATGAATTTTGGTCGCAGAAAGGTAATCAACATTTTCGAAATGTGAATAATGTCGCCATGCATCATGGTCTCATCTCTTTCACTGCAAAGGAATTAAATTATTGTTTATAACGCATGTTATGATGTATATTGAATTAAAATAGTATTTGACATGAATACTGAATATGTAGGCCAACAAGGTTGTAATATATTATTCGATATTTTATGTACACTCCTGTGACCTCTTTTGAATTTAAAATTGATTGTGACACAGTTACTAAACGAAGTAAATAAATTAACTATGAAACGTGGAAATCCAAAACTAGATCAACATTTATGTGCGGTTAATATGCGGGGGTGTTTATACAAATGGCTTTATAAAAACTCCTAATATTGTGTCACCTTCCCACATTTTTGACTGGAAAATTTCACCAGGGTATTTACTTGAATGTTAATTAGAAAACTATTTTTTTTTTTTTTTTTTTATAGAGGAAACCAGCGATTACCATAAAAGAAACATGAAAACAAAATACAAAATCGATGTCCTAATTTTATTAAAGCGCGCGCGGACAAAACAATTTACTTAATTAACCATTTCTAAATCGGAGTTATCTAAATATTTTTTTTTTTAATGGATATTTTTTACTTTTATTTTTAGGCCAACTCCAATTCAAACACAAATAAATTGAATAATCAAAATGATGTTACAACGTCGGGATCAATTTCGACCGATGATGTGTCGTACTCAAGTACGATTGAAATTGATATTGAAACAGGCTCGACTCTAAATCGTAGTATATCGAGCGGAACGAATGAAACACGTCGGAGTAAATCAAAAGTGCGAAACTATTTGAAAAAATGTAAAAACGTGTTAATCGGTGTTAGTAACAATAATAATAACAATAATAACAGTAATGACGATGATATACCAATTACACATCATGAAGCGATCATGCAAAATTCACCATCGTGTTCAACATCAACTAACTCATCATCGACAACGTCTTGGTATCTATGCGAAGAGAAACAGTTTGGTGCCGATGAATTAAATTGCAATAATAACGATATCGCTACTAACAACAATAACAAAACAAGCTGCAATAATAATAATAATAATACCAGTGATTGTAATTCAAATGACATAACCTCAATCATAAATGAATTAGAACATAAAAATGAATTAGATAACGTGATCGAGGAAAATGGCGCCATTGATAATTGTACCGATCACATTAACAGTATTAATAACAATAATTCACATCAGCATAACAGTTCAGAGGTAAGAATTATATGGATATTAAAATGGCACACCTTTTATGTATAATACATTTTGTTTTTGTTTTAATATATGAAAATAAGAAAATCCAATTATCGAGTTAAAGAAATATTGATCATGATCTCGATCTTAAGTTATACATAAAATAGAATAAAAAAAATAAAAAAAATTGCGCTGTGCGACTGCCATTTTTGTATTTTAAATTTGGTAGCATGGATAATTTTTAAAAATGGTATTCAATTTAAATACGTATAACATAATCTTTATATTGTTGTTTTTGTAATTAAATTGATTGTTAGGTAATAAAATAAATTTCGTATAGAGTGTGATTGATCTTTACCGATTCATATGTATGTATGTGTATGTACATAAGAGTTAGTGTTACAATGATCAGATGAGATCAATAGGTGAGCATTTGCCGGGCCGACGAACTTTTAATGGTCGCTTGGTTATTGATGATTATTTATTATAATGAAATAGTTTATTGATATGCTTATTGGTACTGTGACAGTTTGAAGTTACTTGGGTGGTTAATGAGATTGAATGGTTTTGTATACAGCTTCATTACAACATAAAATTAAATTTAAATATTACTGTATGTATTTATAAAAAACTAATTTATGTTTACAAAACATCAACTCTTAAATAATTTCTAAAATAGAAAATTACTAGAACTAAGAACGACAACAAATTCAAATGGAGATTTATAGTAAGTGCATTGATCTCGAAAGTGGCCGTTGTAAATTGGACTTAATTTTTATTCTTATTATTAAACATGGGTGTTATTTGCTTTGGGTAATCTAAATTGAATAAAAAAAAAAAAAAATGATGAACAACATTGATGTTTCGCTTGGAGACACATGCCAATTTGTCTCTACATTTTCTTCGATGTTCCGGTCTAGGTAACCTAAACATTTACTTCAAACGAATCGTCAAAATTCTACACAAAATTATAAAACAACTTTCACATAAATTTACCATATACAAACATTTTAGAGTTCAGATGAAATGTTTCACTGCTATTGGGAGTGTTATATTATTATCTTTTATTTTTAAATTAAAAGATTTATTTATTTTACTTGTTTAAGAAATTATATTTATTATAAATTTCATTAAAATATACATGTCCATCTTACTCAATTTAGTCTAGTTTTTCTACTACCTATATAATTAGTGTTACCTAATGTATTATTTATTAGTTGTCAATAATACCACCAGGTATCACATACATCATCTTCCCCCTTTAGAGGTTTAATTCATAAATTATTTTATCTTATATCTAAACATTGTTTTTATTTAACATTGTTTAAATTTATAAATTCAATTTGTCGGGAGGCTTAATTACACTACCGAATCTATTAGTATAATTATTTGAATACTGATTTACATTATTTGAATTCTGATTTACATTATTGTTACTATTTACATTTATCAGATTATTCTGAGGATTATTAATATTCGAGTTTTCATTACCATTGTATGAATTTCCAAAATCGCAATGCGTGTCCCTAAAATTTGGAACATTTACAGATTTACGAAGATGTCTGGTGTTTCTTCGTTTAATACGACCGTTTTCATCTTTAATGATAAAAGAACGTGGTGTTTCGTGTTTTTGTATGACAACTCCCGGTTCCCAAACCTTACCGTTTTGGAATACTATATTATCCCCTTCTTTTAAATCTAATCGGTTTCTAGCAGACCTGTCATTTGGAACAATCTTTTACATACATTTGGAACAATCTTTGGTATTAAAACATTATCTGAGATTGGAATACGAGAACGTGTTAAACGACTCATTAACATCTCATTTGGTGATGCTTTTAAACCTGTTATCGGCGTGTTACGATATTCTAAGAGAAATAATTCAACATCGGTTTCGGTTTCTATTGATTTCTTCAGCATGGTTTTGCAGATACCTACTGCTTTTTCTGATTGGCCGTTTGATTGAGGGTACCGTGGACTTGAGGTTACAATGTTGAATTTCCATTCATTGGAAATTTTTTTAAATTCGTAACTGTTAAATGGGTCATTGTCACTAATAAATGTCTGTGGGATTCCGTGAGTAGAGAATATGTCTTTTAATTTTTTAATTATCTCGAGAGCGGTTTTATTTTCAATCGGTTTTAACTCTATGTATTTAGAAAAATAGTCAACCAAAACTAAATAGGTTCTGTTGCTTAATTCCAATATGTCCGCTCCTTCCTTTTGGAATGGTGGAATTTTGGTATTTTTCACATATTTGACAACTTTTTACTTCATTTTCAATGTCAGCCTCCATATTTGGCCAGTAAAATATGGTCTTGGCACGAGCTATTGATTTACATATTCCAAAATGTGATTGATGAACGGTTTTGATCATTTTTAAACGAAGTGACACACCACTTCTAATTTATAGATCATTAGTTTTATTTTAATTCTTCGAAGACGATTCGAGTTTATTTCGCTCACTGCCTTACTCATTATATTAACTAATGGCTTATGATCTGTATTTATCTTTATTTTTCGTCCATAGATATAGTTATGAAATTTTCTACAGGAGAAAAGTATTGCCAAAAACTCTTTCTCTATTTGCGCGTAATTGATTTCCGCAGGAGTTAGACTTCGTGATGCCTAGCAAATGGGCTTTTTATCTTGTAATAGGCAACAGCCTATGCCATTTTTTGATGCATCGGTCTGGATTGTAATCTCCTTGCTTTGATCAAAATTGGCTAATACCGGTGTGTTGGTAATGATTCTTTTGATGTCATCCACTACCTTTGTATGAATTGGTAGCTACTACTATTCGGAGTTTTTCTTTAAAAGCTCTCTTAACGGGGTTGATAGTTCAGCGAAATTAGGTATAAAGTTTCTCAAGTAAGTCTTTTTTATCTGTTGGCATGTCGTATTTGATAATACTACTGATACGGTCTAGATCTGGAGCGATCCCATTTGCAGAAAACAGATGACCAAAATAATTAACAACATTTAGTTTGTATTGGAATTTATTTATATTAAATTTTATGTTTAGTTGTCTTGCTCGATTCACTACTTGGCTCAAAATTTGATCATGTTCTTCATGAGAATTAGCCGAAATGAGCAGGTCGTCTATATATATAAATACTCCTTTTATGTCACCCGAAACTTTTAACGTTAAATTTTTGAAATACTTCTGATGCTATATTTATACCAAACGGAAGCCTATTCAACCTATAGTAGCCGTACTGAGTACTGAATGTGCAAATTTTGGATGATTTCTCATCCAACTGTATCTACCATAAACTGTCTTTTAAATCTAAGACACTAAACACCTTTTTGCCATTTAACTGTGCACATAAGTCTGCTAAACTAGGAATTTCACAATAGTCTTTGATAATGTTTGCATTCAGATGCTTGGGATCGAGGCACAATCTTAAAGATTTGTCTGGTTTTTCGACAATAACCATTCTACTGACCCATTCATTTGGATTTTCTTCTTTGGATATGATCTCTAAAGACTACATGTGACCTAATTTTTCTTTTACTTTCTCTTCTAATTTTAGCAGAATTCTATAAGGCGGATCAGATATCGGCACTGAATTATCTTTTAATTTTATATTGTAAAAATCCGAAAACAACCTAAAAAATATCCATATTAGTCTGTATAAAATTTTCCTTCTCTATTTCATTTACGTTATTAGCTATTCCCAACGCGCGTGAAGTAGACAATCCCATTATCGGTGTCGAATCGTTCTTTACTATGACAAATCACTCTTTGAACTCTTTTTTATCTAACTTTACTGATAAAATCACTGACCCGATTGTCTAGATTACGAAACCACCATATGCTTTTAAAACTACAGTACTATTTTCCAACTCAAAATTCGCACCAATCTTCCGAAATATGTACAGTGGTAAGATATTTACATCACTTCCTGTATCTATTTTAAAATTAATTGCATTATTTTCTACTAAGATTTATTTATACCATCTATTAATTGTATTCGACTTTATTGAAAGAACATATAATTCATTAACATTACTATCTGAATTCTCATTTTCTGTTTTACTAATGTCATTTACTTTTTTATGCCAGCAAACATCAGCCGTATGATTCCATTTATCACAATTTATGCACATGCACCCAACTTATGATTTTTATTACATTTTTTGCACGAAATCGTACTTAATTGTTGATTGGGTACTGAATGATGTTTATTATTACTACCACCCGTATTATTTTTGTTACCCATAGGACGTCTGTCGAGCTTATTATGTTGCCGATTTGTGGCGTAATTGAATTGGTTTGAAATCTATTTCTATTACTACAAACTTCTGAAACTATTTTATTACTATTATTTGTTTGCACACACCTGATTTGTTTACGTGTTATTTCTGCGGCACGACAACATTCGATGGCTCCCTTTAGATCCAAGTCATCTTTTTTGATTAAATTAGCCTGAAGATCCTGCTCGGTGATACCTAATACAATGCGATCAACAAACCTTAACAAGTTTTTGAATTTCTGTTAGAAATTCATCGAATGGTTCTCCCTCCCTCCATCTGGTTGCGTGTATAAAATGTAAATCTCAAGAATATTATCTTATATTAATAATATAATATTTAAACTCTTATTCAATTTATATAACATTTATTTTGATACGTAGATACACGGCGTTGTCAGGACTTTTACATGCTGTCTCTTTTCTATTCAGCACAAAATACATGCGGGTTTGTATGTAGTACTCGGTCTAACCCAAAAACAAATTCATAATTACTAAAATAATAAAAAAATAATAAATGTTACGTGTTTACATTCGACCAACCTGACCGAGGATTGCCTCAATCCTCCTCTGAGGATTCGTTGAAATCACTGTCATCTGGACTGATGACCTTCTTCATATTATCAGCTGCAAAAACTTTGTTGAACCTTCTTTTTCCTGGCTCTGGATTCTTATCCGTCAGCAGGTATCGATCCCCCTGCAAAACCTTTGTTATTGTATAAGGACCTCTAAAACGTCGTTGAAGCTTTCTACTTTCTCCCTCACGGAATTCCTCCAGTGGTTTGTGTTTTTGGTCGGAACAGTAACTTTTGCTGTTCTTGGTTCTTCTTGATTCGTTGAGATGCTTCTTCACGTAGCTCTGGTAAGTTCATTCTCGTACTTACAGGTTCGTTCGTTATTGGTCGTGGACTAAACCCAAACAATAATTTTTGCCGTGAGACTTTAGTTGTAGAATTTGGCGAACTGTTTATTGACCACTGTATTTGTCGAAGACAGCTCTTCCAATGCGTTGATCCTACATTTTCAACCATGGTTCGAATTGCACTTAATATTGTTCTGTTGAATCGCTCCACTTGGCCATTTGCTCGCGGTGTTGCCGTTGCATTATGTATTCGTAGAATATTATTTTCGATGCAATATTTGTGAAAAGAATTCGATGTAAATTCTGAACCTCTGTCGGATATAATACGAATCGGTGTTCCAAAATGAAGAGTCAATTCATTCATTGCTTTGATGACATATTGTGTTGAAGTATCTTTTACTGCTTTTAAGTATACATACTTTGTAAATGCGTCGATGATAACAAGGATGTGACTATTCTTCCGCACACTTTTAATAAATGGACTCAAATGGTCGAGATGCTAGGTGTGACAGGGCACTGGCACTTTTTCGATCAGGTGGAGTTCGATACCTTTCATTCCACCTTTCTCTTTGTGGTAGAGACACTCCATACACGATGAGATATACTTTTTAACTACTTGTCGCATTCATGGAAACCAGTAGTATTTCTGAATAGCACTGATGGTCTTATCAATACCAAAATATCCTCGTTGCTCATGACATTCGGCTAAGATTCTGCGCCGAACTCCTTTTGGTACAACGAAAGATAAACTATTGTTTATTTTTCGATATAAATTTCCATTCACTATTTCGTTGATTATTTGAATATTTTCGCTATCGTTTTTCTAGAAAGCGACTAACCAATCTTCTTCTACAAAATTTACGTACAATACGTCGAGAGCGACCGGTTCAATTTCTGACGGCGATAAAACCGGGCAGTTACTCATAGCGTCGACAAGGCCCATCTGCTTGCCACTTCTATGATCAACGTTGAAATTGTATTCTTGAAATCGTAACCACCATCGACCAATTCGTGCGTTGATGTCCTTTTTGGTAGATGCCGCCTTAAGTGCATTGCAATCCGTGAGATATGGCCGGAATCGGTCGATTGTTTCTACGACAGCCAGAGTTTCCAGCTCAAAGCTGTGCTACTTTCTCTCTAAACACGATGTTTGACGGCTGAAATATGCGACAGGATGCAATTGGTTGTCTTCCTCTCGTTGCAATAGAATGTTAGAACTTTACGTTCGCAAAGTTTAGATTTAATGGATTCAAATGCTTGAACTTGTTCCTTGAGCCATTAGTATTTGGTGTTTGCTCGGGTAAGGCGTGTTAGTGGCTCAGCTATAGTTGAAAAATACGGCACAAATTTTCTAAAATAGCTGGCCAATCCTATAAAACTTCTAACGTCGTGGACATTTTTCGGGGTGGGAAAATTCTTCACGGCTCTAATTTTGTCTTCGCCGGCTTTTATTCCTCGCTGTGAGATTTCATGACCTAGGAATATTACATTTTCTTGTAGAAATTTACCATTTGGCCAATTTCAGAGTTAGGCCATACTGACGAAGTTTTAATAAGAATCTCTTGAGTAGTTCCAAACTACTTTCTGCATCAACGCTGGGTAAAATTATATCGTCCATGTAAACGATAATCTCGTTGTCTAACTCTTGTGCGATAGAGTTCATCAAACGTTGACACACTGCGGGTGCGTTGGCCAACCCAAATGGCATCCGGTTGAACTCGTACTGGCCATCTGGTGTTACGAATGCCGTGAGGTGTTTTGACTAAAACACAAACACAACAAATCTACCACGGTGAAATATTTTTTTCCCGCTAGTCTTCGCAACAAATCGTTAATAAGAGGCATCGGAAAACGATCTTTTACGGTTTTGTCGTTAAGACGCCGACAATCGACGCATATTCTATCTTCGCCGGTTTCCTTTTTCACAATCACAATTGGGCTTGAATATGGAGACGTTGAAATTCTGATGATGCCCAGGGCTAACAATCGTCAATATATTTTGATACATTCGCGCGTTGGGAATCGGACAAACGATAGAGTCGGTAACACACAGGTGTAGAATCCTTCAGTACTATTTTTATTTCGGCTCGATCTGTCGTTCCTAATTCTGATATGTTTACTGCGAAACAATCTCGATATTCATTCAAAATACTTCACAACTAGACTCTATTGACTTCGACTAGATTATCACCTTTATTATTCCCGATGACTTCGTCGGTTCCTACAATATTTACGTTGAGCTCGTTCATCTTATCGGAATCTTTAACTAACTTTTTGAAAAAATGGTTGAAGCTAATTGTATTCCCAGAGTTTAAGGGAATATTATTGCAATCCTTCTCTCTAATATTCGTCTGCGTTGAATGGTCATCTCTAACTATAATCTCGTCTTTTTGCATTCCATTTGGAACAATTAAAAGCTCCGCGTCTACCTCGCTATTATCGATTCCTATTTTTGCCAAAGTTCTGCCGGTCGTAACAGTTAAACCCTCGCCGAAACCTTTCAAAATTTGTCTATGTGGACTTATCTCCAACTTTAACCTCCCAGCTGTACTTTCCTGAACAGTGACACAATCGCTACCTAAATCTATAAAAGTTTTAACGGCTATTCCATTTATCACAATAATTTTGTGGTATTCGTCAACTAATTCTATCCACTTAACACTTTTTATCGGTTGAACGGTTTTATCACTTGTAGTCGTGTCGTATCTTTTTTTCTACACTGAACTTCGTAATGACCTTCCTTCTTACAATATGAACAAACTAAAACTCTTTCGGTGCATTGCTCAGACAAATGTCCAACTTTATGACATTTGAAACACTTGGGTTTCTCCGAACTATCACGGTTACTATTTTTACGAAAATTGTTGTCGACAGAATGAAAATTCTTTTGTTTCATTATACTCTCGTTAAAAGGATCGGGATATTTTTAACTCTACTTTTATTTGGATTTTTTTTTGGAGTTTTTTTGACAACCGAAACTTAATTCTTTTAACGGCGTAAAAAAATCGAAAATTTCGGGAAATGAAAAATTTAAATTAAAGTAATATGTATGTATGTAATACTTCGATTTGAACAATATGAGTGGCATGCTCGTTGTAATGGCGGCTGACGCACCTTCCAAAATATAATTCAATAAAAAAACCGAAGCGTTTGTTTTACACTTACAAAAGTTTTATTTTGTTTAATTAATATTTAATAGAAAACGTTACAAAATTATTACGCGTAAAATCAGTTTTCGAGTTAAAACGAAATCGCTAACCGATTAAGTTAGCGATTTCGTTTTAACTCGAAAACTGATTTTACTCGGATCAAAAATGATTTTATTTTTATTCTTAAGACGCTACTTTTCGCGGTCGTTTTTGGATATGTAATGGCTGCTCTCATTCTTTCTGTCAAAAACAGAAAAGCGACAAGATTTAACCCTGACGGCCGATATCTGGACTGCAAATAGATTGTGATATTAGCGGACCCTTTGAATCGCGAAAACCGAAAGCGGTTTTGTTTTACCAGCGGACACTCTGTAAAGCATGTGAAGTTATCCCAGTTTCTTATCCCAGAAAAAATTAAAATGTTCATCAGGTAACACTATCCCATCCCATCCCAGTTTTTGTCTATACGTATATGAAATCAAAGGAAAAAAATAGTATGAAATTTAATTTTTTTTCATCCCATCCCAGTTTTTTCTCATTTACTAAGAAATTTAATTATATTATATTTTTATTTATAATGATTCTTTATATTCTAACTAGACAACAGTAAGAAATAACACTAATAGGTATCCCAGCACCAGCCGAACATAGTAATTTGCACAAACAGCCAGCTTCCAAATGGTTCCATATAAATTCATTATAATTTTAAATATTTTAGAGTCTATCTCCTAAGATCTTAGAGGGCCGGAAATGATTCTTTATGTTTTGAGTTGGCAATGATAAGGGTCAACTCTTATAAACATAACAGCATCAGCCGTTCATTGTAATTTGCATAATCGGCCAGCTTCCAAATGGTTCCATATAAATTCATTATAATTTTAAATATTTTAGAGTCTATCTCCTAAGATCTTAGAGGGCCGGAAATGATTCTTTATGTTTTGAGTTGGCAATGATAAGGGTCAACTCTTATAAACATAACAGCATCAGCCGTTCATTGTAATTTGCATAATCGGCCAGCTTCCAAATGGTTCCATATAAATTCATTATAATTTTAAATATTTTAGAGTCTATCTCCTAAGATCTTAGAGGGCCGGAAATGATTCTTTATGTTTTGAGTTGGCAATGATAAGGGTCAACTCTTATAAACATAACAGCATCAGCCGTTGATTGTAATTTGCATAATCGGCCAGCTTCCAAATGGTTCCATATAAATTCATTATAATTTTAAATATTTTAGAGGCTATCTCCTAAGATCTTAGAGGGCCGGAAATGATTCTTTATGTTTTGAGTTGGCAATGATATGGGTCAACTCTGATAAACATAAGAGCACCAGCCGTTCATTGTAATTTGCACAATCGGCCAGCTTCCAAATGGTTCCATATAAATTCATTATAATTTTAAATATTTTAGAGTCTATCTCCTAAGATCTTAGAGGGCCGGAAATGATTCTTTATGTTTTGAGTTGGCAATGGTATGGGTCAACTCTGATAAACATAAGAGCACCAGCCGTTCATTGTGATTTGCACAATCGGCCAGCTTCCAAATGGTTCCATATAAATTCATTATAATTTTAAATATTTTAGAGTTTATCTCCTAAGATCTTAGAGGGCCGGAAATGATTCTTTATGTTTTGAGTTGGCAATGATATGGGTCAACTCTGATAAACATAAGAGCACCAGCCGTTCATTGTGATTTGCACAATCGGCCAGCTTCCAAATGGTTCCATATAAATTCATTATAATTTTAAATATTTTTGAGTCTATCTCCTAAGATCTTAGAGGGCCGGAAATGATTCTTTATGTTTTGAGTTGACAATGATATGGGTCAACTCTGATAAACATAAGAGCACCAGCCGTTCATTGTAATTTGCACAATCGGCCAGCTTCCAAATGGTTCCATATAAATTCATTATAATTTTAAATATTTTAGAGTCTATCTCCTAAGATCTTAGAGGGCCGGAAATGATTCTTTATGTTTTGAGTTGGCAATGATATGGGTCAACTCTGATAAACATAAGAGCACCAGCCGTTCATTGTGATTTGCACAATCGGCCAGCTTCCAAATGGTTCCATATAAATTCATTATAATTTTAAATATTTTAGAGTCTATCTCCTAAGATCTTAGAGGGCCGGAAATGATTCTTTATGTTTTGAGTTGGCAATGATATGGGTCAACTCTGATAAACATAAGAGCACCAGCCGTTCATTGTGATTTGCACAATCGGCCAGCTTCCAAATGGTTCCATATAAATTCATTATAATTTTAAATATTTTTGAGTCTATCTCCTAAGATCTTAGAGGGCCGGAAATGATTCTTTATGTTTTGAGTTGACAATGATATGGGTCAACTCTGATAAACATAAGAGCACCAGCCGTTCATTGTAATTTGCACAATCGGCCAGCTTCCAAATGGCTCCATATAAATTCATTATAATTTTAAATATTTTAGAGTCTATCTCCTAAGATCTTAGAGGGCCGGAAATGATTCTTTATGTTTTGAGT
Organism: Tipula vernalis; assembly: GCA_958295665.1. Lineage (NCBI taxonomy): Eukaryota > Metazoa > Arthropoda > Insecta > Diptera > Tipulidae > Tipula > Tipula vernalis. Next base: position 152,500,835 of record OY282560.1, on the reverse strand, counting down.
TGGCAATGATATGGGTCAACTCTGATAAACATAAGAGCACCAGCCGTTCATTGTGATTTGCACAATCGGCCAGCTTCCAAATGGTTCCATATAAATTCATTATAATTTTAAATATTTTAGAGTCTATCTCCTAAGATCTTAGAGGGCCGGAAATGATTCTTTATGTTTTGAGTTGGCCATGATATGGGTCAACTCTGATAAACATAAGAGCACCAGCCGTTCATTGTAATTTGCACAATCGGCCAGCTTCCAAATGGTTCCATATAAATTCATTATAATTTTAAATATTTTAGAGTCTATCTCCTAAGATCTTAGAGGGCCGGAAATGATTCTTTATGTTTTGAGTTGGCAATGATATGGGTCAACTCTGATAAACATAAGAGCACCAGCCGTTCATTGTAATTTGCACAATCGGCCAGCTTCCAAATGGTTCCATATAAATTCATTATAATTTTAAATATTTTAGAGTCTATCTCCTAAGATCTTAGAGGGCCGGAAATGATTCTTTATGTTTTGAGTTGGCAATGATATGGGTCAACTCTGATAAACATAAGAGCACCAGCCGTTCATTGTAATTTGAACAATCGGCCAGCTTCCAAATGGTTCCATATAAATTCATTATAATTTTATATTTTAGAGTCTATCTCCTAAGATCTTAGAGGGCCGGAAATAATTCTTTATGTTTTGAGTTGACAATGATATGGGTCAACTCTGATAAACATAAGAGCACCAGCCGATCATTGTAATTTGCACAATCGGCCAGCTTCCAAATGGTTCCATATAAATTCATTATAATTTTAAATATTTTAGAGTCTATCTCCTAAGATCTTAGAGGGCCGGAAATGATTCTTTATGTTTTGAGTTGGCAATGATATGGGTCAACTCTGATAAACATAAGAGCACCAGCCGTTCATTGTAATTTGCACAATCGGCCAGCTTCCAAATGGTTCCATATAAATTCATTATAATTTTAAATATTTTAGAGTCTATCTCCTAAGATCTTAGAGGGCCGGAAATGATTCTTTATGTTTTGAGTTGGCAATGATATGGGTCAACTCTGATAAACATAAGAGCACCAGCCGTTCATTGTAATTTGCACAATCGGCCAGCTTCCAAATGGTTCCATATAAATTCATTATAATTTTAAATATTTTAGAGTCTATCTCCTAAGATCTTAGAGGGCCGGAAATGATTCTTTATGTTTTGAGTTGGCAATGATATGGGTCAACTCTGATAAACATAAGAGCACCAGCCGTTCATTGTAATTTGCACAATCGGCCAGCTTCCAAATGGTTCCATATAAATTCATTATAATTTTAAATATTTTAGAGTCTATCTCCTAAGATCTTAGAGGGCCGGAAATGATTCTTTATGTTTTGAGTTGGCAATGATATGGGTCAACTCTGATAAACATAAGAGCACCAGCCGTTCATTGTAATTTGAACAATCGGCCAGCTTCCAAATGGTTCCATATAAATTCATTATAATTTTATATTTTAGAGTCTATCTCCTAAGATCTTAGAGGGCCGGAAATAATTCTTTATGTTTTGAGTTGACAATGATATGGGTCAACTCTGATAAACATAAGAGCACCAGCCGATCATTGTAATTTGCACAATCGGCCAGCTTCCAAATGGCTCCATATAAATTCATTATAATTTTAAATATTTTAGAGTCTATCTCCTAAGATCTTAGAGGGCCGGAAATGATTCTTTATGTTTTGAGTTGGCAATGATATGGGTCAACTCTGATAAACATAAGAGCACCAGCCGTTCATTGTGATTTGCACAATCGGCCAGCTTCCAAATGGTTCCATATAAATTCATTATAATTTTAAATATTTTAGAGTCTATCTCCTTAGATCTTAGAGGGCCGGAAATGATTCTTTATGTTTTGAGTTGGCCATGATATGGGTCAACTCTGATTAACATAAGAGCACCAGCCGTTCATTGTAATTTGCACAATCGGCCAGCTTCCAAATGGTTCCATATAAATTCATTATAATTTTAAATATTTTAGAGTCTATCTCCTAAGATCTTAGAGGGCTGGAAATGATTCTTTATGTTTTGAATTGGCAATGATATGGGTCAACTCTGATAAACATAAGAGCACCAGCCGTTCATTGTAATTTGCACAATCGGCCAGCTTCCAAATGGTTCCATATAAATTCATTATAATTTTAAATATTTTAGAGTCTATCTCCTAAGATCTTAGAGGGCCGGAAATGATTCTTTATGTTTTGAGTTGGCAATGATATGGGTCAACTCTGATAAACATAAGAGCACCAGCCGTTCATTGTAATTTGCACAATCGGCCAGCTTCCAAATGGTTCCATATAAATTCATTATAATTTTAAATATTTTAGAGTCTATCTCCTAAGATCTTAGAGGGCCGGAAATGATTCTTTATGTTTTGAGTTGGCAATGATATGGGTCAACTCTGATAAACATAAGAGCACCAGCCGTTCATTGTAATTTGCACAATCGGCCAGCTTCCAAATGGTTCCATATAAATTCATTATAATTTTAAATATTTTAGAGTCTATCTCCTAAGATCTTAGAGGGCCGGAAATGATTCTTTATGTTTTGAGTTGGCAATGATATGGGTCAACTCTGATAAACATAAGAGCACCAGCCGTTCAATGTAATTTGAACAATCAGCCAGCTTCCAAATGGTTCCATATAAATTCATTATAATTTTAAATATTTTAGAGTCTATTTCCTAAAATTTTAGAGGGCCGAAAATGATTCTTCCTATCATTGCCAATTCAAAACATATAGAATCATTTCCGGCCCTCTAAGATCTTAGGAGATAGACTAAAAGATATTTAAATTTATAATGTATTTTATGGAACTATTTGGAAGCTGGTTGATTGTGCAATTTACAATGGACTGCTGGTGCTCTTATGTTTATAAGAGTTGACCCATATCATTGCCAACTCAAAACATAAAGAATCATTTCCGGCCCTCTAAGATCTTAGGAGATAGACTCTAAAATATTTAAAATTATAATGAATTTATATGGAACCATTTGGAAGCTGGCCGATTGTGCAAATTACAATGAACGGCTACTGCTCTTAGGTTCATCAGAGTTGACCCATATCATTGCCAACTCAAAACATAAAGAATCATTTCCGGCCCTCTAAGATCTTAGGAGATAGACTCTAAAATATTTAAAATTATAATGAATTTATATGGAACCATTTGGAAGCTGGCCGATTGTGCAAATTACAATCAACGGCTGTTGCTCTTAGGTTCATCAGAGTTGACCCATATCATTGCCAATTCAAAACATAAAGAATCATTTCCAGCCCTCTAAGATCTTAGGAGATAGACTCTAAAATATTTAAAATTATAATGAATTTATATGGAACCATTTGGAAGCTGGCCGATTGTGCAAATTACAATGAACGGCTGGTGCTCTTATGTTTATCAGAGTTGACCCATATCATTGCCAACTCAAAACATAAAGAATCATTTCCGGCCCTCTAAGATCTTAGGAGATAAACTCTAAAATATAAAATTATAATGAATTTATATGGAACCATTTGGAAGCTGGCCGATTGTGCAAATTACAATGATCGGCTGGTGCTCTTATGTTTATCAGAGTTGACCCATATCATTGTCAACTCAAAACATAAAGAATTATTTCCGGCCCTCTAAGATCTTAGGAGATAGACTCTAAAATATAAAATTATAATGAATTTATATGGAACCATTTGGAAGCTGGCCGATTGTTCAAATTACAATGAACGGCTGGTGCTCTTATGTTTATCAGAGTTGACCCATATCATTGCCAACTCAAAACATAAAGAATCATTTCCGGCCCTCTAAGATCTTAGGAGACAGACTCTAAAATATTTAAAATTATAATGAATTTATATGGAACCATTTGGAAGCTGGCCGATTGTGCAAATCATAATGAACGGCTGGTGCTCTTATGTTTATCAGAGTTGACCCATACCATTGCCAACTCAAAACATAAAGAATCATTTCCGGCCCTCTAAGATCTTAGGAGATAGACTCTAAAATATTTAAAATTATAATGAATTTATATGGAACCATTTGGAAGCTGGCCGATTGTGCAAATTACAATGAACGGCTGGTGCTCTTATGTTTATTAGAGTTGACCCATATCATTGCCAACTCAAAACATAAAGAATCATTTCCGGCCCTCTAAGATCTTAGGAGATAGACTCTAAAATATTTAAAATTATAATGAATTTATATGGAACCATTTGGAAGCTGGCCGATTGTTCAAATTACTATGTTCGGCTGGTCATGGGATACCTATTAGTGTTATTTCTTACATTATAAACAAAAATATAATATAATTAAATTTCTTAGTAAATGAGAAAAAACTGGGATGGGATGAAAAAAAATTAAATTTCATACTATTTTTTTCGTTTGATTTCATATACGTATAGACAAAAACTGGGATGGGATGGGATAGTGTTACCTGATGAACATTATAATTTTTTCTGGGATGAAAAACTGGGATAACTTCACATGCTTCACTCTGTACCACCACAAATGCTAGTGAATTCATCGAAGGAAGAAAGAAAACTGAAATTTGATGAATATCTACATTCCCAACACACATTTCGTTCTTTATTATGTTGAGTTTTAAAACTTATGTGTTTTAATGCACAATTGCACACTCAAAATTGAATTATTTTCAATGTCTCTGCTCTTCTACCAAAAGAGTTTCATTGTGCAAGCTAAAAAAATTCATTCAAGTTTTATCAATGTGCATTGAAATATAAAACAGAAAATAGAATTTGGATATTCAAGAAAAAACGAAAACTTCTCTAACGCGAGACAAAAAACTCTTGATATTCGTATTTTACTTTTTATTTGTGTGTGTTGAATTTACTCATTCTCAAATAATGGTACAAATGAACAATTCACTCATGAGTTTTTCGATGTCTGGTTTTGGGTTGATTTAGAGTTTAGTCAGAGTTAAGTGAGTTCAGTTGAGGATTTATTTGAAGTGACAAAAGGGTTTAGTTGGAAGTTAGCTTGAATTGACTTCATGTACGCATTTATTTTTCAGACCGTGTTGATTTGGCAATTGTGTTGTCGGTTGAGTTTGAAGTTGAGCTGAGGGCTGAGTTTGGGGTCAAGTTGGAGTTGGTTCAGCCGTCCAGAGGATTTATTAGAAAGTTGTGTTGAGAAAGGTGGAGAATAAGCATGGCTTTTGCATCCTTCCAAACTATGTTGTAAATCTATACATATTTAATATTAATAGTTTTAAATTAAAATAAAATGTAAATGGTAAAATTAAATGTAAACAATAAACAATTAGTTCAAGCAGATCTACCCATTCTGACTTAGTCGAAGAGACAGACTGGCTGTTTCAACTAGAGCAATTTATTAATATATGTACTTGTATAAGCAATCAAATTTACACATAGTGATTCAAGTGTTGATAAATTATATCACAGTATAAAATGCAGGATGACTAACGTTTGAGTTCTTCGGGGCATATATTTCTATGTAGTCTTAACCGTACAAAATAGAAATTAACTTGCGACAGAGTTCTATAAAGTGGTCGTCCCAAGTACACCCATCCCTGGATTTACGAAATCTCTGTTTACGAATTTCCGAAAAAATTTACGAAAAATTGGGCTTACGAAATTTCGATTCACGTGCAATTTTTTGGGACGAATTAAGTCGTTAAATTTCGTTAGCCGAATTTTTCGTAAATTTTCCAGAATTTCGTTAAAAGAGATTTCGTAAATCGAGGGATGGGTAAACTGCTATTCATATGTAGACCTAGGTTAAAACCTGCATCGACTAATGTTCGTATTTAAAATAAGACCGTTTGACGTTTATCACGAAAAGGTATTTCTAAGTTCCTCTTTAATTTTGGAAAATATTTCAAATATATTTTCTAATAAACCACCATTATACAATTGAACATCGTCCGCATAGAAGAGGAAATTCGAACCAGGAGCCAGTTTTTTGCCACAAAAAACGAATATAGATCGGACTGATATTTCATGAAATGAAAAGGACTCCAAAATGTATAACACAAATTAAATGTGATGCAGATCGTAATTAGTTAAAAAATTTAAATACTGTTTATTTCTAACTTAATCTTTAAGTATATCTTGGAATCATCTAATTTGTTATACAAATCAAACCCACATTTAATTAAATCAGCCCGAATTTTGCATATTGTATGACGATAGATTGATAGTTCAAAATCAAAGAGTAAGTGAGTCAGTTCATACTCACTTCATTTCGAATAATATCAGGTTTGTCCTTCAAATAAAAAATTAGAAAATTACACTTAGAAAAATTCAATTTTAAAAAATTGTTAGTCAGCCAATAATTAATTTGAACTAGATCATTTTCCATGTGATGTTTAAAAATATAAAAGAATAAAAAATGCCGATTTGTATGTTAGAGCAGCATCATCGGCATACAATTGAATATCACCATTAAGGTTGCGGCACACCACAAGATGTACTTAATTTTTTTCAGATGAATTATTCATTTTAACGAACCGTAATCTGTCAGTTAAATAACTTTCTATTAGTTTATTAACCTTTCCATCAACCCCATAATATGTTTAAAGCTTATGAAGTAAAATGTTGTGATTTACAGAATCAAAAGCTTTCCTAATATCAATGAAGAGAGACGCAGTAATATGTTATTTTCAAGAGATTCATAAACTCCATTAAGTTTGGGATCGGAGATGTGGTACTTGAATTTTGAGTAAACCCGTACTGGTAACGATAAATTATCTGGTTGTCAGTAAGGTGAGCATTCAATAGTGGTAGAATCGATATAGAACGATAATTGACTAAATTAGCTTGGCTACCGGATTTAAAAATTGGTACTATACAGGATAAAACATTGATTAATTTCTGGAGCCAAAAGTGGAGTAATTAATTGAACTAGTCCTTTAACTAAATTGACTGGAATACCATCACAACCAGAAGCACAATTAGAGTTCAAGTTAAGTATAAGGTTAATTATAGTATATGAATGAGAAGTAACTCGTGTTGAAAATTTCCCGTTAATACAATTAATAACCGAGTAATTGTTAATAACCATTGTGGATCTAAAATTTTGCTCTGATGTACTGCCACCAGTAATGTTGGTTTTAATGCAGTAAACGATCTAATACTTCAAGAAACGATTTATCACTTGTATGTGGTGGTTTGTACACACCCGTGTCGTGCAGGTTTAAAGTTTTAGGGTAAATCGCAATAAATTCGTTATCGTCTAAAATTTCCTTTTGATGAAGAGAAAAATCTAAATTTTCAACTTACTATTCAAACGTCGTGTGTACTATGGAAAGACTTGTAATGTTAACAAATTCAATTACATCTAAACATTGCCAAAAGTAATTCAAATTGGCACAATTTGTTTAAATATAAAAAATGTAAACTTAATAAATCTTTGGACTCCTTTGAGAAATTTCGAGACTCAGAAGGTGTTTGTTTATGCTATGATGTGCTGTTATATCCATTATTATCATCGATTTTAAATCAAATTGAATTGTTGTGCCGCTAAAAAAAACAAAAGAGCTATAATATTGATAATATTAATGTTTAAAGATATTAGATAACGATTAATAGTATATTATACACCAAGGTTGAGGAGTCTGCTATTATAGCCCGAGCGAGTTTAAGCGAGGGCTATAATAGCACTTCTCAATTTTTTCCACTACTAGTCGTAGAAGGCACACCAAACATTAAGGTTTTTTGTTGATAAGAAAATTAATTTGATAAGGAAAACACTTGCTCTTTAATAATATTAACTATGTCGAAGTAGCCCGAATTTTTTACTGAATTGTAGTAAGCGTAAATTTAAAATGACACTGCATTTGGTTTTGTTATTTGAAGTTTTAATTTTGTTGAGTCAAATAATCATAATCTCCCTATCCATTTAATCGCATTACATCTAGTGTTCATTTTTCATTATTAACTAGTGGTCAATAATAATAGTTATTTATGGTACTAGTGAGCAAAACGAGATATTATCCATGAGGGATAAGTTTGTGCCACGAGGCGATAACCGAGTGGGGCATTATCCCGAGTGGATAATATCTCTTTGCTCACGAGTGGCATACAACGTTTTATCCACTTTTGTTGAAATAAATTTCGTAAGTTAATAAGAAATAGTTCCGTTTTGTGTTTTCACAGTGGAGCATTGAATTTTGATATACATTTTTTCATAGTGACCGTTCTTTAAATTGTCATGGTGTACTTTAATTTAACTAATTTTTAGAATATAGTTTTTCATTCAATTTGACTACGAATAATTTTCCAATGATTACTCAACATTTTGTTATACCAAATATAACTCACGTTGCCCCTAGCAGCGTGACATTTTCTTTATTTGAAATCAGCTTAGTTATCGGGCTATTATATATCAAAAGTGGATAAAATATTATTAACAACTAGCCGAGAAATTTTGTTTCTCAGGCTACTAAAACACATAATAATGATGCCTTCTACGACTAGTAGTGGACAAAAATAATTAATGCCAAAATAGAACTGCACTATTTGTTGATGTTGATGACGTCTATTGTTATTAATTTTAAATACATAAGATTCAATAAATCATATCTAGCCGCAATTGAAGCGATGCACTCTGAAATCTAGATTCAGGATCATAGATGTGACACGAGACTAGTAGACGGAATGGTTGAAAAATATGAATTGATGAACCACACACTTCAAATTGAAACGATGTACGGTTTCCACAAGTTATTGATGACCCAAAGCAACAGTAACCTCTACACATACCAAAGGGTGGCTCAGAGAACAACTGACTGAGTAATGTCACCCACTTTTCCGCCAGTGATTTACAATTGTGGAATAATCGTTTTGCAAACAAAAAATTTCAGTTTTTGAGTTGTGTCAGTTTTCTAGAACACCAATATCACACGCTTGTCTTCCGAATGTCTTTATTCAGCTACGTTTAATTATCGCCTAACAGTGTTTGAAAATAATAAAAACAAACATTCTGGACTTTAGCGTCGTAATACAAATTTAACACATTGACACAGAAAAATGTAAACTCGACAATAAAACGATTGAATATCGCAAAAACAATTACACCAATTTTCGATTTTGCCGATACATTCAAATTTTCCATGGTCTGCTACATTTTCTATTACATTATTTTCAATGATCAAAAATTTGGTTTCTGTTTCATGTTTCCAGCTAGTGTAGTTCCGTTCAAGGCGTATTCACATTTGAAAATTGAGTTATAAAATATGTTGTGGGATAAGTAAAAAAACTCAGCCACATGATTAGACAAAGTATGCCTTGAATTTGGATTTTGTTTCATGTTTCTAGCTAATGAGGTTCAAAAGATAATCACATCAAAATAATTTGTTTTTTAGTGTGCCCCGTTTTCTGTGCCGTATTTAGGTAAGTAGAAAATCTCGCCAAAAAAAATCGACCTGAGGCAGACAGTATTTGCTGCGTTTTACCGTTACAAAGTCCTCACAAATATGTACTTACTTCTGACTAAACACAGCTGGTACAATTTTCCAATTTGCCTTATTGCACGGAAATTGTTTAAATTAAATTTTATTTTCGCAACTAATTTTGTGCGTTCTATTTACCACCAATATACTAGTACTATTTTGTACAGATCAAACAGATGTAATGAAACAGATTTTTTTAACTTTGTTCATTTTACTTGAATTAACAAGTTTCTGGAATATTTTCAATTATAGTAATCGGTTTCCACCGGACCAACCACCGGCTAGCAAACCGCTACTAGAAAGGTTTTTGTCTTTGCTATGGTCAACAAGTGAGCCAGGTGATAATCTCAAAATCGTAATTGTGTATGTATTTGTCAAAATCATTTTTTTTTTATTGATAAAAATTACAAAGGCGACTAGCGTACTTTATACTGAAAGTTTCTCTGATAAAATTTTGAGTTTGCGTAGTAACCACGTGCTGGCTGTTGCTAAGAAATAAAGCAGAACTATAACCGGGGAAGTTACGAAGTGCATTTGTGAGAATATTGAATATTGTGTATCAGTTCCCAGTAATCAACGAATTGAATACTAAAGATTAAAGCCATCAAGATGACTTTGAGGAAAAATACTATACCATGGTTGCAGATCTAAACTGACTAATTCGAAAAGTAAACTTGGTCTTCGGAATATTCGGATTTTTGAGTGATGAAGCGGCTAACCTTTTAAAACATCTTTCCATTTTCGGCGGAAATTAGATTGAAGCGTTCAACAATTTTAAGAACCGATAGGGTACACCATACAGTCATTTATGAAAAGTTTTTTAGATTTACCATCGATCAATTCAACATCACTACGTATTCGGAAGTTAATGGACACAGCTGACGAAGTTATCCGTGGATTAAAGGCCATCGGACCTGAAGCGAATCTAGAGATTCGTAGCCGTTTTCTTGTTGAAGTGGGTTACCAACACATCGAACATTGAGTTTACAACCTGCTAATCTTTAATCGATTTTTTAATGAAAATAGCTGATGATCCAGGTTCAGTCAAAAGCCACTCGCGAAAAACGGTGTCCAAGCAAGAAAGATTGTCATCCTTTATTCACGTGCCCAAAATTCAAATAGTAAACCTTTGAGAAGCGAAGAGAGTTAGTGAAAACCGAAAATCGTTGCTTTAACCGTTTCGGCGTATCACATACCGTATACCAGTGTGGATCTAAAGGAAGATGCCATTATTACTGAAGAAGACAAAATTTGCTGTTGCGCCAAGCCACCGATCCGGTAGATTACATCGGTAATCAGTCTTTACCAACCAACAGCCTAATGGTAACCAATACACCTTCGTTAGAAAATACTCAACCGCAAACATCATCATGTCTTCATTCCATTAATTTGATAAAACCAGCTGTTCTACAAACCGCAACCGTGAAAATGCAAAATATAAGTCGTCAGTCACAACTATATCGCGTTTTATTCGATTCAAGGTCCCAACTAGGTCTGAAACGTACATATGGAAAAACTAGCATTCAAAGCTGATGTAAGTTTAAAGTCAATATTCAAAATCGATTTACTTATCGGAGCCGACAAATTTTTCGACATCCTGAAACCGGAGCAGATTAAATTTCCAATAACAAAATTTACGCTCACAATACACATATCGGATGAATATTGACGGGGAATATACCACACGTACAACGATCGAGTCAATGCAATACCATTACTGTTGATTCTGAAGATCCTGGGAATATGAGGAGGTTTTAGGTCTAGTCCATTATTACCGGAACACCAGATCTGCGATGAGCTTTTTAAAACCACTATACCATAAAATTGGAATTGAGTATCGCAATCAAGCGATTACACAGTATTCTCACGGAGTTTGGAAGGAAACCTCTACAACGACGAAATTGCGTGTTGTCTTTGTTGCGTCGGCCGAAACCAGCTCGGGTTATTCGTTTAACGATAATCTACCAACAGAGCCAATATTGCACAATTTATTAACCGATATTTTGTTACGTTTTCGTGTCTACAAAATAGTTTTTACCGCAGATGCTGAAAACATGTATCGGTAGATATGGCGCTTAGTATTGCGCCAAACAACACACAAATAAGGCATTTTGAACTGAAGACGATAATAAATGGCATGTTCTCAGTACCATATTTAGCAAAAAAAATTGGGTTCCAAACCGCTGAAGATAATCATAACCAATATCCGGAAGCATCACCGGTCTCACAGCAAGCAACCAAATTAGCAGAATAACTTTCATGTATAATGCTGCAATCTGGATTCAATCTCCTAAGATGAATCTAGATGAGTCTTTTTCCATGACACCAAAGACAATTTGTGTAAATTCCAATGAAATCAAGGTGTTGGGGTTGCAGTTCCAACTAGCAGCAGATAAATTCACTTACCACGTCATTCTAGAAGGGGGCACCCCTACTACGAAGCGTACAATACTATCCGAAGCCAGTCGGATTTTTGATCATCTTGGCCTGTTTTTATAACAAATATTAAAAGTAAATTCAAAGTATAAATTAAACAATTTTTATTTGATTTAGGGCTCTTTTTATTTCTCTTTTAATTAATTAAAGCTTCAGCTTTCGAACCCTATTCGAGTTCATTTTCAAAAGCTCGAACATTACGCTTTTGAAAATGAACTCGAATAGGGTTCGAAAGCTAAAGCTTTAATTAATTAAAAGAGAAATAAAAAGAGCCCTAAACCAAATAAAAATTGTTTAATTTATAAATATTAATTGGCTCATAAAAATAAAACACTAATTTATATAAATTTAAAGTGTTTTAATTAAATGTTCGGACATTTTTACATAATACAAATTAAGACTTTGTTCAAAAAGTTGTGCCTGCTAGTTTTGCAATGGGACGACAAAACTACCCACTAAAATTCAGAACCAAAGGCAAACCATTAGAGACAAAGCAAGCGATATATCAATCCTGACCATACCTACCCTGAAAAAAATCCTACATAAATGTAGACAAAAACTGCATTAATAGTAAGAATAATTCGTTAAAACTGAGCCGGTACACCCTTCGTTAATAGTAAGAAAATAATAAATTAATATAGTGAAACACACAAATATTTTTGATTTTAATCTTAACTACTTATGTTGTAGTATTTATGAATTGATTCGTATAAGATACGAAAAATGATATTATTTTAAAGCAGTTAAAAGCATGTTTGGATGAACCACTTCTTATTATTAACGTAAGAAATTAAAGATACCATGAAATTTTTCATAATACTAATGAAATGTTAAATCACCGTAACGAATAAATTCATACATATTAGTTTATAAATTCATTATTTGTTTATGCGAAATTATTCGTGTATTGGAAAAATGGAATACTCAGCAGTTATTATTTGATTATTTAGCAGTTATTGTTTGATTATTTTCATAAATATACTGAAAATAATTCATAATGTGTAGGAACGATAATTGATACACAAAACTACATAATATGTATTTATGTATGGCTCATAGCAATAATGTAAATTGTTTGGTCGATTGATGAATAAATTCATAAAATCTATACTGGGTGTAGAGAAATAAAAAACATAAAATTTTGTAATTTTGTTATTTATTTACTTTATAAGTCAATATGACGCTTACTAATCCTATTAAATTTTAAATTTTAGTTTAATTTTAGAAGATTAAATTGATAAAATTTCCAAAATGTTTGCAATGCGGCATGGTTGATTTTATTGACCTTTTGTAAATTAAATAAATTGAATTACAATCACACAGTACTTTTAATTGCAAATTCTGTTACCTTCTAAAACATTCAATAAACACGTTTGATCCCACTACTGCAAAAAAGATTTTAATCTATGGCCTCCTTCTTGTGCTGCTGATATATTTTGATTTACAGGAGCGGAAACATTTCGAATGGTTGATACCGTATAAGGTGGATCAAGTTCAGAATCGTCAACCATGATCATATTTGAATCGATATAGGTACGACATTTGCTTGCCAGCAACTATATATAATAATGCTGCAGTATTGTTAACACATTAAAATTTAGTCCTGTAGATCACAATTTATTTATTTACACATTGTTTATAGACTAAAAGAAATTTTTTTTTTTTTAAAGAAAAGTGTTCTTATTTTAATTTCACCGAATGAAAATTGGCTCTATTTTAATAAGAACATGTGCAAAATGAAAACACTTGTACAACACTGGCAAAAAATATCATATTTACCTGTTTTTCAGCATACAAAAATCTGTTACATTAAAAATTTCACAATGTAAATTATTACATTTGTTCCTTCAAGCACGCAATTGTTAATAAAAAAGCGAAAGCAATTTATTTACTTTCGTTGTTCCGAATATTATTCAACTTTACTTTATTTTCATAGATGCTACGAGTAGATTCGTCAAATAATTAATAGTACGAACAAATTCATATACATTACGTAATGATGAAACTTGATCTTTTCGCATAGTTAGAAATGCAATGGAGCTCTTATGTACAATATATGAATTTGTTCGGGTTATTAATTTAATGAAGGAATTTATCAATAATACGTGAAAAAACGTGAAATTTACAATTTAATTGTATTATTTATGAACATTTTCATTAAAATCAAATTGAAAAAAGACGGTTGCTGAAATGTTATGTCTACTAGATTTTTTTTTCGATTTCTCTTACTTAGAAAACGAAAAATCACTAATACCTGGCGTGTGTATATAAGGCATATTTCGGTATGCATTTCACTTCTGTAGCACTTTCTGTTCCGGAGGTGGAAAAGATCAAAGAAAATTCTTATTCAATAGATGTCATAAAAGTAGGATTTCTTCAAACATAAGCAGCCACCCACACCAACATTTAAAATTCGAATTATAATATTCATATATTGTAGTGCCACTTTCGTTAATATAACGAACAATAAGTGTTTAACAAATATTTTCACACTCGTCTTATTCATAAATATTATGAATTGTTCATAAATGTAGTTTTTTAATAAAATCATGCAAGTTGCACTAATACGCAAACAACATGTGAATGTATTATATCTATAGCACAATAAACTAAACCATTTTTTAGTTTATGAACTATGATTCGTACTATTAACGCACAAATGTTTATGAATTTTTTTCTAAATTTGGTTTGTTTCGTAAATATAATAATTTTTACAATAATAGTACGAATTGCGGTTATCGAACGCCATTCGTAAATAAAATGCACGAAAATTTTTTCAGTGTAGGCGGCTCTTTATGAACAATGGAGAAGAAGATCAATTACATGGATTTTTGCCCATGTTTAAAATTAAATCTTGCTTTGCTGTTAGCTCGACTAAAAAAAACATATCCAAGAAGTTTTCTGTATTCCAGATTGTCAGTTACATTCGCAAACTTAACCAAGCAAATTGCCTTACAAGAGGTTTGAGTCCGAAGGAATTGAAGACCTATACAATCTGATGGAATGAACCAGAATTTCTGAGCCAAAAAACCTGATAACTGGCCTAATATTCGGAAAATAGAAACTGCAAATCAGCCCGAACGAAGATATATAGTACAAGTTGAAACCACCACCTGTTTAGATGAGTCGAAAACTACTAATCCAAGAACTATGCAACACGCACTTGAGTTATGACATCGTCACACGTATATTGATAAATATCCGGAAGTTTTATTGTTTGCAAGAAAAGAACTAAAGCAACCAACAAAACTCAATATGGTTGGCAAGCCGCAGAAACAGAGATGTAAATAACGACAACACAGTTTTTTGTGCGCACCCAAATCATTAAGCCCATTTGTGGGGCACTAGGGGAATTTTACGAATGGGTGGTCGAATTCAGAAATCGATATACGTCATCCTATAATCCTGTCGGCCAAGTTCGAAGCCGGTCGAATACACTGATTGAGCTACGCCCATACTGCATAATCTAATTAATATCCGATAATGGGACAAAATCGGTTAGGTTACACATTTCAATCGGTTCTCTTTTTCTTTTCTGTAACTATACCAAATTTAGCTGTGAATTGTCAAAATTTAATTTGAATGAAACTTGGTGCAAAACAACAAACTTATCCCACCAATCTGACCGTTATAAATTTGAAAGTTTTTTTTTTAAATATGAATGGTTGAAACAGAATTATAACTGGATTAGGACTGTCCCAAAAATTTACAAGTTTGCTCCGGGTTCAATACTTTTTATGCACTTATTTTTCTGGAATTTATTTTCCCAAATAAATAGTAACCTCTTAGAGCATATAACTTATGAATATGTTTTGGCAAAATTTCGTCAAATTTGCTAAAGTTTGAAAATCAAAATATTTGTTCTAATACAACCACGTGCTCTTCATGTACATATCCAATTAGCTATGCTCATTTTAATCGCCCTACTATAAATGAATGTTATGCTCGCGTATTGTACATATTTAACACATCCTGGTTAATTTAGTAAAATACACAAACAAAAGGAACATCGATTAGATTTCAGGATGTAATACGAGATTATTATACATTCATTTCAATCAACAAAAACAGCACGTGCCTCTATTTCAATATTTAATTAAATATGAACAACGAAAAGTATTTCCTTATTAAAAATCAATTTCCCCTTTTACTGTAGAGCGCGCACTATGTGCACGCTTCATGTGATTGCGAGCACCATGAGATGAAAACACAAGAAAAATAAACACAAAAATTGTGCATCGCATCATTTACTTATTGACTATAATTAATAATAACGATAATTTATATTTTATCTAACAGTGAAAGTAAACCAATAAATTTATCACCTTTAAGAAAATCTCTTACCTCATATATAAACTTTGTGTAAGAGTCTGTATAATAACAAATATATTTTTAATAGATATAAGAAGATGTTATGATGTGCGCTTTCAACAGCCGCATGATACTGAAAAGGAAAGTCATTAGAAGTTTTCTTAATAATGTGATTATGTCACAATATATTATTATAATTGACACGCACAATTTTCGTGTCTTATCTTACTTTCAATTTCAAATTTCCTATACCGTCTAATGGCTTATAAAGGAAATAAAGTGGCGGACACTTACATATATAATCTGATAAACATTATATGGAACAGCAATTATTTTTATACGGGCCGAATGCTGTAGTTATCGACCCTAGGCATCTTAAACCATCATCGTCTCCCTCGCTCTTTAATTAAAATTCTTGATTTTAAAGGTTTGTTTATGAGTGAGAACTTCAAGAATATAATTTATCGAGTTTTTTTCCTCAATGAAAGTCACACGCATGGAATTTTTTGTTTACCCGTTTTTATATTTTTTTGGGTGTAAATTAAGATGCGGGAAATGCGGGGAAAATATACGAAAACAAAATAAAGTAAATAAATAAATCTGCCATATAATGAAAATTTATGGCATATTATGGTTATTTGTTTAAGTTAAATAAGTGGCTTAAAGTTTTGTTAACATTATTTATGTGTTTACATTACGGTTTGAAGTAATTTGGATTTTTTATTTTTTATTTTAATTTATAAACAAATACGATACTAAATTACTAACTAACTAACTATATAAAATGTATGGTCCTAAAATAACTTCGAGCCACAACAACAATAACGAAAACCATATCTCTCTCACTCTTGAATAATATCACCATTAATCATATTTTCACACCATGGGTGGTGTATGATTACTGCCACATAAAAAAAAAAAAATATTAACATTAATATTTGTAACCATACTTTGTGTATACATTTAAATATAATGTCAAATAGAAAAATCATTTTTAAATATACGGAAAAACCATTAAAATGTCATGAAACCAATTTTCATTTCGATTGTTGTCATCTATAAAATTCATTAAGAAACTATTGTTCTCTTATTACCCAGAGATCGCGTTCCTTCGTCGATTGTTTTCTTCTTAGTTCTGTCTCTGTGGTTTCATAGTTTGTTCGACTTGAATAATAATAAATTTCAGAGATTGTGTCGGAATATTGATTCAAAATTTATATAAATATAGGAATTCGTGACTAGAAAAGTTCGAAAGTAACACATAAAAGACAAATTCAAATTTTTTTTTTTTTTTTTTGTATCTACAGATTTTTGGTCAATAGAGAGGTTGGTGTGAAATATTAAATGATAAATAGAAAACAATGTGGTGGTAATTATTATAGTGACTTTGGGATTCCAAAATAACTAGCGGCGACTTACTGGCGATTGGCTTAGTTAACAATGAAATATAGAACGCTTAAAGACCCACTAAACGTAATAAAAGGTTGGCACACTTTTCAAAAAAAGTACGTAATCGTGGGAAATATCAATAAAAATGAATTTTAAAATTTTTCGAAGCTAAGCAATTATGATTAATAAGTAAATGATATTAATATAATATTATGTCATTTTTGGCGATCGATCAAATATTTCACGTAATAATTTAGATTCCAAATGAAGAAAAAAAGATCTACCACCTCTAAAATTCTCGGTATTTTCAGTCTTGAAACGTAGAACTATGGTTATATTTTCAGAAAAGAAGGCTCATCATGCTGTAACTTTCTTTCAAATCAAATTATTACATAAAAGGAGTAAATATGATGATACCACAAAGTTAGCCAATAATTTACAAAACAAATTAAACTTCTTCAAATAAATTTATCAAATCAAATTAAATAATTTTTTTTTTTTTAGTTGAAGTACCCGGCGTTGCCCCGGGGTAAATAAGATATTGTTACGTTTTTGCCTTGTCAATCAAGGTTCGTATCACTGGATTGTGAATATAATAAAATCAATTAAATTTTTCAACAACGAATTTATTTATTTTCACACGAAAATTATTACAACACAATTTATTAATTTTAATTCACAAAATCACTTTATAAATTTTATTTCGCCCAAAAAACACTTTTTAATTCACTTTTTAATTCCTTTTTAATCTTTACTCTATCGCTTACCAAATATTACTAATAATCCAATTCGACTTCGTTCGCCTTTTTATATACACAAACCAAACTTCTAGAAAGCACATGACTTTTCCAGTTAGAATAGTGTAGAACAATTTTATCATGGAAAATTCCATTTTAGTACAGTTTAACATTGAGCTATTAATTAAACTTCTTATATTATACACTAGGTGTCACCGTCACACTACCCCCCACCTAAGCCTGTTCGTCCCGAACAGCACCCAAATCACCTCCTCTGTATAGGGCCAGCCTCTCCAAATGCACCACCTTTGGTTTACCTCGATGTCCCTTCCGTATCCGATAAACCACGTCGTTCATCCTTGTGATGACAGTGTAAGGTCCTTTCCATGCCGGTTGCAGCTTCGGTGATAATCCCTTTTTCCGTTTCGGGTTGTGAAGCCATACTAATTGCCCTTCCTGGAAGCCCTACTTGACATCTGTATTTTTCCCCGTACAAATTGATGAATCTCATTAAGTTCCTCTTTCATTCAAATTTATCAAACGTTTGAACCATTTTAGTACAATGTGTATCCAAGCGTAGCAAATACTCAACTTAACATATTTGTTGTTTGAATTGAATGTTTGTTAGAAATTTGATAAAGGAGTAACATCCGAAACGATCGTAATTTCATTTACAAATAAAATAAATATCACGTTAAAGAAAGTGACAACACCGAAATATTGTGTTTTATTATATAAAATACTCAACCCTTTTTGCATAATTACCCATTATTTCCGCTGTATGGACTTTGGCGCCACAAATGATGGTGCGTGTCGATCTGGATGTATACATACATATGTGATTGGTCTATATTGTGACGGTGACACCTAGCGTGTGATAGAATAAGTAAAATTAATAGCTTAATGTTAAACTGTACTAAAATGGAATTTTCCATGATAAAAATGTTCTACACTATTCTAACTGGAAAAGTTATGAACTTTCGAGAAGCTTGGTTTGTGTATATAAAAAGGCGAACAAGATCGAATTGGATTATTTGAATTTGGAACGCGATAGAGTAAACTTGTAAGATTATTAGTAATATTTGGTAAGCGATAGTATAAAGATTAAAAGGAATTAAAAATTGGTTTAAAAAGTGTTGTAGTGCGATAAATAAAGTAAAAGTGATCAGTAAAATTTAAGAATAATTTATATAAAGTGATTTTGTGAATTTTTATTGATAAACTGTGTTGTAATAAATTTTGTGAAATAAATATATTCGTTGGTGTAAATTAAATTGATTTTGTATTATTCACAATCCAGTGATACGAACCTTGATTGACAAGGCAAAAACGTAACAATATTTTCCAATGTCACCATCTTATAATACGGCATCAATTGCTTAATCGGAGGCGTCGGTAGTTAGTATAAAAGCTTTATCGGAGATGACAACATCTCTTTGATTTGAAGAAATGCTTAAAGTTCATTTTCTGCTATGCTGATTTTCACTTTTTTTGATTGTTAGTTAGTTAAGGGCTTGGCGATTTTTTACGAAGTCACAAATGAAACGTCGATAACATGATACGAGTTTAAGGAATGATTTTAATACCTATAGATTAGACTTTTTTTAAATCTGGCTTGATTACGTAGTTTGTTATGATGTATCCTGGGAATTCTGTTTATGTTTAAATGAATTCCGTTTTGTCAAGGTTGACACGTAGGTTGGTTTTTTGAAGTTTCGAAAACATTTTTTTCGACATTAATTAGGTGTTCTTCGTTGTTTTTTCCTCCGAATATGATGATATTATCAATATAAACATAGCAGATGATCCCGATGAATTCTTTCAATACGTCGTTTATCATTCTTGGGAATTTTCATCCTGATTTGTTGGAATCTTGATGTAAAGTCGATGGTCGTCAAAAACCTTGATTTTCCAAGATTTGCCAACGTGCTTGATATATCCGGCGTTGTATACGTGTCTGATACTGTGACCGCGTTTATTCTTTTGAATTCTATAACTATCCTATATTTTTAGGCATCCAGTTTTTCTTCGACTATTTAAATTGGTGAGTTGTAGGGGTTTTCAGACGGTCTTATGATTTCATCCTTTAGAAATTGATCTATTTGTTTCCCCAGCTGCTCTGGTTCATGCCGACTGGATAGGGATGGGACTTCGTGTCGTTCCTGTCGTTTTTAGACTAGGTAGCGCAAAAAACTGTATTAGTGTGTTGATGCCCATGCATTTGAAAAATTGTCCAGATATTTTTTTATTGATCTTGATGTCACCACCTGCTGATTTTATTTTAAATATGAAATTAGTGGGAATTGCTGCTTCAGCTAGTTCAAGTATGATGAAGTTCTTGTTGGCTCTCATGTCGATCAAAAATTTGAGGGTGTTATTTTTGGTTGTTTTGTACTCTAGGTATGGTACGTTAGAGAGGCTCCCGTCATAAAATTTACCTTTGAGTTTATTTCTTCAGGTTCTTCTTCGAATGTCTCGATATCCGTATTCCTCTTCCTCCTGTGTGTGCAATTGTTAAATTCATTGTTGCTTTTGGGGTTCCTCGTGGCTGGGGTGTTCTGGTAATTTACCCGTTTTTTTTTAATAGACCGGTCAATCTCCATTAGCACTGCAGGTTTCGGATAAGTTGGCCTAGGTACTATTTGGTAGTTCGGGGTTTGATTATTGTAGACTATATTTCTCCGTTGCTGTGGTATTGAATTGTTGTTTATTCGTAAATTTTGTGAATTGATATAAAAAAAATTAGTTGATTGGAGTTGTTACCGAGTTATTAATTCGTGGATTTTGTGGGTTGATATAAGGAAATTGGTTGATTGGAGCTGTTACCGAGTTATTAACGTTCATTTTATGAATTTCTCTGATGAAAACGTCGAAAGCTCGATTCCTGCAGCTTTCAACTAGCACATTGGTGGTTCCTGTCGAATAATCCTCTGTTTTAATCTTGTTTATTATCAACAAGAACTGATGATCTGCATTGGCGTAAAATTGTTCAACCGTCATATTCCTTTGTGCGAGTGTACTTAATTGGTGTCCTAATGTTCGGAGATTTTTGGTGTTCGGAGATTGGTGTCCTAATGTTCCCTCTTATCTGCGTAGTGGGGCAATAGGCATTTACCATGGTGCGTTGACCATACTACGCAAGACTTTATTTTAAAAAGAATTACTTTAACGTTAGTTTTCTTGGTACAGCCCCATAGCTGTATACCATAAGTTGAAACAGGTTTCAATATCTGCCGATATAAGAGCAGTTCATGATGTAATGTTAGCTCAGAGTTCCTCCCTATGCGCCAATACATTTTTCTATTTTTGATGTTTTTTGTTAGTATTGTTTTATATGCACATATTTAGTTTCATTGAGTTGTATGTGTCATTTCTTCGTCCAATTACTCAATTAATTAGCGGGGTTTTGTAATCTAGTAGTTGACTCCTCTATATTGTCTCCAATTACCAAGATTGCAGTATCATCTACAAATGTGGCAATACTTGTTCCTTTTGTGCTTGGAAGAGGTTGAAATGTGCCTTCAAGGTAGGCTGCAAGACAATGCAGTCTTTTTTTTTTTGGCACTTCTAGCCCAAGTTCTATCGTCATTCTTGATAGGAGCAATTTGTACTTTAGGCCTTTTAAGACCTTTAGTTGCTTTCCAAAGTGATAATTAGTGTCCTTGTTGCAGAAAGGTCAGCTAAGTATTCGCTAAAAGATTTGTTCTTGATTTCATTGATAAGAATTTTCAATTTGTTGCTTTAAAAATTAAGTCGTGATTACTTGTAGTAATCTGAGATCTTTGAAAACCTTGGAAAGGCTGCTGGATGTATACATCAGAGATAAAATAGGTGCCAGGAAGTGGGCATCGTCTCAGCATGCGTACACAAAGGGTAGATCTGTGGACACTGCTCTGCACGCCTTGGTGTCTACGATTGAGAAATCGATTAATTCGAAGGAATTCTGTTTGGTGGCCTTCCTGGATATAGAAGGCGCCTTTAATAATGTGAAAGCGGAGGCAATCAAGGAGGGATTGTCATTTTTGGAGGTGGACGTTCCTCTGATAGGGTTAATCAATTATATGCTGGGAAGCAGGATTGTTAGCTCGAAGTTGGGGGACTCCACCTTCAAAAGGCGAGTAACTAGGGGAACTCCGCAGGGGGGGGGGGGGGTTTCTTTCCCCTCTTCTCTGGAACATAGTGGTAAACGGGTTACTACTTGAATTGGAGAGAGAGGGTATTGAAGTTATCGCGTACGCAGATGACGTAGCTTTAGCTGTTACCGGGAAATTCCTGGGCACGATTGTAGACGTAATGCAGAATGCGCTTACCATCGTTACGAAATGGGCTGGCAGATGTGGACTTGGTATTAACCCCGTCCAAGACAGAGCTGGTACTCTTTACTAAGAAATACAAAATCCCGGTAGTTGTCCCTCCTACCTTAAATGGCACGAGACTTGCTTTTACTGATAGAGCTAGATATCTGGGCATTATCTTGGACAGTAAGTTAGTTGGAAGCCCAACATGTTGGAGAGAATAAACAAAGCTACTATTGCTTTGTACTCCTGTAGGAACGCCATTGGTCATAGATGGGGTCTGAAGCCGGAGCTGGTACACTGGCTCTACACCGCCGTAGTGAGACCTGTACTCATGTACGGGGTGGGTGTTTGGTGGCCAGTTCTGGACAAGGTAACTTACAAAAGTAAGATTGAGAGAGTGCAAAGAACGGCCTGCATGCTTGTTAGCGGGGCATTGAGGTCGACACCGACAAGTGCCTTAGAGGTTATGTTGCACCTTCTTCCGGTCGACATTTTTGGCAAACAGATGGCGGCAAATACGGCTGTATGACTTGCAGCCGTCTCTCAGTGGAGGTGTCTTAGTATAGGACACTCTACTACAGTCAGATCGTTGAAGGATGAGCTGGCGAATCTTGACTACATTAAACCTACTCTACGCTTCGAGAAGCGATTTCGGACCTCCTTCCCTTCAAGGGAATCCTGGAGGGATAGACCGTTATCGGAAACCGAAGCGTTGCAATTCTTCACAGATGGCTCCAAGCTAGACGGCAAAGTAGGAGCTGGAGTATTCTGTGACAAATTAAATGTAAATATTTCTATTCGTCTCCCTGATTACTGCAGCGTGTACCAAGCTGAAGTCGTAGCGATTGAGGAGGTCATGACGTGATTGAAGCATAATGTGTTATCCTCAGACGATATCACAATCTATGTGGACAGTCAAGCGGCGATCCGGTCGTTAGAATCGGTGTCTTTGGCGTCACGAGTGGCGTTGAGTTGTCACTCATCTCTAAATGAGATGGGTGAGCATTTCAACATCCAGGTAGTCTGGGTCCCAGGTCACTCGGGCGTCATGGGGAACTGCAGGGCAGATGAACTTGCTAGGCATGGTACGACTCTCCAGCTGCAACCGGAAAGGGCAAGTCTGGGGAGGCCTATCACAGCGATGAGACAAGCACTTGGGAAGCAGGCGCTATCCTCAGCGGGGGAAAGGTGGTCTAACACCCTCACCTGTAGAGTTGCAAGACAAGTTTGGCCAAAGCTGGACTTGGGGCGCACTAGGGCATTAATATCCTTACGCAGACGTGAATTAAGAACGGTCGTAGGAATTCTCACGGGACACTGCCTTTTTGGAGAACATGCAAGAAGGCTGGGACTGGAGGCTAATGACTTCTGCAGAAGCTGCTTGGACGAAGAGGAGGAAGAGACGTTGGTCCACTTCCTTTGCTCGTGTCCAGCATTGGCTCTCAGAAGGCACAAACACTTAGGTAAGTTCAGGATGGACTGCCTCTCGGATCTCGAAAACATTAAAGTGCGGGACGTCTTACGCTACATAAGTAGCTCGAAATGGTTCCAATAAGGGTAAAAGGGGATACATCCTGTGGTATCACAATGGACCGTCACCGGTCTAAGTGTGCGTAAGCAGCCACTCCAACCTAACCTAACCTAACCTACTTGTAGTTCAATATTGTGTTTGACTAGGTTTCGGAAGAGATCCCAGTTTGTTTTATTATTTGTTATCCTAGGCAAATTTTCATTTTTGATAATGATATCACCGAGTGGCATAATGACAGGTGCCAGGTTAGACGAAATTCCTCACTGTTTTCGAGTAATACGTAGTTTTCAGATATCCCTTTCATTACAAAGAAATCTATCTAATCTGGTATCTTATTTGCATTCACTGGCCAATATGTTGGTTTACCTTCAAATAGGAACTCGCAGTTTAAAGTCCGACCATCTGCAAACAGATCCTTACCCTAGTGGGTTGTTAGTCTTTTGATTATTTAATCGAACATTAATGGTGGCTACTTGCATAATTTTTTTTCAATTTTTTCTACTTCGCTGGATCGATGGTGTGGTAACACTGGTATCCACGAATTCTAACGAATGAATATTTTGTCAGATGAGATTTTGAAATTAGGCATCAAGTTAGGCATACTATATATCTATCTTTTCTAAATTGTGAAAAATTTTCTAACTCTGGAGTTTGTTGCAACGGCCGATTTGCATTCCAACTGGCGATTCTGAATGCGTTATTCAACTTCATGGATTAGCACATCATGGAAGTGATTTCAATCACTGGTTCTTGCTTATATAATCGCTTATTTATAGCGTTCAGGCTTCTTTCTTGTTTTAGTAGCCTTAAGTTTAAGTCTTCTAAATTCTTTAGAATTTTTTCAAGAATTAGTCTTTGGCCGTCTTCCTTGTTACTACAAACTGTTTCCCGCTGTTGTACAATCTGTGAGTACGTTTTTCGGCCTACTATTGCACTTGTTTGTGGTAGTTGTACCATTGAGTTGTTGGACATTGTCCAATTACTGGGCACCCCATAGTTTGGCGGGTCCTGGCGTTTTTTGTTTCTCAGTCTACGCATTTTTGAGGCGTATTTTTTGTCAAGCTTGGGCGAGATGTTTCCCTGAACGGCTAGACTATCGTTTGCAATATTGCTGTGTGTGACTATATCCTTGGCATTTCTTATGCTGAGGTATCAAACCAGTGGATTTTCTTAACGCTTCTATTCTAACTCTCATGTTAAGGACTACCTTAATATTGAAAAATTTTCCCACTTTTGCTTTGCTATTAAAACTAAGCGTAAATAATGGAAGCCTCCTTTTATTAATGTTGATACCTTGATCAGTAACGGTTTCTTCTTTTTTTAGAATATTTACCGCATCCTCTATTTTGAAGCAGTGGTGTTTAAGGTCTTCGATTATACCCTGCTTTGTACAGATTCGGTCTAGACCTCTGACCATCACTTTGATCGGGTAATCTTTTTTGTCCTCATATGTGTACCATTCCTTGCCTTTATTTGTCAGCTTTGCAACCAAGGCTCTATAAGTTTCAATATCTGTTGTATTGATTTTCCATATATTATTGTTCAGTGCTACAACTCTGTATTTTTTTGTAGTAATCGATTTCATTAATATTCCTGCCAATAATGTGATCGGTGGTGGTGCCTTTTTTGGAGAAGATTCTGCCTTCCTTTTTTTGCAGCTCTTTCTTTCCTGTTTTTTTTTGTAGGATCCAGTCAGTTTCTTATTTTAATTCTTCTTCGTCAGTGTAGAACTCTGTAGCACACTGTTCCTCTGGTTCCTTTGTTTGTAAAGAATTTTTCAGTTTCTCATTTTCTAACTTAAGAGTTTTTGCTTCATTAATTAACTCCCATGTAATTTTTTCAATCTTACTCAGTTGTCTACGAAGTTCTTCATTTTCTATCTCAACACTTATAGTTGAGTTGAGGATGTTGGTGGTCTTGGTATTATGGAACTTCTTCCAAATGGGTTTTCAGAGTTCATTACCTCTGAACTATTGCGGTTATTGGATATCGACGACTGGGAGCCCGCTTGCTCACCCCTCAAAGTCACCGGCACTGGGTACCGGTTCTCGTGGGCATAAACTTTTGTCTTTTTAGCCAAATTCTGCCGTTATTTAGAATTAGTTATTTTTCAACAGGGGTTTGTTGATCTAATGTTCTTCACTAGTCTTGAGCTGCAATTCTAATTGTATTAACTTGTGTAACTTTATCAAACATGCTTTCATTAAGAAAACAAAAATCTTTCGTCATTTGCAAATATTGAAAATGCTACCAATTTAGCACGAACTTAATTAACAAGTTTATTCTTTCTTTGTGCTACTCGCGCAATAAATAGTACAAAAGTGTCAAAAGTATAAAATTACGCCTTATGCTGGTCAAAAAAAAAGCTTACATAAGTAAATCTAAATAATGTACATATTTCGATTAATTTACAAATAAAACTGATCACGATCGATCAAAATATTTTCAATGATTTCTTAATCAATATTCCAAGTAATATTGACAATAAATATGTATTCATAATAATAATAATAATAAATTAAGTCATTCTAAATTTTAATTTACACACCATGACACCGAATAAACAACATAAGACATAAATTTAGCCATGACTTTTAGCCTCGACTTATATTTATTCAATCCCGGATTTAGCAATTGCAAATTTGATTCATAATTAATGAAATATAATTTACAAACGGTTTATTATTTAACGAAATATTTAGCATATTGTGACATTGACAATTTAACATGCACGCTACGTGAATATACAGAAATTTTAATTCGGCTATATATTCCGTACAACTACAAATCGAATTCGCCATTTTGTCGCATATATGACATTTTATGCACAAACAATAACTACTACCGATATTCTAGTTGTACCATAGACATTTATTTTGATTAACATATTACAAAACTATTATATTATTCATAAATTATGAATAATAAAATTGTAGGCGGATAATGGTTGGGTATGAAGTTCTTTCTGTTTGTCGCGGTTTTTTTTTCAGTTCATATTGTAACGAATTTATTTATATTTCTTTAATCGAAATATAAATCTTGGCGCCTCATTTCATATATACAACTAAAACAGTTATACCTAGTGTTCAATATATTCTAAGGTGCCGACATCAAATATGTCACAATGAGAATATGTTGAACACAACCGCATTCCAGGTTTATTTTTATTTTATTTTTTTCTTGTATTTAGTTTGGGAAACGCGAACGAAAAATCCATTCACAAAATTTGAAATAAGTTTAAGATAAAATTTATTGAAAGTAAATGGTTTTAAAATAATTCTTGGAAACTCTATGAACAAGCAGAGTCTAAATTTAGAATTTATTTTTATTATTATGCTTAAATACGTATTTTAGATTATTATGAATTCATATGTGTTGTAAACACAATAGAATATCGGATCATACATATATCACACGGTACGATATTACATATATATCATATGTCATTTTTTCTGTTTGATCGCATATTGTACTTAGAATCGTTTTGTTAAGATATGTCGATCTCATGACGCCATACCGCGTTTATATTGTATGCCATACAATGTGATATACATAATAAATGGAACAGAAGTTTATCATTATCTCTAATTACATACCTACTGTGCCGCGCGTCTACCCACGAAAATAAAACATAAAATGTAAATTATGTTATTCGGTTTGAGCCCCAAATTACGCATGACTTGTTAAATTTCGCCAATTTTATTTAATTTTTATTTTTTTTATTTTTCTTGATCTTTCTTTTCGATAATTTAATGTTACTTTTAAACAAAAAAAATGGTTTTAAATGAAAAAGCAAGAACAAAATATATGCCTCGAAGCCAATCAAACCAAAATGGAAAAAATTTAATTTCTTATTGCCATTTTTGACCAACAATTAGACAATGATGAAAACTAAAATCTTAATAAGCTAATTACTAATGACAGGAATTTATGACCGAACTAAGTTGGGCATCAACATACATTTCGAAACGAGGATGTAAACTGATCTCTATAAAAAATACTTCATGAAGTTTTTTTTTTTTCGAACAAAACATCACAAAAAAAGGGCAAATTGAAATCAATTAAATTAGAGAGGGGTGTTGCGTTACACATTATAATGCATTTGTGAAGGGTGCGCATAAAACCGGCAAGTAATGACAAATGCATTCGAAAGACAAATATTTAAAGAGAGTGGCAATAAATTTTCGCCCCGACTTAAGTTCATTATTACAATAAATAAATTATATCGATTTATTTATTTTGGGGCAGCGCGCTTGTATACAATAAAACGGATGCGAATTTCTGTAGATATTCAATGTTATTTGTTTAATTTGGTGAAGTGTGGCGGTTTTATTATACGGTTATGTACAAACTGTCAATTATTGTAAACTCTTAAATACGTATACGGCGCATATGGCCTGTGGTGTAGAATTATTTGTTTTGATTTAATTTTGATTTATTGAAAATTGAACGATGTTTTTATGGGAATATTTTGTTTATTATATAGTAAATCGGTTTTGGGTTGGACGTTAATGTTTTAGGTTGATTTTGTATCACGCGCTTGTTTCATCGATCTGCTGTTTTGTAAAAATGTTCATCTTATAGTAATTTATAATTGTGTTTGTTTGTGTAAAATTAGCAGATGAAACCTGATTTTTATTCGTTAGGATATATATGGTCTGAAATGGTTTATTGGCGGGAATTGTTTCCAATCTACAAAAGTCACTTCAATTAAAATTTATTGTTACAAAATAGTGCTTCGAAATTGCAAATCTTAGTTCGCCTAAAAAGTGTGTTAAGGTTGCAAGATATTTAAACAAATTTTAGAATTTTATGTCCTTATTTACATATCCAAAAATGGGTCTATGTATAATCCGGGTGAGGAGTGTGTGATTTTGAAAGGCAAGCCAGCTGAGCCAGTAGAGTTAATCAGCAAAGCGATTCGAGTAATCAAACCAGTCAGGATCAGCTTTTAAAATTCTTAACTATGATCTTCTTGAACAAGGCGTTGAACCACATTGGTTAGCATCTTTATGTCTGTATGTACCAGGAATGAAAAAGTTGATCCTTTAGTACTTTTTTCGGTCCTTTTGAAAATAAAAAGTACTTTGATATTTTTGATCAATATTTCAGTACTTTCGAAAAAATATTTATATTCAATTGTTTCCGTAACAGCTAGGCAGCACTTTCAAAGATCGTATCATTTCTCGTTGGATAACCTTCGAATTTCGACTAAATTCAATTCTAAATTTGTAACCGCCGAGATGACCTAATACCGACCACAAACAAACGTAATAACGCTTTTTCCTTGTAATTTTGGTGGGCAAGGAGCATGGTCTTGTTCTTGTAATTGTAACTTGTGACGGTATTCCGTTCGGTGGGAGGGAAATATAGTATCTATTTGGTTTCTTATAAATAACTAAAATGGATATGTAAATAATTTTTGGTTTAGTTAGCAAATTTCATCGTTTCTTTAAATTTTAATCACAACACCAAGCGCGAATTCTAAATGCGAGTGAACATTTTTCTATAAAATTATGATATAAAAAACACTTTTATTAAATTTTTGTACATTTATAATGTTATATTGTTAGTACGATGTTTTCAATCAAATTAAATTTAATTAAATTCGAAAATTATTTCCAAGTTTGAGAAAATCGAAATTCAAATGTAAAATGTGAGCGAATACCAGCGAATTTGGTTTCCTCTAATTTTGAAGTAATTTTCAGATTTAATTAAATTTAATTTGATTGAAAACGTCACACTAATATTATAAATAGGCAAAAATATTGTATATACGTGATTTTAATAAATCTAAAAAAAAAAAATAATTTAATTGCTTTCGCAATTCGTGCTTGATTTGAATAGCCCCGTGTTCTAAACAAATTATCTGTGCCGTCTTCCAAGTTCTGCTCAATTTAGCAACAGAATACTTGTATGTAATGCTTCAAAAAATCAGCATTTAACCTTTTAACTGAACCTTCCTAAAAAGAAAAATGTTTAAATATCTTTTTGTTACTTTTAGTGATATAAATAAAAGTGAAAAGTCGTAAGGTTATTGAAATATTGTCATCTTAGAATTATTGTTGTCTATGTCCTATTTTTGGTAAACTTGAGTTATATATCTGTGGTCACAAAACAAAGAGACACAAGTCGAGTTGTGCCCTTTTCCAAATACATAATTTAAAATTCGAATTCTCCATATTCGATTTCATATGTGTAGTATCAATTTTTCGTAATATTGAGGCAACTACAAATAACCATAATTACGATTTTCAATGATTCTTAATTTTAAAAACGATTTCCTGAAAAATGAGAATTTTCGAGTTGTACCCTTTGTTTTATGAGCACAGATATGTAGCTAGGGTAAAACGACCATAAGGGATTCAAATTTTCCATCGTTTCTGAGATATTTTTTTTTTTTTTAAATTGTCTATTTCAACAAATGTTTACTATCGTATTGTTTTACTTTGTCTATATGCTTGAGATTCGTTTCTTTGCCTACATCCAAAGCAAAGCTGTAAACAAATTTTGTTTTATCTATATATACTCGTACATACCATATATCCGTGCGATTTGATCTATATCCGCTAATTTTTTCTTCAGTTCTATTTTTTTGTGTATATCCTTGAGTTTTGCAGTATCCTTGAGGGATGTTTCCTCAACATCAGCAAGATGTTTCAACTCTGAAATACAGAGATACGTTCAACAAACAATTTAATTTGGGGTTTCATCGTCCTAAAAAGATCTGTGTGATAAATGCGAGGCAAGCGAATGATGGTATTGGCTGCGTCCGTAGAGCAAACAACGAGTACGAGGCACATATTCTAAATAAAACTTACCTAAGGCAAACTGTTTAGAATTTTCAACTTTGATATCCATTAACGTATGGGCAAGATAATTTGGACAAAATGCGATAGTAAAAACAAAAAGCATTTTATTTATTTAGGGGATTCTCAATAATATTATTTGGTTTTATATTGTGTATATAACAAACTGTGAAAAAATTAGTCGATTCGAAACATTAGCCACGAAAATATGTCTCAAAACGAATTTGAGCGGCGAAAAGTCGTGTGCAATTTTTTAGGAAAAAATCCAGAGGTAGCAACTTCTGATGTTGTAAAATATTTTTTAAAATTAAATTATAAAAGATCCACAATTTATAATTTAATTAGAAGATTTAAGAATAAAAATGCAGTTCAACGAAAAGCGGGAAGTGGTCCGAAGTCATCGTTATCAATAAACAAAGCACAAAGGGCATTGAAGCGAATTACAGTTGGCCAAGTGGCAAAATCATATCGTTCTTTAGGAATTAAATTCCAGCGTCACAAAAATACTGTTAAAAAATGCTTAAACGAAGTGAACATTACGTTAAGAAAAAGAAAAATTGATCCTAAAGTGTACGAAAAACAAATAAAGGTCCAGAATCAACGTTTAAAAAAACATGTATTAAATTTTTTGCGAGCAAAAGATAATGTGATTGTGATTCAAGATGACGAGACTTTTTTTGCTTTAAATGGCAATGAATGGTCAAAGCCTACTTTGACAATGGCACATGTAATATCGACGAGGAGGTGAAGTTCATGCCCAAAGAGAAGTTTCCAGACAAAGTTTTACTGTAGTTAGCAATAAGCCAAAACGGAATGTCGGTAGCTGCATTTTTTAAAGCTGGATTAGCTATTGACAGTGAAAGGTACAAGGTCGAATGTTTACCAAAAGTTAAAAAATTTATAAGAAACCACCATGCCAAAAGACGCTGTTTTGGCCGGATTTAGCATCGGCCCATTACTCCATAGCAAGCACAGATGAAATGCGACGATTGGGTATTTATTTTGTACCAAAAGAGGAAAATCGACCAAATGTGCCTCAGTTGCGTCCAATAGAGGATTTTTGGGCAAATCTTAAGCGGAAAGTGTATAGCAAAGGATATCAACCAAAAAACATAAATTGCCTTATGACTAAAATTAAAGCGACTCTCAGGGAACTCGATACATCGAAATTTAAATCGGCAATAGAGAGAGTCCCTTTAAATGTATGAAAGGCTCTTTTACATTAATGTATAAATGTAACCAACTTTTTAAAATGAATTGAAATACAGTTTCCTAAATTTGAAATATTGAATTTATACAGTTTAAATTTGTCTAAATTTTCTTGTCCTTACGTTATTTTTTAGTCCGATAGGTGTTTGCTGCAAAACAGGAATTGCATTATGTCCTTTACTCTACAGTAATTTTAAATACTGGATTGAACAAAAATTTTCGGAATTGTGCCACAGCAATATACAAGATATTGACTCTACGCATAGCGTTTGGAAAGAAATTTTAAAAATAAATTTATATATTTCTTGTTAGCCTGCTAAAAGAATATGTCTAATTACCAGAGGGAAGACAAAAGTTTTGTTTTATAAGAATATAATTGAAATCTGGAATGGTCGTTCATCGTCCTATAGAGAGCATGTTTCACTCTTCAGTTCAGAGTGAAGAACCATTAACTAAAAATAAAAGAGTCTTAAATTTTGTCAATTAATTTAACAATAATTTTTGAAGTTATTACACGAATTAATTAATTAATTCAAATTAAAATTTAAAAAAATTGTAATTTAACTGTAATGTGATTGTATCTTTTATGCAATGAATTTGTAATGTTTTTATTTACGCTAAGCAAATGGATTTTAGAATTTTGCTTTGTATTATTATTTTAATAAACATTGCTTGATGTATGCTAAAAACTAGTATTTCCAAAAATCGAGGATATAGGCAAAATTATCATGGACATATCTAAGCATGTTAAGAAAAGTTGGTCCAAAACTGAACATAGACAAAACTATTAAATTTGAAACTTAAATAATTAAAATACTTTCTGAGTTTGAAACATTGTACTTCGTAACTAAGCTTTCTTCTAACAAATCTATTTGGAAACCAAAATTTAATAAATAAATCGCTCAGGAACATCTTCAACTTTCCAGTTAAACTTCTGCAAAACGCATATAAGGGCACGGATAATTCTGAGCTGACGATATGTAAACACACCAAAAAATTAAAAAGTACTTTAAAGCCCAATTTAGTCCTCTGTTGCTCAACATTTTAGTACTTTGGAATTTATGTGAATTTCATCCCTGGTATGTACTGTACAAAATTGATGCTGTTTAAGATAGCAGAAAATTTTCAGCAAAAAAATGAGTCTTGCTACTCATCACTAGGAGCAGCACTAAAACAAAAGAGAACTTTTTTTGCTGAAATATTTATTAGCCAGCAGAAAAATTATTTATATTGTTCATTTTTTGTTGTAGTTTTTTTAATAGTTTAATTTTGGTTTTAATATTGGTGTTACTCGTATTTCTCGTTCGGAAAAATCGTCTAATTTATTTACAGCGAAACGCTCTTCAAGCGCACTATGAATACATAACGATTTTTAGCAACTAAAAATTCAAATAGGATAATAAAATCTCTTGAACGATTTTCCTTTTTTGATCAGCTAATTATAATTTATAAATTATAAATTGTTATAGTAGTACAGACAGTACATTTCAATATTTACTTCTCGAACTTTAAACAAATGTAAATGATTAAATTATATTTATAATTTTTATTTTAAGTTGTTAAGGTCTTTTTATAATTTTCTGTATTTTTTGTCACTTTTTATAGACTACATTTATCAATTTAGATTCAAAAATCCAAAATTTATTTTTCGGCCAAATTTAAAAGATAGCAATATTAAGAAAATCGATCGAGTCTAAAGACCTACAGAATTTTGCAAAAAAATTTGGCCAAAGAATGGTCAAAAACTGAAAACTGAAGAAAATGGCCGAATTTTTTTGAAAAATTCTGTAGGTCTTTAGACTCAATCGATTTTTTTAAAATTGCCTGTGCAGATGTGTTATGGCCCCAGGTATCCAAAAATTAGAATCCCATATTGGTTACAAGAAGGTCCGTCCATACGAAACAGTCAAAAATCTAAAAAATTCAGTTTGGCCAAATTTTTTGGAAAAATTCTGTAGCTATTTAGACTCGATCGATTTTTTTAAAATTGCCTGTGCAGATGTATTATGGCCCCAGGTATCCAAAAATCAGGGTCCCATATGTTACAAGGAGTTCCGTCCATACGACACAGTCAAAAAACTGAAAAATTCAGTTTGCTCGAATTTTTTTGAAAAATTCTGTAGCTTTTTAGACTCGATCGATTTTTTTAAAATTGCCTGTGCAGATATGTTATGGCCCCAATTATCCAAAAATCAGAGTCCCATATTGATTACAAGGGGGTCCGTCCATACGACACAGTCAAAAAACTGAAAAATTCTGTTTGGCCAAATTTTTTTGAAAAATTCTGTAGGTATTTAGATTCGATCGATTTTTTTAAAATTGCCTGTGTAGAAGTGTGATGACCCCAGGTATCCAAAAATCAGGGTCCCATATGTAACAAGGAGGTCCGTCCACACGAAACAGTCAAAATTCTGAAAAATTCAGTTTGGCCAAATTTTTTTGAAAAATTCTTTAGCTTTTTAGACTCTATCGATTTTTTTAAAATTGCCTGTGCAGATATGTTATGGCCCCAATTATCCAAAAATCAGAGTCCCATATTGATTACAAGGGGGTCCGTCCATACGACACAGTCAAAAAACTGAAAAATTCAGTTTGGCCAAATTTTTTTGAAAAATTCTGTAGGTCTTTAGACTCGATCGATTTTCTTAATATTGCTATCTTTTAAATTTGGTTGAAAAATAAATTTTGGATTTTTGGATAAAAAGTTACAAAAATACAGAAAACTATAAAAAAAGACAATAACAACTGAAAATAAAAATTATAAATATAATTTAATCATTTACATTTGTTTAAAGTTCGAGAAGTAAATATTGAAATGTACTGTCTGTACTACCATAACAATTTATAATTTATAAATTATAATTAGCTGATCAAAAAAGGAAAATCGTTCAAGAGATTTTATTATCCTATTTGAATTTTTAGTTGCTAAAAATCGTTATGAACGATTCGCTTGAAGAGCGTTTCGCTGTAAATAAATTAGACGATCTTTCCGAACGAGAAATACGAGTAACAACGATATTAAAACCAAAAATAAACTATTAAAAAAACTACAACAAAAAATGAACAATATTCATAATTTTTCTGCTGGCTAATAAATATTTCAGCAGAAAAAGTTCTCTTTTGTTTTTGTGCTGCTCCTAGTGGTGAGTAGCAAGACTCATTTTTTTTGCTGAAATTTTTTTGCTATCTTATACAGCATACAAAATTGTCGACAGAAACTTAAAATGTGGACTTTTTGAATCCATTTTTCAAAAATGTGAGAAGTACTCGACGTTGCTTTATTAGACCACGTTGAAACTGGACGATCCTCAATTTTTTAATATTTGATTGTTCTTTGATTTTTCTATTTTTCAATGACTAACATCTTAAATGCCGGGCTAGTAAAGTGTTTCGCTTCTTGGATCAAACCGCCGCATATTCTAGCATTAGCTGCTCTCATCTATATGAAAGGTTCGTGCGTAGTGGTGTTTACATTACTAGAGTTCGATGTTGGTCGTTTTTGTTCCATTTCATATTTTTCTTTTTGAATCGTTGTAAATTTTCCGCCCTATGAGCTTTCATGTTTCCAATAGTTGATTTTGATACATCACGCTTTTCGACAGCTTTGTATGAACTGCTCGTTTTTAAGTAATTTAAGACGTAGTATTTTTCATTTATACTTAATACTTTTACTTTTTTTTATTCATTTTGGAAAAAATAGTGAGTTAATAATTTTTAAATTAATAAATTGACTGTTAATCAACTGTTCAAATGGAGAACGAAACAATAAAAAACCTAACTTAAAATATTTAAACAGCTTTTGAAGTTAAATATCAAAAGTAGCGTTTAAAAATATTGTTGGTGTTTATTAAAAAAAAATGGTAATATTACAATATAATGACAATAGAAACATTCAACAACGATGTCTACAATAGAATCAGTCCTGATTTTAAATATGACTGCCGCAAATTTGGTTTTTGAAAACGGCCAGGACGATTGGCTATTCCAATAAAAACCCAACATTAGACTGATTGTGTTCTATATTCAAAGTTCAACAACGATCTATTCAATCCCAATTTTAGGTATGATCGCCCCAAATTGTTTTCTTCAAATTGGCAAGGATTATTGGCAAAGGCTGATCTAATAGAAAATCATCACTAGACCGATGGTCATTGAAGTTATCACCGTTTAGGAAAACGATATGCATTCTATATTCAACGTTCAACAACGACTTTGTATGCAATCCTTATTTACTTCGGTCTAAAAAGACCAAAGTATTGAAATCCTGTCAAAAACGAAGAAAAATTTGGTTGCTCCAAAACCATTTTTCTCGACGTTTTGAAAGCACCTGGGTATGAAAAAGCAAAAAAAAAAATATCCGTCCGTCAATCTATTTCTATGGTCAAGGCGAAGATTTGAAAAGCTTTTGGGAACTTTACATCAAGAGAGTGAGACACCTGTCATACGAATAGAACCAAAACACCTGGTTAAATACAAATGTTTACAAATTTTTGATTTGGGCATTGAATTTGGCGTAGATTTGAAGGTTAAGTTACGGGTCAATTGCTGGTTGAGTTAAAGTGGAGTTGGGGTTGCAATTTTTATATACGAGTATGCTGGTTTGTGGAGTTTTTTATATATTCTGGTTTGAGGAGTGAGTTTGGCGTAAAGTTTGCGGTTGAGTTGGGTTCCGTTTGCGGTTTGAATTAGGGTTGAGTTGCGGTATAGTTGGGGTTGGATTAGGGTTTGGTGAGCAGTTGAGCAAACTATATAAAGGGAAACCTCACTACAACGGAAAACGACGGTTTCAAATACGTTGTCCGCTGTAGTGAGGTGTCCGTTAAACTGAGGATTTGTGATTTTTTGTTTATACAAATTTTATTTGGGATTTCTATCTTATCCAATTTTGATGGAATCTTGCATTTCCAATGGAAATGGGATTCTCAAATGATTTTTTAGACGAATTTCTGGAATATGAACAAGAAGGATGGAACTTGGCTATTTCTCCACCGATTATGATGAAATCTGACATGTGCGTTGGAAATGGGATTCTAAAATGATTTTTGGATAAATTTCTGGAATATGGCCAAGTGGGATGGAACTGGGCTATTCCTTAACAGATTATGATGAAATTTGACGTGTGCGTAATAAATGGGATTCTAAATATGGCCAATGATGACGAAACTTGGCTAATTGTTAACCGATTATGATGAAATTTGATGTGGGCGTTGGTTAAATAAAAATATTTGACCAAGTAGGTTGGAACTTGACTAGTTTTAGATAAGGTTGTTGCCATATTCTATAACTTCATCTAAAAAATCAAGTTATTATTCCATTTCCAACGCACATGTCAAATTTCGTTTATTTATTCTTTTTGGCCATATTTCAGAATTTTATCGAAAAATCATTTAACAATGCCATTTCAATCATGGATTCATGGATGACTAATTTCACTAAAACCGACTAAAAAGTTTCAATTTGAAATGTTATAGGTTCAATTTGAAGTGTAAAAGGAACAAATTGAAGTGTAAAAGTTTCAATTTGAAGTGTACTCGTAAAACTTGTAACATCGCAGAAATATCTTTCCGTTTCCGCTCTAACAAAGTGTCAGCTTATCTAAAGGAGGTTTTCATTGAAAAACTTCAGTTGCATGGGACTTAAAAGTTTGTCCGTTGAAGTGAGGATTCCGCTAAATTGAGTATCTGTTGAAATGAGGTTTCACTGTATTTAAAAGTGAGTGTTTTTATATATATGTACAGTATATGTGTGTGATTGTGACGCATTGAACAATTTGAACCAAACTTTACCCAAATATTGTTTAAGACTTAAAAAAGGTCACTGTTAATATCTCAAACATTCATATCCTTGATGAAGGTTGAGATTTGGTTCGAGCTAAGTTGAGTTATATCTTAGACACACTGCGATTTAATAAAACCGATTTAGTGAATTTTTCGAGATTAGCCGTAGTGTGTCAACCTCGATTTTAGCTAATCCCTTTACTTTTGCATAGACTACTTAAACTAGTTTAGTTAATCGGATTTTAAACCACAGTCTGTCTAGGGTATTAGGATTTAGTTAGCCTGCATTGGGGTTAAGTGAGTTGTTCGGTTGGTGAATTATTTAAGAGTTGATTTGGAGTTAAGTTAAGGGTTGATTTGAAAGTAGATTTGGGGTTGATTTGGTGATTGATTTGAGAGTTTGGTTGGAGGTTGATTTGATGATTACGTTTAGAATTATGTTGCGATTGAGATGGAGATAGTTCTAAGTTCTGATCACCTCATGAGGTTTCAGCCTAAGTATTTTAAGTATGAAATGCCCAATTTTTTTTTTGGTTTTCAAATTAGCCAGAATTCGTTAATTTTTAAATGCAAGCATTAAGCGTACAATTTTTTACTAATGCTCCGATGAATATTTTGAGGCCTACGCATGTATCTTAAAATTAATTGTGTGAAGTTAAAGTGCATTTATAATTTAATAGGTGCGGACATTGTGATTAAGATGCTTGTCAGTTTTCAAGAAAAAATTAAAACAAACACTTTAGTTACATTCAAATGACAATTTTGTTCTTGTGATCATCTGTTCGATTTTTCTTATTTATAAAAGCTGATAGGCGGAGAAAATATTTTTTATTAATCTTCAGTCCCTTTGTAAAAACAATAAAATTTGACCAATTGGTCGTGGTAGAAATAATAGATAAATAAATTAGGTGATGTTATTTTCTCCAAAGTGAATTAATTGGAATATTTTATAAAATTGACAAATATAACTTTATTCAAAATATATGTATACATTCTATCAGTAATCTTTTAAGAGTAAGGGATCCGTTCAACATGGCATATTTCAAAACGGAATATTTGAACTGGAATATGAAGATATTACTTAAGGAACACTATGGCATATTTCAAAACGGCATATTTGAATACGGCTTATGGTTCATTGAGGCATAAGGTATATTATGCATATTTCAAAACGACATATCTAAAGACTGCATGTGATATACTAGGCATATGGTACGTTATGGTATATTTAAAAACGCCATATTGCAGTATATCATATGGTGTACACTGCGGTATAAGGTACACGATGGCATATTTCAATATGACATATTCTAAACTTGGCTATTTCTTAGCCGATTATGATAAATACGGCGAAAATGGACTATTAAAATGGATTTTAGTCGAAGTTCTGAAATATGGCCAATTAGGGTGAAACTAGGTTATTTATTATCCGAATGAAGAAATGGGATCCTAATAGTATAAGAGCCTAGCAACGTTGCGAAAAAAGAATTTTAGGTTGGCTGGTTTTTTGATATTTCCTTTTTTATTAAAGTTAGGTACAGGTGAAAATTGCGGATTTTTTTTTTTATTTTATTTATTTAAATCAGATGGCATGAAATATTGATGCTGATACGTTCAAAATCACATTCTACAAATGTAGAGATACCACGATCATAATTATAAACAAATGGCTTGCTAATAAAAAATCCACCCAGAATCATTCCTCGTTCGAAAGTGTTGGAAATCCTACTAATCGAATTAAGTTTTTAGAATATCGGAAAATTCTATTGCATTTCGATTGCAGTGATGGCGGACCAAAGCGTTGAATATATCCATTTCGGACATTTTACCCATTTAGTCAAATTTTAAAATGTCTGCAACGGTATCGTGATGAGCCGAAAAAAACGCATCTGAAGGAAATACCTCTATGAAATACCTCCATCTTAACTTATATCATTTGCCAAAACACAAAAGTCTAACAACTTGAAATAGTCATATTTAAATGAAATTTGCACGAAATTAGCGGAACCAAATCAAAATAATTTTGGCCATTGATCCATGTATATAAATCGTAAAAATTGATAAAATGTTTCATATTCATAATCACTAATCAGAATTTGTTTTTTTTTACACATTGTTGGCTCCAACTTCTGTTGGAAAACGGTACTCCGTTTCATCAATTATAAAGAGTGCGCATAAATCTTTTTTCCTTCAACAATAACTGTAAAGTCCAACAGAAGTTTTAAATTGAAAAAATTGCAAAGCAGGTAACGGCGGAAAGCAATTTTTACCCGTATTGATTATATTATCTTTGCTATACTTTGACCAGTTCGGTTACTTTATACTCTTTTGCTACTTTCAATAATGTACCGGAACTTATTTTGTGGTATCACACATGTCGTTGTAAATAACCCGTACAAACTCATAAAATACGTCATAACCATAATTCGCAATTGGAATTTTTTTTTTTTTTTTTTTTTTTTTCACCCAAGGTGGGATGGTTTGTAATTAACGATAAATGTAAAGTCCGATAGGAATTTTATATTAAAAATATGTCCGGAAATTTCCGCAATTTCGCATGGCACCTGATTGATTTTTTCTGTCGTAACTCAGTTTTACATGGAGGTAGGTTGGGGGCTGGATGATTCGAAATTCCTAAAAACTTTTCAAAGTTGTCGCCTGAATTTTTTGACCGATAAGTAGATTAAAATAAGTGAAATCTAACATCATTGACACTGCTACTATTACTACACCGTCTAGTATTTCTTGGTTAGCAGCAACTACATATACTGATCAAATATAACATCAATGCGATTTGGTTTGAGGTATTTCTTTCATGAGGTGTAACATGTAGAAGCCGTCTATTACAACTATGTCGGAATACAGCAAATGGGGATTGTTATCCTCACTCATTCTTTTTTCGAATATTTGGGTTAACAGTGATTTATCAGTTTTGCAAGTAGTTCCATCAGTAGGACACATGGACGTTGGTACAGGTGTAATGACACAGGGAAATGTAAATACTTTTTCAATGTCAACTTTGTGGCTCAGATATATACCCAATATTCGACGAAATAGGTAGATCTATTTGCATCCTCAATTCTACAACGTCATTACCAAGAGTGAGTTTCTTTTTTTTCGGAGCAACAGCAAAGCTGCGTTTAGCACTCCAATTTTTTCATATGCTTGTCGAATCTATTCTCGTTTTTAGCCTATTCATCTATAAACTGTTTTTTTAAGGTATCACCGTTTTCTTCGATATTCAATAAAAATTCAGCAACATCTAAACTGATCTAAACTGCATCGAATGGATTTTAATTCTTCTGAAATATTTTTTACAAAATCAGCAACTATTCTCTCCGAGACTTAAATTTGTCAATCTTCTAATTAACAAACAGAATTTCTGTCTGGCAAAATGATATTAAATTCTTTGATTGCAGAACTAAATCATATTGAAATTTCAGCTATACTAATATGGTTTGAAATTTTTTTTTTTTTATTGTTCTGGCGCAATGTTAGCAACGACAAAACTGTCTGGCAACTATAAATTTATATTGCTAAAAGGGATGCGCACAGGTAACTGCAACCGCTCCCAGGTGCCAGACGTACCGCGCCTTTACCTAACTTCAATAAGAAAGGAAATATCAAAAATCCAGCCGACCTAAAATTGTCATGGAAATGGGATTCAAAAATGGTTTTAATCAATAACTTATAAAATTACCCTATACTTACTATAATTGCCCCTTTACCTATTGGAATTTTATTTCGCTTAATATAACTTCCATTCACTTAATAAAATTAAATGTATTGTTCCAATGGAAATAAATTTGTATGTAAAGGGGATTTAAGGGGATTTAATCAGACGCCAAGTTTGTGAGGGAAGCAGTTCTATACAGCCTGGGAAAAACCTTACCCAACAATTAAGACTGGTGAGAGCGATGGGATACTTTTCCCTCGTTCTTCTGCCATATTTTATCGAGTAAACTCCCGCTATTCATCTTTACGGACACGATACCGTATTGTGGTAAACAAGAACAAAACAGAACAAAAAAGGTCGATTTAGCACATCACTATTGCACATTTGTTAGGATAAACGGATTGTCAGATTCCAGCTAATCAAGTTTATCGATACCGACACCAGATTGTGGTGCTCATATTGTGCAGTGTGCAGTTATTCAAGTTTAGCGGATTGTGGTGCTCATCACAAGTTTCTTCTAATAAACGAATTGTCGGATTCCAGCTAATCAATTTTTACAGAACCGATACCGTATTGTGGTGCGTATCGCAGATTTTTTCAAATCAACTTCATCGATCAAAAATGAATTTTGTCAAGTTAATCAATTTTTACAAAATCAATTCTACCTTGTGGTGCTGACGCATGTTTCTTCGAACAAATTGAGTGCAGATGATCTATTGAGTTGTGTGTAATGGTAGTGAATCAAACATCCAGTTGGGAGTATTCTTCAATCGGAAACCGTTATTGGATCGTTTAATATATCTGACCAATTTTCCCGTAGTTGAAGTTTTCAATATAATCATCGTTCTGCAGTAACATTTTGCACTGAAAACCTGCTGGTTAGGTAATTGGTAAATGTTAAAATTTGCTTACACGGGAATAGTATTGTCTGAATGTGATGAAAATAAAAATTTGTAAGGGAATTTGGCTGTATTAATATAATTCGCTAATACAACCTGCACACCATACATTCTGTACATATCGAACGTAAAGTGTTTTTCAATCAGTCCAGTCACCATGGCCTGTTTAGAGAATTGATTTTTTCATAATCAAAGGCTTATCATTTCGAAACTGAATTAAATTCTCTTTCATTTTTCGGAAAATATTAACTTCAAATAAATTAAAATTTAAAAGTTTTGTTCATTAACAATTCAAGCATTTATATTTGTAAAAATTGTAAGTAGACAAAGAATATTTGTTAATTTTCTTGAAGAACTCGAGACATTTATTACTAATGATACTTCAACTGCTACCGCCTGCTCCGCAATATGCCTAATTTCTCGAGCATCAAACTATTCTTGCGCTAGAAACTATGACTCAACCTAACGTTGATCGGTATTACTATAAATTAAAAGGTTTATTAGATGACAAATTGAAAGAATTAAAGGATACTATCTAAAAATCATGCTTTAAGTCAATTGAGGAAGTTGCCTTTCTCCCAAAATTTCCTAAACTAACATTCAAATTGTTTTCTGGTGAGCCGACTAAATTTCGCAGTTTCAATCATTGAGATTTGTTGAACTCTGGAGGATCTGAAGGAAACGAAGTCTGCCTCAATTGAATTTTGATCTCGATTCATCAACTATTCCGCTTCCGAGTATTAGCCGATTATTCAGCATGATCCAATCAAATGGTTTATTCCATCTAACATCAAACTCGCGAGTCCAACATTCTTTTCACCTCAAAAAATGTATCTGCTCATTGGCGCAGAACTGTTTTTCTGGGCTAGATAGTCCGTTGGTCAAATTCACTTACGCGACAATCTCACGACAATAGATCACGAGTCAGAAATTCCCAATGGCGAGCTCTACAATTCACAACGACGTATATATTGATGTTCTTTTGAGTTGATCTAATTCGAAAGATGAAGTTTTTGCAGTTAAAACAAGGTCACTCTTCAATCTGCGGGAATGGCACATCAGAAAATAGCGTTCGAATGAATTGTCTCTTCTTGCCGATTTCCCCAATAATGATCGTGAACAACTTGTTCAATTCAATTCATGTCGGATTTCGAAGGACTTCAAAATCCGACATTTATCGTTCGTGATCCGAAATTGAGGACACTGTTTTTTCTCATGGGTGATCGAGAAGATTAAATTTTATTCATTGTCGAATCGAAGCATCCGGCTTCGCTCCCACCTAATCACTTCATTATATAAGAAGTTTTATATTTTTTCACAGAACTCACCTACAAGTCAGGCCGCAAGGGCTTCTGGCTGCTGTGCGATTTAATTACTGGGCAATAAATCGCATTGCTTAAAGCTGAGAAACAGAAAATGAGCGACCTGCCTTCTGAAAGAGGGAACGAGGCATTTCTATTACGTGGGTGTGAACTAGTGGGGCTCATTCTATGTACACTTCACGAAACAGGGACGAACCGAGAAAGGCTTACTTGGCCGTCTTTG
Organism: Tipula vernalis; assembly: GCA_958295665.1. Lineage (NCBI taxonomy): Eukaryota > Metazoa > Arthropoda > Insecta > Diptera > Tipulidae > Tipula > Tipula vernalis. The sequence continues at coordinate 152,456,762 of OY282560.1, read as the reverse complement.
TCTACTTTGCCACAGAAGTCGTTTAGTTAGAGCTGTACCGCGGCCTTCCGAATAAAATCGTTTCCGACAACGGCACTACTTTTTTCGGTCCCAACACACGAATTGTTTGAACATCTATATCGCTTTGAGATCTCAAATCGGAAATTCAACTTGTGTGCCAGCGCGACCAAATAAGGCGCGCTCCGCAAGCTTCAGCGCATTTTGGTGGTCTTTATGAAGCCGCCGTTAAGTCTGCAAAGTATCACCTGCACCGCTAAATGCCAAGCCCTATTGCACTCTCAACCGCTTCTTTCTTTTCCTTCTGATGATGGTATTGAAGTGGCCATCCCAGAGCATTTCCTCATTGTTCGGCCCCTTAAATCAAAAATGGAACTGAGATCTTTGAATTCAAAATTTGATCATCTCACCCGTTCGAACCTCCCTAGCGGTATATTTCAAAAGTTCTGGTTTCGGTGGTCTAAGGAACACATCCAAGAACTTCAACATCGTTACTTTTCGGCAAAGCAATCGCCAATATCATTATTTCATCATATTACATCATCTTATTTATCATCATACCGTCGTACAGTCATACTGAACCAAGAAACAACTATAACGTCATATCATCGTACCGTCATACCGTAGCCACCACCATCATGTAACGATTGCCCTATCAAGCGCTAGTTGCGCGAAACAGAAACACTGAATTTTCTCAAAGCATTATAAATCATATTTGAAGAATCAAAAATAGAAATTTGTTCAGCTTTAGTCCGCCATCCATCACAATTTGGCAGGTTTGCTATTCCTGGTTTCATTCACTAAAAATAAATAAACAAAAATTGTCCGAGCCTTAACGTCACATAATTCGAAAATATTCATGGATTGAAGTGAAGACTGTTCACGCAACACACAACATTAAGCCCAATTTACTTGAGCCCTCTGTATTGTTCTTCATCTATTAGGTGTGCCCTCCCCCCCCCCCCTACTTGTACACTCTGTATTGTTCGTCATCTATCAGATGTACTCCGCGCACCACAACTTCGGCTTTCCTTTGCCTGGTTTTCGGTTCCACCACGATGTGCTTCCTGATACAGCTTCTTCGGCCATCCTCTTCCATCTCCATCGTTCCATTCCCTGGTCTCTTCCGACTGTCCAAACCCACCCTACAAGTATATGTATAGTTCCATCAAACTGGTGGTCCCTTCTCTGCCGTCTTTCTTCTATTCTGGGGTACCGATGTATGCTACCAGAATAACCACTAAAAAAGTCCCAATTAATTCGGGGAATTGTTCATTTAGCCCATCAGTCTATACTGACTAACTGATAGTAATAGAATGGTCATTTTTTGGTAATTTCTTCGAATTTTTTTTTCTGTTTGTCGTGCGATACCGTCAAATTGATTTTTATTTGATTTTTTTTATTTGCGCACATACACATTAAGATTCATGTAATGACATTCCAAACCAACGCAGCCCAGATGTATTGCTACATAAATAACTCAAATACATAACGTAAAAATAAAATAATGAGTGACCAGAGTGGACCATCACCATTACCATCACCATTACCATCACCATTACCATCACCATCACCATTACCATCACCATCACCATCACCATCACCATCACCATCACCATCACCATCACCATCACCATCACCATCACCATCACCATCACCATCACCATCACCATCACCATCACCATCACCATCACCATCACCATCACCATCACCATCACCATCACCATCACCATCACCATCACCATCACCATCACCATCACCATCACCATCACCATCACCATCACCATCACCATCACCATCACCATTAACATTAACATTAACATTAACATCACAATCACCATCACCATCACCATCACCATCACAATCATCATCATTATCATTATCACCATCACTATCACTATCACTATAACCATCACTTTCAGTCACCACCAATAGTATTGGTGGCCAATTTTAGTATTGGTGTTGTAAACGTGAAATAAGTAACACAAAATATTGTATGTTAAAATTCAAATTCAGAAATAATGTTGAGTTAATTTAATTAGTATAAATGGAGTTGGCTTGCACTTAATTTGTATTAGATATTTTTATAATTGAATAATTAGCTCAAGAGTTTACCACCAACACAAGGTAAAGAAATTTGTTATACAATATAATTTATGAAACACACATTAGGAATTTTAAACGACAGATAAACTTTAGAATTCATTATCATAACTCATGTTGTCCCCTATACATATAATATTATTTTTGACTTCCTGCTATACGAAATACATCATCGAATTACCGTACATTTTAATATTATTTGTGTAAAGTAGGTACATACAATTTTTTGGTATTATCGTGTTGACACAAATCTTGCACCGGTAAAAAAAAAAAAAAAATGTTTATAAAATTCGCATTAAATTTAACAATTTAATAAGAGCCAATGTACAACAAAAGCCGTCATCTTAAAAATTTAATTCACCCTCTAGACTGATTCATAGAACAAATAGTATAATCATCATTTTATTACTAAATACTTGAATTAACTTCCCGCAATAATTGGATAAAAATCTCAACAAAAAACCAAACCTAAAGAAAACTTAAATCCCGCCAGCCAAATTACAATAATAATACCTCAATTGAATTTTTTGTTTTGTTTTACAATCAAAGATAAGTCAATGAACCATCAAAGGTATACCATACACATAAAATTTATAGCAACATTGTAATTGTCTTAATTCTATTCTGTGTGTGTGTATATAATATTCTGGTATAATATGTGTATTCTTTTGCAACCAGAACCAAACCATAAAACCGTTAATACTCTCTGTAATTGAATTACAAATAACAACAATCATCACGTGAATTTAATAAATTTAAATTACAAAAAAAATAAAAAATTAAATTGTGCGGTATATGATACGATGTATGTGCGATTCATCCTGAGTTCAGCAATACCGTGCGCGATCTTCATGCAAGAGTGTAAATTTTTGCAAATTACAATAAACCAATAAAATTGAAAGGATTTTCAGTTCGTTTAAGTAAAAAAAAAGAAATTCTCACACTCATGTGTATAGTAGATGCTATATTCGACCGAAATTTTTTTCCGGTAATTTATCAAGTAATTATCAACAAGTAGATTCTCACCAAATGTCTAGATTGGAAATTATGTAATGAATTTTTCGCGATGTGAGTACATCTGACGTTTTTGTTTTTTTGCTACTGCTGCTACTGGTGTTGTAATTAATTAAAACGCAAAAAATTAACATTTCCCATTGTCCTCCATATTGAAATGGGGGAAAAAGTTGATATATGAAACATTTTTTGTTGTTTGTTCGCATTATATTATGTTCTGGATTAATTAAAACTGAAGACCCAACGTTTATGTTCGTTGATTGTCTCTATGTGTGTGTATATATATGGGAAAATTTAAATGAGACGTTGATAAAAACAAACCATATTGATTTATATAATTTATAGTGTTTGCGGCGGATAAACGATGCTGAAAGATAATTTTTATTTTATTTTATATAATTTCAGGTTGATAATCATCCGAGCACGATCGAAAATCTTTGTGACCAGTACTTAAGTCATTTGTATTTGAGTTATAGTGATCATATACGTGGCATACTCATTCGTCAGGCACGTGATTTGCTTGTGTGCACATATCATGGTAATTTAATCCAATTTGAAAATGAATTTCTAACGCAAACACGGGATATAATCGAGGTGATAAAGAAGAAATGTCAACATGGATCGGTAAGTGTATAAATTTACGCACAGATTTTGTTTACTTTTAAATTAATATTGATTTGCATTGCATTTGCAAAAGATTGTATTATGTATGTACCCAGTTTTTTTTTTTTTTTCTTTTCTTACATGCGATGTTCAATCCGCATTCAATTAAGATGTTTTCTTGTAATGTTAAGACATGCATGTCATTTATTAACGTTTTACGATCATAAAAAACTATTATATACCTTTGGAACTTGTGTCTTTCTACATAATATCTCTAAATTATGTACACTCAATTTTATTGACTTTATATTGACTTGATTATAGACATTGTGCTACATGTACACACAGTTACCGAGATGATATTTAAATTAAAAAGAAAATTAATTAGTTTTGTTTGCTATAAACTTATAAGTATTTGTAGTTGTTTTTTGACACAGAATTTAGTGTCATGTCATAAAGGTATAATGAGTTCAATGAAATATATATGTATATATAGGTACCCGCACACATCATTATTTATGGAGACTGCATAATTATCACGATTAGTTGCCGTTGTTTTGCAACAACATCAAAACAACTACATTAATCAATTAGTTCAATTCAAAACCGCACAAATTGTAATTACCTTATATTTATGCAATTAATATGTATCATAGCGCGATGTGCGGTCAATATGTATTATGTATGTAGGTATATAAATATACATATATCGATTCAACCTGTTTCCAACTTTACTGTAATTAATGTGCGACCGCAGAAACCAAACGGCAAATAATTATAATTAAAAAAAATAAAAATAAAAAAACATAATGTTTACAATCAAATCATAAAAATTTTTATTGTCGATCGCGATTACGAACCCACTCTCAATGTATGTACTCGTATATATAAAATAAAAATATTTTGTATTTTGAGTGTTCGAGCTAATTTTTTGCCGTTCTATCTGTACTTTCGAAACTTAAATGTGGGATTTAAGAAAAAAATTAAAAATAATGTATGTGTGAGTACGCGACATGTTCGCGTTAATTTATCGTGATCTTATCTTAATAGTTATTGCTATGTATTTTAAACATTTTTTTTTTTTTTTTATATTTGATTACTATTGTGAAATTATGTTTTAGATTGATGTGACGATCGAAGCTACGAGTAGTTTTTTGTTTATGTGAAAAGCGTGCGATCACAAACTTTTAAACGGTTATTAGACATTGAGGAAGTTTAATTAGATTTACATCAATTTACTCCACTTGGGAATTTTATTAAACTTCCTAAAAGGTGGAACTCAATTTTAAAATGGCGAGGTTTTCCGAATGCATAGTCGGGACATTTCAACCATCACACTGGAAACCTGATTTTGTAAAGAATAGATACATATACTCATATATGTGTACACGCCTTCTTTCCAACCAAAAAGATAATATTCAAAAAATCCTAAACTAGTATCTCGAAACTAGTATTTTGAAAGTTTTCGAAAATCTTTAATAATACCGGAAATATAGAATACAACTCATTTTGAATAATCCTCAAAAATCCTAAATTAAAAAATCCCAAAAACCTTAAAAAATCTGGCAAAATGTCAAAAACATAGGAACAATTTATCGATAATTAATTCAACTTCAAATAAATTTAAAGTTCTTGAAAACCATCTTAAAAAATGAAGGTGTGGCCAACACACGACTTCCTTTTACGAACAAAGAATTTTGAGAAATTTTTTTTTTTTTTTTTTTTGGATACATTTTGTATTAAGTAGTTTTTTGTAAACCTTATACTTTTTAAGATATTTGCAAAATAAATTTTCTGGACCAAGGGAGTGGCCACTTCCGGTTAGCCGATTTGAAGTAAAATTCACCGGGACCTCCCAATTTATCAAGAAAGCTTAAATCTGAAGTTTCAGTTCGATTGGTTAAACCTTCTGGGCTGTAGAGAGGACACAGACTGACAGACAGACACCATTTCGAAAGCCACTTTTTCGGAGTCAGGGGACCTTAAAAACAAAAAATTTCTAAAAATCTGAAGGTCCGAAATTTTCTTAATTTTCATGATTTTATTAGAGTAAAATAAAGTAAAATTTCGTAAAAAACTCAAAAATTATGAAAAACCTAGAGTTGCCCGTAGCTAAGTATCTATAACCCATAACACAGCGCAAAGGTAGCCAAAGTCTTAAATCTCAATATTCTTGAGTTGAGAGTTTACGAGGCGTTCGAAAAAATTTAAACTTACCTCACAACTCCAGCAGGCGTTGAACATCCAAACCCAATCATAAAGTATTTTTTATAGGTACAATTAGTAACTTGATTAATTTTAAGGCGTAATCACACGAATCACCTTGGATGGTCATCAAGGATGACTCATGTAAATGCATCTTTCATTAAGAATGATCATCGAAGATGAACAGTGAAAGAAGTTAAACATGTTCTACTTTTTGTCCACTTCAATTTCATTTTTTTTAAACTCTCCAGTCATCAAGAGTTTTTTAAATGTAAAAAATTAATGAAAGTAGTGAAACATTTCTAAAACCTGAAAAAGTGACGAAACTGTGAGTGAATCATTGTACCACTAGTAGGCGTTCTACAATCATTAGCGTACGCAATACTACAGAGCATAAGGCAGAAAATTAGAGGGAGAGCCAACGCAGCCTTAATGTCGTACAATATATTCGAAAGAGAAAGTTTTGTCTGAATTAAATCAATAAGATTCTTTCGGCTTTTTATAGACAAAATATAATAAAAATAATGGCATTCACAACAATTTCGACTTGTTAATCATACATCTACCGGAAAAAGTAGAAATATCAAAATCCCACCCGTACTTTAACTAGAGGTCAATACAAAGTGTATCGACTCCAAAAATGAAAACTTTCCTTGAGATTCCTCTGTGGTAGTTTTGTTTCGTACTGATCAGTTCATACAAACAAAAAGTTCGGTCTACTCATCAGGTAGCTACGACCAAACTACAAAAATAAAATTCTAACTTCATACATTATGTATGAGGCAAGAAGGCATTGACTTAGAGAATTATAAAATTCACCAAATCAAAAACTCAACGAACACTCTCATTTCTGTGTGTTTTATGCCCACACAAATATTAGAAAGAGAAAGTTTTGGAAGCTCAAGAAAAGTTTTCATTTTTGGAGTCGATACACTTTGTATTGACCTCGGGTTAAAGTACGGGTGGGATTTTGATATTTCTACTTTTTCTGGTAGATACCTATATTTATAAATGATTGGCCTCTTCATTTTTTCTGATTAACAAGTCCAAATTGTTGTGAATCAGTGATGGAATTTTAGGTACAATTGTATTTTTTCGGTGCAATTCATTTGTAAAAGTACAATAGTACATTAGAGTGAAATTGAGTACAATCTGAAAAACTTGAATTTATACGTTTTTTTTTGCTATTAAATTTTAAAATCACCAATTTAATTAACTGAAAATTATGAAAATTGCGTATGATATCAAAATTAAACATAAATCTTAAAATGTCCCATAGTATATCATTAATTATTAATTAATTTATGGTTTTTATAGCTTAATTTTTTTATTAATTCTCTATAAAAAAAAATCTGACGTTTCGGCCTCCATTGTTAAGGGTACAATTTATACAATAATTTAAATGACAATTTTTGATAAGGAATGTTTTCCTAATGTAACATATGTAGAGTCGAATATGAAAAATGAAAAATACTCAGGTTTACGGAAATAATTTAAGTTATACAATTACGAATACCTTAATATAACAAGTCAAAGGTAGTTGTGTCGGAATTAAGACGCCACTTGAATCTGCAGTAGGAATTCAGATAACTCGTTATAATTTGAGTCAAAGTGGATTGTAAATTTATCAGATGTGCAGATTCCTCTGGACATTTTGAAAATTTTAAGGTTAGGTATTGATTTTGTTTATCTTTTAAAAAAGTTTCTAACCACAAAAGTATAGCTGATATAGAGAGCTATATCAGAATTTAATGAGAAGGCTCATAAATATGATTCGAAATAGGTGGGTGAATATGTTAAAAAGTTTTAAGTCAAATAATTAGGAAAACAATTTTTAGGAAATGAACAATTCCAACAAATTCGAGATGCTCAGAAAGCGAAACGTTTTTTGAATGAGCAGCCCGATTTGTATGTATTGAAAACTGACAAGAATATGTTAGCGGTCCTTAGCCAATAGATCGATAATTTAACAGCTAAAATATGTCAGATTTTTTCGAGTGTTAAGGAAAACAAATCGTAAAATGTCTTAAAATAATTTAATTTTAATAAAAATGAACCCCAAAAAAATTTAAACGGCACAAGGTTCAACTTAAAGATTACCAATTTGTCATCTCTTTATGTTTTTATTTTGAGCTCAATTTTCAGAAAATATTTGATAAAATATTTGATAAATTAAAATAAAAATTGTATTGAACCACTTCATACAAAAGATATGAACAATATTTTGACGTTCAATTTGTTTTGCTTAACACGATAGTAATATTTAATGATCATGTCATTTAACTCTATATTTGAATCACAGAAAATGGTCGGTTTGGTGCCTAGATTATCTTTCAAAAATAACACGGTACTCTTGTCAGTTGAAAGAAGTTTGAGATTAACAGACGTGACTTTTCATTCAGAAAATTTCAAAACATTAACCGATGTTTTAATTCAAATCGGTTGTCTGAGAAGTGTAGTTACTAGAGGTATTAGAAAGGCTATCGATAAACATACTCGTAGCAATTGGTTTAGTGGTTGAAAATAATCGAAAATTGTTCATTTAGATTTCTTATGTTATAAGTTTTTTCGAAAAAAAGAAAATTCTTTTACAAAATTGGGATATACAACTTCTTGGTACGGTATTTCAAAGTTTGGGTATGGTTTCCACAAATTTCCTATAGAGTAACAATTAATTAAAATCGATTAATTTTGGAAATTTTTTATTTCAAGAAACACCAAAATTCATCTCAAAAATTAAATGCCAGGAAGTTTCCAAATGTTTATTAAATTATTACGATTCGATAGCATATTATAAATGGCCTTTAAATGGTTTGTATTTACATTTTAAATAAATCTTACTTTGTAATTGTATAACTTAAATTAAGTATTTCGTTTAAACTGAGTATTTTCCATTTTTCTAATTTTGCCCTTAGTTCCGTTAGGAAAACATTCGATAACAAAAAAAATTTCATTTAAATTATTTTATAAATTGAACTCTAGAAAATGGCGGAAGATTCTCTCTAAAAAAAAATTAAGCTACAAAAACTACAAATTATATAAATAAAGCTTGTTAAATAACTGGATTAACAGTATTTGCTTATAATCCCGTTCCTAATTTAGAAAATATGATATAAATCAAAAAAGAAGCGTTGCGCGACAAACTCATTGAACTTAATCTTACCCCAATCATTTCTTAAGGCTGGTTGATACCACGTTTGATAAGCTGCTTGTTATTAAAATGTTTTCTAACTACTTCTCTATCTCTTAACCTCTTTAAATAGAACCTGTACTACCTTAAGCCTAACATTATAGTGATGACACGTTTTTTTTATGGTACTCGTATCACGGAAGTTTACTTAGCGTTGTCCATAATGCTAGCATACTTTGCACAGTGACATTATGCTTGGGATAGGCAGTGTTCTCTATCATTTTCAAATAAGCTCGTATTTTGAAGCAAGGATAAATAGACGGATTAATCCACAGTTTTGGTAATTTGTCCCATAACGTGGATTTTTTGTGTCGTAATTTTGAACAAAGCTAAAACTGGCGATTTTCGAATTAAATTTTCGAATTAATAACTGTTTGCTGGGACATTAGTTATTTTTTTTTTTGTTTGTTTTCTTCCCAAAATTTTTTGTTTTATACCATTGACAGACAAAAACATTATCGCAATAATCTCAGGTCGCGATTTCAAATTCATTTTAAAAATGACCGCAAAGTAAAATAATTCTTTCTCCTTTAAGTTTTCTGTCTTTTTTTGTATTTCATATAGTATTCCTCGAGTTTCAAACTCTAGATTACGATAATCATGTTATGAAATGCAGTAAGCCTTTACATCGTGTTGTTACTTAGCCCGAAAAAAATATCTACATTATCTCCAATTCGCGACTTAGTCTCTAGTAAATATCGTGATTTGTGGCATTCTTGTACAAGAAATAAATGAAATGGAAAGCGAGTTGTGCACGTAATATCCAACATCATAAGCGATAATATGCGTGGGAAGGTTCTACATCTTCTCGGAGTAAATTTTGAAAAATTGATTTAAATTTAAATTTGCAATTTATTATGTACCTATATATGTGTATTTAGTTTTTTATATGTGATTTGACAGACCGTAAACGACGTTTTATATTTCCGGGTTTGATTCAGTGGATTTATCTTCGTTTAAAATACGAATGAGATTGATGATTGAGGTGAACTGCGGTGACCGTCCTTGTTTTTAACCGTTCATTTCTTTAACCACCTTTGAAAGAAACAGCAGATAAGAATTCGATGCAAATTGTGACACTAAAAAGTTAGCTTTCTTGATAACAATTAAATAAAGATTATTGTTGCTGTTTAGCGGGAGTATCAAAGCAAGTTATTTTGAAACTGACCAACAAAAGTCGAAAAGCACTCACAATTTGAAGATTGCATTGCTTTGGCTGCAAGACTTAAGGTTTGACCGACTTACTGTTGCAGTAAATCTGTGCATCGGCCGAAATTTTTACGGCAGCTACAGTTTATGGGCACTACTTTTATATAAAAAAAACATTAAAACAAATTAAGTACAATTCAACTCAGTTTAGTACAATATCATTTCAATTTTCAGTATAATTCAAAAATTCCATTTTCCATCACTATTGTGAATGCCATTATTTTTAATATATTTTGTCTATAAAAAGCCGAAAGAATCTTATTGATACAATATATTCAGCGACGGTTGGCCATCCATAAAAAAATGCCTGTCCCTTCACTATGCCGATAAAAGGGATCTCAGGACTCTGAAACATCAACTGAGCGGCATCCTACAAGGGAACACGAGCATAGATGAATTCTATGCCAACATTAACCAACAGTTTTCACTGATTGTTAATAAAATTAAAACAGAAGAATATTCAATAGATACAGTCAAGGTTCTGAAAGAAAAATACTGAAATCGTGCATTAGATGTATTTATAAGAAGACTCAATGGCGAATTAAGCAGAATGCTTAGAATTTCAGAATCTGAATTATCGAAATATAGCGATCCACAAAAAAACCTTCAATAATTTGGTAGTAGCCCCGTTAAATCAATTGAACTCATATCCAGTATATCAACAAAACCTGTCAATATCCCAGTACCACAAAGAAACATGGCCTATAACATCCAGCGCCAAGACAATAGAACTGGAAGAGAACTACCATCACTACCAACAGGACTAAAACCACCAACACCGGTGTCAGTCGATTCATCTATTCAGACAAGACGGGTCAATCATATTAACCGTCCTACGAATCAACAAGATGACCAGATATGTCTTCAATTATTTCTTATAAAGTGTTAAATTTTCCTATTTTCCTTAATTTTTCCAAAATACAATAATTTATTGAACTAAACCAAATGAAATCTTAATCTACAGTGTAACAAGAACCATAAAATTCAACATTCCTTTAAAAATATAAATAAGACAATAGATTTACTGGCAGTTAAATTTTCGACTTCGAACTTGAGGGAAACATTTTTATAAATATATAACTCAGTTACCTGAAACATAAGGGTCTCATCGCATGACAGTTTTGTCTAACAAACTCAGTATCAATAGTTACTTTTTGGCGACACAGCCTCATACAAATATATTAACAATTAACCCTAACAACGAGGCATCATGCGTTACGTTATCTAATAGATTGTCAGTACTCTATCCTTCACACTGGGGCTTCTAAGTATATAGCTACGTAAAAGAGAATGCACCTTAATTCCGACGATTTCAATGATTTCCACTAATACGCTTTTGTATCCAAGAGTTTCAAATTTGTAATGAAGTGGAGTTGGCAGTAATTTGAAGAAAAAGTTGTATATTCTGGGGCGGATAAAAATTGAAAAAAAAAACGGAAAATATGAGGCCATATTCTGGGATTTAAAATTTTATTTACTTTATATTATTTTGGTTTTTTCAAAACAAATTCAAACAAGAAGCGGGAAAATAGAAAATAAAAACTAACATACGAAACAATTTTAAATTCCGGAAACGGCGTACCATGTTAACTAAAAAGCACTGACTTAAATAAGTAAATCAATTTTCAGATAACAGCAGAAATAACTTTTTCATTCATAATCTGAAGATCCCAAAAATCTATAATAATATTTTCCAGGGGATTATCGGGTTTACCGGCTTGTAAACTTAAACTTTTAAATACAATAGCTCGAAACGAAAAAACGGCCAAACATAAAAATAAAGAAAAATTCACTACTCAAGTTTTTGGCGATGGTAAGCAGAAAATATACATCAACGAAAGCCTTTCCTTATATACTCGACAGCTACTTAATGCGGCACGAAAAGTTAAAGTTGCTAAGCGTTTTAAATATTTGTGGGTTTGGGATTCAACAGTATTAATGCGACGGGTCGAGGGCGAAGAAGTTATTAAAATAAGAAGAAACAAAGATTTATTAAATCTGTAATTTAATTTCTGAAAAAGTTTTTAAATGATTTCTAATACTAATGTTTACAAGTTAAATTGTGATAATTCAAACAACGCTTCTTTTTTGACTTCTTCTCTTGGTATTGTTGAGTCTAACGACAATTTAGCTAATTTCATTATACTGCTTCAAAACATTCGCAGCATGCGTAGTAACTTTAACTCTTTAGTGGCACATATAAATGCATCAAATAATCTACCAGATTTAAGTGATTATTCTCTGCCAAATTACAATCTCTTTGTTTGCTGTAACAACTCATATGCCTCAGGTGGTGTAGCTGTGTTAGCTAAAAGTGATTATTCTTGTACATCAGCTAGTTTTAATCTCTTAAGTGTCGATATAATAAAACTGGAGGTAACCGTGTATATTGATAGTTATAATATACTTTATATTTATAGATTTCACGAATATGATCTCTAAAAACATGTCTTTTTGAATGAATTAGATGAGATGTTGCAAAGTACTAAAGGTAAAAATTTACTTGTGTTAGGTGACATAAACTTGGATATATTAAAAAAGTGTTCGGACACTAATAATTATTTGTTTCTGTTAGCCTCTCATGGGTTGAAACCGTATGTCAATGAGCCTAATCGTATTTCAGAGAGCACAATGACGTGTATTGATCATGTATTCATTCGCCTCCATAGAAATAACAATTCAACAGTTGATTGTTCAATTCTCGATTATAACGTTACTGATCATTGTATGATCAATATTAAAATATCACTGAATATATCTGAAGTCAAATCTGATGGTAAATATATTCCATTTATTATTCGTAAAACCATTGACTTTACAAAACTCACTAAATTGCTTAAGTTTGAATTTTGGGAATCGGTCTATTCCGAAAATGATGCTTCTGTAGCATACGGCAATTTTGTTAAAATATTTTCGCAACATTTTAGGATGTGTGTGAGCGAAACCACCGTAAACAACAAACAGCTCAAACGGTTACAACCATGGGTGTCTATTAGATTGCTCAAAAAGATAAACAAAACGAATTCGATACGTAAAAAACTTAAGAAACATCCTTCGAATGTTAAACTTGAAAAATTGTATCAAAAAGTGTGTTCTGAAGTCAATAATGATATTAAATTTACGCGTGAAAATTATTATGCTAGTGAGCTTCATAAATGTTCCGGTAATATAAAGGGTGAGTGGGCAACAGTTCAAAAAATTTTGAATAAAACCACTAAATCGAACACGATTGTTGAACTTGACATGGATGACGGTATAATTATAAACCGTGTTGATATTGCGAATAACTTCAATGATTATTTTGTTAATTGTGCTACCAATGCAATACCAACATTGCGTTCAGAAACATGCTCATGTAACAGTTTTGATCTTCTAACTTATGAAATTTGTCAACCTAATAGTTTCTTCTTTGAATCTTTCACTGCAAGAGAAGTTTATAAAATGATTCAATCTTTTGATAATAAACACTCATGTACTTCTGATAATATTACTAATAGTCTAATTAAGCAGAATGCTTATTTCATTGTTGATGTTCTAACATATTTATTTAATTTAAGTGTCAATTCTGGCATTTTTCCAGCTAGTTTAAAGGCTGCGAAAATTATTCCGATATTTAAGAAAGGGAACCGAAAATTGATGTCCAACTATAGGCCGATTTCTCTACTTCCCACGATTGCAAAATTATTTGAAAAACTCATGAAAAAACGAATATTATCATTTTTAAATAAAAATAATTTTTTTAGCAGTTGTCAGTTCGGGTTTAGAGAGAGGGTAGGTCTACTGAAGTGGCTTTATTGAAATTTTGTGAAGTAGTCTATGATGGTTTAAATGCAAATAAAAGTACTGCTGCTATATTTTTGAACATGACAAAAGCGTTTGATATGGTTGACCATCAAATACTTTTGAACAAGCTTCATGCTATTGATTTTAGAGGGAACACTTTTAAATGGTTTTCAAGTTATTTAATGAAAAGACACCAAAGAGTTAAACTGAATGGTATATTTAGCGATGTACAGTTGGTAGTTTCAGGTGTTCCCCAAGGCTCCGTTTTAGGTCCCGTTCTATTTTTAATATTCATTAACTCAATTTTTAAACAAAAATTCAATGGTAATGTTACTGCTTTCGCCGACGATTTAGTATTCATTTATACCAATGATAACCATTTTTTAACAAACATTGATATGAATTACGATCTCCATGTTATGAGGCAATGTTTTATTGCGCACAAGCTACTTGTTAGTGAGAAAACAAAAATGATCTTCAAACTAACTGGATCAACTATTTACGAGTTTTATTTTCTATCATTCAGCAGATTGTTTAAGACATACAATGAGTACCCAAAATTGTGACCGATGTATTATTGCAAACCGATTAGATTATCCCTGCTCTGTAAAATGTTTTAAAATTGAATCCATAAAAGCCCTAAAATATTTAGGTCTAGTTATTGATATGAATCTTAGCTGGAAGAAGCATGCACATAGGGTACAGAATTATATGATATCCGCAATTCGCAAAATTTACCAATTGAAGTCATTGTGTTCCCAGAAAATTCTTATGATGGTGTATCATGGTATCGTTCAATCTAAATTGCAGTATGGTATTGTTTGTTGGGGAGGTACGTATTTTAATACGGTTGAACCAATTTTGTTAGCGCAGAAAAATGTAATTCGAATAATATGTGGTAAAAATAAGTTAACTAGTAGTTGGCCATTATTTTGTAGTCTTCGTGTTCTCTCATTAAGGCATTTATATATTTACAGGGTTCTAAAAATGTTTTTTGTTAGAAGTGGTAATTTATCTATTCGATATTCTTACAGATATAACCTTAGAACGAACATAAAATCTTTTGTTACTGTGCCTAGCCATAACAAACATTTTTTTTACTTTTACACGGTTTCGGCTCCATCTTTATTTAATTCCTTACCTCAGTTCATTCGGGATTCGAAAAAGTTGTCAGCATATCTAAAGAGCATTGTAGATTGGCTATTCGGTATTTACATTTTAAAAATAGAATGTCTCTTTAAAGTTATTAAATAATGATTTTAACAGGGCATAATACATTTGTAAATTTAAACTGTATTTTTGTAATTTGAATTTACTAGAGAAATACTTAAATCAAAAAAAGATAATAATAATACAATGATAGAGTAATAACCCCATAACTATTAATTAAATAGATAAATGTTACTTAAAGGATCATTCGCCTCTAGTTGTTTTTGTCTAACTAAAGAATGCATCCTAGTCATCTCTCCCAAAATGTTTTTTTTTTTTTATAAAAAGTACAGACTTTTATAACTTTTAAATTGTGTATCTTAAGATTTTATTTGTTACTGTAAAAGGAAATTGATGTACATTTTTAAATTTGTTATTGTAAAATTAAATATTTTAGGAATTGAAGAATAAAATTTAATAAATAATAAATAAAATAATATATGACTTAGAACACTTTCATAATCACCGACTCACTGAACGTGTATATACTAAAAATTGAGGTGTGGACAACACACGACTCTCTTTTATGAATAGGGAATTTTGAGAAACGTATGATGAAATTGTCTTACAAATTTATTCTGTTGTATTACTTTCTTTTACTCTAGTAAAATAAAGTATAGTAATCATGAAAATTTTGGGCCTTGAGATTTTTAAAGATTTATCTATTTTGAGGTCCTCTGAGTCCGAAAAAATGGGTTTCGAAATGGTGTTTGTCTGTCAGTCTGCCAGTTTGTCAGTCTGTGTTCTCTCTACAGCTCATATGGTTTAACCAATCGAACTGAAACTTCATATTTAAGCTTTTTTGATAAATTGGGAGGTCCCAGTGAATTTTACCTCAAATTGCTAACCGGAAGTGGTCACGCCCTTGGTACAGAAAATTTATTTTTCAAATACCTTGAAAAGTGTAAGGTTTACAAAAACTTCTTAATAAAAAATGTTTCCAAAAAATAATAAAAATAAAACATTAAAAAAAAAAAAATTTAAAATTTAAAAATAAAAAAAAAAAATTAAAAAATTTAAAAAAAAATTAAATTTCTCAAAATTCTCTGTTCGTAAAAGAAAGTCGTGCGTTGGCCACACCTCCATTTTTTTATTGTTTTATTATTTGTGTTTCTGTAAACTTTATACTTTTTGAGATATTTGCAAAATAAATTTTCTGGCCCACTAAAATTCACTGGGACACCTCCCATATAAAAAATTTTAAGCTATGTGAGACAATCATGTACCGGCAATGGGACTCTCGGTTCTCAACCTAAGAATGAATAAAATCCATTTCTGGTAATAATTTGAGGCAAAATCAACCCTATAATCATGTAACAAATAATAATAATAATTTAAATCTTTTTAGTCGTTAATCTTATAAATGAAATTGTAATTAATTTAACGCAGTGTAAAACAAGGAACGAACAGTTTTTGCTAATTACTAAATTATCAGTTAATTATTTAAGCAAATTTAATTAACATGGAGTTTAGCGTATTAGTTTGAAATTCTCAAAGCTTTCATAAAACAAGAAGATGAAACTTTTTCATTCTTATGTGAAAATAATATTCACATAGCCTTGATTTCTGAAACTTGGCTAAAACCTAAGCATAATGTCAATCATGCTCTTTACAATATGCATAGACTCGATAGAATAGGTAGGCGCTCGGTGGTGTTTGTATAATAAATTCAAAAACATCTTAACTACAAAGTACTTTCGTTATTCAATTGTGAATTGTGGTGATTGAAGTAATAGGCATTACTATCTCATCAGGTGGCTTAACATTAGTTTCAGCATATTTTCCAGGTGGTTGGGATAATCACACACTTACAAAATTTAAAAATGACGCACTAATATTAACAAATCTGATTTGCGGAGATTTAAATTCAATGCATTCACTATGGGATTGTCCGAGAAGTAATCGTGCTGGTAATGATATTTACAACTAACCTACAATTCAACATCCAGGTAACCCGACATACTTCCCTCCAATTCACGAACATTCTCAACAATAGATATTGTGCTAACAAACGTTGACAACCTTACAAAAACTATCTTCCGATCATTTACCCATATATAGTATATTGAGAAATATTTAATACAAATTTTAAGGCTAAAATGATGATTTAAGTGATTTAAGTTCTTAATCTAAATTTGAAAAAATCAATACTGATATTGAAATTGAGAACTGTATTCAATTACTTAATCATATTATACATAAAGCAAAAGTTACAACTGTCCTTAGTAAGCCTATTAAAACGAATGTAACAGATCCAATAGTAATAACCGTCGAAATTAAGCTTCTTCAAAGACTAAGAAATTTAAGAAGAAAACAATGGCAAGTGGGTTCCACATTACTTACTTGAAAGCGGTTGTCAATAAACTAAATAAAATAATTCAAAACGATGAAATTTTCGAACAACTTAGTTAAATTTGACCGGGTTTTTAACATACACCTTATACATATCGATACGTTTTTGCCTTGTCAATCAAGGTTCGTATCACGGGATTGTGAATAATACAAAATCAATTCAATTTATCACCAACGAATTTATTTATTTAGCACAAGAATTATTACAACATAATTTCAATACAATTTATTAATAAAAATTCACAAAATCACTTTATATAAATTATTCTCAAATTTTACTGTACACTTTTAATTTTTATTTCCACTAAAACACTTTTTAAATCACTTTTTAATTATTTTTTAATCTTCACACTGTCGCTTTCCAAATCCTACCAATCCAATTCGACTTCGTTCGCCTTTTTAAATACACAAACCAAACTTCTCGAAAGCTCATGACTTTTCCAGTTAGAATAGCGTAGAAACATTTAGAACATTTTTATCATGGAAAATTCCGTTTTAGTACAGTTAAACATTGAGCTATTAATTTTAACTTATTCTATTACACGCTAGGTGTCATCGTCATAGTACATTTTAGTCAAATTAAGCCATGGGTCCATATTCTTGAAATTCACCGAAAAATGTCGCCGGTGACTTTGGTATCAAACAATTTAAATTCTCGACTGAAATGACGTATTTCACTTGAAAATGACGTGCGAGTTTTTTTGATCGAATTTCAAGAATAGCGGCCCTGGACTCAAATATTTTTTTATCGTATTTGCCCGACAGTAAAGTGATTCCATAAAAGGAAATTGCTGGATGTCTCTTACTCTGCTTAATTGTATTTCTAGTGTTTTAAATTTTATGTAACAACAATTTCGTCATGTGTGCTTTGTGACTTAGTGGAGAAAGGCTGTAAATGCACTGGAATAAAAATACATTTTCCAATTTTCCAAATTAGAGAAAAGCAATTTAAGGAAAATTTTAATGTAAATCGATGCTGTAGGATTGTATTTAGAAACATACATTTCTATATCAGTGATTTATTATATAGGTACAGTCAAAACAAAATTTTAATTTAAAATCAGATTTCCCGCAAAGTGGAAATTGGGACTTACACCAAGATAGCACTGATATAACTATAATATGTCTAAGGTATTTAAAAAGAAAATTTTGCAGACTTGAATTTGCAATGAGTTTTTCTCAAAAAAATATTGAAAAGTGGGGCCCTTCTTGAAATATCTTTCGTTATTCTCTTCCTATTTGTGGTTTTTTGGTGAGTAAATTTTGAATAAAAATTTAATTTAGTTGTGGGATCAAGATTCCAAAATGTTGCGTGAATTCGTTTTCTATCTGCTTCATTGAAATTTACATTGGAAGCCGTTTGAAATTTCTCCTGGTTCAGAACTCGCTTCACTCAATGTTTCACTCATATTTAACATATAATATTTTGTGATTTTTTTTTTCTAAGATATTTGAAGTGCAGCTAAACGTTGTTTTTTCTCCAAAAACTTCTAATTGAATGATCAAGTAAATCGAGATTCTCTCACATATATTTATTTCGTATATAATTTAGTCACGTGGATTTAATCGTGCATTCTCTCTCATTGGTCAATATGTGGAGATAAACTAACACGATTTATTTATTTTTGTCTCATTTAAAGTAGGGGATAAACCAAAATATAAAACAATTTTGTAGGAGATTGAACAAATTGGGCAATATAATTAAAATACTACGTATTAATGGTATTTTATTCAATTACGTACATAAAGTAAGTATCCTGGCAGTTACATCAAAATATTAATTATTTTTTGATTGATACACCAAAATCACCACTGAGTATCTTTTAAACGAAAGGAGATACAATAATTTTGATTACAAATTTGGAAAGAGCAGACTTTGTTGAGTAATAATAAATATTTAACTCAAAATCGTTAATTTTGGGGATACAACAAGATAGCACTGATATGACGGTATATATACTAAAAATGGAGGTGTGGCCCACACGTTTTTGTTTTACGAACAGGGAATTTTGTGAAACTTATGATGCAAATTTCTTACAAATTTATTCCGTTTTATTTTTTATTATTTGTTTTTACACCAACACCAGGGCTGCGGAGTCCGAGCAAACATGTTCGGCTCCTGCTCCGGCTCCGACTCCGGAAATGTATAAACTTATTAACGACTCCGGCTTCAGCTCCGACTCCGGCTCCAGCTCCGGCTCCAGCGTCAGCTCCGGCTCCAACTCTGACTCCAGCTTCTCCCCCGACATCAAAAATATATCTTTCTATGTGTAAAGCAAATAGGGTTTTTATTTCTGTGAAACGCTGTTATTTATGTGCTGAAAAACTGTGGATATTTGGCAACCAGGTAGTAGCTGAACGATAGCGTCTCGGTGTTAATTTGCAAAGGCCGTTGGCTCAATCCCAAGAGCATTTCTTTTTTTTTATTTACTGCGGCGCTTTAACTGGGAGGGTTTCTATTGATTTATTACCCATTGCAAGGTCACGTTCGAAATTTGTCAGATTCACTAAGTTCCTGTTAGTTCTTGATGTTTTTCTTTTCAATTTTTTGTTTGGTTTAACATCAGTAATTTCTCGACTTCTCGACTTTCTACGAGATTTCGAGACTTAAGCCCGGTACGCTGCTGAAGTGAAATGAAATTTCTCATACAAAAATGACACAAGCGAAAAGGAAAATGAAAATTTCACCGCTGAACTTCATTTTGTGGTGCGCAGTTTAAAAATGTGAAATGGGAGTTTTCATATCAGAATACAGATGTTTTTATTTTATCTCTATACATTTTTCATTTTTTTTTTTATCTTCCTGGGGCCCTATTCTCGAATTCCGCATCCATTTTCCACATGTGGACATCTGTCAAAATTCATAAAAACGTTCGGAAATTTAAATTCCTGTATTTTTGAATTCGCTATGGAATTTTTTCGGTACTAAGGGAATATTTCCGAATGGGTATAAGCAGGTGAAAAAAATTCCCCATATACGAAAACGTCAATAATTAAATAGATTTTAACAGATGTCCACATAGGGCCCCTGGACGATAAATATGAAGATAAATTTTGACAATTTCATTTGAGTTTTTGCGTTTTGAGGATCGAATTAATTTTTATTGTATAAAATACGTTGAACGTTGTCAGAGACAACATGAAGTTGTACGCACTAAAATATGTACGAAACTCGCCAAACGAAATTTTCACGTCAGATCTATCTTCCTATATCTTTGGAGACCAGTGAAAATTGCATTTTACTTAAATAGCGTACTAGGCTTTAAAAAAGAGAAGAACCCCTAACTTCGGCTATTCCGATTTTGAATTCCAATTTGAACTGCCCTAGTGCATATATAAATAATTGGGCTACGTAAGCAAAAAAAAATCCAAGCAAAAAAAAAATCCGGAGCCGGAGTCTGTGTATTCCACAAGGCTCCGGCTCCAACTACGGCTCTTTTAAAAATATAAAAATAAACATAAACTCCGCGACTCCGACTCCGGCTCCTGCTCCGACTCCACAGCCCTGACCAATACTTTTTGAGATATTTACAAAATAAATTTTATAAGATTCTTTCGGCTTTTTATAGACCACATATATTACAAATAATGGCATTCACAACAATTTCGACTTGTTAATCAGAAAAAATGAAGAGGCCAATCATTTATAAATATATCTACCAGAAAAAAGTAGAAATATCAAAATCCCCCCCCCCCCCGTACTTTAACTCGAGGTCAATACAAAGTGTATCGACTCTAAAAAAATAAATAAATTTTCTGGCCCACTAGAATTCACTAGGACCTCCCAATTTATGAAAGAAAAAAAAAATTACAAATTTATTTTTTAACAATTAAAATAATTTTAAGCAATTTTTACTGCGGTTGGCTTTGACTTGGAAGTGTGTTAGTCTAATTAATTTTTATTTATTTTTTATAAATAATACTCTTTGTATAATTTTTATTATGGCGACCAAAACTCTATTTCTGGAACAAATATAACATAAAAATCCAAGTTAATTTATTAAAATTAACACTTAACCGACGAGTCTTTTTTTCTCCACGTGCGCCGTTACGACGGGTGGTTTCGCGAGAATTCCGCACAACATAATAGTTAAAATAGAGTTGTGGCGAAAGTAAAAATATTTTCCCATTGTAATATTTTTTTTCTTGTAGTACAAACCTTCATTCATACATGGAAGCACAGAACGGTTTATTTTTTGCCGTTAGATACTACAAAACCCGACGTTAAACGTCAGAAGTCGAAAAAGGTAGTCCCTACCGGCCCCGCCGGTTACCATCAGCTAACGAGGCCGGTAGATACTACTCGTCCTGTCGGTTAAGTGTTAAGTTCACAATTTGTCAACCGCTGAAACCAGTATCAATAAGATGGAAACATCAATACATTCAGCAAACAGCTTTACTACCAGACGGGATTGTGCAAGATACATGCTGCGAAAATAATTTTTGATGTGAAAACATCTTTAGCGGGGATAAGTCAAAAATTGCATGTAAAAAAGGAACGGAAAATCCGGTACGAACGAAATTGCAAAATATATACATACGAGAAAACGAACACAAAATGTATCGAACTTGCACACTATATAATTCGAATTACAATTTCTGTCGGATTAAAATATACCATAAAGGAAAAAAAGTTAAGCATGTGTAGTGTAAGTGATTCAAAAACATGGAATGGAAGTACATAAACAAACAGAACTTAATTTAAATAAAACTCTCAACTTTTAATTTATAGTTTTATTTAATTTTTTGTTTTTTTGAATTCATATTCTCTAATAGTTGAGCATTTAAGATTCTAATTTTAAAAAGCATTTTAGATCTATAATATAATTTTTTTATTTCTAACTCTAATTTAATTTGTTCGGAAATTAATAATTCCTAGTTTCAATGAATTAGAGTGAAAATCGTTGAATATGTCTTCTAATATTTTGAGCTTTTGCATAAATTGGACATTAGGTTTTTTTTAATCCTCCTTCACTCACTTGATCCGTCCACGCAAAGATATAACTCGGCCCAACTTCAGTATGTTTTTCTAGTATAAGGGGCAATTTTATTTGAAGGCGCTTTTTGATGTACTCTGCTATATATTCTAATCCGTCATACACCAAATCAGGCATAAATTATGTTGAATCATGTAATTCGTCTTCTGTAATATCGGAAAGTAAATTCGATGTCAGTAAATTTTCGGAACCATCTAGTCTCTCGTCCCTTAATTCGGTTTCATAAACGCTAAAATTCATAAACGCAATTTTAATAAATTGGCTAGTATCACATTCTCAATATTTAAATTGTAACCCGGTTGGATGTTCATAAAGACCTCCTTTTGCCCCCATAACGCCAAAAAACATTTCCAGAGGATCCTGATTCAACCGATATTTACTAATATATAACTAATTTTATATTGCTCTTTGAGGTCTACGAATAGCATTTTTAATGCATAGATGTTTACGAGTAAGCCTTTTTGAAATGGCAACCGTCTTGTATTATTACCGACTTGCATTTGTTTAATACCATTTTCCATGTCATTAAATATCTCTTCGTGTTCTGGCATGGCCAAGCCATACGCGGCCATTTTTGGGCGAGAGTCAATTTTGGGAACCCTGGAGTTAAATGTATCAAAACTATCGTTAACCTAATATATATATAAAAGCAATAATAAATAAAATAAAAAACATAAAGTTTTTAATAAATTCAATTTACCTGTTTAAGCAAATTTGCCAGTTCATGTCATGCCAGTATTTGGATTTTATAATACCCAAACTACCCATTCTAATTAGAGCACAAGAATTAGTGTGCGAAAATAACTGGAAATTTTACCTTTTATCTGTATCCACCTTTCACTGTCACATGAGTTGAAGTTAATCGGCTTGCGATTTTCAAATCAGTTTTGAGTTGAGTTTCGAGTAGTGCATGGAGTGGTTCTTTTGTCAATAAATTGTTATTGAGTAAGATTCCAGAATCCTTTGATCATAGTTTGATCATATGAGGGGTGTCACAAATCACATATACTTTGTTCCAAACATCACAAGGATTAACAAAATAGGGCTGCTTCTCCCTTCTAAATCGGTTACAACAGCCACAACATCATATTTAATTTTATTTAACTTCACAATTATCGTTTCTACTATGGTTTTAGTAAGTCTTGCATCATAATTGTAAAACACCGGTTGTTTCCAATTTTCATACAGACCTCTTACCATTACAACTTGGACATAATTAGTCGGACGAAGTAATGTATCTGATTTCTGGTCATATTCATAAGATATTTGAACCTTCATCTCATCCGCCATCAAAACACAAACCTTTTGTTGAGG
The DNA here is from genome assembly GCA_958295665.1 of Tipula vernalis. Taxonomy (NCBI): domain Eukaryota; kingdom Metazoa; phylum Arthropoda; class Insecta; order Diptera; family Tipulidae; genus Tipula; species Tipula vernalis. The sequence continues at coordinate 152,432,786 of OY282560.1, read as the reverse complement.
TGAAAGATCCACATTTTCCATTAGTTTGAATACAACGTTTAGGTATCCAGGATTTATGTCAATTTTTGAGGCCCAACGTCTCAATGTTGATACAGCAGGAAACGGATATTTCTTTTTTAATAATAATCGATAAGCTTTTGGTCCGCTAGCGTAAATAGCGATAGCTTGAGAAATATAATCGACTCCCCAGCGAATTCTTTTCCCCTCATTTTTCATTTTATTTTGTTAATTGGACGTAAATATTTGTTTCACGAAATTCATTTGTTGGTTCAGTTTATGACATTCGGCCATGAGCCTCTTGTTATCGTTAATCAATTCACTTTTTGATGATAATTTTGTTAAAGTTGTGCCACAAAAAATTGTTTTATTGTGATTAAAAAAACATATTACTTTTATGTAGGTATTCGTACCTCTCGTTTATCAACTTTTCGGTTAAATCATCACTTGTATTTGTGCCCTTATCAATTTTTAGGGTTATAACATTTTCGTGATATGAATTTTCATTATCAACAATTTTCGTAACGCAATTATCAGCAGTAAGTATCAGGACCTTTATATGTAAAACAATTTAGTATTATTAGTAAAACTTAATAAAAATATATATGTTTATAAATATTTTAGATAACTTACAGGATGCTGGTTACAATCAATTTTGATTCTCGTTTATTATGGCGTTCTTGACGTTTTGATGATGACTGTTTTAATTCTTTAGATGATGGTAGATTTTCTGTAGGTATCGCGTCTTTATTCAATTTTCTGCTATTTTTTGGGGAATATCCCAACAATTCGTTTGCAAATTTTTTTTAAAATGATATTTTGTAAAATGTTTCGAACAAATGTAAGATGGTTTAACTTTGAATTTATCTGATGTACAGCATTTTTGAACCCATACATTAGAACAGTAAACGAATATTTTCTAAATTATTAGAAATAGCATTTCGTTTTAATCGTTTATCGTTATTGCTATTGCAATTAAACACAGCACAAATAACCATTTTAAATTAATTTTACTTTTATTTTTGTATAAAATACTTTTTCACTACCGCGTTTGACAAACAATTCCATACGAATAAAACAAAACTACAATACATTACCATACGTGACGTAAAAATTTGAGAAAGAGAAAGCATTATACATGGGCAATATTATACCATATTAATCTATATACCTTGGCTCATGCTGTTGCTGAGTTTGTTTATGCGGGGGAGTATAGGAAACAAAAACTATAAAAGTGGTAAATAGATTCGAATGACATTCTCTAAAGATGTACGCAAGAAAGAAGCCGCGGGAAGAAATGCTACCGTTTTTCCAGCGGCTATGATTTTACAGTCAAAACAGCATCTATGTCTAACAGAACCGCCTTTTTCATTTAGTTTAAACTGTAACGGTGTAACGGTATACTGTATTTTAAAAAGTACAGGGCCGCTTTAGATGATTAAGTTAACATAACTGTACTTTGCTCAAGCTCACCAAGACATGGCTATACTGAAATATTGTCGTTTGTATTTCTCGTTGTCAACAAATAAATTAAAAATTCAATCAATTTTTAATTAAACAATAAATCTAGGTAAGGTTCGTCCTCCAAACCCAAAATAGAATAACTTATTAACTTTTTAAACCAATAATGTAATGCGATTTAAATACTACAGAGTGACTGACACGAAGTGTTACCAAAACAAAACGCCACAGAATTTTTATTTTTTGATGAATTTTATTGAATCAAAGTAAAAAATGTTCACAAATATTTAAATTTTCGAATTGCATTAGCAGTTTTCGATTTGGCCACCCTTAGCCGCGATTACGGCCGACAAAGCTATTGCATGCAGCACGAAAATGGCTCTGCGGTATTTTGGCCCATTCCCGGCGAAGCGCTTGCTTGAGATGATCGACACTTTGGTATTTTTTTGTCCCAACCTTGCTCTTCAAAATAGTGACGGTGAACGGCTTTCGGCCGTTACGGCGGCCCAAAGCATCACCATCGGCGGCGCTTGGTTTCGAGTGGCAATCCGTTGGTCCAAATTTTCAATAGAACGGCCGGGCAAGTAAATCCGGTCGTTTTGCTTGTTCACATTTGCTAAATAACGAACGGTGACTCATCGGAGAAAACCAAATTCGGCAAATCGCCACTTTCGTGCAAGCGTAACAACTTCTTTGCTCTTTCCACTCTAACTTCTTTTTGAGCATCGGTAAGATCATGCGTTTTATGGAATTTCAAGGCCTTTAGTCCAATATGATCTTTTAATATGTGCTGCATCCGTTCGAGCGAAATGTTCGCCTCACGAGCCATTTTTCTGCCGCTACGGCGCGGATTCCGAGCCAATTTGGCCTTTACTTTCCGAATGATATACGGCGATGTTGCAGTGCGTTTCGGTCCACCACCATGGCGTTTTGCAACGCTGCCAGTATCGTTATACCGATTTATGGTGCGATACACAAACATTTTATTCACATGCAGATGTTTTAACTGGTTAACAATCTGCGGCTGTGATTTTCCAGCCAAATATAGAGAAATCACACTATTACGCTTGAATTCCATTGCGGATAACTTTTTTTCTGAATATTTCCCACTAAAATGCTTCTGTACGCTTGTAAACAATGGAATGAGCTGTCATTAGTGTAAATTTGAGCGCTCTGTCATCACTGGTTTGACAGCAATAACCGTCTGAAGTTTTTAAAAATTTTTTTTTTTTTATATAAAAAAGAAAAATTCTTTATTATTATTTATTTTTATTATTTTAATATTTTTATCTTCCTTATAGTAAGAATAATATTAAATTAAAAATTGAGAAAGGAAGGCGAAAGCATCCGAAATCGATTTTTTTAAAAAAATAAAACAGATTGTTACTATAAGGAAGATAAAAATATTAAAATAATAAAAATAAATAATAATAAAGAATTTTTCTTTTTTATATAAAAAATTTTTTAAAGTAACAAAAGCACACAAAATAGTGAAAAAATGGAAATCCATTCACACAATAACGTCTGAAGTTGGTAACACTTCGTGTCAGTCACCCTGTAGACAGCCATTTATCTGCATTGGTTTCTCAGGCCCATCGAAGAGGCTTGAAATGATTCAATGGATACTTATACTCGTACATAAAGGTTTTCACATAATACTTTTGCGAGTTGAGCGTGAACTCGCCCGTTGTTTTTGTTTGTACCAGGCGGTTTTGATTTTAGATACGAATTAGCTTTATTATTGCCATTACACTCCATTACGAATGAGCTTAAGCTACAAATAAATAAATACAATAAATAACAATTCGTTTGTATTTTATAATTTTTATTTTATTTATTTTTTTGGAAACATGTTGAAATTTTCTGACCCATCTGAGGGTGCAGACAACATTTCGAAACCCAGTTTTTCGGACTCAGGGAACCTCAAAACAGATAAATCTCCAAAAATCTCAATTCGAAACATTTCATGACTACTATACTTTATTTTACTGTAGTAAACACTGTTGGGTGTAGTTAAATTTATTCTTTACATACTCAGATTTACACACCTAGAGACATTAACTCGAAAATTACGATAGCAGAGTGTCCCAGTATTGGATATTTAAAAAATTTGGATAATGGATTTTTAATAATATTAATGTCCTTTTTTTAATTTTTCATTGTAATGAGGATTTTCCATTGAGTGTGGAACCTTTATGGGCCCCAACCAATTTTAATAATAGAATACTCAAAACTGGTAATTATAAATCTCATATTCAACTATCATAAATTGTCGTCCAAAAATGAACTCCTTTATTTCAAGATTTTTTTTCAATTCGAATACTCACAATTGCTAGTGGGGGAATAAGGGACATATTTGGTTTAATTAAACTAAAGTAATATACAAATGAAAACTTAAAATTGGGGTTCTGAGAAGAACGCAACCACTATATACGAAACACGAACGCTAAGGCTAATTCGTTTATCGTAAACGAGAAGTTTTTCTTAAATAAGTGATTCTCCCCTGACAACGACTCAATCTATAATTGGTGATTTTATTATGATTTAATTTAATTACTTAATTAAATTTTTATTTTTTGTTAGTTTCTAAGTCGGCAGTCGAGCCGTGCCACCTGTCTAATTTACATCAACAGATTTTTACATCATTTTTATTTGATTTAAATCAAACATATAGAATTACGATTTCCATTCTATAAAATATAGGTAAAGTAAAACAACAGAAAGAAAAAAAATCCAAATCAATTTTTTTGGTGATTTCATGTGAAAATTACAATTTAGATGTGAAGAATGCCTTCTATAAACTTTCTATCACTCTCTCATCGCGCGCATTATTATAGAAATTTGATTCATTTCATAGCAATCTATAACAATCATTCAAATAAGTATAACATCAATCACAAAATATTCATATCGTGTATCGTATGAGATATGAAAAACTTTTTTTATCGTCTAGGTACATGAAGAAAATCAATTTTTGTTGATGTTTCTGTACATGAAATGAATTTCACTTTCATTTCATCACAACAACCGATGCATTTGTCAGATTCAAATTCAATTTTGGTTTTATTTAATTTTTAAATTTATTTTTAATTTTTTATATTTTCATCGTCCAAAGGGTCAACCAAAATATGTTGAAGGTTTCTTCGTAAAACTTGTGAAAATATAACAAAACACAATAAAATCATTTATCATATAGGTATATCATACATATATCGACATTATAATCACGATGGGAATTAATTTTTCGATTACAGGAGAACATTTGTTCTTATCCAACATAAACGAGAATGAAACTTTCTAATTGATTTAATTTTAGAGAACTTTGCGTACGAAAAATGTCGACTGGTCTCTGGGTGTCTCTACCGTATATTATAAACGTACACCTGAAAAATATCATGACATTGAATATTATACAATGATGAGATAACCGATTTAATAAATTAACTTTATTAGAAAGAAAATCCCGAGAAGAATTTCGTTTTTTTTTTTTTGGATTGTCAGTTAAACATAATGACGATGCATGTCAGATTTATCTATTTTTCATTGATTCAATAATTAGGTGGGATGAGACGAACATCACAAAATTATATATGAATTTGTGTTCGACTTCAATTATTGTATAGTGAGTGTATCTTAATTTGTTCCCGCAACTGGCGTGTCCAACGCCCATTAATCACTTTCATATAAAAACGATTTTAAGATAGGGTCTTGATTACTACCTAATCTTAATCCCTTATGTATTTATTTATAGTTAGTATATTGGGGTGGGCACGCGCTTCGAAACATATGTTCTTATCGGTCAGACTTTATATACGAGTAAAAAAAAAAAAAAAAAATTGAAAACCAACTAACAACACAAAATGATATTCTAAATCGATGGCCATAAATTGTATGTGCATTTCTTATAGTTTTTCTTTATATTTATATTGACCCCGGATGCCAAATGTCAATATTAATCAAAAATGTGCATATTGAATGTACCCAACCAACAATTACTTTTCTTTATTGTATATAGGTATTATACATATTTATTCCTCTCAAATTGATTCCCGATTCATCTTTTAAGATTATTTTGTATGCAACCAATGTAGCAACAACAAGACTACGACGACGATATACAGTTTTCTTAGTAAAATTATTACTCAGGCAATTGTGTTAGCATTTGCGTGAATTGCATCAATTAATTATTCGAGAAGTGCATTTATTTTTGGAAAATACACAAGATTTTCTTTTCCATGTGTACTCTCTCATTAATTCGTCTCTCAAGGGAAATTGGATTTTTATTTTTTTATTATTTTAAACGATCTTTAACCTTAAATTGGACTTTTATGATGATTGGAAAATAAAACTGAATTTGTTTTAGGATTTCTAATTGAGAAGTTTATTAATTCTGTTGTACTTAAATGTAGACCGCAGTATGGTTTCTCCGTTTATACATTATTTGCCTCATGGCATATTTTTATGATTACACAAACAAACATTTAGTACACAACCCATAATACAAATTAGTTTGTCGTCCATAAGGAAATCACATTAAAATCATAAAAAACAAAACAACTGACAATCACCGCGCGGAATATTATACAACAACAAAACACAATTTCACACACAAGACAAACCAAACCTAACATTTACGTGGGTGTTGATAGTGTTATTATTATAATTTATGCAAGACAAAATAAAATACTTTACAAGTTATAACAAACAATAGAGTACCAAGCGCATAATAAAAAAAAAAAAAAAACAACAACGGTAGATAAAAAAGACAGATTTCATTTCTTATTTCATGTCTTAACCACAAAAAACATAAAATAAAAAAAAATCGCGAAACAAAAACAATTCCAATTTGGTTTAATTTTTCCATTCAATTGTTTTCTAATTTTTTTTCCTCTTACAAATGTCAAAGACTTACGGTACGTATGCATAGTACGTATATGATATTCAGATTCTGCGCAGATTAAGACATGAAAAGCATTATGTAATTTAAGTGTTATTTTTCGGTTACCTTATACAATACATACTAGTATGATTGTAGTTCGCGTGCGCCATTACTACAAATCCTTCAGGATGAGGTATAACAACAATGTTGCAATGATTTACAAGCGATCGTACAAATTTTTTACTTCATGTTTGATTGAACAAATTGGAAAACCAACAAAAAATGTTGTTTTTGTTAAATTAATGAGATTGCACCAATGATGATGATGATGATGATGATGATGGGAAAGTAAATAAATTGAGTTACATTGTATGTAGGTTTGAATGAATTTTAACCAAACAAAATTATAACGTAATCAATAATTTGAGATCGTATTTTATTATTTTTGTGGTGGAACAACAAATAAATACATTAATATTTATCGTCATTGGTGGTCCAATCATCCCTTTCCAGTTTTTACCTTTCTTTGGCCTTCTTACAACATTTATGTCTCAATTGGGAATGATGTCTGTATAAAATATAAATTATTGTATTGCACTCAAATTTATTATAAATAACATTAAAGTGCTTAGCTTTAAATTTATCTTAGCCTTCCATCATTCCAATAGTTATATTTGGTTAATTTATTTAAATAAAACTGAACATAATATATTGTTAAGTTTTTGCCTTATCAATCAAGGTTCGTATCACTGGATTGTGAATAATACAAAATCAATTTAATTTATCACCAACGAATTTATTTAGTTAACACAAGAATTATTACAACACAGTTTTTTAATAAAAATTCACAAAATCACTTTATATAAATTATTCTCAAATTTTACTGTACACTTATAATTTTTATTTCCACTAAAACACTTTTTAATTCCTTTTTAATCTTCACACTATCGCTTTCCAAATACTACTAATAATCTTACAAGTTTACACTATCGCTTACCAAATATTACAAAATCCAATTCGACTTCGTTCTCTTTTTTATATACACAAACCAAACTTCTAGAAAGCTCATGACTTTTCCAGTTAGAATAGCGTAGAAACATTACGTAACAATTTTTATCATGGAAAATTCCATTTTAGTACAGTTAAACATTGAGCTATTCATTTAACTTTTTCTATTACACACTAGGTGTCACCGTCACAATAAAGTTTATTTTAATTCATTGGAATACACTGAAAATATAAATTATTTAAAAAAGGAACAATATTTAATCAAAGTCGTCATCAAGATCTTCACACTTGGCAATAACTTCTACGTCTTGAATTTCTATGGTAGCAGGCATTGCAAACTATTTTATAATGACGCTTGCAAGCGGGCATGGTACAGATATGGTAACTAATATTTATTTTTACGTCAGCAGACCGATTGCAGAAGTGACAACGACGAGACCGTTTTTTGGTAATGTGTGTACTAGTTCCAACATCTGGTTGCTGTCTTAGAATATCGACGTTATAACCGCGTTTGGATTTGATAGCCGCTTTCGAAGATGTCGATCAACAAGCTGTTTTGCAAGGATATCCAGAAAAAGTTTACGGGTATTGCGTTTCTTTTATACATATGCATCTGGGCGAGCTAGTTTATGTATGTTAAAGGCAGCAATTATTGAAAAACAACACCATTGGCCATTTACGAGTGATACGTTTACGCATGATGTTAAGTCTTGGCCAACTTATCCATAGTATCTACTCCTCCCTTACTGGAATTGTAGTCTAAAATTATATTCGGCTTTCCGGAAGTTTCTTCGATGTCATCGTTATTATGAAGAGTCGATAATAATAGCACATTTTTATTTGATTTTGGTATGTAACTCACTAAAGTGAGATAGCCATCAAAACAAAAGCGTGATGAACCAACTTCTCGGTTTTTGATATACATTTTTTTGTCTTCTGCCTTATGTGCTGCCAATTCGACTGGTAAATCGGGTTTATTACTTCGAATGGTTCCTACGATTGTTGTTTTTTGACGAATCATATCTTCGGCAAGAGCACAACTGGTAAAAAAGGTGTCCATTGTTATAGTACGTCCTTGGTTGACGTAAGGACGAGCTAGTCTGTTCACTTCTCTCCAGGTTGACAACCAATATAAATTTCTCCATTCAATGGATAGTAGTTTTTCGCATCGACGACCCAAAATATTTTGATTCCATATTTTCCTGGTTTGTAACGGATGTACTGCCGGAAATTACATCGCCCTCTTGTTGCTACTAGTTGTTCATCGACTGTTAAGTTTCCTGGTCTATATGCTAATTTCAGATTCTCATGAAAAAGTAGCCAAACATCTCTGAAAGCAGCTAATTTGTCAATTTGCAATCGTTCTGTTCTATTTCGATGACTATCGAAACGCATGAAACGAAGAATTTGCTCCACTCTCTGCAACGACATCGATGCTCTGAAAAACGGCCGCCTCTCTTTATGCCACAATTCGACTAGTCGCTCATCCCAATTCTTCCTCATTCTGGCATATAAAATTTATCCCAATGAGGGCGTAGAGCTCCTCAATTTCCAGGTCATACCATATTCGTGGTTGTTTATGTTAGCTTGGATTACGGTGACGATCAAAATAATCCTTCGCCTTACGATTCGTCTCACTCGCGATAGTGTACATCATCGTGGGTGGCAAAATACTTTTAAAACATTCTTCTTCCTTATTGAAATGTCTAGCAATTCCAATCAATCGTGGTGTCTCACGATCTATTTGAAATTCTGGAATTTTATGAATGCTCGGTGGTTGAACGCTCCATTTTCTAGAATAATTCTTATTCTGCGCGTTATAAAATAATTCTTGTTCATCAGTCTCGTTTTCATCATCATTGGATGAACATTATTGTTCCTCCTGCAAATCTTGGTTGCGCATACGGTAACGAATATCCGGAATATCATCTAAATCATCTTGTTCCTGAGGAATTTCGTTATATTCTTGTAAATCATCACAAGAATTAATTATTAGTGAATTATCCAACAAAACGGATATATCATCGAACAAATCTCTTAGTTCTTGACTGCTCTGTCGTTTTGTCATTATCTAACAAAAAAGGTAAATTGGCAAACATCTAAAATGAAAATTACTTCGAACACTATTGTGTAATACTCATATAACTCCAAATCGATAAAAATACTTGTAGGGAACAGTAATAAACGGTATACAGAAACTAAATCACAAATTAACCTAATACAAAAAGTTTACACTTACCTAATAGTTACACTCGTTGCAGTAATGACGAACAATTCCTTTATAGGTTCAAACACAAACTACGATGTAGATCTATCAAACACATTTTGTCGATGAATTTTGTACGGTAAAAGTACCGTTATAAATATAATATTTATATTCAAGCTGAGTTCATAAATTTTGAAGTTGATTGTTTTTGAAGATTGAAAGGCTGTGAATGGTGAAACGCACGTAAATGAAAAGATACAAACAGAACAAGGATTCCCATAATGATTTTGGATTTATCTGGCCCAAATGGTTTGAAATAAAGATAACCCTGACCTAAAAGTAAGATAATTATGTTTTATTTCATGAATTCGTATTTACTGTATAATTTTTTAACTAACCGATTTCAATTGCGTTCTTTGTTAGTCTGGGATAACTTATTACCCCCATGCACATACCGTGGTATATTTTTCATTACTGTGCCACAGTTGCTTTGAAATGGTCAGATTTCACCTTTTTTTTGATATTTTGTTGTGCTAAACATGTACGAGAGAGCATTCCTAAGTGATTTCGGATTAATTCGCATTAATTCCCTTTTTTCACTTTTCTTAAGCCTGGGGTAACTTTTTACACCAGTGCACCGACGGAAGGTTAAAAATCTACAGAAGGCTTAATCTATCCAGTTATTTGTGCCTAAACTCAAATGGAAAATTACAAAATAAATTAGTGGTCTCAACTTCGGCGCTGGAGCACTGGTGCAACTTCTATGCCAATAACCAATGCGGTTCACACTAGATGATGAGAGCTAAACGAGGACATGGCCAATCACCACTCAAATGAAATAGAAAATTATTGAATTTAACAACATCGACTTTTGAATAGAGTGTAGTGGTTTAATAAAACACTATAACTCCACTAATTTTATTAATATTTAATTAAAACACAATAACTGAATATTAGTTTTAATGTTATTTAAGGTTAACTTAATAATTTATTTTGTATAGTTCTCGCCTCCGCTCAGAACTTGTATATTTGATGATTATTAAGATTACCACCATTTGATGATTATTAAGATTAAAGGTAGGGTTAGGTTAGGTTAGGTTAGAGTGGCTGCTATCGCACACTTAGGCCAATAGTGGCCCATTGTGATACCACAGTATCTTATCTCCCCTTTACCCCTGAAACCATCCAGTGCTACTTATGTTGCCTTAGACTTTCACGTCGTCGGTTTTATATATTTTATTTTCTGCAATTTTTTCTTTTTTAATTTAAATTTTCAAATTTGAGGAAATAAAATTCCCCGAGTGGACCAAAACTAAGCCAAGCAATAGTGGCGGCATGGAAATATTAATATTACCTTGTGTTATTTGTTGTATGGCAAAATGGGTTAAGTATTGGCAGTGGATGGTTCAGCAAGAAACAATAGCAGCAGCCACAGCTCCATGCAGTGAGAGTTGCGAAAAATGATAACCGTCAGCCGTAGATCACTGAAGTGCCAGTAGAAGGTCTGCAATTATGCCTTAAATCCAGAAATCCAGAGTTAGCTGAGCTATCAGGACATGGCTATTACATCTTATTACACTATAAAACTACTCATACCTCATATTGCACAATCTGCTATAAATGAGCTATATAGCTCAAAGTGGATTGTGTAAGTGGGATCGGTATTGGTGTACTAATCAAATTTGTTGGCAACTAGTAAATAAATAAATAAATAGCGTAAAATATCTCGTACTCCACAGTTAGCGAGTTCCGAAAGGCTGTCCATACCGTACACACCCAAGTATTTATGTCTTCTGTATGATAGTGCCGGACATGAGCATAGGAAGTGATCTATAGTCTCTTCCTCCTCCTCGTCCATGCAACTTCTACAAAAGTCATTTGTCTGTAGACCCAGCCTTCTCGCGTGTTCCCCAAAAGGGCAGTGTCCTGTCAGTATCCCTAAGACCAATCCTAACTCTCGTCTTCCCAGGGATATCATTGCCTTGGAGCGCCGCAAGTCCAGTTTTGGCCAAACCTGTTTTGCTACCCTGCACGTGAGATTGTTGGTCCATCTCTCATTTGTCAAGGCGATTGCCTTTCTACTGAGCGCCAATTTGAGCGCTGCTATAGGTCTCCCCAGACCTGCCCTTTTCGTCTGCATCTGGAGAGTCGTACCGTACCTAGCTAGTTCGTCCGAGTGACCAGGGACCCAGATTATCTGGATACTGAAATACTCGCTCATCTCATTAAGAGATGATCGGTAATCCAGCGTTACCCGTGACCTCAGACAAACCGTCTCTAGTGACCTGACCGCCGCCTGACTGTCCATATGAATTGCGATATCCCTTACTGATACCACATTATGCTTCAACCATGTCACGACTTCCCCGATCGCCACCTTTTCAGCTTAGTACACGCTGCAGTAGTCAGGAAGACGAACAGAAATATTAATTATAAAATTAAAACAATAAAAACAATTTATTATTAAAACAAAATTACATTAATATATATATATATATAAGTATAAAAACTTTCTTAATGTGGAATTAAAAACCTTTTGTTAATATTTTTAACAAGTATCGATTTCGATAATTACCATTATCATCATCAGCTTGTTTCTACTTAAATGAGTATTACAGTGACAATTTGTCATTTATATATCGAAATTTTTATAACCTTACGTTAATTTTAAAATTAAATCATAAATTTTATTTGTTGTTGTATTTATTTTATTGTTCAATAGGTATATATTATTTCTGTTTTTGTAAATTTCAAATTCCTCAATTCGATTCATGAAGTCTCCCTTATTGATTCTGTATAGTACGGTTAGATTAGAGTCGAAGTTGATGTATGTATGTTTTTTGTCATTTATGTGTAAAGCAAAAAGTGAATCTGTCTTAGGTTTTCCCACGTCTTTTACATGTTCAATGAACCTTTGTTCAAATGAACGGCCGGTTTGCCCTATATAAAATGACGGGCAATCAGAACAAGTAATTTTATAAATGCCTGTGTCATTGTTACTATTATTGGTATACGTTTTGAGTTTTTGTTCTACTTTCTGGTTCGTTTTGTAAGCTATTTTATAACCATGTTGATGAAAAATATTTCGTATAATATGGCTAGTGCTTTGGCTGTATTCGACGGAAATATGTTTTATAATTCTGGCTTCGTTTTCTGTTATCAATGAGGATTTGTCAAAATATTGCTTTTTACGCTTGCAAGAACTGTTTAATTTGTCAATTAAGGAAATTTGGTAACCGTTATTGGCAGCTATATATTTTATATTGTTAAGTTCTTCGTTATAATCTAAATTTGATAATGGTATTGTGTTTAGTCTATGGATCATGTGACTATATGCAGAAATTTTATGTTGTGTTGGATGGTTAGATTTATTATGTATAGTATGACTTGTTTGTGTTGGTTTTCTGTAGATTTAAAAAAAGTGTTTATGGTTTTCATTTTTAATAGTTAAATCCAAGAAATTAATCTGTTTGTCTTTTTCTAATTCTAGTGTAAACTTAATTTTCTCGTGAATATTGTTAATGTAATCATGTAATAAATCTAACTGTCTGTGCGTCCCGGTAAATAAAATAAGTACATCATCAACGTATCTGAACCAGTATTTTATATATTTATGAAATTTATTTTTTGCATTGATTATATGTGTGTGTTCTATATAATTTAAGTAGAAATTAGCTAATGTACCGGACAGAGGGCTTCCCATTGGGAGGCCATCTGTTTGTTTATAATATTTATCTAAATGCTTAAAATAATTTTGGTTAGTTATTACCTCTAATAAATTTATTATTTCACTACTTGTTGTTGGATCTATTTCGTTTTGGGTCAGCAGTTCCTTCATTATATTTATTGTTTCGTTGACGGGTATGTTGCAGTACATATTGGTGACGTCAAAAGATGCTAATTTTTCGTTCGGATGTATAGTGATGCCTTCAATTTTGTTGACCAATTCAATGTTGTTTTTAACGGAATAATCAAATTTAAGTTTTATGTTATTTTTCAACCAGTTGTTTAAGTGTTTTGCAATATTATATGTAGGTGCTGTTGTGAAATTTATCAATGGCCGAATAGGTGTATTCTGCTTGTGAATCTTCGGAAGCCCTTTAATCATCGGAGCTTTTGGTTTGATCATTTTATTTCTTAAAATTTGTTTTCGGTCTAGTAACCGTTTTGATTTGTTCATTTGGTTTTTAATTACTCTGTTGTATTGTTCGGTAGGGTCGGTATCCAATTGCAAAATATTGTTGTTGTGTATGTATTCATCAATTTTTAAGTTGTATTCTGCGAGTTTCGAGCTGACCCAAAACGAAATAGATCCAACAACAAGTAGTGAAATAATAAATTTATTAGAGGTAATAACTAACCAAAATTATTTTAAGCATTTAGATAAATATTATAAACAAACAGATGGCCTCCCAATGGGAAGCCCTCTGTCCGGTACATTAGCTAATTTCTACTTAAATTATATAGAACACACACATATAATCAATGCAAAAAAATAAATTTCATAAATATATAAAATACTGGTTCAGATACGTTGATGATGTACTTATTTTATTTACCGGGACGCACAGACAGTTAGATTTATTACATGATTACATTAACAATATTCACGAGAAAATTAAGTTCACACTAGAATTAGAAAAAGACAAACAGATTAATTTCTTGGATTTAACTATTAAAAATGAAAACCATAAACACTTTTTTAAAATCTACAGAAAACCAACACAAACAAGTCATACTATACATAATAAATCTAACCATCCAACACAACATAAAATTTCTGCATATAGTCACATGATCCATAGACTAAACACAATACCATTATCAAATTTAGATTATAACGAAGAACTTAACAATATAAAATATATAGCTGCCAATAACGGTTACCAAATTTCCTTAATTGACAAATTAAACAGTTCTTACAAGCGTAAAAAGCAATATTTTGACAAATCCTCATTGATAACAGAAAACGAAGCCAAAATTATAAAACATATTTCCGTCGAATACAGCCAAAGCACTAGCCATATTATACGAAATATTTTTCATCAACATGGTTATAAAATAGCTTACAAAACGAACCAGAAAGTAGAACAAAAACTCAAAACGTATACCAATTATAGTAACAATGACACAGGCATTTATAAAATTACTTGTTCTGATTGCCCGTCATTTTATATAGGGCAAACCGGCCGTTCATTTGAACAAAGGTTCATTGAACATGTAAAAGACGTGGGAAAACCTAAGACAGATTCACTTTTTGCTTTACACATAAATGACAAAAAACATACATACATCAACTTCGACTCTAATCTAACCGTACTATACAGAATCAATAAGGGAGACTTCATGAATCGAATTGAGGAATTTGAAATTTACAAAAACAGAAATAATATATACCTATTGAACAATAAAATAAATACAACAACAAATAAAATTTATGATTTAATTTTAAAATTAACGTAAGGTTATAAAAATTTCGATATATAAATGACAAATTGTCACTGTAATACTCATTTAAGTAGAAACAAGCTGATGATGATAATGGTAATTATCGAAATCGATACTTGTTAAAAATATTAACAAAAGTTTTTAATTCCACATTAAGAAAGTTTTTATACTTATATATATATTAATGTAACTTTGTTTTAATAATAAATTGTTTTTATTGTTTTAATTTTATAATTAATAAAAAGTGGAATAAGTTACACGATAAAACGACATAATGTCTTATAGAAATATTAACATTAAGCTTCTCACAGAAAACCCCGGCTCCTACCTCACCATCTTGCTTATAGCCGTCCGTGAAAAATTGCACTGCCTCGTTTTCCAGTATTGATCCGTCCCTCCAGTATTCCCTTGAAGGACAGACGGTCCGGAACCCTTTATCGAAGCACAAGGTTGGTATAACATAGTCTAGATTCACCAGTTCATCCCTTAGTGATCCAAGTATCGTCGAGTGCCCCACATGCAAACACTTCCACTGAGAGATAGCCGTAAGTCGCATAGCCACCTCGGCTGCCTTCTGCTTACCAAAAACCTCTACTGGAATAAGGTAGAACATAACCTCCAAAGCGCGAGTAGGTGTCGTTCTAAGCGACCCGCTTATAAGCATGCAGGCCGTTCTTTGCACCCTTTCCATTCTACTCCTGTATGTTACCTTGTCCAGATCTGGCCACCACACGCCCTGTACGAGTAAATGGCTATAGTGGCCTTATTTACCCTCTTTACATATTAGGCATCCAGCTGAGTTTACTGTCCAATATTATGCCCAAGAATCTCGCTCTATCAGAAAAAGTCAGTCTAGTGCCGTTTATCGTAGGCGGGCAAACTACCGGAATTTTATATTTCCTGGTAAAAAGTACCAGCTCTGTCTTGGACGGGTTGATCCCTAATCCACATTTGCTGGCCCATTTGGTAACGATCAATAGTGCATTCTGCATAACATCTCTAATCGTGTCCAAATATTTACCTGATACCGCTATCGCTACATCATCTGCGTACCCTACAACCAATACCCCCTCTCTCTCCAGTTCCAACAGCAATTCGTTAATCACTATACTCCATAGAGAAGGGGACATTACACCTCCCTGCAGGGTTCCTCTAACTACCCGCCTTCTAATTGTGGACTCCCCCAGTTCTGAGGTAATAACCCTGCTTAACAGCATATGATTAATCAACCTACTTATAGAGTAATCCACCTTCAAAGCTGACAATCCCTCCATGATCGCCTCCGTCTTTACGTTATTAAAGGCACCTTCAATATCGAGGAATGAGACCGTACAGAACTCCTGCGAGTAAATTGACTTCTCAATTGTGCGTACCAAAGCGTGCAAGGCTGTGTCCACCGACCTCCCTTTACAGTACGCATGCTGTGACATTGCCCAATTGCTGGGTTCAATTTTTGATCGTATAAATACGTCCACCATCCTTTCCAATGTTTTCAGCAGAAAGGATGATGGAGTTATAGGCCTCAGGTCCTTCGGATAAGCATGCGAGCTTTTCCCCGCTTTCGGAATAAAGACCACCTTGACCTCCGTCCATTTCCTAGGAATGTAGACAAATTTCAGACATCCTCTGAAGATCATCTCCAGCCAGGGAAGGATGACTGCCAAGTTCCTCTGGATCTCCGCTGGTATAATCCTACCTGGGTCAGCCGATTTATAAGGCTTAAACTCGTTCATTGCCCACGCGATCCGTTCCCTATCCATGATGCTCTCCATTTCTATTGAAGGTATTTCTTGATGAGCCCCCGGTTCCGTCGAGTCATCGAGGCTTCCCGGAAAGTGCGTCTTTATTAGAAGCTCCAGAGATTCCATACTAGAAGCTATCCATGACCCATCCGGCCTAATTAAATAACTAGGACTGGTTGGGTTGGTAGAAAGAATCTTCCTAAGGCGGGAAGTCTCAGATACCTCTTCCATTTTACCACTGAAGAGTCTCCAGGACCCCCTTTGTGCCTTTCTCAACTCTCTTTTATAATTCCTCAGGTCCTCCTTATATGAGTCCTAATGCCGATCTTCCCTGGTATTCTTGGCCCTATTAAACGCTACTCTACAAGCCTTCCGATAGGTCTCCAACCCAGTGGACCACCATGTCGGCTTCTGTTTGCCCTTAGGTACGATTGAAGGTAAATTTATTCTGATTTTTATATTTCATTTGCTTGACTTTTTATACAAAATTTATTACAAGAAACAATAAAAGCATAACTATATGAAGATGATAAAGCATAAGCATATCTAGTAAGCATTTAAAATTGGCTTTGCCGCAAAAACGGCGTTGTGTGACACAACACAAATAAAGAGCAAATTATTTAATTTAGTTATATGACCTGTTGTATGAGTCCTCGATTAAAAAGTGGCCTGGTGAGTATGAGCTGTTATTTTTGAAAGTGGTATAAGTCCATTTTTCAAAAAAATTAGTTAATGATAACAATAGACAAATGACAATATAATCTTTCTAACGGTAAGAAATTTATAGCCAAAATAAAAACAAATTCGTCTCTAATACTTTTGCAAAACATAAGAAAATTCAAAATCCCGTATATTTTTGCATTTATTGTTTCTCTATTCTTTCATTATCTCGTTTCAACAAAATTGGACTTATACCACTTTCAAAAATAACAGCTCATATGAAGAATAAAGTACGAGTATGAAGAGGTAGATTCAAAACGAAACGGGACAGAAAATCGAAATTTGGAGTTTGTTGTTTTTACGCATTTTGGTGTCCTTTCATGAGACATGTGAAATACGTCATTTCAATCGAAAATTTAACTAGTTTCACACCAAAGTCATCGGCGACTTTGGATTAGATCAATCGTCAAGAAATGCGGCTTCAAACGATTTCAATTTGCACTACGATTTAAAAATCGTTTGATGTAGATTTTGATATTAACCGATTTATAAACATTTTTACCAAGCAAATTTATACTGAAGCCTGATGTTCATATTCACAGCAGGTTATGTACATAAATACAGTTGTTGTAATCCATCCACATTTCAATTTTTTCTGCTAGGGATTATTTCTGGATGTCAATTACGTATCTCCTGCATTTCTTCATTTTCGATAATCAAGCCCCTATTCCAATAAAATGCGATTATGTAAGATTTCAAGAACTTGAAATATCTTACATAATCGCGTTTTGCTAAGTTTCCATAAAATTTTCGAAATTTATACATTGCTTGCAATATTGACCACCAGCCGTCCCAATCTTCTGATTTCGTAATTCTATATAATTTTCTAAAATAAAGTTTAAATCTATACATTGAAAATGTTATAGGGATTATTCCCGTTAAGATGCGTCATATGAAATCGAATTACAGGAACTTCGGGATTTTCGATATTTTAAGCGCCTTAGAGATTTGTTTGTATTGATTTTAATGTTTATGCTATTATTAAATATCCGAAACACAAACATTTTGTTCGCATGTAAATGTCGTAGCTCATTAACAATGGCTGATTGCGATTTTCCAGCCAAATACAAAGCAATAACACTGTTGCGTTTGAATTCCGAGTTTTCGATATTACTCGAGTTTTATTTGAATTGAATTAAGCGTAGTTATGTTCTACCTGTTAGGAGATTCTCGAAATCCGAAAATTTATTTTTTAATATCAATGAGATTTATGAAGATTATGCTACACGATTCTAAATTTATTCGAGATTTTCGAGGATCATTCGAAGTCATTCAAGTCAATTGAGCGTCTCAATATTCCTCTAAATTGGTAAAGTTTTGTAGTTGCCGTGATGTTAAAGAATTAAGCTTATATTCGGGATTTTCGATAATTTATGGGGTTTTCGAGGTTTTCAAGCTTATTTGAGATTTTATTAGTTTTCGAGATAATTCGTTTTATACTATATTACTGAAGTTTGGTTTGGAGCTGAATTAAGCTTAGGACTGAGTTACATGATCATACTAAAAGTTGGGATTTTCGAAATTCGAATTTTTTCCGATTAATCTAAATTACTGATTTATTAATTTTTTAAGATTATTCTGGCATTCTAAGAATCGTATTTCTCGATATTTCTCGAAATTTGTAAAGGGGGTTTAAGTTGCTGGGTATGTATGGATATAGTAGAATTGGCGCTATGTCGGTTCGAAATACTAACATATAAAGTGCATTTTGGATGGTAAGGCAACATTTGGAAATGTCTCAGTCCCTTTTGGAAATGAATTCTATTTTATTTACAACCTTTTTAATGCCCAGCATCTAAAATTTTTTGTTCATGAAGTATAAACTTAATGATCCAAGGTTTCTTAAAAAGCATGATCATCAAACAAAAAATACAATGTGAACAATAATTTAAAACACTGATTTCCTTATTGCATATTAAATCACAAAACAAAGCTTCTGTAGTAGTCTAGGTTAGGTTAGGTTTAGGTAGCGGTCCACTAGGACCAGGCAGAGACACAAAAATGGTCCGTAGCCATACCACAATTGTTTTTTTTATCCTCCAACTCATTCGAACAATTTTGATCTGTTAACAAAGTGCAGGATACTCCTGACGCCCATCCTACTTAGGTCCGTCAGATCACTGAAGAGGGGTGCCCTTAAAAACCTTAGTCTGTTTCGTGCCAGACGAGGGCAGGTGCAAAGAATATGAAGTACTGTCTCTTCCTTCTCTTCGTCCTCGCAACTACGACAGTAGTCATGTAAGAAGAAACCAAGTCTACTCGCATGCCTACCTATGAGATAGTGCCCTTTAATCACTACAACAACCACACTAATCTGATTCCGCTGAAGTGAGATCAGCTGTTTGGATCTCGCCAAGTCCAACTTTGGTTAGACCTGCCGAGTTATTACGCATGAGGTGCTACTTGACCATGTGTCGTTCATCAACTTACTAGCTTCTTCCTAAACCAGAAGTTTGCATACTGCAAGAGGCATTTAAATATCCATTCTGCTTTCTGAAAAGTGTCCTTTGTACCTCGTCGAGTCAGTTCATCGGCTTTTATATTCCTTGTTCTTATGAAATGTCCTGGCACCCATTTAATATGGATGTTTAACTGATCCGTTATCTCATTAAGAGATGAGAGATAGTTCTGGACTACTTTCGACAGTCAACGACTTTCTTTATGGCAGCTATTTCAGCTTGAAAAATGATACAGTAGCCGGGGAGACGGAAAGAGAAATGTAACAAAAGTTCCTCGCAGAACGCCCCGGCTTCGACTTTCTCGTCCCGTTTTGAACCATCAATGAAGAAGTTTATAACTCCTGGTTCCAAAACTGCACCCATCATCCAGTCCTCCCTGGATGGAATCCTAGTCCGGAACTTAGTGTCGAAATATATCGACGGGACAGTATAGTTGGTGGTCTTGGGAGTTTGTTTGTTACACAATATAGATGAGTGCCCTGTATTGTTGCAGGTCCACATTGAGGTAGATTTCAGTCGTATGGCAGTACAAGCTGCCAACTGTTTCTCCAAGATATCTAGAGGAGTCAAAAGTAGCAGAGTCCCCAGTACCTGAGTGGATGTGCTCCTCAGTGCACCACTGATCCACAGAGAGATTGTTCTCTGAACTTTTGTTAAAAGTTTTTGGTTCACAGTTTTGTCCAGAGCGGGCCACCAGACTGTTACCTCATACAAAAGTGTGGGTCTGACTACTGCGGTATAAAGCCAATATACGATGCGGGGCTCCAACCCCCATCCTTTCCCTACGCCATTTTTGCAAGAGTTTAGCGCTACCCTAGCTTTTACCCTCTCCAGAATATTAGGTTTCCATTGAATTTGCTAACCAAAACGAGACCCAGAAACTTCGCTTCATCTGTAAAATTCAAGCCGAACCCATTTAAAATGGGAGGATCTACATGAGGAAGTTTATATTTTTCAGATTAAAGAGCCAATTCGGTTTTGTGTGGGTTCACATTAAACCATAAGTTCACTGAGGGTACTGGTATATTTGCCACGGACATTAATATCGTAGGGGGACAGTACGCCACCCTGCGGCGCACTCCTGCATGTAAATCTTCAGGCGGTGGATTCCCCCAAACTGGAATTTATGATCCTGCCTCCCACTCCCAGATTTGAAAGTACCAGAATTATAGCCCCTGGAAGCACGTTTTTAAAGGCCCTTTCAATATCCAAAAAGTTTTCATTGCGAATTCTCTATACTCGAAAGATTTCTCAATGAAATATATAAGCGAATGGAGAGCAGTCTCTGCAGATCTCCCCTTGCAATGGGCATGTTGAGATTTGGAGCACTTTCCGGCACAATTGTGCCTCTAATATGAGCTTCTGTTTGTCTTTTCAGTGTTTTAAGAAGGAAGGAAGACAAGCTAATAGGTCTAAGGTAATAAATATAGTGGGTAATAAATACAGCCTTCACTTCCGTCTATTTGCTATTAATGTGACATAGTTCTAGGCTGCCTTTAAAAATTATTTCTAACAAGGAAATGGTTAGATCCGTAGTTTGTTGAATATTCGCAGGGATAATATCATCAAGTCCAGGCGATTTATACGGTTTAAAACTATTTATCGCCCACAGGATCTTTTTCCTACTAATAATTTGGCCTGTGAGGCTACTTGCCCTTTTACCTACTGATGTGGTAGGTACAGTCGGAACAACCAGGAAAATGAGTTTCCAGCAGAAGTTCTAGCGATTCCGCACTATTAGTGACCAATATCTCATCCGGCCTTTGAAGGTAACTTAGGATAGAAGGACCAGTTGATGGTACTTTGCATAGCCTAGACATCTTCGAAGACGCCTGAATTTTGTCACAGTACAGTCTCCAAGATCTTGGCACTTCTCAATTGATATTTGTAAATTTTGAAGACTTCCTTATAGGAATTCCAGTCTACAGCGGCTCTTGTTTTCCTAACTGTTTTGAATGGTCTTTTGCATTTTTGACATGTTTGTTGAATCTAATTGAACCACCTGGGTGGCCGAGATTTACTCCTAGGCCTGCTAAGAGGTCTAGAGCCCAGTATCGCTTCATTAAAAGCGCCAGACAGCTAAGCCATCGAGCTCCAGTGCAGATTTTGAAGGTTTTGGCACCGGAACTGCCCCATGACGCGTCAATCACGGTAATCGCTTTCTTATACCTCATCGTGATAATCACGAAAATTTCGTTTTTTTTTACTTCTAACGTGCCATTTTAAACAAAATTTCTCGATTGCTCACTCATAGTTTAACTTAAAACTAAAATTTCCGTTCAAAAAGTTTTCATTTTATCCCAAAAAGTCGTAATTTTGATAAATAAAGTGGTATCACCGCTCACCTTTCGCGCCTTAATACTAATGCCCCGTACTGCTTCTATAAATCATTACGTCTTGATCTAAAAAATTCCTCAAAAATTACATCGTCGATTCCGCCAAAAAAATTATAGCTTGCCCGACATGTTTGTGTTATACGTGTGAAAGTTACAAAAAAAAATTGTTGGATTATGTAAATCTCGCATCAAAAAAATTTTCTTTAAAGCCAATAAAATAGACGCAACTAGCACACGTATCATCTACGATATTCTAAAATCTAGAATATTTCACTCAAACGAAAAAATATCTACGTACACGTAGAGTAGATTTTTAGCCTCAGTAAAACATGTATATTCTACCTGTACTGGATACGAACAACAAATACGGGTCGGATTTTGTTTTTTCACATGAAAATGGCTTGCTTTCTAAGCGACCTAACTTCATAGAGTTTTTTGAACCAAAATAGAATAACATCTTTCGCAGTAATAAAACAGCCATATTTTCTGCCAACAGAAACACAATTTTAATTCAAATGGTTTTAGAATGCTACCAAAATTTTGAATTTATTAAAATTAATTCTGGTAAGCAAATTTGTGGAATTTAAGTTTTAGGAGTTTCTTCCTCACATACTATATATGAACGCTCCTCAAAGCCGCTTTGTGTGCAAGGATGACAAGAAGGCATGTAGCACCTTTTTTTGGGAACCGAGGAACTAGCGATCTCCCATCTTATCACTTATCTTCATTTGTTATAGGTGTATCTCCAGTGCAACATTAGAATCTGTGCAAACCAATTAAACAGTTGCACTTTCGGGTCGGCATTTTTGAGTAAGAAACCATCAAACACACCTCCTCGTTTCCTCATTTTCTTTCGTAATCCTTCACTTGAATATCAAAATTCATTTTAACCATACTCTCGTCTAAATCATTAATAATGTAAGGCTCCTCCTATACACCATAAATAATTTTATAGTTTTCATGTTTGATATATAAAGTGGCATCATATAGTTGATTTTGTTTTATCGATAACGATCTTTAAGTCAATAAATGATTTTTATACAATTTTTCATTATCGAGGATCACACATTACACAAGTCTAGTAGTTTTTATTTATTATAGATTTTTTTTTTTTGTTTTTGTTTGTTGAATTCTTTACTCATCTTAAAATACAAGATCAAACTCATTACTCATTTTTCAGTCGTATTTCTTGATTTTTATAAGATCTTTAAGACATAAGAAGAAATTACGAAAGAAAAAAGAACCGTTTTAATACGGTTGTAAAAATATTTTCATTTGAACTGTCGATCATTTTTGTTGATGTTGGATGTTGCGCCATCGTATATAGTTTATAAACACATAACTATTTTTTTTTTTTTTTTTTCAAAAGACCAAGACGGCGACAATCTTAACAATATTCACAAGAACATTGAAATAGAAATGGATTTTTTTTTTCACTGTGTTATGATTTTTTCATTTCGTCTTAAAGAAAGTCATTGATCGTTTTAACAAATAATAAAAAAATATTTGTACATTATCTAGTCGTATTTTAATAAACATATGATCGATTGATCGTTAATGAAGATCAAGACAATCCGTTATTTTTCAAGGTTTTCTTTCATGATCATCACCACAATGATGATTATTCGACGATAGCGTGTTTTTTATTTTTTATTGTTGTTGTTGTAAGAAATTACAAATTAATCAAACAAATATTGTAATGTACGATCAATTAATGATGATCATTATTATCTTATGTTTTCTTTATTATTTCAAATGATCACCATGACTTTGAATTTTCATTTTCTGATTTGTTCGGCTGTGTATACTATATAATAGTTAGATTATATTGTCTATATGAAAAGTATCAATTAGGAATCAATATAAAAGAATTTTCTTTTATGGAAATTATTTTCGTATACGTATATAATTTAAATTGAACGCATTTCATCGTTTTTGCTTTTGTTTTTTCATGTTTGAATGATCGTTGAATGGAAACTAATTGATCGTGATTAGAAATTGAAATTTTTTTTCTCTATTCTATTGTGTATAGACGAGAGTACATAAATAGGAAATGCGCGATCGCATTTAATTTGTATTAAAATTTTTCATCTATTGTTAGTTGAATTTGGTGACTTTGAAAACTCGATGATTGCCATAAAAAGAATTTTTACTATGGAGATCATCGCAACGAACTGACATGAGATTATGATCATTTCTTTTAATTTATTTATTTATTTATTTTTTGAGGGATTTGTAATTGGAGCATGAATTATTGGGAAATAATATCTATATTCTCACGATCGCATTTTTTTTTTTGTTTAAATGTGTGATCGGGGTCATATTTGATCACAATCAAAACACTTGTGATGATTGTTTCCTATATTGTATTCGAGTATACAAAAATTAACGTACAATAAATACTTTACATGACGCGCGCTTATATGCAAACAAGTAAAAATTGTGGATCAATAAATTGAAGATTAATTTGAAAAGAAAATACACTAAATAAGAAACGTACGATCATTAAATTTTTAAACTGAATTAATATTCTTAAAGTTTAATCTTTTAATATTTTTTTTGTTTTTGTTTTTAAGAAAAAAAATTTAAAAGAAAATTGTCAATGATTTATTTATGTACATACATAATAACTCGCGGAAGGGGTGGACCACGTTAAATCGCGCAGGTAAAAATTGATGTTACTCAATTTTGTTGTTGTTGTTATTTGCTGTAAACAAAATTTTATTTTTTTTTTCGAAATTTTTAATAATCGTATGACCTAATTCAACGGACTCTCCAATCGATCGTGCAAAGTGAATTTTTTTATCTTCTTTACATACACAAACACACACGAAAAACATAAAGTTAAAATTTTTTAATTAACAAAAAAATGTTTATTAATTAATGGCAGCGCAATATTCACTAATAATAATTTTACGTGCGGCGGAAAATTCGAACATACTTTTGATATTTCTATGAAATTTAATGACAAGACAAAACCTACCCACGCGTGTAAATCGTTGATTTTTTTAAATCTTTTATTCGTTTTTTTAGTTTTGTTGTCTTATGTCTTAGATTTGATAGTTTGGTTACTTAATAATATTTGGTTGTTTTTATAAGAAAATGAGATGAAAAGACACTCGCTGTGAATTTTGAAAGGTCATAAATGAAAACAAAATATGGTCGTGGGCTAGTGAATCTGATATCATAATTGAGAGAATTTTTTATATTGGGGTTAAGGGACTTGTTGGGCTTATTCACCTTAAATCGAACGATTTGTGAGCTCCAATTAACACGAGAAATTCAATGCTATATATACAAAGATAAAATCGTGTATTTGGTTAGTCGTTTCGGTACAATATAATCTAATCCAAAAATTTAGGCAGCCGCCTACATTCGTATTACCGTTTTTTAATAGAATAATTTACTTATAATTTTTCTATATCGCTGCTCTGGCACCAATCGTGAATCAAATACATTATGTTCTTAAGATCTTCACATGTGATTTGTGTCTTGTCAATTATTATACAATGACAATTTGAATTAAGTGTGTGTGGGTGCGTCAATTTGATTTGGGTGATGATTTTTATGTTATGATATGCATAAGAATTTTTAATTAAAAGAATTACAGCTTCTTCTTCAGCCTTATATGTGTTTTAAATCACCTCGAAAAATACACCCAAACTCTTTTCGTATCAAAATTCAAGAACTTTTTCCACTTCCGTATAATTGTTGAGTTGCGCAGAAAATAAAAGATTTTATATACCCTAAGAATGAAACACGTTTAGTTTTATTAATGATCAAACCGGAAGTCGGTTAAAACAAAAAAATACTTTCACTTTACAATTGACAATACAAAACAAATAGTGTTGCCAGAATATAAATTTAAGTTTTCATTCCAACATCCCCACTATAACTAAATTTCAATTAAACCCCTTAATTTTGAAAAATCAAAATATTTGACAGAAGGAAGCGGCTTAGTCATAATATCTGCAATCATATTATCTGTTGTTACATGCTTTAGCTTTATAGAACCGTCTTGGATAACTTTCCTAATAAAATGATGACGAACATCAATATGCTTGGTTTTGGGATGATAACACTCATTTGATTCAAGATGAATCGCACTTTGATTATCACATAACAACAATGTAGTTGGCGATTCATTCATTATCTCTCTTCATCGGCATCACAATAATCAATTATATCAGAATTTCCGTTTTTTTTGTAAGTAAGTTTTACATTAATCGTACCTTTCAAATATCTCAATACTCTTTTTGCAGCTAACCAATGCTGCATACCGGGATTGTTATTGAATCGACTTAAGAAATTTACGGCATAACATATATCAGGCCTACTTATTTGTGCTGCGTATAATAAACTTCCAATTAATTCATTATACGGCACATTCATCATTTCATTTGTTTCTTCTTTTGATTTTGGACACTGTTCTTTACGAAGTTAAATATTCATATCCATTGGGGTTTTAAGTGTTTTAACAGGATTACATTCCGCCATTCCAAAACGATCCAAAATTGCGGAAATATACCGTTGTTGATCTATACTTAACGTTCCAATTTCTTTATCATAATTTAGATTCAATCCTAAAAACGATTTCGCTTCTCCAAGCTCCTTCATATCGAAATGTGTTTTTAAAAAGCATTTCAATTCGCCAGATAAATTTTTTTGATTGGAGAAAATTAAAATATCATCCATATATACTGCAATTATCAAACATTTTCCACTTGATTCATTATTGTAATATACTCACATGGATCATAATCAGATTGCTTTAAACCGAATTTCTTTAAAGTCTCACTCAACTTCATATTCCATGCTCTCGAAGATTGCTTCAAACCATATATAGATTTATGGTGCCCTCAGGCGGGACTATAAATATCTCTTCAGATAGTTCACCCAATCCAATTGTTCGATGTATAGGTCAAACTTTACAGCCAATGACAGCAAATACCGTAGAGAATTGTATCTTATAACATCATTATCAAAATCAACTCCTTTTCGTTGACTGCACCCCTTAGCTACAAGTCTTGCTTTATATCGTTTTAAAAACCCACATTGAATTCAACGTTTTTTTACCACTAGGAAGAGCCACAATCTCCCATGAATCATTGACCTTTAATGAAGTAAATTCTTCATGTATTGCAGCTTTCCAATTTGAATGATCATTTCTACTCATAGCTTCATCTTACGTTTCTGGATCATTATAATCATCTTTAATCGCCAAATACGAAACAAAATCATTGAATTCAGGACGTTTTGAGATTCTCGTCGTTCGACTATCTGCTTCATTAATAACAATCTCACTTTCAGGCATATAATCTGAATCAGAATCAACAACTGTTGTTTCAAACCTGGCGTCGTCAGATACATTTTCCGATGTAGAAACATTAGGTTCATTAATATCATTCGTTAACTCTTGGCATCACATGACCAAATTCATCAACAACCAGCATTTGATCTGAACCGTTCCCATTATGATCGGGATTTCCAAATAAATTCCCCACTACATCTTGATCATCTGAGAAAGAACTAATATCGTTAGTAAAATTTGTTGACCTATTTACCTCTAAATATTTTTTATCTTCCAGGAATATGACATATCTACTGATGATTATATCTTATATCAGCCCACCATGATACATCTAATAGATTTAACATCCCACTTTAATCGTTTAGGTTTGGGCACAAATACCATTGCCAAACATCCAAACACTCTCAAATGTGACAAATCTAGTTTAACATTTATCCAAACTTCTTCAGGGGTCTTTTGATCTATCCCACATGGTATACAATTGATAAGGTATGCTGCCGTATTAACAGCTCCAGCCCAAAAACATTTCTCAAGTCCAGCATCCAAAAGAAGACACCGAGCCTTTTCGACTATGGTTCTATTCATCCGTTCCGATTTACCATTCTGTTCTGTTCTGTTCTGTTTTGGAGTTTGATTTTCAACCAATTTTTTAAATGTTAAAAATTTCTCGAAGACATCGCTTTTTGCTTTGATTAGATAAACAAATATTTTTCTTGAAAAATCATTCAAAAATGATACATAGTACCTTGCACCTCCCAATGATTGTTTTTCCATAGGTCCACACACATCAGCATGAATCAACTGCAAAATATCAGTTGTGACGCTCGTTGATGCCTTAAAATGCTTTCTTAACTGTTTACCTTCCAAACACGAAATGCACGAATCACTTGTTTTATTGTCAAATTCCACTGTGGACTGAGATTTGAGATTCTCTAAATTTTTGGAATTTGTATGATCTAGTCCACGATGCCACAAACTTTTACTCACGGTTAAACAACAACTATTACTTGAAGAAGGAACACACAAACTGTACATTTTTTCAATTTTAAATGCTACCGCAAACAACTGATTGTTTCTATTATAAATAAAACATTTGTCTTTTACAAAATGCACTCGATTCCCATTTTCTATCATTTGTCCAACTGATAACAAATTTGCACATAAATTTGGTACATGCAAAACATCGCGCACACAAACTTCAAAAACTTCAGTATTCACACTAACTTTAAGAACAACATCGTCTTTACCAAGTATGTTTAATTTACTATTATCTGCCACAGTTACAGAATCTTCCTCTTTAAACTCAACATAATTAATAAACAAATCAAAGTCTTTCGTCATATGCGACGTTGCACCTGAGTCGACATACGACATTCTTCTTAAGATTTTCTTGAATGGCATAAGTTGCATGTAAAACAAATTTACTTTTTTCGTCACCTTTTGCTGCGAATGTGTTACCTTTTTTCGATATATTTTTACAAAATTTCTTTATATGGCCAAATTCCCCACATTCATAACATTTTGGTCCTTTGGACTTGTGTATCCTTTTTGTTTTAAACGCAGGCATTGCTTGGTTTGACGTATCTACTGTACAATTAGAATTACTGTACGAATCGATATCCTGCAATAATTTCATTTTAATCGCATCAGCTGATATTTTTATTCCGCTACTTTCAATTGCCCTAATCATGGGTTGAAACTTTTCAGGTAATCCACTTAACAATAAACTACCCACCCATTCGTCATCCACCTTCATTCCAATCGAATTAAGTTTATGAGCGGCACCAATAATTTTGTTCACATATTCACCGACCGTTGAACAACGATCAAGCTTTGTAGTCGTCAATTCCCTCAAAAGTTCAACTCTTCTTGTGAGTCCGGAATCATCAAACGTTGATATCAACTTTTGTCAAACATCTTTTGCAGTTTTGGCCTCTTTGATGTGTACATACAGATTGGGATCAATCAACAAAACTAGTTTTGCTTTCGCTTGAGCAACTTTATCCACCTCGGTTTCAGTACCCTCTACACTCTTCCATAAACCATCCAACACTAACAAATTCTCGACAGCAAACTTCCACTCATCGAAATTTTCCGGACCTTTAAGACGATCGACCAATGCCAAGTTCTTCAAAGACATTTTCCTTTTCTTATCAACAATTAAATAAAATTTTTCTCTCAACTCTCAATGTTTAAATTTTCCAAAATAATTACATCTTTTCTGGGCCCATAACCTGTTGGGTTTAACCCTAAGAATGAAACACGTTTAGTTTTATTAATGATCAAACCGGAAGTCGGTTAAAACAAAAAAATACTTTCATTTTACAATTGACAATACAAAACAAATAGTGTTGCCAGAATATAAATTTAAGTTTTCATTCCAACAATAATCCAAATTTTTTGATTCATTCATTTGTTCTGTGAAACTTATGTAAAGATTCCCACAATTGAAAGGTTTAATTGTGGACATGCTTTCTTCTAAAGTTCTTTTCTTAAGTTGGGCTTTTTTCAGAAAGTCCTTGTAAGCCCATGAAAGCCCTAATAAAAAACCTTCATATTGAAGGAATTCCCTAACAACAACCTTGTCACGATATAGAAATCGCTGTGGCGAATTCTTGTTTGGTTACTGTGAAGATACTTAAGTCAGTCTCAAAATAAAAGACGTCTGCACATGGTTGATGGATAAGAGAGATATTTATTTGGAATTACAAATTTACAATAATTTTCCCCATAAACAGATAAAATAAAGTTCGCGGTAGATTACTGTTTTAATCTGCAAGTACAATTTACGTTAACAAAATAACAAACGGTCACCCCCGCTTAATTGATCAAAATCACCATTGTACATCATCCTTTAAAAGACGAAAATTCGTGCATGATTTCTGGCACTTGATGGCGAGGCGAAGTTGATGGCGTTATCACTTAGGTGATATAATTATGAGATGTTTAGTATTATAGGGCAGTCCCGATTTTTGAAATCGTCCGCCGAGTCACATCACTCCATCATTATCGACAAATGGATTCAATTGCCTTAATTTGCTCTTCACTGGAACTGAATTTTTATTACGGAGACAATAATATAGCCTTCAGAATCGCATTATGTATGCTAGTATCTTCTTTATCTTGAAGAAACTGGAACTGAAATCGTCTAATGTATTATTTTTGCCTTCATTGGTAATCACATTAGTAATTAGACCATAGTTGTTCAGCTTCCTTTAGTCATGGTCTAGTCAATGTAGTCCAGTCCACCATAAATCTATAAGCGTAATTTTGCATACTGATATACCTCGGGATGTCAAATGCAAATCGAGTTAGCAGACTCCAAACTTGGTAAGCTAATCTGCTTTAGCGGAACCACTTTTGTTTTTGAGCAGATTAGTTTAATTTTTCACCGCTACATAAGCCCACTTGCTGGCATCACAGAATCCATTGATGGTTATGCAGGTAGAAACATTGATGGAACGTGGAATTTTAATATCAGGCTACTCTCTACCTAAATCATTTCTGATGTCAATCCAAGCTGATTTTGTTTCCGCCGGCAGCCCTTCGTCCCGCTCCAACTCATCATCATCGTCATAAATTTTCGAATAGAATTTTAATCCTGACTGTGAGTCCGAGAGGATCAAAAATATTGCTCACATCTGAAAGAAAATGTCTTTTAGTGTACTCATTGGTTTCTGCTAGACTCATTGGTTTCTGTAGAATTCGTAATAGTTACACAGGTTCGTCTGGGTATTCCACAGCGATTTAATGCGCTTCATATGCGAATCATCGGATGGGTTACGTATGAATGGATGGTTGGATGTTATTTTTCGTAAAATGAAACCGCCGCTTCTTAATATATTTACAACTTCGCTCTTCAATTGAATTAGTTCTATTAACTTTGATACACCCGTCATCAAATCATCTACTTATATGTCATAATTGATGGCACGGGATTCTTCCGGATTTTAGCCTGCTTTAATAGGGTCCATTACTTCAAACATCTGGTAGACATGAATGATGCTGAAGCCGTCCCAGACGTTACGGCTTTCATAGCATATGGGCAGATTCGCTGTTGCTCACCACGCCATAGTATCCAAACGAAATTTTGCAGTGCAACTAGTACATTTCAATACAACATGGTGCGGTAAACCACCGCAACACTATGATGTTTGAAGGAATTTTATTCATTTGTCCTAACTCTTGATACTCTTGTAAAAATTCGGCTTCTTAAAACCGTCATTTGATTGGAATTTCCTCTCCATCCCTACCTCAGCACTATGTGGTAGGTTGACCCCTTGTTCTATACGCTTCAGTAGGTTTACAGAAATAATCGGTTAGAAAATAGTGTTTATGGTTACAAACTGAACAAAGCCTTTAAAAATCTTTAAATATCATTTCACGCAAAAAACTGTGGAAACGATCAAAATTTCAATTTTGGTGTTATCAAATAATACCTTTCCGAAATTTTTCGAACTAGTTTTTGTAAGAACCAGATATGTAATTCCAATTTAAATATAAGATTATGGGGGCAAATTATTCGATTAAGTGATTATGATTGAAAATATTTACTCTTCCTGAATAATCGAAAAGAAATTTTCAAGAATTGTTGTGAAACC
Organism: Tipula vernalis; assembly: GCA_958295665.1. Lineage (NCBI taxonomy): Eukaryota > Metazoa > Arthropoda > Insecta > Diptera > Tipulidae > Tipula > Tipula vernalis. Next base: position 152,400,618 of record OY282560.1, on the reverse strand, counting down.
ACGTTTAGTTTATGTTGAATTTGAAATATGTAAAAAAATTGCGGTTTGTTTCATAATACAAATTCGAATATTGTAACTGGAAAGTTAAAGTTATATTGGCATTTTTCAGGAAAACGTCTTTGAAATTATGTAGGTTAGGTTGGAGTAGCTGCTTTGGTACACTTAGATGGGCGGCAGTCCATTGTGATATTACAGGATTTTAGGACGTATACGCATACTTATGTAGCGTAGAACATCTAGCCTTACTGTTTAAGATCCCACAGGTTGTCCATCTTGAACTTGCCTATGTATTCATGCCTTCTGCGTGCTAGTGCCGGACATGAGCAAAGGAAGTGAACCAAAGTCTCTTTCTCCTCTTTGTCCAAACAGCTTCTACAGAAGTCACTTGCCTCCAGACCCAGCCTTCCTGCATGTTCTGCAAAACGGCAGTGTCCCGTGAATTTTCCTACGACCAATTTGTTACGAAATGGGCTTCTGAGTTTGTCTGAATTTTGCAATTAAAAACACTGTGTACTTTTATGTCACTTTACTTTTATACACTTTAATATTTAATTTCACTTTACTTATCTTCACTTCACTTTACTACACCGCTTGCCACTGGTGGGGGCTATGACTACAGATTTATTTCACTTGTTACACGATTTAAAGTAACCCAAAAACTGTTCTCTGCTTGCCATCGGTGGTGTTTATATACCAGTTTACTACTGCTCCCGAAATTTCCTTTATTGCGTGTCATAAATCTTCATTCTTGGTTATTCTGTTTATAATACATAATCATGTGCAAATATCGTTTATTGGCTTGTCATATTCATCATGTGTTGTTCATTTATTCTTGAATCACTAAACTACGAGTACGCCTTCCTTTGTACGCTACATCTCGGACGTTCTTTTTTTACTAGATCAGTATGAATTTGAGCGTTGGTGTATAAACATGTTTCGATGCCAAACATAAATAACCGTAATAAAAATATTGGCTACGACGAGCATCGAACCATTGACCATCTTTTAAACCACGCGACAACCGTCCGAGCTATCGCTGTACACAATGTGGACTTGTTGTATTATGGCCATAATCGTCACATCACCCCTTCCTCAATTCTGTTCGTCCCGAACAGAAATATTATTCCCCCTCGCAATTACTTTGTAGCTTTGGAGACTTTCCTTTCTTTCTTTGTGGGTTGTAGAGCCGTATTAAATCTCCTTCGTTATATCCTTTTTCGTTTGCTCTCAGATCGTAACGGGCCTTTGATCGGTCGCTGTTCAGCTTGATATTCCTTCGAATATGTCCATGGATCTCAGCCATTCTGTTTCTGAGTTCGCTTACGTATACGTAGTTCACAATTCCTTTGGGAGTTAATTCTGGTACTCTAAACTCAATATCGCACGGTAGCCGTATTTGCTTTCCAAAGAGGACTGTTGATGGTGTAATCCCCATGGTATCGTGTTCTGCACAACGATATTTTTATTTTTTATTTTTTTATTTTTTTTTTTTATTTATTTATTTCTTTATTTCAACTTATAACTTAATAATAATACAAACAAATTATAAACTAATTAACATATTATAGTTGAACAAAGTAAAGCTCCGTTTAGATGAAAATCTGTGGTGGAGCAAATAAACAATTTAAACATGCTATTCTATAAAATCTTTGGACACATTGAGTTAAATATATATTACACAATAGTTTTCTTATTTTTTTTTTTTTTTTTTTTTTTTTTTTTTTTTTGTATTTATTATAAATATTTACATGACTTTTATATGCCTAAACTGAAATGCTTATGTAGATGAAGAAACCGTTTAATGAAAAAAGAAAAATAGTAAATGTGGCTAACGTATTAACCCAATAAGGCAAACAATAAAGAATAACTAACGTATGACAATAATGCGAAAACTGTAATACGAGGAGTAGCTGAATTATCGAAGGGATGAAAAGCGGAGAAAAATGAAGAGGGCATACAGATAAAATTGGGAGAAAAAGTTTAAAGTACCATATATTTTCCATATATACTCCATTATAATGAGCTGTTATGCTCAAAATGGACTGTACGGATGTATTTGGTACGGATCTTAAAAATTTTTTGTGTATAAAATAAATAAATAAATAAATAAATATGGAAAAAAATAATAATTACACTTAGTTGCCTTTAAATTTACAATTGTTTAATGTTTACGATAACAGCTTTAATTGGTGAAATTACCCGAAGCTATATAATGTTAATTTCAGAAAAATCTTTCAACATTTTCTATGCCATCATAAACAGGGGATATGCCGATCCCAGTTCGCCTGATTTGATCCAACGACTTTTGCCAAGTGCTCTTCTAAGCTACGGTTGAATCGCTCGACCATTCCATCAGATTGTGAATGTAGCGCTGTCGTCCTTGTCTTTGACTTTCTTTTACTCTAGTAAAATAAACTATAGAAATCATAAAAATTTTGGACCTTGAGATTTTTAGAGATTTATCTGTTTTGAGGTCCCCTGAGTCCGAAAGGTGGGTTTCGAAATGGTGTCTGTCTGTCAGTCTGGGTCCTCTCTGCAGCCCAGATGGTTTAACCAATCGAACTGAAATTTCAGATTTAAGCTTTTTTGATAAATTGGGAGGTCCCAATTGGGACACACCTCTATTTGTAATACCGATCAATTTGCACATCTCTTGGAACACATTACACTTAAAATTACGACCTTGATCCGAATGAAGCTCCACCGGTACCCTATATCTCCTGATCTAGTTGGTTTATGAAATCTCCGGCTACCGTTTGTGCTTCTTGGTTTGGTATTGGCTAGGCTTTCGATCAATTACTGAAGTAGTTGATACACACAAGGATGTATCGATTCCCACCAACTGTTCGCGGAAACTGCCCGGCGATACCCACAGCCATTCGTTGAAATAGAGCTCCTACGTTCGCTTTGCTGGTCCTTTACTAGCTGCGCAAGTGTAACACTTTTTGTATCAATCTTCAACATCTTTGCGGCAGTTGACCCAGTAGAAACGTTCCCTCACTTTGGTCAATGTCTTATTAACGCCAAGATGTCCGGTGCTTCATGCGTTGTGGACTTCATTTAACACTTCCGGAATTCTGCATTTTGGTAACACGGTCTGCATTTGTTTAATTTTTCCAGCTCGTTTTAGCACACCGTTCTCCATCTTCAATGAGTCCCATTGCGCCCAGTAGCCTTTTAGCGTTGGAGAAGTCTCGGATATCTCGTGCCATGCAGGTTTCTGTCCTTTCCTAATCCAAGCCCTTACTGGGCCGAGCGTTGGATCCACAACAGCGTGGTCCGTTCGAATTAGAAATTTTTGTCAATACAGGTATTTGTAGGAATGTTTAACGCATTCCACAACGGCCAGTAATTCTCGTCGGGTTACACAACAATTTCTTTCTGACCTGGATAGGATTCTGCTGAACTAGCAAATCACTCGTTCTTCCGCTCCATGTTGCTGAGATAAAACACCACCAATTCCCACGTTTCTGGCATCTATGTCCAAAATGAATCTTTCATTTGGCCGAGGATGATGCTGTTTTTAGCTGCTCGAATGACGTTTGGCAAGGCTGACAGCTATATACGAAAAGTATGCGACAAATCTCCGGTAGTATGTACAGAACCCCAGGAAGCTTCTAACCTCATCCACATTCCTCGGCACTGGACATGATATGCCCCAAGTACTTCACTTCGTTTTTAAAGAGTGTACACTTGCCTGAGTTCACTGTCATTCCCGCAGCCTTGATACATCATAACACCTCGCACAAATTTTTGAGGTGTTCGTCGAAACTTTTCCCGATTACAATGATATTGTCTAGATAAATGAAACATGTCTTCCAGTGCAGTCCTCTCAAACTTTGCTCCATCAGTCTCTCGAACGTAGCTGACCAATATCCACTTTTCGATCCCAGGTTACTGAATAACGTTGCTCATCTACCCTGAGTAATGAGTAGTGTGACGCATCTTATTGGTCACAAGTTTTTTTTTTTGTCGTGGTGGTGAGGCTTTATAAATTGTCGTTATCCGTGGTGAGCATCGCCTGTGGTTGACCTTATCTGGCTTGGTTTGTTCGTTATACGAATTTTTTTGTTTTTCCCCGCTTCTGTTTGGTAGAAAAAGAAGAATAAAATCGATACGGGGTCAGTTGAGTCAATTTTTTCAATAAGTACAGTCAGTCGAATAATTTATTTGTTGTGTGATTGTAAAATACAATTAACAAATAATAAAATAAAAAAAAAAAGAGTAAAAAAAACTAAAATAAAACGAAAACCAAAAATTATTAACATTAAATAAGGGAGTGTAGCTCTAAATTGAAATCTTAAAAATCATAAAGTTATAATTCGATCAAAAACAGTAGTTCATAGTATGCTTTAGCGCGTAGCGTGCATATATAAACAGTTCGGTTATTAAATTATCAGTGATCAACAAAAATTACAATAAATTGAATTTTTTTTTCCCGCGTAAAGTCGGATGATAAAACTGTGCCGTTAATTACTAAAGACGGATAATGCCTTAATGGTCGATCGGTATTATGTAAAAAAAAAAAGAAAACAAAATCCATGAAAAACATTCTGTGTATTGGTTATAAATTTAATAATAAAAATTTAAATTATTAAATCATAAAAACATAATAATTATAATAAATAAGTAAAATTGAAATAAAAGGACAATTATAAAAGTTTTTTTTTATTTCTATATGAGTGGAATTCCGTTGTTGTAAATCATATTTTGATAATTTCGTTGTGGTTTATAAACTTGTGTATGTTGGAATAGATCATGATGTCTTAAATAAAGTTCAGTGAAAAAAAAAACACAAACCTCAATGAAAAAACAATAGAAAAATAATAATAATAATAATTCCATCAATCACATTAATATCCATCACACAATCATTGATATTATTTTGTGAATGCATTTTCCTTGTTAGACCATTAAACGGTTATTAACTATGTTAAACACCAATGTTCAATAATTGGCTGATCAATGTTAATTCTGGAGTGCACGAGCAACTGTTCCAGTATATCAAAGAAGCAGTAAAGTGGGACCAGTTTGGATTTGTTTTCGGATTGGCGGTACATCGATAGTGGTTATTTAGTAAATCGCAAGTTTTTACAAATTATTATTTCTTACTTTATATTTTATTATTATATTTCATTATTTTTTTCATTATTTTTTTTTGTACATTTTTCTTGTTTTCTATTTCCATCATTTTATTGTTTATAATCTTATTATTATTACTTCATAATTATTATTGTATTATTCTCTGATTTTTTTTTTACACTGTATTATTAGTTATCTTGCTATATCTGGAATTTGTTCGGATTAGAATTATTGTCTTTAATTTGTAATCATGGATTTTCTTTTGGTTTTTGTTCCTGAGAACATTTCGATGATTTGTTAAGTAATTTCAGTGAGTGAAATCAAAGTGAGTGACAGGGGACTTTAGTGATGTGATCATACTACTTCCTATTATGCATAATTTTTATTGATAGGTGTAATTCCATCTAAGCGGTTTATTCGAGATTACTGTATTCTTGGACCACCCACGACACACCGACGAGAAATAGCCAGAGACAGGCAAACCGCACCAAGAAAAAAAAACTACAGTAATATTCTGTTAACAACCGTTGTCATGGTTCGTCATTTATAAAGCTGTGACCACGGTTTGTTACAGTAGCTATCCTTCTTCGTGACATCATTTAGTTTTCGGTAATCTACGCAAAACCTCACTGTCCTTCTTTTGCACTTGAACTACCCGTGAACTCCATGGACTGTTGGATGGCTCAATGATTTTATTCCGGCACATCTATTGTATCATCCGGCCCACCTCCTCTTGTTTAGCCAACGGCAGCCTTCTGGGTGCCTGTCGAATTGGTGGTGTATTTCTCGTTTTGATGCTATGCTGTACCACCTCCATTCAGCCGTATTCATCCTTGCTGCTTGGAAATACCTCGGCGTACTCTGATAACATTTGTACTGCCATCGCGAACTGCTCGCCTTTCAAATGCTGGCACAATCTTTGAATTGATTTCTTCGCCTCGCCATTACTTTTACACTTATCAGCATTGGCCTCGATACTGCATTGGGCGTACTATAAGCAGACTGGATTTTCCTGAAGACGACACCGAACTTTAGATGTTTAGCTTTTTCGGTTATGTTCATTATTCGGACAGGAATGGTTGCTCCGAGTGATGTTGGTGTTTTTCCATACAGTAATCCTGTTCGGTCTATTCCTGTTGTTGGCTCCAATATTCCGACTTTAATGGTCCCAGGATGCCCATCCACGCATGCATAAGGTAAGGCTTCGCGCATTGGTTCAATATCTAGAGGATCCCTTAGAATAGCTATGACTTTGTTTCCTGCGTCAATAAGGCCCAGCAGGATTTCAATATTCTGCCATCGTAGTAAGCACTCCGTAGTAATCTGTCATGAAACCTAATTCCAGGATGCATTCGTCTAAAATGTTAGCCACAATGAACTCATGACGAAAATTGAGGCTTCTTATATTTACGGCAATATCGCACCCTCCTTGGATGGCCACGTTCTCTCCGTTTGCAGCTTCCGTCGATATCGAATCTCTGGTTTAATGGCTTCTCTCGTTACCGGGGCTTTTTGTTTCTCCGGCCAATTTTTGTCCCTCAAAGCTGGCGGAATTTAGTTTAACGGCTCGCTGTCGTTGCTACTTGAAGGGTCTCCTTCAGAGTTGATAACCCTTATTGGCGCTTCTTTGCCGGTTTAACTCTTGGAGCTCGGCATGCTCTGGCAAAATGTTCCCGTTTTTTGCACCTGTAGCACCTTGGTCCGAATATTGCTGCTGTGCTCCTCGAGTTTTCCTCCTTAAATTATTTTAAGGACTCCGTGATCATAGCCTGAATTTGATTCACGTCTGCAGCTTCTAATTTCTTTAATCTAGCAGTTTCCGGATAGAGCGTCTGCTAGGCGGCCTCATATTCCAATGCGGCTATAAGAGCTTCACTTGGCGTAGCTCGCTTAGCCGCTGTTCGCAGATGTTACTTCAGCGTATCATCTCGTACCGCATTGATGAATGCATTCACAGCCAAACTGTTTACAATATTCGCGGAAGCTGTGCCATATACTAGCCTGGCAGGCCGTGTGATTTTTGTCTCCAGTTGTTGTAGACTTTTACCTTTGCTTACCTGCGGTTTTGTAGTTGTATCTTGTGAAGCTCCTGAATATTGGAGTCGAATATTGGTGGTTTCATGTGGGTAAAGCTGCCGTTTTGTTGGTGATCTGATGAGTTTGACTGTACGCTACCTTCTCCAGGCTACACAAGAGAGGCACCCTTTCATTTTTTTAGCTCCCTTACTTCCTTTTGCAGTTTTTCAAGTTGTTCCAAATGTTGAAGATGAAGATGTTCAAATTTCTTATCGACATCGTCCTCGAAATCGGCCGGTAATTTTCGATTGTACTCCTTCGATTGATTGTTGGAACTCTTCTTTTTGTAATTGTAGAGACTGCTGCAGAGAAGATAGCTGCGAGGTTAAAGATTCCTAGAGAACTTGCTTCTGTGATGACATCTTCTCCTCTTGTGATTTCAACCGGGATAACATCATCTTTGTTAGAGATTCTTGGAGAACCTGGTTTTAATTAACGTTTACTGTAGCCCTAATAATAGCGCAGCTAGATCTGATTGTGCGGTCGGCTGTGATGTTGAGGGGTTTTGATCTTCTGAGGCTGACACCTTTTGGTCCCTGCTTGTTTCCTTTATCTGCATCAATGTTTCGAGCCGCAATTGTAATTCTGATCTTGTTCCAGAAATTAGGACCCTTCTTGCAGCGAGAGCCTCAGGTCTTCACACCTGGGTTTTCCGGATTGAAAATCCCACTTCTGACACCAATTTGGTACCAAAATGGTATTCCTTTACAAAATTTATCAGTCATTAATTGGGTCAAGACCGCTCGGCAATTTTTTTTTTTCACTAGTGCTGCAAACAATTTTTTTTAAGTGTTACTTGTTAAATTTCTTCTTGCTACGACCGTTGCATGCAATGTTGCATTTGTAATAAAAAGCATAAATTAGATTATGTTAGATGGTTGGGTAGTTGGTTCAGCGGATTGTATAGGGTATCGCCGGTATCTCGGTATTTAAGAAAAATTATCTCATGAAACCTCCATCATAACAAAAATTACGCAGCATTTCTCTATTACTCCCAAGCCATACAAAACTTCCAGAAATTTCAAATATTGATCTCATAAAAATCCAAAAAATCCAAACACATGTACAGAAATTCAGGCTGTACCTATCCAGAGTCTTGTCACGGACTTTAATAACACAAAAATTCATCATTCCGTTTGCTGAGAAACAAAATAATCCGTCCGCGAATTTTAGTGGAAATGCACCCAGCTGAAGAAATTGCACCAAGAGAATTTGCGAGTCAAGAGCAATGATCGAGGGATTCAAGTGAGGCTGGGCATCGCCAATGCTTCTGGGTGAAAGAGTTCTGTTTTTTTTTTTTTATTTTTTTTATTTTGCTAAGTTAGCGGAATAACAGTCTATTGGTACACTCTATTATGAATGAGCTGATGCTCAAAATAGAGTTTGCCGAAACCTATGTAAACTAAAAAGTTCGCTAAAAATAAATAAAAAACTTAAATCACAGTCGCAATTCTGCTCTTTTTAATTCTTTTGGCAAGTTTGTCCCGAAATTCCTGTCAATTGCTTTTTGTCTTCTATTAGGTAGAAATTGAATGCAATGTGCAATGGAACTAGCTTCAATACTCGCCACCGTTTGCATTAGATAAATAAGTCATTTTCGGTATTCTAATTCTGCTGATGCTTATATTTTGTAAATTAACTTCCGGCTAGTTTATCATTCTGGTCTATTCCATCAGAGATTAAGCTGGAATATTTGAGTTGCGTTTATCCTTCTTAATGTGAAATAAGCACAGGATTTACATGTTTTATCCGTGACGTTCCACTGACTGGGATTAATACCGACTGAATGTTAATAACCCATTTGACCCCAAATATCGAACTGTCAATATAATCATATAGTGCTTTGATCATAAAGGATTTTCACCATTTTCGATTTGCAAACTGTATTTATGTATTTATTTATTTATTTATGTATTTATTAGTTTACATATAATTTACATTTTTTTTTTATTAAAGAACAACCCCTTACACAATCTGTTTTGAGCACAAAGCTCATTCCAACAGTTTGTGTAGATGAGGTCATTTAACATAATAATAACTTAAAAATCGAAGGCTTTATAGAATTACACCGGATAGCACAGCCCAGCCATTAAAATTCATCAAGTTTTGCCATCTATCATAGCTATTGTGGATGGAACACAATTCATCAATGAAAATATAACTTCTGTTTTTCCATTTCCAACAGCCAAACTAATGGCTTTGGCCACTTCTTTCAATTTTCCTTCTAAACTTTCGGAAATAAACTGCATATGGCTTAATATTGCGATTAAACTTACCATTGAATTTGCTAGTTAATGGGATATGAACGAAGTATCTGCCACCACTTTCACGTTTACAAGGTGTCTGGATCTTTTTCATGACAATGTCGTTTAATTAAGTTTGGAATTTTTACTGAAGTGTTTTTAAATATCCTGACATAATTCAACCAAGCGCAATGTGCCAAGATAAATCATCATGTCCAATTACTATAACATCGCTGTGACTGTCCCTTGCAAAATTTCCACCGTTATGGAATTTTAAATTCCGAACTGAGTTATCTAAGCTTGTATCCATCTGAGATGATGACTGTGAGACACTGATTCTATCCGTGGGAACTTTCGTCTTTTGTTTGATTTTGTTCATTAAGGATTGACTAGGCCATCGTCAATATTCGATAAATGTAGGATTTTTATTTATTTATTATTTATTTACCAACTTAAAAAAAAAAAAAATCTGGTTACAATTTTAAAATATTCTACATTACATTACAAAAAAAAAAAAAAAACTCTACCAAAAATTAGAAAGAAAATCTGACATCAAAACCTTAACATCTCTTGACAAATTAAAATCAAAAATCGACCGTACTTTATTAAAAGCAACCGAGACATTATAAACAGGTTCATTCATAGCAAAATTACTCCTCCTTATTGGTAATTTAAGAACAAACTCCCCACTCGATCGTAACATGCGTGTTGGAACGTAAATAGAAAATAAATCGAGAATCTCATTACAATCAATTCTACAAACGAGAAGATCACGGACAAAAGTGGCACACGTCGCAGTTCTACGAATAGAGAGAGGTTCCAATTTTAATAGTTTATATCGTCCCCTTTAAGGAGAAAGAATATAATTGTGAAGATTATTGTCCTTAGATAATCTACGCAAGGCATATTTTAAGAACTGTCTTTGAACCCTTTCTTTAAGATCAGAAGAATCCTGATAAAATGGGTCCCAAATAACTACGCCATAATCTAATTGCGAGCGCACCAACGTAATGTACAAGATTCTAATCGCATAAGGATCCCAGAAGTCTTTGGAGAATCTTTTAACAAAACCTAACATGGAAAACGCCTTAGAAACAATGCCCTGTATATGAATTTGGAAGAATAAATTAGAAGCGAATGTGATACCCAAATCTTTGAAAGTGTTCACTTTCTCAATTCTATGGTCTTTGAGAAAAAATTCTTAGTCAAAGTTCAAAACATTCCTTCTACGGAAAAATCGCATTGTTTTACACTTTTTAGTATTCAATAATAAATTTTGGCAAGTACACTTTCGTAAAATCCGATAAATCCGACTGTAGCTCCTCTGCATCCCGAATATTCGAAATAGTTTTAAAAATTTTAATATCGTCAGCATATACAAGAATCTCAGAATACTTAATACAGTTAATCACATCATTAATAAAAAGAATGAATAAAAGGGGACCCAAATGGCTTCCCTGGGGAACCCCTGACGTAACATGAATCCGTCTAGACATGTAATTCCCTATCTTAACGCTGTGAGTTCTGCCATCTAAGTACGACTTGATCCACCTAATAGGTAAACTATTACAATCCAAAGACTCCAATTTAAGGAAAAGTAATTTGTGATCAATTTTGTCAAATGCCTTGCTAAAATCTAAATAAACAACCTGTACATCCATCCCCAATTCAAAAGCCGTTGAAATATAATTGGTCAGTAAAAACAAATTCGAGACAGTTGATCTGCCAGGAAGGAATCCATGTTGCTTAGAAGAAATAAGCCAAAATATTTGACTAATTTTTCAAAAAGCTTCGGCAAAACGGATAAAATACTATCGATGGCTCGATAATTAGTAATATCACTTCTGGAACCTGACTTAAATATTGGTTTAATTAAAGAGCATTTCCAAAAGTTCGGGAAGTATCCTTGTCGAAGGCTTTTGTTAAAAAGAACTGTGATTGGAAAAGCTACAGCATGTGCTGTCATTCTAAGAACCAAAGGAGGGATGGAATCGAACCCTTCGCTTTGATTGATATCAAGCGAGAGTAGACCATTCAAAACAGTATCAAGTTCCAATTGCAAGGAACAATTTATATTAGCCACTTAACAATAGCTCGATATCGAATCTGTCGTTAACGGTTTCTTTACATAAACACTCTCAAAAAAGTCAGCGAACAAGTTACAATTATCTTTCAAATTATGACCCAAACGATCGTCCTTAAACATAGTAGACGGATATCCCCAGAGCCTTCTAGAGTATAGAGCCATAATCTTAATGACGTATTTTTAAGAAGCTTTTTTAGTGGTATAACTTTTCACTGATTTCCATAGGAATCCATAGTAAAAATGGTGTTTTTAGCTTCAAGTTTTTCAATGAAAAAAGCAAAATTATTATAAAATGCTTATATAAAAGTTCTCTACATATCTTTAAGAACAATATACAAGAAGGCCATATTGGTATTAAGTAAATATTAATTGCAGAAATATTAAAATTAAATTATTTCTAAAATATATTTTATCGAACTTTCATTTTGAAAAATACATCAAAGTTGGCTCTGACAAATTAAAATAATACTTGCTAAATTTATCTTTAGTTTTACTAGTGTACGTAAGATGTCTAAAATGGTTGAAGAAAAATACGAAAAAAAATTATTTAATCACAAAATTATCATTCGTTCCTATATTTTGTGAATTTGTTTTGCTTTTCCTACAATTTTTGAACTTGAAATTTCCCCGGGTGGTAATTTTTGGTACGATTTTTCCAAATTTTTACGGCCATCACTGCCATCTATGTAATGTAAATTGACTTAATGACCAAACGAATCGTAGTAAGCTTTTATTTCAATTTGACCAGAATGCTGTTGTTATGACTTTTTTTTAATATTTTGGTTTAAATAAATCAATTATTACAAGAAAATGAAAACGATTTACTTAAACGATATTCATATATGTTGAAATTCAAACATTTATGAAAGTATTTCAGAAATCATAATTAAGTATTTGTAACGTTTTCATTTAAAAATTTGTCTTAGGAAAAAAAGTGATTTTCGATATGTTTTGTGGATTTTACTATGAAAAGTTTCGTTTTTTCCTCGTTTCTAATTCCGTTATAAAAGCTCAGATTTTTTGATTATGGCTCTATAAAATACAGGGTGCTCTGATATCCCTTAGTTTTACTTTCTTTTACTCTAGTAAAATAAAGTATAGTAATCATGAAAATTTTGGACTTTGAGATTTTTAGAGATTTATTTGTTTTGAGGTCCCCTGAGTCCGAAAAAGTGGGTTTCGAAATGGTGTCTGTCTGTCTGTCTGTCAGTGTGTCTGTCTGTCTGTCTGTCAGTCTGTCCGTCTGTCAGTCTGTCTGTGTCCTCTCTACAGCCCAGATGGTTTAACCAATCGAACTGAAACTTCAGATTTAAGCTTTTTTGATAAATTGGGAGGTCCCAGTGAATTTTACTCCAAATCGGCTAACCAGAAGTGGCCACTCACTTGGTCCAGAAAATTTATTTTGCAAATATCTCAAAAAGTATAAGGTTTACAAAAAACTACTTGAAACAAAATTTTTCCAAAAATTAAAAACAAATTAAAATAAAAAATAAAAAATTAAAAAAAAAAATTTAAAAATTTAAAAATTAAAAAAAAAATTAAGAAAAAAATAAAATTTCTCAAAATTCTCTGTTCGTAAAAGAAAGTCGTGTGTTGGCCACACCTCAATTTTTTCTTTTAGAATCAACGAATCTCCAGAAGCTATCAGGTCTATCCTTTATGTTCGATTCGATCTCCAAAATGTAATTGTTGTAAAGACATTTATTCAATATTCTGAATTCATTTCTCAAGGATTCAAATACAGCGAACCTATCAGGAGTAGGGAAAAGTTTAAATCTCTTATGAGTCTTGTCTTTACGGTTTTTCAGATTAATAAGCTGTTTATTATACCACGGTTCCTTCAACTGACGCGTAGTTTTAAATTTAGGAATAAATTTCACCATTCCTACATTTAGAACATTATAAAATTCATCCAGTACTTCCTCTAAATGATCATTACCCTCAAATGCACTCCAATCATAATTATCAAGAAAAGCATTAAAGGAATCGTAGTCCCCCACTTTATAATTAAAATTTTCGACAAATAACTCATCCTTGACAATTTCACATACATCGAAAGACATTGACACTTTTATTGGAAAGTGGTCTATGGTATGCTCGACGCTCTGCAGCTAAATCGTCACACTTCTCGACAATAACTTCTTGATCCAACGGCAAAAATACCAGGTCCAAAACATTCCCACACTTGTTCTTGACATCCATACATTGTTTGAGACCCATTGAAAGTAATTCGTTCATGAAGTTATCATAATTCGCATTCAAGTTCAACGGAGTTAAAAAATCATCAACTCGAAGCCAATTAACATTTGGTAAATTGAAATCACCCAATACCATATACATAAACGATCCTCTGGTTGCAAAATGGGTGCTATGCTAGACTTGATAATATCAATGACTTTATCATACACCCCAAAATTAGAATCGCATGGAATATACATGACACAAACGATTAGTGAAAACGCATGATATCTGATTCTTACTGCGATCATATCCAAGTCGCAATCCGTCAATATTAAAGGTACAGATGAAAATTTATCCGCAACAGCAATTAGCACACCTCCACCTTTCTCATATGTGTCTTTAAGAAGATGCCTGTCTCGACGATGAACAATTTACGATGCCGGAAAATATTCTTCCGTCTTAAAATTAGATGTAAGCCAATACATATATAAAGGTTTAAGAATTCTCCTTATTTCGTATTATGGACTTTAGCGGTTGCGATGTTCGTAGTTTTGACGAAGTACAAATCCGATGGTTGATTAATCGGCACTTTGTAAAATTACCAAAGTTAGACCTAATATCAAAATTTCACATACTACATGGATCACCAATAATAGCAACAACAAAAAAAAACGATCAATCACAATTATTTTGTCGAAAAATACAAAATACCTGATGATCGCCGATATCAGATTTCATTGTACGAATTTCATCATAATCTCTATTGTGGATCTCATTAAATGTTCATAAAAATTTGTTAATTGTTTGGTTAAAACATGTGAAAGTGTTTTTTGACCTCTCACAATGATTTTTATCCGATTGGTATACATACATAATATGATTAGAAATGATACTCTTGACTGAGAGATGAATATATATCGCGAGATGACAGGCCGTTTCGATTTCAATGCGAATACTTTTTTTTTTATTGTTAAATTGAGATTAATTGATGTTGGACACGCGAACTTTAAGCGAAAATTAATGATGAATGATGACGTTGAAATATGGATATCTAGCTACCATGTTTAATGAAGAAATAATTAGATACAATACGTATAAAATTCAGTTAGCCTAAGCTCTAAGCCATCAATTTAAAAGTTTTGGTTTTTTTTTGTTGTGCAGAAAATGATTTGAAATACCTATTAGCGTTTTTTGACTTAATTCTAATTTGAGCAACAACTGTAATACAAAATTAACCGTCTTAACTGTATATTCGTTAAATAAGACCATTTTATTGTACAGGAAGATAAACTGTATAGTTATTAAGTTGCGCGGTCTCAACTTAATGCATCATTTGGTATTTTGCTAGTTGTGTGTTGGCTCTGCACCCGATTTAATCGTACACATACTATTTCTCTTGGGACTGTATATCTCTATGTACAATGAACCACTTTTTATGACTTGTTTAAATTAAAATCATAAAAAGAAAATTATTCTAATTTCGATTAAATAGAGAAAAAAAAACATTAAAATGAGAATCCCTCTTTCATCCCGCTTCTTCTAAATATAGTAGTACAAAGTTAAAATATGTAGTGTAAAGACGATCACACAACATGCGAAGAGGAAACAAAAGTAAATAGAATTCTTCTTGGTATATACAGATAGGTACAAATATAAAACGAAGAAAGTGAATTTTGTCTTATCTCTATTAATAGAATAAAAAAAAAACTTTTCTTAATTTGAATATTTAATTTAAAACGATGAAATTGGGTTATTGTTATATAGACTTAAATTGGGTTTGTTCTGGTTAATTTATGATTTTAGATAAGATGCAACGATTACAACAGGTAAATTCATATTCACCTTTCTTACATTTTATACATACAAGAAACTGATAAGCTCTAAGGAGAAAATTAAATATTGAACTTGATTTCATCTACAAAGCATAAAACAACGAAGAACACGAAAAGTCGTTTTTAATTTATGGGGACATAATATATTTTTGGAATAGAAAGTGTATTGTGTATACAATATGTATATAGGAAACAGGCGTTCACTCCCCAAAACGATATATAAACACTATAATTCGTATTTTTAATTCTCACCATCAGTAACAACAAACCGAGTGTGTATACCTAACTGGCGCGATCGCGCAAATATCAACTTATATGATTGACATTAATTATTGTTGTATTGTAGCCGCGCACATAATATATAAAATACACAAATCGAAAGTAATGGAAGCCAATTATAACAATAATTCAAATTTATATTGTATGTATATGCGCGAATTATGATGAAATTATAATTGCTATAATTAACATATTTTGAATTTTGAAAAATGGAAACGAAATTAAAAAAAAAAAAAATTAACAACTTCCTCATCTCTCAGATGATTGAAATACTCGTATGTATACGTGATTGATGGTTATGGCAAAAATTATATATCCATTTTTGGGCGAAATTTAATTAACGAGGAATTAGTCGAATATATGAAATAATGGAGGAGTTTTTGCGAGGCACATTAAAATCGTTTTTTTTACGAAATTGGTGATATAACAGTAGTTTTAAGTGTTAATGTAAAGTAGTTTTTCTATAAGTGCTATTACAATCGATTCTTTCTTATTCTTCAAAGTATGGCTTTTTTCCTTAAGCATATTTAAGTTTACATAATGATTTTTGAGTTGAGCTTAACTATACATTACAAAATTTATTTATTTCATTGCTCGAATCGAAACGTCAATAAATATAAGCATAATAGATTGATAGTAACTGCTATGTTAACATTGGTATCTTCAATGAGCAATATCGTCGTCTTCGGTTTGCAGGATAACCCCACAATACTCCGCCCTTAGTGGAAACGTGTGGGTATGTAAATTTTCCTACCCGTGTTTGTAGTTTTCACTGGAGCTGATGCATTTGTTGTAGTGGTCGACGATGTAGTACCTGGTTGAATTTTTGACGTATCTGGTACTGTTCCTGTCATCGTTGTTGTTGTTTGTTCCGCGTTATGTGGAATAAATGCTGCTTTCAAACGATCAACCGAAATTTTTTGTGTTGAATTGCAATTTTTAATCACAAAATACTTGTCAAAACGTTTTATTATTTCATATGGTCCTGTATATGGGCATTGTAATGGTGGACGTACGCTGTCATTCCTCACAAATACGTGTGTGCAACTTTTTTATTCTTTTCGCATGAAAATTTTTGTGTTATCATGATGAGCGGTTATCGTAGGTCGCATAGTGGAAATGAGTCTTCGAAGCGTTTTTATGAATTCAGATTCACCTTGCTTGTCCTTGGTTGAGTTAAAGTATTCTCCAGGGATGCTAAGTGTTTGCCCAAAAATAAGTTCTGCCGGTGATGTCGTCTTTGTACACAACTCGTAATCCTAATAGAATCAGTGGCATTAGATTGGTCCAATCATTGTTTTGATGACACTTGATTGAAATTTTTAACGTTCTGTGCCACCGTTCGACAATCCCGTTCGCTTGAGGATGATATGGCGTAGTTTTCAAATGTTTAACGCCCAGTGTTTGATTAATTTCTCTGAATATTTGTGACTCAAATTGACGTCCCAAATCGGATGAAATCTTAATGGGAACCCCAAAATACTGTATCCAGCCCGAGATAAGGTGTCTTGCAATTGTCAAACAATACCTGTTCCCAGCTGAAGGTGGCATGGGTCCTATTATGTCGATGTTAATATGCTCGAATCTGGAATTTGGCTGTACGTAGTTTGAAATCGCTGGTTTGTTGTGGCGAGTAGTTTTCGAAAGTTGACACTGAATGCATGTCCTTACGTATACCTGGCAATCCTTATTTATCGCCGGCCAAACGAATCGATCACAAATCAATTTTTGGGTACCATAAACCCCTGGGTGGGTTAATTCGTGTAATTTTTTGATGATTTGTTGGCGATATTCCATCGGGACGAATGGGCGAATACGCTTTTGTGAAGAATCACAATAAATTTGTATATTTGTATCCGGCATGCTGAAGCGGCTTATTTGCAAGGATATCTTCTTTGAATTCCCGTCCAGTATTGATTTTAATTCTGGATCATGGTGTTGCGCTGCTGCCAATTTCTCGAAATTGACTTCGCCCGTTAAATTTATCACGCTAATTCTTGACAGTAAATCAGCCACATTGTTATCCGAACCGATAATATGACGAATGTCAGTCGAAAATTGACTGATGTAGTCGAGTTGCCTAATTTGCCTCGGCGTTAGTGGTTCTTTCTTTTGTCGGAATGCGAATGTAAGCGGGAAATATTTCACAGACTGATAAATGGCAGTTAACTCTCTATCGTAGGTGTGTCACATTTGTTTGGTTTCTAATAATTTTTTTGAATAGAAAATTGGTTTAAACATGCACCAACGGCATGGTTTGACGCATCCGTAAAAAAAATTAGGTCTGCGTTGCTTACCGGGTGCTCCAATAAGGTTGAACTAATTAGGTCATTTTTACATAGCTGAAAAGCTGTAACTGCCTCTTCCGACCACTCAATTGGTGGTTGATCATTTTTTTTGTTTTCAATAATTAACTTTTGAAGCGTTGATTGATTTTTTACTGTATTTCTTATAAGCCCTCGGTAAAAATTTACCATGGCTAGAAAACGTTTTAACCCAGCCGCGGTTGTTGGGCGTTCGAATTTTTTTATTGTCTTTCTGGTAGGGGTTTTAAACCATTTGCTGTGATTAAGTGCCCGAGGAATTTAACTTCGGCTCTTCCAAATATACATTTTGAAACGTTGATGCTTAACCCGTATTGTCGCAATCGTTCGAATACGATTGAGAGGTGTTTGCGATATTCCTCTATGTTTTCAGATGCGACAGCTATGTCATCGATATACGGGAATACGAACGGTAAATCCTTTAAAACCTCATGCATTAGTCGTTGCTGGATCTGTGCGGCGTTGCAGAGTTCGAACGGTG
This sequence comes from Tipula vernalis, assembly GCA_958295665.1. Classification (NCBI taxonomy): domain Eukaryota; kingdom Metazoa; phylum Arthropoda; class Insecta; order Diptera; family Tipulidae; genus Tipula; species Tipula vernalis. Next base: position 152,382,034 of record OY282560.1, on the reverse strand, counting down.
TATATAGAAATTCAAATAAACCGAACGGTGTTGTTATCGCAGTTTTTGGGATATCCGCAGGTTCTACTGGGATTTGATGATATGCTCGTTGAAGGTCAATTGTGGAAAATATTTTACAACCATTTAGAATGTTTCCGAAATCTTGTATAAATGGTACAGGGTAACGATCCGGTACCGTAATTGAATTCAAACGGCGGTAATCGCCACATGGACGCCACTCCCCATTTTGTTTTTTTACCATGTGCAATGGGTAAGCTCAATTGCTTTTAGGCGGTCGGCAGATCCCTCTCCGTACTAGGTCTTCGAATTCGATGCAAGCCACTTGGTATTTGTCTGGCGCGAGTCGACGAGGGCGTACAAAAACTGGATGGCCTGTTGTAATTATTTCATGCGTGATATTAATTTTTGACGGAGCCATGTGGTCGTGCTGTACTGTGATGTCCTTACATTCCCGTATAATATCCGAGAATGGATCTGTGACATCGAAGGTTGTAATCCCTAACGTTGATTCTGTGTACCTTTTGTTGACAACCTGGTTGCGCCGTCTATCAAATGATTTTGTTTCATATCTATCAACAATCCGTAATGTTTGATAAAATTCGCCCCGATGATCGGTTGTTTTACGTCGGCCACGATAAAGTTCCAGATAAAATTTCGCCGAAGTTCAAAATTTAAAGAAAATCTTCTTTCGCCGTATGTGTGAATTTGTGTCCATTTGCTGCAAAAAGTTTCGATCGATTTAATATTTTACGATTATTTTCACTGTTCGGGGGTAAAACAGAGATGTCCGCACCGGTATCAATTAAAAATTTTTGCTTGCATTTAAGATCCGAAATGTATAAACGATTTATACAGGCATCCGAATTTTTGTGTTCGATCGAATTTTTCCCCTCATTCGACCGAATATTTTAGTTTTTTGTGGCAAAATTACACGGCTGTTTGCATTTCCGCGCTTTTTCACCAAACTTATAATGCCACCAACACTGTTCGAAGTTTTGCTTCTTATTTGAAGTATGAGAAGATGATCCTCGTGATCTCGATCGTTGTCGTGATTGATAATTGTCAGCATGTTGTAATTTATCAAATCATTTCACAAATTCGTTTATTTTCGTCTCTAGTGACGATATTGCTGATGTGGATGTGGATTCAATTGTATTGGATACTGCGTTGACTTGATTAAAATCGCCCAATTCCATCAGTTTGTCGGCCATTTTTGCTAATTTTTGAATATGGTCGTCGCTGGTTGAAATTATCATGCGAATTTGGTTAGGTAAACGTTGCATCCAGGTTTTTTATCGCCTAAGCACATCTTCCAACAATGTTTTAATTTTTCTTTGATCCGACACGGCAAACTGTTCCAACAAAGCTTTTTTTAATGAATCATATTTCTCATCAGCAGGTGGGTGCACGACTGCGTTCGTTACCAGGGATAATATTTTTGTATCCACTGCCGTTAATAACGTATAAAATTTTGTTGCGTCAGTAGATATTCCGCTCAATGGGAATTGTGCCTCCACTTGTTTCAACCAAATTTCGGCGTTCACTGACCAGAATGGTGGTAGCCTAACTGCTACTTTGTTTACGACGATTTCATTTTCGTTTACCATAATTAAGAATTATATGCGAGCAGACTGTTGTTCGCCTTCCACATCCTGCACTAAATAACGATCATTGCCAATATATTTAACGATCTCATAAGGGCCACGATATTGATAAGCCAATTTACGACTCTCCCCCGTCGCTGGTGCTTCAATTTTTACCATTACCAAGTCCTTGGGATTTAGCTTCGGAGCTGTTCGACGATGTTTGTTAAATTGCTTGGACATAACTTCCCTATTTTTCTCCAACAAACTTTCCACGTCGTGTACTTCTCGTTCAATTCCATTGTCTTCATTAGCAACGATGATTTCATCTATGAGTTAATTTTGCTTAAAGTGTCTCCCTTCGTATCTGGATATTATTCTGGACGGCGTTGTTTTTGTGATACGATGCTCTGCGTTGTTTATGGCAAATTGAACCTCAACCAATTTGATGTCCCAGTCCCGATTTTCTTCTTCGGATAATATTGCCAAGCTGGTTGTGATGATTTGATTTACACGTTCCACTTGACCATTAGCCCGTGCACACGCACTAGCAATTTTCGTATGTTCAATATCATGAATTACGCAAAACTCACCAAACTTTCCCGAAACAAACGCAGCACCCCTATCAGTTATTAACCTTACGGGCTTTCCGTAATGTGAAATAAAATTTTGGACAAGTTCTAGTGTAGATTCTACTCCAACATCGGGGACGGCATACAGAACTACATATTTACTGAACGCGTCGATCATTGATGCCACGTATTTGTTCCCTTTGGTGGAAGTTGGATATGGTCCGATGTGATCCAGGTGGACGGTCACGAAAGGCCTATCTCCCTTGTCTAATGGATGCAAAAATCCTGGTTTTTTCCCCGTCTGCTTCTTGAAATATAAACATTTCAAGCACCTGTTGGTGTATTCTGTGACAATTTTCCGCATTTTCGGAAAGCAGAAATTTTCCTTTAATTTCAGCAGTGTTTTATCAATTCCCATATGACAAACGGATTCGTGTGCATCTCTCACTAGATCATAAACTAACTCTTCCGGAGCATATAATCGCCATCGTTCTTTAGTGATCTTGTATACTCGGCATTTATACATCGTAAATCATTCATGCACCTCGGGATTTCCTTTTTCCAGTTCGTCACGAATATTCATAATGTTCTTATCACCACGTTGCATTGCAGCAACCCAATTTGTTGCACTTTCTAGTCCTAAAACAAATCTGTCATCTGCATCTAGCTCTCCTTGGTCATCGCTTGGATTCCTGCTAAGAGCATCAGCTACTAAATTGATTTTCCCCTGCACGTATTCGATTTTATAATCAAACTTTGCAATTCTTAGGAACCATCTAGCGATTCTTGGATTCATTTCCCTCTTGTTTGCAAGAAGTTTGAGACTATTACAGTCAGTTCTGATCACAAATTGTTTTCCTAGTAGGTATACGCGAAATTTTTCGAGTCCAACTACAATCGCTAATGCCTCGAGTTCAATAGCGGAATTAAATTCAGGATTATCTCCAAATTGGTAAAACCTTCTGCCCCTGATTTAGACGGTATGATGATATCATCTAGGTATGCCATTGCGATGCTGTATCGGAAATTCCCCAGAATTTGATTAATCAACCGTTGAAAAAAAGCTGGACTATTACTAAAGCCAAACGTCATTCGCTTAAATTGGTAATGTCCATTCGGCGTGACTATGGCGGTGATTGGTCGAGTTTCCTTTGCGACGAGGATTTGATAATACTCACTATGCAGATCCAAACTTGTGAAATAACAATGATCACGCAATCGATCCAGCTGATCATCTATGTGTGGGAGAGGAAAATGATCCTTTTTCGATATTCGATTCAATGCCCGGTAATCGACGCACATTCTAATCTCACCACTCTTTTTGCGCACTAGTATAATCGGACTGGCGAAAGGAGAAATGCTGTCTTCAATAATATCAGCCTCTTTTAATTCCTCGATGATTTCTTTAACGAGATCTATTTTGAAACTAGTCATATTGTCAAGCCCATCTGCTTTAAGTTGCGCGCGATCAAATTCCTATGCTCATTTAGCATTACGTGAAGTCGGTTCGCATCTTCACCCTGTAATTGCGTTTGAATCTCATCCATTTGGATCGGCTCTTCGTTCTTCTCAATTGGCCTTAACTGCTCTTCGCTCGGACTGCATGATTCTCCCCTTGCGATTAATTCGTTTTCTTTCAGTCGTATTTCACCCTCTGATAAATTCAAAATTGGTAACATCGCATCGCCATTTTCGTTTGTTCGCACCAAACAGCGAGGAATTACTTCCCCACTTTTTCTAACACTGCCTTCAATGCAAACTTCCTCATTTTTCAGTTGGCAGTTTTCTGCAACATGTGCAACAAAATTCTTTGGTATTACTGTTACGTTCTTCGCCCACACAGTACCCTTTACCGTTGGTGCTAGGAGATCATTGTCTATTTTCGAAATCGTTAGACCACTGTTATCACTAATAATTCGGATATTACTTCTCTCGGTGAATTGGTGTCCGACCAACAAATCAATTGATTGTACTTTATCCGGCACGATGTAAATATCAACATTCTCTAAGCAAACGTCATCTATTTCTAGTGAACACTTGGCACATCCCATTGTCTTCACATATCCTCCTCCATATCCTTTAATTTCTTCAACGTCCGGTGAATCGTACCTTATTCGCAAATGATCAGCCAATGTTTGTCTTAACAATGTGTAACCACTGCCCAAGTCAACATAGCATCAAACAAGATACCCGTCCAGCAATCCGTCTTTAAAATACTTTGCGTACGTATTGGTATCGTACTTGTTATTGACGTGAATCACAGCACCAGATTTGGACGTGGTTGCTGCATTATTTGGTTTTTGTCCTAATTGTTCTCGCCTTCCAGGACAGTTACTGGCGATGTGCTCGCTCGATTGACAAATGAAACAGGCGCCTCGTTTTACGTTTGGACACTTTGATGCGTAGTGCCCTTTTGCCTTACAATTAAAACACTTAATATCGACTGAATTATTGCCATTTGTACTTGTAACTTGCAAATTCTTATCATTTTTCCGTTCGGGTTTCTTGTCAAGAAAACTGCTTGCGGACACTAAATGTTGTAATAACTCTGGCGGACTGCTATATTTTGAGGTTGGTCCCAAATACGTCATGTAGTCAATGCTGTTCAAACCTCGCACTATCCAAGAAACATGTGTATGATCCGGAAAACCGGCTTTATTCACCAATGATAGTTTTTTGTAGTAGTAATCGGTTATGTTTTGGTTTGGACTCCGATTGTAATTTTGAGCTTCCATAACCAAATCAATTTCACTGCGGACATTTGGAAAATTTTTAATTAACAATATTTTCCGTCCTTCCCAAACTCGTTGTTCTTTGGCCACACTGTTTTTCCACAATTTTGCATTGCCCCGAAGGCCACTGAGCGTAAAATGAATCAACGCGATTTCATCCCAATTGTACAATATTCCATTATTCTCCATGTGTTCCACATAGTCTTCCATATCAATTGTCCCTTCTACTGGGTCATATGTCGGCAGATTTTCTGCAATATTCGGGAAATATCGCATACCCTCATAACGTTGTCGCCCATTATAACTGATGTCATGGTCAGAATCATCGAGTTCCTTATTTCCCATATTTAAGTTATTCGCACTAATTTCGCCTATGGCACCATGTTTACTGTTTTCAAGATCCGTAGCACTCATCTTTTCACAATCACAAATAATTCCAGCAACTTCCGAAAACCACGCGTAACCACACCAAAAGAAATTATTTATCCGCTAACCAAACAGGAGCCAACTCGCGCACAGGTTATTTATCCCACTTCTGATATTTGTTGCACCAAAATTATCAACAATATTCGCCAACCAAACTTCAATAAATCAAACTCCGATGGTCACAATTATTTTAGATTTTATTTTATTAAATTTTGCGTCTTGTGTGTACCTCGTGTCTCTTGATCTTTTTCTCTGTACTCCCTTTTTCTGATTGTCGCGCCGCTCCGTGTTGAGTTTTTGCAACACCCTGGCCATATACACAAATACGACAGCATAACTGTCCCTATATACACAAGGCTTTCATTTAAACTTAAATTCACAATTTAAAATTGCCACAATATAAAAAACAAAAAATCGCAGAATCCGGATTTTTGGCTGTTCCAGTTAAAACGTTAAAAAACTGTAATTTTTCAACTCGGATTCGACTCCGAATCTGTTTTTTGTTGCAACAGGAAAATCACATTAGAAGTATATATAGAAAAATATTGACAGCTCAAAAATGTTATACATACATAATTTCAAAAGAGAAAACAAAAAATACATTTTAGTTACTACAATTTAAACAAGATGACTCTAACTGAACTTTAGCAAAAAATGTTATTTTACAATATAACTTGTTATCGAGGAAAACAACCTTAATTTAAATTGAAACTTAATATTCCGCCGAACCTGAATCGGTCCGATTCTGATTCTCAATTGGCAGCTTGCAAACTTTGTTAATCGTCCTTTGAATGATATTGCTGGTGCGACCCATTTTTATTGTCACAACTCGAACCAGACCGTTCTTGCCAGGATGCACCCCTATAATTCGTCCAAATGGCCAGACGCATGATGGTGATCGTTCATTGGAAATTAAAACAATATCAATAATTTTTATATTTTGATTTACCTTTTGCCATTTGTTCCTGTTCTGCAGTGTTGTCATATAATCTTTAAACCATCGTCGCCAAATCTCGAATACATTTGTTTGGTTGTTTGCCATCGTGCATTAATTGATTCATTAAAGCCATCTACTTCAGGGATGTCATTCATTGCCCGTCCTAGGATAAAATGCGCTGGAGTAATGGTACTGCAACCACTCTCATGTGAACCGTCTGCGTATAGTGGCCTTGAATTAATTGATGCTTCTATTTTTACAATCAGCGTTTCAAATTCTTGTAGTGGTAAAATGTTGTTGTCAATGGCGCGTTTCAAGTTAGCTTTCACTAGCTTTACTGAGGCTTCCCACAAGCCACCCATGTGAGGAGAGGCGGCCGGTATGAAATGCCATTTGATTTGATGTTTTAGCAGAAACGATAATTATTTGCCCCAACGAAGTTGGTGCCGTTGTCACTATAAAGTGAGGTACAAAGGCCGCGTGGAGAAATAAAGCGTTGAAGAGCACCGATAAAATTGTCCTTTGTTAAATTGCATACAACCTCACAATGTACAGCCTTAGTCGCCAAACACACAAATAGACAGATGTACGTTTTTGCTGGTGATATACCCTTCCTACGAGCAACTTGTACACTAAATGGTCCACAAAAGTCTGTTCCAACATTTGCAAATACGTGCGTATAATTAAGACGAATATTTGGCAAATTTCCCATCATTTGCCTCTCTAATTTGGAGTTAGCACCTACACATGAAATACATTTTCGAATAATACCACGGACCACGCATTTTCCACGAAGGATCCAAAATTTTCTACGCAATAGTAATGTACATAAGTTGATACCGGCATGACTATTTAACAAGTGATAATGTTTTTAAGTTGCTATGAGCCGATATATTTTTTCCACTCACTAACGCCGTATAGTCATCCATAAAATGCTTTTGCTAGTCATATTGCAATAGCTTCGCTTCTGCATACTGAAGTTCATCTCGGGATATCTTTTCGTAATTAAGTGCGTTATTGCGTGCTTTATTTTTGAGGTTTAGTTTATATCTGATAATAACTGCTAGTACAAAGCGTGATTTGAAGAAACTTGAAAACTTAGAAATATATTCATCAAAAAATTCGTTTTCAAGGTTAACCACGAATGAATGTGTACTACTTTCTTCGACTTGATTTTTGTTATTTTCGTATAATTTTGGCCAATTATCTTTATTCAATACCGCGTGTATACCGCGTGAGGCACAATCAAGGATCAATGATATCCGGTTCGCGATATAAGTTTTCCATCTTTTGGGATGAGTTGCGAGCCAATCTAATACCAGTTTTGAATCAGTCCATAATACTATCTGTTCAACATGTATTCGAATAGTTGATTCCACAAATTTTATAATTTGACTTAGCAATAGCGCTGCTTGCAAGTCCAAGCGCGAAAGACTTATCTGTTTTATTGAGGTGACTCTGGTTTTTGCCATTATGATTTGCGATGTCACACGTGATTCATTTGATGTAACACAATAAATGGCTGCCGCGTAAGCATCATTACTAGCATCACTAAAACCGTGCAAACTTATGCGAGAATTAACACCCAACCATCTTGGAATTGTAACACTACTTATTGCATGAAAATTATTTCTTAGTAGTGACCATTGCTGTTGCACGTCTGTTGGAAGTTCATCATCCCATCCTAAAGACTTCAACCATAATTTTTGGAACAAAATTTTTATTTTTATTGTTACGGGTGATAACCAACCCAACGGGTCATAGATCTTGCTAGACTCGGATAAAAGAGTTCGCTTGGTATGTCGCTCTAATGGTGCCAGTTCAACATTAAAGGAGAATGAATCGGTAGTTGAATTCCATTTCAATCCTAATACTTTGGTGTTTTCATTTTCATTAATTTGTTTTGTGTATTGTGATGATGGATGATCTGTTGTTACTATATATTCGAATTATTTGACTGTAATTTGCGCAAATTGAATCCATGTTGTTTTAGTTGTTCAATAATGATATGTATGGCATCAATTAATTCATCTGACGTTGTTGCCCCCGTCATGATATCGTCAACATATAGGTACGTCTTCCATTAACATTCTCGACGGTCCTGTATGTTCATCTTTCATGTATTCTGCAATCCTTTTGTTGCACCGTGTCGCTAAAAACGACGCAGGCCCGGTACCGAATGTTATTGTTTGCAGCTCATATACACTTGGTGGTGGATGGGTCTGTACGCCATAGAATTTGTTGTTGTCTTTTATCTTGTACACTCACCCATACCATTCTATAAATTTTTTCGATATCGCCAGTAATTACAAATTTGTGTGTGCGAAATCGAACCAGAATTTCGATTAAAGGCGATTGGATAACTGATCCTACCTTGAGAATGTCGTTGAGTGATAAACCATTTGTCGATTTGGCGGATGCGTCGAACACTACCCGGAGTTTTGTCGTGGTACTTTCTTTCAATAAACCATGATGGGTAAATAGTATCCGTTGGTGTTCGCTGGACCAATTTTAACCATATGACCAAGCTGCTCATATTCCTGCATAAAGTTGCAGTACAGGTTTTTGAAGTTAATATCCTTTTGAAACCGACGTTCCATTGATTTGAGACGATTGAAAGCAATGGTAAATGATGAACCTAGTTTATTGGGTGGTACCTTAAACGGTAACTGAACATTAATTGTAGTTTTATTGAACAATTCGTCGCATAAGTTTCGGTACATCGGAAATGTTTTGTGAGGATATTCAAAACTGCATTAGACGAAAGTCTACAAGATGACATGAAAATAGTGATCAAAGCTGATAAAAAATCCCATGCAGGACATGCGAAAGCTTTCGTGAACCAACAGTTAATGAAGTTGCCCTTATCATTGCTGGAAATGACTTTGGAAAGCGAGATATTGTCTTGAAGCTGAAAAGCAATGAGCTTAAGAGGCAACATCTTCTGAAGTGATATGATTAATTTTTTATCGATCCCAGGTATAATGGAGCGACGACGTTGAGCTTCTGCTTCTTCATCACCCAAAAAGTAAATTTAGGAATTTCGCATCTTCGTGAGGCAGCGGAAGAAGTGAACCGCCTTTGTGATACACTTGGCCTTGTATGGACATGAACCCTTTGTTTTTATTCATTGGCACGGATGTACCAAAAGAAGTCATTTAAAGCTTGAATTGTATTTCCGTATAAGATTGAGAAACTTCTTTGATTTTTCATGATCACCATTCATCAGACTGTTTAATGGCTCTGGTAACTTGTCGTAGTTGGGCAACTTGACTTTTCCGTTGGAACAACATAAACCGGGTGTTTCTCCTTTAAATTTGAGTGCTCCACAGAAATTACACTTATTGTCCATCTTACCAATAAGAACTTGCGGAAAATTGATGTATTCCAATGACGGATCAAAATGAAATGCTTCTTCTTTCAGGTAAAGCCAGTTGTTACTCGATGTTCTTTTGTCTATTTGTGTTCCTTTGTTTGTGTGACTCGATGTTCCTTTATCTATTTGCTTCAAGACGGTCGGACTTTTCTTCAAAAGTTTCGTTTTGAAATGAGGTTTGTTTTCTACGTCTGTCTGCTTCAAGCTCTGTTTTTTTAAGAGCTTCTGAAGCATTTTCGCGTGATACCTTTTTTCTTTTTCATATGACTACTGGTTGGGTTAAACACGGCACGTCGTTATTTTATTTTTAATGTGATTTGCATTTGAAAATTCATGTGAAACAAAAACAGACATTTCCGTTCACCGTATCATAGTAACCTTTTCTTTTTTTAAAAAGCGCAAGCTATACCTACTACGATTTGCTTTTTTAAAAATTAAAATTAAACGTCAAAATTCAATAAAACTCTTAAAAAATTCAAATGTCCGTAACTCTTAAAGGATTCAACTTCAACAAGCTGAAAATAGTTGCGTTGAGCTAGAAATCAGGAGACCTTTCCAAAATGTCCAAGACCACCTTCCTAGCACGCTCCGACTAGGAGGAGTTTAAGGGACGGGAATCTGGACAAACAGTTAGCCACAGACGGCTGAAATTAAACCTTTTGTCTAAATTAATTTGCAGTTTAAAACAAAATTAAAGAGACAGCTTTTCTGTAGCAAATTTTTCTGTCGGCCGACATCTACATAAATATATGAAGTAATTTGTCAATAAAACGTTCATATATTTATAAAGGTAAAACGACGTCATTTAAAATTTTACCTTGTACACACTTACTCATCAAATCAAAAATTAACTTTAATAAATGACATTGGTGGCTCTTTAAATTCATATAAAACAAATTTAAATTACCAATTTCCTTTCACGTAATTAATCAAATCTATAAATAAAGCATAATATCGAGTTTTTGGCTAGGGATCATTAATTTTATGATATCACTTCCCCATAAAAAAAAATATCGATTTGACAATTCGGTTGTTTGTTTTTTCTTCATTTCTTTTTTGCTTTTTTTTTTTTTTTTTTTGGCGATAATTCGATAAAAACAGACCGAAAATTGTGTATTCAATTTATCAAAAACCAAATTTATTGAAGTCGCGATGCAACATATTCTTCTAACTTGGTTTTATAAAATTGTATTTGTATGTAAAATACTTAAAATTAGGGATTGGTTCAATTCTATAGAATTGTATTTCGAATCCGTCACAGACGTGACTTGACCCTTTTATTATTCATATTGTACATACTCGTATGATATACCACCATAAAAATAATATTTATGGATCGTTTGTTAAATAACCGGGTGATCGAGCCGAAATGGAATCCAAATGGCGTAAAATTAATGAACATAACAATCAAATATTTATGATTATATTGTTATACATAAATGTAATCCACTTTATGTGTAATGCGTGTCCGCAAAACAAAAGGGTGAAATTTTATGTCTCTTAAACGAGAGAGGGGTGAGATATCATTTTATTATATATATATAAAGGGATTAAAGGATTTGATACGGTTAATAGAAATTTGATTGACGATGACATATTCTATAAAAATATTTTGTATAAATAGTTCATTATGTATGTATGTATGTATATTCAATGCCAGCACAGCCCACAGTAAACATAGTACTTTGCCACATTATATTATTTGTATGGCGACCTTGATTACAAAACCGAAATACCGCGCTTGACATGTTGACAATGTCAAAAATTCTCACACGACACCTAAAAATTATTGAAGAAAAAAAAACGAGAAACTCCCACCCATCACGTAACCGTTCCGCGATTGCAACATCATAATACAACAAACAACATGAATTCAAAATAACATCTGGCGATCATTTGGATGCAGCAACATACACAGAAAATGAAAACAAAACATTTCTAGAATTCAATGCCCTTTTTGTTCATAGGAAAAAAAACTAACTAACAATTATTATTGTTAAAGACTTTTTTTTTTTTTTTTGTAGTTTGTAAATAGTTGTCAGCAGTATGATCAGCTGAGTCATGAGATTTTATACGTAAATACATACATACTTTTAATAACCAGATTAACCATATGAAATCAATATTGGTTTTATACCTTATCCGACCAATCGTGTAAATGTAAGCACCACACATCATACCTATATAGCATCGATGGTGGTTTCGGTCAAATTCTTCTTATTTTATTTTTTTGCTTTGTGCCCTCTTTGACATTTTGCTTTCCTGAGAATCCTCCGAACGCATCTAGCTATTTTGGGAAACAAAAAATACAAATTTTTTTATGGGATTGGTTACAGAGTCATTGAGATTCAAGAAGTAATTGAAATATTTTGTGTTTATATTGTTAAACAATGTGATGTGAACACGGGGGTCAAGTGGACATGGTACATAGATACCTATGTACGTACAAAATGCATTTATATAGTGAAATAGGTACAAAATACAACCGCACTTTACGACAAAATAAAATGTAAAACAATCAAACTAATTGTACATAAACCTATATAATCAGTATGTATAATGTATGTACGTTCATATAAATATTAACAAAGTTTTATGTTCACAAACGCAACCGACTAAATTGAATCTTAAAATAATTTCTTATTTACCATAAGATAAAAAAAAAAATAATAAAAAATTGGATAAATTAAACATAAAAATTATGTTCATTTTGTTATTTTATGTTTAACATATAAATACAGTAAATTAACTTTAAGCATCTTACGTACACACATACATGTAAAGTAACATTTTTATTTTTATTTTTTATTTATAAGAAAACGACCGACCCGTAAGATTATAACAAAGTACGGATAATTTTTTTTTTTTTTTTGCTTTTATTTTTTAACATTCAGATTTCAGTTAAGAAAATTAACCAACAACAACAACAAAAACAAAATTCTGCAAATTTTCTTATATGCGTTCAAAAATGCGCGCGCTGATTGGATTTCACATTTCGTTATTAAAACAATCTGTACGAAAAAATCAAATTATCTTAAGATTTCTAAAGCGCTTAAAAGAAAACTAGTTTCCAATTTATACATATGGTAACACTAAAATTGATAACAATTGTGTTGATTAATTAAAATTTAATTGAATTGATAAGAATCACAAAAGACACATTAACACTTTGTATAATTTAGTTGTTGTATTTATGTATACTATATATGTACATACCATGCATATAGTGGTTGTTTAAACAGTTGGGTTGCACTTTATTGCTATTCTCTTTGTAAACATAAAAAAAAAATGTTCTGCATGCATTCATGCATATACAAGTGCAATCATGTCATATAAATGGGATTTTTTATTTAGTTTTCATTTTTAATTAAATTAACAACTGAAACATACTTATATGTAATCTTGATAAAATAAAAATTGAATAAGTAAAAAAGAAAAGGAAAAAATTAAATTAAATTAACACAATAATTATTAAGAAATATAAATTAAATATCTGATTTAAAATAACATAATGGATGGCAGAGTTTAATAGAATTAAGCAGAATCTTTTGAAATATTCAAAGTAAATGCCTTAAGAATTAAAGTTCATAATGTTCATAACAGAAAGGCGGCCCAAGTAACAATTTGGAGTTGTCAAAACGTTGTGCCATCTAAAATTCACAGCAATTTAGTTATAATATTGTAACTTCTTAAAAAATAGCAAAAAACGTCAGTTTGTTGGTTTGTCGACGTAATAGCAGCAAAAATGGTAATCGTAGTTTGCTTGCCGATATGTTATAGCAACGTCAAACAGCAAACTCATAATAAATGGTAAATTACTTTTGAGACAGCAGTTTGATTTATTTAAAAATATAGTTTCCCAAATAGCAAAAAAATTATATTTGCAGTTTCGCTGTGCTTCACGCAAAATAAGAAAAATTAATGTTTTTGCAGTAAACACGTAGTTAAGGGAATCGGTTTCAATGCATGTGAAGTTTATCCTAAATTTTTCCTAAATAAAAAAAAATGGCGTTTAGTATTATTTTAGGAAAATCTTCACACGTCTGTATAGAGAAGTGAAGTTTATACTAAATCTTTCAAAATACAAAAAAACGCGAATGGATTGGTGAATTTCAAACATTTAGGCGATTTTAATTTATAATTAGGCTGCTTCATAAAGTTCTAATGAATTATACAGCCTCAAATGTGGCCTGGAATGCATCAACCCACTATGATATATAACTAAGAAGTAATTTGAAGCAACCGTGTTTCCACAAATTCTAAACCACATAAACTTGGTATTTCACTTAGTATTAGGTAATGCTTATCAAACGATTCATGTAAAATCTTAAGGTCAGAATTAATCATAGAAATCACATACGTGGGACATTTATCAATATAAGCTAAGGCTAAATAATCAGCAAACCCAGTACTGTTACCATTTAATTTAAGTTTAAAAATAGGATTAGTATACACTAGAAATAGCACAGAGGACCTAACACTGATCCTTGTGGTACTCCAACATCGACAACTCTAAAATCACTAAAAGTATCATTAATTCTGACTCTCACTTTTTTATTATCTAGGTAGGAAGCAAACCGCTTGTTTGACATAACCCTAAAACCAATGTCAAACAGAATAGATAACAAAAGTGTATGATCAACCCAATCGAAGGCCTTAGAAGCGTCAATAAATAAACCTGCACAAATATTAACATTCTTGAAACCGGTATGAATAACATCCAAAAATTCCAACATAGGTGATTCATTCTAATGAACTCTTAGTGTTTTACAGTGATTTAGGAATATGGTGACTCTATTTTTACTTGCCTTTTCGAGAACTTTGAAAAGAACTGGTGAGACTGCAAGTGGTTTTTAATTTCCCTTATCACTACGATCATCTAACCACTCCATGCTCCAAGGAAAAATTGTAAATATGAGCAAGAGCAGCTTCAAAATTTAATTACCAATTACTTCGTTAATATGTTTGTTCCTCTTAACATCAACATTAATCTGGATGGCACATTTATTTAGCACTAGAACTACCGACCGGTCAAAATGACCGGTTATACATTTATTGAATTCAATTTTTTTAATTATTATGTTAATATTTTTGTGGGTATCTGTGGTGAATTTTAGTATAGTAATTAACAAAGTAATTATGTTAAAATTTATCATAAACTTCCAAAAAAATATTAACATAATAATTAAAAAAATTGAATTCATTAAATCTACAATTCGTCATATTGACGAATTGGTAGTTCTAGTGTTAGACGAGATACTTTTTTTTTTTTTTGGTATAAAGAACATTTTTTAATGAATGACTTGACACGATCATTCATACTAGGAAACTCGTAATATTGTTTAATTCGCTTGATTGTTCTTGAATATCCCTGATGTCTACCAAGAGGAGTAATATGGAATTCCTTTATAACTTCATTTATGTCTTCTTCGGTTTGGTGCATTGTTGTTCGGGATATAATTTGTAGAATGAGCTTTACCAGCCCATTCTACAAACGGTAACGAACTACCAAAAATGGAACTATTGGGAGTTTGTGTTATAGTATCCTCAGATATATCACCAGTGTCATCTTAAGCATTTCGTTTCGATTGTGCTCTGGTTACAGCTGAATTATTTTAGCGGATTCAGATATGTTGAGCCTTTCACAATTTTTTAAACGACCAAGTGTTTGTTTGTTTGTTTCTTTTTGATTTATTTTTTACCGTCCTACTTTACGCCTGGAGCAGCCAAATCGAGGACGGGCGGCTACAGATCCGTCTTTGAAAAACCACCTGCACATTGCATTGCTTCATGCCAACCTTTAGTGCTGACATGAAAGGTTCATCTTCATTACCGATCGTGATCAGATGATGAAAAATCCCTTTTGCATCCCGCCCCTATAGGGATTCGAACACGGTACCTCCCGATCTAACCGCCGCAGCTTTAACCACTGCGCTGTTTGCTCGGAAACGACCAAGTGCATGATTAAAATTCTTTGGTTTATATTCTAAGTCGCCATCGGATTAAACCGAGAAGAAGCTTTCGGGTTTGTTTTCAGTCAGATTAAAGGACGATGATTACTCGTTGAGTAGCCCAAACTAGATCCTTTTCCACGGTATGGTGGTTTCGTACTGCATCGTTTAGCAATCTACTCGCAAATGAGATTGGTAGATCTTTTCCTTCGACATCTTGTGATAGAATCGCACCGATTGCGTAATCATTCGCGTCTTTAGTTAGAATGAAAATGTCATTGAAATTATAACGTTGAAGTATAGGAGATGAAGTAACGACTCAATGAGCATTATATTCAAATTCTACATTTTTCGGTAACAATCGACTTGAAGGTTCGGAGATCTTGGAATAATCATCAAGATATACAAAACATATTAAACCATTTAATCCCAATTGGAGCCTTCCTTCAGACCAAATGGCATTCGCAAAAAATGGTAACGACCGGCTTGGGTACTAAACGCTGTCTTTTCTTTATCATCAGCGTGCAGTTTAATTTAATGATACCCATTTGAAAAATCGAGTGTTGTGAAATACATTGCTTTGCCCAGTTGGTCTAATATCTCTGTTATGTTTGGCAAAGGAAAAAATTGATCACTAGTAATGTTGTTTAGTCTGTGAAATCTTACAACTAAACGCCATTTTCGTTCATAAGCTGAAGATTTCTTGGGAACGATCAATAAAGGAAAGTTCCAAGGACTATTAATTGGTTCGATAGTTTTTTCGTTTAGCATCTTATCAACTTGTTTATTAACCTCGTCTTTAAGTGATTCGGAGAAACGATATTATTTGACGTGAACAGGTTGCGAATTTTGAAATCTTGGAATCTAATGACAACTAGCGTTTGTTGTAGTCAGTCAGAGTATCGCTTTCTAAGGTAGAAAACATCGTTGAAATCACGGCTAATTTCGAATATGGAAGATTTTTCTTTTTCGTGCAAGTGACTGAGATTTAGATTTTGAGTAAGCTTGGTCAATCTTGCTTCTATGTTTGAATTCCATTTCCGATATTTAGTATTATGTATAAAGGAACTTGCTAAAAGCTCAGTTTTATTTTACCGATATTAACTGGATAATCGTTGGTATTCACTAGTCAGTAGATCAATTAGGCTCACATCTTGTCACCCAATAAAGGAATCCGATGAGCAATTATAAAATTTCAAAACACCTCACATTCATTTCTTTTTGTCTATATTTTTAATTTACTTAATTTTGTATTTTATTTATTAATTAATTTTATTATATAATATTTAATTTAATTTATGATACATGTATTTAATATTTTAATTATTAATCACCACCATATTATGTATTGTGTAATACAATTTGTTTACCACCGCGCAGAGCGCGTGTGCGCCTGTTGCCAAATCCGAGACGAGACTGTTTTGTTTACCAATTTAGATTTTATTTATTTTGTTTTGTATTTTCGTGTTATTTTTTTTTTGTTGTCGCTCTGTTGATATACGTATACCTAAGAAATGAACGGTGCGTTTCTTTGTGTTCTCGAGCGAACTAATTGTGTGGCGGAGAGTGAATGTATGTGTGAGCAAATAATTGAGCCGCCACACAATACCTATAAATGCGTTTAGTATTACGTCAAAGAGTTCGCCAACTTGCAATATGTTGTGTGGTCCCTATATATTGATCTCTATTTGGGCATCTGAAATCCAAGCCAAAATTCTAAAACTTGGTCAGTAGTTAAATTAGGCCTACATCTTATCACCCAATAAAGGAATCCGATGAGCAATACCTATAAATGCGTTTAGTATTACGTCAAAGAGTTCGCCAACTTGCGATATGTTGTGTGGTCCTATATATTGATCTCTATTTGGGCATCTGAAATTCAAGCCAAAATTCTAAAACTTGGTCAGTAGTTAAATTAGGCCTACATCTTATCACCCAATAAAGGAATCCGATGAGCAATACCTATAAATGCGTTTAGTATTACGTCAAAGAGTTCGCCAACTTGCGATATGTTGTGTGGTCCTGTATATTGATCTCTATTTGGGCATCTGAAATCCAAGCCAAAATTCTAAAACTTGGTCAGTAGTTAAATTAGGCCTACATCTTATCACCCAATAAAGGAATCCGATGAGCAATACCTATAAATGCGTTTAGTATTACGTCAAAGAGTTCTTCAACTTGAGGTATGTTGTGTGGTCCCTATATATTGATCTCTATTTGGTTATCTGAAATCCAAGCCAAAATTCTAAAACTTGGTCAGTAGTTCAATTAGGCCTACATCTTATCACCCAATAAAGGAATCCGATGAGCAATACCTATAAATGCGTTTAGTATTACGTCAAAGAGTTCTTCAACTTGAGGTATGTTGTGTGGTCCTGTATATTGATCTCTATTTGGGTATCAGAAATCCAAGCCAAAATTCACACATCTTGGCACCAATAAAGGAATCCGATGAGCAATACCTATAAATGCGTTTAGTATTACGTCAAAGAGTTCACCAACTTGCGATATGTTGTGTGGTCCCTATATATTGATCTCTATTTGGGTATCTGAAATACAAGCCAAAATTCTAAAACTTGGTCAGTAGTTCAATTAGGCGCACATCTAATCAACCAATAAAGGAATCCGATGAGTAATACCTTTAAATGCGTTTAGTATTACGTCAAATTTCCTCAACGGGAAATATGGTGTGTGGTTCCGGTCCGTATATATTGACCTCTATTTGGGTATCTGAAATCCAAGCCAAAATTCTAAAAGTTGATCAATAGTTGGATTAGGCCTACATCTTATCACCCAATAAATGAATCCAATGAGTAATACCTATAAATGAGTTTAGTATTATGTCAAATTACTGTTTAAATCGGTACGTGTCGTTCTATTTTAATTTATCTTAAACTTTTAATATATTTATTAAATTTAGTACAACTAAAAACAATACATAAAATATATTATTTGAAATTAAACTTTTATATAGTTATATCCTAGGTTTCTGAAAAACGCCTAAATGTTGCATTTTCATACATACTAGCAATCAAATTGTTGTTTTTGTATTTTTAGGATAAATATAGGATAAATTTCACATCCCTCAAAAAAATGCAAATTTCAATATGCAAAATCCATGATAAAATTCTACAAATCGCTGATTAGTTGGCTGACATATGCATCTTACTACCCTATTAGGGGAACCGATGAGAACGACCTATAACCCTGTTTAGTATTACGTCAAGTTCGACACCCCTTCCCAATATGGAATTAGCATACTTAAAATTGTATTTCGAAATTTTATGTTATAATTTTGTAAATAATTTGTATCCAATATATTTACGTAAATCACATTTTATTCCTTAATTATACGTTTAATAATTTACTTTTATTAATATAAACATTATTAAAAATATTTATAAATTCAATTCTTTATGCAATCGCCTAAATGTATGCATTTTACTAATATACTCATTTTAGTAAAATGCATACATTTAGGCGATTGCATAAAGTTGGCATTATTTTAGTTGGTGTTGTTGTTTTAGGAAAAGTTTAGGATAAAATTCACAGCGGTCGGTTTCAAAATAGCAAAACAGTCGGAAATAACTAAAGAGCTATTATTTTGGGAATTATTGACAATAACAATTTGTTGCTAAATGATTGGTAAAAAACATATTTCTATAATTCGATCTACAATTTTAAAGATGTCATTTTAATAATATATGTCACAAATATTTTATGAAATATTTACAGGGATAATATGACTTTGCTTGTGATTTTTAATCTTAAAAATACACGGGAAATAAATTTCATCGACCAGTTTGAAAAAGTAGGTCAGAAAAGGAAAACGCGACTTAAAAATATTTGATATTAATAATAAAATTAAAATCAAAATTTTTTTCGAAAAATTTATTTTTCCTGAAAAATAAATCCAAATCTGTTAAAAAGCTTCTGGTAATCAACCAAAAGCTGAATTTTGTCGTTTTTTTAATATTTGCATGTGATCGAACTTTTTTAACCAGATAAATGATGCAGCCATTTTATGAGAAGAAAAACTAAATTAAAAGATGGCTTTAATATATGTAACAGCTAAATAACATAATAGATAACCATTTTAACTATTTGTCCTAAATTAAATATTATTACAGCTTAATTGTCTTACGAACCTACGAAAAAGTAACCAAAATATATTAAATGTTTTAAGTAACTAATTAGCTTTTGAATGAGAAAATCACGGATCATAAAACATTATTGTTTTGTGTTAAGCGTTTTAGCTGTTGGACTTTGCATGGAATATTAGTTACTTTAACCCGCTAGCAGGCAATTTTTTCTAACTGGGAAAATTATGATAGGGTAATTTTAATGTGAAAAAATCGAAAATTAGGTCTTAAAGTTATCTCCGGTTAAAATTATCGACATATTACTACATTAACAAAGATTATATAATACTAAAACATCACTAATTGAATTTCTAATTCCCGGTTGAACTGAAAAAGCACCAACCGCCAGTCTAATAATATTTGGTCCATTGCGCCTTTCAGTAAAGCTAAGCTATTCGATGTGAGATAATTTTTTTTATACATATCTCTCAATTGCAAACGAAGCCTTTTAAAACTTATTAGCACACTTGCGTTAAATCAAGCGAGATACGTTTTCTTTTTTTGAGCAATGCAAACTATTTTACTATTGCCTTGCTATGTCAGCTATCATCGTTCACACGACGTATCGATGTTTTCTACATTTTACATTCTTAGCTCTTTGCACTCGAAGTACTCCTCCCAAGTACTGTTAACATTTGGCGTTATACTCGAATGGTGTGTCTCAAGCACACCAAGAAGATACTGCACTGTAGATTAGAATATTATGAATGTTCTATTTTTCTATTCTCTGATTTCTACGACAAGAAAAACAAGATACTAATAATATTTCTTGTACACTTGGAAATTGTGACGCGACAATTAAATATTTGTCTGCCCAATTTTGTTCACATAAATATTTAACTGAAGTGTTTGAATTACGCAAATAATAACCGTTAACGCACATAACAACTTATAAAAACGTAATTCTGTGCAAAGAGTATACGAGCAAATAATAATTTTCTATTTATTATTCATGTTTTCTATGCTCCTTTTAAAAGCGGAAATACCTGCTAGAGAGTTAACAACATTGTTTTAGTTATATATTTACACATAGTACACATTTAGATTCTGCGGTGTGTTAAGCAGTTTTGCTGTGTGTTAAACCATTTTGCCTTGAGTTAAGCAGTTTTCCTTTTATATCCACGCTTAGTTTACTCAAATAAATTTCGCTGTGTGTTAAGCAGTTTCGTTGTTAGATAAGTAATTTTGCTTTGAGTTAAGCAGTTTTTCATTTACAAACTAATTGGCATATCAAGTTGGATTTCTGTAATTTGTTATTCAACATTATTGTCAGATTAACGCGGTAATTACTGAAACAGTACATTTTATCTTTAATAATGGTAAGTGTTTGCTATGAAATCATTTTTTCTAGTGATTTTAAGTTTATTTAATATTAAAAGGGTATTATTTAATAGGTTTGTTATGATTATTAGGTAAGTAAGAAGGAATTGTTTGTGTTCGGCGTACTGGTTTGAAGGAGACGAGAATAATGCTATCTATATATCCATCGACTTATTTGATTTTATGTCATAAAGCGTAAAATTAGACCGTACAGTATATTGGATTTTTGTATCCGTAAATAATCATAGCCGAAAAAATCCTTTGCCACCTCCAAAATCACTTATAAATTTCTTTTAGACTTGTTTTCTAACTATTTTGTTATTTTAACAGTAATTTTGATTAAATGCTAATATGTCTGAAAATTACACAAAAAAATAAATAAAGTATTATAGCTGTCATATTTGTTTAGTTGACTACCACACCAAAATTGCTTTTCTCCCGACTGTTTTACTTTATGGCGTATAACAAAATCCCTGCTGGAATGTCTTATATACCTACATAAGCTAATTAACTTTTTTTCACTGCCACAACGTTTTAAAGAATTATTGAATATCTATTTAACATTTACAACTAATTTGCGTAATTTTTCTGATTTCACGACGTTGTAACAGCTTTGCTTTTCCTGTCTAGAACAATTTACCTATCAAATTGTTACCTGGCGGCTACTCCACATCCACTAACTAATGTGCTCTAAATTTTATACATTTAAAAGGCGCTTAAAATGGTTATTTACCACGTTGTGAACCTGAATTCCTGGCAGTTGAATTATACCTTTTTAATAAATTTCTGTGAACCGCGGTGATATAAATGTAATGATAGTTATTATAAACATGTAAACTTATCTGAATTTATCTATTGTTATTCGAATCGCACTCCAATGTGAGTGGAGAACTGTCAAATGATTATTCAGATATATGTATATCTCGAACCTTGCATACGAGCTACGAGCTTAATATAATTATAATTGATTATCTATTTGCTGGTATTTTATCATACAATTCCGTTTGTCATTATACTTCGTACAACTACATTTACTACAGTTTGGCGACGAGAGTTTTAAATACGAATTCCGCGTGTTATTCTATCTACAAGTTTGAGGTTACGTACTACTCATCAAGATAGCAAACTTTTCAATGGAGAAATTTGATCGTAAGGCAACGACATGGTCGAGATGGGAAATGAGACTTGAAGGTGCTTTCGCAATTTATGAGGTGAAGGAGGATAAAAAAGTTCATCATCTTTTGCACAATGTTGGGCAAATAGCGTTCGACATTGTGGCGGATAAATTAGCTCCTGCAAATCCTTACACGAAAACATATGTTGATATCGTTGCAATTTTAAATACTCATTTCACAGTCGTTTTTAACATGAAAATCAACTAATTCGTGATTATGCAGCATCATTGAGAAAATTATCAGTATATTGCATACTGTTAAAGTTAGCCGAAAGTGAAAAGTCGATAATGTAGATTGTGTTAGTCCAACCAAAAGTAAAAAATGGTAAAGCAGATTGTCTAATCCAATCCTAAAGCAAAAAGTCGATAATGCAGATTATGATATTAACATATCAGCGGAAAATAAAAATTTAGTATTTATCAGCCGAAAGTAAATAGGATACATGGATTTAAATAAAAATTTTTGAAAATAGTTTTACGTGTAAAACTTTGCTTCGAAGAAAATATCGGAAAATCAGAAGAATATACATAATTGGAATAAAATCAGCCTCTGGAGAAGTTGAATCGTTTTTATGTGATTTGTCAATAGCTATCGAATGAAAAAAATCTGTTCAAGTTTCCCGTGGGAAATCTCGGAAAATTCGATTTTCCAAAAATTATTAGAAAATTTGTATAAAATCAGCCTCCAGAGTATTATGTCTGGAGATGGATTGCATTGATGTGACTTGTCAATAGCTATCGCTGGAAAAAAATTCAGTTCAAGTTTCCCGTGGGAAATCTCGGAAAATTCAAAAAAGTTTCCAGCCGAAAGTAAGAAATGGATGAATAAAATCAGCCTCTAGAGTGTTATGTTTGGAGATATATTGCATTGATGTGACTTGTCAATAGTTATCGCAGGAAAAAAATTCAGTTCAAGTTTCCCGTGGGAAATCTCGGAAAATTCGATTTTCCAAAAATTATTAGAAAATTTGTATAAAATCAGCCTCCAGAGTATTATGTCTGGAGATGGATTGCATTGATGTGACTTGTCAATAGCTATCGCTGGAAAAAAATTCAGTTCAAGTTTCCCGTGGGAAATCTCGGAAAATTCAAAAAAGTTTCCAGCCGAAAGTAAGAAATGGATGAATAAAATCAGCCTCTAGAGTGTTATGTTTGGAGATATATTGCATTGATGTGACTTGTCAATAGCTATCGCAGGAAAAAAATTCAGTTCAAGTTTCCCGTGGGAAATGTCGGAAAATTCGATTTTCCAAAAATTATCAGAAAATTTATATAAAATCAGCCTCTAAGAACTTTCCGAGATTTCCATCTGCGATAGCCAGATCATCTCCAGTCATACACTTTAGAAGCTGATTTTATACAAATTTTCTAATGATTTTTGGAAAATCGATTTTTTCGAGATTTCCCACGGGAAACTTGAACTGAATTTTTTTCCTGCGATAGCTATTGACTAGTCACATCAATGCAATCCATCTCCAGACATAACACTCTAGAGGCTGATTTATTTTCGGCTGGAATGTCAATAACATAATCTGCATTATCGACTTTTCACTTTCGGCTGGAAACTTTCGGCTAACTTTAACAGGGTGTATATTGCAATTTTGGTGATTATTTTAATACTGTTGCTCAGTTACACAAATCCGTGAGTAATGCTAACCAGGTCAATTTACTTTCAAAGAAAAGCGGTAAACATAAGAATAAGCGTAATAATACTAATAGTAATAAATCCAATAAGAAACTTTTTTGCTATCATTGTGGGGATGCTTCTCATCTCGCAAATAAATGTCCATATAAAAATAGTGTTTGTGATTTTTGCAAAATTAAAGGACATTTAAAGAAAGTTTGTACAAAATTTAAGGATCAAAATAAACGTAATAAATTGAATTTATAGTAGAAAGAGTTAGTATCCAATTTAAATAATTTGAATGAAATTAATAATATAAATCTTTTAATAGGTTGGGATAAGATTTGGTATGTTTTATCAGTTAACGGGGTTACAATTAAGTTTGAGGTCTACACTGGTACTCCAGTTTCTGTGATTAATACAAATTTCAAAGACAAATATTTTCCAAACCTGGAGGTAATAGATGAGGCATTGAAATTAACTACATACAAACAAACGTAAATAATAGGACACAGGCATACAAGTTTCCGTTATACATAGTCGACGCAAATGGACATCCATTACTCGGACGTCAGTGGATGCGTATAATTCCGTTGAAGAAACCATAAATACCGTGATATCATCTAACGTGATTGATGATCGCATACAAAGTTTGATGAACAAATACAATTCTGTGTTCAAAACGACATTTGGTAAAATACGTGATGTACAAGCAACTTTAACGCTCAAAGAAGGTACTCAACCGGTTTTCTGTAAAGCTCGACACGTTCCATTTGCTATCAATGCTGCAGTAGAGGCTGAAATTGATCAATGGGTACAAGAAGGCATACTGATGAAAGTAAACAACACTTCATGGGCTACTCCATTGGTACCGGTTGGAAAGGTCAATGGAAAAATTCGTCTTCGCGGTGATTTAACGTAATTTTGTACCTAAGATTAAAGGCTGGGTCCAGCCGCTGGAGCGTATTTTTGTTTCCATTTAACATCTGATTTAACCACAAAACCAACAAATATTTTACTTTAAATGGAACAAACACCCTACAGTCTTCCCCCGTAAATAGCGCCTAGGCGTTTTGTTCGAATGTAGCAATAATTTTCATTTTTTCAAAGTCTCTAAAAAAAATCGTTTAAAGCGCCTATTCGAATAAAACGCATATGCGTTGTATTTGAAATATTCATTTAAAAAAATAAAACTTGTCTTATTAAATAATAATTTATTTATACTTTATTTCGTTTTCGGATTTTTATTTCAGTATCACATATTAATTCAATATATTGCAAAAAAATTCTTGTATCGCAATACGATTACATCTTAAGACCATAGTAGTTTTCAACTTTTATGATCTGAACTTCTTTTAATGGATTATCAACGCTAAACAACAATTCGTCAAGCTTACAACAATCTCTGTCAAGACTTATCACTGTTATGTTCCAACTTTCTACAATCGACACAGCATAGATTTCAATATTAGTTTCAGTATTTTGCCCGGCTTTTAAAATACGTTCATCTCCGTCATCAACCAAATCAGTTACATTCAATTTTAAAAATTCTAGTATTTCAGCAACGTAATTTTTGATCCAGTCTTCAAATGATGTAGAAACCGATTTTAACTTTTTTATGCACTCGAAAAAACTGGTCGATATATTTTCCGGCCAAAAAAAGTTGCAGTCTTCAATGTTTTCAAAAAAACATTCAGTATTCGTCAAAATAGTTTTTCCAAATTTTAATATCCATTCACAAATGTTGTTTGTTATCATTGAATAGTTCTTTTAAAGGAGTGTGTAATTTTTCGACATTAAATTTGCTTTTATCAATTAGACCGCAGCAAGTAAACGCTTTTACCACAGTTTCACTTGAAAGATTTTTCGTAAACCCAACTACCCATTCAGAAACAGTTTGATATGACGGCATTTTCGGGTTACCTTTTTTTTTTTTGTTTTTTTTTTTTTTTTTTTTTGACCCTGCGGCTAGCACTACGACCTAAAAGATCTTTTGTGCTGTTGGGTACTGTTACTCCAGGAGCTTCTCCACCTCTCTAATAAAGGCGAGAATGCTGTTTATAGAGGCCAATTTACATTTCTCCGGGGTCAGATACCTCTCTTCAAAATGAATCCACCTCCGTGTGCACAGAGCAACACACTCACATAGTATGTGTTCTGCGGTTTCTGTCTCTTCCAAACAGAGTCGGCACTCCGTCTCTGTGGACAGGTTCATTTTGTTCAAATGATATCTCAGGTTACAGTGACCTGAGAGAAAACTCACAAGTTTCCTAATATTTTCTTTGCTGAAATTGATCGCCAATTTTTTGTGGTGAAATAGTCTGATCAAAGATTTGGCTTGTCTAAGGCCGGGAATACAGTTCCAATAAGTCAAGCACTGTATTTTTTCCAATTTACTGATTGTGTAGGTTGCAGAAGCACACGGGATACCACAAAAAGGCTCAGGGCCAATGAGTGTAGTCGACGAGCCTGCCCGTGCAAGTTCGTCGGCTATCTCATTTCCAGTGATGCCCATGTGACCAGGCACCCACCACAACCTTACTTTGTTTTGACAAGAGAGAGATTGTAGCAGTTTATAACAACTTTGAACCGACTTGGAATCCAGGCAGTTAGAAGCCAATGCTTTCAGTGCTGCTTGGCTGTCAGACAAAATATGGATGGATGCGCCTTTAAGACCTTTGGTCATAATAGTAGAGGCGCAGATTTCGATGGCGTGAATTTCGGCTAGAAAAACACTGGGGTAAGTACCCAGTGATTTCGATATTTTCTGATTGGGTCCAAAGACACCAATGCCGACTCCACTATCCATTTTTGATCCATCAGTGTACCAGACTAGGCTGTTAGGTTTCATCTGAGGTAACCCAGTATCCCAGTCTGTTCTATCGGGGATTGTTACCACGAAATTCCTGCCAAAGCAGAGTTCTTTCGGCATAACGTCCGGGACACTAAAGAACATATTCAGGTCTGGAAGTTCATTCAAAATGTCCAGGTGACCCATATGGTCATCATGACTGTATTGATTCACTAGCTTCAATCTAGCTGCACAGGTACAAGCTGATTTTTTGACGTGGGTATGAAGTGGAGTGAGCCCGATGAGAGCTTCCATTGCCGCCGTAGGGCAGGTGCGCATAGCACCTGTAATTCCGAGACATACTAGTCTCTGTAATGAGGTCAGCTTGTTCATAATAACTTTTTGCTGTACCTTAGGCCACCAAACTATTGCCCCATATGTTACAATTGGCCTCACTATCATGATGTACATCCAGTAAATCATTTTTGAGTTCAGGCCCCAGGTCCTGCCGAACATACGCCGGCAGGCCCACATGGCCCTGGCCGCGCGTTCGGTAGTTGAAGTAATATGAGAGTTCCAAG
The DNA here is from genome assembly GCA_958295665.1 of Tipula vernalis. Lineage (NCBI taxonomy): Eukaryota > Metazoa > Arthropoda > Insecta > Diptera > Tipulidae > Tipula > Tipula vernalis. The sequence continues at coordinate 152,354,825 of OY282560.1, read as the reverse complement.
TTAGTTTCTTATCTAGGACAACACCCAGATATTTGACTTCATTGGAGTATCCGATATTTATATCATTTAGACTAATTGAACCAAGGTTCAAATTACGTCTTTTGGTGAAGAGCACCAGGACTGTTTTGCTAGGGTTAATCGAAAGGCCCTCCCCAGTGCACCAATTCGAAATAACAAGCAAAGCCTGTTGCATGCTGGCGGACATCGTACGTTCATGCCCTCCAGAGACTATGATAACCAAATCGTCCGCATAACCAATGGCATCGTACCCAAGTAGATGTAAATTATCAAGCAACTCGTCGATCACGAGTGACCACAGCAAAGGGGACAGGACACCGCCCTGCGGACACCCTCTTGCTGCCGTAATCGTGACTGACTCATTACCTAATTTAGATGTAATCTTCCTACTAACCAACATGGAACTAATCCAGTGGTTAGTCGGATCGTCAATACCTCTACGCTTGATTGCCCTAGCAATTGAGTCGTATCCAGTATTGTCAAAAGCTCCCTCAATATCCAGAAATGCACACAGAGCAATTTCTTTCAAGCGATAGGCTGCTTCAATCTTGGTGACAAGTAGATGCAGCGCACCCTCTGTGGATTTGCCTTTCCTATAGGCGAATTGATTTGGATTCGGGTTACCTTGCTTCGTTTGTTTACCCGGATGATTAATTGCTTCACTTATATAATTATCATAGCTATCATTGTAAAAATCTTGAAAACTTTTGTTACAAACCACATCTAAGGGTTGCAACAAACTCGTCATTTTCGGTGGTACAATAGCAATAAACAAATTGTGTTTCTCATATGGGTTATTCTCCGCTAACGCTATGTGAGGTCCATAGGAGTCAATAATTAAAAGTACTGGTTCCCGAAACAAACTTGTCTGTGGTCGTTTCATTATGACATTGGTTAAGTAGTTTTTGAGTATATCACTGCTCCACATACCAGTGTTATTGACTTCAACAATACAGTTACCATCTACTTTTGGAATCTTCTTTAATTTAGAAAAAAGTAAATGTGGTTTAAGGAATTGTCCATCCGCCGAAATAGTAAAAGTCGTTGTAAATTTTTTGTGTGAAGAATTGGCTTTCTTCATTACCACATTTCGAATGCCTTTAAAAGTTATAGTAGTTGAAGGTTCACATTCAAAATAACGTGGCACTTGATCCATATTTAAAATATTTTTATCTTCGATTTTTTTTTCTTCAATAATTTTTTGAATTCTGTGAATAAATTCTCTAACTATTCTGTCAGAACCTTCCGGTAGAATACGGCATGTGGTCTGTCGCCTGGAAACTAAGTTATAGCGAACTTTAAATCGGCTAAGCCAACCCGCAGACGCCTTAAATTCTTTATATATATCGCCAGAGAAATCATTTTTTAAGGTAAGTGCCATTGACTGAATATATTTATCCTTAACGCGAAGACCTTTTTTGTTTCTCGTTTTAATCCAGTCGATGACTTTAGCCTCCAACTCTGCGAACTCTGTATTACGACCACCGCCGCCCAAACGCCTCGCTACTCTTGTAGAAATATTTGAGTTATTCAACGTCTCGTGCAATTTTTCCTTATTTTTTAACCAGCCACGTATAGTTGAAGTAGTTAAATTATACTTCTTAGCTAAATCAGCAAAGCCTTTTCCAGCCGTGTTGGATTGGTATTCTTTAAGAATCTGCATTTTAAAATTTAAGGAATATGATTTCCTTTTTGTTAACATTTTGACGCCTATAAATAATAAAAACAATGTACCATGTAACGGTTCTCTATGTAATTTTACTTTTACCGGCAAATAATATTCGTCTAAATAGTTTCGGATCATTTGTCTTACATAGTCTTAAAATGTAAAGAAAACTTATTAAATATATTAATTTCACTTCGTCCTCACCTTTAATTGTACACTTTCAATAACACTCCGAATTTCTATAACACATTTGATGCTTGATAGCTTGGAAGCAAACAATTTTTGCAAGCAAATATTCGGGGTCGGTTCTACTGCTACAATAATCGGATTCTTCATCGATTCTCCCCCCCCCCCATTAATTGTTCCACAAAGATTTTGACCGGTATTTAATAGTTCGGCCACCCCGTCATTGTTCTCCCAGGGTGAGATCTAATTCGACGTCGATTCCAAAATAGAATTCTAAATTTCCGCAATTACAGATAGAGGTTACATCATTTTGAACTTCTTATTTTCATTTAAGTTTGTGTCAATATTGGAACTCGACGCTACCATACCACATTAAAACATTATTCAACTTTTTTTTCGCTGACGTTTTTTTGCCAACCTTCCATTACATAATCAAACACATCAGCCAAATTAATTTGTTTTTTTTTTAATTATCGTAAGCATTCGTCGCCTAAAATTTTTGATGATACCCTAATCAAGCGATTGAGAAATGCTGGTGGAATTGGCCGGTACAAAGAATAATTAAGAATGATTTGCTGCATTGTCCAACATAAAATAATATTTAATTTCTGTTTGAAAATTTTTTTTAGCCATTCTTCAAAAATGGAACTGGTCATCCATGCTGTCAGGTTAGAACACATTGGCCGTTTTGACGAGTTAATTGCAAGAAAAATATGTGTTAAAGGACCAATTAGCGACAAATGATTTAGTAGGCAACTCTCTATAAAATAAATTGGTTTCGTCGAGATTACAGATGTCGTTTGGTGCATAACTTTCAATCATTAAAAGCAATCGCGCAATCCAATTAGATATAAGCTAAACAACCAAAGATGGACTTTCACCACTCAATGCTCTAATCAGAACAGCCGTTACTAGCTACATAATTATCTTTTTTTTAAAGTTTTCGCCACCTCGCTCTTAATCCACATCTTTGTTGTTTAAAATATTGACAATTGTGTTTTACCACACAACCATAAATCTCAACCAATTATCTTTGCGACATTCTTTATTCTATCTCCTATGCTAACCGAAAATGAATTCACAATCTTTTTAGTTCAAATTAATATTGGACACTAAACTGACAAATCAGATATTCACTTAAACATTCGGAAAAATACCCACTGTCAAAAGTCAAATGTGAATTTTGCTCAGGTAGTACGGAAAATTTCTGTTGTTATTGTTGGCAAACCTGTACATAGATAGAGTGGCCTTTCACCGCTTTTTAGCAAAAAAATATAAAATTTGCATCCGGGTCACTTGATTAAGATGGCCGGTCTTATACTCTTTATAGGGTTAGTGAAAAAATGCACCTAATCATTCTTTTTAAGGAGATAAATAATTTCGACTTTGATTTGAAAAATTTTAAGTTTTTACTTCAAATTTGGTATCGACTAACCATGAACTTAAAAGAAAATTGATTCCCTAATCCAATGATATCAAATTACGGTTTCATCGAACTTTTATTTTTTAGATGTTGGTACAAAATAAAATGAGATTTTGTTACTGTAACGGGTGTCACTTTAACGTATAGTATGCAAATAATCGACTTTTGATTGTTTTCTTTAAATTAGCCGATTAATCGAGATTTGTGAATTATTTTTGTGATGTCTATTTAAGCATATTTCAATGAAATACATTAAATAATTAGACAAAAGCAAATCAAAATTTCCAAAAATGTATTTAAAAAAATTCTTAGTTTACGAGTACTTGAAAATACAGCACTGAAATCATCCAAATTCATCTTATCATCTGCGTTTGAATCCAATAATGGTAAATGTCATTAAATAAACAATACGCGGTTGTCAAAGTTCCAAAGAATACAAGTTACTTGCATTTGCATGTCAATCGAACTAATACAATAAACAAGCTAAACAAAGCCCCCTTTTAATCTACCTTACATCTACCAAAGTGCTAAGAAGCAACCCATCATCGTTCAGATAAAATTTCGAGCAAAAGTAAATCTGGGTTTAACATCATATTTTCTTTTCACTATAAATAGCTCAATGTAAGCCGATATTTTTTGTAACAATCGTGCAACACTAATTAATCTATTAACCTTAATCGAATTTGTATCCTCTAGTTAGGGGCACCGAAATAAGGTCGCAGAAATAATTATCATAAAAAATTGGAACTAGAAGATTTTCTCGATTTTCTAGTTTCATTCCAAAAAATATAGAATTAAACACGGGAGAAAAATTGGAATAGAAGTAGAAAATTCGGATTCTGCGGTTTATTGTTTACCATTCATCAATAAATTACCATTTTTCAGAATTTCATACAAGCGTGAAAATTTAAGTCAGCAGAATGAAACTAAGCTTCGGAAAATTACGGAATTAAAGTCAGAAACTAACTTTTTTACGAATATTTTACGACTTTAATTCCACGTTTCCTGCGAATTAAGGTCAATCCAACTCCAAACAAATTTTGCAACTTAAATTACATTTTATTTACGAGTTTAATTCCAGCGACTTAATTTCGCGGATCCTCTAGCAACGATAACGAATTTTTATAAACACATTGTTCTCTATCAACCCCCTTCAATGTAGTAGCGTTAGTGATGGACATCGGACACTGTATAAAGCTTGAATTAAATTTTTTTTCCAGAAAATGTTTTGAAATTCTCGTTTAAAAAAACATTATTTCTCGAGAAACAAGAATTTCCGAAAGTAATCAAATAAAATCTCTCGAGAAAAGAAATTTAAAAATTCTTATAGTCTCGAGATAGTTGTGCATATTACACATATGTAATTCAAGTTAATCGTCTAGTAAAGTATTGTAGTATTCGTGTGAATAATTAGGAAGTTTTCTTATATGCACCTTAGGTCATGTTTGAGGGCAGTATTTCTTCACCAATGTATGAAGTAATAATGGTCGCGGTCAGGTCGGGGAGGTGGTTTTTTAAGAGAGATGATTTTACTATATAGAGAAGTTGTTTTACATTAAAGTGGTATTTTCAAGAGATGATCTTTTTCGAGGGGTGGTCGTCTGTGGAAGTTTCACTGTAATAGTTTATTTCCAATAATTAAAATCGAACCGTTCGTGAAATAACCGACAGAATAAACAATTATCAAACCATGGAAGACCATTTCTAATATTACAAATGCATCGGAATCATTCAACGCAATGCGCAATTGAATTTCCACAAATTAGTGAAGAAAGAACATTTGTTAAAGCTGGCTTGGATTTACTTAAACTAGCAAAGAATCCATATAGATCCATAGATAATATTGCCTCCAGTGGCATTGCTTTTAACTTAAATTAAAATTTTCCGGTAACTGCAAATGAAAGCAACTTTACAACATAGTTACCGGGTTACGTTTACGAAATCTTAAAATGTGATGTAAATCAAATTCTCCTTAGCGCTAATTGTAGATTTAGCATTTCGGTCAAGGTTCGAATATGATGCCGCTGTATGATGCCATGTGACAGTTGGTTAAACAAATCGTACAATTCGGCTCTTATACTGTCGAATTGTGGAAGGTTTGCCCTTCTCTTTAAATTTGACAATTTAAAAAACTATAGTGTAGTGCTTGATAAAAAGGTTTTTTTTTTTCTCAACTTACTTAACTGCCAGCTTGACCACGAGTCGAACACAATTTCATACTGAAATTATTTTACTGACAACTCAAAATGCTTTCTTGCATAACAGAGTGATAAGCTCATTTTTCAACTTTAAATGATTTAAGTGCTCGCTACCAATTAATTTACCAAAAAACAGTTTTAAGGTAAGCCTCAAATATGTTGAATGAAGTATCACGAGTTGAATTCATATACGGTTCACCTGTACTTTGTACATGTCACAGTACTTTTTATTTTTATTATTTATATGCATATATACATTTATTAACCGACTTTATGCTAATTATCATCATCATTCTTTCTCAAGCCAACTCATCAAACAATAAGATAATTTTTTTTTTTTGTTAAGATGAATATATAAAAAAATGTGAAAAGATTAAATTTTTAATAAGAAAAAGATTGTTGTCTTGAAATTTGATTCAGATTCATTATTTTGTAATTGCAAGTAAGCAAAAAATTATTTATTTAGTATGCTAACAAGTTGACTCCCAAAGTATTTTGCACATTTAACGCCATGAAAATTTAAATCACACTGTAATTTGATGTACATACCATATATGACGGAAGAAAGATTAACAAATCTCGTAACCTTTTTTATACAATAGTACATTGACCGTGGGTGGTTAATGATTGTACTATACAATAAAAGAAATAAATTCCACAGCTATTTTATAATCAATAACTATTTGTTATATGCTCTAATTCTTCGTTTTGATCTTATTTTCGATCGAATGAAAAATCAATGAGATGGAAATTGATGTTGCGGAATTTGTATATATATACACATGTTGTATGACTGTATATACATATGTACATTTGAATATAAATGTAAGTACAAGAATTCAAGGTTCAACCAAACCTTTTTTGATAAAGTTCACGCGAATATTAAACAAACCGCAATATCCAATTATCTATATACTCGCAGATATATACCAACCTCTTCTCAATTTCATATCATCATCCACTTAACCAATTTTCCCTATTCCGTCATTTTAAATGAGATTTTTTTTTTTTTTCGTTTCAATTTTCTGTGGGAAATCAACAAAAAATGTCGTCTTACTGTCATGTCTTCTACATAAGTATAAAAATGTATATTACCAACCATACATTTTATTGATGTGCACTCTCATTTGAATTCAATTAAAAATCACATTTTATGATGAATACAATTTTTTTAGTTTTGTTCTTCAATATGTATACCATAAACATATTTTTCATTAAGACAATTTGATTGTTTCTTCTGCATAAGAAAAAAAAAACGAATCTCAGCACATAACGACTTGAGATGATAAATTTGCATATTTTTCAATTTTTCCTTTCTATCTTACCTCGTTACCCACCTCGCGCGCGCGAGCGTATCTCATTTTCCATTTCGCGATATATTTGAATTGAAATCATTATTGTGTATTGCTTTTTATGTGTACTTGTTATTTCTAGTGATTGCTTTCGTTTCTAAATCTTGAAAAATGAAACAAAAATGTACGTAGCTATAGAACATATTTATCGCGCGCACATTCCACTTTGCGCATTTTTTTAACATGTGTGATTTATTCTTATGATGAAATCGCATTGGTGGTATTATTTGGAGTGAAATTGCACCGTGAGATGAGCATATACATTCGACCTAGGTAATTCCAAAAGGGACTTTGGTCTGAAAAAGTAAAATTAAGCCTAGTTCTCTATAGTTAGAAAAGAAACTCTCAGTTTGTAAGAGTTTAATTCTACAGGAGTCGGAATTCGGTAGAAGTAGGTCGCTACGAACCCGTTGTTTCGCTCCCTGCTAAAATGCATAATTCGTTCGTTGCCTAGTACTTATATAATAGGCTATTAGTACTTGTAATAGGCGTCTAATACAAAGTTCAACCAAAAGGCAAATAAAGATTCATTTGTTGAGGCTTTTATTAAATCACGCATCCTGGCTAAGCTTTTGTAGCATACATACAGGCGAATTTAATTTTATAGAAATTCTTTTTGAATATATTTTGGAAATGGTGTTCAGTTTTCCATGTATTATTGTATTAAGAATGCGTCATTTTTTCTACTAAAATTCAAACAAGTAAAGATATGTGAATTTGTGTTCTAGCAGAGTATAATAAGCATAAAAAATAAAAATGTGTAGATATTATGACGAACTAAAGTTATTGAGGAATCCTACCACGTTCGCTATAGAAAGACGTGTGGGAACAAATTTTAAAATTGATGAGCGTCATGATTTATGACGAAATTTGACAAGGTTCAATAAGATTTTAGAAGTTTTATTATACGAGGGTAGTTCATTAAGTCCATGATAAATGTAACAGGTGGCGTCTTAATCACAATTTTCATACAAGATTTGGAACGTACTATCTTTAGGAAAAATGTTCACACAAATCTATCAGATAGTTCAGTTTTTACAACATTTGAAATCAAATAACCTCGGGAATTTTAAAAAAACTGGAAAAATGTGAATTTCTTGTGTTGATACAAAATTATTTTTTGCTAGGAAAAAATATTGCGCAAACCCAAAAACCGCTTAACAAACATTATGGGGACTCTTCACCATCGTTTGGAATGATTCGGAGGTAGTTTGCTGAATTTCGTTATGGTCGTACATGTACTAATGATGCAGAACTTCCGGGGCGTCCAATTGAGGTCACCACACCAGAAATGGTCGATAAAATGCATAGCATGATATTGGATTTATTATGTGGGCGTTCAGCCACCTCGCACTGCGACCTAAAACATCTTTTGTGCTTGGACCTTGCTTAATTATCCGTTTAGTCAATATTTAGGCTCTTAATGAACCTGACAATACTGTCGGCCGGCACGCGATACAAGTACCCAAGGACTTCGAGAGGGCTGCCCCACTCCAGAATATTCTTACCTCTGCCTCGTCTTCCGTTTCATTTTACTCTTACGAGTTGGTGGGAATGGAAAGCCGCCTGTTACAGCAGGTCACCCAGCTTTCACAGGTCACCCTGCAGGAAAGTTAAATAAAACTGAAGGGTACCATCTATCCAGAGTCCGCATACGTTTGACTGATTAACCTATCAGCCACTCATCCATCGGCAAATGCTGTTCCACCTTAGATTAGGGTTTTTTTGTCAAGGATTTCTCCTTTAACACCGTACTTTAGCCTGTGTCAAATGGCCACAATGTAACCAATTGGCCTCCGTTACCAGTGGTTACCACGAGGAGGCAGCACATACACTTGCAAATTGCGTACAGGTTACCCCTTTGTAATACATATATACCCAGCATGCAGCTGCCTAATAGGACCAGAATAGCTCACGTGATGCGCACTCTACTGGAAGGTTACGGAGCTGGTAGATTAATCTACTCAACTTTGGTCTCCCCTCCAATAGATGGCAAACCACCATGATATTGGATGATCGGAGAGTTAAAGAGCATGAGATTGCTGAGGTTGTACGAATACCCTTAATGAGGGCAAGTACATAACATCTTGTACCAATTTTTTGCGTCGATTCGTAACTATGGATGAAACATGGATCCATTACCATAAACCGGAGAGCAAGGAACAGTCGAAACAGTGGGTTTGTTCACAAGATTATGGCAACAGTTTTTTGTGATGCACACGCTGTAATCCACATCGATTACTTTGAAAAAGGGAAAACGATAAATTGATACTTACTTATTGGACCAATTTCACGATGATTTACGAAAAAACGAGTTAGTGTGAACTTTATGACAAATCGACAAAAAACCTTACACCACCAAAAAAAAAAAGTGTAAAAGCAACTATGTATTACACTTTTAGCACAATCTACTAGGGAGGTGGGATGGCATAATATATTTTGTCAATTTTTGACAAAACTGTGTAGCCTACACTTACAAATTCGGATATTCACAAATTTTGGAAACTAAATAAATGTGAATTGTATTAAAGCTTGAAGTAGATAAAGTTGTACGCTTTTGTATTTGTTCACTTGTTTGTTTTCGGGATTTTACGCGACACTTGCTGTTCCCGCAGAACACAGAAAAATTCTCCAGTTTATAATCAAAACACAATTATTTTTAATTAATTCTTTTTATGTTTTTTTTAATTCGTTTTAATATATATAGTTTTTATTTATTTAATTCACTTGAACAATATGTATTTATGTTTTTTATATTTTTAATACAAAACTTAAAAATATTTTATTTTATTTTGTTGTTGATGTTGCTCCGGCTGATTGTATATAATAATTGGTTTTTTTTGGTAATGATTGTCCACTCGATCGATACACAAAATTTTCTGGTAACTTCTTTTGTATTGTATATGTTAGGCAAGTATATAATAAATATATAACAGGTATTATATACAAGACTTTGTACGCGCGATTATTGTAGTGCAGTCGCCAAGTATTTAACAATGTTGCAACCGCTACATCACCCCCCTGCAAGTAAAACCCCCCCGAATAAATTATAATTAAGGTTGGAGGATATAGTTAGGAAGGTTGAATAAAATTGTAGGTTGTTAGGATGGACTATTCTGGAATTGAACTGACTTTTTAGGAGTTGCCTGGTTAAATACTAAGCTTGACTCAGCTAGGATACCGTAAGCCGGCTTTAGTCTGTCGATAGAAACATTTACATTCTTGCCTTTTACATCAAGAATGTAATGTTTACGAAAACGTCGAATGACCTTATAAGGTCCTTCGTACGGAGCTGTTAGGCCCGTTCGTACTCTGTCAATACGAACGAAAACGTACTCGCAATTGTTTAGGGACTTGGGAAGAAAAATAGGCGGATTATTTGACTTGCGAGTGTCAACAGGAATTATTTTACGCATTGCTGCGCGAAGCCTTTCTACATAGTCATGTGGATCGGAACTATCCTTGGAGATGGTCTCGAAAAATTCTCCTGGTAATCTGAGGGCTTGACCATAAACTAGTTCAGCTGAAGAGCATTTTAATTCATCCTTTATTGTTGCTCGGATTCCCAGCAAGACGATAGAAAGGTCAGTGCTCCATTTTGTTGTATTCCCTCGAGCTTTGAGCGAAGCTTTGAGTTGTCGGTGGAATCGTTCGACCATTCCATTTGCCTGTGGATGATAGGCGGTGGTACGAATCCTATGAGCGCCTAGTAAACGCGTTAGTTCGGAAAAGAGCTTAGACTCAAATGGACTGCCTTGATCTGTCGTGATTTCAAGCGGTATCCCAAATCTTGAAACGTATTGCTCGACGAATGTCTTAGCAATAGTGGCAGCGGTGCTATCTTGAATAGGGTATGCCTCAGGCCAACGAGTGAAACGATCGACAATAGTAAGCACATAGACAAAGCCTTCGGATGGTGGCAAAGGTCCCACTATATCCATGTGTATGTGCTCGAACCGTTGAGAAAGGAGATTAAACTTACCGGGTTCAGACTTTGTGTGTTGGTAAACTTTGCTCTTCTGGCAGCCGATACAGGATTTCACCCAGTGTGTAATGTCCGTGTTCATATTCGGCCAAAAATACCTACTTGAAATTAATTTCCGTGATGCTCGAATACTTGGATGAGATAGATTGTGTAGGACATCGAAAACTATACGTCTATGAGATGCAGGAACAAATGGGCGATTCGCGCCTGTTGATGTTTCACAATAAATTTTAAATTCAGGAAGGATTGTGAGTTCCAATTTGAATTTGGAATTCTCAGGGCGCGATGAATTATTCAATAATTGAAGTAATTCGTCATCAGACTGTTGTGTCTGAGCTAGATTTTTAAGATCTAGTTTAACGGAGTCTACTGTAGAAACGTGATCGCTAGTTCGTGACAAAGTGTCAGCGACTACGTTTTGCTTACCTTCTATGTGTTGAATGTCCGTCGTGAACTGAGCGATATAGTCAAAATGTCGAGTCTGCCGTGGACTCTTTTCGCTCAGAGAGACTATCGCTTTAATCAAAGGCTTATGATCCGTAAAGACAGTAAACTGTCTACCTTCCAGGAAATAGCGGAAGTGTTTGATGGCTAAGTAAATAGCGAGAAGTTCTCTGTCAAAGGCAAAGTATTTTACCTCTGTTTCAGAAAGTTTTCTTGAGAAAAATCCCAAAGGTTGCCAATAATCAATATTCCATTGCTGTAGGACTGCTCCTACAGCAGTACTAGATGCATCAGTAGAGATGCTATAGCGTGTGTCGCTATTGGGATGGGCTAACAGAGTTGAGTTAGCAAGTGCTCGTTTAATTTTGGCGAATGACTCGTTGCACTCGTCGGGCCAAGAAAAACATTTTTTGTTCTTGGGTATTTTATTTAATATTGCCAAATGAGCGTAAATTGGAGAAAGCGATTCGGCTAGCCTTGGAATGAATCGATGGTAGTAATTGACCATTCCGACGAATCGCTGAATTTGTTGAATTGATGTTGGCGGGGGAAAATTTTCAATTGCTTCAACTCGCCGTGGCGAAGGTGTTATGCCCTTTTGGGTAATTTGGTGGCTGAGGAATTCGAGAGCAGGAACACCGAAAGCGCATTTTGAAATTTGGATATTTACTCCAAATTCGACGAGGCGCTCAAACAGTTGTTTGAGATGACACTTGTGCTCTTCCTCACTTTTGCTTGCCACAAGTATATCGTCAATGTAGACGAATACAAAATCTAATCCTTTGACCACTTCATTCATGAAGCGCTGAAAGGTTTGCGCAGCGTTCCGAAGACCAAAGGGCATTCTAGTAAACTCGAACAACCCAAAAGGGGTGGTTATTGCCATTTTAGGTACGTCTTCGGGCGCAATTGGGATAAGATGATAAGCCCTGACTAAATCAATTTTCGAAAAGACGCTGCATCCATTTAGGTGCATTGTAAAGTTTTGAATATGTGGGACCGGGTAACGATCCGGCGTGGTTACGGCATTAAGTCGACGGTAGTCACCACATGGGCGCCAATCGGCACTGTCCTTCTTCTTTACCATATGGAGAGGGGATGACACCGCAGAAGATGACGGTCGGCATATGCCCAATTGGACCATATGCTCGAACTCGGTAAGCGCAGTTTTGTGTTTAACTGGATCCAGCCTGCGTGGTCTTGAACAAGGAAGTCGACCTTCAGTATAGAGGTAGTGAACCACGTTGTGTTTTGCTGGATTGTTGTAATCTGGTGTTTCAACCAAAGAAGGAAACATCTTCAAAAGTGAATTATATCCATTTGTAGCAGATGGATGGATTGGCGTAGGTGTTTTGACCTTTGCTGTCATTGCATTCACAGCAAGATTCGTCGTGGGATCCAAGAGACGTCTTCCACGGAGGTCGACGAGGAGACCATATTTTGTCAAGAAGTCAGCACCGATAATTGGTCTGTCAACTGACGCTACCGTAAAAATATGTGGAAATTGTCGCCGTAAGCCAATGTTAACATTCAGTAATTTCGTCCCGTAAGTCTGAATTACTGAACCATTAGCTGCGGAGAGGACCATTTCAGGGTCTATTTTTGACGCATTGTTTGAGAAATATTTAACGGGAAGGACCGAAATGTCAGCACCGGTATCTACGAGAAACTGGAGTTTATTCTGTGCGTCGTTTAGAAATAAGCGGCGATTAATTCGTATCCGATTACTAGCCGCACTCGCTATCGTATTTATTTTTTTTTTTGAAAGTTGTTTGAAAATTCCGGTTTATTGCTGTGGAAGGTGCAAGGTTTGTAGCATTTTCTTGCGGCACTTCCAAATTTATGGTGAAAATAGCAGAAACCGTTGTAGTTGAAACGACGTCTGCTGCCGCTTCTTGGTCTCCATGGGCTTCTGGACTGATAGCCCGAAGTTGGTGAGCGGCTGCGACCCGTACTTAACCGTGACAACATCGATTCGACATTAACAAGTCTTTCTCCGAGTTGCTTTATAGTTGCCACAGCTTCTGATAATTCTGGGCCGCGGGAAGTTGATGGTTGTAAGGGAGAAATCGTCGACACACTGGGTGAGGTTATTTCATATATTTTATCGGCTACCGTAAGTAGTTCGTCTATGGGCTTATCCCCCATGGCAGTAAGTGCGACGTATATGACTTGCGGGAGTTTACGAACCCACAAAGTCTGCACCAGTTTGTCGTCGAACGCTTCACCCGCTAGCGTCTTCATTGAGAAATATACCTCACTGGGTTTCCGATCACCCAATTCCGCCCTTTCTAATAATTTTTCGAGGCGTCGTTCCGTAGAAAGAGCGTGCCGAGCTGTTAGAGCGGATTTCAACTTAATATATTTTTCGTTTTTTGGAGGATTAATGATCAACTCCATTACCGATTCGCAAATTTCTGTTGGTAGTGCAGAAACGATGTGTGAATATTTCGTTGCATCCGCCGATATATTAAAAATACTGAACTGAGCCTCGGCTTGTGCGAACCAAACGTTAGGATTATTGGGCCAGAAGGGAAGTAATTTAATTCGAGATGATTCGACTGATGGGTTTGATTGCATTTCTTTTTTCTGATTTAGCTCGTCGTCACTCATGATGAATTTTGTATATCGCAACAAGTAAAAAGACAATAAAATTAAGACCGAAAGAGCAAAAGAGCCGAAAAATGATAAAAAAAAAAAAATTTTAAAAATTAAAAAAAAATCGTAGAGGAAAAAATATACAATGTGTTACAACAATAAATTGAAAAATATAATAGGAAATTTTAGAAAAAACAGTAATAAGGGAAAATAATAAAATAAAACAATAAAAAACTTAGCTGATGTTTTTTGTTACTGTTGATTGTTGAATGTGGTATATAACTACTGTGTATTCGTGTTGTTCGACCTTGTTGTTTTTTCTACCTCGCTTGCTGATTTTAAGCTGGATACTTAAGCTGGATATTTATATTTAACTGGAACTAATTGTGATCCGTAAGCTGGATTATAGCTGGTTATAACCATTGATTGGTACATGGTAATAATATAGTTACTCGCGTTATGTTACACGCGTTGATAACTGCACTATGAATTAGTTGCGGATTAAACTGTATAATGCGTTTTAGATTGTTGCAAAATACTTTCGCACTGTAGTACACAACAATTTATATTATATGCGATGATATTTTGTTCTTAAGTAGTTATTTTATTTATTTGTACAATGAATTATATTTTGAGAGTGAACTTCTTGCGTACATTCAAACACTAAATTATTAATTAGCTTTGTTATTATAAATGGTTATTATATACGGACATTAATTTTAGTTTTTTTTTTATATGTGTTCACGTATCTTAACTTTTATTAGTAACTTCACTATTCAGTTTTTTTCACTAAGATGTATACACTTATTTTAATTAATTATCCGAAACGTCGGGTTCACCACTTGTACGCTTTTGTATTTGTTCACTTGTTTGTTTTCGGGATTTTACGCGACACTTGCTGTTCCCGCAGAACACAGAAAAATTCTCCAGTTTATAATCAAAACACAATTATTTTTAATTAATTCTTTTTATGTTTTTTTTAATTCGTTTTAATATATATAGTTTTTATTTATTTAATTCACTTGAACAATATGTATTTATGTTTTTTATATTTTTAATACAAAACTTAAAAATATTTTATTTTATTTTGTTGTTGATGTTGCTCCGGCTGATTGTATATAATAATTGGTTTTTTTTTGGTAATGATTGTCCACTCGATCGATACACAAAATTTTCTGGTAACTTCTTTTGTATTGTATATGTTAGGCAAGTATATAATAAATATATAACAGGTATTATATACAAGACTTTGTACGCGCGATTATTGTAGTGCAGTCGCCAAGTATTTAACAATGTTGCAACCGCTACAAAGTGATGATTTAAATGGATAAAAGAAAGTGATCATCATATTAACGCGACCCTTAATACACCGGTGGTCGATTTTTCAATAAGACCTACACTAAAATCTGTGTAGTGTATTTTCGAAGGCCAATGAAAGGCCTTCTTAGAGATTGCTCCCTGGATCTGAGTATACCAACACATTGGTATAGATTTAGTGGAAAACATAAAGTGGTCATCATATTAACGCATAAATCGATCACCGATTTGTTGAGGTTGCGTTTCACACTTCACTATTTCTTTAGATTGCGTTATAGACAAAAACATAAAAATTACAATTTTGCAAACATGCCTGTTTGGCGTCCATAA